>JAVSCE010005526.1:0-1250151 GCA_032199065.1 Smutsia gigantea
GGACTTGTGTGCACCAGACCCATAAAACTTTGGAAAATAAGGACGCAGTTAAAGAGTATACAGAACTCACCAAGGCTAATGCCTGAGGGTTCATCACAGAAAGAACAAGCAAAACTGCCTGTCCCCCAGTCTTTCCATAAAACAGGCTTATCTGGGTACTTTAAAAGCTGCTGCCTGAGGGTCAGCCTTCTAATTTAGCAGGCACTTGGGGCCCAGCTTGTGATTCACCTCTAGAAACCAGGGAAGTCAGTGAATATCACCTCTGCTTTCTTCCTCCAGGCCACTCCAAGGCACCAGTATAAATATATCCTCAAGAATGTGACTGTACAAAACATTTTACAGTCTTACAAAACACTAGTCAATTGGAAGTCAATTCCTTTCTTAAATTATTGCTAATATCTTTTCAAAATATAAATTATGCATTCTGAAACATTGGTAATTCTATTATCAGGTTTCAATATTAAATATAAAATATAAATTTTAAAAATAGTTGAATATAAGTCTGATTCCAAACAGTATTTGATTAAAATTCATAAATTTATAAGCATACATTGGATTTAGAAATTAGGTTTTCAAAACATTTCTAAAGCCTTCATTTTAGCAAACCAATGTGACTTCCTTTTTTTCAAAATGAAAGGAAGGTGCTCAATTTTTAAAACTCTTCATATTCCCATGATTCCTTTATTTATACACAAAAGTTAGTAAAAACAACCACCTTTGCCTTTCCCTTTTTCTAAGCAACATATTTAATCCAATACTACAAAACTGATTACACTTGAAAGGCTTTTATTTTTAGGCCAAACAATATAATACTATCTAAGATCTATGGAAATTTTATCATTTGAGGCAAATTAAATAATTTTTTCATACTAATCTTTTTAATGTATACCATTAAAATCTGGACAATACAAATTAAAATTGATGTACAGTGCCACTTGAAAATGCAGGAAAGCTCTAATTCAAATAATAGCACAATGTGACGTTCTTAAATAGTACTTGTAATGTTGCTGAAAAATCTAATAATTAATACACTATAATTCCTACTCTTGATTTTATGGATGTACTTTATTCTGTTTTATTAAGTATTAAAAATTAACCTGGCTTTGATTTTTTCAAATCAATAAAGCTAATAAAGACATTTACTTCTCAGTATCTGAATTCATTACCATTTTTGCATTTTCAGCACTCATCCAGTTCAAATGGTATTGTCACATTATTCAGTGGTTACATCATCACTTAATAATATATTCCTAAGCATCAGAAGAAAAATACCCATAATATAACTATACAGTGACTTTTTTCATAAATGAATATAGAAAAAAATCAAATTAAATTTTACATAGGCCAGGGAAGTGTAAGTATGAAATGGATTCAAAATACATGCTCTTTATTCTCTCTTTAAATTTAAAACATTTGTTAATTTGAACAGATTAAGTCAAATTATTTCCTAGAGACATTAAGCAAATTTAGTATGAAAAAATAAGGGTCTCACTTTGCAGACTAATGTTTCAGTTTTCTAATGCTGAGTAACAAATTGCCATAAACCCGGTGGCTTGAAACAATTCCTATTTATTAGCTCATAGTTCTGTAGTTTAGAAGTCTGGATGGGCATGGCTGGTCACAACCCAAAATCAAGGAGCCAGCATGGCTGGGTTCTTAACCTGGAAGCTCAGGGGAAGAATCTACTACAAGCTAACGCAGGTTGTTGGCAAATTCCAGTTCTTTGCAACTGCAGTTCTTAAGTCCCTATTTCCATGCTGGCTATTAGCTGGGGGCCTCTCTCAGCTCCTAGAGACTGTCTATTCTTTTTCACATGGCTGTCCTCATCTTCAAAGCAGTGACGACCTATTCAGTCCTTCTCAAGATTCTGATTTCTCTGGCTTCTCTTTATGCCTCCAGCTAGAAAAAGTTTTCTCATTTTAAAGGCTCATGTGATTACACTGGATCCACCTACATAATCCAGAATAATTTCCCTATTTTAAGGTCAACTGTAACATATACCATATTTTAATCATGGGAATGATAACTCATCATATTCACAAATTCCAGATATTAGAACGCAACATCTTTGGGAGACATTTTTAAAATTCTGCCTCCCACAATTAAGCAGCTTCATTACATAATGAATAGAGGATTGTTTACAAATTGAGAACAACCACTGTCTATGAATACTTAAATATCTATATTGACAGCTATAGCTACAGGGATTAATATTAAATAACTAACCCCAAAACATCTGATAAGCTGCCTCTTAATAATTTGTTTAATATATATTAATTTAATGTCCTGAGAGTATGTAATTTTTTATTTCAAGTAGCTGGAGTAGTCATTGAAAGTCTGTTATCATATGAAGATACATTGCTGCCATTATTATAATTACAGACAAAAAGATACTTGAAAGTATAAAAATATTGTTCACTAATAGTAGAGAAAAACCATAGAACACCTAGAATCCTGTTTTCATTCTGTCCTAAGTATAGATGCAGTAATAATAGATATAGGTATTCCAGGAATCTAGGGTAGTATAATTACAAAATCCACAAAATTACTATTATATTAATATTTTTTTATTACCTGCAAAACAAACAGGAGGAATGAAGCATCTATTTTGCTTCATAATATAATCATAAGAATGAACCACATGTTAGGTTGGCAGAGTAGAAAATAGGAAGATCTTGGGTATTAATCCTACTATAATGATGCTGCATCAGCCCTAGGTTCCAACTTTCAGATATTATGTTATGTGATAAAAATAAATTTCTATTTGGATCCTGTTACATGTAGCAGAATAACAGCTAATCCAGATTTAAAAAACAGCTAAGGAGAGACTTAGTGTACTGGAAGATAGATCTGAAGAATTCACTCAAATTAGTAAAAAGATAAGTAGCTGGAAAATGAAATAGATTAGGAGAAAAGAATAAGAATTCCAAGAATATATCAAATTTCACAAAGGAATTACACAAAGAATTGAGAGAATTTGAGATACATGATATCTGAAGAGGTCACGACTGACATTTTTTCTATATAAATAAAAGGTGAATTCTCAGATGCAGGTTGCTGAATCAAGTTCCAACATGGATATGTGTAAAATAAATACACACCTAGATTCATCATAGTGAAATAGCAGAATACTATTTATAGTAAAATAAATAGCAGAAGAAAAGATTATCTAATAGCTATTGATGCTTCTCTATTGTAATAGGGTTTCAAATTACCTAATCTGACATTATGCTAGAACTAGAAATCTGATATAGTTTTCAACATTCATTAGTTTTATAGTTTCTGTATTTGATCATGTGATTATGTGAAAAATGTGCCTGTAATCAACAGATCTTATTGATGAGTTCACTTGTTTAAAATATCACTAAATCTGTAACAGTCTCAGTTTATAAAGAAAATACCCTAATACTATTTTCAAATTTTTATTAAGTAGAAATTCAGATAAAATTAATAAAAATATTCTCTATTATTAAATTAGTTTAGAATTTTAAAACTAAAATTAGTTCTAACCTGTCCTTAGGGCCATCTTTATTTATTAATGAAAAAAAAACTGAGACAGAAGGGCTAAATTACTTGTTAGAATAAATAGATGGAAGCACACTAATAAGAGATTAAAACACCATAGTTAGTTCAAGACAGTGCAGACATGCTAATGGATTCCTGTTTTATCCTATGGATTATAACTCATTACCATCCTTATTTTGATGCTCAACCTATCCAGATTTAGCCAACAGAAGTACTTTAAAGCTGGCTCCCATGTCCTTTTAACCTGTTTCGATCATTTTTTTAGTGTGCATTAATTTTTAACATGCCAAGATATTCTTGCACCTGCCCTAGAATCATCCATTATTCCAGCCATCTCTGGAACCTTTGAGTGAGGAATGGTTTTTATAAACCAAGATCTGAGGATAAAGTATTGCTATGAGGGCCCTTTTAGAAGACAGAGTAAAGAGGAAAATTGCATATACAAATATCTTTGTGTTTATAGCTACATTCACATATACCTCTATCTATACAAAAATGAAGGGTTCATAATGCTACCTCCAATTTCAACTTAATGCTACAGTGTACATTCTAGTCTTTCTCATATCTGTGTTTATAACTCCCTTCTCTAACAGTGAGAAACACAGTTCTCATTCTCAGTATATTTACTCATTCATTTACTCCTAGATCACGAGAAATTAGTTTTAAAATCGCTAGCCTACACCGCTGTGAAAACCAGGTCTTCTAAATACAGTTCACCATTTGTGCATAGTTCTTTTTGCCTTTAGACTGAAAATACTGTGTTCAAAATATAGTTGAACTACCAACAGCATTTTTTTTAATTGCAGGGAAACTCTAACAACAAAAAGCACTATTGAATATGAAAGATTTCTCTCATATGTGCCTTTTCTTTTAAAAACTAATGTTACACAGTGCTACAAAAATATAACATAGAAGAAACAGTATCTCATGCTTTTCTTTCATTTCAAACTGCTCAAAAATATCTACTACCAAGATTCTTATACCCTGTATATAATTTATTTTCCCGGGGACAAAACAGATAAAGAAAAACATCCCACTCTACTACCCATTCATGTTTGAATTAGAGATATTTTCATCTCTTGCAAAATTAAAATACCAGTTAGTAACTTAACACATTAATTTGATTATACACATTGAACCTCTGAATCTAGAAATATCTTTAGGCTCTACCAAGTTCATAGCGCCTTTTAAAGTTTCTATTACTGGGACATGCTAAGAAAATCATTTTTTTAATGTAAAAGTATTTTCCCTAAATTAATTTCTCTAATTATATAATTAAAGTAAAATAATGGATAATCAGAAATGTAGATAATAAAAGAGAAGCTTAAACATTAGTCAACCTGTTCTGCAGTGAAGAAATTTATATACTAAACAGAATAAAAGCAGATATCAAAAGTGTACTCTATCCTCTCATCAATCAAAATAAAGGGATCATTTTAAAACTTTGAATATGTGAAGTGAAAACTAGTTACTTAAAACTCCATTGGAAACACTTTATGGAACCCATTATTCCCTAGGGCTAGGGCTACCAATTCATGCAGTGACAATCTTAATGACTTTTGTCATTAATGTGTTTTTCTCAATATTTTTATGACATATATCAATTCATCTTATCTCCCTAAGTATTTTTTTGCAAACTTGATAATCTATGTTTGACAGATTTAAAGTGCACAATTTGGTAAGTATTGGCATGTATATGAAACTGTTAGGCAGAAAGACGGACATGAGTGGGTGGAGGGAGAAGTCCAGTGGAGCCCACTAAAAGGGACTCAAATGGTTAACCAGATAAAACCAGGGAGCCAGAAAGGACTCACAGAGTCATCAGTTAATTAGGTGAAGTTTCAAAGGCCAGGAGTGACTTGGAATGGCTGGATATTCCCCAGATAAAGAACAGCTAATCAAGGACTTCTCTGCCCTACCTGCTGAGGTAGGGCAGAGAAATAGGACAAGGGTCATGCCACTGTAAAATCTACTTCACTTGCAAAAAGGCCCAGCTTATTCTTTAACTTAATCTATATGTTCTTCTTCCTCTTCTACCAGCCCCTTAATCATTTAAGTAACTTTACAACCAGGACAGGCAATAGACCTCCAAAGTGTAAATAAATCTATGTGGATAAAGAATGCTGAGATCCCGACCAACACAGTCACCTAATTAAACCTATTCTTAAGATAAAACTCCAAAGGAACTATGAATTACCTGTATACATCATGCCTTATGCCAACCCTTACCCAAAAGGTCCTATAAAACCCCAAACCTCCTCTCTGAGGTTGCTCACACTCCCCTTTCTTTGAGTGTGTTGCTCTCTCTCCCTTCTACTTCAAACAAGTAGGGAAGGGTTACTGAGAGCTCTGATTTGGGCTTGCAAATTTCTGTCACCTGGGTGACCCAAACAGGACTGCAGCTGTACGATCATGCATTTTAGTAGCCTGCCTGAAAATCTCCTTTCTTTGTCTTTGGGAAGTTCTCAGAACATAATCTCACTCCATCCAGTGCTCTGCAGCTCCCCCAAATAATGGGTGGTAGGGACTTAGTTCCCATGCCATGAAGATTTAAATGGACACTGAATACCAGGTGACCCTGGCTTTAGGAGTTGGCAAGGGATGTGGCCTATGCTGAGCAGTTCAATGAGCTTCCTTCTCTTCCCTCTGTTCCTCCTTGCTCTCTGCTGCCTGCAAGGCAGCTGCCATTCTGTTATCCTTGTGAGACAGGGACTGTGGGTGTAGTCAGAGTAGGGTGAGGGCCTCCAGAAAAAGAAAGGCAGCATGTTTGCAGTTAAAGCAACGTAACTACATGCAAGGAAACCCCCTACCAAAACTTTGTGTTAAACATTAAGCTCTAGGGTCATTCTTCAGTAAGATCAGTTAATGTTCCCCAGATAAAGAAGAGTAGCACATGTTTTTATTATGCCAATCATTTACAATCATGTGTAAGATTGACTTTAGCATGCTAAAAGGCCTAGGCCTATGTGCTCTCTTTCCTCTTTCAGATCTAATGAGGTGATTTTGCAAACTAATTTAGCATGCAAGCCCAGCCATAACACAGTAAAAGGCAAGAAGGATCACACCTTAAAGATAAGATTGCACTTAACTTACTCTTTAGCAAACAATGCCTCAGCCCACCTTGGGGTCAGGCTGAGCAGGTGGCCTTGTTTCATATGCCCCCAGACCAAGATGCTGGTATCTCGGGTAGAAATTAACAGAGCAGGAGGTTACTTGTATCAAGTTACTTGTAAATATTCTAGGACAGTTTAATAAGTCCACACCCCTAAGCTTTTTTCATGTTCTCGAAAAATCCTCATCTGCCGATAAAACCCCCTAGACAATGCACCGCCCCAGACTCTCTTGTCCTCTCCTGGTGTGAGCCCAGAGCTCTGTCCTTTCACTTTATCTCTAAATAAAAGCCTGTACCTTGCTCTCCTACCTTGAGTGTTTATGAAGCTCATTCTTCAGCTTCGTGAACAAGAACTCCAGCATCACTTGTTTTAATGAATTCCTACCTAACATATTCACTCTGACTTTCCTGTGTCTCCAAACCAAATTCTTTCCTTACAAAACAATCACAATATGTTTCATGTGAAAACAATGAATAAAACAGTCACACCATATCATTTTCTCAGTCCCAAAAGTTTCCCTGTATTCTTCTGTAAGCCATCCCATCTTCCACTCACATCCACATGCAAACACTTAACCTGCTCTGTGACTACACATTAGTTTCTACTTTCTTAGAGTTTTATATAAATGGATTCATACACAGGCATACCTTGGAGATATTGCAGGTTCAGTTCCAGACTACCACAATAAACCAAATATCACAATAAAGTGAGTCAAATGAATATTTTGGTTTCCCAGTGCATATAAAAGTTATGTTTACACTGTACTGTAGTCTAGTAAGTGTATAATAGCTTTGTCTAAAAAAATGTATATACCCTAATTACTCTTTGATTCACAGACTACAAATGGGTGTCATGTTAGCAGGTTTGAAAACATTATACTCACTGCACATTTTCATCAGAGTTCTTGGGTGACCAGGTGCACTGTCAGTGAGCAGTAATATTTTGAGAGGAATCTTTTTCTGAACAGTAGGTCTCCACAGTGGGCTTAAAATACTCAGTAAACCATGTTGTAAACAGATGTGCTGTCTTCCAGGCTTCATTGTTTCATTTATAGAGCACAGGCAGAGTAGATTAGCATAACTCTTACAAGCCCTAGGATTTTTAAATGGTAAATGAGCACAGGCTTCAACTTAAAGTCACCAGCTGCATTAGCCCCAACAGGAGAGTCAGCCTGTCCTCTGAAGCTTTGAAGCCAGGCTTCATTGATTTCTTCTCTCCAGCTATGGAAGTTCAAGATGGGATCTTCTTCCAAGAGAAGGCTGTTTGGTCTACATTGAAACTGCTTACTGCAGCTGCCTCCATTACCTTAGCCAGCTTCCAGACAACTTGCTGCAGTTTCTACATCAGCACCTGCTGCTTCTTCCCCTTGCACTTTTTATACAGCATGGCTTCTTTCCTTAAACCTATGAACCAACCTCTGCTGACTGCAAACTTTCCTGCTGCAGCTTCTTCACCTGTCTCAACGCTCACAGAACTGAAGGGCCTTGCTCTGAATTGTGCTTTTGGCTTAAGGGAATGTTGTGGCTGAATTGATCTTCTATCCAGACCACTAAATCTTTCTACATATGATCAATAAGGCTGTTTCACTTTATCATTCCTGTGTTCACTGGATTAGCACTTTTAGTTTCCATCCAAGAATTTTTCCTTTACATTCACTACTTGGCTAACTGTTTGGCATGACAGGCGTAGTTTTCAGCCATATCATCTTTAAACATGCCTTCCTCATGAAGCTTAATCATTTCTAGCTTTTGTTTAAAGTGAGATACGTGTGACTCTTCCTTTCACTAAAACACCTAGAGGCCACTGAGGGTTAATAACTGGCCTAATTTCAATACTGTTGTGTCTCAGGGAATAGGGAAGCCTGAGAAGAGAGAGAGAGACAGGGAAATGGCTGGTTGGTGGGCCATAAGAACATTTATCAATTAACTTTGCTGTCATTGGGTATGGTTTGTGGAGCCCTAAAACAAGTGGATAGTAATGTCAATGATCACTGAACACAGATCACCATAACATAATGATAATGAAAAAATTTGAAATACTGCAAGAATTAACCAAATGTGACACAGACACAAAGTGAGCAAATGCTGTTGGAAAATGGTGCCATCAGACTTGCCCAAGCAGGGCTGCCGCGAACCTCCAATTTGTAAAAAAGGCAGCATCTGCAAAGCACAATAAAGCAAGCACAAAGAAGCAAGGTGTGCATTTATTATGTGGTATCTTGTTTCTAGCTCCCTTCAGTCAGCATAATGATTTTGAGATTTACCTCATTCTTGTGCAGATCTGTATTTCATTCATTTTAATTGCTGAGGGGTATCCCATTGTATGGATACACTAGTCTGTTGATTATTCACTAGCTGATGGACATTTAAATGGTTTTGTTATTAATATGTTTTTGGTTAATAACACTGCCATAATCATTTACATATGTGCCTCTCATGTCTCTTGAATAAACACCTAGGTGTAGAATGTCTGGGTAAATATTAGGTGATTTTTGAACTTTTAGACTTTTGAAGAAACTGCCAGATTGCTTTCCAAAGTGGTTGTACATGATTATCTCTACATGCTTATTTTAAATTTCAACTACATCAATCTTTTTGTATATTCTTCTCTGAAAGCCAAAGCCTCTAAAATACTGAGCTAAATAAATAATCAACCCAGAACCTAATGACTTTGAAGAAAAAAAAGAAAGAAAAAATTAGGAATCCATCATGACATTAAATTAGAAGTAGAATGTATATGTAAACAGAACAAAAAGGAATCATCCTAGATAATATTTAAAGATTTTTTTGCTCAAAATTCTTCATATAGGCATTAATTTTACTTTTGGATAAAGTTTCTCTAGAGGAAAATCACAGTTTTCTTTGCATCCCAAGGGCTATCACAGTGACTGGAACAAAGCAATGTCATAAAAGAGTTTTACTGGAATCAGAATCATGGACTCAGATGAACTTATATAGGAGTTAAATAGAAATAATACTAAAATGTAAAATATTAAGAACTTTGAAGGTAAAATCTTTCATGTCCCAATTGGGCTCAAATATATAATATTTCTTACTGCTATTTCCCAACACTGAGTCTTCAGATCAACATTGTTCTGTCTCTTTCATTTCACAGTTATATAAATATACAAAATATTTTTAAATACTTGAGATGTGGCAATATTAGACAGTGACAACCGAAAAAAGATAAATAAAACAAAGGGCACTTTGAAGAACAACCTCATATAAAAGAAAAAGAGAGAAATTACATAAAAATAAAAGTTAACTTCATTAAAAATTTAGCTGGTACACAGTTCGTCTATTTCACTGTGGCAAGCCATCAAAATAATTACGATTCGGTGAATGCAGTCTAATCTCAGGCGAATGCTAAAAAGTCTGTCTTCCAATTAGCACATTAGTGGGACTTGCCTAATGAAATCAATTGAACACCAGTAGAAGAAAAGCTCCCTAAGTGCGTACTATGAGCCTCATATGAAGAAACAGATGTGATCATGTATTTACAATGCACATTAGGAAATTGTTGGCAAATGTTTAATATGGGATTTTTTTTATCTGTATATAGCAAATCAAAGGTCTAAGAAAGGTCTTAAACCCTAGTGAAATGCTCAAATGTGCAAATTTAGATGTTTTAAATCTACCCTGTTAATGCTTCTTTTATAATTAAGCAATGATGTCTTAGAAGCATATTTCTAGAACTGGATGTGGTACCATAAAATTGAGTAAATTAATTTTCTAAATATAAATGCCATATTAGAAGGTAATTAGAAATTCCTCAGAGATACTTATCATTAAATTACATGCTGCCTCCTTTGTTTTCTACTGTGTAGGCAACTGCTTCACTTTTCTTTGAACATCTTTTCCATACTAATCATTACACACATTTAAAAGTTAAGGATATCTTACTGAATGAAAGTTTTAAAAATATTTCTTAAGAAATAGTTTGAAAGTTTTTTAAAGGAAGATAGAACAACACAGGCATAAAATCTCATTTTTCCTTTTAATTATTACTATTTAAATAATATTTTATAAAATTTGCATTTTATGTATATGAGAATTACGAATGTATTTGTTTTCTGCAAAGAGACTCCTATGTTCTCTTGGTCTAATAATAAGAGCGGGAAAATTGTGTAGTAGGACACAGCAGCACCTGAATAAAATGCTTTCATAAAACATCTGCATTTTGTATCAACAGCATCAGATTCATTAAGCGCCTTTATTTCTGGAGGTATAGTTAAAAAGAGAAAAAAAGCAGCAATGGCAAAAAAGCAAGTACTACAGAAAGAGAAAGTATATCCAAACAAATAGGAAATAGTACAGATGAAAGAGGGCTGTCTTTATACATCAGCAAAAATGACAAGATCTGTTTCATTTGGAAGCAGCATAGTATAGAAAATAAAGCCTTGGGAAAAGAATCCGGATTCCTGATTTCAAACTTAGGGTCTTTACAATATAACTGGAACCTTAGGAAAGCCCCAAAATCAAAGCTCTCCTGATCCATCTCTCCCTTTTAAAAGTTCAAGAAAGTAATTTGACATTGCTATTAATAAACGACCAACAGAAAAGAACTGTGATAGAAACCTACACAAAGATATAAAAGAAAGAGATGCCGAAAACCATCCCCACAGATAGATGCAGCACTCTCAGAAAGGTACATGTACAAAGCAATGCACACTAACCAAGTGTCTCTGTCTGGGTCTGGTCAAGAAAAGAAAGCTACAAAAAATGTTACAGAAATGCAAAGTTTAATAAGGGAATTATGGCTTATATCAATGTGGGTGAAACTAGACAGTGAATATCTAGAAGGCTCTAGTCAGAGAATTTAAGAAACAGTCATTAACAATTTTAGCTTGGAAAACTAGAGTTGGTGAAGAAGCCAGAACTCACACTGCTGACAAACTGCTGGGTCCAATTACCACAACTGCAAATTAGGAAAGATTTCTAAAGCCACTGCAACTGGGCACCATGACATCCCAAGGGTGACTTTGATTTTATTTCAACATTCAAAATATCATGTGAGATTCTCTTACTGTCAAACTCTAACCTGGAACCATACAGGGAATGCAATTCTGTAAAATGTATTTTCCAGCTTTAGTAGAAAGTACTGGTGGTACTCAGTTGACTACATATAATTCAGAATACCTAGTACTTCCAAACAAGCTAAAAATGAAGAAAATGGTGTAATGGTATGTTAAATAACAATATAAATGCAATTAGAAAAACTAGCAAAGTGATAGAACTCAGGAAAGCATAGACAGAAATCAACAACTATTTTATAAGTGAAAAATGAACATGAAAGAACACAAGAATAAATACACACCACACACAATGCCCTAAGATGAAAACAAGGTTTATTTTTTTTAATTAAAAAGAGATGAGGAAAAAACAGTATTCAAGGCAAAATGACAAAAATATGTAATACAGATCAATGTGCATATATGAGTAACCAAAGCAGTAGAACAGAATACAGCGTATGACCTGCAGTGCAAGAAAACCTTCTTAGAAAAAATAAGTAAATAAAGATTTAGAATTACAGCAAAGGGCATGGTACTTACCTGAGAAAATTTTCCCAAAGTAGACAAAATCAAAGTGTATTCAAATTAAATGAGTGGACTTCATTTAAAAAAGATTTTAGGCATTCAGGAAAATAGACCAAATCACTTAAAAGGGAACAAAAGTAAGAATTTTACCAGACTTTCCAACAGTAATGCTTTATGCCAACAGGAAACAAAGTAACATATTTAAGATAGCCAAGGAAACTGTGAGCCAAAGATTTTAAATGCAGTGAAAGAAATTTTCAAGTATAAATGTAACAAAAACTTTATCGACATTCAAAAACTCAGGGCATAATACTCCTATGAACACTTCCTGACAAATCTACTAAAGAATGAGCTTCAAAAAGCCAAAAACGAATGGAGAGATACCAACATACGGACAGGTGGAGATTTATAAGGATACATCCCTGGAAGAAGTAATACTAAAGGATAATTTTATGGGGAAACACCACACCTTTTTCTTTATTCTCCACATCCAGCTACTTAACAAGTCATATTGATGTGGTTCTGGGGTCTAATTACTTTTCTCCTGCTCCACTGCCCCTAAATTGGTTTAGGTCACCATCATCTTTATCTTTTTCATGGAGTAGAGCAATGACCACGTAAGGTAGGCAGAATGGTTCCCCAGAGATATGTATGCACTACTCCCTGGAATTTGTGAATGTTACACCACATAGCAAAAGAGACTTTACAGATATAATTAAGGTTTTGGACCTTAAAATAGATTATCCTGGATTATTGGGTGGACTAATCTAATCACATGAACTCTTTAAAAGCAGAGAACTTTATCCCAGTGGTGTCAGAAGTCAAAGAGATTTGAAATGTGAGGATTCCTGCTGCTATTACTGATTTAAAGATAGAGTATGTCACCTGAGAAGGAATGCAGCTGGTCTTAAGTAGCCAAGAGAGACTCCTGGCTGATAGCCAGCAAAGTAGCAGGATTTCACCCTATAATCTGCAAGGAACTGAATTCTGTCAACAACCTGAATTAGCTTGGAAATAGATTCTTCCCCAGAACCTCCAAAGGGAACATGGCTCTGCCAACAGCTTGATTTTGGTTTTATGAGACCCTAAGCAAAGAAACAGCTGGCTATGCTGCACCTAGACTTCTAACCCACGGAAACTGTGAAATAATAAATGGGTGCTATTTTAAGATGCTATATTTGTGGTGGTTTGCCTTAGCAGTTATAGACAACAATGAATTTCCTTACTATTATGTTGATTCCTGTGTATCACACACCAACCCATTCTCTATTCAACTGCCAGAGTAATCTTTCTAAAATTTGAATCTATTTTTGCTCATTCCTCTGCTTTAAACCATCACTTAAACCTCACTGCCTTCTAGATAAAGTTCTAACTCCTATGAATGTCATACAAGATACTTGTTTGATACAGCATTTGTTCATTCTTCCAGCCTGTTTACTCACCCTAATCTCTTCACATACTCTGCTCTAAATTCTTAATTATTTTTTTTCTGAAAAATTTCAAAGCAAAGGCCCCTTTCTACATGCTGAACACTGCACAGAAGACCCTCCTATTCACTCAGCTCACTCAGTCTGCAGGACACAGACTCCTTAACTTCCTCATCAATATCTGACCCCTCAGGCTGGTTTAGGTGGTGTGCCTATGTTTACTCCTATCACAGTATCTCATTATGTATTGCAAAATTGCTATATTTTTCACTTGCTCCCACCAACCTGAAAGCTACAGGATAGGAGATTTGGTGTTTAATTTTCAAAGTTTCAAGTACTGCTTGCCAACAAAGTGGGTGGGAGGGGCAGATAGGAACTGAAAGGTAGAACTTTAAAATAGTCTATTGATTTGAAATATATTAGAAGATAAGATGAAAGTTAAAGTAATAAGTAACTATTAAATACAATCTTAATTTTTCTGGATTGGCAGTATAATTTCTTCTGCCTTCATAATATTTAAGAATACTATAATTTTAGTAATTTGAAATTACATTGGATTTACTTTAAATTTGAATTTACTTCAAATTTTTGCCCTTAGGAGTATCTCTGAGAAAATACTTTTCATTTTTTGGTTATGTATTCTTTTCTAAGTATAAAATACTACATTCATTTCAGTTTTCTCAAAAGAGTAATCTGTTTCTAGCATTTTTTCTAATGTCCCTCAACCCAAGAACTTGTCACAGTGCTCCAGTGAGTTATCATGGTGAAGTTCAATGTTTCCCACAAAGCCATTGATCAGGTCCATCTTGATAATCATGACAAGACCACTGAGAGAGTGATTAATGGGTAAAGGTATTGCAAAAGGGTCTATAAAAGTGCTATCATATCTGAAAACTAGAGGACAACATACAGTGTTACATACCACTCACAAATTTGCCAACACTATATTTAAAAAATACATTAATTGTTTTTTAAAAGTGTAAAAAGCATGCTAGCAAAACATTGAGTCCTTATAATTCTCTTGGAGGCCAAAACTTATCAAACACTGTGCCAAATAAGAATTATTTGACTCTATGTACACATAATGTAGGGGGGTAGCACGGGGAAGGCAGTATAGCACAGAGAAGACAAGTAGTGACTCCATAGCATCTTACTATGTTGATGGGCAGTGACTGTAATGGGGTAGGTGGTGGGGACTTGATAATGGGGGAAATCTAGTAACCACAATGTTGCCCATTTGATTTTATATAAATGATACCAAAAAAAAACCAACAACAAAAAAAGTATCATTAAAAATAATAAATAAAAATTACTTGACTCTAAATATCATAAAGAAATCCAAAATAAGAATGATAAAATGGCTTAAAAGGCAAATAATATTTTACATAAAGATAAGAAAATATAAACTAGTATTATCTGTCTTCATTACATTCATGGAGATCAATGAATAAAAACATTGATATAAGTATATCTTCTTCATGGAGTCCTCAGGCAGAAGGCTGCAAGTCAAATCACAGAGTTCTTCCTTGAACACCTCAGAGCAACTATATACTAACATTCATTAAATTTAATATTTACTGAATTGAGAATAAGGCTACTGACTTGTTAGTTAGCATTCTGATCCAATGCATTCTCACAGACAACAGAATAAACAAGGGTACTCTCAAAGGACAGAAAACTTTTACTGAAGGCCCATGCTACCTTCTGATTGAGATGAGGAATCTGATATAGATAATACTAGTTTATAAGTTGCTATTTGAACCTCTCTTTTTAGTGCTTGTAAAAATAATAGAATTCAAATACTAACTGCTACAACATCATGCTGATTTTCATTAAATTTGGCAAAAGGGTGCTCAGCATGGAAATATTAAACTACTTTCAAACCATATGACTAAAAAGGTTCTTCTATTTATAGCCATTATGTTTGATTTTAATTTTTTAATACTTTCACTGAAGTCTAGATAATTAAAGTCAGTGAATGATTCTACTACAAAATATACCTTTTCAAACGTTCATGCCTAAATGATAAAAGGACCCTTTAATAAAAATACATGAACTTTAATGTATTGCATAAAATAGAAAATTATAGTCTCACAAAATATGAACAATTTTTAAAGTACATTAATCACATACACAAAGGTATTATTTGATAACTCAAAAATAATAATTTATAGAAGTCAAATTTTTTAATCTGTATTTTACAATGGATCCCAAATTCCCATCAATTTTTCATTTATAAAGAGTACTGTTTTGCCTTGGTTAAGTTTACAGATGTTGAATTAGTTGAGGACTTAGAAGACTAAAATAAGGCAGCAGAACTTAAAAACTATGTGGACAAAGTCTCTATGAATGCTACTAAATTTAATTCAGACACAAGTTGGCATATGTTAAAACTACTGGCCATCTTTCAGATTGTGAGACACTTCAATTTGTTATGAATAGCCCTAACAGATTTTCTAAATTAATGTGGAGATTAGTTACCTGATATCCTCACTGGGTCTGATAAAAGAAAAAACTGACACACAAATGAACAATCCAAGTTCAAAAGTAGAAAACTGTATTTTATAATCTAAATTATTTAATTAACACTTTACTAAAGTATGCCTACAGTACTTGCAATCTTAGCCTTACCAGGAAAGTGATGAATACAAGACAGTCATCTAAATAAATCCTTGGCCGATTTAAGGACATGATGATGCCATTAGGCCTGGAAAATTTTTAATTCACAGCAAATTCATATAACAGCATCTTTCCCAACCTCATGGATAAATTAATAATACATCACCCCAATCTGACTTTACACAGTCCCTGACTCAATCTAGTCCTCAATCTCCAGCTGCAGCACTGGCTCTGGGTCCAAGCCAATGAAGTTAAATGTATTTTAAGATTCTGTTTGGCGTTCTCAGGCTGTATTTTCTCTGAACAACAGATTCCAACTGCTACACAAGATGTTTACAGTTTATGTGTGGAAGGTCTCCCAAGCTAATCAATGACTTTTACAGTTACCTCAATTGGTTTTGGCTACTTGTTGCCTACTTCAACACAGATTGTCCCTATATCATCAAAACCAATCCCTAGCATTACCGAGAAAGATATCCTTCCCCACACAGTGTCCATTCTTTTGACCTCTGCAAATATCCTACTTCTAGAACTATAACCCAAAGGAGGTCAAATGCTCTTCGGGATCAGAATCATATGATACTGTGGGTTCCTTGAAACCTTTGTGATATTACCTTGAGAGACACTGGCATCTACTCAGAACCCTGTAGAACACGAGACAGACTCAGAGCTTAATTTGAACAAAGGCAATCAAGCTGTAATGCCAGGTGATGGTAGAGGGGGTCACTTCTGGAGAAAATATTTAGGACTGACAGCTCTAAAAATATTTCACCTATGTAACACTGCAAATATCTAACTGATAGAATCAACTTCAAAAGACCTAAGGCCACTGGAAGCAGCCAAAGAAAGGAGTAGTAGCAACTGTGAATGCGTTCTACTGAAAGCGATACTTTAACTCAAGAAGGTGCTACATAAGTTGTTAATAATAATAATAACAACAACAATAGTAACAACACTTTTTTTAATGCTGCATCACTTCTCACATATCTTAGCATAAATGTTCTGGATTTCACAATTTGTATTACTATTATTGGTATAGTATCCTATTTAAATAACATGGCAGAATACCCCTCAGTCAGCCTGGGGCTAGCAAACAAAAGCAGCTCAGAGGAAAAGTAAGAAGCAGATCTCTAATAAATTGAAAAAAAAACTACTGAATAGCAAATAAATATTTAAAAATCCAGTTTACTCATGTCTCATTTTTAAAAATTCTGATTCTATGTGTTCCTCTTCTTGTGGCATGCCTATAATTTTGTTCTAGTGACAAAACTTAGCAAAAACATATTTTGCTGATCATTTGCCCATAACAAGATTATAAAATAGGAGGCTAAGTAAGTCAAGCAGGATCATAATTTTTTTCTTGTTTCTGGGATTGATAAAATAAAGGGCTCCTTTGGATTCTTATACAAAGTAACTAAAGCTGTTAAAAATGTAATTGTCTCACGTTGTGACCACCTAAAAAGATAATTCTACGGAAGCAGTAATTTTACACTATTGTTAACATAAAAGATTCTTTGCTACTTTTAATATTGCAGACTAAAGAAATTAAACTAATCAGTGTAACCAGAGCTCAGTTTAGACTGCTTCCAAACTTCAAATGAAAACAGCATCACTAAAAATAAAAAAAATAAAAAACTCCAGGGTAACACTCAATTTCATGAGTGTACCCTACCACCTAGAATTACAGTATGTATATTGTTAAAAGTATATAAAATGATAGAATCTATTTAAAAAGTAGTTTAACAGTATATAGAAAATTATACAGTGCAGATTTCAAACTAGAGATTTTCTCCACAGTATCTTTTACTTCAGTTGTTTTATATTTCACACTATTTACTGCAACATTTTTCAACTGTAAAATTGTAGCTTTTGCACGTGTCTTGCTTTCCAACATGAAAAGAATATCCAAATATTATGAACTGTAATGTATTAAAACTTCACACTCACTATTAGATAAATAGTTCCTGTTTGGGATATTGATTTAAAGTAATAGAATTACCATCATAAGTTTTGCTTAAACAAATAAATAAGTGTGCTATTAGCCCTGTATTTTAAGGAAACTGAGTCAAATCTTTAATTTATCTATAAAAATTCTGATTAAAAGCTTTAGCTACCTAAAATTAATTTAATAATAATTTGGTGAGCACTTTTAAGCTCAGGATATATTTTTACCAAATGTATTATAAGAAAGGTACAAAGCAGAGGCATAAAATAAAAGATGGACTCTGCTGGAGGAACTTAGAAAAAGGTTACTCAAAAGAAGTAGTAGGAGGAAAGAGGATCTTGGGTCTGGGTATTGAATAAATCCACTAGGAATATACTACTTCACGGAATAAAAAGAAGGAATGGAGTTACAAAAGTAGAATTGAGGGTGTCGTGTACTGAGACATCCTAGTAACTAGTCCTTGACCAAATAAATACATAGACTGCTTTCCTCAAAAACAAAAATGTAGGTACATGGTTAAGAGTCATCATCAAAATGGAAAAACGTCAGTTTGACCTTGGTAGCTGTAACATGAGCATCTTGACAGTAAAAAGGCTGCTTCAGCTCCTTTCTGGGGCACAGGACATAAGAGATTAGAGTAGCAGGAATAGCGCCAATAACAACAGCTCCTGTATTAAGAAGGGCAATCTTTAGAATATGCCAAGAAGCATATATATAGCATCGTTTGGGAAAAGGACAACAGCCCCAAAGTTTTCCTCTCTTTTTGATCCTGAGAGAAGGAATTAGAAAACCTGTCACCACTAGTTTATATCTCAACTCTACACCTAAACTGAGGCCCTACTATAAGATTAACAGGGAAAAATGAATTCTTACTTCTAAAGAACATCTTTAAAATTACTTAAAACTTAAATATTGTTTGGAAAGCTAAAATAAGATAATTTTGTGTCTTCCATTCTCTGCTCATTTTCTTTTAAATTCTATTGTCCAGCTCAACTAAATTCACTAATTTAGAATTTCCTAGTAGAGGGTCATGAATATGTATTTAATCCTTTAAAACTAGATAATACTGAAGAAATACAAATTTATTAATTTAAAAATAGTAATTTTTAGAGTAACCTGATTTTAAAAAGAATATAGCATAATGAAAAACAAAAAATAAGTGTTAGACACAAGTTAATTTTATCTCTGCATAGTACAATTTTGATACTTTACACAATTAAGGAAAAACTGATACAATCAACAAAAATGGAATCATAAAAGGGGATAAAACAAAACTGATGAAAATAAAAAATATTAACCTAAAAGTCAATACACATAAAACCTGGATCTAGGCTTACTGGCCTAGATAATAGAATATTTTTCCTTTCAGAAGAGGATGGAAAAAGGTATCTGAAAGATTTTGATAAAAAATGTCTTCCTTAGGTAATCAGATAAAGGAATAAAAGAAGTGATAAAGCAGATATGACTTCAATGATAGTTTTAAAACAAGTAAAGAAACCTCACTTATAGGTGCTACTCTTTTCTACTTTCACAATTTTACTGAAGTATATTTGACATATAATAACTGCACATAGTTAAAACATATAACTTGATAATTTTGACATATATGGACACTCATAAACCATCACAATAATGAAGAAAATGAATATGCCCATCAGACCCAAGAGTTTTTTTGTGCTCCTTGGTAATCCCTGCCTCCTATCCTTCCTCACTGTCTTCATCTGCGAGTAAACACTATACTACTTTCTGTTGTTATACATTCACTTTCATTTTCTAGAATTTTATATAGCTGGAATAACACAGTATAAAGATTATAATACACACTGTTTTTTGTCTGGATTCTTTCACTCAGTATATTATTTCACTGAGCATAAATACTGCAATAATCCATGTTGTTTTGTGTTCAATAACTTATTCCTTTTTATTGCTGAGGAAACTTGGTATGTAGATGTTTCCATTATATGGATATACCACAGTATCTTCATCCACTCACCAACTGATAAACATTTAGTTTGTTTACAAGTAAAGTTGATGTGAACATTTGCATACAAGATTTTGTAAGGATATATGCTTTTTTTTTCTCTTGGGCAAGTATTCAGAGGTAGAATGGCTGGATGATATGGATGATTTGGGCTACGTGTTAAAATTTTTAATAAATTATGAAACTATTTTCCAAAGTGGTTGTACAATTTTTACATCATGACCATGGTTATGGTTAGGAGGGAGTAAGATAAAATAGAAATGATCAATAGAATTAGATAAAATGTGGTAATCGAATACATATAACAGTAAGATATATGAGTGAAGACAACTCTGAGAATTCCTAGAAGTCCCACCTACGTAGTTATGAAAGATGAACCACATTCTAGAAGGTTTGTTTTATGAATAAATCCAGTTACAAATATTATTTGATTTTTTAATTTACTTTTTACATATCCTTCTGTAATGATTCATAAATTACTTGGTAAAATATTTATGTCACTTTTTTCAAAAAGAAATGTAAGATGATAAATTCCTTCATAAAAACTCATTTTCTCTCACAACACTCATCTGTGAAAAGATGAAATATAAATATATATTTGCCCATTGTACTACTTAGAAAACAAGCCATTCAAATGAAAGCAACTGCTTCTGGCTCCTACTTTCTAAAATAATTTACTTTCTGAGATAAGAATTCCCTGGTGTCTACTTTGGCTGTAACTTTGCCTTCCAGCATCTTTCCTTCCTTATGATCATCCAAGGGATTCAATGTTTCCCTCCTCATTTCATTTGTACCAAGATTCCCAGTTAACTGTTCTACTCAAAGTCTTAACCATACTCTTCAGCTGCCAGCTTATATTAAGTAATGCTTAATGTGATCCTCAGTTATCTCTCTGACTACTAGGTTACAAGTCTTCCTTGATTTAAATTTATGCCAGTTCAGGAATCTTGCACAGATTTTCCAATACTGGTATCCCTTTAAGAAGTCTGTGTCTCAGCAATAACAGTCAGCCTGGGACTAGCGGATCTCTAAATTGATTTTTTCTTAATTACTGAAGTTCAGTGGCCAAGAAAAATATACAAAAAGTAGCAAGAATGTTTTACGTCATTTGCACTCTCAATTTTGTGTCCCAATTTTATATTTTTCTTCCATCCTGTGACTTTTTAAAATAAATGTGACCAACTGCTAAATAAAGAAATTATACTATTCAAAGAGAAAATAAGAATATGGTATTTACTTCAAAAATCAGATCAATACTGGGCTCAATTATAACCCCAAATGACAATGTAGTTCTGATATATATTAGAGCAATTGAAATAAACTCTGATGATTATGACCTAGTAGCATAAAAGAAATGCTATACTTGTCCTGCCAGTAAAACGCAAAAGAAGGTTTGTTACTAAAATATTGCCTTTAAGTCCCTACTCTACACTTAAAACACACCAAGGAAATAAAAAGGCAATCTTTATCTGTAACATAAAAGAAAAAATTTTCAATCAAGCCTAAGATTATATAATCTTTCAAGAAATATAGTCAACTATGACAAAGCATCTCTCTCCTATCCAAATAAAAAGATCTTGGAGCATGTATGTCTATTTCTGAATATACTCCATTAACTATCCAATGTGAAATAGGAGTATTTTTATATAGCCATAATTTTATCTTCAGAGTGTGGTTAACACATTCTTATCTTGTTTGGTTGGCACCATGACTTTTTTTCAAATTTTCCTAACAAATTGAACTTAATAGTTGTTAGATTTTTTAAGTAAGTCCTAGGCCTAGGCTCTGGGATGTTGGAAGAGAAATTCTGTACTGATGTTTTTCATGCTAACTTTCCTTCCTTAGTTCTTCTGATGAAATCTTTACTTATGCATCAGTGAGGTTGATTTTGGTTGTATGTAATAAAAAAGAAACACGAATAGACTTAAATAATAAAGGAAATTATGGGCTCATATAATTGAAAAATATAAAGCAATGATTCTCAACCCTGTCTGCACGTTAGAATCACCAGGAAGGTTTTTTAAATATGTCCTTGACCAGATCACAATGCCTCCTCCCCAGAGATGACATTTTAAGTAGTCTTGGGTACTCCAGACATTTACATACATATTTTTTCTTTTTTTTAAACATGTTCTCAGATAACTTCTATTGTGTACCACTGCTTTAGAAGAAGGGTGGGCTTCATATGTGACTTAAACAGGATTTCAATTCTATTTCCCCTCTGATTCCCTAACTCCTATTCTCTTCCACGTCTCAGCTCCTATCACAGGCAGGCTTTCTTCATGACAGAATAATGGCTGTAGCCTTATTTCCAGCTGTTACACAATCCAGAAAAAGAGAAAGCCTCTTTTTCTTCAACCATAGAACAAAATTGTAGGCTATCCTCTGAACCTACTTAGTTCCTATTCCCACATGAACCAGTCACTATGACAAGAAAGATAGGATTATGTAATTATCACAATTGACCTATACCAAGCAACATAAAATTAATACAAAATTTTCTGTCTACAACTAAAGAAACATGCAACATTCTAAGCAAAGCAGAAGTGCCAACTACCCCTTAAGAATGTCTATAAAACTCAGGATACACAAGGAAAATGAGAATAATTGCAAGTTAATAATGTCAAAAGTAAAGAAGGACAAATACTACATATGTGTGATTTGTAAAAAGAGAATAACTAAGTTGGGAAGATGGTAAATTTTAAAAATCTGTGGGCAATATGGCTACAAAATCAATGCCACTAATCTGCTATTAAATTACAGTGGATGGTCACTGAATATGAATGTACCTCTGACTTTATATATAATCCTATATGAAAATCATTCATTTAATTGCAAAATTTAAGTATAGGATATTTTTATTAATGCATTCCTCACAATGAATAAAATATTCTTTTATTTTATAGTCATTAAATAATTATCATCAAAAAGCTTTACCATAAAACATATACAATCATTTTGATTGAAGAAAATAAAATTACAAAAAAATGTATTTTCACAATGAAAGAAAATTCACCAAAACATTAAGTTTCTACTTTTAGATGGCAGAACTATATAAATTTCTTTTATCTTCCTCCTTTTTGTCTTAAAATCTCTTCAATTATAAATAAGAAAAAACTTTAGTAGACCAATAAGTTGTCTCAATAACAGACTCAGTAGAAATACTAAGGGAAATAAAAACTTTTAAAAGTCCTTCACTTCATTCTAAAGCCTGAACTAGATTTTTCTTTTCCAAGAACTGAATGTTTAGTTACAAAATTTTTGTGAAATTTTTTGATAAATGTCAATGGTATGATATTCAAATGCTTACCATACATGCAAAATACCAAAAACTAGAATGTTTCCATATAAGGTAACACTCCCACAGAACCCTAGGAAACCATCATTGATTCCTTGATTAAAATAACCTTCAAAGTGTGATATTTAGTTTGTTATCAGACTGTCTATTCTGCAATTTAAATTCTTTAATTATTAAATTGCAAATAATTTGAGTGTAGTAATGGCATCATATATTTACCAAACTGCAGATAAATGGAAATTTTAAAGTATGGGAAAGATGGGGCAGGAGAGAAATAATGGTCCTGGGAAATTAACAACGTGTCTTTTTTCTTTGTCTCTCAACCCATTATTTAACTTTAATATAGAGCTCAAAGTTTGCTTTCTTCAAAAATTTTCTCTGCCTAAGTTCAACATTTGAGTTCTGTTTTACATTACATTATATAGTACTTGTCTGGTATTAGAGCAAATGAAGAATCTTGTAACAATAATTAATTGGCTTTGGAGGCATTAAAATTAAAAATACCAATTAGAAATCCAAGTGGAGATGTCAGATAGGCAATTGAACATGGCTGAGGTCAAGGAGAGGATGGACTGTAGACATAAATGATCTATCATGTCCTTGAATTATAGAACAGCTTCTACTCCTTGATGGTGTAATGATAAGTGTAACTTTAAATTCTCAGTTAAGATTACAGTGCATGATACTAGGCAATTCCAAGTGTTTAATAGTCCCAAGGATCATTAATATTGGACCACACACCTACACATGGTATTTAAATAATAAAAAGCCTCATTCAATATAACAGCAGCATTTTTTTAGCATAACAAATATCAGACAGAATCAATGGGTTACAAATTTTTTAATTTCTAGCTAATACATAAAACTCACTTTTTCCTATACAATTACATGCTAAATTTGAAATTTAAGTGTGACTATTTTAAATTTAAATGAGAAAGTTGAAGACAAATTTTAACATTTACAATAATATAATTTTTAGTTTCCTTCGTGATTTTGAGTGTTTAATCAAAAATAACAAAATTACAATTGCAAATCTTGAGAAGGTTCAAGCTCAAATCAACTCTACTGTAATAACAGGTACTAAAAATAAAATTTCTAAAATTGTAACAGTTATGAGATCTAGACCTATACTACATGCAGGATAATCAATTCTTTGAAATGATTTATCACAACAGGATACACAATAATTGATAAAAACAAGCAAGAAAACCTCCCTCTACAGAGTTGTGTTAAGAATAATTGTTATCTGAGAGTTAAGTTCTTATCGCAGGTTAAATTGATGTTTATCTTATATTCCTAGAAATTAATTTTAAGGCAAATACAATTAATAATAGGAATCTCTGAAGCCCAGACAGAACCACTGTAATGAGGGCTCATCATCACTGTAAAAAGTAACTAGCACACTGAACAAACCTAAAGATACTATAAATGGGATAGATCACCAGTAAAAAAGCATAAGGTCAGGAAAGGATTTTGGATGTAAGAGAACAAATTGAGAAATTCTGCATGACCAACACTAGCAAACAATTACCATTTTTACATAACAGCATGACTTTTCTCACCCAGCTAAGAAAGAGTTAAAACATAATGATGAAAAAATTTTTAAATATGTGACAGCATTTTAAAACAGATACAATAATATTATGATTTAAAAGTAGATATATATTTATGCAAAGATACAGCTAACAAGTTATATTAAGACAGTGGATAGAAATAACCTCAAACAGCCTTGGATCTCAGAAACCCTAAGACACAAAACACCACCTCTAGACTAGGTTCAATGTACAACATAAAAGGTAGGCCCACTCTCTTGACTTTTATGTAAATATAAACTATTTCTGTTAGGCTATATGTCAATTTGACAAAGATTTAATCTCTTTTTAGATTCATTAAATATTTCATAATTACATATATTCTTCCTTTGTGTTAAGTACTGCTCACAGGAAAAAAGAACACCCTCTGATTTATAAAGTTAATTAAATGTAAAAGTATATGCTGAGAACCTACTGGTACCCAGCATGATACCAATCCATGATAGGCAACAAGGAAGACAGAACCTCCACCTTTAAGAAATAAATAACCTGGAGAGGATTAAAGATGGCGGCATAAGAGATGACATGGAGAACTCCTCCCAAAACCACAAATAGTACAAAAATATAGTTAATTAATACAACTGACCCTAAAACAGCAACAAGAAAGAAGGCTGAACCAGACTGCATACAGACCTCATGAACAGAGCAGACACCAAGAAACAGGGTAACGTAGGAAACCCTTAATCCAGGGGGACCCAGGCCCTTCCCCTACCCCAGCTCACCAGCGGGAGGAAGAGAAACGAAGTGGGGAGAGGGTAGAAGCTTGATACTGCTGAGTGCCTAGCCCTGGAGATCTGCTTTGCGAGCGGAAGCCTATATTGTGTGGTGCTCTAGACGTTGGGAAGCTCGGATGGGCGAAGTGCTTGGGAGACTGACATTCCAGCCATTTGTGAAGGGGGAGATACACATCCGGCCACACTGTGTCAGAGGAGGGGCGGGTGGTCAGAAAGGCTTTTTAGAGGTGAGAGGGCTGCTGAGGGGCGGGGTTTGCATGGAGCTTGCTGCATAGGAGAAGGGAGTGCTAGACAAGGTTGTCTGGGCGCACTCTGCCCAGCTGGTTGAGAACTTTGAGGAGCTTCAGGTCCTCCATACCCCTGGCTGCCTACTCAGCTCCGAGGACCCCCACTGTGACAGGCATCCTGCTGCACCTTCCACCTAGCAAACGGGCACCAGGTCGCAAACTGGCAGTCACTGTGCTGGCACAGGCTAGCCAGAGGGAGGCCCCACCTACAACAGCTACAGACACAAAGCACAGAAGTTTACATGTGTGTGCTTGGCCCACTGGCTCTGACACTGGAGACAGGCACCACAGATGGAAATCAGAAAACAGATCATTCCTCCCCCCAGGCACCAGCTCCACTCCCCTACAACCCACAACCTCACTCTAGGGGCTGAGCAGCTCCAGAGGCTGGAGTTTCTGCACACTAGTGGGCACCTCACAGAAATTTGAAACGTCAAAAGAACATGGTTCAGACCAAAATCTCACAAACCCCAGAAAAAGGGCCAAATGAAACTGAACTCACCAATCTTCCTGAAAGAGAGTTCAAAGTAAAAACTATAAACATGCTTATGGAGGTACAGAAAAATAGTCAAGAACTCAGGAAAGAATTTAAGTTGGAGATTCAATCATTAAGAAATTCCACATCTGAAATGCAACATACAATGGAGGGATTTAAAAGCATTAGATGTAGTAGAAGAGACGATAAACGGAATAGAAATTAGAAAAGAGGAATTCAAAGAAGCTGAGGAACAGAAAGAAAAAAGAATCTCTTTAAGAATGAAAGAATTTTGAGAGAACTGTGTGACCAATCCAAACGGAACAATACTTGCATTATAGGGGTACCAGAAGAAGAAGAGAGGGAAAAAGGGATAGAAAGTGTCATTGAGGAGGTAATTGCTGAAAACGGAGACAGTCTCTCAGGCCATGGAGGTGCACAGATCTCCCAACACAAAGGGACCCAAGGAAGACAACATCAAAACATAATTACTAAAATGACAAAGATCAAGGATAAAAAAAGACTTTTAAAAGCAGCTAGAGAGAGAAAAAAGATCACATACAAAGGAAAACCCATCAGGCTATCATAAGACTTCTCAACAGAAACCTTACAGGCCAGAAGGGAGTGGCATGATATATTTAATGCAATGAAGCAGAAGGGACATGAAACAAGAATATTCTACCTGGCAAGGGTATCATTTAAATTTGAAGGAGGGATTAAACAATTTTCAGATAAGCAAAAGCTGAGAGAATTTACCTCCCACAAACCACCTCTACAGTGCATTTTGGAGGGACTCCTACACAAGGAAGTATTCCTAAGGCTAAATAGATGTCACCCAAGGGATAGACAAAAAGTACAAAATATGATTCATCACATACAAAGAATAGAGGAGGAAAAAAAGGGAGGGAAAAAATTACCTTAGATAGTAAGGGAATTACCCTTGAACCTTTGGTAACCATGAATCTAAAGCCTGCAATGGCAGTAAGTAGATACCTATCAATAATTACCCTAAATGTAAATGGTCTGAATGTACCAATCAAAACACGTAGTCAATGAATGGATAAAACAACAAGACCCATCTATATGCTGCCTATAAGAGATTCACATCAAACCCGAAAATATACACAGACTGAAAGTAAAGGGATGGAAAAAGAAATTTCATGCAACCAATCGGGAGAAAAGGTAGGATTTGTGGTATTTCTACCAGACAAAAGATACTTCAAAACAAAGGAAGTCACAAGAGACAAAGAAGGACATTACATAATGATAAAAGGGTCAGTCCAACAAGAACATATGACTAATATAAGTATCAATGCACCCAACACAGGATCACCTGCATATTTTAAACAAATACTAACAGAATTAAAGGGGGAAATAGAATGCAATGCATTCATTTTAGGAGACTTCAACACACTACTCACTCCAAAGGACACATCAACCACACAAAAAATAAGTAGAGAGACAGAGGCACTGAACAACACATTAGAACAATTGGACCTAACAGAAATCTACAGAACACTCCATCCGAAAAGAACAGGATACATATTCTTCTCAAGTGCACATGGAACATTTTCAAGAATAGATCATACACTAGGCCACAAAAAGAGCCTTAGTAAGTTCAAAAAGATTGAAATTGTACCACCCAGCTTGTCAGACCACAAAGGAATAAAACTAGAAATGAATTATGCAAAGAAATGAAAAATCCCACAAACACATGGAGACTTAATAACATACTCCTAAATAATCAATGGATCAATAACCAAATAAAAACAGATATCAAACAATATATGGAGACAAATGACAACAATAATTCAACACCGCAAAACCTGTGGGATGCAGCGAAGGCTGTGCGAAGTGCAAAGTATATTGCAATACACGCCTACCTCAGAAAAGAAGAACAATCCCGTATGAGCAGTCTAAACTCACAATTAACAAAACTAGAAAAAGAAGAACAAAAGAGACCCAAAGCCAGTAGAAGGAGGGACATAATAAAGATTAGAGCGGAAATAAATAAAATTGAGAAGAATAAAACAATAGAAAGGATCAACGAAAGCAAGAACTGGTTCTTTGAGAAAATAAACAAAATAGATAAACCCCAAGCCAGACTTATAAAGAAAAAAACAGTCTGCTCACATAAACAGAATCAGAAATGAGAAAGGAAAAATCACTAGGGACAGCACAGAAATACAAAGAACTATTAGAGAATACTATGAAAAATTATATGCTAGCAAACTGGATAACCAAGAAGAAATGGACAACTTTACAGAAAAATACAACCTTCCAAGGCTGACAAAGAAAGAAACAGAAAAACTGAACAGACCAATTACCAGCAACAAAATTGAACTGGTAATCAAAAACCTACCTAAGAACAAATGCCTAGACCTAATGGCTTCACTCCTGAATGTTATCAAACATTTAGTGAAAACCTAATACCTATCATCCTTAAAGTTTTCCAAGGAGTAGAAGAAGAGGGAATACTTCCAAACTCATTCTATGGGGCCAGCATCACTCTAATACCAAAACCGGACAAAGACACACAAAAAAAGAAAACTACAGACCAATATCCCTGATGAACATAAACGCAAAAATACTCAACAAAATATTAGCAAACCAAATTCAAAAATACATCAAAAGGATCTTCCATCATGATCAAGTACAATTTATTCCAGTGATGCAAGGATGGTTCAACATTCGAAAATCCATCAACATCATCCACCACATCAACAAAAAGAACGACAAAAACCACATGATCATCTCGATAGATGCTGAAAAAGCATTTGCCAAAATTCAACGTCCATTCATGATAAAAACTCTCCACAAAATGGGTATAGAGGGAATGTACCTCAACATAATAAAGCCTATATATGACAAACCCACAGCCAACATTACACTTAACAGCGAGAGACTGAAAGCTTTTCCTTTAAGATGGGGAACAAGACAAGGATTCCCACTCACCCCACTTCTATTCAACATAGTACTGGAAGTCCTAGCCACGGCAATCAGACAACACAAAGAAATAAAACACAACCAGATTGGCAGGGAAGAAGTTAAACTGTCCCTGTTTGCAGATGACATGATATTGTATATAAAAAAACCCTAAAGAATCCAGTCCAAAACTACCAAAACTAATATCTGAATACAGCAAAGTTGCGGAATACAAAACTAATGCCCAGAAATCTATGGCATTCCTAAACACTAACAATGACCTAGCAGAGAGAGAAATAGGGAAAACAATTGCATTCAAAGTTGCATCAAAAAGAATAAATACCTAGGAATAAACCTAACCAAGGAAAGGAAAGACCTATACTCTGAAAACCAAAAGACACTCATGACAGAAATTAAAGAAGATACCAATAAATGGAAACACATCCTGTGCTCATGGAATGGAAGAATTAATATTGTCAAAATGGCAATCCTGCCTAAAGCAATCTACAGATTCAATGCAATTCCTATCAAAATACCAACAGCATTTTTCAACAAACTAGAGCAAGTAGTTCTAAAATTCATATTGAACCACAAAAGGCCCCGAATAGCCAAAGCAATCCTGACAAGGAAGAATAAAGCTGGGGGGATTATGCTTCCCAACTTCAAGCTTTACTACAAAGCCACAGTAATCAAGACAATTGGGTACTGGCACAAGAACAGACCCCTAGACCAATGGAACAGACTAGAGAGCCCTGATATAAACCCAACCATACATGGTCAATTAATATATGATAAAGGAGCCATGGACATACAATGGGGAAATGAAAGCCTCTTCAACAGCTGGTGTTGGCAAAACTGGACAGCTACATGTAAGAGAATGAAACTGGAATATTGTTTAACCCCCTACACAAAAGTAAACTTGAAATGGATCAAGGACCTGAATGTAAGTCATGAAACCATAAAACTCTTAGAAGACAACATAGGCAAAAATCTCCTGAATATAAGCATGAGCAACTTCTTCCTGAACACATCTCCTCGAGCAAGGGAAACAAAAGCAAAAATGAATGCATGGGAGTACATCAAACTAAAAAGTTTCTGTACAGCAAAGAACACCATCAACAGAAGAAATAGGCTTCCTACAGTATGGGAGAATATATTTGTAAATGACATATCCGACAAGGGGTTAACATCGAAAATATATAAAGAACTTACATGCCTCTACACCCAAAAAACAAATAACATGATTAAAAAATGGGCAGAGGATATGAACAGACACTTCTCCAAAGAAGAAATTGAGATGGCCAACAGACACATGAAAAGATGCTCCACATCACTAATCATCAGGGAAATGCAAATTAAAACCACAATGAGATATTACCTCACACCAGTAAGGATGGCCAGCATCCAAAAGACTAAGAAGAACAAATGCTAGCGAGGATGCGGAGAAAGGGGAACCCTCCTACACTGCTGGTGGGAATGTAAGCTAGTTCAACCATTGTGGAAAGAATTATGGAGGTTCCTCAAAAAACTAAAAATACAAATACCATTTGACCTGGGAATCCCACTCCTTGGAATTTACCCAAAGAATACAACTTCTCAGATTCAAAAAGACATATGCACCCCTATGTTTATTGCAGCACTTTTTACAATAGCCACGATATGGAAGCAACCTAAGTGTCCATCAGTAGATGAATGGATAAAGAAGAGGTGGTACATAAACACAATGGAATACTATTAAGCCATAAGAAGGAAACAAATCCTACCATTTGCAACAACATGGATGGAGTTGTACGTTATTATACTCAGTGAAATAAGCCAGGTGGAGAAAGACAAGTGCCAAATGATTTCCCTCATTTGTGGAGTATAACAACGAAGCAAAACTGAAGGAACAAAATAGTAGCGGACTCAGAGACTCCGAGAAGGAACTAATGGTTACCAAAGGGGAGTGGTGTGGGAGGGTGGGTGGGGAGGTTGGGAGAAGAGGATTGTGGGGTATTATGTTTAGTGCACATGGTGTGGGGAATCATGGGGAAAACAGTGTAGCACAGAGAAGGCAATCAGTGAGTCTGTGTCATCTTATTACACTGATGGACAGTGACTGAATTGAGGTATGAGTGGGGACTTGATAATATGGGTAAATGTAGTAACCACATTGTTTTATTATGTGAAACCTTATAAAAGTATATATCAAGAATACCTTAATAAAAAAAATACTGTAGAGATGGTTTGTGGGAGGTAAATGCCCTTAACTTTGCTTATCTGGAAATTGTTTAATCCCTCCTTCAAATTTAAATGATCATCTTGCCAGGTATTCTTGTTTCAAGACACTTCTGTTTCACTGCATTAAATATATCATGCCACTCCCTTCTGACCTATAATGTTTCTGCTGAGAAACCTAATGATAGCCTAATGGGTTTTCCTTTGTATGTGATCTTTTTTCGCTCTCTGGCTGCTCTTAATACTCTGTCTTCTTCCTTGATATTTGCCATTTTAATTATTATATGTCTTGGTGTTGTCTTCCTTGGGTCTGTTGTGCTGGAAGATAGGTGCACTTCCATGGCCTGTCAGACTATTGCTTTCCCCAGATTGAGGAATTTTTCAGATTATTTCCTCAAAGACATTTTCTATTCCTTTTTCTCTCTCCCTTCTTCTTCTGCTACCCTGTAATGCCAATATTGCTCCATTTGGATTCTTGCAGAGTTGTCTTATTTTTATTCCTAGAGATCCTTTTTTCTCTCTGTGCCTCAGCTTCTTTGTACTCTTGTTCTCTAATTTCTATTCCATTGACTTTCTCCTCTACTTCATCTAATCTGCTTTTAAATCCCTCCATTGTATGTTTCATTTCAGCTACTATATATTTTTAAGGTGTCTATCTCCTTCCTGGATTCATCTCTTAGCTCTTGAATATTTTTCTGTGGCTCCATTAGCATGTTTATGACTTTCATTTTGCATTCTTTTTCAGGAGTGGTGCTGGTGCCTGCTGGGAGGAAAGAGCTTTTCCTGCTTCCCGGGCTCAGTGCCTGTCTCCACGGCCATGGCCAGTGGGCTGAGCTTCCAGGGAGAAGCCCTGCATTACATCCCTGTATGCTGCCATACATGAGAATGAGAATTTAATAACATGGGTAACTGTTGAATCACTGTGATACATTTGAAACCAACATGAGATTGTGCACCGATGATACTTCAAAAAAAAAATCTACCATCACATACTTTCCTTCCACCTCTTTCCTTTGTTATTATCATATATTTTATTTCTATGTGTTACAAACACCACATTTTGTTACTAGTTTTGTTTTAAATCATCTCTTTTATATAGATTTTTTATATCAGAAAAAGAAAAGAGTAAACTGAGCTGGACCTAAAGTAAATCTTCCCTTCATGTACAACACAAGTTCACTTTTCCCATATGTCCTAATAATAAATGATCTTGCATGTAATATTCATTCTCTCCCAGAGCAATGCTGGACTTCTGCTTAGCTTCAACAATTTTGTTGAACTTTAAAAATATGGCAGGCATCATACTAACCAAAGATATTACAGCAGGCTACCAAGTAATTCTCTCAGGTCCTAATATGATGTTCACGTTATGCTGTCTCCTACATGATAACTAGATTACAAGTGTAGCTATAGAGGAGTCGTCTTACCACATCTGATAATTTAGTAGTCCTTTCTGTTCTTGACAAGAAAGCATCATATCGTTTAGTCAAGGTAGGTAGCTCATCAGAAATTCCACCAATCTGTGAATTCCAAAAATCATGTTGAAAGGAGTAAAACGAGCACATCACTTATTTTATCAATACAAGTGGCACCATAAGTAATAAATTTGCAAGGAAGTTCATCAATATTGCTGTCACTAAATAGAAATGGACATATTCATAAAAATTTTTTAAATGGGTTATAGAAGTAAAAGACTTTAAGTCAATGAGATAAGAAAATGGAAGAAAAGAGTTGACTATATGAACCTCTAGGAAAGTAAAATGGATCTGTATACATTATTTAAACAAATTAAGGGAGAGTTATTAGATATACTCTAATGTCAAATTGAGACAGCACTTTTTGTTCTGTTTCAGGTTGTAATCTCAATAATATATATTTGGCCAATTATATAGTACTATTTATTAATACTTATTCTTACATGAAATTGAAATATACTATGATATCTATTTGAATTGATTATGTGGCAATTCTGAATTAATACATTATCTAAGCAAAATGACCCACACTCTCTTAAATATCATAATTCCTCTTATGAATTGAATATGTAAATTAGTAGGCTAGAAGAAGCTGGTAATCTAATATTTTAATTAGCAATTAATTAATCCTTAAATTATACTTTTCTTATTTATCATACAATTTAGCCATTTGTATTCAGTCAATAATTTAAATTATATAACCTGCAGTAATATTCTTATTAGAAAAGGGATGAGAATTTATTTTCTCATTTTTACACACTTCACCATTTTTATTTCAAAATTTGATACCCAATGGAATAGATATCTCTTTCTTCATTTACTGAGGAACATTAATCAACTAAAAGATGCATCCCTCACATACTGTATGTTTTAAACTATATGCCTCTCTATTCTAAATGCTGCAATTGGTGCTTCTCCACTATTTTCTGCATACTATACCTACCTAGCCACTCAAAATAGAATAAATTCTATTACTTTAGAAAACAGAAATATCATAGTCACATCTTGCTTAAATTTGAAAGTCTTCAAATATAGAGCATCTGATCCAGCATTATCATTTTCTGAAGATGAAAAATAATTTACTCTTGTACATGGTACTAGAAATTATAAAGAAGTTCAAAAGCATTTTGAAATTTTTTCTATTTAGGAGTAGAAGTTAACAAGCCAAGAAAATGTATTATCCATTCCCTTTAGAGGTAATGAGTAGTTTGCAGAAGACCACATTTTTACCAAAAACAATTAAAAATAAATCCAGATAAAATACAACAAAACCTTATTTTGAAGGGCCTCATAGAGTTGTGGATGCTTCCAACTCTATGAGTTGTCAGCACAGACAAGAGGAGCTAAGATTCTGAAGAGGGAAGGACTCCTGAAAGGTGAGTTAACAATCTGCAAGTGCTTTTTCCCTGGAGGCATTTGCTAATAATAGGTAACAGAGAAAGAACTTGAGTTTAGACCTGGAAAACAGCTGAGAAACAAGGAACTGAGAAACAAGCTTATTACAGCCTGTTTGGGCCTTATACAATCATCCTTGCACACACAGTCCTAAACAAAGATATGCAAAAATACAAAACACCCTGTCTTGCCAATGGGTTTCAGCCCCAGGCAAGTTCACTATGGATTCAATGTGACCAAAGAAATTGACCGCAAAACGTTCTTTGGGGTGAAAGGGTTTATTACCCAGCTTGTTGTCTGGGGGGGTAGGTCAAGCACTAACATCTCTGCCTCTGCCCAGAGCACTGGGCCAAGCTCTCTAAAGAGTGCAATAATAGCTTATTGCCTAAAGGTGTGGAAGCAGTAGCCTAGCAACAGGCCAGTTACATCATCAGGTGGTTTAAGTTCAGTGAGGATCCTGGCCATAGGAATCCCAACTTCCCCACACACCCATAAAGAATTAACTCTTAATAATGAAAAATAGTAAAAATAGGTTTTTACATAAAAAAACAAACTCCTTGGAAATGTTTTCATAGAAAACAAATATCTAAAAAATAAGTTCCAATAAATATTAGTAACCTGGAAAAAATTGTCTAAAATACAAAAATTAATCCCTTAAATAGAAGTTTTATGTATAATAAAATACAAAAAATTCAATGTGTCAGCAATCCAGGACATCAAATTTCAAAGTAGTTACATAACACCTCCCACCTACAAATTGTTAAACATACGTTTTTGAAGTTTACTTGTTTTCACTGTTGCTGCCATTTGTTATCATCTTAAAATCACATTATATATCTTAGAATTATACTAAACCAAAAATCTAGTTAATAATTATACTGAATTGAAATCTGAAACTGTATTTTTTCACCTATTGGCCTTGACTGTAAGTCTTCTGACACATAAAACTCTTTTCCGTATTAGAAAACTTTCACTTTAAAAGCCAGCTCTCTAGTCTGTTCTCCCTAAGTCTCCAATTCTTTATATTTAACAGCTTTGCTTCTTTCAAATGTCCTCTGTGTGAAAAAGTTTTAACTTGTGTGCCTTCACCAACCCTCCCTTTAACACATTCCAATTTGTTTAAATTCCTTTTAAATTTTGGTACCTAAAAGAAAAAGAAACAAAACAAAATTATCCAGGTAGGTACAGCTAACAGGTTCTTACATTATAGTTACATAACTCTACAGTCCATTCAAAATACATTAGGGGTATTCTAGGTCCTGGGACTATCAAAATGAAAAAAGATGAGTTTCCTTGCGTCCAAGGGCAAACAGGCTAAGAGGGGACACAGACATGTAATCAAATACAGTGACACATGCAATCACTGAGGATATAAAAAATACATAATAGCAAAGAGGAGGGGTGGGAGCAGGGAGAAAATGTGATGAAAGATTTCTAAGGTGCGTGACATGAACATTTTGAAGAAGGAATAGGAACTTTCAAGGATATTGGACCTATAGTCTGCTGCATATCATGAGAGATTTTAGCAAAGGCTTGAGGGATGACAATTTGTTCATGGAGGCTGAGAAGGCAATGAGGCTGAAAAGGGGGGAATTCTTGTTAACTTGTAGTGTAATGATTAACAAAAAATCATATACAGTAGCTTAACTGACTCAACACAGGAGACCTCACTCAGTCCTGGCACAGACAATACTCACAAGTTGATAACTCTTTTTCAATTCCTTGGGTGGTAGAGCAATCTGTTAGTAGAGGATGGCCATTCTTAGTGGGAAAAAAATTTGGTTAATTCTGATAACAAACAGGACTCTGGCATGCTAATTAGTTATGCAACCCCCATCCTATGGGCATCCTTGAACACTTCAGAGAGACAAATGGTGTTCAGCAACCCAAGGTTTAAGCAAATAACAAGACTGCGATGCCCTTAGATGTCTCAGTTTGTATGCACATTAAACTAACTGGCTCAGCGTGGGCCTATCCTGAGACTACATGTGCAGGATTCATGATGGGAATTTGAGATTGCAATTACTCCTAATGAAAAAGGAATTCCCAGTAAAGGCCATAGCTTGTGTTGATTAGTTTAGTGAGGCCCTAAGATCAAACCTCCAGGTCAGTCCACACTTGACAGAGTGCTGAGAAGTCAGTCCAATGGAATATATTTCAATTTGACTATCTAGAGGAAGTGAAAGTTGTAACAAGGTTTCTATAGATGAACCTGCAGAAGGATAACTAGTGAACCTCAGCACATGAAAGGACAAAGTGACGCTAAATCTCCTGTCCTTCCAAAGCATGAGAAAAACTGTGCAATGACATGATGTATCATGCTGTATTTAAGGAAATTTAAGTAAAAAGGTAAGGGAGTAAGAAGCAAAAATGAAGGGAAATCATGACAGTGTGAAATATGAGGCAAGAAAGCTAGGCAGACACCATAAAGGGTATTGTACTTGGATTCCTTCTGTAAGTAATGAATTCCCCAACTTTGGGGCAGAGAAAGTTTAGAGAGAAGAAAAATTATGGCAGTAGTGAGACAGGTCCTTATACACCTAGGTAGCCAGCAGATTATGACAAATGCATTACTCCTAGACCTAAAACTTCTTCCTAAACTTGACAGAAGGCACAGAATTTTAGGCAAAGCGAGTTTATTAAAAGGTAGGGCCATGATATGACATGTACATTAGAGAGAAATTACTTCTAACCATATAGCCAAATTTGCATACTTTCTCAGCTTTTCTCTAGTCTTAACTCACTGCTTAAGTTTTATCCATATGTGACTGTAAACTATTTCTCCCTTAGACTCAGGTCATTGTTTACATGTATTAGGATATAGTCAAGGACATTTGAAAAATTCTAGGCTTTCTACATAGACCATAACTTTTCCAGATTAAATAATGCTTAGCTTTAACTAGATAGCTTGATAGATTTATCTAGAGAACAAAGCCTACCAGCAAATAATTTCAGCTTTTCAACTTTCTCCATCAGATGACATAGAATTGATCTAATCTTATGTTCAAATTATTTGATAATATTAACCTAATAATGTACTTAGGCGTGAACCCATGATTCTTTGGTATGCATTAGTTGACAATGAAGGCCATGAAATACTAAGAGCTTGCAAGAATAAATGAAGGAGAAATCTCAAGACAAAGGAAAAAAGTTTGAGGAATGAGAACAAGCTAATTTAGGTTGTAACTCCTGATAATATTATTTCTATCTTCTATGCCATCCTTTATATAATACTGTGTTGATGAGGACTAGAAATGGAATGGATATGTAGAAATATGACAGAGAAAATTTCATTAAATTCTCTTTCCCTGAGCCAGTCTTGGCCAGATTCTTTTCTGATACCTGTGGCATATCAAATATCATGTACCAATAAAATCCCTCAAAAATCTACCAGCTGTATTGTGCTCTGCCTTCTATAGATTTAAGTTGTATCAGAAATCAAAAGGATTATTATTACAACAAAATTGATACAAATAAAGAACTTTGCTTTTATCCTTATTGAATTTCCTGTTAGTTGTAATTATCAGATATTCTCTCAACTATTATATTACACCATTTGAAAATGTGATAACTGAAAGTTCTTTATTTCATCCAAGTAAGTGGTAGAAATGTTGAATACAATGGGTGAAGAATAAAGCTAAATAATGTTATGTACTTCTCTTTAAGCTGAAAATAATATTATAGCCACCTAATCAAACAGTTATAAATCAAACTAACTGAATTATAATCCAATATGCAATATTACTTGTTCATATGAATATGGTCAACTGTTAAATCCATTTGAATGACATCCCCCTAAATTTCATATCAGAAAGGGAAACAGACTACATGACATAGAATCAGGTATCATGTAATATCAAAATCTCAAAATGCCTTTAATACAACACAAAATTAATGAATGCATGTTACCTTTTTTGGTAATAAAACTTTAACAATAATTTTTTTAATGTTACAATGGCATTCGTTTATTTTTTCCACCTTTACTGAGGAATAATTGAAAAATAAAAATTATATATATTTGCAGTGTGCAACATGATCATTTGATATATATATAGTGAAATAAGTACCACAACTAAGCCAATTAACACATCCACCATCTGATATAGTTCTCACTTTTTGTGTGGTGGAAACATTTAAGGTGTACGTAGTCAATTTCAAGTACATAATGCATTATTATTAACTACAGTCACCATGCTATACATTCCAGAACTTTTTCATCCTGCATAATTGAAACTTTGTAATCTTTGACCAATACCTCCCATTTCCTTTGAACCACCAGCCCTTGGCAACCACCATTCTACTCTCTTCTATGAGTTCCACTTCATTTAGATTCCACACATAAATGAAATTATGCAGTATTTGTCTTTCTTCATTATTTGACTCAGCATAATGTTCCTCAGTTTCCTCCCAGTTGTTGCAAATGGCAGGACTTCCTTCTCTTTCAAGGCTTACAGATTCTACTGTATGGGTGTATACACCACATTTCCTTTATCCAGTCATCTGTCTACAGACAGATTCCATAGCTCTGCTATTGTGGATAATGCTTCAATGAACATGGCTCTATAGATCTCTCTGAGATACTGATTCATTTCCTTTGGGTATATAAACAGGAATTAGACTTCTGTACCATATGGTAGTTTTACTTTTAATTTTTTGAGGAACAACCATACTGTTTTCCACAGTAGCTACACCAATTTACGTCCCCAACAATGTACAAAGATTCCCTTTTCTCCACATTCTCATAAACACTTATGTCTTACTTTTTTGAGAAGAGTCATTCTAACAGGTGTGAGGTGATATCTATTTGTGCTTTTGATTTGCATTCCCCTGGTGATTCATAATATTGAACATTTTCTTGTATACCTGTTGATCATTTGTATGCTACCTTTTGAGATATATGTATTCACATCCTTTGCCCATATTTTAATGTTATTTTCTTGCTATTGAGTTATTTCAGTTCATTATATATTTTGCATATTAGCCCCTTATCATATACATGTTTTGTAAATATATTTTCTCACTCAGTTGATCATTTTCTTTATTGTGAAGAAGCTTTTTAGTTTGATGCAATCCAACTCATCTGTTTTTGTTTTTGTTGTCTGTGCTTTCAGGCTCATATCCAAAAACTTACTGCCCAGATGAAAGTCAAGAAGCTTTTCCCCTATGGTTTCTTCTAGTAGATTTATAGTTTCAGGTCATGAAATTGAATCGTTAATCCACCATCCATTGATTTTTTTTTACATAATATAGAATAAAAGTCCAATTTCATTCTGCATGCAGATGTGTAGTTTTCCCAACACCATTCAATGAAGGGATTGTGCTTTCCCCAATATGTGTTCTTGGCAATAAATGTAGATTTTTTTTCTGGGGCTCTCTATTCTGTTACATTGGTCTAAATGTCTTTTATATGCCAGTGCTATGCTGCTTTTATTATTAGAAACTGGTAGCATATTTGGAAATCAGGTAGTGTGATGCCTCCAGATTTGTTCTTTCTTCCTCAAGATTGCTTTGGCTATTTGTAGTCTTTTGTATTTCCAAATGAATTAAAAAAAAATTTTTTTCCATTCTGTGAAAAATTCTACTGGAATTTTGACAGAGATTGCATTGAATATGTATATCACTTGGGTAATATGTACCTTTCACAGTATTATTTATTCCAATTCATGAACATGGGATATCCTGCCATTTATTTACGTATTCTTAAATATCTTTCATGAATTTTTTATAGTTTTCACTGGACAGACTTTTCACCTCGTCAGTTAAATTTATTCCTAAATATTTTTTATGGTATTGTAAATGAGATTGGTTTATTAATTTTTTTGGATAGTTTATGTTAGTGTATAAAACTGTTACTTATTTTTGTATGATTTTGTGTCCTAACATCAGAGACTAAAGGCAACTAATGGCAAAACTGTGCAACAATTCATATAATGCCACTTTGTGAAATTTTAACATTCATTGTTTAAAAAAGAAAGACCTTTATGTGTTTCAATTTTTCTTTTTCACCTACAAATCTAAAGTCTCTCTATTGCTGATAATGACTTTATAGCTATTTTTTTCAATAGAATGAAATGTACTACAGCTACATCTGAAGTTTTTAATTTAAAGAAGTAGGGTGCTCACTTCAGGACCACATATACTAAAGCTGTCACAACACAGGAAAATTAGCATCCAATGTAAGGATGACACACAAATTTCATTTTATTAAAAAAAAGTTTTTTAAGCACTAGTGCATTTTGTATATTCTCATCATAAACATCTTAGGATTCAATTTCTTATAAACCATGTGTGTTCCATCCATTTTAGGTTGAAAATAATTTTCTCTGATTGGAAGAATTAATTCAATTCAGCAATGCGGTGGTTCTACTATCCTTATATCATCTATCTCATGCCTACAGAGTTCTTTTATCTTCTTAGCAATTCTTTTGGCAAATCAAACTTATACAAAGTAATTTTAACTTTCTTTAGTATATTTTAAAACAAATTGCTCTTCTCTTTAAGCTTCCTGGAATACGGTTCTATTCCTTGTGTATTCACTGCATCTTTTACTTTCTTTTATTCAATTATAATTTTCATAGTGTCTACTTGTCTTACTAAAGGACAGAAATCATGTTTCCTATATTTTGTGTATGTCCTTTTATGATTTGACAACTATGTTCATACTTTCCGATTAATTTCTACTTATATTCTATTTATTGGATATCTATCTATTCTACCCTAATTTTTTACTACTTTATTTTTCCATAAGTATATTCTTTTTTTTTATTAAGGTAGTATTTATATACACTCTTATGAAGGTTTCACATGAAAAAAGAATGCGGTTCCTACATTTACCCATATTATCAAGTCCCCAGCCATACCCCAATGCAGTCACTGTCCATCAGTGCAGTAAGATGCCATAGATTCACTATTTGCCTTCTCTGTGCTACAATGTTTTCCGTGTTATCCCCCACACCATGTATACTAAACATAATACCTCTCAATCCCCTTATCCCTCCCTCCCCACCCGCCCTCCCACACCACTCCCCTTTGGTAACCACTAGTTCCTTCTTGGAGTCTCTGAGTCTGCTGCTATTTTGTTCCTTCAGTTTTGCTTCATTGTTATACTCCACAAATGAGGAAAGTCACTTGGCACTTGTCTTTCTCTGCCTGGCTTATTTCACTGAGCATAATATCCTCCAGCTCCATCCATGTTGTTGCAAATGGTAGGATTTGTTTCTTTCTCATGGCTGAATAGTATTCCATTGTGTATATGTACCACCTCTTCTTTATCCATTCATCTACTGATAGACACAGGTTGCTTTCTTATCTTGGCTATTGTAAAAAGTGCTGCAAAAAACATAGGGGTGCATATGTCTTTTTGAATCTGAGAAGTTGTATTCTTTGGGTAAATTCCAAGGAGTGGGATTTCCGGGTCAAACGGTATTTGTATTTTTAGTTTTTTGAGGAACTTCCATATTGCTTTCCACAATGGTTGAACTATCTTACATTCCCACCAACAGTGTAGGAGGGTTCCCCTTTCTCCGCATCCTCGCTAGCATTTGTTCTTCTTAGTCTTTTGGATGCTGGCCATCCTTACTGGTGTGAGGTAATATCTCATTGTGGTTTTAATTTGCATTTCCCTGATGATTAGTGATGTGGAGCATCTTTTCATGTGTCTGTTGGTCATCTGAATTTCTTCTTTGGAGAACTGTCTCTTCATATCTTCTGCCCATTTTTTAATCAAGTTATTTGCTTTTTGGGTGTTGAGGTGTATAAGTTCTCTATATATTTTGGATGTTAACCCCTTGTTGGATATATCATCTACAAGTATATTCTCCATTACTGTAGGATGCCTTTTTGTTCTGTTGATGGTGTCCTTTGCCATACAAAACTTGTTAGTTTGATGTAGTCCCATGTGCTCATTTTTGTTTTTGTTTCCCTTACTCGAGGAGATGCATTCAGGAAGAAGTTGCTCATGCATATATTCAGGAGATTTTTGCCTATGTGGTCTTCTAAGAGTTATATGGTTTCATGACTTACATTCAGGTCCTTGATCCATTTTGAGTTTACTTTTGTGTATGGGGTTAAACAATAATTCAGTTTCATTCTCTTGCATGTAGCTGTCCAGTTTTGCCAACACCAGCTGTTGAAGAGGCTTTCATTTCCCCATTGTATGTCCATGGCTCCTTTATCACATATTAATTGACCATATATGGTTGGGTTTATATCAGGGCTCTCCAGTCTGTTCCATTGGTCTATGGGTCAGTTCTTCTGCCAGTACCAAATTGTCTTGATTACTGTGGCTTTGTAGTAAAGCTTGAAGTCAGGGAGCATAATCCCCCCAGCTTTATTCTTCCTTCTCAGGATTGCTTTGGCTATTCGGGTTCTTTTGTGGTTTCATATGAATTTTAGAATGGTTTGCTCTAGTTCGTTGAAGTATGCTGTTGGTATTTTGATAGGAATTGCATTGAATCTGTAAATTGCTTTAGGCAGGATGACCATTTTGACAATATTAATCCTTCCTATCCATGAGCACAGGATGTGTTTCCATTTACTGGTATCTTCTTTAATTTCTCTCATGAGTGCCTTGTCGTTTTCAGAGTACAGGTTTTTCACTTCCTTGGTTAGGTTTATTCCTAGGTATTTTATTCTTTTTGATGCAACTGTGAATGGAATTTTTTTCCTGATTTCTCTCTGTGCCAGTTCATTGTTAGTGTATAGGAATGCCAGATTTCTGCGTATTAATTTTGTATCCCTCAACTTTGCTGAATTCAGATATTAGACCTAGTAGTTTTGGAGTGGATTCTTTAGGGTTTTTTATGTACAATATCGTGTGATCTGCAAACAGGGGCAGTTTAACTTCTTCCTTGCCAGTCTGGATGCCTTTTATTTCTTTGTGTTGTCTGATTGCCATCGCTTGGACCTCCAGTACTATGTTGAATAGAAGTGGGGAGAGTGGGCATCCTTGTCTTGTTCCTGATCTTAAAGGAAAAGCTTTCAACTTCTCACTGTTAAGTATAATGTTGGCTGTGGGTTTGTCATATATGGCCTTTATTATGGTGAAGTACTTGCCCTCTATATCAATTTTGTTGAGAATTTTTATCATGAATGGATGCTGAATTTTGTCAAGTGCTTTTTCAGCATCTATGGAGATGATCATGTGATTTTTGTCCTCCTTTTTGTTGATGTGGTGGATGATGTTGATGGATTTTCAAATGTTGTACCATCCTTACATCCGTGGAATAAATCCTACTTGATCATGATGGATGATCTTTTTGATGTATTTTTGAATTCAGTTTGCCAATATTTTGTTGAGTATTTTTGCATCTATGTTCATCAGGGATATTGGTCTGTGATTTCCTTTTTTGTGGTGTCTTTCCCTGTTTTTGGTATTAGATGATGCTGGCCTCATAAAATGAGTTTGGAAGTATTCCCTCTTCTACTCTTTGGAAAACTTTAAGGAGAATGGGTATTAGGTCTTCACTAAATGTTTGATAAAATTCAGCGGTGAAGCCATCTGGTCCAGGTGTTTTGTTCTTAGGTAGGTTTTTGATTACCAGTTCAATTTCGTTGCTGGTAATTGGTCTGTTGAGTTTTTCTGTTTCTTTCTGGGTCAGCCTTGGAAGGTTGTATTTTTCTAGAAAATTGTCCATTTCTTCTAGGTTGTCCTATCAGTACATTATTTTAAGCTTTCTCAAATTCTTTAAAAATAAGAAGAATAAATAACAAATATATAGGCACACCTTAGAGATACTGTAGGTTCAGTTCCAGACTCTATAATAAAATGAATATTGCAATAAAGCAAGTCAAATGAACTTTTTTGCTTCCCAGTGCATATAAAATTATAGGTATATAATTAATATATAATAAACATATAATATGTATAATATATAATGTGTAATAAAAATATATAGTGTATTAAGTATTCAACAGCAGTATGTCTGTAACAAAAAACAATGTACAGACCTTAAGTAAAAAAATACTTTATTGCTTAAAAATGCTAACCATTATCTGAGCTTTCAGTAAGTTATAATCTTTTTGCTGGTGGAAGACCTTGCCTTGATGTTGATGCCTGCTAACGGATCAGGGTGGCTGTTGGTTGATGAAGGTTGGAATGGCTGTAGCAATTTCTAAATTAAGAAAACAGTGAAGTTTGATGCACAGACTGACTTCTTTTCATGAGCAATTTCTCTGTAGTATTCAATGCCCTTTGATAGCATTTTACCCACAGTAGAACTTCCTTCAAAATTGGAGTCAATCCTCTCACACCCTGCCAATGTTTTTTCAACTAAGTTTATGGAATATTCCAAATCTTCTGTCATTTAAACAATCTTCACAGCATCATTACCAGGAGTAGATTCCATCTCAAGAGACCACTTTCTTTGCTTATCCCTAAGAAGCAACTTCTCATACATTCAAGTTTTCTCATGAGATTGTAGCAATTTAGTCACATCTTCAGGCTCTACTTCTAATTCTAGTTGTCATACTATTTCCCCCAAATCTGCAGTTACTTCCCCTGTTCAAGTCCTGAAATCCTCAAAGTCATCCAGGAGGATTGGAATCAACTCTTTTCAAACTCCTATTCTTGTTGATATTTTGACCTTTTCCCATGAATCACAAATGTTCTTAATGGCGCCTAGAATGGTATATCCTTTCCAGAGAGTTTTCAGTTGAATTTGTGAGATCCATTTGAGGAAACACCATCTATGACAGCTATAGCATTAAAAAATCTATTTCTTAAATAATAAGTCTTGAAAGTCAAACCTGACTTGTGTCTTGACTCTTTTCTTTCAATAAGTCTTGACTCCTTTCTCCATGGATAAAGCATGGATGTCATGTTAACAGGAATGAAAACAACATTACTGTCATTGTATATTCCCATCAGAGCTCTTGGTAACTAGGTGCATGGTCAAAGAGCAGTCATATTTCGAAAGGAATCTTTTTTCTGAGCAGTAGGTTTCCACAGTGGGCTTAAAATATTCAGTAAACCATGTTGTAAACAGATGTGCTCTCATCTAAGCTTTGCTGTTCCATTTATAGAGCATAGGCAGAGTAGTATTAGTATAATTCTTAAGGTCCCTAGGATTGTTGAAATTGTACATAAACACTGGCTTCAACTTAAAGTCACCAGTTGCATTAGCCCCGACATGAGAGTCAGCCTGTCCTTCAAAACTTTGAAGCCAGGCTTCATTGATTTCTTCTCTCCAGCTATGAAAGTCCTAGTTGGGATCTTCTAAGAGAAGACTTTTTTGTCTACATTGAAAATATGTTGTTTAGTATAGCCACCTTCATTACCTTACCTAGATCTTCTGGATAACTCACTACAGCTTTTACATTAGCACTTGATGCTTCACCTTGCACTTTTACATTATAGAGATGGCTCATGAGCCAACCTATGCTAGCTTTAAGCTTTTCTTTTCTGCATCTTCCTCAACTCTCTCAGCTTTCACAGGATTGAAGAGACTTAAGGCCTTGCTCTGGATTAGGCTCTGGCTTAAAGCTGGTTGGATCTCCTATCCAGACCATTAAAACTTTCTCTGTATCATCAATAAGGCTGTTTTGCTTTCTTATCATTCATGTGTTCACTGAAGTAGCACTTCTATTTCCTTTGGGAACTTTTCCTTTGCATTTATAACTTGGCTAACTGATGCAAGAGGCCTAGCTTTTGGACTATCTCAGCTTCTGACATACCTTCTTCACTAAGCTTAATAATTCTAGCTTTTGATTTAAAGTGAGAGATATGCAACTCTTTCACTTCAACTCTTCAAGGCCATTGTAGGGTAAATAATTGCCAAATTTCAATATTGTTTTGTCTCAGAGATTAGGGAGGCATAAGGAGACAGAGAGAGAGATAGGTGAAAGATCACTCAGTGGAGCAGTCAGAACACACACAATATTTATTAATTAAATTCACCACTGTATGTGGACACAGTTTGTGGTACTCCAAACAATTACAATACTAACATCAAAGATCACTCATGACAGATCACCATAGCAAATACAATAATAATGAAAAATTTTGAAATATTGCAAGAATTATCCAGATGTGATACTGAGACACAAAGTGAGCAAATGCTGTTGGGAAGATGCTGAAGATATACTTCCTAGACACAGGATTGCTACAAACCTTCAATTTGTAAAAAACACAGTATCTGCAATTGCCGAAGTGCAGTAAAACAAAGCACAATATAACAAGATAAGCCTGCATGCACATGCCTTAAAATGTTCTTTTAAAATCTGGGCCTTAAAAAGTTTAACATATAGCAATACTGCCTTGTCAGAATTTTACTCATAAGAGTGTCTCCTGTTGACATTTTAGACTAGTTTTATTCTTAAGAGTCTCTGATCAGGAACATTTCCTGTTTTCTACAGATCATTTTTAAACAGCAACTCTGTAATTTCCTTATATATGTCTAACAATGTCCAATACCTTGTTTGATAATTCTAAACTGAAAAATCATATGATCACCATTTGTAAAATGATTCTTCTAATTCATAAATTAGTTCTCCTCTGTTTAGTCAGACTTAACCTCAGACGAGTTCCTCTCACAGCTTCTGTGAAAGTAAATTGTCAGTAAATCAAAAACATGCAAGACGCTCTGCTTTCAATGAAATAAGAAATCCAACAAAAGCCTTTTATGTTAACACACAGTTATCATCTTTGATACTCCATATTACTTTATATAGATGCAGATTCCATCTGGTAACATTTTCCTCTGCCTGGAGGACTTTCTTTAATCTTTCTTATAGTGCTAGTCTTTGCGGGATAAATATTTCAGCTTTTTGAAAAGTTCTTCATCTAGTTTCCCTTGTTGAAAAATATTTTAGCCTGCTATATAGAATTATAGATTGACAGCTGTTCTCTCTCCACACTTTAAAGGTTGTCACACTGCTGTCTTCTGATGTACATCATTTCCAACAAGAAATATACTGTCATTTCTAACTTCATTTCTCTTAGTGTTATGTATCCTTTTTCTCCAACTGCTTTTGAGAAATTTTTTCTTTTTTACCATTTTAATCAACTGGATGATAATGTGCGTTGGCACAGTGTCCTTGATGTCTTTTTGCTGTGGCTTTTTGAGCTTCATGGATACTTAGATTTCTAGTTCTCATCAAAGTTTGGAAATTTTCTGCCATTATTTCTTAAAATATTTTTTATGCCCCATGCTCTTTTTCTTCAGGGACTCCAACTGCACATATATTAGGCCATTTCCAATTTTCCCATAGTTCTCTGATACTTTATTTCCTCCTTTTTTTTTTTTACTGTGCTTCATTTCATATAGTTTCTATTAGTGTCTTCAGGTTCACTAATCTTTTCTTCTGAACTCTTTAACTTGCTGTTAATGATAAACAATGTGCTTTTTTTCAAGTGTTATACTTACCATTTCTAGACCTTCAATCTGTGTCTTTTTATTTGTGCCATTTCTCCACTTAATATGCTCAAAGTTTCTCCTACCTTCTTGAACATGGGGAATACAGTTATAATAACTGTTTAATGTCCTTGTTGAATAATTCTATCATCTATGTAATTTTTGGGTCTCTTTCTACTGCTTGTTGTTTTTCCCCATTCTGGGTGGTATTTTCCTGCTTCTTTGCAAACCTAGTAATTTTTTTTTATTGGAAGCCACACTCTGAATTCTACGTTTTGGGATATTTTTTAATTCCTAAGAATAGTCTTGAGTTTTGTTTGGGGATGCAGAAGCTCAATGAGACAAAAATATATATATGAAAGATGAAACAATTGGAGAACAAAGAAACTGTCATTCACAACATAATTGTGCTTGAGGAAAATTTTTTAAGTTAACAGAATTAATCTTTTAATTTAGTAAGAAGTATGGATCATTGATAAAGCAAATCTTTAATAAAGACTTACATATCTTTATGCTAACAACAGAAAGCCAAACAATAAAAATATTTAATAGGTACCATTTACAATAGAATTAAAAACATCAAATACCAAGGAAAAGGTCTAATAAAGGTGTTTAAGGCTTCTACACAAAAATTATGGAGAAGACCTAAATTTACTCTCAGAAATAGAACAATCTTAAAATGAAGATAAGCATTTAAAGAAATACATGAGATCCTCAAAGAAATAAAGAATAACATTCATTAAAAAAAATAAATTATAAACATAGCTGTACATGAAATTAATTTTTGTTCTTATGCCATAAGTTATCACATATAAATAATGTCAATAATGACAGTATGGGTGGACTTCCGGGAAGATGGCGGTGTGAGCAGGGCGGCAGAAATCTCCTCCCAACACTATATTTATCTACGAAAACACAGAAAATACATCTATTCCTAAAAGAGAGATGAGAATACACAGGAAAGCGCACAGCGTGCAGCTACACCCGAGAGGACTCGGAACCCCAAGAAGCGGGTAAGATACAGAGCCGCGACCCGGCGGGACCCGAGCCGTCCCCCACCACAGTGCACCGGCGGGAGGAGAGGATTCAGAGCTGGGAGGGAGTGGAAGTGCACCCCGCGAAGTAGCCAGCCCCGGGGATCTGCGCGGGGAGCGCTGACCCACATTGCGCAGTGCAGCGGAGATTGGAGAGACAGAGGGGCAGGATCTGAGCAGGGAACGCGCCAGGGTGCTTGCAGCTGGCTCCCGGGAAGGAAAAAAAAAAAAAGTGCGCGCTTTCTTCAGCGGTCTTAAAGGGACAGGAGCCCAGCGGAGGAGCCGGATCGCCCCAGCACACTCAGCCCAGCAGGCTGGGAGTCCTGGGGAGTTTCAGACGCCTTAGCTGGTGACTGAGGAAGCGTAGCCATACTTAACACTTCTCACTGAGATCAGCAGCCTCCTATTCGTTCCCACCCCTGCCAGAGCGATAAAGGGCCCTGCGGAGCAGCACAGTCACAGCTGTGGAATAGTGGGGCAATAGCGCCACCTAGAGCATTCCCACAGAATCTACATCCGGTGGGCATTTTTTTTGTTTTTTTGTTTTATTTTGTTTTTGTTTTTTCTTTTCTTTCTTTTTTTCTTTCTTTCTTTTTTTTCCTTTTTTTTCTTTTTTTCTCTTTTTTTTTCTTCTCTTTTTAAAGTCTTAAAGAGTCCAGCTGACATACGTGGCAACTATCAGTGACCAAATTATACAGCCATGAAAAGACAGAGGAATATGGTTCAGACCAAAATCAACCAGACAACCCCAGAGAGGGAGTCTGAAGGGATGGAAATGCACAGCCTCCCTGAAAAAGAATTCAGAATAAAAGTCATAACCATGCTGATGGACTTACAGAGAAATGTGCAAGAGCTGAGGAGGAAGTGAGGGAACTGAGGAAAGACAATACAGAAATCAGACAAGCGATCGATGGGCTTAACAGCAGAATGGATGAGATGCGAGAGACTGTTAATGGAATAGAAAACAGAGAACAGGAGTACAGAGCAGCTGAGGCAGAGAGAGATAAAAGGATTTCTAGGAATGAAAGAATATTAAGAGAACTGTGTGACCAATCAAAACGGAACAATATTCGCAATATAGGAGTACCAGAGGAAGAAGAGAGAGAAAAAGGGATAGAAAGTGCCTTTGAAGAAATAATTGCTGAAAACTTTCCCTCGCTGGGGAAGGAAGTAGTCTCGCAGTCCACCGAAGCTCATAGATCTCCCAACACAAGGGACCCAAGGAAGACAACACCAAGACACATAATTATTAAGATGGCAAAGATCAAAGATAAAGACAGGGTATTAAAGGCAGCTAGAGAGAGAGAAAAGATCACCTACAAAGGAAAACCCACCAGACTATCATCAGACTTCTCAACAGAAACCTTACAGGCCAGAAGAGAATGGCATGATATATTTAACGTAATGAAACAGAAGGGCCTTGAACCAAGAATATTGTATCCAGCACGATTATCATTTAAATATGATGGAGGGATTAAACAATTTCAGATAAACGAAAGTTAAGAGAATTTGCATCTCATAAACCACCACTACAGGATATCTTAAATGGACTGCTCTAGATGGAAGCACACCTAAGGCTAAAAAGATGTCACCAGAGAAAAAAAAAATCATACCAAAGAAAGCAGACCATCCAAATACCAACTAAAGGCAAAGAATAAAACACCTATTATAGAAAGAATGGAGGAGGAGGTATAAGAACGGAGAGAAAGAAAGAAACATCAGACTGTATTTACAATAACTTAAAAGAAAGTTAAGTTAGATTGTTAGATAGCAAAGAAGCAACCCTTGAACCCTTGGTAACCACGAATCTAAAGCCAGCTATGGCAATAAGTACATACCTATCAATAATCACCCTAAATGTAAATGGACTGAATGCACCAATCAAAAGACACAGAGTAACAGAATGGATAAAAAAGCAAGACCCATCTATATGCTGCCTACAAGAAACTCACCTCAAATCCAAAGATATACACAGACTAAAAGTGAAGGGATGGAAAAAGATATTTCATGCAAACAACAAAGAGAAAAAAGCAGGTGTTGCAGTACTTGTATCAGACAAAATAGACTTCAAAACGAAGAAAAAGTAGCAAAAGATAAAGAAGGACATTACATAATGATAAAGGGGTCAGTCCAACAAGAAGATATAACCATTATAAATATATATGCACCCAACACAGGAGCGCCAGCATATGTGAGACAAATACTAACAGAATTAAAGGAGGAAATAGACAGCAATGCATTCATCTTAGGAGACTTCAACACACCACTCACTCCAGAGGACAGATCAACCAGACAGAAAATAAGTAAAGACACAGAGGCACTGAACAACACACTAGAACAGATGGACCTAACAGACATCTACAGAACTCTACACCCAAAAGCAACAGGATACACATTCTTCTCAAGTGCACATGGAACATTTTCCAGAATAGACCACATACTAGGCCACAAAAAGAACCTCAGTAATTTCAAAAATATTGAAATCCTACCAACCAACTTCTCAGATCACCAAGGTATAAAACTAGAAATAAATTTTAGAAAGAAATCAAAAAGGCTCACAAATACATGGAGACTTAACAACACTCTCCTAATTAATCAATGGGTTAACGACCAAATCAAAACAGAAATCAAAGAATATATGGAGACTAATGACAACAACAACACAAAGCCACAACTTCTGTGGGACGCAGCAAAGGCAGTTCTAAGAGGAAAGTATATTGCAATCCAGGCCTATTTAAAGAAGGAAGAACATTCCCAAATGAATAGTCTAAAGACACAATTACTGAAATTGGAAAAAGAAGAACAAATGAGGCCCAAAGTCACCAGAAGGAGGGACATAATAAAGATTAGAGAAGAAATAAATAAAATTGAGAAGAATAAAACAATAGAAAAAATCAATAAAACCAAGAGCTGGTTCTTTGAAAAAATAAACAAAATAGATAAACCCCTAGCCAGACTCATTAAGAGAAAAAGAGAATCTACACACATAAACACAATCAGAAATGAGAAAGGAAAAATCACGACGGACCCCACAGAAATACAAAGAATCATAAGAGAATATTATGAGAATCTATATGCTAACAAGCTGGAAAACATAGAAGAAATGGACAACTTCTTAGAAAAATACAACCTTCCAAGACTGACCAAGCAAGAAACAGAAAAACTAAACAGACCAATCACCAGTGACGAAATCGAATTGGTAATCAAAAAACTACCCAAGAACCAAACCCCTGGGCCTGATGGATTCACCTCTGAATTCTACCAGACATATAGAGAAGAAATAACACCGATTCTCCTTAAAGTTTTCCAAAAAATAGAAGAGGAGGGAATACTTCCAAACTCATTCTATGAAGCCAGCACCACTCTAATACCAAAACCGGGCAAAGACCTCACCAAAAAAGAAAATTACAGACCAATATCCCTGATGAACGTAGATGCAAAAATACTCAACAAAATATTAGCAAACCGAATTCAAAAATACATCAAGAGGATCATACACCATGATCAAGTGGGATTCATCCCAGGGATGCAAGGATGGTACAACATTCGAAAATCCATCAACATCATCCACCACATCAACAAAAAGAAGAACAAAAACCACATGATCATCTCCATAGATGCTGAAAAAGCATTTGACAAAATTCAGCATCCATTCCTGATTAAAACTCTCAACAAAATGGGTATAGAGGCAAGTACCTCAACATCATAAAGGCTATATATGACAAACCCACAGCTAACATCATACTTAACGGCGAGACGCTGAAAGCTTTTCATCTAAGATCGGGAACAAGACAGGGATGCCCACTCTCTCCACTGTTATTCAACATAGTACTGGAGGTCCTAGCCACAGCAATCAGACAAAACAAAGACATACAAGGCATCCAGATTGGTAAAGAAGAAGTCAAATTGTCACTATTTGCAGATGACATGATACTGTACATAAAAAACCCTAAAGATTCCATTCCAAAACTACTAGAACTAATATCTGAATTCAGCAAAGTTGCAGGATACAAAATTAACACACAGAAATCTGTTGCTTTCCTATACACTAATGATGAACTAACAGAAAGAGAAATCAGAAAAACAATTCCATTCACAATTGCATCAAAAAGAATAAAATACCTAGGAATAAACCTAACGAAGGAAGTGAAAGACCTGTACTCTGAAAACTACAAGACACTCCTAAGAGAAATTAAAGAGGACACTAACAAATGGAAATGCATCCCATGCTCTTGGCTAGGAAGAATAAATATTGTCAAAATGGCTATACTACCTAAAGCAATCTACAGATTCAATGCAATCCCTATCAAACTACCAACAGCTTTCTTCAATGAACTCGAACAAATAATTCTAAAATTCATGTGGAACCACAAAAGACCCCATATAGCCAAAGCAATCCTGAGAAGGAGGAACAAAAGAGGGGGAATTACACTCCCTGACTTCAAAATCTACTACAAAGCCACAGTAATCAAGACAATTTGGTATTGGCACAAAAACAGACCCACAGACCAGTGGAACAGAATAGAAAATCCAAACATTAACCCAAACATATACAGTCAATTAATATTTGATAAAAGTGCCTTGGATATACAATGGGGAGATGACAGCCTCTTCAGCAGCTGGTGTTTGAAAAACTGGACAGCTACATGTAAGAGAATGAAACTGGACTACTGTCTAGCCCCATACACAAAGGTAAACTCAAGGTGGATCAAAGACTTGAATGTAAGTCATGAAACCATAAAACTCTTAGAAAAAAACATAGGCAAAAATCTCTTGGACATAAACATGAGCAACTTCTTCATGAACATGTCTCCCCGGGCAAGGGAAACAAAAGCAAAAATGAACAAGTGGGACTATATCAAGCTGAAAAGCTTCTGTACAGCAAAGGACACCATCAGTAGAACAAAAAGACATCCTACAGTATGGGAGAATATATTCATAAAAAACGTATCTGATAAAGGGTTGACATCCAAAATATATAAAGAACTCATGCACCTTAACAAACAGAAAGCAAATAATCCAATTAAGAAATGGGCAGAGGACATGAATAGACACTTCTCCAAAGAAGAAATTCAGATGGCCAACAGGCACATGAAAAGATGCTCCACATCGCTAATCAGAGAAATGCAGATTAAAACCACAATGAGATATCACCTCACACCAGTGAGGATGGCCAACATCCAAAACACAAACAACAACAAATGTTGGCGAGGATGTGGAGAAAAGGGAACCCTCCTACACTGCTGGTGGGACTGCAAATTAGTTCAACCATTGTGGAAAGCAGTATGGAGGTTCCTCAAAAAACTCAAAATAGAAATACCATTTGACCCAGGAATTCCACTCCTAGGAATTTACCCTAAGAATGCAGCAGCCCAATTTGAAAAGGACAGATGCACCCCTATGTTTATTGCAGCACTATTTACAATAGCCAAGAAATGGAAGCAACCTAAGTGTCCATCAGTAGATGAATGGATAAAGAAGATGTGGTACATATACACAATGGAATATTATTCAGCCATAAGAAGAAAACAAATCCTACCATTTGCAACAACATGGATGGAGCTAGAGGGTATTATGCTCAGTGAAATAAGCCAAGCCGAAAAAGACAAGTATTAAATGATTTCACTCATATGTGGAGTATAAGAACAAAGAAAAAATACTGAAGGAACAAAACAGCAGCAGACTCACAGAACCCAAGAACGGACTAATAGTTACCAAAGGGAAGAGACTGGGGAAAATGGGCGGGAAGGGAGGGATAAGAGGGAAAAATGGGCATTACGATTAGCAGATGTAATGTTGGGGGGGCACGGGGAGGGCTGTACAACTCAGAGTAGACAAGTAGTGATTCTATAGCATCTCACTACGCTGATGGACACTGACTGTAATGGGGTTGGTGGGGGGGACCTGATGAAGGGGTAGTTTAATAATCGTAATATTGCACATGTAATTGTAAATTAATGATCATAAAATAAATTATAATAAAAAAAAGAATGCAACTTTTTTAATAACTCAAGTTTAGTTTAGACTTTTTAAAATATTCAACTTCAAGTTAGTCTTGGAAACAGAGACTGATGCAAGAACAGCAACTTTAAAACAGTATGCCTTGCATTTTATTGTAATTTTACTTTTACTCTTCAGCCCCAAAGCCTAAAATATGGGGGTGTTCAGTCTTAAGAGAATATGCATACGCTCTAATAGTTTGTGTATATAGTGTAAAGATTACCACTCTCAATTAGCAGCCCTTAAAGTGTGGTCTCCACTCCAGCAGCCTCAGGATTGACCAAGAACTTGAGAAATGCAAGTTCTCAGGTCTCACTCTGAGGTACTGACACAAAAATTTTGAGAGTGGGGCTCAGAAATCTGGACTTTAACTGGTGATTCTAGTGCAGACTAAACTCTAGAAACAGGAGCCCAAGTAAGGCCATATCATTTAATTGCGTAAGTACCAGGTCAAAATAGGAAGCCAAAGTAGCTTTGGGTGTCTGGAAGTTAAGTTCCCCAGGGCAGAAAATGAACCTCCCACAAGCTGTACCTTGCTCAAAGCAAGCCTGAAACGGTTTTACCGCCCAGTAGAGAGAGAAGTTACCCTCGAGAAGCAAACACGCCACGATCTACAGAAGAGCAGACGGTTTGAAAGGTCATCACTCAAGCTCAAGCTGATGACAGAGGCAGCGGTCTCTTGATGGAATTAAGCGGGGTGCTGAAGTTTGAATTTGATCCCTCTCTGATTGCTTGGGAAACTTTGGGAAAAGTTACCACCTTGGTATGCCATTAGCCTAAGTGCAGTTTTTAAAATCCCTGTATGATGCTCTATGGCTCTGCAGCCAGCTGCTACTTACCGGTCATGAAATCTTCAAAGCCTTAACCCATCAGAAGTCCCATCTCTCAGCCACTGTGAGGATCATTATGATTTATGTCAAACATTTCCCTATCACCTGGCAGACAACAGAAACTTTAAAAAGTGAAAATTATCAGGTTGATGAAATATTTTGTCCTTATTATAAGTGCTTGAAACATCTAGTTACAAAAAACATATTGCAAAACCAGTCTCACTAAGACTTCAATTTCTACCCAGCGAACTTTAATTCCATGTGAGAGCTACATGGCAGAAACCTACGTTCCAGGTATAACTGTGTGATTTTTTAAAACCAAGATTAAATAGATGTAAGATAAAACCTATTAAAAAGAATGGGGAAAACAATTATCATAAATCTATAGATTAGCGAACGTAAACCTACCTATACATCTACAAGATCACATGAGAGTGAGACTTATGAGAACTGTGCAAATTATAAGTATTTCAAATTAAATGAAGAATAAATTTGGACAGCTAGGAAAAAATCACAGCCCACTCTGTGAGATTTCAAAGAACACAGACAAGACTCACATAAAACCTGAATCTGGTTCTATCTCCTGTGAAGCCACAGGGACACAGCTTCCCTGAGCCTTGGTTACTAAAATAGAGATAATGACAATCACCTGACATTTTTGTGTGTCACTGCCTAGCACCGCTCTAGGTGACGTCTAGCTGAATCTGACCTTGTTGAACCTTACTTTGTAATCCATACTGACAGCAAGAGGTAAACAAGCATTTAGCTTACCCAGGTTTCAAGTCACGTGATTCTAATCTTGGGGGGAGGAGTAGGGAGTCCTCACTTCACAGTTTAGGAAGAATCTTTCTCCCAGGCATGTCCTCTGTGAACCAGTTGCCACTTACAAGCCTTCTGATTTGAATACCCACTTCTGATGCTCCGGACCCTGAGGCAGACACAGCTACAGCATGATTCCCATTGTAGGAGTGGGGAAGCAATTGTCTAGGCAATTCCCCAAGATATCAACCCTCTGAGCAGGACCAGGTGTAGAACTCCTCTTCTGGGACTAAAGTAGCATCTCACCCAACAGCAAATGGAAGTGGTTTCAGCAGATTCAAGATAATGAGTCAATAAAGTCTAGAAAGTCCTAATAGAGAAAGAGTATCAGAAGTTTGGGAAACTATACATCACAAAGGGAGAAAATCCACTTACAGAAAAGAGAGGACTGTTTCTTTAACTCAGAATCCTTTCAAATGTGTCCCCCCTCCTCCGTGGGCACACAGCCCAGCAAGGGACCACAATTCCCAGTCTCCCACATGACTGGGTCCCCACCAGTGGACCAGTTATGGAAGTGGTAAACCAATTCCTAGTCACCTGCTTGAAAGCACAATCTTTCCCTGGACTTCTACTCTTTTCCCACTGCCGGCTGGGAATGGGGGCAACTAAAGCCACCTTGTAAGTGCAGAGCTGTATCACTAGCCTGGGTCTCAAAGACACAAACCCTTCTGGTCTCTAAGCCACTGTATCGCTGAGCCTCTGTTACAGCAGCTTAACCTCTACCCTATTATTACAGAACACAGAGAAGTAAGGCAGGAAGGAGAGAAAACAGAAAATGCAAACGTGAAGTTAATAAACCATCAGAGCTGTAGTAGAGAAACCTGCTTAATTATACAAGGGAAAGATGAGAGAGAAATCAGCTTCAGTAATTAGGGCTTTGCCATTCATTCACTTAATGACAAGAGAATATATTTAACAAACTCTGCACACAAACATTATTTTGGCAAAAAGCAAACAAAATAATGTTAAATGTATAAAAAAGCAGGGAGGTCTGGATAACAAATGAAAAATATTAAGACAAACTGCCAACAGCTCTCTGGATCATAAGACAAGGACATTAAAAATTGCTTAGGTGCTATTTTTAAACAGGAAATGTGGCTTAAATTACCCATCATTTTCTAAAATGTAACAATAAAAAATAGGTATATAAAGAATGAGCCATGTAGCCTTCTGGGAGGAAACATGCTTGGTAACTTATTAAAAACCCAGATTTAGGGGTTTCACCTACTGAAATTAGTAAAAGCTTGTGCACAAAGATAAAAATCAGATTAATGATGGAGAGCAACGGACACAGCGGCAGGGAAAGTGTGAATGAGAAGAATGGGGTCAAGCACTGAGGATGGTTGTCTTAAGTCGAATAATAGATCAAGTAAGTATTAATGAGATAAAACCATCTGACATCTCACCTTTTATAGGTTAATGAATTCTGCAGCTTTGTGACAATCTTAACACAAAACCCACCCCTACTTTTCCTGCAATGTGAAGCCTGTGAAGGGAGAGTCTGAAAAGGGAGAGTGTTTGAAAAAGCTGGCTTTCCTAGAGAAAACAATATACTGTCTCCCAATGAATCGGCCAGAATAAGCACTTTAATTTGTGACCTCAAATGTAAGAGAATCTTAAGAGAAGAATTAATATGGACCCAGTTACCTTAGCCTCCCAAATAAATAAAACTGTTGTTAACAAACCTTCAACTACTGACTATTCCTAATCTAGGGTTTCCAGTAACTCAAAGTTAAGTGTTGATAGGTTCTAATGCAGCAGGAGTCCACTACCAAATAGATTGATAAATTAAGATATGCAATTTTAAACTTCCTCTGTAATGTTTAGACTTTTATAAAACCCACATAGTGATCCCAAAGGTTTGATAAGAACAACAAAGGAGGAAAAGGAAAAACACTTACTGGTACTAAAGCCTTTACTGTAATAAACCAAATATATTTACAATTTATACAAATGTTCAACCTTCAACAAAAATACAAAAAAAACATTTCACAAGATGCAAAACCAGGAAACAAGTTCATTGGAGACACCACTTTTCTAACAAGGACGGAACGTGAGGGGAACTTCAAGGAACAGAAAGGCAATCCCACGGATCACACGGAAGGGAAGAACAAGCTCCTTCCCGGGTCAGCGGGCTCCGGTCCTCGAGCCGAGACCCCCGGCCCCTCTGTCCACCTTGCCTCGGTGCTCCATTTGGCCTAAGTACGCAGGTGACCTTGTGTTGATGGACTTGTCGCCTCCTCTTTGACTCAAAGTAGATTTGTGTCAAGGTTTGGGAACAGGTTTTCATGTTTTGTTTTTTCTCTTTTAAAATCACAACTTTTCTATTTCTACAAATTCAAAACATTTTGGCCCAATTCAACTATAAATGTTAAACCACATCATGTTTTCTCAGTAGATGACTTCATAGACTGTAGCCTTCTTGTCTCCTGAGCCAGTGACTATGTATTTATCATCCACAGAGATGTCACAGCTAAGCACAGATGAGGACTCTTTGGACTGAAAGAGAAAACAATGGGAGTACATTTTAATGTGGAACAGGGACACTCGGGCCCTGCTCCCTCCAAGGCACCTTCACTTCTGGTGTCATCAGGAATGCCACGGTCCAATTGTCATTCCAGGTAAGGAACACTGACTTACCTGGAATATACTAGCTCCATAGGGGGTCCGCCAAGCATTAAGGAGGTTATCTTTTCCAGTACTCACAAACCATTTACCTAGAAATTAGTAAAGTAACATGTAGTTTATCAAGATTAAAGTTCCTACCACACTATTAGCAACTTGGACTTACTCAAACTCAAGAGCTTTTATATAAGCCACGAACTATCATGTCCAAGGGGTTGGGCTAACACATAAGTAGAGAGAGGTTTTAAATACTGGCTCCCCTGTGAACCATCTGTGATCTTATGTTTAATTAACACAGTGGCAGGGACTGTGTCAGCCCCGTCAGCCATGGGACACACTATGGGTGTCATCATCCTGCATACAGTGAGTCCTCAAATGAATTAAGTTGTTCTCCTTTAGTTAGTCTCAGGATGAAATGGGGTTAGGAAGGATTGAATGATGAACTTAAGAGAAACGCCAGACAGGACACATGTCATGCAGAACACACTCCATGACTGATGGCCACTCATCCATCCATCCACCCCATGAACAAATATTTGACTCCACACAAACTTCCTCTTTATCTTTGCTGCAGAGTGGAAGGGTCTGGGTGCAGCTAAACATTCCCTTCTCTGTCCCTGGTCAGCCCATAACGACTTCCAACATGGCGCTGGACCATTCTATGAATTTCAACCCACCTCTTCCCCAGATTTTCCCCACTAAAAATAAGTATGTGTCAAAACCCTGTATTAGGCAATTTCATCATCTGCTGACTTTTCTCAAGTTACGAAAACAGACCAAAACAGACATCACTATGCTCTGAGGGACATACTATGACAATAGAATTATTGCCTCCAGCTGCTCAGAGAGCAGCATTTTTTCCAGATATGATCTCTACTATATTTTTTTAGACATATTTTCCATTTAGGCCATCAGCATCCTCCAATTTCCTTTCAGCTAAACTCACCACAATAAGCAAATTTTAGGGACAGAACGCAGCTCTCGTGGAGATGCAGCTGGTACTTGTCAGGCTTGTTCACGTGAAGGACTTCCACATTGCTGCTCTCCATGCCCACGGCCAGCCACTCCCCAGTGGGGCAGTATCCAAGGGAGAATATCTGCAAGATACAGAACAGGCTCACTGGTGGCTCTTGCCCAATAAAGTTAGGAAGGGAAAAGGCAACCAGGAAGCTGGGAGTGGGGAATGCCGAGAACAAACCCCAGACTGGTCAAGTCTACAGAACAAGGACCCAGCCAGGTGAGCCAAGTGGGAGAATCCTTTATGAAAGACCACACAAACTAGAAAATTAAATCACATCTGCTGAAACTAAGAAATAATTCTTAATAACGATGGTATTTATGTATGTGTTTCAAGAAGGTCCTTGCCTTTTACACTCACCAGCTGAAATACTTGTGGATGAAATGATGGTATCTGGGATTTACTTAAAAATAATCCCGTATCTGGGTGGGGATGATAGTGAGACAAGATTGGTCACGTGTTAGTAACCTGAAAGCTTGTGATGGGTGTAGGGGTATAGTTTAGGGTACAGTTCTCTGTACTTTCATATATGCTCGAATATTCTCTCTACTCTTACATGTATTTTAAATTTTCCAAAAGAAATGTTTAAAAAAGGCAGACCAAAAATAGTATCCTACTCATGCTGGGAAAAGGGCTAGAACAGAGAAGACTATAAGAAACACAACAGAATGTTAAGGGACATGAAATTTAGTAGTCTATAGAGTCATTTTCCATTTTTGTCCTATTTTCCTGACTTGAAATTATTTTTATTACTAAAAAAAAATAAACAAGTAATAATCAAAGGAACACTTCTACCCACAGAAAGTACTTCCAACGGCCAGCACCGTCTTTCCACCACCAGGCACTCAACATCTAACTCATCTCCACAGTCCACAATCACAGTTGCCATCTGGTATAAATTTGGCGAACCTGAAAGTTCCCAAGTGATGTAAATCATTTCAATCCTCCATTAGTCTGGTCAACCATGAGCCTGCTTTCTAAGGGATGAGTTATAACATGGGCATCCACTGAGACACCACTGCATTTTTTTAAGCTCCCTGATACAAGGGAAATGAGCTAACTTGCAGAGCTCTTGTGATTCTTCTCTACTACTTGGGAAACCCCACATATTTCTCAAGCTCTATTTATATGGGAATCAAATAATCATCTCTCAGCCCCACATTACATGATGAGAACATGTCCAATAGGTCAATCATGGTATAATAATTCTTCGTTGGGCGAATTCCTTAAACAAACTTACATATAAATAAAACAATTAGTATGTCTTAACCTACAGTGTTTTAGGACCCACTAAGTATTTCAGGGTTTTTGTTTGCCTGCCTGTCTGTGTGTGCATGCGTACGTGTGCATGAGTGTGTATGTGTGCATGAGTGCATATGTGTGCGCTTAAATTAGTATCTCAACCTGAAGCTGGTCTGTTTGTACAGTTGCTACTTACGTGGAGGACAAGGCGGGGAGAAGGCCACCCAACCCAACCACCTCCGGGCCTGCGGGTAGGGAAAAGCCTATCACCTGCGAGGTGAAATCATGCTGCTGCAGCTGTCGCCCTTCACGCAGGTCCCAGGATCTGACCGTGTTGTCCAAGCCGCCCGTCCAGAGCTTCGTGCCATCATTAGAAATGTCAATACAGCTGGCCCCGTCTGTGTGGCCCTGAAATTGCCTGATAAAACAAACCAGATTGAATAATGATTTCCTGCCAGAGCTCAAGGTAAACACTGTTGTGTTGTTGGTTTTGGACTCGGGGTGTGTGTGTCATCTCTTCAGTGTCTGCTGATGTGCAAGACCAAACTTGACCTTCCCCCGAGGAGGAGAGGAAACAGCACCTGCAGATTTTCTTTTTCTTTTTTCACGATCCAAGTACTAAGGCAATGGAATGCCATTTTAGGTCGCCACACAGGAGAAGTTAAACACACCCCTAGAGATGTTCTTACAGATCCGTCTGGAAGGCAGAATTCCTCCCAGGTCTGGAAGAGTGTTTAAGTGTTAAGAAGAAAAAAAGGACAAACACATAAAATCCCAAGTGTATTCCTTAAAGAGAGATGAAGCTTGGCCTTTAATCATCCAGGCCTGCATCACTACATTCCAAGTCCAGGGTCCAGAAGCACTCCCGTTTCCATGAAGTATCAATACAGCGACGGCCTTCATGCCAACAAAGCATGAGCTCACGTATTTGCTCACCCTGCTTTCTGTATGAGAAAGCCCTGCATTAGGAAATGTGGACTCCCAGAAATAAAGGGTCACGCCGGCCTCCTGACTCAGAGGCACTGAGCAGGGAGAAAGCTCACTGCTGAGGCCGACCCATGGGCACCTTGGCGAGACCTGGCCTTGAAGCTAAGCCCAAGGTTGTTCTATTAAAGGGGACCTGGAGTTTCAATCAAAGGCAATCCACCAACAGGGACCTGCTGGGTGCACATGCTCTGCCGGGCAAAAGGCAGGGCATGCTGAGGGGCAAAGGGCCGACATAAGCCACTGCTGGGCTGGTGGTCTGCGGGTCCTGGACCTGGTTTCTCATGTCAAGAGGGCGCTGGCAGGGAAGTGGCCAGAACAGGTGAGAGATGTTCAAGGGCCCAGTCACTACGGTGAACCAGAAGGATCCGTTAGAGAATAGTTTGGGATCTTCATCACTGAGAGAGAAGGTTCTACCTCTGTCCTTCCTCTAGGCTCCACTCCCCTTATCATGCCCACCGAACTCCAACTTTAAGCTGAGCATGGAATTCAACAAGCATGAAAGACAAGAAAAGGACACCACTGCTATCCTCCATTCTGAGTCAAATATGTGGACCATCACTTCACAGGTATTTCCCCCAAAAGCTATTATGAACTTCCTCTCAGGCCTCTCCCCAAACCTGTTGCCATACATACATACCTCAACCAGCCCAGCTTGCCTCCATTTCCCCACAGGTCACCCAGGCCTAAAGCAGTTCCCACTTCACCTTTTGAAAGGTCCACTTTCTCTCCTTCAAACCACTCTTGAAACCCAGTGATCTCCTCTTCATTTCACACTCTGACTTCCTTTTACTTCTACAGCTCATGAAATACTTTATTCCTTGACTACAAATGTCTTTCTCTGCCGATGTAAGGCACTGGGGGGCATCCCTTCAGGCCTCCGTTCACATATCCATGCTGCTCTCAGGCTACTAGAAGGGAGATCTTAGGACTGTTCAGACGACGCTGGGTCGGTGGGTGGAGAGAGAGGAGACTACCTCCCTGTCAGAGTAGCTGCCAGCACCTGCGGCCAGCCTAAGGCAAGCAAGAGATTTGCAAAGCACTGTTCAGTTATATCCAGCAGCTGCTTACTCCCCAAGGCCAGCAGGGATTCAGGGCGGGATGCTGGGCCCCAGCACAGGCCCACCACACCCGACTGGGTGAGCCAGGGCAGGCAACTCTCTGCACCTCAGGTTTCTCATCTATACAATCTCGTGATTAGCAGTGCAGACGTTATGAGGATGAAACAGGTTAATATCGGGAAAGCATTTAAATTAGAAATTTTAAAATGCTGTTTATTAAGCTTTCAGATAAGAAGGAAGAAAGAAAAGAAGGAACAGCAAACATGTTCAACTACAGAGTCTGAAGGGGCCATCGGCTCTGGCTCATTCTGAGCACGCAGGGACAGAGCCCGGCTCAGTGACGCTTACTGGATGTCTACAGAGGCAGTCTGAGGGACAGCATGTGATGAAAGGACTACCAGAGTCTGTCCCTCTGCTCCAGCACATGGGACCAAAAGCATTAGCGGAGCCTGGCTAAACAATCCATGGGCCTAAAACCACACCCTGGACAAGGGGTGTTTCTGAGCGAAGATGAAATGTGAAAGGAAAGGGTGAAACACAAAGCCGGCTTTCCTGGGAAGGTTAATTAGTGATGCTTTTTTTAGAGACCTTCCTGTGATGACTGTGGAATGAACATTCACCTCACAGAGGGAATGAGCCACCCGAGCTGGGGAGGCACACAGAGGTGGCAGTCACCACTATGGTTAGGAAGGCAGTTCCAGGAAGCCAGGTCATTCTGCAGTGGAATGACCCCTGCAGAGGGTTTATTTAGTTATTGGGAAACACGGATACTTTAACCATTTTGTGGGTGAAATTCTTGGAATCTCCTCTTCTAATGTTCTTTTGTTGATTTTTTGTTATCCTTTTATCAGCTCTCTCCTACTTGCACAAACAATGTTCTAGCCAAAGCCAAAAACATCTAGTATTGAGGACCCTTCGCCCTGCCATGCAATCCATGGTACTTTGCCCCTTGGCAAAAACTGTGAGTATGTTTTTAAAAGTCTAGTATCTGTATGTGGCTGAAGAATGGAATAGCAGGGAAGTAAACAGAAAGTTTGGGTGACACCAAGCATGGCAGGCAGACTGTGAGCACCCCCAGGGCAGGGACAGTGTTTTCTTCTCACTCCCAACGTCTAGCTCCAAGCCTGGCACACAGCAGCCTCTTAACGTGGGTGAGAGCCTGGGGGCAGTAGAGGAGCAGAGGCGATAGGAGGCCTTCTGATCCAAGTACTTAAGGAGGGACCCCTCGCTTAGAGAACCACGTCTGCTCACCTCACCAGCGTCTGGTTGTGCAGGTCCCACACGGCGATGTTGCCGTCACTGCAGCACGAGAAGCAGACCTTGGAGTCGGGGCTGATGGCCAGGGCGTAGCAGGCGGGGGCCGAGGACGTCAGCTCTGCCTTGATGCGTGGGGTGGGGGCTGCCAGGTCCCAAATGGACAGAGTACTGGCCTCCCCTCCCACTATGAGAGTACAGCCATCAGGGAGCAATTTACAGGAACGGATGTAGTTATCTCTATTCTGTGAAATAAACATGATTCAATTACTATAATGCATTACTAAGCAGTAACAATGGCCTGTTCTCTAACCGCTATCTTGGTTTTTGACTTGAAAAGTGGTATTTTGTGGATACTAACAAAGCAAGAGCTCTGTATTTAAGATTGGGATCTGACTGTGACTGTTCTCTTCAAAATAGTAAACAAAACAAACTCGTGGGATTGTTCAGGCATGTGTGAAGGCTTAGATATCTCTCTCTGATGTCCGATGTCCTGATGAGTCGGCAGAACCGAAATTATCAGATGTATAAGGTAGGTGTACACATACTCCTCTATGAAGAAACCACTTTTCAAAGCTAGTTTATAAATCTCTGACTTCATCACCCTCCATTATTGACTATTTGTAAGCTGTAGCCCCACTGCCTATGTTTTGGTTTTCATTACTGTTGACTCTCTACCTTAGGCATGTACTGGGTCTTCACGTGCCAGATGGAGCATTGTCTAAGAATTTAACAGCTGCTTTCTCAAGTATAACATGGCTGCTGTCATATTAAACCCTCTCAATCCAAAAGCCAAAGAAATTGGTAGAAGAGGTAATCTCTCCAATAAAAATAACTCATTATTAAAAAGGGAGGTGGGAAAAAAAAGGGGAGAAGTGAGACCTAAAATTAACCTTCCCTCCACAAGAGAAATAACTGCTATCCTCCAACCTAAAATAGAGCTGCAGATTTTACTCTTACTAACCATGGCCTATCATGCTAGGATTAGAGAAACCTTAAGTACATAATAATGAGTATGACAAACACTCCTAACTATTGTAGCATGTGGGTTATGGTTAAGTTTCATTAATGGAGGTATATTTAAGTTATATGATTGAAAAGTAAATCAGTAACTGACCCCAAAAAAGCTTTGTCTCAAAAACACTGATGTTCTCCTTTTTGGAAACACTCTCTCGAGAATCCTCACCATTTGCCAGGCAGGCTGTGAGTAAACTGTACCATCTGTGATAGCAAAGTACAGGCAGATACCATACCATAGGCAGGACAGCCTGTAGTCTGCTTACAGCCAATGGTATGTGGTCTGTAAATCCTGGGGTTATGGTTTAGAGATCAGAACATGTCCCAATGTGCTCCATGATCCTGAAAAATGCATAATGGTATTCTACTCTAGGAGAGGTGGATTAGGCACCTTGGGAAAGCATTCTCACCATTCCGGTTTTGTAGATGGCTGCCCTGATTTCTTGCAGTGTGATCTATTAACCCTTTCCTGAAGTTAAGGTAATAAATAAAACCCAGCCAGCTCTCCCAGGTCTCCCTGCGAACACAGGTTTTTATGCCACGTCATCAAATGTTTACTATTAAATATTCATCCAAAAGATGTAAGTAAATTCAAAGATGAGTGGATTGCAGGGCTCAGAGTCCATGCCTGGTTGGGCTTTCGTCCATTAAACGGGAAACCCCCCTTTTGAATACACATCTAAAGGACAGCTTCTGTAAACTACCGTAAAATATTTTTTAAAAGAAATCCATCAACTCTGGGATTTAACCACTGAAATAGCACAAACGAAACCTTCCCATTTAAGGGACGGGGGTGGGGGAGCTAAACAGCTAACACAGGAAACAGAACGGTTTCCATTTCCTCGTAATGGGAATAAAATCCAGGCCCAGCAGCTATTTCCTTATTGAGTCTCCAGGGAGCGATTACCCTCATCACCAGTTCCTGTCCACTCACCAGACAGTCCAGCTGAGAGACGGGGCTCTTATTGCCGGGGTGGCTGATGTCCCAGACCTTGACGCAGCCCTTCCCGCCTGTGTACACGTGTCTGGTGGGGTTGCTGATAGTCACGGCGCACACCACCTCCCCGTGGTTCAGCGTGTTGATCTGGCGTGCGTGTCGGGGGATTCCGGGTCCAATGAGAGCGTCGGGGGGAAAGGGGACAGGCTGCATCTGACCGTCTGCAGTGACGTGGAAGGAGTAGGCTCTAAGGCAGGGGGGTGATTAGAGAGGAGAGGACAACAGGCGAGGAGACAGAAAGAACACTTGTCATAAAGCCATTAGTTTCTATCTCAGCATGCCTCTATGAGAGAGAAAGGAAAGACTTGTTACAATTTCCTTCTGTAGTCAGTATAAGTTAAAGTACTTACTGATGGAACAAAATTAAACTGAATGATAGCAGAAGTCTAGGGTGTACCAAAAGACACATGCATTGAACTGTAATTTTTAAATTTAAAAGAAGTTTTTAATGGTGCTTATCCATTCCATACAGCATTCCTTCAAATACCATCATAAAACACTGTTTCCAAATTAACATAAAATACCTCCTTCTACATACATGGTATAATTGTATAATTAATTATATGATTTCTTAGTAAAACTTAAAATGATTATTTTCCACGCTTAAGATGAAGTCCTTACAAATTCATAACAATTACACACAGTAAACAGTGTATTTCAACACTAACAAACAAAAACAGCTTTCTAAACATACCAGTTTAAGGCTTGGGCTAAAACTTTGTTCTGCATAACCAAGAGAAAATACCAAAAAAGATTATCTTACATCAAATGGCTTTGTGACAGAGATTTCTAGTTTCCTCTTCCTCTTTCCCTTGTCTGCCTTGGCCATGAATTCCGATTTTATCAAAGGCAGCAAAGTTCCCAGCTAAAAGACTATACTCTTCTCAGCTTCCCTTTAGCTCATGATCTCGCCAATGAGATGTAGGCATATGCCGTTGGGTGCCTCTTCATTCCTAATTTAACAGAAAGGGACCCTGGGGGATATGGAAACTCTCTGCATTTTCTGCTCAATTTTCCTGTGAACTTAAAGCTGCTCTAAAAAATAGTGTATTAAGAGAAAAAGCATTTTAAGGCGGGGGGGTAGTTCAGGGTAGAAGAGGTATGACTGCCCTCTTCTCTTCTTCCTTCCTGCTGCCTGAACTATGAGCAAGATGACTGGAGCTCCAGCAACCCCTCCAAGCCACAAAGTGGATTTGAAGACAGAAATCAAATCTTCAGAGACACAGAATGAGAGATAAGAAGCAGAGGCCCTGGTGACACTAAGGGGTTGTGATATAGGCCCTGAGTGCCAATGCCCAGAATCTTTTATGGGAGAGAAATAAACATCTATGTTACTTAAGCTATTGTTTTCTTTTCCTGTTAAATACAAACAGACCTAATCCTAGTGACACTTCTGTTTCTGCACCAAAATCCTAAGGCATGTTTTTTCTAATGATCTATTTAAACTCCAAGCAATAATATGTAACAGGTATTATAAAATGTGCACACAGAAAAGGCATTTTAGAAGACAGAAGAAATAGAAGTTCTAGTATTCTCCCCCCCATATCCAAACAGATGGAATTGTGCACACAGCACTTTGAGGACCACGACTTTCACCTTATCTGAAGCATCCCTACGCAATCTAGAAGTTCGCCATCAAGCCTTTGAATGAAGTATGCAGTTTCCTCTTTCCCATAACCCTTTGGGATAAGTCTGGGCCCTTTTTGGAACTTGTCATTGGCACCTTGCAGTCCCTTTACAAATCTAAAGACCATGGGTATATTAATACAGAACTTAAATTTTCATTTTAATGCTAATTCAAATTTTGTAAAGTAAGTGTGCTTGACAGTGAAAACTGATAAAATAGATCAGGTAGTCTACCTGCCTAGAAACAAAACCTAGACTTCCATAGCTTGAAAATAAAATATGTGCTATTATTTTCTCTCTATGAAAGCAAATATCTAAAAGAACTTCTCCCAACCAAAGGACACAATCAACCAAAAGACACAATTATCTATTATCTCCTGGCAAACTGGTTCTAATTACTAATACAAAATAGGTAGTAGGCCCAAATGTTTAATGTTCCCCTTAATTTGAATAACTGAGCACACAAATTGGGAACCACACAGAATGTCCTAGGAAAGAAATATACATATAAAAATGCAGTTCAAAGCCCTTACATCCTAAAACCATTAGATCTCGTATATTTTATCCAACAGTATCTTTTGGTGTCCTTGGTGATGAACCAAGCCCACATGACTTTTCATACATGTCCATTACAACTGAACCAATGCCATTTATTGTGGGATATTTAGATTTGCAATAAAGTAACACTGTACTGCCTTTGAAGAGGACACCACAAGAACTGGGTTTCACGTTCTAGGAGAATTATTAAGGTCCAGTTGCAAGTTATGTGACCCACATTAGCAGGCACCACAACCTGGGTCTGAAAATAACAAATAACCAGGAGATGCTGGAGAAATGACTCGTGAGTTTTCATAAAATACAATGATCAAATTCAATGTATTTTTTAAGAATGGTGGTTGATGTGGGGAGAGAACTTGCCTCTTAAAGCTTTCCACGCTGAGAACAATGGCATGTGTTAGTGTCCTGCTTGCCATACATCAAGGTGGGTACCTCCAGGTAGGCAAAGTTTCCATCAACAACAATTCTGGATTTTCAGGGCAAGGAACTTTTATCTTGCTTCAGTTTGGAACTCTCCTTTTAGAGTTAAACATTCCAGATTAAAATAGAAGCACAAAGTACAGAGGGAGACCTGGGTACTCATCTTTGGAAGATCCCCACCTGGCTTCCAGGTGCCACCGTCTTTAAGCTGCACAGGAGGTCTGTGATCATCAGACTGAGGCAATTTAAAATTGATTCACAGTGCAGTGAACTGCTGCCAGAAACTGTGAACGTCCGTTCGTCCCAGGGGAGCCCATATGGATGTTAATTCATCAGTCACCGGGGGGCCTGGGAGGAAGCTGGCACTGCCTGCTGTGTTGAGAGCCTAATCGAATGAACAAACCAGGATGCCTCAAAGGGCTAACGGGTCTCAAAGAGGGATCAGCTGGAAGGAAAAAGCAGGGGAGCCAGCGAGACCGTCTGCCTTCACTCATTCATCCTGCTCTTCGGGGCTCAGCAAGCCCTTCACAATTTAGTGTCCAGGCGGCTCAGTTCATGTGACATCCTGTATCCTAAACTCCCTGCCACATGGAACAATGGGCCAGTCCCCTAAAATATCACATGCTGTCACCTCTCCAAGCTGGGCACAAACTGTTCCCTCCTGCCTAGAAAGTGCCGCTCCCTTCTGAGCACACATCACCTCCTCCCTCCCTTGGACTGCCACAACTTCTCCAGGCAGGATTCTCCTTTTCCAGGGTCGTGGACCATCCTATAAATCTTGACTACGGCACATATTGCGCTGTGGATTATTACATGTGCTTACATTTCTCATTCCAGAGTTCTTCAGGGACAGGTGAGCTGACTTCACCAGCTAGCACGCCACTGGCACTCAGTAAGCGAATCAGAACACTCACTGCCGTCTAAACACTTATAAATCGAGGCATGAAAGCTTGCTCTGGCGAGGAAAGGAAGCTACAAGAAGGTGGGAAGTCTGCTTACTGCCTGGGTTATGCCAGCCAGCTTTTCCCAGGAATTCCCAGTAGTCTACCAAATGTCATTAAGAGAGGGTATCGATTTTCCCAAGAGGGAAAAGCAGTCCTCAGAGAGTCAATCCAGACTAAAACAAAGGGCAACGAAAGCAACTACAGTAATGGAGTGAAAGTGGGGGCCCTTCCCCACGTCTGCAGAGCCCGGCGGATGCGGAACCCATTCAAAGCAAGCTGTGCTGGAGCAGCCTCAGGTCACGTACAACAAGCTTGATCCTCTGTGGGCCACTGCAAAGCATCCAGGAAAGTAAAAGTGGGGAGACACAGGTCAGAGTTTCAGGTTAGTCTCTTTTAAGGATGACATGTAACCAACTAGGCCTTATTTCCCTATTTCTTAAACATGCCCTGACCAAACTTTTACGATAACGTGACTGCTAAGCTGTGGAGTAGACGAAGCTGCATGGGAAATCCTTCCCGAAAAGTCCGAAGCACAATGCAGGTTCACTATCCCTTATTATTAGAGAGGAGAGGAAGCAGTACACCCAGTAATAAGTGGGAGAGCCAAGATTCAAGCCCAGGTCAGGCCAGCTACAAAGTGGAGCTCTTAACCTTCACCATGACTTCCAGGGTAGCGGTATCTCTGACATTATCCCCTGAAGAGGGGTAGTGTGGGCCCATCCAGATGGAGATGTCTCAGCTACACAGGAAGAGACCATCAGGCACATCAACGTCCCAGTGTGCTTCCTTACAGAGTCTGTACACAGGAGGCTCTGAGGCTGGGGGCACCTGGCTCATTCTAAGATGAATGCTCCTTTTCCAGGGATTAAGAGAAGGGAAGACAACTGTCCAGAAGTTGAATACAGCTTCCATCAAAACAAAGGGCCTCACATCTCAATATAACCTCAAGAAGTCAGCTACACATTCCCAGATCATCAAAGAGTAGAAAAACAGAATTTAAACTAAAACCCACTGGTAAAAATAAGGCATAAAACAGGCATGTTACTTTTAGCATTTAACAGACAAAAAAAAAACCACTCAAATATGGCAAGTGAAAAGGGAATGAATTAATTTTCAAATCCAGTAAATGAACCAGCAGCGGAATCTAGACATGGCCAACAGAAGCAAGATCAAAAACAGGAAAAAGGGGGTGGGGGCAGAGGGGCCTGGCCACTGAAAGGTCTTCTTGGCTAGAAGCCAGGATGGCCCCTATTCACTGCTGCAAAACATGTTTTCCTAAGAGGCAATTTTACTCCAAATGCAGGTAAGACCTTTTCCCTTTAGGCTCCAAGTCCAAAAAGGTACTTTAAAGATTTATTTAAACACTAAACAAGTGGGTGGAAGATTTCGCAATTACATGGCTAGCATTAAAACACAGGGTGAAAGAACCTGGAACTAAGCTGGAATCTTCAGCCAACCTATTATTAGTAGGAGGTAATACTGGCCTGTAGGCACTACTATGCCAGACAAGTAGGGCACAGCCCCCAAGTATCTGTTGGGGGAAAAGCAGGACTTTGGGGACAGAATGGCGCCTTGGGGGTACAGGGTGTGAAACACGACAAAGAGATGTCAACCTAAGTAGACTTCAGAATCCCTCTTACCAGTGATGGCCACAGAGCTCAGAGGGAATACATTTCTCACAACTAAAAACAGGCTCAAAGTAAGCAGACCAACCAACACCAATTAAATCTAGCCTTGAGGGTTTAAAACCTCGGGGTAACCTCTTGTAAATCAGCACTGCTTAACTCTAAAAGCACAAAATGTGAATCTCCTTTGGAAAGGATGACTCACACACAGGGTCTCAGACAATCCACGACTCATCTCCCACCTGGTCAATGCAGCAAACATTTGCTTACTGGGTATTCATGCTTAAGGGGGTGTCAGAAGCTTCCACTTTAAAGGGGGAAGAAGCAGGCAGAAATATGACATGGCACATGACTCTAACTGAAGACCAAAGTGTGACAAGTGTCACGAGAAGTCACAAGGTGCTCCTGGTGAGAGAGCACACACGGGAGGCATCAGAGCAAAGGCATCAGGAAGAAGGTAGCAAGCAAAGCGGGCCTGGGGGGACAGCGTTTCCACAGGAGGAGGCCGGGACCAGAGGGAGGGGAAGCTGGCCCGGACAGGAGGAGGGGGAATCTTCAGAGCAGGGGGTTACGTTATTTGGCCAGAGAACAAGATGCAAAGAACGTAGGACGTGAGGTTGTAGGCAGGGGTAGTGTTACTAGCCAGCAGGGCCTTGAATACCCTATCAGGAGTTTATAGGCAACTCCTGAACACCCCGAGCAAGAAATAGACCCCATCACCTAAGTACTTTATAAAGGGGGAAACTCACCTAAGATCTTATTCACAAAAAATAAGGGAGGGTTTCAACAAATAAGACTGGGTGAAAATGGGAGTTAAACAAGGAGGAATCACAGGCTAAAGTTTAGGCCCAGACTGTCAGAGAGAATGGGGACAATGCCTTGAACAAATGTGGAGAAGCTAGGAGAGACTGGGGTGAGGGTGAGGGAGAGAGGGAAAATGACCAGGTTGGTTGGGAAACCCTACTGAGATTCTAGATCACTTTGACACCAAAACCAATCACAGAATATCGGCAACATGAGTTATCTATCTCTATTCCATTTTGATCAGAACAATGAAGGCCTCAGGGCCTTTGCATATGCTGGTTGCTCCACCAGGAGGTTTATGCCCTGCCCAGATGGGGTTAATGCAGCTCAGAAAACACTTCTGAACATCCTTCTTAAACCCTCCAAGACAGGATCAGCCCATCATTTTTTTTTTACAGCACAGTGCTGTACTCTGTCCCAGTCTTTATCTCAACTACAATTATGCATTTATTTTTGCATTTGATTAATGCTGTCTCTCACTAGACTGTGAGTTCCCAATAAGGTTCCCTATGCCTATGCAGCAGGTCTCAATGAAACCTGTGGAAGAGAGGATCGGTGGGAGGTGACTGCCTGGATTTCAGTGAGCTGATGGTGTGGGAACCTGAAGTCACATCTCACCAGACAGGGCTGAAGCAATGGACATACTCAGACAAAAGAGAGGCCTCGAGGAGAGATGGGGGCTCCAAATATCTTAAGAGCTGTCATGAGGATGATGGATTTGGCAGCACTGTTGGTCTCATGAGGTAGGAAGGAACCAGAATTGATGGGAGACAGGTATCAGCAGGAGGGCTGGAAGAGTTTTCACACAGACAGGGAGAATGGATTGCTCTGGGCAGAGGTGGGCTGCCATCACGAGACATGCTTGGTCAGAGGAGCATGGCCACTTGGGGAGGCTGTCACAGGAGATCTGAGTCACAGGAGAGCATTTTTACTAGTGGTACCTTCAAGGTCATGCTACCACAACTGCTCTCTTCTGGCTGACCACTTTTAGGAGGCACTTACCCATTTGCACATGAATCCCTCAAGCCCTCATTGTGCTGGGGAGCTCATTCCACACTGCTCACTCTACCTGCAACAGCCCACCCTCTCTGATCCCTCTGCCCTGGGAGCCTATGCATTCCTGTACACGCTTCAGCTTTCAATATATCTGTCTCACTTTAAGGAAGCCCTTCCTTTCTGATTATGGTCTCTCTTCAAATGTCTGCCTCTCCTCCACAGCTCTGCCTTCACAGCACCTGGAAAATTTAACTGCTCTGTTTCTTGTTCCTTTGATGTTTCCTGCCACATCAGTAGGCCAACAGAGGCAGGGAAGATGAACATTCTCTTTCTGGCAGCATGCTCAGCATCTAGCATAAAGCTTGACACACAGCTCTTGCTCAAACGTCCATGAATAGCCACCCATCTGCCCTACCCAAATGTTATTTCAATTGGCATTTCTCAAAGAATAACATTGGCCAAACCTCTACCACCTTGTTCACCCTATCCTGGACATACTGGTTTGTCACTATTTCTCTTAAGTGCCTCAGACCAACGCTGTTCACAGTGTAATCTGCAAACATCTACTGTCCATGGTGACATGAGCTCACTCACCCAGAGTCCGTGTTGAGAAAGGTTCATTCATACAGCAGCCTGACTCCCGGCTCTGCTAATAAAATACTGGGACCTATGTTCTGTATCATTTTCCCCTTATTTCTCTGTATTTGTCTGTTACAAGAGTATCAGTCTTTGTTATATTGGGAAAAAACCGGTCTGTCTCCACAGATGGTGAGAAGCATGGCTTCAGGCGGCAGTATAGCTGGCCCCTAACAATATGGGTTTCAACTGTGCAGGTCCACTTACATGCGTAAGCTTTCCAGTAATATCAGAAGGGTTCTTGGTGATTTGTGACAATCTGAAAAAAATTTTCTTTTCTCTAGCTACTTTATTGTAAGAATACAGTATATATTACACATATGGCATACATAATATGTGTTAATTGACTGTTTATGCTATAGTAAGCCTTCCGGTCAATGGTAGGCCATCAGAAGTTAGGTTTTGGGGGAGCCAAGAGTTACATGGATTTTTGGTGGTGACGGGTCGGTGCCCCAAATGACTGCATTGTTCAAGGGTCAACTGTCCTTTGCTAAACAGTAAGAACGGAAATCCTCTCATGCTAATTAACGGATTACTGGAGGAGAAAGACTGTATAGTCCAGATCCTAGAGAAAATGAAGCTCACTTTTTCCTCTGATATTAATTTGATTTTCCTCACATAATGTGGCTCACCTCAAACTTGAAAGAGAATTCTAAAATGTGTGTTTTAACTGTACTGGAGAGCAGTGAGCCCTCTGACCCAGAGGCCTGTGGCCATAATGACCAGAGGAGAAGAGTACCTTCACACGTGTGAGTCTCACACTTGCTGCTACATCTGCTGCCCTTGTACATGGACATATCGTATCCCAGCTTACACAACTGAGAACACAAAGAAAGCCAAGGGCAGGGACATTCTGGCTCTAATAAACATGACGCCAGCACTGTCTGAGAAACTAGGACTGAGCTGCCCGTCCCCTGCATTTCAGCCTTCAAGACCAGCACTGTAGAGCTCACAGCTCTGCCCACTCCATCCCATCACACTCAGGGTGGGGTCCTGGCAGCTAAACACACCTCCATACCTGACTCTTGGTACTAGATTTCCCCGATGATGCGTTGAACTTAACCTTATTTGCCTATTACTTCCCTGAGGATCTGTCCATTACTGTTAATTATTGCCTTTTATCACACATTACTCCTTTGCATTTTATCCACCCACAAGTCTTGAAGGCACACAACAGCTACACTGCTACAACCACAGATAAGATATCTGTAAGTGTCCAAGGGCATTTCCAGCTGGACGCAGGGAAGCGTTCCCAAGAAAACATAGTAACACACAACAGAGCAGCTCATGGGTATTCAATCCAAAGAGATCCACCAGCCAAGAAAGCTTTTCTAACATTGTCCCACCCCACAATCCTGCTCTTCCTGGGCCTAGATGTCACTGTAAATTCTTAACATCTCTACCAGTTCCTAGTGTATACACAAAAGCCTCATTTCATCATGAATCAAACTGCCATGAAATAGATTATCATAAGGCATGAGAAGTGGAGTAATGGGAATCTGCTGTCCTGAAAGCAAGTGATCGGGTATGGAATTCCTTTTTCCCTCCCTTATTTAAAACAAGGCTCCAGTCGAAGGACTGGATGACAGGGGTGTTGAACGGACCACTCAAAATAAAGCAATAATACAACATAAAACAGACACATAAATAAGAGCTGAAAGCAACTACATGAAGGTAGAGGGTGTAGCAAAAATAAACTGAAGACCCATGGTGGGCACCCCTATTTTGAAAAAACAGAATTAGAAAAGGCTTTCTGCCATCTTCTATCCTAGGGAAAGGTGAGTATTTGCTGGAAAGTAAGATACCTTTATTATTTCAATTTCACAAAAATCGAGAACCTGCAGGAATTCTTTGATATCACAGTTCTAACATGGATATTCAATCCCTAGAGATCAAGCAGCCAAATTGATTGACTGATTTCAAAGACTGAAATGGATTGATTTCAAAGATTGAACTGATTACAAAGACTTCAATTCTTTGAAATCACATTACTAACATTACAGAAAGCAGGTGATTGTAAATGACACCGGAAGAATAACCAACAGGGTTTTTCAAATGCTGCATGCTCTTTTGCTCTTTATCTTTCTTGCCTCCCCACAAAGCCACTCTGCATTTTGTAACTGTAAACCTCTTGGAGAAAGGCATTCCCCAAAACTTTACTTGGGGGTCAACCTCAGAGGCTGGCATCCAAAAAAACCTACCCTTCACACAACTCTCATGCCCACCAAAATGAGGAAAAGGGGGCTCTGAGCTGGGTCAAGAAAGAAGCATGTTTCAAATTTCTGAGATTTCAAGAGTTCGTGACAGTTTGCTGCCCACAACAGTCCTGTTGAAAATCTCTTGCAGCTACCCTCTTACCAAATGGCAAAGCGTAGCAGCTCTCTGAAGAAGGGTCGAGTGAAAAGAGCCAAGCACCCCTGGTTCTCGCCTCCCTCCTTGTCCCCATCTCCAGCAGCTTCTCTCCAGAAATAGCTAAACGCATGAGATCACCCACAGTGAGAAGACAGAGGCATGACACCTACAAGATGCCTATTTATAGAAAGTGTTAACACTTCTAAGGAAGAGACACTAGAAATCTCCTTGGAAACACCCAAGCCTGTGTTCCCTTTGGAATTCTAGTCTACTAATACCCATGACTAAGTAACAGCTTTCCAAACAAAACCGAGGAGTTACAGGTACTTACGGTTTCCCCCCAGGGATTCCTGCCAGGTTTGGAGGGATTGTAGGTACTCGCATGTGAGGCGGAGGATCAAACCCAACCTGGAAACAAAATAAGTCATCAAAGACTCAGTTGATGCGGGGCAGGCGCTTTGTGCACATCTACAGGCTCCTCATGAGAAACTCAAAGATCCCCAAAGCAACACAAACAAGACAGAAGCATGTGCTAGCATTTTTCAAAAATGTAAGAAGTAATATAAGCACCTCTAAATACAAGACACAGTTCTCTTTTTTGGGAGGTGGGATAGAGTGTAATCTATTCATGCACTGACAACCAGCTTCCCATGGTAAATACTTCCCGTGGCCTTCAGATGTTCTGCCTTGGCCAAACAAGTACAGAGAGCAGTATGTTGTCTGAGTCAGGATTTCTCAACTCCTGCACTATCAACGTTTTGGCCAGTTTTTTTGCTGGGGGCTCTCCTGGGCATGCTAGGATGTTTAGCAGCATCCCTGGCCTCTATCGTCTAAATGCCAATAGCACCCTCGGTTCTGATCATCAAAAGTGCCATCAAATGCTATCAATGTCCCAAGAGGGCAAAATCACCCCCAGTTTCATATCATGGCTCTAAGTTAAGGCTTAAAGATTCATACATGGATTCTCTACTTTGTGCACCTTAACGAAGGCATCTAGTCCTCAGCTGCCCACTTTGCTTTAAACAATCTTCTCTGCTACCAAGGCCTTTCCTACTAATGCAACACAAGGGGACAGTGAACTTTGCTGCCACCCCGCACTGTTGGAGGTGATGCTATCTGGAGATCAGAGGACAGAAATGCACAGGACCCACTTCAAACAGCCAAGAGGAATGATTTGGGGACTTTTATTCACTATGAGTTCTAATCTATTCCCTTTCCCTTGAGCAGTCACAGACTGCACAGCCGATTTTACCCTTCACATGCAGTTTTCTATCTTCCCAGTCAAAAATGAGCCCATTTCCCAAAGTGGCAGAAGTCCAACAACCTGTCCCATGGTCTCAGTCCCTTGTGTTTCTCCCTGTTGTGCTGAGATCACTTCTGACACCTACACCATGTTATTGGGTTTAAAGAATAATACAGGCCTGGAAAAAGAAAGTTACTGCTTCTCAAATATTTTTTCCTAAAAATTAAAGGGGTATAGGGTGAGGGAAAAGGGCTCCAGAAAATGAAGAAAAAGGCTTCTTTGAACTACTTTAGTCATTTCATCACCTTCCAAAAAAAAATCAACTTTGGTGAGAGAAAACCAGATGTCCCCTAACCAGTGAAGTAGCTCCTAAACACTGCCTTTTTTCATCCACAAGAACAGTAAAACAAAGAGCATTTGGCCCTGACTCAATAAGGCAGCCTGTGGATGAAGGTGGTGCAGGCGGGGACCCTGGGTCTTTGTTTCTGAGGAGCCCGTAGGCCCAGTCCACCCCAGTGCCTGCCGTCGGGGAGCACCTACCATCAGGGAGCACTTGCCGCTGGGGGATGCCTACCGTCGGGGAGCGCCTACCCGTTGCAGAGCACCTACCGCCGGGGAGCACCTACCATCGGGGTGCGCCCGTAGGCCACCACGGCGGCAGCAGCGGCCGCGCTCATCTGCGGGGACATGTTGTGCAGGCCGGCGTAGGCGGCTCCGGGGCTGGTCAGCTCGCCGTTCATGCCCGCATGGGGCACCATCCCAAACGGGGCAGGGTACGGGCCAGGCACCGCCAGGGGAGTCCTCAGACCCGCCGCTGCAAGGAAGTACAAGCCGCGCGTGACTCCACCGGCCGCTGGGGTCCTGCCTGACCATCAACTTCCGTGTCATTATTAGTGCTGTTCGTTAGGGAAGGAGGAGGAAAGGTGTGCAGAAGGTGGGGTGCACGGGTGGAGGGGAATCGCTTCCAGTTCACACGCAGGACCCCACCCTCACTGGGGCTGAATTCCTCTCCAAGAAAGCACTGCCCACTCTTCCTCCTTGGTACACTTACAGCATTGGCAGACCAGGACAATTAAGCAGCATCATTGTACCCAATTCACAGAAGGCAAACCAAGGCACAGACACCACCTGGGCAACCTGACTTAACCTCAGAAGAAAGTTTTCTTGGTAAAATCCCAGATTTCTCCTTCAGTCCAAATTTTCCATTCCCTGGTACTAAATCCCCATGAAACTGGATCCTGGATTTATGTATGCTAAAGCACAGGTTCAGGAGGAGGATTCTGGGGCCTAGTTCCCTCTGGGCCCAAGGTGTTAATGTTTTTTCTTTCCCAGGGAGGAAAATAAAGTTAAGAGTTTATTCCAGAGCTGCAGTCTCAGTGAAACCCTCCCAATTTCTACTGACATAGATACCCAATTCCTGAGGGATGTACCACCAGAAAACCAGCCAACTAAAGCCAACCGGCCGTTTCAGTCAATATTAGCAAACTCAGACACACAACGATAGTTTGGTAAGAAGCTTACATGCAGAATAATTATCAGAAACTTTATTGAAGTCTCTAGGATTTGGATTATTTGGAAATAAAAGAAAAGCCAAACGTAAACAGTCAGAGACTGAATGGGGTGCAGCTGCTGAAACCCAAGGACAAACATGTTTCTTATCATGGCTTTTCAGAGATAGGAGGGCAGGAGGCAGGCAGTGAGTGCATTTAATATTCCCAGGGAAACTGTGTCATAAGATGAAGAGATGTTGAATCAAGCTGGGAAAGGAGAGAGAAAACAGGGCACAAGAAAATGAAATGCTCCACCTGCTTGGTTAATGAGGGGGTCCATGGCTGGAGGCTTGCCGAGGCCTGGACGAAGCCCTGGAGTGGCGTTGGTGCCCGGCGTCGGCATGTCGCTCCTCGGCGTCGGTGTGCTGGATTTCAGAACAGGCGTGCTGGCTTTCTCATGCTGGTATCATTAAACAAATTAAATGAGTATTATTTTTAATCCAAGCCATATTACACAATTTATCACAACAGCAGCTGGGACACTGGGCACCTTCTAGCTACTCCCTCAGCCAATTTTCATAAATCCACACAATGTTGACAGCATTAACTTATGAGCGAGAAATGTTGACCTTTCCTCCTCCTGCCAGAATTAGAACTCTAGCTACAGACACACAGAACATGATCACACTTTTTCCTCCACAGATTTTATTTGAAAAAGCACTTTTCCATCAGGCTTGTGGACTTTGGATCTAAGCCAAGTTAAAGAGTGACAGCCACCCAGAGGAAAGTTCCCGGTCATTCAAGAACGAATGCCCGGGTTACCAAGCATGTCAGAGGCAAGACCCCTTTTCTAATCTTGCCTTTTAGAGGCAGTGGGATTAATGGTAAGACAAAGCAGGGCCATTGATTAGATGAGAAGCAAACCAGCATCTCAAAGGCAAAGCTCTGGAACTAGTCCTATTATTCTGAGAGATGTGTCATCAAAGATAACCGTTTGGAGCTAAGCATCACCACCCACCTGCCGACAAAACCAGTGTAGACCCTCCAGTGTGGGGGCCTTCAGGAGCAGAGATAGTAACGGGGTTATACAGGGCATCTTTTCTGCATTTCAACCTTTCACGTCCTTTAAATCATAGACTGAGAAGTGTTATAGGGTAACAAAAGGAACAGGTGACACAGACCCCCAGCTCCCTCTGGCCTTGGATCTGACAGGCTGTGTAAACTCAGCCAGTTCCTCGGGCTCTCCTCCCCATCAGGGAAATGGGGTAAGGCCTTGGGGGGGACTCTGTAAGTGTTAACTGCAGGTTGTTATAGCTCGGTTACTATGAATTAAGAGGGGACACAGTCCAGTGTTTGCTGAATGACTGAAAGCATGAATGGGCTCTGATGCACTGCCCCTGCCCAACCGGTTCCAGCCACCCCCTCCCCCACTGTGCCACTGTTAATACATCACCATTCTAACCAGCAACCCAGTCTCACAGCATGACCCCACAGGCTGGGTCAGCTTAAAACGAGGTAAAATGGACAGCTTAAGAAAATGAGGATTTCTTGGGACCTAAGAGGTTGACTATCTGCCAAACTGGGAAGTTTCAGAGAGCCTGTGCCAGGAACGTATAGCCCAAGTGAGAAGGCAGCGGACATGTGGGCGCCTGCTCTCTCTAATCGTGGCCCAAAACAGACACCCTGGGAGAGAAAAAGTAAACACTGTGTGGAGACCAAGAGAGAAGGATGAGTTTCACTTTTAAATACTTAAAAATATAACTCCCCATCAGAAAAACCCACTTTTCAAGTACTTTAGAGTCTTCCGGACCACAAAGAAAAATAGAGCGCTAAATAGATGAGTGACAGTTCTCAGTACCTACCAAGCTCATCTCTTTGGATTTCAGAGAAGTGGAGCTTCCAGAGGAGGCCGTGGACGCTGGGCTGCTGGAAGCATCTTTCTTTAGCAGGCGGATTTTGTCGACCCCATTTTCCCTGGGTGACTGGGCAGGGCTTGCTCTTGGAGAAGAAGGGTCCTTAACAAGCATATGCAAAGTTTCCATGATTTTGCTTATAATGGACAGGCCTTTCCCTGCACATGCTCTATTCTCTAAGGGAGAACACTGGAAGTCCTTAGATTGGGGGCTGGGGAGAGGCAGAGTGAGCTGATTCAGTTAGCAGGACCCTGTTTGCCAAAGCACCCAGGAAGACACCATAAAGAAAAGAACATCTAAGAACAATCCTTTCCCTCCTCCTGCTCAACTACTTTGCCCAGAGGGCACGGGAAGGAAAGGAACACCAGACACTCAACTTGGGAATCTGAAGTTATTTGGGAAACACTTTTCTTTAAAAGAAACAGAAGTTTGTGTTGGACCATTATTGTTCCATCTATGGACAACCGTTAAGTTCTTAATGTAAACCCAATCACCATGGTTCTTTCTACCTCCTGTTACTCGTAAGTCACTCTGAAAATAAACCCTGATAAAGACAATGGTTACCTCATTAGACACATCCACAACTAAGTTGTCGTCACTTTTGTCACCATCACTGTCCTGGAAAGAGAAAATTTTAATGGCATTTATTAAAGGGTTTGAGGCCCACTTAAATTTCTATAGTTCCTGGTGGCAGACAGACTAAAAACTGATCTGGAACATGCCTGCAGGCACCCTTCCAGTTTGCCATTCCTGTAACTAAAATCACCTTCTCCCCTTCTCATCTGACCTGGGGGTACCCAGGACCCAGACAGGAACTCTGTAGTAGTAGCGTACAGGCTATACAATCACAACTTGCATACAGGTGACGGCAAGTTGCAAACACTTGGTGCATAGTAAGGGCTCAATGTATGTTTGCCATAGCTGAATTTCTCATATGGTTTGAAATCTGCATGTGCTTATAACAGAGCTCTTTCCCATGGGATTTCAAATTAAGAACACTCCACATTATTACTTTTATGTGTATCACCTTGAAGACAGCCAATAAATCATAGTGTTCATAGACAATTCATAATTACAAAGACAACCTTAAACCATGTTCCCATGGGGTTACCAGTTACTGCAAAAAATAAAATAGAGCAAATAAAAAATTGACAAACAACAAAGCTAGCTACTGGCTGGAGTAACGCATCAAGGTCTAACCTCATGTTAAGCATAAACCTTTACAGCACCCAGCTTAGTGTATTTCTGGAGAGATGACGACAGTATGGGGAGCACCCCGGCAACCTGCGATAGGGCTTTTACTGTCCCTTCATAAAGCCAAAAAGTGAGCTAATCAGGGGGACACTCCAAAGTTGTACCGAGTTTGAAAAAGCTTCAGAAAAGCCGGTCAATTTAATTATATGATCACTTCTATGTCAAGTTAGGGAGGACTGAAAAAGTCTATTTTCTTTGCCAAAAGGCCTATGTCCTTTAGCACAGAGTAACAGTACCATGGGCAGGCATGTGGAAGAAGCAGGGTATCAGAAAGGGTCTTAACTCTCAAGAAGGTGTAAGGCCACTAAATTGTGATCTAAAAAATCCTTTTACCAATGTTACTGCCAATTAAGAATACACAAATAATGTTTGCAAATATTAGCATAAATGCAAATATTGCCCACGCACGCCTTCTGTAAGGCTCCCAGTCCAGTTAGAAAGTTCCTCTCAACTTTAAATTCATGTCTTAAATGTTTTAACTGAACCTAGAGCATTATGTGGCGAGGACCCAATCTGCTCTGTTCAACAGCATGCTGCTGGATACACGTCAGTCACTGCTGTAAAGGCATGGTGCAGTTCACTAGCAGCAACACAAAATTACAACCAAGAGGAAGCCTGGGTAATTCAAATAATGGTCTACTGAAAGAATTATTTTCATGTAATAAAAGAAAAAATTAATACTAAAGAAAATTTGCTTTCTCTTAGTAAAGCGCACAGAAAAGGACAAATACTTCAGGTGGTGACCTGAGGGTGGTGGTCGTGGTGAAAACCCGTAAGTCAAGAAGACTTCCCTATTAGAAAAAAAATTCATGAAAACTGCTAATGTAGTATATAAACCAAATTGGCAAAAAGCAGCAACAATTCATTTATTACAATGAAACTCATATGAGTCCTTAAGTAGTCTGTAATTTTAATCTTAGATTTATATGGGACTTTGAATATTCTATAAATATAAACCTTTACAGTACAGCATACACCTGTCATAAAACATCTAAGGTCTGAAGCCTTTGTCCCAAATTTTCTAGAATCATTTCAATACACTGCCCTCAATTACCTATATGGCTAGACATAGCTAGTACAAGCAAGTTATAAACATTTTACCAATGTTACTGCCAATTAAGAACAAACAAATAATGTGTGCAAACTATTAGCATAAATGCAAATATTACCCACTATGGATTCCAGATCACTCACTACCAAATAACTTACCTACATGAGCCTCATGCAGAATGAGGAATTGTGTCACTGGCAAATTTCCAAATTTCTGCATGTCATGAACCTTCTGACTAGCTCATTAACAGTTGATATCATATATAAAAGTGGCTGTATTGGGCACTGGTTCTGGGCAAGAGATAAGGGGGGGCAACTTTATATGCTAAGAAAAGCTTAGGCAGGGGTGTGGGGAACTAACAACTTGAGTTCTTACAATGTTATCCTAGTGCAAAGTGTGGGCCACTTCAAGGATTTCTGGCAAAATATCTGACTGCTCTCAGTTCAGGAATCCTAGCACAGTGATAAAGAGCATTGACTCTGGAGTCAGATTGCCTCCAGGCTCAGCCACTAATTCTGACCTTGGGCAAGAATCACACTCTATTCTTTTTCTATAAAATGTAGGCAATGAGCAGATGTAATGTTGGGGGGGCACGGGGAGGGCAGTACAACTCAGAGAAGACAAGTAGTGATTCTATAGCATCTCACTACGCTGATGGACAGTGACTGTCATGGGGTTGGTGGGGGGGACCTGATGAAGGGGTAGTTTAATAATCGTAATATTGCACATGTAATTGTAAATTAATGATAATAAAATAAATTATATTAAAAAAAAAATGTAGGCAATGGTACCAAACTCACAGAGTTGTTTTAAGAGTTAAATGAAACAATCCATCTAAAAGCACACAGTAGCCGGTACTCTGTTGTTCAGAAATGTAACCCATTGTTACTATAGGCTTGAGTCAGCCAGCAGGAGGCAGACAGGCCCAGCACGGAAACCTCCACTGCCTGCATACCAGCCAGCCGCAGGAAGACAGCAACAGGAAGTGGCCGCATTCAGCTTCTACTCTCACATTGTTCCTGCAGATCTGTCCATCCTAAAATGGACACTCAGGGACATACAAGGAAACTCCCAGTCATCTGTCAGCTGCTTTACGACCCTGAGACCAGAGCCAATGGCCACGTGGCTTGGTTTGCTCTCCTCATGAATGTGGTTTTAGCCAGATCTGAGTTAAGAGCTTTTCACTCATCAACTGGTCATGGGAGCACATCTGCCAGCTTTGAACTAGATGACTCCAAAGTTTCTTCCATTTTCTTTTCTTGACCATGGACTTGCACCACTAAACTGCTTGCAAGGAAGAGGAAGAACTCAGCCTTAAGACCTAATATGGGCCTGAATACTTACCAGAGTAGCATCCAAAAAGGTATTTTTGTGGCACCAAAAATCACCCTGATTACATTAGTGGGCCAACCTACCAGATTTGCAGGGACCAGGACAAAATATAAATGCAGGCCCTTGTTCAGAAATTGAGATGGTGAGAACAGTTGGAGCATGAAGCCAAGGGTAAGGCAGGTTGCTTCTGAGAGCACAGGCTGCATGCCCATGAAGCCAGGCCTGCATTCTTATATCCCCTCTTATGAAGAACTAAACCAGAAAGCCCAAAATGTAATAGTGAGCTTAGGAGCCTGGCAGGAGCATAATTTATAGCTCTAAAGAGAAATAATACTCTATAAGGATCTATCCTCTTCAGAGTATTATTTTAAAGGATGTGGAATTATCACTAAGCTCTTAAGAGTTCACCTGTATGTTCACTTAGAAGGTGAGAAAGAAAACAAATGTTATTTCAAGTCCTCTGTTTACTTACATAGTGGCTGGAGTCCTTATCGTCCACCTTTCGTTTTTTGATGTCATTGGAAAATTCAGGCCCATTTCTGCGTTTATCTGTGCCCCTCAGACTGTCTGAGACCAAGAGGGAATTACTCTGTAAGACGAAAAAAAAAAATTAATCAAAGACTTCTTCCCAGGTCTCTCTGGACATGAAAACCCAAACTGGATGTGATCGCTCTTTTAGAAGAAGTGATACCTATACAATTTTTCATTCCATTTAACTTGTCTTATCTGAAGACCTTGATGGCAAACAGATTTAAGCACTTAAAAGGGAGACACTGATTATGCAATCAAACTGTGCAAAGCCTGGTGGGTCCTTTAGGCCCTACTCACTTAACATGTTCTTCTGCCGTTTACCATTAGAGAAATGGGAGACGGCTGTTTACAGGGGGGTGTGTTTTCAGTCTTTCCCCCGCAACTTCCTGGTCAGGAATATGAATGGTTTATGAGCAAAATCTGAGATTACTCTAACAGACATAGACTGTGACTAAGAGTCAATGTGTACCACTCTAAAAAGACACAAAGAGAGCAGGTGGGATTAAAAGCATGGTTTCCTAAAAGGCAAATCACATTTTCCGCAGCAACAATGAAGAACTTGTCAATTCTTTTAATTTATTGTTGAAACTAAGATTTGGTGTTCCTCGCCAAGAGCATTTAAGACCCGAAGCAGGAATCTCAGCCAGTGAATCTTCAATAGCGAGGCCAGCTCCCACACACAAAAGCAGGAACAAGGACTAATCTTTTCTGCAAACCACACAGGATACTTCATTCCATGTGCTGAGTACAAACTGCTGACCCAAAGAAAACAGGCATTCTAGATATCTGGGGGTCACATGACAAGATCTGACATCCCTTTAATTCCCATCTCCCCTGGGCTAAAGCAACAGAACACGTTACAATGAGTCCTTTTAAGTGCAGGATTAGCATATGCAAGGGGGGCAATTTGTTCAGTGATGTGTTACTGCCATGAACAATGCTGAAGAAGCTGGGCAAACCTCCTTTCAGCAAAGCCTTGATAACCCCAATTTCTGAAAGATGTTAGAGAACTACGAAGGGGGATGTCTAGGGCCCACAGACAATGTTACCTTTCTCTGCCACAATTTAAAATAGTAGGGGAAAGAGAAACCTTTAAGTTAGACCACTTCGAATGCAATGGTATGCACCAGGAACATATCTTTCAAGGCATGTTTTTTAAAAGCTACAGGTTTTTGTTTCTAACAAGTCAGAGGTAATCACCCAGGTGGCCAGCCCTCAAAGCTCCCCCATGGAAGTCTGTGGACCCCACCATGGGAGCATTCCCAGCTCAATTACACACAGGAGGAAATCACAACTGGGGCCCAGAAGGCAATGTGATTCCCCTTTGCCCACTTCAGGGGCCCAGTTGGAAGCAAGCTACCTTTCATTTCTGACCATTCAAGCTACACAGATGCCAGGAGGCTTACAGAAAAGTAGGTGGGAGGGGCTGGTACAATTCAACATAGAGAACCTCTGAGTAAGGTCTTTCAGCACAGTGTGTGGGGCTGAAAGGTGAGCTGGCTGGATCCCTGAACTAATTACTTTGGTTAAATGTCTGCTAAAAACCAACCCCTCTGACCCTGGCCCACTGCCTGACAGGACACAGGAGACTTCACAAACTCCTGCAAAGTGCTAACAGGCACTCGGGAAAGCTGAGCCGGGGGCTAGCGGGAAGCAGCTCACACTCATGTGTACAAAGTGCCCCGACACATCTGTGTTCTAGATGATATCAGCCCTGAAGTCTCCTCCAGGCTGGCCAGATGCACTAAGGGCTGTAAGGTATTCAACTCTATGGCAACCCACATGGCAGAACGTGACACAGAATCAGAGTCCACTGGCAATTTTAAAGTTCAAGCCTTTCTCCAGTGTCACTTCCTATACACTCCTGCTGGAACTAGGGCTGGGCACCCAAACCACTCAGCCTTTCAAAGACAGCTTTTTAATTGTTGTATTTTTAATGATGTCAAGTGGCACTGTGAATGTAAAAACAAACTCTTCTGTTAGGAATGATGAAATTTGTTAGAAACAATAACCTTTCTAGTGCTGGACCTGTGAGCCCGTCAAGCTTTGAGGCCCCCGCTTCTGCATGTTAGAAGCTCCTACTGTAATTCATGCTTGAACAGCTTCAATGAGGCCTCTAATCTGAATGGTTTTGAAAATCTCTGAAAGTTCCTCTAAATTTGGACAGGGCTAGTAATTAGCACCCCCGCTTATCTGAAAATTGGCCCCATTCAAATGTCAGACTTTGACAAGTTATGAAACAAAATGTTTCCTCACACCTTTGATGCTGTAAAACAGTTTCAAAACAAGGCAGCAGAGTGTGGGCCAGGAGGGCTTGGGAGAGCCACAGTCAGGGGCCAGGGCGTTCGGGCTGGCCCCACGGCCCCACTGAGCACGACCACCTCCTTTCACCTTCATTCCATGAACCCAGTTTCCGTGTGTAGCTGCCTCCGTCACCTTCCAGCTCTGGCACCGCTCTCACTGTTGCTCCTGATTTGAGCAAGCAGTTCCAGCCTAATAAACTCCACTGTCAGCAACCGCCGCCTTTTGGCTAACTACTGCCTAGGTAACCCTGATCTCTGAGGTTCCCTCTTGGGCCCCCCAGAAACCCAAATGTGACTTCACAGGCATTCCTGGATGTGTCTCCCGAGTCTTCGTCCCTCAGGCTGTGTTCTCCTCAAGGACCATCTTCTGTTCCTCTTGGCTCAGGGGTGGAATACAGTCAATCTGACCATCACCATGAGCCATTTTATACATATTTTAAGAATGAAGAGAATGATTATATCTGGGTACTGACTGAATATGGTTGGATCCTTCAAAACTCAGGGCTCTATTTTGATTTGTTAGATCTGCACTAGGATAAGATAGACCCACATTTAACATTAACATTTAATCAACACTCTTAAGAGGCTGTTTACAATAAAGGAAACTGAGGTTGCATCATAGGCTGTTTTGAATGAGTAACTGCTTTTTTTCTTTTTAGCAAGTTGTACATTCAAAACACAGACAGTTATTAGCATTAAACCTCTGAAGAGGCCAAAGCAACCTTAAAAGGCATACTGACCCTCCTTTCCCACCTTCTTATATCTGGAGAATTCCCAGAGACTGGAGGCGACTTAGTCAAGTCAAAAAGCTCTTCCTATTAAGTCAGTGTCGCCATGCCCAGAAGAGTGATTCTTAAACTCAATTTATGCACTTGAATCCAAACACTTATCACTTAAAAGTCACACTGGCTCTTAAACCATGAACACTCAACCATGTGACCTTCTAATGTGACCTAATGCCTAATGCATGCTGCCCCGCTGACTCCCCCTCCTAACAGGCACAAACCACGATTTACTTGGTTTTATGCCCACCATACCAAAATTGTGCACATACATTTTAAAATTAAAGGAACATTTTACAGCCTACTTTAAAGTGACCTGAAATCAATCCCAAATTCCTGCCTTTCCACTCATGAATCCTGACATTTATGTAACCCAAGATTCACACTAAAAAAGACCTCAGCAGAGAGCACCAGTAGCCCAGATATCCACAGATTTTCAACCTTGTTAATTACTGCCAACCTATTGCCACCAGACTTCTCTACCCAGAATCCATATTCTGCAAGATTTGAATCTACAAACCAGCATTCATGAAGTAAAATTCACTTTCAAGTATTTAATCTGACAAATATTTAACCATGAATTAAAAGAGTTTTTTCAATCAGCATGAGAACCAGTGTGACCACACTGATGGATATACTCTAATTCTAGCCAAGAAACTTGATGTTTTATTTCACTTTGCAGCTATCAAGATTTAAGTATCTGCTAGAAGTTTTCAAACACTGTAATTTTTGTGCAGACTTCTTTTACAAATGTCCCGAGAATTGGGATTTCCAGACTATATTAAAGATTTTGTTTTAAAATTCTGTTAAGATCTAAACAAAATAATCTTATTTGCATTATGTCTTCTCTAAGAATTCAAATTTATACAGCCCATGGGGAAGATTACAAAAATCTGAGCAAGTCATGATCTGAAAGCACATTATTTCAAAACAAATTAAAATTCTAAAACTATGATGGTTTTCTGCACCTTTTACGCTTGCATATACATGGGTCCAGAGCCCAGTAAACTGGTAAAGGGAGAGGCATTCTGACAAGTCTCTAGAGAAAAACAGGTCCCCCTGGAATGCTCCATACCAGAGACTAAAAGAGGGTCCACAAGCGCCATGAGCCTTTTCTCTCCATTTATATATAGAAGCCACACATGAAATAACTAGGTGAGGCACAAGAACAGAGAAAACATGCATCCCAAGAAGAGACTTCTCCCTCAAAAAAATTCTGTAATTCTAGAACAAACTCTCGGTGGGCATCTGCATTGACAGTGGCAAATTGTTCGCTATGATTAACATATGTTTCCTGTGGGTCACTTTTTGCACTAACAGCAATGTGATGGTGAAGAACAGTTACGAGTGAGCAGAGGGGCTACTTAGGAGAAGAAACAGTAGCAGATCTCCCAGTATTACAGTTGGTGCACACAACCTTGAGTGGGCAAATCCAGACCAGAGTTTCCTAACTGGGTGAACTTACAAAAACACATACTAGGACCATTCCTTGATGTAGTTCAAGGGAACAAACTAACTAGAGAGTTGGCAAAGTGTTTGAATCTAATGGGTAGAAGTGGACAATATAATCTCTTAAAACAAAAATAAAGATCCAACTATAATTATTAAGCCATACATTCCTAAAAGAACTTAAAGTGTAAGCAGAGGAATCTGTTGACCTTGAGTCAAGCAAAAGAAAACATCAAGATTGGACTCTGTATTCCCTTTATTCTGACAACTCTGGACAATGATGTTTCAACCTCATGTTTTCAACACCCACTCAAGATGTAGAGTGATTCAGCTACTTTAATATGGATAAAAACCAGTCTGTATAGTCTTGTTCCAAGATTTTTATTTTTCTTTAGCAAATTAACAGTAGCAGCTATTCATGTATGCTGAGCTATCCTGGAAGGCAAGCTCCAGGAAATATGAAAAAAAAAGCCAATTTAATGAAACGTTACATGTCAGTGATACCAGAACGCTTGTTATGGAGCCTTCATGTATCCTTCATCTACGCTGAGACCCCAAAGCAACTCTTCTGCCAACCACGTCTAACCCTGGAAGCCACCGGCAGCAAATCTGAAAGGAAAACCCGCTCCTGGAGGTAGCAAAAGCTAGACAGGCTCCCTTAATGCGAAAATAATGCACATTATTCAAATAGATTTCTTAGCTGCCATGCTGATTCCCCTTGGGAACTTTCTCCTCCCTGCAGGAAAAGTGTTTGTGTCAGAGGTACAGATTGGAAACTCATGACACCTCATTTATCCTCAGTTACACTAAGGCAGTGGGAACCTAATTTGCTAGCATGCCCTACACTGACAATTAACTTCCTGGTGAACATTGAAACAATTAGGTAACAACGCACCCCATCACATCTGTGTGCCTGCTCCATCTACACCTGGTACCAATTAAGCCATCACCCTGCCCTGTACTTTTTGCTTCAGTCCAATGGGTCATTCATGGATTCTGTCTGACATTTCAACATATGCATTTTGAACCCATAAAACTAACAAGAGGATCCCCACCTTGTCAACAGCAAAAAGTGTAAGAAAGTGCAGGTGTGTGGAAAGGTGTCCACTTTGCAACCACATCACATCTCAGGCCTGCCTATGAAGTGGATCTGAAGGGTACACCTCTATTTTTTGTACAGTTTAAATGCAAAATATGGAAAGAACCAGTGTATTTTTGCCCCTCTATCTAGGAACTCAGCACTATTGATGCATGATGCAGTCAGAACTCTCAGGAAAGAATGTAGCCATGTAGACATACAGACCCAGTGAGTATTTGAACTGGAAGGGGTATTACACCGTAAGATACTTTCAGCCTCACTAGCTAAGTCCCCAGCTTATCTTTCTACCCACCTTTTCCATGTAAAGGGAAAAAAAAACAAACAAAAAACACACTTTGGAGCTGAATATGTAAAACAATATAATTTATAAGTGTCATATATTTACATATAATAGTAATTGTTTTTAAGTAAATTTTAAATGAACTCAAGACACCTTTATTCTCACCAGGATCTTGATGACAGCGAAAATCGAATATGTAGTTTAAACCTTTTTTTAAAGTGTGTTTTCAGAGTTCCTCAGCTGTTACTGCCTCTGTCCATTCTCCAGACTAGATGGAATCCTTTCTAATACAAGAAAAAGCACTAAAACTCAAAAGCACATGTTCAGAACTTGACCCTTGAGTGACAGGGGTACCTGATGGCATTTTCCTCCGTCTTCTCATCCGAAAGACAGAGACACAGTTCGTTGCTTACTACGTTTCAGGGGAAATGATAAAAATTATTATGGACCCAAAAGGAAAATTAAAATGTTTAAAACCTACTGTACATAGTGGGCATTAAGTTTTCTAATTGAGCGAAGCTGATATCTGAAAAGTGTTTTGGGGGAGAAAATATTCTCTACCTGCTTCTAGTTTTTCAAAGAAAAGATGCCCTATTTTCACAGTAATCATAGACAAGAAAACCAGAACATTTCTCTAGTTACACACAGGCCCACTAACTACCCGGGGAGTCACAACACCCACAGTGGGGCACACCACTCCTGACAATCTAGAAACCTCTGGGGCTTTCCTCCCTTCCAGGGTTCAACCTTCTACAGCTGAAATGCTGGTTTTCCCAGAGGACCTGTTTTTTTAAGCACACAGTTTTAAATTCTGCCAGAAGGGAAATCTGCTGAGGCAACTTAGGAAGGCTGAGTGTTTACCACTGTGCCTAAATAAAATCTCAGGCGACTCATGTCAGTTTTTTCATTTCCAGGTAGTTCCTTGACATAAGTCAGGTCAAGATACATTCAGCAACATTAAGGTAAAAATGCCTCCTCCTAATCTCTGTTCACCTTCAACAATTTTGCATAGCATCAGACTAATCTAATCGTAATCAAGTTCATTAGTGGCTGGGATCAGTTTCATGGCCCAGACGTACCAAGAAAAACAGTTAACTTCATGCCCACAACTGCCTCAGACATTTTAAACAGAAAAGGAAACCACTAGTAACTACACTGGGCATAATTAATAATGTATTTATTTTTGTTTTGCCACTCTGCAGGCAGAGACCAGGAGGACACTCCCAAATGCTTGCTACGCTCTGTATGATGATTTTCTGTTTGTGGCCCAAACCCTCACCCGATGAGGCAGCCATCATCACCATTTTATAGATAAGGCTAGGGGAAAGTTCAAAAGGATGTGAAAAACCTTGCCTGTGCAGCCTGAATTCTACTGAGGTCTGCCTCTGTCCAGACCTGCTGTTCTTTCTATTGCTCCCCATGCTGCCAACAGTCCTAAAGAGCCACTGGGAGCTAATGCGATATTCAAAACACTCTTTTTTAGAAAAAGACCAACAGTAAAGGATTCTCCAAAGCAAGACTCACATCTTGTAACCTTGAACTCTATAAATGCAGAATGTCATTCTGAGAAAAAATCCTTGGCGGTCTTTAACCAGGATCCAGTCCTATCTCTGTCAATCAATTAGTCAAGTAGAACAGCTAAAGAAAAACAAAATAAACACACCATCTTATATTAAAAAATGACTGTCATAACTACTTTTAAGTTCTAAATATGAATAATTTTAGAAGTGAGCTACGGGAGTGACAACGCAGTCCTTCAGAAAGACGCAATCTAAATCTCCCTCGCCATCAGTTAACTATATGACTAGCACACCCAGCCTCCATGAGCTTGGCATCTTACTGATAAACGATGGTGCTGCACCATTATGACCTCTAAAGTAAATGAACAGTGCTTATTTTTCTGGGTCAGGAACCCCTTCTGAGAATTTGATCAAAGACCCTTTTGACAATTTGATCCAAATTATGATCTCCACCCCCCCAGTTATGCAAAACAGCATCAACCCACACATAGAATTTTTGAGGGATTCAGACCTTCTGAGGCCCACCCATGAACCTTGCCTATGTCCACAGACCCTCAAGTCTCTTCCCTTTTCCCCATGTTCCAATAGGGATCACATGTCTAATTTGACTGTGATAATAAAAAGACACTGCAAAATGGCAGCGAGTACATGTGGAGTCTAACACAGTGCTTGGCACATAGTAAGTGCTCAATTAATATTTGTTAAATGATAGAGTAGAGCTGACCCTTGAACTACATGTGACTGAACTGCAAGGGTCCACTTATACATGATTACCTTCAAACAATATATTGGAAGTTTTTGGAGTTTTTTGACAACTTCAAAAAACATTCTATTTTCTCTACCTCACTTTAAGAATACAGTGTATACTACATACATAAATTATATGTTGATCAACTCTTTACGTTATGGCCAAGGCTTCTGGTCAACAGCAGGCTGCAAGTTGTTAAGTTCTTGGGAAGTCAAGTTATATGCAGATTTTCGACTGTTTAGGGGGTCAATAAGCTTAGGCCCAGCACTGTTCATGAATCAGCTGTTTTTAAAAACACTATCACATTTTCTTAAGTCATACATCTTTTTGTCAATTCTCAAATTCCAAGTCTTTCAAGCAGACTCATTAAATGATATAGCTTTCAGCCAAAATTTAATGCAATTCATCCTTAAATTAAATGAAACACCCAAAGTTTTTACTATTACTTATGAATAGGTCTGTTAGGTCATTTCACATTTCTTTGTCAACAGTAGCACTCTGAGAAGTAGGCTTATGTTTAAAAAGAGCAAACAAGTTTCTGTGAATCAGAAAAACAGTAGTCAAATGTTAATTTAAAACCAACAGCCAAACAGCAAAATAAACCTCTTAAAAGTTACCAGCTTTATCCTTCATGCCTATCAGAAACAAGAAGCTTAAAAACAGTGGCTATATTACATTTCACTCTGTTCTTAGTACTTTGATTTCCTGGGTTTTGTATTAGAACAGGTTATGTTAAAGCTCATTATTTTTCGTACCATAAAACCTTAAGCTAGCAAATAGAATAAGTTTGTCACTAAAAATAAACACAAACTACCTAAGAACCAGTTACAGGCTCACAGATAAAAATCCATACACACCCACATTCCTTGTGGGTCTACATAAGTCTGACTTTTGCACTTGATATAAATAATATGTTTGTTCAACACAGAGAGAAGAGAAGAAAAACTTGGAATTTTTCAGATCTCTCCAGTCTTGTTCATGACAGAAGTTCTTAGAGTTTTGTCCAAAGACCCCTGCGGTTCTACACAGACCCTTATAAACCTCTAAGGGCAGATTTTCTTCAACAAAGCTATGTTCTGCAACAGAGAGAATCCAGCTACCCTCCTTCAAGCAAGGCATTAAAGACATCTGCAAGCGTGCAAAACAAAGCCACTCTTCCCATTATCACTTTTTGTTTTGGAAAATAGTTATTTTTCATTAATAATAGTATTTATGTTAACATAAATTAAGCAGCTCTTCATATGTTTAAGGGATTTAAAAAATTTGTTTTATTTCTAGTCCAGAAAAATTTCAAAATATATAACCCACATGAACACAAGTTCTCTGGGGCACCAATAATTTTAATTTCAGGTGTAAAGATCCTGAGGCCGTAAGGTTTGAAAATCACTACCCCAAGGCACCTGCTGTTAACCTCTTATTGGGTGAAAACACCCCACAGCAGTACAGAGAGGTGAACTGAATTTTACATGTCAAGTAAAACTCAACTTCGTGATTCAAATCATTTTATTAAATAGTTAAGTACTGTAATATTTTAGGCTCTAACAGTGCACATCATCTTATTACCCATAGCATCTCATATTCAATTTTACACGAAGTTTAAAGAGCTACTTAATTTTATATAACTGCGGCAAAATTCCACTTATATGGACAACGAATAATTTAATTCTTCTCTACAGACAAAATTAAATGTTTAGGTTTCAAATTAGTGTAGTTTTCCCATTTTATTTCATCATCACCAAACGTTTTCTATAGCAATTAGGCAAGAAGTACAGTATATACACTTATTATGAAAATACACTGAAATCATTAAAACTTAAAAAATTTTGATGTGAAAAACGAGACATGCAAATAACACACTAACCATTTATTTTATATTATTTTGTAGATGGGTTGATGGGACATATCCACATTTTATCTTGAAAATCCACTGACTGCTAATTCAATATGTGGACTTAAAACCCCTCGCCCCCCACAGCTGCCTGAAATTTAAGACCTATTTTGTACTTCTTTGAGGGTGTAACTCCTTCCTCCACCTCATCATCATCTCCCCAATGGATTCAGTTCTTGCTTACATTTTTTGGCCAAAAATACAAATAGAAGGTTATTAGACATACTCAGAAATGACACAGGTATGGAAAATGCCTCTCCTAGTTTGAGCATGCAAATGTCTCTTCATCATTCCCAACACTGGCATTTCAGAGCAGGACATACCATGGTACCCCTTTCTACCTCTTTGTGAAACTTTCTCCAATCTTCAATCTTCTAGTATTTGTCACCTTTCCTCAGCTGAGAAAGGGCTTGTAATGTGTGTGTCTCAATACTCCTAACTGCAGATACGTTTCCTATATTGCCTTACAGATAGTAAGCACTCAGTATATACACAGTGATTTAAAGTGAAGCAGTGGTACTGAGAACAAAAACTTAATTTAAAATAGTCCCAAGCCTAGAATGAGCTCAATAAATTCAAACACTTATCAAACTAATGACCTGGGCTTTCCCAACACCATCTTTTGCTGGTCCAGGATTAGGGTTTTTAATCTGATACTCTATTGAATGAAAATGGCAGAGAAAGATAACAATCTACAGGGACACTGAAACAAAAAAATGTAAAGGTCACCTCCATCAATCAAAGTCAGTTTTTTCTTAAGTTTGTACTTTGGGAATAGGGGATTTTATTCCTTAGCTATAATTTTTTCTCTTCTCTTTTTCACTTTCAACATTTTCCAGAGAAAACTCATAGTACCTAAGAATTTTAAAACTAGCTACTCCATCCTTTCACCATTGCTGTTTTCCCCAACACATCCTGATACATAAAGTACACCAAGAGCTGTCTCAAAGATGATTTCAAAAGGAGCTACTATCCTACACAAAAAGGTGGGGAAAAAACTGAAACTTTTCAAACTGAAAAGACATGTATCTTGCCCCCCAAAACAAAAAAGTATCAGACGGATTTAAACTCTCAGTATTCCAATTTTTTTACCATATTTAGATTTAAGATGGTCAAAATACTGTCATGTTCAGAACAAAGAAGGCTGAAAGGGGGCAAAAACTGTAACTGAAAAGGGGCCAATTTCTCAGTTTGTTCCACCACATCTGAAAGATGCATTTTAGACAGACATCTCCCCACAGGTAACTGGCAAATACCTGTACAGATCAAATGTCCAAATGTAAAATGGGCAAGATTTACGGTGGTGCATGGATGAGCTCTGTAAACACAGAGCCCCTATCCACTAAATTTCCTGTTTTGAAGCTCACTCAGACACTCAGTTCTTTAGTCTAAAATAAATCTAAGTTCACATTCCAAGAACAATTATGGAATTATGGGGAAAAAGAAAAACACCCAGATATAGAAACTGAGCAACTAAGATGCATTCAAAGGATGAAGAAGGGTCTGGGTAAAAATAACTTACTAATCAATTTCACATAGGGATTGTGACCTCTTGCCTATAAAACTGATGTAAAATAAAAATGAATACTCTTTTAAACTGCAAGCAACCTGGACTCAGAATGCAATGATAAAGAATTTTAAAGTGGGTCTGGGGGCACAGATAGACCAAAGTGTATTTCCAAGTGAGTAATCATAGCACACAGCTTTGCCTCCAAATCATGTCCCTCTTATCTAACACAAGTCCCCGAATTATTAAAAAAAGAGGGGGAGAGGGAGGGAGTCATATGGAAAAAAAAGAAATACCAGGTCACTGAGAGGAAAAAGGAAAATAAAATGGGTGTCTGCGCCTGTGTTTAAAGAAAGACAGTCTGGGGTGTACTGCAGGAAGAAGAATGTGTGATGATGTGCAGCAGGTATTTGAGTACTTACTGTGCCCGGTTCTCTGTCTGCTCCCGAGGTTACCAAGAAACGCACAGACATGCCCGTTCAGACACAGAGGCAAGAACAGAAATAAAAAAAAGGGGGGAATAATTAGAACACAAGCCCCAAACAGTTTTAAAAATGGCTTTTATTTATATAAGACATTGCACATTCCTAATACAGTGATTTCCTGAAAATTACAGTATTTTGTAAACATAAGATTTACAGTTTAACCATACACAAAGCCTATTTTTTTAATTTCTTGACAGAATAAATTACTTTTCTTCAAAAAAATTAGTCAAGTGCAATTTTGCCCAATATTTAATGCATACTAGAATTAAAGCCTATGAAACTAAGAAGTAACAGATGCAATTATCAAACCTTTCATTTGAACACATTTACTTTCAAATTTAACTTATTTCGCCCCATTTAACAACATTACTTTCTTTGAAAATTACCCAATTAAGCAGTTAACAGTTTTCCATAATATGGTACAGGCCACTGACATTAACTAGGCAGTTGCCAAGATGTCAAGATGCCTGCAATCTAACGAGATCGAGAAATCTACAGATGCCCACGTTAAACCCTGAAAACTTCCAGGGAGAACCGTGTTTCAGTGGCCAAGCTTTGTGACAGTTCCTCTTAGCTCATTTCTGCTCTCTGTATAGGCTGGGGCTTTCTTTAGCGGTGCACACAACTTTGCAGCACTGTATGAGTGTCAGGACAAGGTCCTAATCTGGCTTGCCCGGCCGCTCACCTCTGTGGTGCTCTGCATCATGGTGCTTCTTGTCATCTTTTATTGCCAAGTGAGCCTGCCCACTCAGAGCACTAGACAGCGCCAGAAGGCCAGCGCTGCCCCCGAGGGGCGGGATTCCAGGAGGCTGAAGTCCCGAAGGGTGAGGCGTGAGGGGCACTGGGGGTCCGTGGCCGTGAGAAAGATGCTGTGCTTGCAACTGCTGCTGCTGTGGGTGGTGGTGATGGCAGGAGAGGAGGAGGAGGAGGAGGAGGAGGAGGAGGAGGAGGAGGAAGAGGAGGTGTGGTGGCAGCGACCGCATCCAGGGGAAACGTAGGCATGACACGAGAGGATGGAGGAAACAACAAGAGGTTCAACATACACGTGGAAGGGAACAGAGAGAGACACAGAAAGAAGAAAGGGAGAAAATGTGATTAGCATTTTCAGTTCATCAAAGGCTTTTTCGTCTACTCAGTTCTCTCTCCCCGTCTTCCTAAAATATAATCCTCAGCCTGCACTGTTGCTTTCTGGTGTGACTCACCCTCTGCAGGTACAGCTGTGTATCAGCAGGAAGTCTCACTAAGCCAGTAGCACTCGCGTGTTAGGTCCATCCCCAAGCGCCTCCAGAGGTGAAATCCGGTATGTTACTGACCCTAAGACGCCCCAGCTTTAACTCATCATGATTGCCCGAAGGTTAAAATAAGGGAGGGCACAGTTGTGCATGATGTGCATCCCACATACAGCAACAGCAGTTCCTAGGTGACCCCCTTTCACCCCATATCCTTGTGTTAACTACCAAAATGGTATGATGAGACAGAACTTAAGCATTATCCTTAGTTAACAGGACTCAGAAAAATTAGCATCTCTTACGAACCCCGCCTCCCACCCAGCTCCTTGTGAGTCCTTATTTCATAAGACCCTTCCAGAACTGTGAGAACTAATGGTATCTCCGGTTTCCAGTAGGACCAAGGCTCAAAGCAGTGAAGAAATGGCTAGGGTGCTCCCGCCAGGGGTCTGGGGGTAAGTCCTGTAGGAACCACCTTTCTGGTTGCGCTTGATGGTCATGTCCCACCAGACACGGAGGGAGACCTCAGTGGGCCCGGCTGTCATAGCTGAAGAAACCTTAGACATGAACTGTGTTTATCCCTTCCTTTCTCCTGAGCCCTGTGCCCCAAGCCTTACTCTGTCACAGAGGAAAACACCAGGACTCAGAGAGGCTAAGAACCTCAATGAAGAACACGCTCTCAGCACAAAGGCAGGACTCTCACCACGGCGACCCTCGCCCCCATGCCCAAACGCCTCTGCATCTATTGCTTAACTCATTACAGAAGTAATGAATCTGTTCACAATAAAAAGTATTATTGGAATCACATCTTATATCTAAGAGTATGTTGTAGTAAATGAAAAAATATCTAAGAAATGGCCCCTGCACCATAAATCTGGGCACATTTCAGTTGTCCAACAGGAAACTCGTTTTTGATGAGACAGTAAAAACGATTAAAGCTCAATTTCTAAGGGGTAATGTTAAAAAATTCTTAAGATTCTGATTTGTGTTCACTTCTCTGGATCTCAATTACTCATTTTATTTATTACCCCCTTGCGTGCACTGAATATATTAAATCTTCACACCAGATCTTCAGTGATTTCCACCCAGACCACTGATCTTTAATTGAATCCTAAACATGCTTCCCACCCTCACAGCAAGAGAAAGCAGCAGAAATCAGATGTTGACAGTCTTTTACAGTAAATTTTCAACCATGTCCAGCATCTTTTAAAAATCTTTAGGCGCCAACCTTCTCTTTAAACTTCCTTCCAAAGACAGCCCGGATCTAATTAGAGGGCAATTGGAAAAGAGGGAGAGATCAGCAGTGGCAGCATCAATAGTGTTCTCGGAAAGTATTTATAAACTACTCATTCACTATTTGAGATCATAATAACAATTCCCCTTTATGCAGAAAATCACCTTCCTGTCATCCCAGACACTAATTCTTGCTCTGTCACCTTTTAAGAGCTCACCAATCGCAAGAGATAAAACTTGAGAAAGCTGGCTGTGGCATCACGGTCCACTAGGCATGCTCATTAGCACTTAATTAGGAACTAGACACCTGCCATAAGAAATGTGCTCGGAGAAGGATGAGGAACAGGTCTGACTACCAGCAATTACTATCATTACTTGGCGAGTAAGAGCTATGTCCGGCTTCTGGGGTGGGAAATGCAGTGATGCATACACAAGCAAGCACAGCGGGGTAATTAAGCACAGCACTGATTACAAGATGAGAGAGGCCAAGCAGAGGGGAAGGATTTTAACTACAGGATGGAGGGCAGCACACTATCACCCTCTCTGCCTGCACAGCCTGCTGCCCGAAAATCCAGCATGGAGGCAGCAAAGACTTCTTCAGAGGTGGCATTTTATGCTGGAGCAAAAGGCATGCACAAGTAATATTCAGATACGTAAGAAGGAAGTAGAGATTTTCTGCCAGACCCAAGTTAGTTTTTGGAAAGATGAACTGGAAAGCATTCTCTGATGTATTGTTGAAATAAAAGACTAGCTTATATAAAGGGGCTTTGCGACAGCTGTGAAGCTGACCTACGCGGTTAAACCCAACATCCAGGCTAACAGCTATCAACGAGGATATCCAACATTCTAACTAGCCCTGGATGACCACCCCCCACCCCACCCATGCCACCCTGCTTTGGCTTTCCAGGCGCCTTGAAGAAACAGCTCGCTATCTATTATCGGAAGCAAATGGAGTTCCTCCATCCTTAGCTTGGACACCCTGAAAGTGTTTTTTTTTTTCCTAAAAGCAAAATCCTATCAAACTGTAAAGAACACTACGTAGCAACAGGGTGGCTCAAAACTATGGATGCTGTAGATGCAGAAACACAGATGCTGCTGCCTTAAACCTACTTCTTTATCCTCCATGCAGTGCCCCTAGGTGGTATTCTCATGTCCAGTCTCTGGACTCAGCTCAGCACTCCCCCGAAACAGGGTGGTGGGCATAACGGCTCCCATTTCACAGATGAGACAGTGGCTTGCCATGGGGCTCAGAGCCAAAACAGGCACTGCCGACCTTTTGTTTCCTAGAACAGCATCTCTCCTGTGACCCCAGCGGCCTGGTCATGCTCATGAGGAGTTACAGACCATGTTCTCAAGCATGGGGAAGGAGGAGGGCAGTCTCTTTCTCCACTGAAGACCTCCTATTTCTCTCCCCTCCCAGGTTAAGATGCTCTTCAGGACATATACTACTGCATACCCAGAGTTAATCCATCTATACCATTGACATTTATGCGGAGATAAATCCACCTTCACCATGTGACCTTCCCAGCCGTGACACATGGAATTCGTACTTAGATCTGTGACTCCTGAGTGCTCTCTCTCTAGTCCCCACTCCCCGCACCCTGTCCTTCCATCTCAGAAAGAAGGATCTCCTGTGCCCGCTCTCTTCCAAGGAAGCGTGTAAAGAAAAATGAAGCCAAAACACAGAGCTCTGGTTCCTCTCAAAAGAAGAGACTTCACAAATAAAAGTGTCTTTTCTAAGAGAAAACATTTATTGAAATGAATAAACAGCCCACATCTAAGAGGAACAACTCCAAAAGGGCAGCCCACCTGCCCCATGTGTCCTTGGAAGAACATTTTCTCTCAACAAGGTTTACCTGAAACAATCTAATGCCTGTGGCCTTCACCAAAAGGAAAAAACATGAATGCTACTTTAAAAACATATTTTAGAACAAAAGAGATACTGACATGGCATTGCTATACTGCTAACAAACCCTCAAAAAACCCAACGGCTCTGCCAATTAGGGGTATTTGCATGCAGTGGTCCTCTGTGGACTGAAACTTGCACATACTGATGGGAAAACTATGAAACGTTTCTCAGCGTTAACAGCAGGTGACTGGGGTGCAGGCAAGGGGAGGAGGGAAAGGATTCAACCTTCCACCCCTTTATTACCTTCCACTAATTAATAAATTTTGTTTTACATTAGTGCTTGCGGATTTATACAGCCAGAACACACAAGCAAAACGGTTGTAAAGCTATCAGAAAAGGCCGTTTTGATAGCAATAATGGTTCTTATCCATAGAGGTGGTTTCTCAGGCTTATCAGTCTAGATCAGTGGTTCTCAAAGAGGGCCGATTTTGACAACCCCCTTTCCCCCACCCTGGGGACAATGCCTAGAACATTCACGGTTGTCACTCCTGAAGGAAGGAGAGGGTAGAGTTTGTTAAACATCATATAATACACAGGACAGACTCCCACCACAGAGAATGAATAAACCCCAAATGTCAACAGTGCTGAGGCTGAGAAATCTTAGTCTAGATCAAAGGAGGAATTCTGTCCAGTTACACTAAAATTCATGTTCTTCTACACCAAGCGACTTGCCAAATTTTTGCTTAAAAAAAAAAAAAACTTCTCTACATTCAGTTGTTCACTATCCCTTCAATGCCATCACGTACCTTGCCACAACTCAAAAAAATGAGCACCTGCTTCCTAGGGCCAGCCCTAATGATTTCAAAATCAACAACAACAAAAAAGAAAAACCTTCACATTGCATAAAACAGTTTAGGAAAGCTATCCTGGGAATGTTTACACACTAGTGTCCCAGCACCTCAGATGATTCCGCAAAGGCTTAGGTGGAGGGAGGAAATGATTGCACTTGCTTACCCAAACAATTTGAATAGGTTGGGAGTGAGACAAGTAAACACCAAACCCTGAGTTAATGATAATGAAAGCCTACAAGGAATAAAGTAACCTCATCCATGTCAAACAACAGCCACACTTTTGGAATCTTAATTCATGTTACCTAGTGAGGCCTGGGTCAATTATGCTACTATAATAAAATTGCCTTTGCTGCTTATGTTCATTGCTTGAATGTAATGGTGCCGTGGTTTCTACATTTTTTGCTTCTAAAACAGGTGTAACACATGTTTGTCACCACAGAGCTAACCTAAACACCTAGAAAGGGCAACCAGAATGAAAACAAAGGCCAACACCCACCACCTTAACCTTACTAGATGCTAAGCTCTCTATGACCAACCACCACACCAGTCTCAACTTCTGAAACTTAACCTGCTTTATAACCTTAGGGAAAACTATGTCACACAGATCACAAATTGAATCCAACCAGAACTAAAACCAGGCCCCAAGACAGCATCTCTAATGCTAAAAGCAAGACAGTAAGTGGTATTTGTAGCATTTGGTATTTAAACACTTTTAAAGGGGGAAAAATGTGAAAAGTAGCATTTGCTGACAGTTCTCTCCAAATCACTCTTGATTTCTGCTGTTTCACTGTTCTTTAAAATACTCAGTTCTTATCTTGGGAGAGTGCAGAGAAAGAAAATTGTAAACAAGTGGGAAAAGCAGGAAAGAGCAGAAACCAGAAGGACACTATAGGAATTATCTGAAAACCTCCCATCATGTGAATGGCCTCTTGCGTGAAGAAGGGCAGGAGTGACAGACAGGCAAAAACTGCTTACTGGGGGCCAAGAATTCTCAAGCCACTTGAAGACAGTTTTAAAAAAAGAAAAGAATCCATTGAAAGGCTCTATCTCAATGCAGAAAATGAGAGACAGAACTGATGCCTGTATGTAGGTAGACACCAGGATGAAGGCCTAAAATTTTGAAAAGGATCTGAACTCATCTTTCTTCTTTCTGTATTTCCGCTAATACACACAAGGCCCACTCATCCTGCACGATCACTACCTGCTGGTCCCACCTGCCCTGGATGACTGTTAGGGTTCTGATAAGGATGAACCACATCAGAGATCTGGTACTTAAAGGTCTGAATCAGATTAAGTTTTGAAAGAGCCACGTTCATTTCAGAAGATCCACTTCCAAAACCTCTCTGAAGTTTTGATGAGAAGATGCTCATGGAAATGCAAATCAAAACCACAAATGAGATGCCACTTCACACCCTCTAGGATGGCTAGAATCAAAAAGTGGACAGTGACAAATGTACAGAAAACTGGAGTCCTTATCCACTACTTTGAGAAATAGTATCTGGCAGTTGCTCAAGAAGTTAAATACAGAATTACCGTATGACCCAGCAATTCCACTCCAAGGTATAGACCTAAGAGAAAAGCAAACTTGTCCACACAAAACTTGTACACAAGTGTTAATAGCAGCATATTCATGATAGCCAAAGTTGGAAACAACCTAAATGTCCATCAACTGATGAATGGATAAATATATTGGTATATTGATACAATGGAACATTTTTCATCAGTAAAAAGGATTGAAGTACATGCTACAACATGAATAAACCTTGAAAACATTGTGCACCTTGAAAGAAGCCAGACACAAAAGGCCACATATTGTATGATTCCATTTATATGAAATATTAAGAATAGGAAAATCATCAAGACAGAAAGATTGGTGGTTGCAGGAGCTGGGGTGTGGGGTTAAGGAAATTGTAAGTTAACAGATGCGGGGTTTCTTTTGGAGTGATAAAACTTTCTAGAATTAGTAGTGAAGATTGCACAAATTTGTAAATATACTAAAAAGTCGCATGCTTCAAGGAATTATATGCTTTAAAAGAGTAAACTTATGGTATGTAAATTACATATCAATTTTTAAAAATGCACAGGTGTAACTCCTAAAATGAGGTGTTCTACTTTCTACTTTCAAAAGAGGAAAAATATTATAATGTCATCTTCCAAGGAATCAAGTACAAATCATACGAAAATATGTGGGGAAATGAAAAAGCAAATAGCTTCAAACAAGTTTTCCAAATAACTAAAAAGTATACCGACTGTTCAGAAGAAGCCAGACACTGAGGCCAAGCCTTGAGTTTGTCACAGAGATACCTAATTGTACCCTCAGTAAAAATTACACCACAGGAAAAGGGTGTATAAAAGACTTCTTTGTAGTATTGCTGCTTCCCTTTGGAAAATTAATAGAAGGGCTGAACTATTAGAATTTTAAGTGGAGGGTATGTCACTCAGTGTAAGTTAGTAGAGCTAGAAGATGCACACTTGTAGCCATTTCAGTTTCTCCTCTTGGTAGCAGGCTATGCATTATTCTCCTAGGGCGAATTTGTTTTATAAAGAAACTTACAGCTGGGTTATTGATGGGCTTTTCAGGGATTAACTGCATACTGGTAAGAGGCTAACCTCATCCTCTTAAACTTCACACACTACAATCCTATAGATAGCTGACAGCTACAGCCAAGGAGAAAAATAATCCAACATTTTGCTAATCCTTAAACTAATCATCTCAAGAGACAATGGGGATCCCTTTTCTACAACTCAATCTCTTACGGACGGAACAGCTCCTTCTACACACACATTAGGAGTTTGTGTTCATAGCCATCCCCTACAGACACATACACATTCAGACATTACAAAAGATGCTGGACTTCTTTAATTTCATACTGAAGTACAGATAATTAAAAATTTGTCTCTGAAGCAAGACAATACACAACTGACCAATAACTAGAGCCCCACAGGCCTTGACAGAAGTTATATTCATAGACAAGTCAGACGACAAGTAAATGAGAAGGGAAAAAAACAAGGTCACCTATATTAACTCCAATTTTTTTTGAATTTTTGAAATTCACAAGTATTATAAGAGACTGCCTCCATTTTCTTATATCCAGCACAGTCAGCATTGAGGCAGTGACCAGAAAGCTGGCATTTCATGGTGTGGGAAGGACAACCCCCCTGGTCATCTGGCCACATCCTTCTACTCTCCTCTCCTTCCAAGGAATGCTACCACGATGGTCCTGGAAGCCTCTCAGTGCCAGCAGGAGCCCTGCCCCCTTCCTCTCAGCACTGAGTGAGGAAGCCAACCATGCCTTGTCTTCACATTTTTCCTTGTCAACTCTCTCTCCATCTGTTCCCCAAGCTTAACTTTTCCCATCAGTTTTGAACTTTTTAAACTTTGTGCATCAGAAGTTAAACAGCAGTACTTTTTCACTGCTGTGTCCTTTTTAAAAGTTATGCAGGACAATGTAACAGGAGAGAACCTGGCTGGGTCTCATCTCAAACACCAACACCCATGTAGCCACTAAGAAAGACCAAAGGGGAGGTGACCCGCTGCTCAGAGCAATCACCCATCACAGGGTCTTGGCCAACCGGGCCCACAGATCTGCTATAGGAACTTAGAGAAATTGAAGAGAGAGAAGACTAAAGTGCGGTTCAGGGAGTCAGAACTGCAAGTCCAGTGAAGGCCGCGAGTCAAGGTCTTACCCCCGCAAAAGCCACGTGAGGGGCATGGTATTATCCATCTAACAACGGGGACACTGACAGAAGTTAACAGATTGTATGAGGTCACAAAGCTAGTAAGTGGCAGCCTAGTGTCTTCCTCAAGTCCATCTGATCCCAGACCCATGAGCTCTATCTAAGTAACAACACAAGCACTCTTAAAAAAACAAGCACAAAACTCCATTAAGTTGGGCGGCAGGTACTTGATTATGAGTAGATATACAACCATGCCATTGTTTTCTTTAAACAGGAAAACTGCAAACAACAACAAATGTTGGCGAGGATGTGGAGAAAAGGGAACCCTCCTACACTGCTGGTGGGAATGCAAATTAGTTCAACCATTGTGGAAAGCAGTATGGAGGTTCCTCAAAAAACTCAAAATAGAAATACCATTTGACCCAGGAATCCCACTTCTAGGAATTTACGCTAAGAATGCAGCAGCCCAATTTGAAAAAGACAGATGCACCCCTATGTTTATCACAGCACTATTTACAATAGCCAAGAAATGGAAGCAACCTAAGTGTCCATCAGTAGATGAATGGATAAAGAAGATGCGGTACATATACACAATGGAATATTATTCAGCCATAAGAAGAAAACACATCCTACCATTTGCAACAACATGGATGGAGCTAGAGGGTATTATGCTCAGTGAAATAAGCCAAGCCGAAAAAGACAAGTATCAAATGATTTCACTCATATGTGGAGTATAAGAACAAAGAAAAAAACTGAAGGAACAAAACAGCAGCAGACTCACAGAACCCAAGAACGGACTAATAGTTACCAAAGGGAAAGGGACTGGGGAAAATGGGCGGGAAGGGAGGGATAAGAGGGAAAAAGGGGCATTACGATTAGCAGATGTAATGTTGGGGGGGCACGGGGAGGGCAGTACAACTCAGAGAAGACAAGTAGTGATTCTATAGCATCTCACTACGCTGATGGACAGTGACTGTAATGGGGTTGGTGGGGGGGACCTGATGAGGGGGGTAGTTTAATAACCATAATATTGCACATGTAATTGTAGATTGATACCAAAATAAATTATTTAAAAATAAATAAATAAATAAATAAAAAGGAAAACTGCACTCAGTTGATTATTTTTTTACTTTTTATCAAGAAGCAACCATCTTTCTTTGGGTGTGGGGAAGTACAAGTTCCTAAGGTGAAGGAAGCAAGGTACAACCAAGAGCAGTGTGGGCTCTAGGCCACGTGCGCATGCCCAACTATCATAATGCACAGTGCAGATCTGTGCAACTCACTACATTCAACTACACCTCAATTTAAAAAGCCCATGTATGTGCGTTCAAATCCATATGTACTTGTATCTAAATATGTTCACTATATGTGATAAAAACCTGATTAAAAGATAACACTAATAATTTGGAACCCCAAATCTCAACTAAAATTATTTAGCATCATACTAGTAGAAGAGAGGGCTTAATTCCAAATTTCTTCCAAATAATACAGTGGGGAATGATTTTAAAGATCCTTCAATTTTCCCTGCCTTATGTTGCCATTACCTATCCCACAAAGTAGTATATCATTTAATAATCTATTGTGTTTTGAGCATTTTTAGTAGAATTCCAAATTAAAAAAAAATCTTTGAGGAATACTGTTTACTGTTTAAATTATGGAAACTATCCAGATGTGGAGAAAAATCAAGGTCTTCAAAGCGCAGGTTCCCTTACCACAATGAACTTGTTTTCTAAAGCTCAAATGAGCAGTGTGTCAGACAAAATAAACCCTATGCCTATTAAGATCTCTGCATTATTAAATACTTTTTGTATTGTTACAAGAGCGTAACATGCTTAACAGCAAAAGAACTGATAAAAAGCAAAATCAAACAGCAGGGCAGCAGTTACTCCGCCAATTATCAAATTTGCTATCAGTCAAAGCTATTACAAAAAAAAAGTAACAATAATGTTTCAATAGTTTCTACAAATATCAAGTATCTAAGAAGCTTATCTTTCTTAAACACCTATGTAAGTAACCTCTGTAAGTTGAAGGCAGGTGCCTGTGGTGAAGTGTTAAAATTCGATAGATCTATCAGATACGAGACCTAGGGTTTTGTATGCTGGTGGGAAATGAGCAGCATTAGTTCACTCAACGGGTGGAAAAACTATCACCTCTCTCTCTGCCCCATAAAAGACTAAACACGGTCCCGGGACACAAGCTGAGCTTACCTAGAAGCTTGGTGTCCTTGAGAAGATTTAACTTTTTCCAGGTTTGCTATAGAGAAATATCTTTAGCTCTGTCAAGCAAGCAGTAAGCTCCTTGATTGTACCTTAAAAGGAATGAGAATGTTTCGGCTCATTTGCATTTTAAAGGCTACTTTTTCATGATCTTTCACACTTGTAATAGATGTCTAAACCGTTAAATTACTATTTCTTTTCTTAGCCTGAAAGTCGATGCAGACGAAGAGCATGGCCTCTCCCATTGTTCCTCACCCTAAGTCGGTCTCTGAACAATACTGACAGCTGCTATCAAACCAGGCTGCGTTTACTCTGCGCACAGCTGCTGCTTGTAGGAACAGACAGCCTCCCGGAGCCTCCTCCCCTCTGGGGAGACAGGTTGACATACTGCATGTTCAATGAAGGGGCGCAAAGGTCCACTGAATTGTCAACCCAATTTTATGCTACTTCAATTCTCCAGGATGTGCACAGTTCTTTTCAGTAAAAATCAAGCATATGCCAGAGTGTGAAACTTACGGTGCGGGTAATTATTGATTACTACCAACTTTAAAACAGTCTTCTGACATAAATTAATATACTGATCCAAAAATCACAATTATAAAACGCGCACATGTTAGTATGCTGAAGGCGTGCAATTGGCCTGATGTCTTGTGCTGAGCCCGATCCACTGATTTGGGTTATTGTTGCTAGCTATCAGAGCTAATCTGCCTTTATAATCTCAACAACATGTTTCCTGGATGAAAGCCATTCATAAAATTAGCGATTCATCTGCCCTTCTAAATCGAGCTGCTATTTTTATTTTCTGATTCAACTCAAAGTGAGTACTACCTACAAACATCTGGTCAATACAATTCCTCCTTTCTGATGTGTAGAATGGGGCAGTGCCTTTGAGAACTTAAAAGTACAAATTTTACCATCAAGAAATGTTATGTAAAATTTAGAGCCTATCAGAAAAGAAACATGTTCCACAAAGTTTAACTGGGTACTTGAGAACTGTTTTGCATATGTTTACCTTTAATCGAAACAGGCTTTTCCATCCTCATTCATTTGGGTTAAAAAATTCTGTGCTCGAACTACAAGTACAATTTGCTATTAGTCTTTGCTAATCAAACACAGTACATGCAAACGTACCAGTGAATATTTGATTTGATCTCTGAAATAAAGCAATTCATTACACAAGAAAAGGGTACAGAAGGCAGCCGACAAATGCAGATGTAATTGTGTTTTTTGTTGAATGTGATTAGAGAATCCACTAAGTAACAGTCAAAAATGTGATCCCAAAGGGGGAGAGACGCAGAGCCTGGATCTGGGGGAAGAGGAGGAGGGGAGAATTGTTTATGCAGAGCTAAGCTGTCAAGTGTAATAAAGCAGCCTGAATAAAATTTAAGCTGAAAATCCACTGAAGCTCCCCATTTCAGGGAGGAAAAAGCTATTAAAAGGAAATGAAGGTCACCCTCCCAGTTTATTTCACCTAATTGACTGCCAATAGCTTACCACTGGCAGCCCAACTGCAGATCTGCAATGGAGAAGCGATGAAAGAAGAGTTTTCAAGCTGAGGCTCATTCTTTAATCCTCCTTGGCTCTTGTGTTTTTTCTCCATCTCCAGTTGGGATGTAATTTTAAACCCTGATGGATTAACTGGTTCCATTGTCTGGGGCCGTCACTGGACTATGGCACTCTTAATCCTACAGCAGCATGTCTAATTATCATTACAAAGTGTCTGAGGGAACTATAAAGACCAGCAGGGCATCTTCTCACAAGCAATTAACATAAATTGATAAATGAGTGATTTGAATCCGCTCAAGGCACTCACATATGAATAAAATCAGAAAGGACCGGTCCCTTGTTTCAGCTACTTCTTTGGCTTAGTGTGGAAGGGCAGAATACACAAGAACCATCCCGCATCCTGCAGAGGGCAGGGATGAACTCACGCAGAGGATGGACTGCACGTTCACCAGGCTCATTAATGGCACAGCAAATGATGGGACTGACAACCCGTCCCCGCCAAGGAGCACTAACTGATCTCAGCACAGGGGAGCAGAAACCTGGTGAAAAGCTAGAGGACACGGGGCAGACAATTATTACTTCTTCTAGGGCAAGAGAGTGCTCTTTTCATTGGGATACCACCTAAAAATTCACCAGAGAAGCACCACATAGAAAGAGCAAACAGTTACTACATAGGTTCTAATGCCCTAGAAAGCATAAGGAAAAAAAGCTAAGAGAACGAAATGAAACAGTAACTCCAAGACCTGAAATTATAAAACAGAAGCCAGTAAAGTATTTAAAATCCCGACCTACAGCTTTTGCCTGACTAATGGAGCAAGGGTGGTCGAAGTGTCACAGGAGAAACAATATTTATTTTCCCATCGAAAAGACTTATTTTTCTCCCCCTCCTAAAAACATTTCTCCTACCATCTTCCATAGGCTAGTATCTCCCTTCCCCTACACACCTCAGCATGCAGGAAATCTCCTCCCTCAACCCCTTGTCAAACAGGTCAATGTCAAGCTATGCAACATTACAGAAAGAGAAATTAAGTCATCAAAATAATAAGAAATGAAAGCTGGTTATACACACTGTAGGAGGTAGACCTGGTAGGCCACGTACCCCGATGATGGCATTCAACTCTGCCATGGTCACCTGCTTGGCGCGTTCCACAGCCTGGGCCACTTGTTGTTGATGCTTTGAAAACAAAGAGAAGGAGAAGTGTTAGCAAAACGACCAAGAACTTCACTCTACCTTCCAAGAGCAACAATGAACAGGCAGATGCCACACACAACGCAGACTGAAGCGTAACAGATTTAAACGCCAAGTTCCTCGAGCGTATATTATTTCACAGAACACACGTACAACAGGAAAAGGAAAACAGAACAGTGCTTCCCATATTTCTAACCACCACCTGTCACCACTAAGCTGCTGATGGATATCTGTGGCTCAAAATGGTAGGAAGTCAAAAAGGACATGTAAAACGGTAACCAGAGGCCTTAGAAAATAATTACTATTGGGATTTAGAAGATCACCTTGGTTCGCAAAAAGGGCTTGCTCTGACAAATTTGAGCAGGGAAACTCCGCAGCCATTTTAAAACCTCCATTTCAAAATTTAAAATTTAAACATTAAATCCTGAAATCACTTTTATCAACAAATCTCAACCCACCAGTAGTTTTTGCTAATTTCTCTCCTTCCTTAACCTTTAGGTTTTTCATCCTCCACAGCGGAAAGGAAGGACACACCCCACCTTAAGCCGACTGGCTTGCAAACACCCTGCATTCTCTGGGCGGCATGAGACTATACAGCAGAGACCAGGATTACTAAAGTCTTAACAAACAACTTGATTCAAAAGGCCAAAATCTAAATTGTAACAGCAAATCCAAGTTATGCTGGAAAGGCTGCTATAGTAAATAAAAGCAGAGATGCTGCTATCCAGCATGGAGCAGTAGATGCCAGCTACAACAGACGCCCTACATCCCAGCTCTGAGTCCAATAAGCTTTTCACTGTGTCTCAAGAGGCTTCATCCTGTACACACATAAAACACAGTTTAGCATTTATTAGCTTATATCCAATGGTAAGGTACACTTGAAAGCCAAATTAAAATACACTGGTTTTGAGTTCGTCTGGTAGATTACTCATATTAAAAGCTTTTCCCTCTCAAGATGTCATGGTCAAACCTTTATGACTTTCTAACTCAATAAAATAAATGTCTTGTATGACTGTAAGTTAACATGAACACTTAAAAGAGTATTGGCATCCACTTCCTCCAGGGACAGCACTAAGTCAACCAGACTCGAAGGACAAATAAATGAAATGCCTGCTTTCCATGGTCAAGTCAACCCTGATGGAACCATTTTTCAAATGCAGTGTAAAAAAAGGTCTCTGGATAAAGGACACTTGAGCCATCAGTAGCTGTCAAGCTTACACTACTCCTCAAAGAAAAGAAAAGCTCTATGTATGATAGTCATTTTGCAGTTTACCACAGAAAAAATTAATTTGAGGTTGAGCTATTGTCACCACTTCCACAGTGTGCCCTCCGATCTGTTAGAGGGAATAGCAGGGGGTTTACACACTTCAGCTGTAACAGATGTTCTTCACACTTGTTCCTTGTGATAAAATTAACATCTTAAAACTAGCTAATTTGCAAACAGAGAAGCAACATAATTGCACTTTAACAGCTGAACAGTTTTACTTACTTCCTGAGACAGAAATGGGATGACTTGGGCACAAATCGTATTCAATCTCTTTGCGATTTCAGTCTGTAAAGACAAAGCCATACAAATGTTTAGTATACTTCATAATCAGTTCAGAAAAATGAAACTTCATACCCAATACTTTAGACCTCCACTACACCTCACACTCGAGGCTGTAAAATTGTTTTCCCAGCCTCTGTAACCCTTCATACCCAATATTTTAGACCTCTGCTATACCTCACTCTTGAGGGCATAAAATTGCTAGCTTGAGATAAACAGGTATCAATCCCACTTGCAAAGTAAGACATAACCGCACGCTTTATTGGTCACTTAAATGAGATAATGGGTAGTAACTGAATGGGAAAACCTACATGGTTTAAGGCTACATGACTATTTAACTTGACTGCAAACCCCGTCATCTGCTTATTCAATCATGGTGTACCGTGGCACACCTATGTAGTCAGAGCACAAAGGCACTGGAAACCAGCGGAACAAGAGCACCGGCAAAGACAAAGTCTAGAGAGAGAGACAGAAGGAGCCCCGGGACACCTTTCCCACTCACCCCAACTCCTGCACAACTGGAACAGGACTGTATGTTAATAGATCAAAATTTCAAACAAGCCAGAAAACATTGCTGAAACAGAACTCAAGTCCCGAATGAATCAAAGTGAGATGTTCTGGGTATTTGCAAAGTTTCACAATTCGGCATCAAATGCAAAGACTTCACTTACAGAGCCCATGGTTCAGGTGAACATAAAGTGTGTACTGAGTGTCTATGGCATGGGCTGTTTTAAAGAAAGCAGGGTAAGTCCCTGCTTAGCTCCCTCCAGAGTCACAGCAGTCCCTCTGCTGCAGGGGACAAACTGGACAAGGGAGGGAGGAAGGACAACTCTGCTTGCAGCCCAGGGCAGGATCCACCTGCCCATCCCACCTCCAGCGCCCCGCAACAGCGCAAAACCGCTCTGCTTTCCTCTCAAGAACCAGTTCTGCTTTAAAAAAAAAAAAAGTCACTGAAAAGAGTGCCAGCATTGACCTTATTTACTTCATCATTTTGTCACTGCTTACTAATGCCACCTCTGAGTAAGGCAATGAAAAGGATCATGGGAAAAATATTATGAAGCACCCAGCCCATGCCCTTGAGAAACAGAAAACAGAATGAGATAAAGTAGAAACCTCAGGAACAGTGTAATCAAGTACATAAAAAGAGTCGCCTTTTGTCCTCTAAGACGATTCCAGTTAACTGAGCAACATGGCTTTGGGTTTTATGGGATTGGATTTAGGCCAACCCAACTCAATTCTCCCTGACCACCAAGGAGGTAGGTAGGGTTACAGACCAACCCTTGGAAGAAATGTACTGGAAGGGGAAATGACTGGTATAGAGAGCAAACCCACGACCTTGCTTTGACCAGTGGGGCGAACAGGTCTACGCAAAAAGGGTGCAGCTGTACCAGGTGCAAAAAACAGAACTCAGCCCCACCCAGTCCATCTGATCACAGCCACCCACTCAAGCCAACTCAAGGTCATGGCACTCCTCGAAAGTATGGGCAGGCTTCCCCTTTCTTTCCAACAGAGATCTGCATTATATATTTGGGTATATATAAAGGAGTAGGGATGCTTCATAGTCTCTTAGATCCTTGCTCCCCATTCCCTATGTACCACCTTTCCCCTTCACCAAAATTCACACATAAGATTTTCTAATTATAAAAATGATACATGCTCCCTCTGAGCACACATAGTATTATATATATGGAAATATAAAAGAAAGTTAAGTAGCCCTAAGTCTATCATCCAGGAATGACCACAAGCAACATTTTGGTGATTTTACCAAGCATCAGTCCAGGTCTCATTATTTATATGTGCACAAGCCCAGCACGGAGAGAGATACTTTTAAACCAAGGGGTCCCATTATATACACTGCTTTTCTTTAGTGCGTTATTTCCATTGAAAAATGTGTCATGGCACCCTCCCACTCAATAAATACAGATATGAATAAGGATATCACCAATAAATTCCACTACACACGCACACTGGTATTTAACCACTTCAGATTTCAGTGGGTATTTATGTTTCATCTAATTTTCCATAATTATGAACACTGTGTCAAATAACCCTCTACAGAGACCTCTAGAAGGAATCCCTAGAAGGGAAACAGCTAGGCCAAAGTGTATGCTTATTTTAAACTGTAATGCATGCTGATAAACTGCCCAGAAGAGAAGCTACCAATTTATAGGGCTGCCAGTCCGTAAGGGCACTTGCTCTCCTACCCAGTGTCAATATTGGGTTTTATTGACCTTTTTTTAGTCTTTATCCATCTAACTGATTAAAAATGACCTCATTTTTATTTGCATTACTTGGATTCTTCCTGAAGTTAAGCACCTTGTCAAATATTTATTGGTACATTGTATTTTTTCCTTTGGTATTTCTGCATCAGTGTCTTTTTGCAGTCATTCTTTCCATATGACAAATATTGACTCTTTCCCATAGTTTTTCCAGCTTGCCACATGTCTCTCAACCTTGCTTACTATGGGTTTTTTTGCTATGCATATATTTTATGTGGTCACACTAGAGAATATTCCATAACATAGAAGTCATTCTTAATTTTCTTCCAGTGCTGGTATGGCTGTCCTTTCCATACTTACTTAACCTAGATTGAATTTATTTAGGTTGAAAAAGAAAAGATAATGTCCTCTTTAATAATAATTACATGTATTATTACATAGAGTGGCTTCAAGGTAGAGCTGAGCTGAACTGTCAGGGGACAGTTAAGACCCACTCTGAATGGAATGAACTTGTAAACATTTAATAATATCACAGTTACTATAAGCAAAATAAAAGTACAGAATATAAAGCATAGCCAATATAAACTGGGTTAGAGTAGGTAAGACTGAAACAGGAAGAAGAAAGGTTAAAGACCAAAACTCAAACTGATAAAGAAACAGCAAAAGTTATACCATTTGACCTGGGAATTCTAAATAAATGGCTCAGGAGAAGAAACGGAAGAACACCACAGTGGAATCTTATCCCAGCTATCTCCTCCCTCTGTCAGGTCCAGTCTCTAAGCCCTAATCTTAAACTATTCTATGGACAAGTGAGCATGATCTTAAGCCAGGAAGCCTAAATTCAAGTCTCATCTCCAGTTTATCTTGAAATTCTCTGAGCTGCCCCAGCTTCTCCATAACAAGTACCTCCATCCTGGCAGCATGAGGATACAATCTGTTTCTGATAGTGCTTTTTGAGTTCTAAAAACACTGCCTCCACCAGGGAGGGTTTCATAAACATCTTCCCCAGCCATTAAAATAGTCTAGATAGCAGCATACAGACCGAGAGTAATTCTTTGGTATCATCTCTTGCTTCAGTGCTGGGTATTCTGGTTAAGACCTTTAACTTGGCACAAATTAACTAGCAGTGTTTTCCACCTGTGCTTCTATTCCTGACCATAGTTTGCAAGCAGGTTAAACTGGCTATTTGAACCTGTTTAAGCAGGTATTTTAAAAATTCTGTAACCTTTCCAACTGTCTTCTACTCTTTCGGAGGCTAGACAACTCCAATTAAAAAAAAAATGCAGGCTAACTGTATTTCCCACTTACAGAAATCATTTGCCTGCCCAGCCCAAAGTTTTAGATGTATTCAATACCTGATACCAGTTATAACATTTACAAGTAAACTTTCCCCGTGTCTGTGTTTCTGACCCCATGTAAAACAACATTAAGTCAGTGTTCAAGAGCTATCCCCAAACCAATTTGCATGCAACCTTCATGCCCACAAACTTAATCCTGGGTAAGGGCCCCAGCATCTTACTTCATGGACAGCCACTAACCACTGAGGCAGTAGGAAGCAGAAGTCCAAATTATCTGTCCAGAACCATCTTTTATTCTCCTAGTCAATGCCAACAGTCCAAACTGACTTGCTTATGACAACAGAGTTGGCCCTCGCAATTCAAAAATGTGGGTTTGCATCTCAGCCAACACACAAGAGGCTGTCCTTAGTTAAGTCACTTAACCCACTGGGCCCAGGTCTCTTGTCTCCAATTTCAGCTTCATCAAAACCAAGTCAACTAATCCAAACTACAGCTAGACTATTACCAAGTGTGGTGCTCTTAGCTCGACCTTCAAGGCCTACTCCAGTTCACTCAGAAGCTGCCTTTCCCTGGTAACACCAACAAGTAAACTCTTCTCTAGGCCCCTCAAGACCCTCACAGCGTTCACTGCCACTTGGTAAACTAAGCCTGTATGTTTAAAATCACATCTTTCATAAACAGCTTCTGGCATGAAAGTCATCTCAACACACCAAGATGGGAAGCAGGAAAACAAGACTGCTACTAAACCCCTGGATATAGCACCTCTCCATCCCTCTCCCACTAAAACTGACCACAGGAGCACATTCAATACACTTTCAAAGGGAATCAATCCCCTGTGTACCCTAAACTCAATGACCAAGATGCAACCAGATGAATCATTACTGGCCAGTGTTAGAATAAGGCTCTGTTTACAGTAAGAAATCCTATCTTAGCAGGTGTAAGATTCAAGTACATGTTTATTTCCACTGACTTAATTATGGTCAAAGACATCAAAGGCCAGCAATAAACTAAACCCTGGTGTATTCTGCAGGGCTCTTAAACTGAAGACATTATCCTCCGGACATCTGAACTTTTGTTTTAGGGTTTTCTAATTGCTAAAAGCTTGGTTCTCCTCTTTCTACTCCTTCCCACTTGTCTAATTACTAGACTGAGGAGCCCACTCCCCAGTGTCTGCCCACCTTTCCACTCCACACAGAGTGTATATACGGGGTGTTGTCTGAAGCACCAAACAGGGCGAGGACTGCTTAAGAGTAATTGCCATGGTTCTCAAAGCAATCCAATGGCACCCTGCCCAAAATCAGCTTAGGGAGGGGAATACTCCACCCCCATTAAATTGCAAATTGATGCATCATAAAAAATGCTGCTTATGCTAAGGGCTGGCAAACTGATCTTCTGATTTCTTTGAACCAAGCAGGAAGCCAAGAGAAAAACACAGAGGACTGATGGAAAGTGTGTCTTGCAACAGATAAACGGGCAAGAACGTGAAAACAAAGCACACAAGGGGAATTAAACATATCATCTTTAATCCCATCTGAGCAGAAGTTTCTGAGTCTGTGAAATGACAGCCTTAAATACAGAAAAATTATTTAATCTCACCAGCAACCAAATTGCAAATTTTGTTGTCAGCAAGGTGGGCCATTCTGTACCAGTTAAGTTAGTTTATTAAAAAATAAAATTAATAAAATCCAACAATGATGAGTCCTCTGGGAAACTGAACAATCATACATTACTGATGACAGAGTAAATTGGTACAGTCATCTTGGAAAGCCACCAGGCAATGTGTTTGAAGAGCATGAAATTATTCAAACCCTTTGGTAAGGCTTCCCACAGCTAAGAATTTATCCTAAGGAAATAGTTCAAATGAAAAGTATTGCATGCATGAAGCTATTCATTGAAGCACTAGTTTCAAAGCAGAAGAGAAAAAACAGGTAAAGATATAACAGCAGTTCAACACACCACAACCATCTGAAGGGTTTTTTGAAAACTTACCATTTGCCTTGCTGATAAATCAGTTGTCTAATACTAGGAAAACGGTTAAATACACTACAAACCCAAAGGCAAGGCAAGTCACCACTGAAGTCATAATTATGATAATGATGCTTAAATGGCCAACACATTTACTAGATGAAGCAGGAAGGGAAGAACAAAGATACGGTGCTAGGGTGCCTTTAAAAAAAAAAAGTCATGCCCATGGCCAAGCACTGTGATTTGATACCCAAAATAAAAACAGTGATTATGCTGGGGTGGCAGAGTTACTACTGGTAACTTCTTTTCCCCTCCTGTGAGTGACCTCTAGGACACAGCCCTTGACATATTACTTAAATGTATTATTACATAGCAAAGAGAGAAAAGGGAAGTCAGGTCCACCAGAGGAAAGTAGCACTGGGTCACAACAAAGCTGGCAAACCCTTAAACTCTTTGAGAGCCTGGCCCTCTGACATTGCTAGTATCACACGTGGAGAAACCAATGCCTAAAGGAAATGATTTGCACACGATCATAAAGCAAGATGAGAAGCCATGTTCTCTGCCAAGCCCTTTCTCCAGGAAGTGGAAGTGGGAAACTGGGACATACTCAAAACCAGAAACAAAGCCAGTAAACTCAGCCTTGTTTGCAGAGCAATACAGCCTGAACAGGACGATACAGCCTTAAATAAACAGAGTAGCAGCCCCACTACACTTTAGTCCTCCCTTCAAGGGCAGAGTAGAGCATCAGCCCCCAAATCTGGCCCACAGGGAAAGCAAAATCCACAAACACACTTCAACAACGACTTCATTTTATGAAAATGACATCTGATAAACCTAAATAAAATTCAGGATGTTTAAATAAAAACTGCACACCCAAAATAGTGCATGCAAGACACTGCCCACACTCCCTTGTAGGACCAGGAAAACTCCTTTGTTGGCGACGTTCAGAATGTCAGCTCTTCACCAGGCTACCTCCACTAAGTATACTCATGAAAAAAATAATTTTATCTTAGATTGTAATGCATTAGCATAGCTTCCTGTTTAAAATATGTAATTATGTCAATAAACCACATTTTGAGGTAATACAAATGAAGAGGACTTGGGGTCTCTTTAAATTGAGACTAAAGTGGTTTAGGAGGTTATCAGTGGTGGTTTTCAAACTTTAGAGTGCATCAGGGTCACCTGAAAAGCTTGTTCAAACATACTGGACAGGGCCTCCTCCCAGTTTCTGAGTCAGAAGGCCTGGGGCCCAAACATCTGAATTTCTGACAAGTTCCCAGGTGATGTGGCTACTGGGCCAGACTTGGAGAATGACTGCCACTGATTAACCAGCACAGCAGCTGCTGCATCTACACTCTACACACACCTAGTCTCTAACCTTCTGTCCACAAACCTGAAATGCACTGGAAGGTGGAGGTAACTTGCCCAGAGTCAGAAATGAGTGGCGGGTGGGGGGAGTGTAGGCCTGCCTCTCTTCAAAGCCTCACTGATGCTATGGCTGCCTTCTCCACGCAATTCTACAAAAGGAGACCAAGGCAAGAACACCCTCCGGGGGTGTGGAACACATTTGCCTACTGTGGAAAACCTCAAACAATATCCATTTAAATGATTCCACCCATGGCAATATAATCTCGCCCCTCTTAAACCCTATGATTAAAACAAAACAGAGAGTAACAGATGACAGAAACCCTTTAGTGGCTCAATTAATCAGAACAGAAGTCACCAATTACCGGCAGATAATAACTTTTATGTTCCATCTCCCCCTCACTTGGCAGCTCTGGCAGCATCCTAAATCTGAGCCCTTTCCAACTGGACCCAGACTATCCTTTCAAGGGCCAGCTCTCACATTCACAGCTTCTCTGGAAACAAGGAGGGGTTAAAAGGAAGGGGGGGAAAGCCTGCTGGAGGCGGCTGGGGCGGAGATAGCAACACTAATTGCTCCCATTCTCTGGCTCCTTGAGAGGCAGATTGCAGGGGCCTGCATCTCCGGAGAAAGCTCTTGTGTATCTTCGAGGCAGCTCTCAGCAGAGCAACTCAAGTGCCCTTAATTGTTTATGTTCTTAATGCAGAGCCTCTTGAATGCATTCATTTTTAATAGCAGGCTTGAGTGTGCGGCCCCATCAAAGAATGACAAAGCAACTCTATTCATTGGTTCTTGGTCCTGCAATGATGGTCTTTTGATTTATTTGCAAATGACAAGCTTGGCGGGCCTCACTTGGGGACTGCCCTCATTTTTTTTTTTAATTCAGTTGCATTTTCCAAGATGAAGTTGAGACTGCAACTCTGTGTATTTGTTTAAATTTTTCCCCCTTCAGTTCTTTCTAATTAATGACTTAAATGTTTTGACCCAACTGTTGCCAAGCAGAGCATTTGGGCTTTAATTTGTCATTTTGGTAAAGATGCATCCTTGACAAAAGCATTGCAGCTGTTTCAGTGCCTAAACAGCACATTTCCATTATTCAGAAACCCTTGTTACAGAGTTCAGAAAATGTTGTTCACACGAAATCACACTGACTTATCCCACAGTGGAAAGACAGCTTTTGGTGGCCTTAAAGGAAAACACACTGTTACATCACAGAAGGTTTTCAAGAAACAAACTAGGCTGAATCACAGAACACTACCATGAAATCATCACCTATTGTTCTCAGAATGGAAAGGGAACAAGCCTCTCCTGGAACACACCCCAAGCAAGCCTACACCTTTCACCCTCTTCACAGGTCTTAGTCACTGGGGAGACTCAAGAGAAATTAGATAATATCAGACAATGGCAGGATTAGTGGGAGGAAAAGCCGGCTACTTCATCATGGCATGAAAGCCAAATTCCAATTACAAAAATAAAATATGCCTATGCAAAGACAAAGACTTGCACAGGAATACGCAAAAATCAAGTTATCTCTGAAACAGGGTGCCTTGCAAGTGGGTTTCGACTGCAAGCAAGTTCATGCTTGATTCGATGAGACCAAAAAATAACAATGGAACATTATTGGGGTGAATGGGTTTATACCCAACTTTATTCCCATGGTGGCAGGTCAATCACAAGAATCCTGTCCATCTCAGAGCGAGTCTGCATGCAGCACGCGGGTCATTGCCTCTGTCACTCCCCCACCCCCAGGGCAGCCATCTCAGTCTCTGCCACCACTATAGTCTATGCTCTCCAGCAGCCCAGTGCCCTGGGCAAAGCTCTTTACATAGTCATTAATAACATATTGCCCACACATGTGCGGTGGGCAAGCTGACTAGGGTCAGGTGAAAATCCTGGCCACAGGAACTTTCATTTTTCCTCTACGCGGGGTTTATGAGAATGTTCTCTCAAAATGTGTAACATTTTTTTCCTTGCAACAAAACTTAAAACACTTCTTTTTTATTACAGCTACCTTGTAGGCCCGTGTAAGCTATGATTGGTACTAAGGGCCAACAGTCTACAATCCCAATCTCCACGTCTTCCATCAAGTCAAAGCAAAATCACCAGGGCACACTACTACAGAGCACTCTTTATCACTAGCACTTTCCATTGCCCTCTGTTTGGGTATCAGTAAATAAGCAGTTTGGTGTGAATATTTCCCTAACAGGTTGGAATCTTCAGCCAACCCAGAGATCATAGAAGAATTTCCTTCCTGAAATGACCATGAGCCAGTGGTTCCCTAATTTTAAAAGCATGTTATAGCTGAGTGACCCCAGACACACAAATGATGACTGTTCTTCTTCTTCCAAAGCAACTTCTTAGGGAAAGCAGCGACTCCAGCAGAAGGCCCAGGCCACCAAGGCCATGTGGCTGGCAGTGACATGGCAGCAGCATGGCCATAAAACAAGTCAGACTGACGTAGGCAAGAGCAGGGCCCCAGGGCAAACCCATCAGGAGCCCCTAACTGATCTGGGTCAGGGAACCCCACCCCTGGGCTTTACCCACAAGGTGGAGCTTCTGGAGAGGTAGTGCTTCACAAGGACAGACAAGATGGAATCTGGAATTCTCATTTCAATGAACATCACGTGCCCGGAAACCCGCAAAGCTTAAGAATGCAATTCACTCTCAGATTGGCCAGACAGATTTTAAGGGAGAGGGCTCGAGAGCAAATTGGGAGTCTGCCTCTGCCTCTGAACAGTACACCACTGAATCCGGCAGGTGCCGGGGCACCACAGATGGAAGCCAGCGAGGCAAAAAAAGACCTTGCACACAGTGAAGTCAGCAGTCGAGAAAAAAACATCTCAATAGCATCTCAGGTCATGATTAATATGAAATCTGGGATGCTGGTGAATTTTCAAAGCACACCCTTTTGGAAAAAACCTTTAAATATTTAGGAGATAGTAAGTACAGGATGCTAAATGATAGACTCTAGAGTATTAAAGGTTCACAAGAAATATTTAAATCAGCTATGCATGTGAAAGAAAACAGGAATATCATTTTAAATATAAATTAAAAACAAAAACAAAACCTGATCATCGCATCACAATACAACGCACAGAGAAACCTTAAGAGAAAAATAATCACCATTTCTTTAATCTAGCTACTTTCAGAGGGGAAAAAATGTGCACTGTATCAGGTAATTTACCCAGCGTTACGTGGACTGACCAAAAGCATACCTAATTAAAAGTATGTCAAAGTGATACCTAGGATCTCTTACTCCCAGTCATGTCACCTTGTAATTTTTAAAAGATACAGGGTTACAATGTTACTGTGTCATGTGGGACTACTGGGGAGGCATTAAATAAGAAGGGAGAAAAATTGAGGGTCAAGAAAGTAAAAAAACAATGTCAGCCAGGAGCCACCACAAGTTACCACTCCAATAACTTACCAGTTATTTTACAAGTGAACAAATCAATTAATGTGCTTTCGTGTGTTTTTAGAAAGCATCCTAGATATTCTTCCATTAATTATGTGGGTTCGGAACATGTCAGTTCTCGTTTCCCAGAACACCAGAAACCCAACTTCACCCTGTATTCGGTTACACTGGTGTGCACTTGCATGGTTCCCACAGGGCTGGGCTGGCTCAATAATGCTGAGCTCCTTCTGGAAGAACAAAATAGACTTCCTGCCATTTGGACTGTGAAACACAGTCATCCACCAGGGAATAAAGGTCACTGTTGCACTTTTGGTCATTACTGAATCATTTGAGATGATCTGTGGTGAGGATGAGAGGAAAATCGAAGGCTGTGAGAACACTGCAAATGGCCTGACCTCAGACCAATTTTCATCTCCATCTGTCTAATAGACATGTGGATAAAAAGCCCTCCTTCCTTCTGGGCCACTCGGCTGTTTTCAAATCTGCGGCACAAGCCAAGAACCAGTTAAATAATACATTAATAAGGGGAAATAACCTTCTAAGCCCCAGACTGACGCTTACTCAGGTTTTAGGTCATCAGCTAAAGTTTGGAACACAATTTTCCAGTCTGCAAGCAGTACTGCAAAGTAGACATTTTAACAAACACGGAGAATCATCTGCAGAGCAGGGGCATGTGCCGAAATCTCCTTATTTGTACATGCAAATATATGCATACTTACGACTCCACCCCACCAAAGGACAGCCGCACGATTTCTATTACGTCTGCTGACACACACAAAGGGAACAGCCGTTCCAAAAACTACGCAGCTGAGAAGTAAATCTTTTTTTTCAAGTGTCCAATTAGTGCTGCTTAATCATTATTAAGGCATTTCGGTCTTTAAATATAAAATATTTCTGGGCACCCAGAGCCTGTTTATTTTTTATTTAAGCCATGGAATAAATGTTAATATCCAGACTTTATACTACCACTACTGGTTTCGCTGAGCTACTATTTTAAGGTAACGTTGTGCCATATATAAATTTAGGCCCCCACAGTATATCAATGTCAAACAACATCGTGTCAAGCTAAGATTCAATTCAGGTAAGTGCCACTGCCAAATTTTCTTGTTCCCAGACGGGCTTTAAGATTATTTTATTGCTTAAAATTTAATTTGTTCCAACTCGTGTCTCCATGACAACGTTGGCTAACCCTGCAAATCATTTGGGTAATTGGACTTCTTATCTTTCTATTGCTCTCAAATCGAATGATTCTGCTAGAATTGTAACAGCCAATCAAATTTACAGTCCTCCTGAGTAATAGACTTGGGAAAGTAGCCACATTCATCTCCTCTTTACAGCCATATTAACCAGTATGCGACAAACAGTAGAATCTGGTCTTCCAACCATTCTCTGAATTATAAACGGTGTCAATACCAATATTCTCACAGTGCAAAGCCTACTTAAAATCCCCTTCCCTTTCATACTGTTTTAATTTGAGGAGCAACAAATGGTACTCATTCCATATAAACCCTGAGCAATTTCAGTATGTCCAGGGAAACTGACAAGAATAATTCCACAAGCTAATCAGAAAAAATAAAATAAAATACAAGTCACAGCTTTTTGGGGGTATTTGACCTTGTGATAAAATAATGACCAAAAGCATTGCTGCCTAAGATCATAGTAGCACACTGGCATTGACTCGTCTGGCCTCTTCAGGTGGGTACACCAAAGTTGACAGGATTACTCAAGAAATAAGAATGAATGTAGACTTAACAACTGGAGTTCAAAAACCTCTGTACCCTGAAGAGAAATCTGTGGCAGCTCCTTAAGCTTCATTTAATTCACAAATATCACAGCACAGAGGACAATTACGGAATACAATTTTCTTGTAAGATTCAAAGTCAGCAGTTCTCCTTTTAAGTTAGTGGTATGATTTTCTGGCCACTGGTCAGCTAAGAAGTACAGAAGTTGGATACATTTCAGTAGTCCAATTCCAATCTTCTCGGTAGCTGTGCAAGGAGATTGGCTTTACAGGAGCTCACAGCCCAGGCACTGTAAAAGAGCTAGCCAGCTTACAAATGGAAAAGGCTCCGGAACCCAGGCCAACTGGCAGGCTGAAGGGGCTGTTGAGAAGCCTGTGCTTTCCCCTACAGATACTGAAGGGCTTCAGGACGGCTTCTCAAGCTAAATACAGAGAGACAGCAACGTGGAGCTTCTCAGCACACCCATGTCAGCAGGCGGCCGAGCTCTGAGGCAAGTGCAGGGGGCAGGTACTTTACAATTTGTCTGAGCAGTGTCCTCCTTTATCCCAAATCTTACAAAGCACCCAAGACGGTTCTACAGCATTGTGCTTGGCACTTAGTCAATAGCCTAAACTTACAGTATGTCTAATCCCAGTGGCCCTGTTTTTCCCCCATTTTTTTTCTGCTTCCCCAAATATGAGCACATAAGCAGCAGCCGTGCATGTGAGAGATGTGACAGTCCACAAAAATCTCAAGCCCACGTAGTATATGGAGAATATAAGAACACAATTATCCACTTAAAACTTTTGCATAGCACTTTACAAGTTTTCACAGCCAGAGGAAACTGTATGTATGTATGTATACCTCATCAAGGCTGGCCACCTTTTCTTTCTCTAACACCAAACAACAACTTGATCTTGTAATTTGCACCCCCTTTCTTTTTCAGGATGACAAGTGTCTTTTCAAATTAAGAGCTAGATTTTCCCTGCTACATTAAAAAGAAAAAAACCAGAATCGTACCTTCCATTCATTCTAGCTAAACTCACTCCAAAAAAATGAACGAAATACTTTTTACCAAATTCTTTTTGTTGTTCATCCATCCCGTTAAATGAAAAAAAAAACCATACACACACCTCTATTCTCACTAGTACTCATATTAACTATGTAAGGCTGCTGCCTTCCAAGGACACATTTTGCTGTTTGGCCTAAATAAGGCAGTCTGATTCCTCTAGATTCCTTAGACAACAGAGACTGCCAATAAGGGATTAAAAAAAAAAAGTTTCTTTTTGAGCCTAAACATAATTGGTTCTGATCTTAGAAGGGAACAAATAAAAAACCTGGTAACTAGGGGGAAATAATAAGGAAAAGAGAGTAATCCAGATGTAAGAAGGAAGGAAGCTGGGCTTGGAAAAACAAGATGGTAGCATGGCCGAGAATTACAACGGTTTAAAAGAGATCAATAACAAATTTAGGTAACAGATTTCAAAACAGCTATTCTTCAGAATTCCCGAGTGCCAGGTGCCAATGTAACTGCTTCTGTACACAGAAACTCACTAAATCCTGGTAACGGCCCAATGTGGGGCAAGTGCTATTGTCATCCCCTGACCTTACTAGGCCTGTTTTCTCTTTTGTAAGGAGGAATAATTAATATGCACCCAAAGGCAGGCTGGAAGGATTCAGAGAGCAAATCCACCACGATTCTGAGGGCATGAGGAGGGGAGGGGGACTATGACCAGTCACCCTAAGGTCCCAAAGCTCACTCTACAATAATATGACCAAGAGTCTGACTTCTGAAATCCAAAGGGCTAAAAAAGGTAACCGTCTGAGAGCTGGGCACCTGTAGCTGCAAGCTGCACAGGGACTGGCTGCCCTTGCTCCACCCCAGTGTCCCCCCACACCTTCATTTTCACCATACCAGACCAAGATGCAGATCAATGTTAAGACCCCCTTTCCTAAACCCAAAGCAACCTTTTTATTTTCACTCACTAATCCACAGAAACCTTTCAAATGGCACAAATAAAGGCGGCTGCATTTTGTTTCTCTAAATCAATTTTCTCCCTAGCCATCAACTAGATGTTCCCGCACACAGAAAGAACAGCCCTTCCCTTCTAATTCAAAAATCCATACTGTCATTGCCCTTGCAAACTGCTAAACAAGCAGTATCGGCAAGTCACTTGTGTTCTGTAATATATTTACTGCAAATCCCAATGGCTGGCCTCCTAATGCAGTTTTCTATTGTGTCTGTGCATGTCAATACACTAGCTGGCCACCTTACTTGTAAGAGGCTCTGACCAGCTGTTTGCTCAAGGCATCAAGAGGGCTCCCAGGAGTGACAATGGCTGTGTCTCCGGGAGGCTACAGGCTTAGAGGGCCTCCTCAACACAGTGGAGTCCTCAAAGAGGTTTTGTTTTCTGGTACTTCACACCCCTGTACCACCCACCAATGGCCAGGGAGCCCAACTTAAATTCACACAAAGTTCCCAATCAGAGTTCAAAATTGGTCATTCTGCACAATTTTTCTGGTCTCCTACCTATCAACATGAAAGCTACTCCCCCCAGGGACTGCATATGAAAGGTGTATTATAAAGGTCCAAAGGATAGGAGGGCTTGGGAAGGGGAGATTGGCCTTTCAGTTTCAGTGAGTATCTCTGCATTCCGGTGACAGCTGAAAGAAGACAGTGCCCCTAACACCATAAAATGGTGGATCACCTTTTACACCCATGCCAAAAACACAAAAGGGAAGTCTAGGAGGAAAAGGTTAGAAAATGTTACACACACATGTGAAGGTGGAATTCTTAAAATGTATTTGGAGAAAATCCGCCCTTCGTGGATCTGTCTAAGATGGGGTTGGGAGGTAAAGAAAGGTCTGGCCTTCTAACAGATCCTTCCAAGTTTTCCAGAATTATGTATGTATTTATCTATTGGAGGAAGGGAGTCAAAGTTCCATGTAAGATATGTGGCAGGCAGATATCACAGTGTTAATTTACAGACTACTGGTATTACACATGTAGATATAATATGGTTTTTCACTGTATTTCTTTCTCCTTTTCTGTGTACTTGAAATTCTTCATAATAAAATGGTTGTGGCTGGGGGCGGGGGAGCTATGTAAAGATCTAAGTAAATAAGCAGTGGGTATAATCATTATTAGTAAGAAATGAGGCAATTAAGTGAAGTTGAATGTCTTGGGCAAAGCTTGTAATGCAGCTTACCCACAGCTCTGTTAGTGGCTGTAGTCATCGTAAGGAGACAGGCAGTGGCTCCAGGGGCACCGATGCGTGCACAGCCTCAATTCGCACAGAAACCCAGGCCTCTGTTCTCTTTTTCAGCACAAACCCTAATATATTACTATAATTAAACTCCCCATTAAGAAGTCTCAGTGGATATTCTGACTGTAAATCATTTTCCAAAAGAAAGACAAAAACTGAGCAACAGTGGTTAGATGACATTATTAGAACTGAAGTCCTATAAAACACCAAGTAAAACCAAATAGATCTCATTCTTCATTTTAGCTAAGGAGCCATGCTGCTGCTCTTAATTCAAGTTTTTAATCTGGATTCCACAGAACTGCTGAAGGATCTTAAGATGTTCACAAACAGCCAAAATTGCTGGACAGAGCTTTTTTGTGCATAAAAATGTATAATTTTTTTTTTTTTTTGCCAGGCAGCTTTCACCTGATTTACATCCAGAATCCAGGTTCCAGGTTCAGTATCCAAAAGGGCTGTAACTATTATTCTACTAGGTAAGCAGCTTATCAAACCCTACTTCACAAACACTGCTCAGCCTAATTCACTGGGAAGGGCAGATGTAAGTCTCAAACTCTTCAAGCAGACTGCAACCTCACTGGAGTAACAAAAGAGGCACATGAAAAACATTATTAAGGAAATCAGAACAAAAGTAAGAGGTGTGACAGCCTCCTTTTGCAGCTGTCACAAAGGCCTTGGAAGTACACAGGCAGTGTTGTTATTTGAACTGGACCTTGAAGGATACTGGACCTTGAAGCAAGGCTATGTGATGGTTGACAAAAAGGCCTGGAGTTTTTATAAAGAAAACAAAAACACAAAACATATTTTAGGCACGAAGAGGAGGCCCACTTGGCTGGATTAAAGGACCCGGAGGGAAAAAGAACAAGGTGGCCAAGTAAGGCCGGCAACAGCATACACGAAGGCTGTGAGCAATGGGCAATGAGGCAATTACTGGGGAGTCGGGTGGGGGATGATGTCAAAATTAGGAAGAACAGATGTACCAAGGAGGCCTAAAGACCCAAGTCCCAGAGGTGCTCTGCGTTCACTATCTTAAAGATGCTGCTCCCTCTTTCCAGGGCTAGAGTTCCAAGATGTTTGGTGATGAAGGCTAGTGGCCTCTCCCTAGGAGCCACACAGGCCAAGCCAACAGGGAGCACTAAGGATATAAGAACTTGTATTTTAACCTCTCTGTTTACAATTTCCATTTATTATGACTGAATACAATATAATATGTATTTACGTGACTAGTAATTTATAAGTAAACAGGTCTGGTGATGTTTTCAAACCTTTTACTGACAGCTTGCACAAAATGCCAGACTAATAATCTAGTCCCATCAGTAATAGCATAACTATCAAATTCAGCCTAGTACCGCATGTATTTCAGTGGTTCAAATGATTACATGAGTTGCACAGGCAAGTCCAAATGCACCTACATTCTCAAAAAAACTGATTCCTCTTCAAGTGTATAATGAATAACCAATGAACATCTCTTCATGCACTGGAAATCGTGCATACAGCCTACCCCTTTCAGGGGGCACAGTGATGTACACCCACCACACTTACAGCAATTTTTCTCTATTTGACAAATCAAGTCAATGGACAGAACTCTCAAAATTTGTGTTTTTCCTCCCACTTTTTCTCCTTATACCCCAAATGACCTGCAACTTTTTTTCAGCTAACACATTTGCAATCAAAGAATGACTAAGTAGCACATACTACTACTAGAAAAAACTAAAAACTGTTTGTTATCCCTAGTATGAGAAAGTGTTAGGAAAAGGGGTAAACAGTGTGTTCACAGTTATGATTTTCTACTGCTTCAAAGCAGGCAAATAGAATTAAACTTAGTAATTATTAAAAATTGTAATGTAAGGCAATGAAATACAGATCTCAGAAAAATCACAGGTTATTTGATAAAACTTCCTGTCAACCTTTCTGGGAGTTTCATAAAACTCATGGTGAATGGTGGTCTACAAACAAAGCAATTTTGTAAACGTTTTGCAAACAGTTTTAGAAACCATCTCTTGCTAAGCCAAGTGAATAGCAATTGTGAATAGCAATGCACAAATATCTTAATTCATATTAAAATTTCAGTGTAAATTTTTTCATTTTTCAGATCAAACCATGCTTCAGAAAAAAAAAACTTAAGAGCTCCCCCAAACCTGAGTGCCCACATCTATACCTACCTGCACACACACACACACACACACAAACACAACATACAAGCTTGATTTAAACACCAAACCATATTCATGGAACAACCCTATGGCACATTTCTTACTACAGAACTCCGCGAGGACATTAGTTGGGACTATTTTACATCTATAAATGCCTGATCTCAAATAAGCCAACTGACCAAAACAGCATTCTTAAATGAAATTTTAGAAACCATTATACCAAATATTCTGCATTAAGGCTACTAGTTCTGAGAATTTTAATGTTTAAAAATCTGAAGCAACAGAAACAACAGGGATAGGAGGGAGACTGAGGCAATCAAAGCCTTAATGAAAACCCAGTCAGTGTCTTTAGGTTTCTTCCCAACTTAATCCACTTGTGGAGACCAGGAGTTTAAGAACAGAAGAGCAAACACTCAGATCTATGGAAACCTAAAAGGTTCCATGAGCCAGTGACTGAACATATCTTGTGCGAATAAACCACACAAGCTGATTTATTTAAATATTTGCTGAAGAACAGATTTTCCTTCTGTGTTTCTCAAGCAACGCTATCTGGAAGAATACCTTAAGCCCTCTGGCCAGACTCTTCCCAATACTGATACCCACAGGGTGTTGGTTTCCAGCACTGGCCTAGGTGCAGCCTGAAGGGCTGTAAGTTGACACCCTCTCCTAAGGTGAGCCATACTTTAGAACCTGCCTAGTCTAACCCCTCATTTTACATAGGAAAACCAAGGCCCAGCAACTTGTTAATGACTTGCCCAGCCACTAATGGCCGTCCCTAAATAAGCGACCTCAGTGAACTGTAGTTTAACCAAGGCAACTCCCACAGCTCAGAGCAGCTCCCAGCCAGCCACTCCACTCTCCTGCACCTGGAGAGGCAGGACAAAGGTGAGGAGGAGGCCCTCAAATCTGGCACTCACCTCCCTCACCTCACCAGATTGCCAACTCCATCAGATCCTATTATTACACAAAATTTCGATATTGTGCTCCTCATGGAGTCTTTGGCATTCATTTTGAATTTTACAAATACTGTTTATCTTCTCAAAGATTAAGTTTTCTGCCGCCTAACTAAACTTCTGTGCCTGAGGCCAGTGCCTCACTGCCTCATCCTACTCCAGGCCCTGGAGAGAAACCAGAAAGTAGCCCAAGCAGTGAAGGGGTCAGGTAGGAGGCAGAGAACAGGGAGGCATCACCCTACTTGCCAATAAAAAACAAATGCTAATCTTGCACCTCAGAATCTGAGCTCTGAATACACAGGGAGCTTTATATCTTTTGACTTCTGCCTGTAAAGCACAGGCCTGGCCAATGAAATGGAGCTGGGGACCACTCCAATCTTGATGACAGCTGCCCTCTTTGTATTACAAGGTTACCAACACCTGGTGGAGCTTAACTCCAAGTGCCTGTAAGCCAGCTATTCATTTCCTGTTCTGAGACTCAGACTTAGGGAAAAAAGCCTCAAGGTGAGAAACTGAATGCAGAGAACACATTATGATTAAAAAACGTGAAGACAGGTAAAACTTGCAGATAAATAGTAAGAGACACATCTAAGGAATTAACCCACAGGTGAATCCCTAACAGTTCACCTAAGCACTTCTAAAACACTCGTCGAGAACAATTTATCTTCTAAGAGAAACTTTAAAGCACACATCAAAACTGGGAAAGCAGTTTCACTCCCAAAATCTATGTGGTCTGAGACACTGGGCTTGCTGAAACATTGCATGGAGCTTGGTATGTCAAGCTCTCGTCCGGTTTGTACTCCTCTCCTCTCCTTCCCACCACAACTGGGACTGCAGAATACATCTTCCCTTCCAGAGCTAGTCCTTTCATCTATTTTTAAATTCTTTACTGCCTGGGAGGGCCCCAAGTTCTTACTCTGCCTGCTCTTCAGAATATAAGTACAGATAGACAAAGTATTGCACGGCTTGGTCTCAACCAAGAGTCCTAACAACATGTTTCAAATTTTCTTTTGCTCTTCCATGTATTTTAACCTGTGGACAGTTTGCTCAGTTGGTTACAACTTCCTATCCAGTCACGGCTGTGGCCCCCACAGACCAGAGAGTACCGCTCATTTTCATCACTTTTAGACCAGGAGCCTAGCCCTAATATATATATCATGAAGTTGTTTAGCCTACAGAGTGAGAACAGGGGAGACATCCGGCTAGGCAGACTTGGCTCACTATACACAGGCCTGCCGGCGGATGAGTCCACCGACAGCCTGATCCTCCAATGGCAGCAGGGTGGGTACGGGGAAGCACTGAACTGGGGTTCTGGTGACCCAAACTCAAGTTTCAACAGATGCTTAGCCTTGACAAATTCTCCACGGAAACATGCCCACAGGTGCAGGCTGAGCAAAACAACCTACCCAATCTATTTCACAGGATGAGGCAAATCACTTTTGAAAACAGTTAAGTGCTATACAAATTCATGTCACTAAAGACAGTACGTGGCTTGAGTTCATCAGCAACGCTGAAAAGATACACAAGTGACACAGATAAGACTTATGTATGTATTTACAGTGCATCTTATTCCCTAAAATATCAAAGTAAGTAATACCATGTCACATGACAGAAAAAAAAAGCTTTAAAGATCAGACTGCCGCACACACTCAGCACAGAGCTCCAAACAACCAGACTCATATTAACCTATTTTTTAAGGCATCCAAACACTGGTGGTGTCAGAAATTGTCCCTGTTTTTCATGAGAACTCCTCCTCTTTTATAGCAGTATCTGAAGTTTATGATCAGACAGAGATGGACAAAGATCTATAAACAGCTGGAAGGCAAAAAAAACCTCTCTTAATGCTACAATAAAAACTTAAGTATCCATTACCATCCATACTCCGCTGACTTCTCCATAACCAGCCACAATGGGACCAGAGAAAGTAAGGCGAAGGCTTATCAGGAAGTGTTGACACAACATAAACATGGACCGGGCACCAAACCAAGTAAGGAAACCACAATGATACCTAATTCTGGATTTGGCCGCACTTCCACTTTAAAACTTTCAGACGGAAAAGTCAGTGCTGAGATTTGACACTGAAATCTCTAAAACTCTCTCCTTTGACAAACCCCCTGAAAGGCTGGGAGGGAGAGCAGTCGTCACACAGGAGACAAATCTTAACATTAAAGCTCTCTCCTCAGAAAGTTGCCCCATCACTGCATTTTTTTTAGTAACAAAGATGTTGTCAGAAATGACAATTTTTCGTGTCCCCTGATGATGCCTTGCTAGCATTTGGTTATAAGCCATAAAGCAGGACTAATTTCAGCCTGTCAGGAGTCTCGCTAATGCCCAGTTTCCCCCTAGAGAGAATTCCTGTCAAATCTAATGAGAGCTCCAAAGGCCCTCTCTACAATATAATGAGCACTTAGGCCATGCTGGTGATCAGGCGGCAAAAAGCATCAATTTGAGCCTGGCTACACCCTGGGGGCCAGACGTCACCAGTTTTAATAAGAATTATGATTACTAGCTGCACCAAATGCCTCCTCAGAACTTATTATTAATGTGTGACATTCAGAAGGATGTTTTTCAAATGTAAAGCCACTTTAAACTGAATTACAGCGCTGCTTTGCACACCACTCTAGTTAAGGATCTGTCAGCATTTACAACATAAACTAAATTTCAGGGGGCTTAATGCCCTACAATGAAGAATATGGCGTCTCTCAGCTTTTCACATTTTTCAAATTACTGAGCCAATTATACACAACATATTATTAAGGCATACTGGCTCATGGATGGCCAATATATACCCACATATGCCCCAATGGAGTACAGAAACTCATTAGAAAACTATTTTCACACAATGGGGATCCTGATCCTCTTCACCCCCTTACTTCTTTTCCTACACAATAAAGAAGGGGTCACTCCGCCACATAATCTACAGAAACCCAGAAGACTTACATACCTCCATTAGCTATCCCAATAAATCCTGCACTGGTATACAACATCATAGAGGTGGTGTTCCTCATAAGAGTCAGTGAGGCTATTAAATCATTTGAGTTTTTGAATTTAAGCAAAAATTCAGTCTTCTCTTACTCTCCTAGAATATTTGTTAGCACAAAATGTGCTTTTAGGGTAACTTAAAAAAGAAAAAACACACGCAAGTGACAGGTTAGAACTCCTTCACCAAGTTTACTTTCATAATTCGTTTAAATGACCACAGATTTTCTAGCCCAATTATTATCAACAAGTTACAATTGCCTCAATCAGGTAACTAGCCATTTAAACACACTAGAACAAAGGCAGAAACTCAACATAAACCAGGCTTGCAACTTTGCAAATTAGAATCACATCAGCATTTTTAAAGGCCCAACCATATTATTACTGAAAAGCCCGGAACTGAACTCACTCTTTCCAAACACATATCTGAGAACAGATATAAAGTACATGATGATAACTCACCATTATGAAATCTAATGATGAATTAAAAATCAAAGGGTGCGGACTTACAAAAGCAGAATTCAACTCTGAAACACACTTGCTTAATGAAAGTCTTTGAATATAAGGAAGATTTGAAGGCTGAACTAATCAATTTATCCACTGTGCCCTAACCGGTCAGCCATGCTCTTTAATTTAATGAAACAAGGGTTTGAGATGAAATAGCACATAAACATCAAGTAAGAATTGTATTGTTGCACTTTGAAATGTGTCCAACTGTGCAACTTCATCTGATGATAATTTTTTAAGAGGCAATCGATTTCTAAGACTTATTGTACCAGTGTCTTGATGAAAAAGTGAGTGTCAGCATATCTCCAGAATACTTACACCCTGCCATTAATGCTTTCTTTGGCAGACAATGACTACTCAATTGAGGGTCCTTTGGGCTGAGCAATCATTTAGCTTTTCTTCTCTTATGAGGTCCTTAGTGCCTTGTTCCAGCTCAATACTCTTTTTATACACCATTATAGTAGCCATAAGTGTGAATTTTATGGGAACTTGCAAACTCATAGTCATAGCTAGAGCTTTCCAGTCACTAATCTTCTCATGCTTTTAAAACCACTAGGACTGAATAAACTCCCAACATATGCTGTGGCCATAAAATAATGCTTTTTTCACCTACAAACCTGCATCAACCAAGACATTTTTCAAAAAGATGTTTGCTAATAAAGCCACTCATCCTGAGTGTCACTCTAGGCAGTCCCAAAGCATAAAGAAAATGCCACAGTTAATGACATACCTTGTTTAACCTGATTTAAAAACTCCCAAATACCCAGCTTTCCCCACTAGGTCCATACTTCTTTCCAAATCAGCACAAAAACATTAGCTATTCTTAACTTCAGAACTCTATGGGATACCCAGAACTTTCAAGAGAAGAATAAATCTGGCCAGGTAGGAAACTTAACTCAGAGACTCATTTCCTACTGGCCTATAAACAGGATAGTATACACTCCCAAAGCACCTCTCACCTAGTCATTTAAACATTTTGGATTGTCAAGAAACAACCCTTGGGCAGAATACTACCACCAATTAGCAGGAAGGGAAGACAAGACAGAAAAATAACATACAAATCCCTTAACTACTGAGGACAAAGCCAGTATTACACAATCATAAAGACTGATTTCTCATTTTAACTTGAGATTTAACTAAAGCTTACCTGTTTATGCATCTCTATGTTTAATCCATATGACATTTCATAATACTGTGAAAAGAAAAAAGAATCAAGCATTTCATTAACTCGTACTTTGTAATGCTAAGAACACGTATTTGCTCATGCTACATGAAAAGGAAAAAAGTCTAATCTCTGATACCTACCATCACATAGTGTCTCTGCATTTCTGTCTTTTCACTTGCCAGTTTCTCACATTCCAATTTAAGGCTACAAAAACAAAACAGGCAACTTAACGTAAACATTATGTCACTTGTTTTAACATCTGCCTCACATATTTGCACTTCAAGTAAAAACACAGACCAATTTGGAAAAGTCATAAACTATCTAAGTAAACACCCAAAAGCTTTGTCCTTGCATTTAACAGGGAAAGGGAATAAGATGAATGAACAAACAGTACAGAGTATCCATTCACCTACTATTCTTTTCGTTGGTGCATACCTGGTCAAATGCCAGGAATGAAAACTCTGTCAAAGCCTCTGATCTACCCAGAAGGCTGATTCCTTCATGTAATCATCTCTTCACTCCTACTTCCCTGCATCAAAGTTTACTTCTCTGGACTCCACCAAAATCTGGCCTTTGCCCACTCTTCAGTCCCAGACAGAAGGTGTACAATCTTTGCAACTCTAACCGTCTCTAGGTTTGAAAACTGTACCTGTAAAGCTACTTCTGCAATTGTTGGCCCTTTTTAAAGCCTTTGGTTTGTAAATCCCTGCCAAAATGTCAAGTAGCTCTGCAATGAAGTGGGCTGAAGTCCTCCCTGCGTGGTAATCGGGGTGTGGGCAGCTATGCCTCAAGCTCTAGAGATGACTATCTCCCAGTAGACAAAATGTCAACAATCAGAAAGCCTCTGACAAAATACAAATATTCACACCCAAGTATCTGTGTGCTTTGTCTCAAGCATGACAAAAATAAAAACTACCATTACATGGTTATTTCTTAGTCCAATCAGCTACGACTTCGTAGGAACAAGGGAAGAAACTAGTATTTCTGCAAAAGTCCACTATGCACTGGGTGCTTTACAAGTAGTTCTCATTTAGAAATGTGTAGGTTTCATTTGATGAAGAGACTAAAAGTGAGATGGTTATAAATATGACTCCAATCCCTTGTCCTACCCAAACAACCGAGAATGACTCCAAAGCAGGTGAGCTTTCCCCAACACATCATGATGACCACCGATCAAGGGCACAGACCACCCAATCTTCTAGTGTGGCAAACAGGATTTCAACAGTGGCTTTGCCTCCCTGAACCCTCACTCCAGAGCTGGGGCGCGAGGGGGCATCGGTTGAACCAAGGTTTCAGCTCAGACTGTTGCAAAATAACTAAATGAGGCACAAATATCGATGGTTCTCATGCAACTCTTAAATACACGAAAAAAGACTCTCTGTAACAGCAGGAAACGGGCAAAAGAGAAACAATGGTAGTAGGAGGAGACTAGAGAAGAGGCGGCCCAAGAAGAGCGAGGAAAAGGGGTAACGTAAATGGCAGGCCGTTACTGCGACTCCACACGCCACCGCCTGGTCGTAAGTACTAAGTACAACCACCGCCGCCACCGGGCTGGGCAACGAGGGGCACGGGCTGCCCGGGCTACCACACGCCCGGCGCGACCGGACACGCACCTGTGATATTGCGCCTGCAGGAACTGGAATTCTTCTTTAATCCGGTCCAGGGACTCCGGGATAGTGAACTTGAAGGGCTGGCCTGCAGCCTGGTGTGGCGTCTGGGGGCCCCAGAGAAGGGGACCGAGGAACGGGGAAGCGGGCGGATGGACAAGTGGGTGGGACGTAAACAAAAAATTAAAGTTAGAAGTGGCAAAAAACGGAACCCCGAACTCGTTTACGCCACACTTTTTGGGGAGGGAAAAGTGAACCCTGCCCCGTCCCCCAGCTTCTTTAGATACGCGGAGCCTCTTCCAGCCTCCAAGGGCGGGTCGCGGTACCTGAGCCCGGGTCATCCGGCGGAGAGACCGAGGCTCCCGGGAGGCCGAGAAAACCAGGACAGACTGCCGTCGTCGCTGCCGGCCCCACCCCCCACGGGAGCGAAAACGGCCCCAGGGACTAGAGGGGAAAAACAACTCCCTTAGGCTCCGCGTTCCCAGAGTCGCCGGGGCCACCTCCAGGCGCGCCGGAACGGGAGCCGTATTGACATGCAAATAGGCAAGACGAGAAACAAAGGGGGGGGGTACCCTACCCGCCTCGCGGAAAGGGGGGGGATGTAGCTGCGGGATAGAAACCCCAGCGTCCGCGGGCGCCCCTGCCCGCCCAGTCTAGACGTCAGGTAGGAGGCCCAGAGGAAAGAGGGGAAATTGAGAGTTTCGGCCCACTCCCCACTCCAGAAAGGAGGGGCGCAGGACCTCCCCAGCCTTGCACTCAGAAGGAGAGAGTGTCCGCCAGAATTAGCGGCCACCCGTCTCCCTACCGCACGGGAAGAGCGCCTCTCCCCACCTCCGCCCCTCCACCCAACCACCCGGCCGCGCCTCACCGGGTGCCGGCTCTGCGGGAACATCGCTCTGGCGGCGGCCGCGGCTCTGTTCCAGGGCAAGTCAATTCTCCGCTCAATTTCCAACTTTAATCCCGCGGAGGATGATTAAGCCGGGAGCCAAGCAGAAGCCGGGAGCACGGGAGGCGCGCTTGGCGGGGCGCACTGGCCACTCGGCGCCCGGCTGCTCCCACTCCCGCCGGTGCGGGAATCCCGAGCTCAGGGCCACATCGCGGGGCACCCCGGGCCCTGCACCGAGAACCTGCGCGACAACGCCGGCGCCCAGGAAGAGGGCGCGGGGCTGCGCTCCAACCCGGGGGCCTTGGCTGCCCGAACAGAGAGGCGGGGGCGTGGTGACTCCGACCGCGCTCCTCTCAGCAATCTGCGTACGCGGCGCCGGTCCCAGGCAAACAAATCCAGGCGGGCTGGTTTCCTTTGCTCTTCTCCCGGTCCGCCTCCTCTCCGGGTTTTTCCCTGGGCGCCGGCCGCGGGCGAGGTGCAGATGGTCTGGAGCCCCTGGCTAACCCCGCACAAACCTGGCGATGTTCGGGGAGACCCCAGCAGGTCCGTGCAGCGCCTTCGGCCAGGCGCTGGCGGGCACCTGGGAGGCGGTGGGGAGCGAGGTCCGCGACGCGGCGGAGGCTTCGCAGCCTCAACCCGGGCGGAGGAGCGCGAGATGACGATCAGGCAGGGAAAGTGCGGAGGGCGCGTCGGGAGGCGGCTCGGCACGCCCCGTGAGACTGGCACTTTGTGTTCTCCGCGGTTGCACAAATTCTCCTGGGCCGACCGGGCTACTCTGCGGAGAGCAGTACGGCAGGCACCCGCTGCTCCTGGAGCCCAGGGCGCACCTTGCCGCCGCACCCCGCGCGCACTCTCCCCACACTGCCGGCTCGGCTGCTCGGGACCCTTCCTCCAAACCCCTTCCTCGGCCCTCTTTCTTCCCTTCGTCTGCTCCTCCGCAAAGGGTGCTCCAGCCTGCTGCAAAGTTCTCTCACGACACAGGGGAAGACATCCACGAAATGGTGGGGGAAAGAGCAGGCGTGCGCTCCGCGCTCGGCCTCCCTACGCGGCAGGCAAACTCCGCGGACGAGTCAGGAGTAGTCGCGGCAGGGGTTAAATCGCCGTGGGCCCGCGGAGGTCCGCGCTCGTGGCGCGGGTCCCGCCCGGCCGTGCGCGGGTGGCGCAGTCGACTGCCTCGGTGATACGGGGCACCGGGTACCCGCCGCCGCTGCAGCTCCCGCAGCCGCTGATCCCGTCGCCGCCGCCGCCGCCCGCGCCTCTCGCGCCGGTTACATTAACACGCGGTTTCACACTCCGGAGCTAACCAGCGCCGGCCCCGCCCAGCCCTGCGCGGGCGGGGGGCGCGAGCGCGAAGCCGGCGGGGTACGTGGGCCCGGGCCGTTGAGGGGGGCGCTGGAGAGTTAGTGTCAGCCAATTGCGTGCGCCGCGCCCAACGTGGGGTGCTTACGCAGCGCCACCCGGAGCCAATAGCAGCGCGGCACTGGCCGTGCCGTCTTACCCCCTCTCCCCCACCACACTCGCTTCCATCTCCGCTGTCTCCCCGGTCTCCCCTCCCACTCCCCCTCACCCTTCCTCCGCCAGCCGCGTCCACCCGGATCGGTGAGGAACTGTTCCGGGAGGAGCCGCGGGACGCCGAAACCAGCCAATGAGAAGCGTCGAGAGCGGAGATTGGCACGGTGGATGGGAAGGTCGGTGGTAAGGAGAGCGGAGGGGCCGGGCTGTCAATCAAAGTAACGTGGGGCTCGGCGGGGGAGCGCGTGAGCGTGCGCGGGTGGGAGGGACCGGAGACCGTGCAGCCGCGGAAGCTGGGGGTTCGAGTTTGCAAAAATCCTGACACTTGTTCACTTTTCCCTTCAGTGAAAATGCTCAAGTATCAGTGAAAGTAACTCAGAGACTAACCGGGTAGTTTCTTAGGACAGGGAGAGGGGCTTTTGATAGTTCGAACGAAACGCGTCTTTTCGGTGCGGGGCCCTTGTTGGATGCTACTCTTTTGAAAGTGAGGTCACGTTCAAAAATTTCCCTGAGGATTGTTCCCTTGAGCTGCCTATTCGTAGATGCACGAGTGTGGACTGTGCACATGGTGGGAAGTGTATAAATGGGCAACGCCTTGGCTGGAGGGCGTCGACTAACCTCATAAGACTAGGTTGTTAGTGTCCACGCCCCCTTTGCACCCAAGTGGTAGAAATTGGGCTTTTTTGAAGGATTTCAAACCACTTTGCAAAGGATCTGCCTGCCGTCGTTTGGCGGGAAGGGTACCCAAGATGCTGCCCGGGTGAGGCACCCGCGTCCCGTCGCGGATGCGGTGCTTTGTACGCTGCGCGAAGTCTTGGGTCCTTGTCCTTAAAGTCCCTACTTCGCTGTGCTTGGGTGGGGCGGTGTGTAACTGCTGAGAGTTTTAGGGGCCTCTTTGGCAACTAGACCGCAAGTCTGTTTCCAATTACTGGAAACAGGACAATGGGATAAGCAAACCATCGTTGAGACCTGAAAAACCCGTCCTGCCCACCCTACCCCCACGTCGAGGTGTTACCCCAGAACTGAGCGATGTAAACTACTACAAGGGAAGCGTTGTAATGACGTGGCTAAAATTCTTATGAGGTGGAACTTGATTTAAAAGGGATTTTAAGGTTTTACAGACGGGGCAAACTGTCAATCTGCTGTTTTTGTCAATTTAAATACACCATACAGCAGAAAACCTTCAGTGTGGCCGCATTTATACTTTTATTTAAAGATCCGTTTACTTGAGCTATTTTCACATGACTGGTGAGTCAATAATGCTGTTTTAGCCAAATGGTGAATTCTTCCATGAGAAAGACACATCTTCAACAAGTATTCATCTTATGTTGGAAATACTTAACAAATTTTGATATTAATAACCTCCACGTTCCCATTATTTCACTTTCAAGGCATGTATTTAAACAGACTACCTTTTATTTGAATATTTGCTTTTGCAGAAGTATTAAGAAAATTATTCTTGAAATATAAAGAGAATCATTTTGGGTAATACATTTCGTTCTTGGAGTTTTAAAACGTGCGATATTGATTTCTCTATAATTGTATTAATCCCAAATATCAAATATAAATAAAAAATTAAGGAGCAATTTTAGCCAGTCTGTACAGGGACATAGTAAATTCTTAAACAAGTTTGACATTGTGGCTTTGCAGTGTTCTCATTAAGTGGGGTTGAGGAGTGGGTGGTATTGTTATTCATCTGGCTAACAAGAAGAAGTGGAAAGAAGCACCGCCCCTATTTCCTTGGTTAAATTGGGTGATGATGAGAGCACGCTTGCTCCACATAGAGGACTTTTTGAAATAGTGTCATCCATGAGCAACTAAGCTTTTGTCCTTTGGCACTGTGTGTTCTTTGAAATCATCTAGTGATTGGGCCATATATGCTGTCTGTGGCCAGTTCATCCCATAATCAGCTCCAGGACTGAAGAAGGTGTTCAGATGGTACAAATATGCTGCAACAGCTGGGGCAGCTCGACTTCTCCTTGGCTTACCCAAGCTTCATTTTGATTTTCTGGCATATGATGGTAATTAAGTTTAAACAAAGAAATTAAAATGGTATATTTTGATTGAAACAGGAGCCTCTGATTTCCTTATAATGAATCTGGAGAAAAGAACGAGTAATGATTTTTAAATTGGAAGACCTTTAATTGTGTGCATGAAGATGGTCAGTTTTTGATGGCTTCTTCCTCATACAGCACATCATCCTTGAGAGAGGGAGAAGCCCAGGCCCCTTTTCAAGGTCATATTTTCTCTGTGACTGTCATGCTGTAATAATTACACTACAAAACTCTCATCAGATTGCATTACAAATGATGATGTTTAAACAATCAAGTAGCTTTAATCTTATGTTTTAAGTAAATGTGTGTGCAGATTGCCTACAGCCTGTTTAAGACAATCATCCTACTCATGAAATCTAAAATTTTAGTCTTCTATTTAAAGTCTGTTAACCATAATCTTTACCTTTAACATATTCATATGTTGATGATGTTTTTACATGAAATAATATTAAACACTTTACTTACATAGGAAATTTTTTCTGAAAAAACCAGTCCCACTTTTATCCTCTTCTAAAGAAACAAAAAGACTGCCAGATTGTTTTTGATTGATGCATATATAGATATATTTCCATTCATTTGTTGCTGATTGTCAAATTTTCAACTCACCCTATATCCAAAGTAATTAAAAACTAGATGTTATGTATAGCATAGGTCCTAGACACAATAGAAAAAATTATGGATGCTGGTCATAGGAATTATGCATCTTTTAAATCTATTGCTTTTTATTTTAAATAAATAATATGTCAATTTTTAAAGATCAGTTTTGCCATTTTTCTCTTCCTCTTAGCTGTGAGTTACTGCTTAATATATTTCCTCATCTGAGGTTTTTTTTTTTTTAACTGGGAGTTTTCTTATGCCTAAGAATTTTAGTTCCAGAAGTTTTCCCAGCATTGCTCTTTTCCCACTTTATCTCCAAACCCTTTACCAAAGAAAAGAGCAGGATGGGTGTGGGGGCTTGAGGGGAGAAAGCAGAGAAGGAAAAAAAATCAGTAGCAGATCCATGCTGCAGTAAAACCTCAAATAAAATCACATCCAAAGAATCTCTTGTGGTTTCACACAATATGGTAAAATTAGAGATTGCAGGAAACCAACTAAATTAAACTGGGAGCATTTGAAGAGAAACGAGCAGACTTTATGAAAATGACACATTGACCAGTATGCTTTTTTATCAACAATTTCTTTGTTAAGAAGCAGATCAAAGGAACCTGCATATGTTTTCATTTTGTTCTAACTAGAAAATTACATCCAGATGTTTAATAGGCATTTGCTTGGTTTTTCAGCATTGATTAGATATGTTGGTTCTGTTTGCTTACAAGTGTAGCCGGATCATTAGCTAATGCAAAGAAATGTTTGCTGTGAGTTGCTAATTAGGGCTTTTGGAAACCCTCCATGCTCAAGAACAATTTGTACAGTGGCCAGAAGAACTTGTGGGACTTGAGGAAGCTGTTTTCCCTTCTTTGTCAGGATGGGGAGAGGCAGACAGCCCCATTCCCTAATCTCCCTTTGCCTGCAGCGACAGAGATGCTATCCCGGAGGATCGGAGTGCAAATAAATTAGAAAGAGACCACACAGGCACTCCCAACACAGATGAATGTGCTTTTTCTGGAACCACCAGCAATGCTGACTTTGGGGGTGGGGGGTGCTAACATCTAAAACACTAAATATTAACATGTGGAAGATCCTTGGTGCTAATGTTATCAAATACACAGTCTTTTTAAGTATACTTTAGAGACAGATGGCAAAGCCCTTTATGATAAATGAGTGTACTTGAATTCATTACTGTAGTACTTACAATTAAAAATGTCTCCTTTGCAATTTCAGTACTTTTACAGTGTATGAGAGACCCAGCATGGGAAGGGGGAGACTAGAGCTGGGAAAAGGAGAGACACAGTGGAATTACAGAGCCCAGGATGAGCCTGGGAGGAAATACAGTGTTTACTTTCAGAGCCCACTCATTTGTTTACCTTGTTAAAGCCCAAAAACTTGTAGGAGATTAGCCATTCACACAGTATTCAAATAAACTGTTTGAGAATTTGAGGCACCAGGCGGATAAACTTCTTAGCTGGCCAGTCGCGTTTTTAAAAACACTTGGCCTGCAGAAAAAGAACACCACCTCAATGAGGCCGAACTTGTGTTTATTTAAGTCTGTGTTTCTAGAGAGGTATTAGTCCAAAATAGCCTGTGTTTATAAGCCATCATAGGAGTGCAGATAAAGATGCCATTGTAGCCTATTCTCCCACATATAAATGCCCCTTTGAGGCCTGCTTGCATCTTATGCATATGTATGGCACACTTCTATATGTTAATCAGTATAGACTGATTCATTTGAAATTTTCACACCAATAGAATAGATTCATGATGAGTTTTCCTTGAAATAGTTCAAAAAGAGGGCCCTTATGGCTGAACTCTCCAAATTACCTAGGGAAGCCCTTGCAAAGCAAGGACAGTATCTGGGGGCAAGATCAGATACTGTCTGGAGCTCAGACTATAATAGTGGGTCTCGGAAGTTAGCCACCCCCTACTATTTTAACTTTCTAAAATCTGATAAAAGTTGGGATAATACACTTTTTCTTTTTCTTTTTTTGCTTTCAGTTTAGCATTTAGCTCCTCAAAAGCTGAAGGACATTTGATAGACAAAAGAAAAAAGTGACTAAAGGGATGCCCCTTCCTACATATTCACATAACAAGCAGACCATTGGCCCCTGAATACCTCTGCAAAGACTCACTTGCTGCAGGCCCTGGACTTGCTAGGAAATCAACATAACACTGAGACACTTTCCTGTGACTCTAAAAGCTTTTGCTTTGGCAGTATCATTTAAATAACTTTTCTTCCTGAAACTGGCTATTTCTTTGAAGGGTTAAAGCATGAGTTCATCTAACCTGTGATCTTTTGGTGTTCCTCATGGTTGCATGCAAGTGAGCTCTGGGGATGGATAAGGAGTTGGAAGGCAAGTGAATATTCCAGATACCTTCACAGCTTTTAGAACAGAAAGTGTAGACTTAGGTGTATAAATATAGAATATTAGAACATTCCACAGGACAGTTGCCCTGGGCCCTTAAAAAAGTCAGTGTCATGAGAGGGGGATTAAAAAGTGGGGAGGACTAGTCTCTAAAAACAAAGACATATAATGAAAATGCATTATGTGAATCTTTATTGCTAAAAAAACAGCTATAAATGACATTCTTGGGTAGTTTTAATGTGGACTGGATACTCAGTAATAGGGAATTACGGTTAATTTTTTTTACTTTTTCTTTTTTATGGAAATATACTTGACATACAGGATCTCATTATTTTCAGGTGTATATGGTTCATTTTTCTGATGGGAGAATATTGTGGTTTTGTAGGAGGATGTTAATTCTGAGAAGATGCATGGTGAGGCATGCAACTGGAAACCCAAAGTATGTGTAAAGAAAGAGAAAGCAAATTTGACAAAAAGCCTACAGTTATATAATTAAGGATAGATTCTGCAGCTACTCATTTTACTTTTCATTCAACTAGTCTGTATGTTTCAAATTTTTCATGATAAAAAAATAGGAAAACTATCTTAGGTTCAATGCCTGCATCTTTTTCTTAGTGTGTTAAATGGAAATTCCCTTTAGAGTTTAAAAAAACTGGCTCATGATGTTTCTAGTTTAAAAAAGCACAAAAAGGTGGACATTTTTCATGGAAAGCTATCATACTAATAACTGAAGTATATGACCTGTGTTTTTGCTCTGGATCTTTTAGTTTATTTTTTATGCAATTTTATTCTCATCTGTTTTTTTCCCCTGTCTCAAATATCCTTAGTTATCAATTAATATAAAATGGAAATCTTTCAATAACTGAGGGCATTGCATTAGCATATTCTAATGTGTGATTTTGTGAGTCATCAAGCTCAGAATCACCTGAAAATCTCCTATAAAATAAAGAACACTGTTTATATAGTATGGGTAAGATAGTAGCAAATACATTTTAATTTCTTAATTCCCATTATAAATAGTGGTTCTCCTGGACTTCACATCATTGAGCCTAGCAGTGAAATTTATAAATTTAGTTTGATTTTGAAATGTCCTTAATGTTTTGGGATGTAATGCTGAAACAGATTATTGCTTTGTGCATGAAGGTTTAAATATTAATCTTGAAAAGAAATGAAAATAGCACTAAATCATGGACACTGATGTTATGCTCTTCTAGAATCACCCCTGCACATATTTATGATGTACTAATAAATAGTTTTCTGAAAAGTTGTGAAAAATGACAGGGCATAATCTCATATGCGATAATAGGAGTGCATCATCCATCTTTTTTTTTTTTTGTAGCTATTTAGCTTTGTTTTTCCTATCACCGTTATGTTTATTGAAAGGAAAAATTTCTGTGACAATGGTAAGTGAATCCTAGTTTGTGTGTGAATAGATTAAACCCACAATTTCCAATGAAAAATATGAATGCCTGAAAGGGAAGCAAATACAAAAAGACAGGGAAACCAGGACTTCTCACACACACTGACTAATCAGTCCATCTGATATTTCTAGCCACCATCCATATAAGCAATGATTATGTAAAGCAAAAAGGATAAAATAACTGCTTTGCCACGACAGAAAAAGCTCCAAGGGGACAGAGTTACCATTCTGGCTTCCCCCATTCCCAGCCTCCACACTTCAGAAAAACTGGCAGGCTACAATTGGCACTTAAAAAAGTGTTACAAAACACTGACAAGTATTAGAGAAATGTTGATTAATGTAAACAGCCTGCCTCAAGGAATACCATTCTTAAGAAGTCTGGTTTTCCAGTTAACATTTCTATGGAGACCGGTATCTTCAGGCAAATACAGGGGAGTATTTCAAGAAGCCTTTGTTAGAGAGAGTGTGTTGCCGTCATATTTATGTCTTTAATTTCTGAAAACTTCAAAAAAATATATAGGTGAAAAAGTCAATGGGTCTTAAAAAAGGAAGGAAATTCTGACAAATGCTACAACATGGACAAACCCAAAGGACATTGTGCTCAATGAAATAAGCCAGACACACACACACAAATACTGTATATGTCTATGTATATGAGGTACCTAGAGTAACCAGATTCATAGAAAGTAGAATTGGAGTTGCCAGGGGCTGGGAAGAGGAAGGATGGGGAGTTACTGCTTAATAGGTACAGAGTTTTGCTTTTGCAAGATACAGAGTTCTATGGATGGTATGGTGGTTGATGGTAGCACAATAACCTGCAGGTGGTAAAGGATCCTGACCTGGGCACTTAAAAATGGTTAAGATGATAATATTTATGTTATGTGCATGTTACCAATTTTTAAAAAATCAATAGGATTCCTTTTTTTTTTTGTCAAGCAACAGTTTTACAGTGCATTCTCGTCCTGCTCATTTTCTCAATTCTGCATACCATTGTTTATTGAGTACTTACTATGTGTCAGACACTGTTCTAAGTGCTTTACTTGTTTGTACTACCTCATTTGACCCTCACATCATTTCTTTTAGACAAATACTATTATCATCTCTACTCACGTGAGAAGAAACCTGAGGCCTGTACTTTCTCAGAGCTACATGTGGGAGGGCTGGGCTTTGAACCCTGGCACCACAGAGCTCACTAGCAGCCACTAGCCACAGCTGAGTACTTAGTTACCCTTCCCAGTGCCTTTGTTCACTCTCCTCTCAGTAAATCACGTCCCTCCTTGATCTACTGGTAGAAAAACATTGATATGTATTTTGTCCATGTTAACCTTAAAAATAAAAGTTATTTTACCAGGTAAGACAGGTTTATTCAGGAATAGCAGAGAATTGCAGTTGAGACATGCAAGCTACAGCAAAACCATAGGCATGAATGGGAGAACAAAGGAAAGGGATACTTTTATAAAAGAAAAGGGCTGAAGTTCTGGAGGTCCTAGGCCCGGCAATCAGAAAACACAAAGAAATAAAAGGCCTCCATATTGGCAAGGAAGAACTCAAACTGTCCCTGTTTGCAGATGACATGATATTGTACATAAAAAATCCTAAAGACTCCACTCCAAAACTATTAGATCTAATATCTGAATTCAGCAAAGTTGCAGGATACAAAATTAATACACAGAAATCTGTTGCATTCCTATACACTAACGATGAACTAACAGGAAGAGAAATCAGGAAAACAATTCCATTCACAATTGCATCAAAAAGAATAAACTATCTAGGAATAAACCTAAGCAAGGACGTGAAAGACCTATACACTGAAAACTACAAGACATTCTTAAGAGAAATTAAAGAGGACACTAATAAATAGAAATTCATCCCATGCTCTTGGCTAGGAAGAATTTATACTGTCAAAATGTCCATCCTGCCTAAAGCAATCTACAGATTCAATGCAATCCCTATCAAAATACCAACAGCATTCTTCAATAAACTAGAGCAAATAGTTCTAAAATTCATAAGGAATGACAAAAGACCCCGAATAGCCAAAGCAATCCTGAGAAGGAAGAATAAAGCAGGGGGGATTATGCTCCCTGACTTCAAGCTCTAGTACAAAGCTGCAGTAATCAAAACAATTTGGTACAGGCACAAGAACAGACCCATAGACCAGTGGAACAGAATAGAGAGCCCAGATATAAACCCAAGCATATATGGTCAATTAATATACAATAAAGGAGCCATGGATATACAATGGGGAAATGACAGCCTCTTCAACAGCTGGTATTGGTGAAACTGGACAGCTACATGTAAGAGAATGAAACTGGATTACTGTCTAACCCCATACACAAAAGTAAACTCAAAATGGTCAAAGACCTAAATATAAGTCAGGAAACCATAAAACTCTTAGAAAAAAACATAGGCAAAAATCTCTTGGATATAACATGAGCAACTTCGTCATGAACATATCTCCCTGGGCAAGGGAAACAAAAGCAAAAATGAATGAATGGGACTATATCAAACTAAAAAGCTTCTGTACAGCAAAGGATACCATCAGTAGAACAAAAAGACATCCTACAGTATGGGAGAATATATTCATAAGTGACATATCCGATAACAGGTTGACATCCAAATTATATAAAAAGCTCACACACCTCAACAAATAAAAAGCAAATAAGCCAATTAAAAAATGGGCAGAGGAGCTGAACAGACACTTCTCCAAAGAAGAAATTCAGATGGCCAACAGGCACATGAAAAGATGCTCTATATCACTAGTCATCAGAGAAATGCAAATTAAAACCACAATGAGATATCACCTCACACCAGTTAGGATGGCCACCATCCAAAAGACAAACAACAAATGTTGGCGAGTATGTAGAGAAAGGGGAACCCTCCTACACTGCTGGTGGGAATGTAAATGAGTTCAACCTTTGTGGAAAGCAGTATGGAGGTTCCTCAAAAAACTCAAAATAGAGATACCATTTGACCCAGGAATTCCACTCCTAGGAATTTACCCTAAGAATGCAGCAGCCCAGTTTGAAAGACAGGTGCACCCCTATGTTTATCACAGCACTATTTACAATAGCCAAGAAATGGAAGCAACCTAAGTGTCCATCAGTAGATGAATAGGTAAAGAAGATGTGGTACATATACACAATTCAGTCATAAGAAGAAAACAAATCCTACCATTTGCAACAACATGGATGTAGCTAGAGAGTATTATGCTCAGTGAAATAAACCAGGCGGAGAAAGACAAGTATCAAACGATTTCACTCATCTGTGGATTATTAGAACAAAGAAAAAACTGAAGGAAGAAAACAGCAGCAGACTCACAGAACCCAAGAATGGACTAACAGTTACCAAAGGGAAAGGGGCTGGGGAAGATGGGTGGGAAAGGAGAGATAAGGGGGAAAAAGGGCTATTACAATTAACACACATAATGTAGCAGGGGTGGGGGTGGGGTGCGGGGATACGGGGAAGGCAGTGTAACACAGAGAAGACAAGTAGTGATTCTATAATGTCCTTCTACACTGATGGACAGTGACTACAATGGGGTATGTGGTGGGGACTTGATAATAGGGGGATTCTAGTAACCATATGTTGCTCATGTAATTGTATATTAATAATAGCAAAATAAAATAATATAAATAAATAAAATGAAGAAAAGGGTTGAGTTGGGAGGGCTGTTCTAAGCAAAAAGGCCATTGGAGGAAATAGAATGCCACGTGTTGTGGCTACTCATTGGCTGGGCCATTGCCAGGAGAGGTAGAAACCTTCCATCCTCTGGTTGGGGTGTAGAGTAGCTAAAACAGTATGGTGTGGGTCACTGCCAGTGAGGTCTGGGATTTACCAGGAGTGGTTGGTGTGAATTCTTCCCCTGCAAACCCCTGATGCCATATCAGTAAGGTTTCCCTTTATTAATTTCCACACCCAGAAGCTTCCTAATATTTCACTTGATGCTTTTGAGGTAGAGGTTGATACTTAAGAAATGATATACCTGCATGCAAAGCTAACAGCTGCCTCAGGGCTGTGGAATCGTGTCCTCAAGCAGAGATGTGCAGCCACCTTAAGTTGAGGGCTTTCTGGCAGCACCCAACCCATTCTCCAGATTGCAGGTCAGCAAATAAAGGTGGGCTCAGTAGCCTCCTGAAGCAGAGGAATGAGAGATACTCCAAGTCTTCGTTTCACCAAAGGACAGCAAAGCAACTGTTGTTACTTACAACTTCACAAATGATAAAATTCTTAAAAAAATAACAAAATCAGGAGAGCTTTATATAATTCTGTACTTACTGATGGTTTGAGATGTCCTGCTGACAGTAGACACAGAGTTGGGATCTTGTTAACATGTTTGGAGACACTGGGCTTATTGAATGTAAATGAATTTATTCCTCCAAAGCCCTCATAATATCAGTGACTTTCAAGTGTCTTTGACCATTATCCACAGAAGGAAATGCATTTTTAAAATCACAGTCTAGTTCTCTTTTTTTCACACACACACACACACACACACAGGTTGCAACACATGATTTAAAAACACTAATTTAAATTATGCTGTTGTATTAGGGTTCTCCAGAGAAACAGAACCAGTAGAATATATATGTGTATGTATATATAGGAGGAAACTGATTATAGAAATTGACTCATAGGGTTACAGAGGACAAAAAGGTCCCATGATCTGCCATCTGCAAGCTGGAGAACCAGGAAAGCCAGTGGCATAATGCAGTTTAAGTCCAAAGGCCTGAGAACCTAGGGGGGACACTGGTATAAGTCTCAGAGTCTGAAGGCAAAAGAACCAGGAGCTTGACGTCCCAGCTCAAGAAGAGGAGAGTTGGCCTTTCCTGCTGCTCTTTGTTCCATCTGTGGGCCTCCCAGCAGATTGGATGGCACCCACCTGCATTGGAGAGGATAATCTTTACTCAGTCTATTGAATCAAATGCTAATCTCCAGAAACACCCCAATAGACACACCCAGAAATTATGTTTTGCCTGCTATCTGCGCATCCCTTAGCCACATAAAGTGAACCATTACAGGTAAAGAATTTTTCAGTTCAGTTATTCACATCTCCAGTGTATGGAAAGTCATTAACCTAAAACCATATTCATGTAAAAAAGGGACAAAAATCTGCTCAGTAATGTTAGGACAGATTTTTCTTTCCTTTCCACTTTTTGCAATGATAAATCATAATCCCTGCCTTAAACAAAATAGCAGTCTGAGTTCCAAATCAGTAGGATTCAGAGCTCTTCAGAAAATTTCCTGCATAATTCTGTCACTCCCTCCTCTGCTGGCCCTTTTCTGCCCTTCCCCTTAACTTCTTGGCTTCCCCATCCCATCCCCCACATCCCATGGCATCCTTCATCCACCTCCCTGCCTTGTACCCCAAACCTATGATGGTATAACAAAATGGCTCAGAGACAGAGGGTCCTGAAATGTGCCTCTTACTATACAACCTGGGGCAGACCATTTTCCCTGCTCTGGGCCTCAGTGTCCTCAGCAATAAAATCAGGATAATAGCACAGGGTCTCTCAAGGTGGTTGCTGGACTGAAAGAGATTTGCTGAGATAATGTAGCATAATCCTTAATGTGGTGGTTGGCCCTGACTACCTGGTTCCCTCTCCCTTTTTGGCCTTGGGCTTGATGAAGGCCCTGTCACAGGTCACTGGGAGCTGGGGAAGTACAACCCCTGCTACTTTGCCTCTGGAAAACCATGTGCAGCACAGATTCCGAGAATGTTTTCTGTGGAACTCTTGTTCAATCACGCCCCAGTGCTCTGGGGCTCAGCAAGTACCTCATCGTGGTGTTTCTCTGGGCCAGGATAAGTGGATTTCAGCGAAAGGCAGGAGCCACTGAACTGGAATGCCCTCCCCCCCATAGGCTGCTTCATACCTGAGAAACAGCACTAGTACTACGCATATCTTTTTGGAAGTAAAAACACAATTTGGGGTAGCAGGGCTATGAAAACAAATAATGAACAGTACATAACAGTTACTTTGGGTGGCTAAATGCCCTGAGTGGCCCATTTAGAAATATAATAAAAAAAATGTGACTATCCAACAAGAGATTAATGGAATTAGGTGTCAAATATGCCCTTAACGAATGTCATGCATCCCACCCACTGAATATGAAGTCGTGCATGGGAAAGATCTCAAGAAATACATAGAGAAATATGGAGTCAATTGACTATTAACTGAACTCTTTTGAGGAATGTGATCTGGTCTAGGATTATTTTTGAACTGGGAATGTTCACTTTCCTCTCTGAGACTTTCTTTTCACATCATCTGTTTCATTAGCAATGCCCGAGGTCTCACAAATCTGTGAATGAGGTTCAGTGAGAATTGATGAGCCCTGGCTAAATAGGAGCCCTAATGGCTGTGGGTTGCTGTTCTGTGGTAGAAGTCAAACTCAATTATCTTGAAATTCAACAATTCTCTGTCTACAGAGAGACTCTTTAGGACCTCTTCTGTGTGTCTTTCTTTATTTGAAATCTTTCATTTGAATCAGGCCTACTTTAGAAAGACAAAAAAAAAATGAAATACAAAACTTTCATTTACAAGGATGCTGAGAGAAAAAGAAGGGATTTTTCACTCTAGTTTGGCTCTTTCCAGTAAGGAAAAATTAGTCCATCAGGTAAACAATCTTGGCTACTCAGATCAGGCTTTAAAAAAAAAAAACAAGTCATGATTTATAAAACAGTGTGCTTAGCATTGCTGTATACATAGAACAGTTCTATCAGCTTTTACATAGCTATTACTTCCCTCCCCCACTGCAGCCATTTCAGGAAAAGTTCTTTTTGGGATGATAGAACAAAGGCTATCTTTATGCTGTGAACAGTGCTAAACTCCCAGGGTTGGAGGAGGGGAGAAGAGGCAGGAACAATGAACAAGGAGGAGAAAGTGGTACTTAGTTCTTAAATTTCACTCAGTAAGAATTCCTCCATGTCAAATGGGGAGGCATAGCTAGAATTTACAGTCTGTCTAAACTGTTAACCATTGTCTTCAACAGATCCTTCGATGTACACCCTTCTTTTTCAGTAAGCATGTCAATATCATAATTGTGTGATATAATGAATTATAAGGAATACATATTTGGTCATTCTGATGACCAAATCTATATTTCCCAGGTATATTTGGTCTTCATCCACAGTTCCTGAAAACACTGCAGAGTCTTAAAGGTGAAACAGGTGTTTTGTCATGTTAATGAGAGACTTTTGGACCCCCTCCCAAGAGCAGGGGCTGGAGACTGAATCAACCAATGGCCAGTAATTTAGCCAATCATGACTATGCAATGAAACCCTCACAAAACCCATGAGAAGAGCTTATTGCTTGCTCTCTCTGCTCTGCCCTGCTCGGTTGGATCCTGCTTCTCAGTTGAGGAGAGCTTCTATGTTTAGGGAACCAGAATGCCTCCATGGGCCACCAAGCTAGGCCCCAGGCTCCACAAGGATAGAAGCTCCTTTATTTGGTACCTTGCCCTATGTCTCTCTTCATCTGTCTGTTAACATGTTAACCCTTTATTAAACTGCTAAACATAAGTGTTTTTCTGAGTTCTGTGAGCCACTCTAGCAAAACAATCGAACCTAAGGGGGAGGTTGTGGGAACTTCCCATCTGTAGCCGGTAGGTCAGAAGCATAGGGAGCTGCCTGGGGCTTGTGACTGGAGTCTGGAGATGGGGGTGGAGGACAGTCTTGTAGGATGGAGCCCTTAACCTGGGAATCTGATGCTATCTCCGGGCAGATAGCATCAGAATTGAATTCAATTCTCCAACACCCTGCTGGTGTTCAAGAATTGCTTGGTGTAATAAGTTTTTGCAGGAAGACCTCTCTCACATACTTCCACACACTGGCATCGGGTCCGGGTACCCGAATGAAGTTTCACTGCTATTACTTCTGTGTATAATATTGTTAATGTTCTACATATATCTAAGGAAAAAAATACTCCATCGTATTTTGTGTCAGAGATATGGCAGTCATACATTATCAGGCATTGGGACCAGCATGGGCTGGAAGGTCCACCTTTGCACTGGGCTAAAATTAGGAGATTCTTTTCTAGGATAAGGTCTGCTCATCTCTATCATCCTTTTGGGTTGAGAATAACAGCCAAGGTGGGATTGGGGAAGATGGGGGTGGAAAAGGGGTACCAGGTGTAGGTAGAATAGGTTCGTGTTGAGTATTTTTCTTTCCAGTGCAGAAAGGCCCTGACTGTTCTTTCGTGAGTACTATGATTCACGTTTCTCAAAAAATGCTCTGATCGGATACTGCATAGTTGCACAATCTCAACAGATATCCAGTGAGAATCTCTCACTGGATTTAGTTTCACTGAGTTTAGCTCAATGGTCTGTAAAGAACAGTTCTTCCATATGTAAAAGCAATCAGCAGGGAAAGAGCCCCTTGAAATACTGGCTTTTGGACCCAGAAAAGTACAAATCGTTTACATTTTTTTAGCCTTTAAAGTGAATGAATGTATATCAACAATACTTAAATTTTTAAAAAGAGAAATAAAAAAAAGAAAATACATTATCTAGAAAAAATAAAGTTAATGGAATTTCTTTAACGAAGCCAGGTCTTTTTCTGGCCAAAACTCTTAGGGGCTGATGCCCTGGTCACGAAGCCCCACTGTAGACTAGTCACTGTCCATCTGGATCACATTCGCCTGGGCTGTTGGTCTTTAGTAAGTGGACATTTTCTAATCCTTTATTCATTAAGACTTAGCTGCCCTGTGTCTCACTTTGGGGGTGATTAATAGAAGATAAAGGTAACAAGTTATTAGCCAGTATATTTACTTGGATATACCAATAAATAGTCCTAAGCATTGAGGACATAGGTATTACATAACAGTTAATTCCTCTTTCAGGGAGCATACAGTATCATTGGGAAATCAAAGCTTATACTTTAAATGATAAGTAATAATAAACACTAAGACAGTACATGCTGATGATCAAATGTGTGTTATTTTGGATGAGCCGGGTAAGAATTAGTGGACCATGCACCCAGAGATGACGTCATGAATCCCTTCAGTACTTTGCCTTAAGGACTCAGATTTTTTCAGGTGGCACTGAATCTTAGTGCTGTGTCCTTGGTGGGGTAAAATCAAAGGCTGACTTATTTCATTCTCTCATACAAATAAAGACTAATTTTACTAGCAGAAAATGGCTCATATCTATGCATTCTAAGATAAAAACCATGAGTACATCTTCATGAAATACACGTTGGTCATTGACCTATGCCTAGGTAACTGTTTCTAAGCTTTGCCAATAATGTTTGTTTTCTACTCATTAATTCCTTCCAAACATTTAACTTAATTGGGTCTGTAGGTCATAGGGGATAGGGGTAGGGAAGGCTATCTTTATCTAATTTTAGCAATATATTCTTTTGGCCCAGCTCCTGGAACACTAGCATCCCATAAAGCATAGTTTGGGGACAATTTTTTAAACTATAGGAGAGGTTAGAGAGGGAAGTTCAGGTCCTGAAGCAGACTGAAGGAAGACAGACACCTTTGGGCACCTTAGAGTTGTTATCATTGGCATTACCATCACCATCATCATTTTCTAACCGTGGTTCCTGAGCTCACTAGTCTACGTACTTTATATATGGATTCATTATTCCTCACAGTGACTTTATAGTCGGTACTATTATCACCTAGGAGGGCTCATGTTATGTACCAACTTGACTAAAGGTTGCCCAGGTAGCTGGTAAAACATCCTTTCTGGTTGTGTCTGTGGGGGTGTTTCCAGAAGAGATTAGCATTTGAATCAGTAGAGGGGTAGATGGGTGTCAGCAGGATTCATCCAGTTGACTGAAGGCTTACAGAGAACAAAAGGGTAGAGGAAGAAGGAGTTGACTCCCTTTCCTCTTGCAGACTGGCAGTTGGTTTGGAGTTTACACCATCAGCCCCCTCCTCCCCAAGCCCGGGTTCTCTCTGGTCTTTGGCCTCTGACTGTTCCACCACCAACTGCCCTGATTCTCAGGCCTTTGGACTCAGACTGAATTATACCACCACTGGCTTTCCAGCTTTGCAGATGGGCTTCTCAGCCTCCATAATCATGTGAGCCATTTCCTATAATCACTTTCTTTCCCTTTCCCTCTCTTGATAGGTCGGTAGGTAGGTAGGTTGGTAGATAGACAGACAGACAGACAATAGGTAAGGATGTAGGTAGACAGAGAAACAGACAGGCAGGTAGGTAGATAGGCAGACAGACAAGTAGGTAGGTAGATAGGTAGGAAGATACGTAGGTGGGTAAAGATAAGGGTAGCGATAGAGATAATCCTATTGGTTCTGTTTCTCTAGAGAACCCTGACTAATACACCCCCATTTCATATATAGGCAAACTGAGGCACAGAGTGTTAATGACTAGGCCCAGTGTCATAGCTAGTGAGAGGCAGAGCCACTCCACAGTCAGCCTTCTTAGCCAGGTTGCCTGCCACCTCTCAGGTAGATTACTGACACCCTCTTTTGCTGAGGCCTAACCTCTGGGTTTAACTGAAGGAGCTGGACATAGAGAAGTCTGGTTAGGAGTTCCCATCCCACGGGAGCATCAGAAAGCCACAGGGGGAAGAGATCTGTCTTGAGCTCAGGAACAGGAGCAGAACCACCATAGTGCCATGCTTTTGGACAGGTATGAGGTGCATTAAGGTGAACAGTATCTGTTCTGCCTCTTCCCTGGCATCTTTTTCTTCACTTCTAGGCCTTAAGGAACTTGAACAGCTTGTAACAAGACTTGTTATTTCCAGTGGCCTCTCAAAGTCTTTAGTTTGGGTAGGCAAACATGGGCTTTACCCCAGGAGGGGAGATGAACCTGGCTGGGAGCATGTGTGGCAGCACTTCCAGTGTTGGGCATTCCAGCTGCCTCTCATCAAAGAAGATGATCTAGGGTCCTTTTTTTCCTCCCGCTTCTGCCCCCTTATCTCCCTCTTCATGGCTACATTCTCTCCATCTTCCATTTCCCCCAGTATGCTAGTCTGGGCCACATTTTTTGGTAGGTGTTATTTCTGTTCATTTAAGTTCAGAAAGCATGTCCCATCTTTCTCTCTGTCACTGCCATCCTGAAGGGCCAGGCTGGGCTTCCCCGTGCATTCCAAGGGTGCTTACACTAAGGAGGTCAATGGAAGCCTGGTTTACAGATCCTGGCCTCGGTCCCATCCTGCTCTACAGTGAACCAGAGACACACTGATTTGGAGAGGCGGGCATGAATGGTTAGGGCACTGGCTCAGCTAGTTCTTTTTTTCCATTGGTTTTTGTTCAGTGTGTCTGTTCTCTCCATCAGCAAAGATCCCTGGAGGACTGGAGAGGGGAGTGGTAGGAGCTGTACATCAGAATTCTTCCCTGAATTTAACTTCTAATAGGAGGAGGACAGTGTTAGATGATGTGATTGCTTTAATATTAGCAACTGACACTAGACAGACTGATACAGTCCCCACAGAGCCCACAGACAGACTGGTTGTACTTTTGTCAATATTCAATCAAGAGCCATAAAATATTTCATCTTCTCTAATCCAATAATCCTACTGTTGGAACTGCATCCCAAGGAAACAGTTCAAAGTAAGATAAGATAATTGTAAGTATATCTGGTACCCAAATCTGAGTTTCTAAATACCCTCATCCAATAAAAGTGACCAGATATCCTCACAGAAATGGCTGGTTCAGTTCAGGGGCAGGGAAACCTCTTGTTGTTAGAAAGCAAAATGGTACTTAGAGGAGGAAGAACTTTGGGTGGAGAGGTAGTGGATTCTGCTTTAAATTGAATTTGAGATACCTGGGAAGTATACAGCTGGAGATGTTCCCTGGATACTACTTGGACCCAGATCAGTGTGGACATCCAGATATAGATAGAGACATAGTGTAGATGGGTAATAGGGTAAATAGTTCCTTGCATCTTGTGCAGAAGAAATCCTCCAGATGCTTGGTGAAAATAAACGTTTCTGGGTCCCACTACAGGGAGCAGGGCAAACCATTTTTAAGATACTCCTCAGATCATTTTTTTAGTACATATCAGCCTAAGCAATACTTATTTAAAGGATTGGGAAACTGCAAGGCTCTATTATGGGAACTTGAGAAGAATTAGGGAAGCATAAGAGGTGACTGAATAATAATACAGTGGCCACATAGCTGAGAAACAGTGTGTCTCACTGCAGAGCCCTGTGCAGTGTTGCTAAGAGGGCAGGAGAGACACTCGAAGCAAAATGGAAAAGGGAAGCCATAAGAGAACAGAAGAAAATGTACGTAAAATTTTACCTAATCACAAAGTAGGGAACTTTGCAAGTAAAAAGCAAAGGAAGAAAAAGTATTGCCAGATTTGACGACATGGATGTTACATACTTCAGCATATCAACAAAATCACAAAAAAATGGGAAATGGGGAAATCCTGTAGCATGTATGGTGAAGCAAAATAATGTTAATATATGAATCTTTTATAATTCATTCAAAACACTCTGCATATACTAGTCGAAAAATGAGCAGAGACATGAATAGTCAATTCCCAAAGAAAATGTAATTGTCAATATATAAGAAAAAATGAATATGAAATATATAGTCAAATATGCCATTTTTTAAAGCTATCCCCACATATGTGAGACTGTACATTATTTGTCTTTTTCTGTCTTATTTCACTTACTATGATCCCCAAAATGCCATTTTTAACTCCTCATATTGGCAAATCCTTTACCATTAAGCACAATAATGCTCTGGCTTAGAGAATCAGGAAAATAAAGTCATTCACTGTTAGTAGAATATATTTGGTGTAAGTTTTCTGAAAGTCATTTGAAAGTATCTATCAATAATTTGAAAATGTTCCTACCCTTCAAAATCAATTATGCTTCTAGGAACTTATCTTTTACATTTATGTAAAGTGATGTTCCTTCCAGCATTATTGATATTATCAACAAACTAAAAACAACTTGAATGTCCAATGGCAGTGATTTGGTTCCATAAATTATGGAAGCCACATAATGCTGTATTTTTCTAAAACCTTTACAAAACATGCTTTAGTAAAAGAGTCCCAAATCTGGGTGCCTGGTGGTAACAGAAGTGAGTAAACTAGTCTGGATACAAAATGGAAACATGGAGTAGAAAAGAATTATTTCACTTTCCTCTTAATCCTACCATTAAAAAAATTTTTTTTGAAAGAGTGGAAGTGAAATTATAAATAGAAGCTTACAGTATCAGAGGGTAGGCAACTGAGAGTAGTGGAGACTGCAGTAAAGTGAAGAGCACAAGCCCTGCCTCCCAGGATCAGCTTTTCCTCAGTTCCATGTGGTTGAACAGTATGTGAACCAGTCAAATCTATATATTGGCTCAAATTTACAATCTTTGCTTTAAAACTTTTATTGGCAAGAAAATGTTTATATGTTAAGTGAAAAAAAGGTTAAGCAATAGTAATTGATATTAGTATATCATGGTATAATATTTAGTGGATAATACTTGTATTTGCATGTGGACATCTGTGTGTACACATCTTATATGCACAGAAAAAAGCTTTTAATTTGGAAGGAAATAAACCAAAAATATGGTTTTCTTAATGATCAGTCTAAATTTTTCTTTAATATCATCTGCATTTTTAATGTTTCTATAATAAATGCATAGATACTACTTTTTAAAACAATTAAACCAACAAAAGTTTACTTTGAAAACCCTGGACCCAGTGATGACACCCAGGAAGGATGTTCCTGAAAAGCACAGATGGAGTCCTACCTGCAGCAGTAGGTATTGTCAGCTCTTGAGCTGGAGCTAGGTCTGCTAGCCTGCTTATCTGTATATTTTTTTTAAATATTTGCTGGCTTTTGGTGACCTTGTCCTCATCCCTGTTGCCAAGTTTGTAGAAGTGTGAGCCAGTGAGGGTTTCCCCATTCTAAGTTTTGCAAGAAGTTCTATTTCTTCATAGTTACAGATGTACACTTTAATAAAGGCAACCATGTAAATATATAATACCGACTCAAGAACTGGCAGCTCAATTAGTTTCAATAGCACAAATCCATGCACTATACTTCAGTTGTTCAAATGTCCTCATAAAAACGGTTATGAAAAGTTGGTGTTCACACAGGCACATGGGCCATCTTAAACACTGATAAGTTGTCTCTTTTCCCCTGAGCTTGAGAACAGCAGCAGATTCACACTTTGCAAGTCAGGCCAACAAATCTAGGGAATGCAAACAGAGCTGGAAACCTGTGAACGCTTTAGTTCCTTCGCAGACTTACATAGCAAAATGGATTGCTTTGCAATTGTGAAGGGGAAAAGAGAATAGGGCCAAGAAGAAAAGAATGTGTTGACTTTGTCTGCCAGTGGTTTGAGTAGAGAATGTGGTTTTTTTTTTTTCTTTTTTGGATGAAAAGTGGGATCTTAATGCGCGCTCACAGTCGGCTTAGGCAGCCGCTGAAAGCTTCTCTTGTCAGGCAGCACCCTAGATAGAAGGACCCATTGTTTTCTACATCTGAAGTTATCACTCTTCCCTTTTAGCCTTTCTTTTGGACCATCTCTCGTGTTTGCTTTATCAAAGTATTTTAATCCCTAATGTGGTGACTTGGTGTAATTTATCTCATTAAGCCTCTCCTATTTTCTTCTGTTTCATTGTCTAATATTATAGTGTTTTATAGTGCTTATACCAACAAGCCACTCCTTTGTCCTATTGTTTCAGCTCTAGGCCAAAAATCAACAAATGAAGTTTTATCTTTCCCATCTTGGACCTCACCTACTTGTCATTCAGTTTGTATAGATTGCATGAAGAGCATGTTCCTTTGAAAACAAAGCAAGGATTCATTTTTACGACCTAAAAACAAACAATTACCTTTCTCAAAGGTCCTGGTCAACTCTTTTTATGGGTATAGACAAGTAAAGGGAAAGAAAGCATGTACTTCCCTGTGGGTTGAAAAGCCCAAAGTCCCCTGCCAATAGTGCCCTGCTCCCGAACACACATTTCTTTCAGAGCGTATAGAATATCCTAGAAACAGAATCTGAGCACTGGAAGGCACCTGGTGAGCTTATGTCATCCAAACCTCTGCCCTTCACCAAGACCACACCCAAGTCAGACCCAGCCAGACAGCAGAGAATTGGTTGTTCTTAAGGCATATGAAGGAGCACCTTGTCAGAACCAGTCTCATGTTTGAAATATCATGTCGGAAAATTCCTTTACTTAAATCCAACCTAACAAAAAGTTTTATCATTTCCTCAATTTCTCTTTTTCTTTCCCAGATTGAAAATAACTGGGTACCATCCTCAGGAAACCAACAATTTAATGAGCAATATATTCCTACAGAGCAGTGGCTCTCATACTTTAGTGCACATTAGAATCACCTGGGGGCTTTTTAAAACGATTACTGGACCCCACACCCCAGAGTTTCTGGTTACAGAAGTGGAAGAAGGCTTTTGCTGTCGGGCCACAGACCCTACTTTGAGAACTGCTGATTCTTGGAACTCTAAGGAAGAAAGATGAGGATAATTAAGAAGTAGAAACCAGTTGATTAACAAGCTGAACAAGTCAACCTCCATGTGAAAGTGGAGTTAAACAAGTTAACCTCTACCTAGAACATTCCAAATGTCTATCAGAGAAATTCTTTGCTGCCGCAGAGCTCACAAACTCCGAGTCCAGTGGGGGAGGCTGACCACAAACCGTAGTTTCGGATGTTAGCCATTAACACGGGGAACTGTGTGGATATAGGCAGAGAACACAGTGTTCGGGCTAGTGGGGGAAAGAGGCCTGGAATGCTTCCTGCAGAACTGGAATCCTGAGTTGATTTTTGAGGAGGAGAAGGTATCCAAAGGGGCAGAGCTAGGCATGGGCTCTTCCAGCAGAAGGAACTATATGGCATTAAAGAGGGAATGTGTAGTTTTCCTGGAATAGCAAGTCACCCATTTTCTCAAAGGGGAGAGTGGTAGATGGGGTGGTGGTGTCAGAGCAGGAGCGTGGGCAGGGTCTAGATCAACAAGGAATGTCAAAGCAGATTTAAGAAGTTTGGCGATAGTCTGGAGACAATTATTTAACATCAAGTGTAAAGAACAACTGAATGAGGCTCCACAGAAGGGGACATGAGAGATGAGAAGAGGCCAGAGAGCTCAGCTGTGCCCAATGCTGGTGCTTCCTCCTCTGTAACTAGGACTCTATCGGGTTTATTTTGGTTTTCAGCTGATGTTAGAGCTTTGCTAACCTTCTAGCCTAGTTGTAGACAAAATTCTGTTTCCTTTAAATTTAGTTGAGAGATTTTGGAATTTCATAAAGGGAATTTGTAAAGATAGTAGGCAAACAGAAGACCAAAGTGAACAAAGAGAATATAAAAGTTGGGTCTGGAAGTAAGCAGACTAGGCTTCTAGCTCCATCTTTTACTAGCTGTACAGCCCTGAGCATGTTACTTCTGTGCCATAGTATCTGTACTAAATACTTCCCTAACAAGATCCACAAGATTTCAAGAGCACTAGCCCCTCCCTGTCTTTTTCAGCCTCATCTTACAGCCACTCTTGGTATCCTCACTCTTTCTGTTCTGACCAAATAAATTTTTCAATCCTCTGTTTGTCATGCTCCCTTCTACCACAGGGCCTTTGCATGTGTTGATTCCTCCAGCTGGAATAGTCTTGCCTCCCTCTTCAGTAATTACTACATTTAGATCTAATGCTCACTCTCTATAGGAAATCTCTGATCTCCCTGAATAGGTAAAATTCCTTCTATGATAGGCTTTTTTAGTGTCAGGAACTTTTATTTGATAACACATCATAGTTGTTATTCATGTAATTTTTGGCTTAATATTTGTCTCATCTGCTAAACTAAAGACGGTTTTAGCCTGCAGCCTGTTTTTGTAAATAAAGTTTTATTGGGACACAGCCACACCCACTTATTTATGTATTATCCATGGCCACTTTTGTACTACAGTGGCAGAGTTGAGTTTGCAGCAGCAACTTTATGGCCTGCAAAACCTGAAATATTCACTCTCTGTCCCTTGACAGAAAAAATTTGCCAAATTAGATTATAATCTCCATGATAGCAGGAATAAGGTCTGTTCTTGCTTATTTGCCTATTATCAACATTTAGCACAATGTCTGCTACATGGAAGAACAATGAATGTTTGTTTTCATTTTGTTTTTAATAAATGCAAGGAGATTTTAATGCTTATTTTATCAGAGTGTTAAAAGGGCTGAATACGATAATATGTGTACCATATATACTTATGTACCGTGCGATAATATATGTATATGATAATAAAGAGCCTAGCAATATAGTACCTGGAACAGAGCAGATGGTTAATAAATGTTAGCAGTTATTAGTAGTCTACAGTCCCTTAGTCAATGCGTCGAGTCTTCATTCTGGGTCTGGACCTAAGCTGTCCCCTGATCCTGGGCAGAGTTTCTCTCCCGTCTTCACCTGTCTTACTCTCTCTTGACCTCTGGCCTTGGCCTCGTAGATGAGAAAGGCATTTCCATTTTGGGCTGTGGGGGAATCCTTCTTTGTACTCAGATTCTTAGCAATGTCTTCACCCTTCCTAGAGATTTCCTGCTAGGATGCTCAGACTATTTGAAGCACATTATTCTCAAGCCTTGTCATAGCTTTAGAGGGACTCTCCTTTAGCCTGTCCTGGGGCTTAGCTTCACCAGGTCATCTATGTGATGGGAGTCTGTCTTACATTATGGCCACCCCTTTCAGACCACTTCATTTCTTCTGGTTCAGCAGGAGAAGCTGTAGGTTTGGAGGAGAGCTCCTGATGAGAGAGCAATGGGCAGAAGCTCAGGAACTGGATCTGTGTGCTTTCATAAACAAGAAGAAGAAGGATCAAAGCCCATCCCAGAGCCTGGACACAGTCCCAGCTGAAGGCAGAATCCAAAAAGAGGGGAGGGGAGGTAAGTAAAACCAGGGGTCAGCAAGCTGTGACCCATGGGCCAAATCCAGCTTGCCTGTGGTTTTTATGTGCCTCTTGGACTAAGAATGGTTTTTACCTTTTTAAGTAGTTGGCGAGGAAAAATCAAAAGAAGAGGAATATTTTGTGACATTTAAAAATTATGTGAAATTCCAGTGTCCAGAAGTAAAGTCTTATGGGAACACAGCCATGTTCATTCCTTTACATCTATGACTGTTTTCATGTTACAATAGCAGAGTTAAATAGTTGGCATCAGAAACCATATGGCTCATAAACCTGAAAACGTCTATTGTCTGGCCCTTTGGAGAAAAGGTTTGCAACCCCTGAGTTACACTATTAGCCTGCGCTGTGGTGGTGACTTTGACTTAAGCCCACCAGAGCATCTTCTGTGTTCAGAGTTGCAGGACTTCCGCAAACCCCACTCGGTTCCATCTCATGGTGCAGAACATAGTAATTAGAAGCTTTAGTTAGAGGAATCATTCCTGAAGGAGGGGGAAGGGATGAGATGAGGAACACACCACTTTGATTCGAGTGCTGGTTTCACCACTTAGAGCAGTGCGACCTTGAACCAGTGTCTTAACTTCTCTGAGCAGCAGTTCCCATATTCCCAAATTTGAGTAATTATACTCTCAAATATATGGTGATGTTGTGAGGACCAAATGACCTAATAATACATTCAACAATGCCTAGCCTATCATAGGCACTCAATATATGCTTGCTACCATGACTACGACTGGACAGAGTACACCAATGGAAGCATCAGCCTGGGAGAGGAAAGAGCATCTTGCTTAGTACAGAGTGTCAAAACAGTGGATGTTGGATATAAACAGACCTGGGTTCACTTTGATCTCTGCTGGGGATGTCTGTATGCATCACTGGTGTGTGATCTTAGTAAAGTTAGTTGTTTAACTTCTCTGAGCCTCAGCCCTCTCTCTCTGACACCAAGCCATGCCATGTAACTCAGATGTCAAGTGGGGCCGTCCTACTCTTTGATTTAGGAAACATTGCCTTCTGGTGCCACCTGTCAGTATCTCAGGTGGAATGCGGGGCTTCTGCTTTACCCTCTCTCAACAAGCCCATTCAGAAAACTCAGCAAGCCTTTCATGACTTTAGTAAATTTACTAGAGATTTGAAGAGTTACACTTTGGATAGTAGGGGCACGTTGGACCCCACACAGGCTCTTCCTAAGCCTCCTGCTCTCCTCTTGCCTCTGTCTATTTTTTCTGAGCAAGGAGCCCACAGTACTCTCCTGGTCTCCCCAACATTTCCTGTACCAGCCTCCCTCACCACTTACAGCCCACAGAGGCTGATTAAGGCTTTTTCCTACAAAGATGGTTTTGTCCCCAAGAGAAATTCTCCCAGATGCTAAAAGAATAAATTTCCTCTATCCCCTAACAAGCAAAATAGGGATAATTATGCCTACCTCACAAGGTGTTTGTGGGAATTAAATGGGGTGACGTATCTGCCAGCTCCTGGCATGTAGAAGGTATTCATTAAATGCTACTTCCCTCCCCTTTGATGCTTCATTTGAGATTTGAAGGAATGAAGAGAGAAGCTAAGAGAGAGTTTGAGGTGGGGCTGAGGATAGATAAAGCAGCCAGGAAGGTCATCTCCTTGACCATCACCCTCCAGTGAAGCAGAAGAGATAATTTGCCAAGAGAAACTGGAAGAGGTGGAGGGACCGGGGTGGAAGCCAGACAAGTCTGGTTTGTCTTGGAGTCCATCCAAAAGGGTTTAGTTACTAAAACAGCAGTTCCTCCACATAAATCCTTCAGGTTCTTGAAAAATATTTTTAAATCACTCCAACATCATAAATAATCCTAATTTTATTAATCTTGCCTCTCAGGCCAAGGCACTGCTCCTGCAATGCTCCATCTGCTGAGCGCACAGCAGAAGGGGGAAGGCCCCCAGGCAGAAGGCAGTACCTGGGCCTGGGGCTGAAAGGGCTTAGACGGCTGCACTTTAAACTAGTATTCCTTGATGTTTCCCAAGCCCTTTCAGAGAGGGGCTCTTCTTAGTGATTTTTCCTTAGGTGTAGGACTGAAAACAGGATGCTTATTAGCATGGTTCTGTGTTCAGAGGCATGAGAATTTGGAAATTCTGTTACTTGTCTATTTGGACTTGCCTAATGTTCTATTTGTTTTACTTTTTCTTTCTTTCCTTCTTTTTAAAATTTTTGGTATCATTAATCTACAGTTACATGTGCAACATTATGGTTACAAACTCTCCACTTCATCAGGTCTCCCCCCACCAACCCCATTACAGTCACTGTCCATCAGCATAGTGAGATGCTATAGAGTCACTACTTGTCTTCTCTGAGTTGTACAGCCCTCCCCGTGTCCCACGAACATTACATCTGCTAATCGTAATGCCCCTTTTTCTTCCTTGTCCCTCCCTTCCCACCCATCCTCCCCAGTCCCTTTCCCTTTGGTAACTGTTAGTCCATTCTTGGGTTCTGTAAGTCTGCAGCTGTTTTTTTCTTTCAGTTTTTTTCTTTGCTCTTATGCTCCACATATGAGTGAAATCATTCGATACTTGTCTTTTTCGGCTTGGCTTATTTCACTGAGCATAACACCTTCTAGCTCCATCCATGTTGTTGCAAATGGTAGGATTTGTTTTCTTCTTATGGCTGAATAATATTCCATTGTGTATATGTACCACATCTTCTTTATCCATTCATCTACTGATGGACACTTAGGTTGCTTCCATTTCTTGGCTATTGTAAATAGTGCTGCAATAAACATAGGGGTGCATCTGTCTTTTTGAAACTGGGCTGCTGCATTCTTAGGGTAAATTCCTAGGAGTGGGATTCCTGGATCAAATGGTATTTCTATTTTGAGTTTTTTGAGGAACCTCCATACTGCCTTCCACAATGGTTGAACTAATTTGCATTCCCACCAGCAGTGTAGGAGGGTTCCCTTTTCCCCACATCCTCGCCCACATTTGTTGTTGTTTGTGTTTTGGATGTTGGCTGTCCTCACTGGTATAAGGTGATATCTCATTGTGGTTTTAATCTGCATTTCTCTGATGATTAATGATGTGGAGCATCTTTTCATGTGCCTGTAGGCCATCTGAATTTCTTCTTTGGAGAAGTGTCTATTCATGTCCTCTGCCCATTGCTTAATTAGACCATTTGCTTTTGGTTTGTTGAGGTGCATGAGTTCTTTATATATTTTGGATGTCAACCCCTTATCGGTTACGTCATTTATGAATATATTCTCCCATACTGTAGGATGTCTTTTTGTTCTACTGATGGTGTCCTTTGCTGTACAGAAGCTTGTCAGCTTGATGTAGTCCCACTTGTTCATTTTTGCTTTTGTTTCCCTTGCCCAGGGAGATATGTTCATGAAGAAGTTGCTCATGTTTATGTCCAAGAGATTTTTGCCTATGTTTTTTTCTAAGAGTTTTATGGTTTCATGACTTACATTCAGGTCTTTGATCCGTTTTGAGTTTACTTTTGTATATGGGGTTAGACAGTAGTCCAGTTTCATTCTCTTACATGTAGCTGTCCAGTTTTTCCAACACCAGCTGCTGAAGAGGCTGTCATCTCCCCATTGTATATCCAAGGCTCCTTTATCATATATTAATTGACCATATATGTTTGGGTTAATGTTTGGATTTTCTATTCTGTTCCACTGGTCTGTGGGTCTGCTTTTGTGCCAATACCAAATTGTCTTGATTACTGTGGCTTTATAGTAGAGCTTGAAGTCAGGGAGTGCAAATCCCCGTGTTTTATTCCTCCTTCTCAGGATTGCTTTGGCTATTCGGGGTCTTTTGTGGTTCCACATGAATTTTAGAACTATTTGTTCCAGTTCATTGAAGAAAGCTGTTGGTATTTTGATAGGGATTGCATTGAATCTGTAGATTGCTTTAGGTAGTATAGCCATTTTGACAATATTTATTCTACCTAGCCAAGAGCATGGGATGAATTTCCATTTGTTAGTGTCCTCTTTAATTTCTCTTAGGAGTGTCTTGTAGTTTTCAGGATATATGTCTTTCACTTCCTTAGTTAGGTTTATTCCTAGGTATTTTATTCTTTTTGATGCAGTTGTGAATGGAATTGTTTTCCTGATTTCTCTTTCTGCTAGTTCATGGTTAGTGTATAGGAAAGCAACAGATTTCTGTGTGTTAATTTTGTATCGTGCAACTTTGCTGAATTCAGATATTAGTTTTGGAGTGGAGTCTTTAGGGTTTTTTATGTACAATATCATGTCATCTGTAAATAGTGACAATTTGACCTCTTCTTTACAAATCTGGGTGCCTTGTATTTCTTTGGTTTGTCTGATTGCTGTGGCTAGGACCTCCAGTACTATGTTGAATAACAGTGGAGAGAGTGGGCATCCCTGTCTTGTTCCCGATCCTAGATGAAAAGCTTTCAGCTTCTCGCTGTTAAGTGTGATGTTAGCTGTGGGTTTGTCATATATGGCCTTTATGATGTTGAGGTACTTGCCCTCTATACCCATTTTGTTGAGCCTTTTTTTCTTAACTGCAAAATTTTTTTAAACTTCTTCCAAAAGAGCTGATAGGTGGTTCTATTCCATTTTGCTGTGGGCCAAGGATGTTTCTACCCAGTGTTGTGAAAACAAATTGTTGTGATTTAGTCAATGCCAAATTGTATCCTCATACCTTAAGAGGCCCTTGCTGTCCTCCCCAACTCTCCCCACCAATATCTATTTTTTTAACCAAGAGATTTTGCATAGCTTTTCTTTCCAAAGCAAAGATAAGATGAAGAATAACAACAGCTGTTTCTCTTATGTGGTGTTGTTTGGAGTTTAAGGAAAAAAAAAAGGGAATTCAGGAAACACGGGTTCAATTCCATTAGTCTACTGTGTGTCTTCTGAAAGATTCTTAATTAAATGTTTTGGTTTTATGACTTGTTTTCCCCAAATATAAAAGAACTTATGACACCAAAAAACATAAAGAAATATAAACAAAAACCATGCATAAGATCCCCCACCTTCAGAAAACCCCCTGTTAATGTCTTGATGTATTTCTCTAGAATTTTCTCTGCAGATGTGCATACAATTACCAAATGCAATCCTATTGTACAGTTTTCTGAAGCCTCTTTTTCTACTTAAGTTGATTTCATGAGCATTTCCTAGTCATTAAAAACTCTTCCTAAACTCCCCTTTTAGTGGCTGTGTGATATTTGTAGTATCGCTGTGCCCTCACTGACTTAATCACTCTCAGATTATTCCACACATAGGCTATGTCTCATTTTTCATGATAGAAATGATGCTGCAGTCAGCTTCTTTGTACCTTGTCCTGAAATTTCTGGGAAGGTATTCCAAGAAGTAAGGTTACAGGCAAAACAGAATCCTGGAACCTCACTTTAGTCTTCACTGACTGGTCAGCCTAGAGTGCTTCCTCTGGACCTCCTAACAAAGTGTTTAGTAACTAAAAGAGCACAAGGACTGGCCGAATTTTGCCTTTGCAGTGGTTTCATGGTGTGCAGCTGGAGGACAATATAATATATCATAATTATGATTTGGCGGTATTCTAAGATGTTGATAATAAGAGCTAACATTTATTGGGTGGTTGGTTAATATGTGGTAGGCCCGGTTTTAAGTGTTTCACAAATATTAACTCACTTAATCTCACTAAAATTCTAGGAGGTAGATCTGTTATCCCCAGTTTACAGATGGGAAAGCTGAAACACAGAGGGTTAAACTAGAGGGGAAGTGGCTGAGCCAGGATTCAAACCCCAATCTTTTGGCAGCAAGCTCATGCCCTTAACCACTCGATGACCCTACCTGAAATAACCAAGTGGGTAAGGTTCCAAGGCTGCAGTATATCGGGCTGCCTAAGAGGTTGGTGACTCCACTGTCACTGCTGAGTTACAGCCCTTCTTTCCCACTTCACTAGCTGTGCACCAGCTTGGTGAGGGCAGGAGAAGAAGGCAAGCTACAAAGCACCCGATTCTGCTTGCTTATTTATTTATTTGTGTATTTTTATTACTGTACATTTTAATTGAAATATAGTTGATATACAACATTATATTGTCTTCAGGTGTACAACCATAGTAATGCAATAATTATACACATTGCCCACCATAAGTGTAGCTACCATCACCTTACAAAAATATTAGAATATTCTTGACTATATTCCCCATGTCATATTCTTCATTCTTATGACTTATTTTATAACTGGAAGTTTATATCTCTTTATCCCCTTCAGCTGTTTTACTCATCCTGATACCTCTCCTCCCCTATGGCAACCGCCAGTCTATTCTGTGTGTTTATGTTTATGTGTTCTGCATGCTTATGTCTATTTCTGGTCTGTTTATTTTTTTAGATTCCACATACAAGTGAAATCATGGTATTTGCTTTTCTCTGACTTTTTCCACTTAGCATAGTGCCCTTGAGGTCCATGTATGTTGTTGCAAATGGCAAAATTTCCTTCTTTTTATGGGTGAATAATATTCCATTGCGTATATGTACCACATCTTCTTTATGCATTCTTCTATCAATGGACATTTAGATTGCTTCCATATCTTGGCTATTGTAAGTAATGCTGTGATAAACATAGGCTTGCATGTATCTGTTAGTCAGCTAAGTTCCCAGTTCCGTATCTGAGTGGGAAGAGGAATAGATATGAGTGTGGTCTCAGAAAGGGAAGGAGGAAGAAATGAAAAACAAAAAAAAACTGTTTTAAGGTTTTGGTATTTTCTTGTTTTTATTTTTGTTTTGACATTCAGTAGAGCGTTCTACTTGCCCAATTAGAAGCAATTTTCCCTTACATTTTTCATCAGTCCATTTCAACAGATTCTTAGCACATGTGTTGCTCAGTGCCAGAAGTGAGCTGCAGAATAGGAGTTACTGGGGACAACTGTGACTATGAATTCTGAAGGAAGTAACTCATCATTTTGGGATCTGACCCCTGAAGATTGACCTCCAAGCAACAATTCAACTGGGATGATTTAAAGGCACCACATTGTGGAGAGCACTGCTTAGGACTGAGATTCTGATTAATAGCCATTTTCTTTTGTTCCACCTACTTATGTTTACTTAAAATAATACCAGTATTACAGAGATTACACAGGGTGTTTTTATTGAGATAAAGTCTGCTGGTGCCATGATGAAACACAATACAACACAACCATCACAGCAGAAAATGAGCAAGGCAGCCGATCTGACCAGCCTCACCCTCCTGCCCTGCCAGGTTCTTCCTAGGGAAACCAGCCAGAGAATTTGCTTCCATTCACACTGGCTGAGGACTCAAATGGGGAAAACTTCAAACAGCACCAGCAGGAACCACAGAACCTACAGGTAATGCTGCCAGCATAGAAATCCTACCAGGGGTTCAGTCTCTGAGTCGGGCACTCAAACAGCCAGAAATAGGCTTTACATGTCTGCTCTGCCTGTGCCTGGCACACAGAGGCGTTTCCCCCCAACATGTGCTGAACGGCAGTGGGTTCTGTTGAATGCATGGAATGGTAAAGGTAGAAATAGAGATGCTTTGTCCTTTTATTTTGAGAAAGTCTAACAATAATATTAATTAACATTATTTCCTATGGGCCAAGCCCTATTCCAAGCACTTAATATTCATTATTTCTTTTAATTCTCACAACATTCCTATGAGGTAGGTTTTTTTTTTAAAGGACTTGATTGATTTAGAGTGGTTTTAGTTCACAGGAAAACAGAGGAAGGTACAGAGATTTCCCATATACTCCTCAGTCCCTCCACATGCACAGCCTCCCCCACTATCAACAGCCCTCACCAGAGGATGAATTGTCACAACTGATACACCTACACTGACATATCATCATCACCCAAAGCCCATAGTTTACCTTAGGATTCAATCTTGGTGATGTCCAGTCTATGGGTTTGGGCAAATGTGTAATTGACAAGTATCTCTTATTATGGTATCATACAGGGTAGTTTCATGGCCCTAAGAATCCTCTGCTCTACCTGTTCGTCTCCTCAACCCCCAAGATAGAAACTTTCAGTATTTCCATTTTATAAATAAGGAAGCTGAGGTTGAATAACTTCCCGAGGGTCGTAGAGCTGGTACATGGTAGGATTGGACAGTCTGACTTGAGAGCCATTCTCCATTCCACTGCCTCTCAGATTATTTTAGGAGGCTACGTCCATGAGAAGTATATCTATGTAGCATCCTGAAGAAATGTTAGAATGGAGTTTGCACCCCAATATATGTATGTGTGTGTATACACACACACACACACACACACACACATACACAAAGGATACTATTTGTATCATTAAATCATATGTATAATTATATATTTCTACAGATTGATCAGTGATACATAGTGAGGCTAGTTTTAACAATGTCTTATATGAGTGAAGTATTTTTAAGCATTCTGAAGATAATATACATGCATAAAAATGTACATATTTGTACAGCTTTAGGAACTTTCACAGACTGGAAACTCATGCATCCACCTCTTCAAACAAGAAACAAAACATTATCAGCACCCAAAAGACCCTATCCATTATCTCCCCCAACGAGGGTACCCTGAATCTTGGCTTCTAAAACCATAAATTAGTTAGCAAAGAGAAACTTTTAATAGTAGGAAAATTGTCAAAGCTCATCAAGAACCCTCAGTTGTCCTGAGTGCCTCTGTGGTCTCTAGTTAGCCCAGTTGCTCAGAGGTCCTAAAGTAAGGAGTGAAGTTCACATTAGAAGTAAGGAGTCAAGTTCACATTAGAAGATAGACCTCAAGAAATAAAAATAGGGACTTCCGGGAAGATGGTGGTGTCAGCAGGGCGGCAGAAATCTCCTCCCAACACTATATTTATCTACGAAAACACAGCAAATACATCTATTCCTAAAAGAGAGACCAGAATACACAGGAAAAAGCACAGCGTGCAGCGACACCTGAGAGGACTCGGCACACCAAGAGGAGGGTAAGATACGGAGCCACGACCCGCGGGACCCGAGCACTCCCCCACCTGCAGGAGGAGAGGATTCAGAGCCGGGAGGGAGTGGAAGTACACCCGGCAAAGTAGCCAGCCCCGGTGATCTGCACGGGGAGCGCTGACCCACATTGCGCAGGGCAGCGGAGATTGGAGAGACAGAGGGGCAGGATCTGAGCAGGAAATGCACCAGGGTGCTTGCAGCCGGCTACCGGGAAGGAAAAAAAAAAGTGCGTGCTTTCTTCAGAGGTCTTAAAGAGACAGGAGCCCAGCGGAGGAGCCGGATCACCCCCGTACACTCAGCCCAGCAGGCTGGGAGTCCTGCGGAGTTTCAGACGCCTTAGCTGGCGACTGAAGAAGCGTAGCCATACTTACACTTCTCACTGACATCAACAGCCTCCTATTCGTTCCCACCCCTGCGAGAGTGACAAAGGGCCCTGCGGAGTGGTGCATCCACAGCTGCGGAATAGTGGGGCAATAGCGCCACCTACAGCTTTCCCACAGAATCTATTTCCGGTGGGTGTTTTGTTTTGTTTTTTATTTTCTTTTTCTTTCTTTCTTTCTTCTTTTTTTCTTTTTTTTTCTCTTTTTTTTCTCTTTTTAAAGTCTTAAAGAGCCCAGCTGACATACGTGGCAACTACCAGTGACCAATTCGATAGCCATGGAAAGACAGAGGAATATGGTTAAGACCAAAATCAACCAGACAACTCCAGAGAGGGAGCCTGAAGGGATGGAAATGCACAGTCTTCCTGAAACAGAATTCAGAATAAAAGTCATAACCATGTTGATAGACCTACAGAGAAATGTGCAAGAGCTGAGGGAGGAAGTGAGGGAAGTGAGGAAAGACAATGCAGAAATGAGACAAGTGATCGACGGGCTTAACAGCAGACTGGATGAGATGCAAGAGACTGTTAATGGAATAGAAATCAGAGAAGAGGAATACAGAGAAGCTGAGGCAGAGAGAGATAAAAGGATTTCTAGGAATGAAAGAATATTAAGAGAACTGTGTGACCAATCCAAACGGAACAATATTCGCATTATAGAGGTGCCAGAGGAAGAAGAAAGAGAAAAAGGGATAGAAAGTGTCTTTGAAGAAATAATTGCAGAAAACTTTCCCTCGCTGGGGAAGGTAATAGTCTCGCAGTCCACCGAAGCCCACAGATCTCCCAACACAAGGGACCCAAGGAAGACAACACCAAGACACATAATAATTAAGACGGCAAAGATCAAAGATAAAGAAAGGGTATTAAAGACAGCTAGAGAGAGAAAAAAGATCACCTACAAAGGAAAACCCATCAGACTATCATCAGACTTCTCAACAGAAACCTTACAGGCCAGAAGAGAATGGCATGATATATTTAACATTATGAAACAGAAGGGCCTCGAACCAAGAATATTGTATCCAGCACGATTATCATTTAAATATGATGGAGGGATTAAACAATTTCCAGAAAAATGAAAGTTGAGAGAGTTTGCCTCTCATAAACCACCACTACAGGATATCTTAAATGGACTGCTCTAGATGGAAGCACACCTAAGGCTAAAAAGATGTCACGAGAGAAAATAAAATCATAGCAAAGAAAGCAGACCATCCAAATACTAACTAAAGGCAAAGAATAAAACACCTAGTATATAAAGAATGGAGGAGGAGAATAAGAAGGGAGAGAAATAAAGAAACATCAGGACTGTGTTTACAATAACTTAACAAGAAAGTTAAGTTAGATTGTTAGATAGTAAAGAAGCAACCTTGAACCCTTGGTAACCACGAATCTAAAGCCAGCAATGGCAATAAGTACATATCTATCAATAATCACCCTAAATGTAAATGGACTGAATGCACCAATCAAAAGACACAGAGTAACAGAATGGATAAAAAAGCAAGACCCATCTATATGCTGCCTACAAGAAACTCACCTCAAATCCAAAGATATACACAGACTAAAAGTGAAGGGATGGAAAAAGATATTTCATGCAAACAACAAAGAGAAAAAAGCAGGTGTTGCAGTACTTGTATCAGACAAAATAGACTTCAAAAGGAAGAAAGTAGCAAGAGATAAAGAAGGACATTACATAATGATAAATGGGTCAGTCCAACAAGAAGATATAACCATTATAAATATATATACACCCAACACAGGAGCACCAACATATGTGAGACAAATACTAACAGAATTAAAGGAGGAAATAGACAGCAATGCATTCATCTTAGGAGACTTCAAAACACCACTCACTCCAGAGGACAGATCAACCAGACAGAAAATAAGTAAAGACACAGAGGCACTGAACAACACACTAGAACAGATGGACCTAACAGACATCTACAGAACTCTACACCCAAAAGGAACAGGATACACATTCTTCTCAAGTGCACATGGAACATTTTCCAGAATAGACCACATACTAGGCCACAGAAAGAACCTCAGTAATTTCAAAAATATTGAAATCCTACCAACCAACTTCTCAGATCACCAAGGTATAAAACTAGAAATAAATTTTAGAAAGAAATCAAAAAGGCTCACAAATACATGGAGACTTAACAACACTCTCCTAATTAATCAATGGGTTAACGACCAAATCAAAACACAAATCAAAGACTATATGGAGACTAATACAACAACAACACAAAGCCACAACTTCTGTGGGACGCAGCAAAGGCAGTTCTAAGAGGAAAGTATATTGCAATCCAGGCCTATTTAAAGAAGGAAGAACATTCCCAAATGAATAAAGATACAATTACTGAAATTGGAAAAAGAACAAATGAGGCCCAAAGTCACCAGAAGGAGGGACATAATAAAGATTAGAGAAGAAATAAATAAAATTGAGAAGAATAAAACAATAGAAAAAAATCAATGAAACCAAGAGCTGGTTCTTTGAAAAAATAAACAAAATAGATAAACCCCTAGCCAGACTCATTAAGAGAAAAAGAGAATCTACACACATAAACACAATCAGAAATGAGAAAGGAAAATCACGACGGACCCCACAGAAATACAAAGAATCATAAGAGAATATTATGAGAATCTATATGCTAACAAGCTGGAAAACATAGAAGAAATGGACAACTTCTTAGAAAAATACAACCTTCCAAGACGGACCAAGCAAGAAACAGAAAAACTAAACTGACCAATCACCAGCAACGAAATTGAATTGGTAATCAAAAAACCACCCAAGAACAAAACCCCCGGGCCTGATGGATTCACCTCTGAATTCTACCGGACATATAGAGAAGAAATAACACCCATTCTCCTTAAAGTTTTCCAAAAAATAGAAGAGGAAGGAATGCTTCCAAACTCATTCTATGAAGCCAGCATCACTCTAATACCAAAACCGGGCAAAGACCTCACCAAAAAAGAAAATTACAGACCAATATCCCTGATGAACGTAGATGCAAAAATACTCAACAAAATATTAGCAAACCGAATTCAAAAATACATCAAGAGGATCATACACCATGATCAACTGGGATTCATCCCAAGGATGCAAGGATGGTACAACATTCGAAAATCCATCAACATCATCCACCACATCAACAAAAAGAAGAACAAAAACCACATGATCATCTCCATATATGCTGAAAAATCATTTGACAACATTCAGCATCGATTCCTGATTAAAACTCTCAACAAAATGGGTATAGACGGCAAATACCTCAACATCATAAAGGCTATATATGACAAACCCACAGCTAACATCATACTTAACGGCGAGACGCTGAAAGCTTTTCATCTAAGATCGGGAACAAGACAGGGATGCCCACTCTCTCCACTGTTATTCAACATAGTACTGGAGGTCCTAGCCACAGCAATCAGACAAAACAAAGACATACAAGGCATCCAGATTGGTAAAGAAGAAGTCAAATTGTCACTATTTGCAGATGACATGATACTGTACATAAAAAACCCTAAAGACTCCACTCCAAAACTACTAGAACTAATATCTGAATTCAGCAAAGTTGCAGGATACAAAATTAACACACAGAAATCTGTTGCTTTCCTATACAGTAATGATGAACTAACAGAAAGAGAAATCAGAAAAACAATTCCATTCACAATTGCATCAAAAAGAATAAAATACCTAGGAATAAACCTAACGAAGGAAGTGAAAGACCTGTACTCTGAAAACTACAAGACACTCCTAAGAGAAATTAAGGAGGACACTAACAAATGGAAATGCATCCCATGCTCTTGGCTAGGAAGAATAAATATTGTCAAAATGGCTATACTACCTAAAGCAATCTACAGATTCAATGCAATCCCTATCAAACTACCAACAGCTTTCTTCAATGAACTGGAACAAATAATTCTAAAATTCATATGGAACCACAAAAGACCCCGAATAGCCAAAGCAATCCTGAGAAGGAGGAATAAAACAGGGGGAATTACACTCCCTGACTTCAAGCTCTACTACAAAGCCACAGTAATCAAGACAATTTGGTATTGGCACAAAAACAGACCCACAGACCAGTGGAACAGAATAGAAAATCCAGACATTAACCCAAACATATACAGTCAATTAATATTTGATAAAGGAGCCTTGGATATACAACGGGGAGATGACAGCCTCTTCAGCAGCTGGTGTTGGAAAAACTGGACAGCTACATGAGAGAATGAAACTGGACTACTGTGTAACCCCATACACTAAAGTAAACTCAAAACGGATCAAAGACCTGAATGTAAGTCATGAAACCATAAAACTCTTAGAAAAAAACATAGGCAAAAATCTCTTGGACATAAACATGAGCAACTTCTTCATGAACATATCTCCCCGGGCAAGGGAAACAAAAGCAAAAATGAACAAGTGGGACTACATCAAGCTGACAAGCTTCTGTACAGCAAAGGACACCATCAGTAAAACAAAAAGACATCCTACAGTATGGGAGAATATATTCATAAAAAACGTATCTGATAAAGGGTTGGCATCCAAAATATATAAAGAACTCATGCACCTTAACAAACAGAAAGCAAATAATCCAATTAAGAAATGGACAGAGGACATGAATAGACACTTCTCTAAAGAAGAAATTCAGATGGCCAACAGGCACATGAAAAGATGCTTCACATCGCTAATCATCAGAGAAATGCAGATGAAAACCACGAGATATCACCTCACACCAGTGAGGATGGCCAACATCCAAAACACAAACAACAAATGTTGGCGAGGATGTGAAGAAAAGGGAACCCTCCTACACTGCTGGTGGGACTGCAAATTAGTTCAACCATTGTGGAAAGCAGTATGGAGGTTCTTCAAAAAACTCAAAATAGAAATACCATTTTACCCAGGAATTCCACTCCTAGGAATTTACCCTAAGAATGCAGCAGCCCATGTTGAGAAAGACAGATGTACCCCTAATGTTTATTGCAGCACTATTTATAATAGCCAAGAAATGGAAGCAACCTAAGAGTCCATCAGTTGATGAATGGATAAAGAAGAGGTGGTACATATACACAATGGAATATTATTCAGCCATAAGAAGAAAACAAATCCTACCATTTGCAACAACATGGATGAGCTAGAGGGTATTATGCTCAGTGAAATAAGCCAAGCCGAAAAAGACAAGTATCAAATGATTTCACTCATATGTGGAGTATAAGAACAAAGAAAAAATACTGAAGGAAGAAAACAGCAGCAGACTCACAGAACCCAAGAATGGACTAATAGTTACCAAAGGGAAAGGGACTGGGGAAAATGGGTGGGAAGGGAGGGATAAGAGGGAAAAAGGGGCATTATGATTAGCAGATGTAATGTTGTGGGGGAATGGGGAGGGCTGTAAATCTCGGAGAAGACAAGTAGTGATTCTATAGCATCTCACTACACTGATGGACAGTGACTGTAATGGGGTTGGTGGGGGGGACCTGATGAAGGGGTAGTTTAATAACCATAATATTGCACATGAAATTGGAGATTAATGATAATAAAATAAATTATATTAAAAAATATAATAAAAATTAAAAAAGATTAATCATTGAACTCAGTCTCCTTGAGGTCATATCAATCTGATCAACTTGCTTTGTTGTTATGGAGATCCAGAAGCACCCTTTCAAGTAATTGTTAGTGTGGGATGGGAATGGGGAAGAGGTTGGTATGTACTTACCTCAGCAGATTTATAAACAAAATGATAAACAAATTAAAGGGGAGGCAACGTAGGCACGTATATACAGATTAAAAACATCCAAAATGCATTCTGATGTTCAGGGACATATCATCATGTTTAGAGCCCTCTGAGACCCCCTTCCAAGAATTCTCAAAGAAAGCTGTGCAGTGGGAGTAGCAGCCGCTTTGGTCCAGTGCGTTTTCCCCCCATGTTGACTGAGTGGTTCAGAAGCAGGCATCTGACTCAAGGCCAGCCAGTTACATACCGTCTCCCAGGGATTTATCACGGGAATGAAAGGCTGCTGGTTAGCATGGGCTGGTCTCTTAAACCAAGGGCACACAGCTCAAGAGCTGTTACTGCACCAGCAGGCAGGAGGAGCCCAGAACACCCAACTGCAGAGAGAAGGGAGTCAATGCACTACGAGACAGAGATGATAGCCACAAAGAGACTGGAGAAGAAGACAAGGAGAAAAAGAGACAATATTGAAGCAAAGTAGCTGATCGGCTTCTACTGGCTTTTTAATTTAGTTCCTGTTCAACCCATCATGAGACCCAGCTGTGCTTCTTCTGGGGCACCATTAAATCCTCTTAAACCTTTATACTATAACCTCCACTGTTTTAATAAGGCTAGCTGGAAGAGCTTCTGTTCATGCTTTTTAACTACAATGACTGTTTAATAAGTCACCCCAAAATTTAGTCACTTAAAACAAGAACACTTACTCTACTTAAGAATCTGCACTCTGGGTGAGGCTTAGCCTTGATGGCTTGTTTCTGCTCCAGCTTGGTTTCAGCTGGGGCAGTCTGAGGACCAGGGGCTGAAATTGCCCAGTACCTGGGCTGGGAAGACTAGCAGCTGGGACTGGAACAGACAATGCTGGGTGGAAATGTATCTTGCTATGGTCTTTTCCTCATGGTTCCTTTGAGGTGGCTGAACTTCACCTGTAGTCTCAGGACTCCAAAGACACAGGTCCCAGAGAGAGGGCCATGTAGAAGCCATATCTCCTTTTTATGATTCAGCCTCTGAAATCACGCAGTGCTATTTACACCTCATCCTATTTGTGGAGGCAGTTAACAATGATCCACCCAGGTCCAAGGGACGCCACCTCTCAGTACAGGAAGGTCACCATCACAGTGGAAGTAGAGCATGCAGCCAGTGTTCATGTTAGTGTGGGCATTTTTAGAAAATAGAACTGCCCAAACCTGTAAACAAAACAACTTTGATTAACACATGGAGTAATTCCTAAAACTCAAAAAGGTATCACAGTTCCCAGAAAATTACCAAGGCTGTGATGGAAAATATGCTGGTTAATGGGTACTATAACAATTATTTCTTTTTCTTCCTGCTTTGAATTAATGAACATCTAATACATCTACCCTGGAAGCAGAATTTTACAGATGGACTTGTCTCCATGATTCTGGAACCATCTTTAATTTTTAAAATTTTTTTATTTTTGTATCATTAATGTGCAATTACATGAGCAACACTATGGTTACTAGACTCTCCCCATTTTCGAGCCTCCACCACATACCCCATTACAGTCACTGTCCATCAGTGTAGTAAGATGCTATAGAATCACTACTTGTTTTCTCTGTGCTGTACTGCCTTCCCCATGCCCCCCACCCAACATTATGTATGCTAATCATAATGCCCCTTTTTCGCCACTTATCCCTCCTTTCCCACCCATCCTCCCCAGTCCCTTTCCCGTTGGTAACTGTTAGTCCATTCTTGGGCTCTGTGAGTCTGCTGCTCTTTTGTTCCCTCAGTTTTCTCTTTGTTTTTAAACTACACAGATGAGTGAAATCATTTGATACTTGTCTTTCTCCGCCTGGCTCATTTCACTGAGCATAATACCCTCTAGCTCCATCCATGTTGTTGCAAATGGTAGGATTTGTTTTCTTCTTATGGCTGAATAATATTCCATTGTGTATATGTACCACTTCTTCTTTATCCATTCATCTACTGATGGACACTTAGGTTGCTTCCATTTCTTGGCTATTGTAAATAGCGCTGCAATAAACATAGGGGTGCATATGTCTTTTTCAAACTGGGCTGCTGCATTCTTAGGGTAAATTCCTAGGAGTGGAATTCCTGGGTCAAATGGTATTTCTATTTTTAGTTTTTGAGGAACCTCCATACTGCTTTCCACAATGGTTGAACTAATTTACATTCCCACCAGCAGTCTAGGAGGGTTCCCCTTTCTCCACATCCTCACCAACATGTGTTGTTGTTTGTCTTTTGGATGGTGGCCAACCTAACTGGTGTGAGGTCATATCTCATTGTGTTTTTAATTTTCATTTCTCTGATAATTAGTGATGTGGAGCATCTTTTCATGTGCCTGTTGGCCATCTGAATTTCTTCTTTGGAGAAGTATCTGTTCAGATCCTCCACCCAATTTTTAATGGGATTTTTGCTTTTTCTTTGTTGAGGTGTGTGAGCTCTTTATATATTTTGGATGTCAACCCTTTCTTGGATATGTCATTTATGAATATATTCTCCCATACTGTAGGATGCCTTTTTGTTCTATTGATGGTGTCCTTTGCTGTACAGAAGATTTTCAGCTTGATATAGTCCCACTTGTTCATTTTTGCTTTTGTTTCCCTTGCCTGGGGAGATATGCTCATGAAGAAGTTGCTCATGTTTATGTCCAAGAGATTTTTGCCTATGTTTTTTCCTAAGAGTTTATGGTTTCATGACTTATTCAGGTCTTTGATCCATTTCGAATTTACTTTTGTGTATGGGGTTAGACAATGATCCAGTTTCATTCTCTTACATGTAGCTGTCCAGTTTTGCCAGCACCAGGTGTTGAAGAGGCTGTCATTTCCCCATTGTATATCCATGGCTCCTTTATTATATATTCATTGACCATATATATTTGGATTAATATCTGGACTTTCTATTCTGTTCCACTGGTCTGTGGGTCTGTTCTTGTGCCAGTACCAAATTGTTTTGATGACTGTGCCTTTGTAGTAGCATTTGAAGTTGGAAATCGAGATACCCCCTGCTTTATTCATCCTTCTCAGGATTGCTTTGGCTATTCGGGGTCTTTTGTGGTTCCATATGAATTTTAGAACAATTTTCTCTAGTTTGTTGAAGAATGCTATTGGTATTTTGTTAGGGATTGCATTGAATCTGTAGATTGCTTTAGGCAGGATAGCCATTTTGGCAATATTAATTCTTCCTACGCAAGAGGATGGGATGAAATTCCATTTGTTAGTGTCCTGTTTAATTTCTCTTAAGACTGTCTTGTAGTTTTCAGGGTATAGGTCTTTCACTTCCTTAGTTAGGTTTATTCCTAGGTATTTTATTCTTTTTGATGCGATTGTGAATGTAATTGTTTTCCTGATTTCTCTTTCTGGTAGTTCATCATTAATGTATAGGAATGCAACAGATTTCTGTGTATTAATTTTGTATCCTGCAACTTTGCTGAATTCATATATTAGCTCTAATAGTTTTGGAGTAGAGTCTTTAGGATTTTTTATGTACAATGTCATGTAATCTGCAAATAGTGACAGTTTGACTTCTTCCTTACCAAAATCTGGATGCCTTTTATTTCTTTGTTTAGTCTGATTGCCATGGCTAGAACCTCCAGTACTATGTTGAATAAAAGTAGGGAGAGTGGGCATCCCTGTCTTGCTCCCAATCTTACGTGAAAAGCTTTCAGCTTCTCACTGTTAAGTATGATGTTAGCTGTGGGTTTGTCATATACAGCCTTTATGATGTTGACGTATTTGCCGTCTATACCCATTTTGTTGAGAGTTTTAATCAGGAATCGATGCTGAATGTTGTCAAATGATTTTTCAGCATCTATGGAGATGGTCATGTGGTTTTTGTTCTTCTTTTTGTTGATGTGGTGGATGATGTTGATGGATTTTCGAATGTTGTACCATCGTTGCATTCCTGAAATTAATCCCACTTAATAATGATGTATGATCCTCTTGATGTATTTTTAAATTCAGTTTGCTAATATTTTGTTGAGTATTTTTGCATCTATGTTCATCAGGGGTATTGGTCTGTAATTTTCTTTTTTGTGGGATCTTTGCCTGGCTTTGGTATTAGAGTGATGCTGGCTTCATAGAATGAGTTTGGAAGTACTCCCTCCTCTTCTATTTTTTGGAAAATTTTAAGGAGAATGGGTATTATGTCTTCTCTAATTATCTGATAAAATTAAGCATTGAATCTATGTAGCCCAGGGTTTTTGTTCTTAGGTAGTTTTTTGATTACCGATTCAATTTTGTTGCTGGCAATTGGTCTGTTTAGATTTTCTGTTTCTTCCTTGGTCTTGGAAGGTTATGTTTTTCTCAGAAGTTGTGCATTTCTTCTAGGTTATCCAGCTTGTTAGCATATAGATTTGCATAGTATTCTCTAATAATTCTTTGTATTTCTGTGGTTTTTGTTGTGATTTTTCCTTTCTCATTTCTGATTCTGTTTATGTGTGTATATTCTCTTTTTCTCTTAATAAGTCTGGCTAGGGGTTTATCTATTTTGTTTATTTTCTCAAAAAACTAGCTCTTCATTTCATTGGTTTTTTCTATTGTTTTATTCTTGTCAATTTTATTTATTTCTTCTCTGATCTTTATTATATCCCTCCTTCTGCTCACTTTGGGCCTCATTTGTTCTTCTTTTTCTAGTTTCAATAATTGTGACTTTAGGCTGTTCATTGGGGATTGTTCTTCCTTCTATAAATAGGCCTGGATTGCTATATACTTTCCTCTTAGAACTGCCTTCACAGTGTCTCACAGAAGTTGGGGCATTGTGCTGTTGTCTTTTGTTTCCATATATTGCTTGATCTCTGTTTTAATTTGGTCATTGATCCATTGATTATTTAGGAGCATGTTGGTGAGCCTCCATGTGCTTGTGGGCCTTTTTGTTTCCTTTGTACAATTTATTTCTAGTTTTATACCTTTGTGATCTGGGAAGTTGGTTGGTAGAATTTCAATATTTTTGAATTTACTGAGGCTCTTTTTGTGGGCTAGTATGTGGTCTATTCTGGAAAATGTTCCATGTGCACTTGAGAAGAATGTGTATCCTGCTACTTTTGGGTGTAGAGTTCTGGAGATGTCTGTTAGGTCCATCTGTTCTAGTGTGTTGTTCGGTGCCTCTGTCTCCTTACTTTTTTCTGTCTGGTTGATCTGTCCTTTGTAGTGAGTGGTGTGTTGAAGTCTCCTAAAATGAATGCATTGCTTTCTATTTCCTCCTTTAACTGTGTTAGTATTTGTTTCACATATGTTGGTGCTCCATTGTTGTGTGCATAGATATTTATAATGGTTATATCCTCTTGTTGGACTGACCCCTTTATCATTATATAATGTCCTTCTTTATCTCTTGCTACTTTCTTCATTTTGAAGTCTATTTTGTCTGATTCAAGTACTGCAACACCTGATTTTTTCTCTTTGTTGTTTGCATGAAATATCTTTTTCCATCCCTTCACATTTAGTCTGTGTATGTCTTTGGGTTTGAGGTGAATCTCTTGTAAGCAGCATATAGATTGGTCTTGCTTTTTTAATCCATTCTATTACTCTGTGTCTTCTGAATGGTGTGTTCAGTCCATTTACATTTAGGGTAATTATCGATAGATATGTACTTATTGCCACTGCAGGCTTTGGATTCATGGTTACCAAAGGTTCAAGGGTAGCTTCTTTACTATCTAACCATCTGACTTTAACTCACTAATTATGCTACTATAAACACAATTGATGATTCTTTATTTCTCTCCCTTCTTATTCTTCCTTCTCTACTCTTTATACGTTAGGTGTTTTATTCGGTACTCTTTTGTGTTTCCCTTGACTGCTTTTGTAGATAGCTGATTTTTTTTTTTGCCTTTAGTTAGTATTTTGTTGGTCTGTTTTCTTTTCTGTGATTTTATTTTCTCTGATGACATCTATTTAGCCTTAGGAGTACTTCCATCTAGAGCAGTCCCTTTAAAATACCCTGTAGAGGTGGTTTGTGGAAGGCAAATTTCAACTTTTTCTTATCCATAAATTGTTTAATCCGTCCTTGAAATTTAAATGATAACCTTGCTGGATACAGTATTCTTGGTTCAAGGCCCTTCTGTTTCATTGCATTAAATATATCATGCCATTCTCTTCTTGCCTGTAAGGTTTCTGTTGAGAAGTCTGATTATAGCCTGATGGGTTTTCCTTTGTAGGTGATCTTTTTTCTTTCTCTGGCTGCCTTTAATACCCTGTCCTTGTCTTTGATCTTTGCCATTTTAATTATTATATGTCTTGGTGTTGTCCTCCTTGGGTCCCTTGTGTTGGGACATCTGTGGGCTTCCATGGTCTGAGAGACTTTTTCCTTCCCCAACTTGTGGAACTTTTCAGCAATTATTTCTTCAAAGACACTTTCTATCCCTTTTTCTCTCTCTTCTTCTTTTGGTACCCCTATATGTGAATTTTGTTCCATTTGATTTGGTTACACAGTTCTCTTAATATTCTTTCATTTATAAATATCCTTTTATCTCTCTCTACCTCAGCTTCTCTCTATTCCTGTTCTCTGATTTCTGTTCTATTAACGGTCTCTTGCACCTCATGTAGTCTGCTCTTAAGTCTTTCTATTGATTGTTTCATTTCTGTTTCTCCCTCTGGACTTCATCACTTAGGTCTTGCATATTTCTCTGCAGATCCATCAGCATGGTTATGACTTTTATTTTGAATTCTTTTTCAGGAAAATTGGTTATATCTATCTCACCAGGCCCTCTCTCTGGCGTTGTTTGAGTGATTTTGCACTGAACCAGGTTCTTCTGCCTTTTCATGGTGATAGAAGTGATCACCAGCAAGTGGGCAAGTGGCGTGTGTGTCAGCTGGGAGAAAAAGTCCCTTCCTGCTTGCTGGTCACCTTGCCCTTCTCCACTGCTTGTGCCTGTTACCTGCACCCAGGGAGCAGTCTCCGGGTTAATTCCCTTAGCTGCCATGTTCGGGGCCGCCCTCAGGATGGGCTAGGCACTGCTGGGGGTTGCAGGCACGTGGCGTGTGTTCTCCTGCAGGAATTGTGCTCCTTCGTGCCTTCTGGACTTTGCGCCGGCTTCCTCTGTCTATGCTGAGCAGCTGCATGCTGGCGGCAGCCTGTGGGTCTGGCCCGGTTAGCTAGCTGCGTGCTGGGAGAAGACTCTGTGGTTGCTGTGGACAGGGCTGCTCACCGACTGCTCTGCAGCTTTGGCGGGTCAGCCGCTTTGCTTGTAGTGCCAGTGGAGGGGAATGAATGGCAGGCTGCTTATCGCCATAAGGGGCTTCGGAGCTGCATTGCCACCCATTGGGTTAGGGCACCTGAAGTTCCTTAAGATTCCCAGCCTGCTGGACTGAGTGTGCTGGGACGATTTTGTCTACCTGTTAAACCCTTGTCCCTTTCGGAGCTGCATTGCCAGCCATTGGGTTAGGGCACCGGAAGTTCCTTAAGATTCCCAGCCTGCTGGACTGAGTGTGCTGGGACGATTTTGTCTACCTGTTACCCTTGTCCCTTTAAGACTTAAAGCGTCCACTTTTCTTTTGTCCCAGGGGAGCCAGCTGTGGGGACCTGTTCACAGTCGCAGTCTCAGATTTTACTTTTCGTTTCTCTAATATCTGGTACACCATGCAATATGTATCTGTGCTCCCAGTACAGATTACTAGGGCTGTTATTTAGCAGTCCTGTGCTTCCACTCTCTCCCCACTCTGATTCTTTTCCTCCTGCCAGTGAGCTGGGGTGGGGGAGTGCTCAGGTCCCACCAGGTCATGGCTTTGTATCTTACCCTTTTCGTGAGATGCTGAGTTCTTGCAGATGTAGATGTAGCCTGGCTATTGTACTGTGTCTTCTGGTCTCTCTTTTAGGAATAGTTGTATTTTCTGTATTTTCAAAATATATATGGTTTTGGGAGGAGATTTCCGCCACCCTACTCACGCTGCCATCTTGAGCGCCTCCAGCCCTCTTTTCCTTTTTAAATAATTATGTCAGTTTTCTTGATGATGTACATGTGTCTATTTCATCTCTTCATACTAGCGAGTCACTTAGTAGTTGTAACTCTTAGTTTATTTAGTTTTTAAACTAATCCAGATTAAAGGACATGAAAGATACATGATAACTAAGTACAATGTGTGGTTCTAGACTGAATCCTGTGTTGAAGGTTTGAAAAAAAAGAAAAAAGCCTCAAAGGACACTCAATAAATTGACACAAATGAAATATCAATGGGAGACAAGTTATAAGTTTCATACCAATGATAAATTCACTGAAGGGGATAATTGTTCTGTATGTAAGATCTTTTTCTTAAGAAATAAACAATAAAATATCCAAGGCGAAAGTGCATGATGCATCAAATACATTCTAAAATATTCAGAAGTGTATGCATATCGTGTGTGTGTGTCATTAGAGAGGGCAGGAGGGAAGGAAGGAGACAGAAACAGGCAAGGAGATAGGAAAGAGATCACGAATGGGTGAAAAGGTTAATAGGTAAATATGGAAAAAGGGTATATCGTTTTTAAACATTTTCATGACTTTGAAAGGAAACCCCATAACCTTTAGCTATTATCTCCTTCTCCCCTCATCCCCCCTATCCTAAGCAACCACTAACATACTTTCTCTCTAGTGGCCCTATTTTGAATGCTTCATATGAATGGAATTGTATGTGGTCATTTGTCACTGACAGCTTACACTTAGCATAATATTTTCAAGACTGCTCCATGTTTTGGCATGTATCACCACTTTTTATTGCCAAAAATATTACACCATATAGATATACCATATTTTATTCATTTGTGGCTTGATGGGCTTTTGGGGTGTTTCCACCTTTTGGCTATTATATATATTCTGTGCTATGTATGAATAATATAGCTATGAACATTGGTTTATAAGTGTTGTGTGGACCTTTTTTTTCATTTCTCTTGAGTATATACCTAGAAGTGGAATGGTTGGGTATATGGTAACTCTGTGTTTAACATTTTCAACTGCCACACAATTTTCTAAAACAGCTTCACTCTCCTTCATTCAGTCCCACTGGCAATGTGTAAGGATTCCAATTTTTCCACATTCTCACCATCACTTGTTTTATCTGACTTTTTGATACTAGCCATACTTGTGTGTGTGAAGTCTCATATCGTAGTAGTTTTGATTTGCATTTCCCTGATGGCCAATAATGTTGAGCATCTTTTCCTCTCATCTTTTACTTTGAATGGCATTTGGGGAAGGGGAGGAAATAAACAAGTGTGTTTGATCTTCTGTGTTTAATTCAAAACACCATGACTAATTTTAAATGTGTGACAGAAAAAATTTTTCTTCTATATATGTGAAAACACATAGATCAATGTCAAGTCTATCATGTACAGTTTTCTACTACAGTACTTTTTGCATGTTATACTTTGTGATTCAGGGACAGCAATGTTGTGCCCCAAATTTGCTCTGTAAGAGTTTTTCATGTATGGGGCTGAGGGAGGAATTCACTCACATGACTCAGGGTGGACTGAAAGGCAGAGTGTAATGGATTGCCCAAGCCTCTGCAGCTCAGTGCTGTTTTTGTTTCAATGCTGCACGCATCTGTTAGGGTAAGTGTGTTACACAGATGATGACTACCAAAGAAATGTGAGTGCTTTGACATGGGCACATAGCATATGTCTAGGAGATGGATGGCAAGATGCTAAAATGGGCTTTTACACTTTAATTATGATGTAAAAGATGAGATGTATGATACATGCCAAATGATAATTGTGCAAGTTGGGTGAGGCGTATATGGGAAGTTATGTTGTTCTGTCTGTTCTTGTGCATGTTTAAATGTGTCTGTAATAAAAAGCTTTCAAAATAAAAGGGGTTGGGTGTGCCTCATAAGGACAGACGGATTCCTGGAATAGGTGAGTCTGTCCATCAGGATAGGCATTTAGTTATCTCTCAATAAAGAAATTTCAACAACTGTAATTCCTTTGAAGTTGAGAAGAAAACCATTTTTCATGTAACAGGAAGAAAGGAGGAATGGGAAAGTGTTATTTTCAAGGTTTTTTGATGAAAAGTCCTGATCTCATGGCTTCTAGCTCTTCTGTGAATGGTGATGGAGCACATCTGCTAAGCAAGGAGAGGTGGTCTATAATTTTGAGAAGGTGAAGAATATTTGAAATAGATTTGCATAGCATCTGAGAGAACATAGACTAAGAAAACAGTAACCTAAGCCCCATTTATTTTGGGCACATGTTAGTAATGGGATAATTATTTGTGGAATGAATGAATGATTTCCAGGTAGTGCTGGGTCCCAATTTATCATGGCACCAGTAGACTTGTGAGATTTATTCCAGTAGTGATCAGTTACTTACAAGAAGGATTTCTGGGAAAGGCAGAGAGAGGATTTTACCAGAAAGGATGGATTAAAGGGGACTAGCGTAGTGGAGCTTCTTTCCACTTTGGTTACCTGATAGACATCAAGTCTGCTTTGGAGGAGAGGAAGGATGAGAAGACAAGAATTTCATGGTAGACAAGGAGTAAGTGGAGAAATGAATGAACTGGAGTTGAAAAATTAACAAGGGGCATACAGGCTGGAAGGATAAGGGTATGAGGCCAAAGAGTGGAATATCAGGCTGTATTGTTCCAGATGGCATAATTGTTCCTGGAATAAGCTCTGCAGTGTGGCAGGAAGATGGAAATAAAGGACCCTAAGATGAGATGTCGTAAACTGTGAGGATGAATTACTGGCTGGTCTATCCCCATGGATGTTGGAGCCCTCCACTGCCTGATCACCTCTTCAAGTTCCCTGCCCCAGGCCGCATCCCACCTTGGTCCCTCCCTGGGCTTTCACAGAACCTTCATTCTTTCTGTTACCCTAAGCCTGAGACATAGTAGAGTCTGTGATGGACCTCTGGACAAAAGATACAAGTATGGGAGTGAGAGAGGGCTATGGTTGGCATCTGATATTTTAATAGCCAGCACTCATAAATCTTTTTGGAAAGACTACCTCAAGTGCTCTGTAGGACACACACCCCATTTGTGAGTCCCGTTCTAGACAAGTGGAGTTACCTTTACCTCCAGACCCATGTTGTAACTATGTGTATGTGAGCAGTCTTGGCCAAAAAAAAACATTCCATGCAGGTCCATGGTGAGCCCCCAGATATCTGTAACCCTGATGCATAGTCTTGGATTCACCTCTGGTTCATGAGAAACAGGTGTTCTGGGGGAGATCAACCGGGATCCACCAAGGCCATGAATATGAAAGGTGGCATGTCCATCCTGATAAATGAACCATACAAACTAAGGAAAAGATCCTGTATTTTTCCATCAAGCATAGAAGGATGAAGGCACCAAAATCACATCCCCCAAAGAAGAGGATGCCATGCCTGATGACATCCCTCTAGATACTGTTTTTGTACTCAGACAAGTCCCACACACTTTTAGTAAAAGGCATCAGTATGCTGTGCAGTGGCGTGATCAGCCTCAAGGATGTAGAGCCTGGATTAATTGGAGGAAGTGGGGAGCAGGTCAGGGTCACGATATGGGGATGATGAGATGCATACCTTTTTCCACCCACAAGGTCATTCTTTCCCCTCATCATCTTTTGTTGCTTTCCAGCTCTTAATTAGGCCCCCTTTCCTTACTCTCAGCTTTATTTTACACTGGGAGGTAGATAGCTGCCTGGTCAACATTCCTACCAGTGACAGCTTGCCCATGCTTTTGCTCTGCAAAGGAATGTCATCAATCAGGCAGCCTGAAGAAATACCCAGGATGGGGAACCACCACTTTCCCAAGGCACCTTTCCAGTAGGGAAACCTCAGGGTCAAGGTGAAAGTGTGCTTCCCAAACACAATAACATGACCCATGTGACAGATGCTTAAGCAGCATCTATACAATTTCCAGATCCTATCCCAACTATCCGAGGATCCACTGCAGCAATATCCACCCTGGACATTCCCATTCAGGGTTTACCCCCTGGTGCAATCCTCTGGTTACTCACTTCTAAATGATGATTAATCCACTGCTTCTTCTTCAATGTTATTTTCTGAGAAATATACCTGTCCCTGACCCTCTTCAGATATACAAGACCTGTCCTCCCTAGCACTCTAAGGGATATAAAACATTCAGTGAGGGGAAGGTGTGGACTGCCATACATTTCATTTAAGCTAAGCTCAGAGATGGGAGACAGAACTCATCTCTTCAAACTTCATCAGGGAGGAAATGGGTTTTGGGAACACATGAGATCTATTTCTCAACAAGAGCAACAGGGGTCATGTCATCTTTTAGAAGCCAAAGGAAGCAATCACTAAGAGGCTGAACTCTTTCCTTTCCCTAACTACAAGCCGAGAGTTACCCAAAACCCATGCACCCAACACAGAAAGTGGAATTCACTATTATTAGAGACACATTTATTGGGAGAGTCAATATTATCCACAAGGAAGGAATTATTTGGGGGAAGGAAATAATCCTTCCTGGAAATTCTGGAGAATTGTTTTCTAAAATCTTGTCTGTCTTCTTCCCTGTTGCATTTCTACTTTATTACTAGACCTCACAGTCTTATCCTCTGGCTCATATAGAGGCACAGCTTTCTTTGGGGGCAGCTCTGAGAGGCTCCTGTGGCTGGTAGAGTCTGAGCCTTAGTTGCTTTGCGTTTGGTGCTGTATATGACAGGCCAAAGTGTCTGTCCAGCCTCCTTAATTCCCTGAATATCCTTGGCAATCTCATGGTTAACATCAGGAGGTGATTGTCTCAGCGTCCCTTGTCCTTCATTGGCCACAAGTGAGGTGGCGGGGAGAGGAGGCTGCAGTACAGGGGCTGAACTTACTGTCCCCACTCTGTCTCCATCAAGAGATTCAGAGCTTCCTCTAAGGGGCTTGATTTGGAGCCTCCTAGATTTGGAGTTTGCCGCAGACACCAAGTTGGCTGAGGAAGGATAGTTGGAATGGGACAAGGAGAAGGATGAGCCATTTCTCAATTTAAAAATCTCTATGGATTCAAGGACCTTGGGGGGAAGTCCCCACACCATCCTCATATGAAACTTTTTAATATGAGCTTCCAGTACCTGTTTTACACTGGAATCAATGAAGGAAAGGTCCTGGACGTTACTCCGTTTGTAGTCCTCATCCGCTGATGGTGGCAAACTCCTCTGTTTTACTTGGATGTGGGATTTCTCAGGAGGTAGTGTCTGCTTCATAGCTTGCCATGAATTATGCACAGCCCCGGGGAGCTGACTCTCACTGATTTCCTCAAACTTCTTGCTCAAATGTACTTTTGTCATGTTCACAAGTTCTCTCTCGCCTTCATCTTCCCCGACTCCCTTGGGAGACTCACCACGTGACTATTTAGCGCTTTCTCAGAGTCATATCCCAGGTCCTCATATGAAGAGCCCTCTGGGTCGCTCAACAGAAGATGTTTTCGACTACTCTCTGGGCTCTGTCCCTGACCTTTCTCCACATCCTTCTCCAGCTGAAGTATTTCTGAGAACGCCCTTTTGGAAGCTTTCGGCTTGGCCCAATCCAACATTTAGATTCTTGCTACTCTTACCGTTAAGCACATATCTCCGTGAGAGTCCAGATATCTCTGAAGAATCACTCGGTGGCATCATTAGTGAGAGAGATTCTACGACCCTGCGGGGCAGGCCCCACCGGTGTTGAATGAGCCTCTTTCTGAGGTGCTGTTCTAGTTTCTTCCGGATCTCATCACTAAGAGGAAATGCTCCAGGAAGGATAGAGACTGAAGCATGGGGCTGGGAGGCCTTGCATTTGGGAAAGTCAGGAGCCAGAGGACAAAATTTCGCCTGAGATCTTTGAACCACAGCGGGTAAACCCCACAAACGTTCCTGTTGCTTCTGCAACATATTCCATTCCAGGTCTTTAATTTCAGAGGGGCTGAGAGAGTTTAAATCATTCTGGGGTCCACGGAAACACACTCCACAGATCCTAGTCTGGGATAGAGGACCAGGTGGTGGGATTCGGGGTGAGGATGGAAGATGGGCGTCGGACTGCCGATGAGAGAGAGCCAGGGGCTGATCTTGTGGTCGTGTTTGAAGCTGGGGCTGAGGGTGCCGCTCAGGCAAGGACAGAGGTAGGAGATGAGGAAGCACTGGTGATTCTTGGCCTGCAGAGACATTTAAGATTATATTGAAAATAAAGACTATGGAATAGTCACCCAAGACATGGGCAACAGAGAACAAGGACTCACTGTGTAGAGATGGGGGCCCCAAAGAGGTAGATACCTTCTTGCTGTAATTGGCTCCCCAAGATGTAAGGATATGGGGGCTGCTCGTGCACATGCAGCTCCTTCGGTTTGCCTTTGCTGTTCCAAGGAGGACGGGAGACTGCTGAGTCATGTTTATCAGTAACTGACTGTAACATTTTCCCAGGGGAATTTAGTTGGTTCTCTGGCCTAAGTTGTTTTGGAAAAGAATCCCCTTTCTTTTCCTTTTCCTTCCGTAGCAGGAAATCACTCCTCTTTTGGACTTGCCTCTCCAGAAGTGCCAAGGCATCATGGCTGACAAATGAGAGGTTACATGACTCTGTAGGGATTGCTGCAGGGTCTCCCCTGAAAGAGTTCTGTGAAGAGTGGAGGGCAAGAAAGCCTTGATTGAAGTCACACTGTGACAAGTCTTTGGCATGAGCTTGCCCCCAAGAACAGTCTGAAGTTGACAAGCTTGAATGGTCAATGCCTCTGATACCTGGGTCATAAGTGAACAACCCACAAGGGCTACCTGTAGATGAGTTCTCCGGCACTGAGGAGATGGAAATCGATTTAGATGTAGTCACGGTCAAATTGCAGTCTGGTGGTGGTACAACAGACATGTTTGGTGGTACGTGAGGACAAGGAAATGAATCAGTGGGATCCGTTGTCTGGGACAAATCTGGTGTGGGGCTTATGTCTTGGGAAAGTGGGAAGATGGTATTCACAGACAAAGTAGCCCCTGGGTGGAGAACGGGATCTGCTGTCTGCATGCCATCTGGTGGGAGAGGGGGAAAGGCAAGGGTTTGGGTTTGGGAACAATCCACAGGGAATTTGGAATCCAAGGAAGGAAAAGGTTCTGGTGACAGAGTGTGACACAGAGGTGAAGGTGAGGAAAAGTCAGCTAAGGGGGTCATTGGGTTAGGTGAGAGAATGCAGGGAGGTGTTGGGGAAGGCTCAGACACAGAGGTTGGTATTAGGTCTCCTGGGGGGACTGCTGAGTCAGCAGGGAACACAATGCGTGATGATTCAGTCACAGGAGCTGTGGAAGCCAAAGGGGTCACAGAGAGAGTAGCATCTTCCAGTACTTCTGGGCACAGCAGTCGACTGACCTCAGCAGTTGCGCTATTACACACTTCGCAGAAGGGGTCTGGACATAACAGTTGACGAAAGCAGTCAGGATCGTAATTCAGGCCAGTGCTGCAGGAGACACAAAGTACAAAGCTGCAGCCAGGACCAGCTTAGGGAGGACAGGGGCCACCTGGAGCCTGCTGCCCTTTCACCCACAGCTATGACTTCACAAGAAGCTCCATAGCCCCCACACCTAGTCTTCCAGTCCCATACTCTTTCCTATGCCTACCTCCTCCCATGTGTATGACAGGCTACATTGACTCCCCAGAATTGCATAGCACATAGTAAAGAGGGATTGGGAAGGAAAGGGCAAGACCTTTTTACAAAAGCAATCAGCTGCTGTTCCTGCTCTTCTTCTGTCATGTAATAACTGCAACCTGGGAAACCAGAAGAGTGGATTATACGTAATGAAGGTAGAAGCCTAGGTTTTGTACAGGAATCCCTTTACAAGAGCCACTTGGAATATTAGACTCTGAAAGCCCCAAGATTTAATAGATGAGGTCAAATGGTCAATAATAATATTAAGAAGGTTCACATAAGTATGCTGCCATATTTACAAAGTACAGTCACATATGTTATGTGATGCTCATACCACCCATGTAAAGCATAGAGGTCAATGGTTTCTCACAGAAGAATCTGAGTATCCAGGAAGTCAGAGTACTTTCCCAAATCAAGAGACAGAAAAATTCTGACTCCACATCTCACACAAGTTTACCACCTATTGGGCAACACCCATTACCCAGGTCCATCTCTGCTTCGTGCCTGTGGAACAGCAAAGCAGGGAATCTGACAAGTGTGGCAGGCCCTGACCGACTTCCCATGAGCCTAAGTGATATGCTTTCTGAGAGTAGCTAGACTCTCTCTAGCAACTGACAGCCTCAGAGGTCATGGACCTGGGGCCTCATGGAAAGGACAGGAGGGGTCACTCTTTGAGCATTCAGGTGCAATAGGCAGACACTTACCCTTCAGTGTGCCACCTCGCCTTCTCCGCTGGGCTCTGCCTTGATGCTGAAAAACAAAAGGAAAAGAATGAGGGTCTGGGACTCATTTCTCTGGCTCTTTTCTCTAGGAAACTCGACATTCATTATCCAAGAATCATATGACTCTATTTTAACTAATACAATTCTGTGTTCCTTTTGTCAATTTTTAAACTTTAAAGTCCTTTCAATTTGTACTTGTTTGAAAAACTCAAAGAAGGATTTTGTGTATGAGGTGCACCCTTGATATTTCCAGTCAGAAGGCCTCTGCTCAAGGCAGGCTCAGACTCAGGCCAGCAGCACTCTCTGTGCTCCCTCAGGTGGGACCATGTGTCCCGGGACAGAGCTTGGGCCTCAGCCTCTGCCAAAGGCTCTCAGAAGCTCGGCACTGCTCTCCACATCCACCCACCAGGAAGGAAGGCTTGGTCCAGTGATGCAGGACATGAGAATGTAACTCAAGGTCAAGTTCAGGGAACTCTGTTCTCCTGCAGATCCCAAGCTCTCTAAATTGCCCAATCCAGGGCCACAAAATCACTGCTGGGAATTTTATCCTGGAACCAGCCACCACACCCAGTTAGTCTGTGAGCTTCGAATAGCAACAGTCCCAGATAAACCCTTCACCCTGCCCAGTTTTTCCCTAGAAGAATAAAGTTCTGTGTTCTCCTCAGTCTTCCCATCTTGGTTGTGTCTCTGAACCAATCAAACTATTTAAAAATGTGGGACTAAAAGTGGAAATGACAGTGAAGAGTCCCTGTTGGGTGTCTTCCCAGGGGACCTTACCTTGTTGATGTATTGGATTTTCCCTCTGGTTCGTGAAGGTAGCATACCCACCAGGTAGTATAGGGAAAAAAGGATGAACCCCAACCCACACAGAACAGTGAAGCTGGGGTCAATATTCAAGGTTCCCCAGCCAAAGCTCAGACTTGGCTGAATAGGGTTGTTCATAAATGAAAGAAGGGTCCATTGTCTGAACTCCTTCTTTCAAGCTACCTTAGGTGACTGAGCTCTGAGAGTTCAGGGACTTGACTCTGGTCCCAAACCTGCATCACAGAGCAGTGAGGAGTCATAAAGGGTGTCTTGAGTTGGGGAGGGGGCACCATGAGGAGGGTGTGCCCCCTGCCCCTGCCACACCCCCAGCACAGCAGATGCCCCGCCCCTCCTGGGAACTCTATGTCCCTCTTCCCTAGACTGACATCCTGTTATCCAACTCTACCCTTTCATATCATATATTACCATAATGAAACTTTCTGCTTGTTTCATCTGTAACTGATATTGCCTGTGATACTGATACAGGTACCGTGCGTGTAGTCAGAGTAGGGTGAGGGCCTCTGGAAAAAGCAGGCGGGTTATTTACATCAGAGCAATATAACAATGGGCAAAGAAGTCCCTTTTGAAACTCTGTGTTAAGCATTATGCAAAGTCAAAGTCACACTAATTCTCTAGTATCAAGATACCAAACTAAGAGTATAGACATCTTCAGTGAGGTCAGTTACAGGTCAAAAGGCCAGGAGCAACTTGGCCTAGAATGCTTAAGTGTTTCACAAATAAAGAAGGGTATCTCTGTATAACCTGTGACTTCACTGTAAAGAGCCCTAGCAAGCAGAGAATAACCCAGCCCACCTTGAGGTCAGGGCAGGTGGTACAAGTCCAAACTCCTAAGCCTTTTTTTTCATGTTCTGGAAAAATCTTCATTTGCCTATAAAACCCCCTAGACAACGCCCCACCCGGGCTCTCTTGTCCCCTCCCGGTGTGAGCTGGGAGCTCTGTCCTTTCACTTTATTTCTAAATAAAAGCCTGTACCTTAGTCTCCTACCTTGGGTGTTTGCTAAGCTTATTTTTCGGCTTCATGAACAAGAACCCCGGCATCATCTTTGGGGGCTCGTCTGGGATAGCTTCGGAGGTGAGTATCGGCATCCAAGCCTGCCTTTTCTTTCACGGCCCTTATAGAAGGAAGCCGTCTATGGCACACAACGTTGGGCGCTTGTCAGCCACTTAAATGGGACTAGCCTGCCTGCCGATCTCAAAGTCTCAAGTGACAGGTTCCCCTGCGTCTCCCTCAGTGGATCCCCCGTCTCCCTTGGGAGCTGGGAAAGACAGCTGAGTGGAGGCCAGGATTCCCTTTCAGAGGCATCTCCTTGGATGCGAGGAACTGAGGAAAGCCGTGGGCAACTGCGAGAGTCTAGGCTGAGGCTACACTTCAGCGGCTTCTCAAAGGTCCGCGTGTCTGGAATCAGACCCCGACAGCCCGACTGGGTATCCATGAGGGGTATCTCTCTTTCTGTCTCTGACCTCCAGCCTGCTTCTTCAGGCCACCCTGGCTTCTGAGTGAGGCAGGGGGTGCTCCTAACTCTCTCCTAACTTCATCAATTTCTTGGAACCCGATGCTCACCACCACAGGGTAGAAGATCCAAGCCTTGCTCTTATTCCTGTCTTAATACTGTACCTTTTCATCTCATAAAAATGTGTCTGGGCACCCGTTAGCCACTTAAAAGGCAAGTAGCATTGGCTACCAGTCTTAAGTCTCAGGTAAAAGGTTTCCCGGTGTCTGTCACTCCTTGATCCCTGCCCGCAGATGGACGGGAATGTCGGGGAGTGGCTGAGCCGATTTCCTACTTTCCTATCCTAATCTGCGGACTCTGAGAGCAGACCCGACTAGTAGACAGTGGTCCTTGGATCTCGGCTCTGGCTGATTGATCTGATGGCGCTGAGTGAACCTCCGGCTAGGCTGCTGCTGCCTGTGCAAGAGTTGCAGATGACCCCTGACCTCTGGTCTCACAGATCAGATTTGTTATAGTGGGTGACTGGCTAAATAATTCCCATGCAGTAGCAGAAACTGGTGTTTGAGTATAGATCCCCCTCTCCATAACTGTACATGTAAATGGCCCTATTTGAATTCTAGCCATAGCTTTATTCTATTGATCTCCCTTTCTTAGAGGCAGTCATCCTGGGGCTGGCATTTCCTTTTCTGCAACCCCAGGGAAGCAAAACGGGCTTGTGACTCTGACCAACACTCAGGAAGTAAGAGGTCACACAGTCCCTGCACTTATCAGACAGGTAGGGGGCTCTCAAGGTATGACTAAAGCTCTTGCAGAGAAAATTAGGACTCCCAAAAGGTGTAAAGTAAGAGCATACTGGTGAGGTTCCCACTAGATCCAGGGCTCTGAAGCAACTCTTGCTTAGTGGGAAAGCAAGAGGGAAATCAAGGCAAGGTACAGGCCACGCTGGTAAAGAGTGGTTAAGTCCAGTAGGCCTAGCAGAGGAGGTGAATGACCACTGTCACCCAGGCTCCAAGGTGAGGGGACGCCCTCACACAGAGAAAAGACAGACCAGGTGTCGCACACCTGTCTTTCTCTCTTCAAGGTGGGAGCTTCCACTTCAAGTTTAAATGCAGACATGCCTCTGGCTTGCATTCTAAAGAACTGGGAGCAATTTTGATCCCCAGGCTCTAAAAAAAGAAGTGTCTTATCTTCTGCACACAAGCCTGGCCTCAATACAAACTCTCCAATGGAGAGGCTTGGTCCCTGAGAGAAGTATACAATATAATAAGGTTATGCAGCTAAATTTATTTTAATGCAAGGAAGGGAAATAGTCAAAAGTCCCATGGACTACTACAATATGAGACTTGTTTTCTAAATTTTTTGGTGAAAATCTATTCTGCTTATTGGGTTCGTTATCTTCAAAAATTGTGAGGTTTTTAAACTAGACTCCCTGAAATGGAAGAAATGTATCTTCTGAAATACAGCCTGGCTTTAAATGACTGGTGCTAGAATTGTACTTGCTTTTCATTTCCAGCCACCTAGACACACACAGTCCCTATCAGTTCAGAGCCTTCATCGGCCCTTTTAGTCTGGGGCCATCTAAACCTTAATCCAGTTATGTAAACTGTTCGCCTTCAGAGTGTATTCTTAAAAACGGAGATACTTTTAGTCAAATAAACTAAAAGGTAAAAGGGCAATTGGATATTAGTCACTCAAATATTTGTATCAGTTTATTTGTCTGTGTAAATGTTCTTTGAAAAGTATTGCTAATTGTAGTCATTATGTCCCAATCTGTATGTGTCTAAGTGTGTAAATGAAAGATTTTTCTACCTCCGGATGGTATTAATAAAAATTGATTTTTAAAGACAAGCACTTGTGAAAATTGGGCATTCTAAAACTTCCAGAAAATTCTAATAAAATATATTAAGCATTAATGCTAATTTAAGTTGAACTGAAACGGACATGTCCTTATGGTTATCAGCTGCCTAAGTTTACCTAAAGTCATTTAAATTGATGTTATCTGTTAAATCTTTCAAGAATAAAATGCTTAGAGGCTTGACTTTGTCTAATGTTCAGTAAAGGTTTTGTAAGTAATCTAGCATAGTTGTTAGGAATGAGTAAGTGTAGCAAGTGAACATCTTAATAATAATTGTGTGTTATAGTGTGTTACAGTGTGTATACCTACAAACAGCCTGAGAATTTTTGTAGTAACCTAAAACCTTGAAGTTTTACTAAGTTAAGAGGACATTTTATGCTTAGTGAGATTGTGTTGTAAAGTACATGGTTCCAGAAATTAAAATGTATTCATAAATTGATCAATCTAAAGAATGCTAGTGTAATGGTTTACAATAGCCTAGTTCTCAGTGTTCACTGAAAATTAAAGTTCCTAATGGTTTTAAGTTCTAATTAAAACTACTTAAAGTAATAAAACATCTCTGCATGATAGAAAAGATGTGTTTTGGTAAGAGAAAGTGTAAGAAATGAAAATTCATTTTATTGCTGTTTATTTAAAGAGGAAGAACTTTAAATAAAAAAAATTGTAGAAACTGTGGAAGAATTGATATGGTCATGCTATGTAAAATTAAAGCAAATGAGTCTTGATATCAAGTACACAGCAAAATTAGAATTTGTTTTCAGTTAAAAAGACAAAGTTTTCTTAACTGTTAGTCTGTTCTTAATGTTGAAAGATTGCAAAGGATTCTCTAATTGTTTTATCAAAGCAGCTTCTCATGCTTAAAGTCTCAATGAGTCGTCTGAGTATTTAAGAAAATGAGATCTTAATATTAAAAGGACTAAAAGCTAAACTTTGCTAACAACTGTAACCTTCTGTATTTGCCTTTGAGGTATTTTGTTGTCATTCTGGTTAAATGGATAAGTATTGCTTCATGGCAACCTATAATCCTATTTAAGCAAGTGCCAAAGAAACTTTCTTCTGATGACTTCCCAAAATCAAATTCAAAAAGGTGCTTTTACCTCTAGTTAACTCTGACATTTTCCAAAGTGCCCCTGGAATATGTCAGAGGAATTTTTTTCTCCTTGGGGAAAGTATTTGGCAAAATTGGCTTCTTTATCTGATATATAATTACCTGCTTAATTACCTGGAAAGCACTGTCAAAGGGAATGATGCTAAACTTTGTTACTAAATGTTTTGTGTTGCAGAAATATCCAAATTTCCTTATGTCAACTGTCTTATAGTAAGCTCTCATCAGATCTTTAGCCACCCTCATTTACAAGTCTTTTGTCATTTATAGTCACTGTTTTATTACTCCTAAACTAGTAAAGAACTAGATTTCAGCAGAACAGGTATTTACAAAGGATTAAGTAAACTAAGGAAGATGATTTTGTGGCTTTTTGTTTCAAATGTTACTGATAAAGTGTTTTAAGTTTTTTCTCTTAAACTGACAACAGTTTAGTAAATGACAATACCTTTGTAAGCAAAATTGAAACATTTATCTTTCTCTCTACCTGATCCCTCCAGAATTTAAAAACTCTCAGTGACTCTTTTTATATTTCATCGCAGTATGTTTATTTGCATAAGTTCACTAAGAATCTGCTTTCCTTGTAAGAGGACCAATTTAAAAACACTGGCTATATTACCAAGGTTTTGACTGGAATGTCATATCTGAGAGACATGTGCATAAACTCAGATATGAACAGCTTTAAGGAACTAAGGTTGACCTTATAAAGCCAACAAAGCCCCTTGGAAGAACTAGCCTGGTACCATACTTACAGGATTCCCAGCAGCCTTACCAGGTGAGTAAGGAAGGTCACTTCCTGGCAGATGCAGGAACCTTAGAATGTCTTGGACCTCAAGAAGAGAGGAATTCACCCAAATCTACAGGTACTGCAGGCAAAACCTGATGGCAACTCTGGGTTGGCTTTCTGGCCTTGAGAGGCCTTTAAAAATCCAATCTGAAGTTCCTTATAAAAAGTTCCAACAGAGCACATTTAAAAGAGCCTATGTAATCAATTGCTCTTCTTGCTGCACTTATGCAAATAATCAAGCCAAGTGTTAATTGTTTTCTTAATATGGTTACTTCTAATAAAAATGAGGGTGATTTTAGAGAAAAGTGTTGTTTCAATAATGCAGCCTTATCTATACTGAGTCCTAATACTAGTCATTGGGACATAGACTAGATCCAGAATTCTAGTTTCCCCAAGATATCTGGCAATGATTCTCAATTAGTTTTACTATTTCTAGGCCTCATAGTCAGCCAAGCATTCTTTAATCTCCTTGTCAAGTCTGTTCTTCCAGAATGGAAAATCCAACTCCAGATGTTGCTACTTAACCTAATAACATAATTTGTTCTATCTTGCCTAGAAGCCATAAAACTACAAATAGTAATAGAAATGGAACCTGGAATAGAAGTGCCTATCTTCCAAGGCCCTCTCAACTGACCAGTGATGGAGACTTAACTGCACCCCTTACTGCACCCCTTCTCAGCATGAAGCAGCCAGAGCGGTTGTCGCCCCCTTTCCCTAGCAGCAGCTAGGATCTTCATCTGTAGAGGGGGGAATGAGACAGGGACCGTGGGTGTAGTCAGAGTAGGGTGAGGGCCTCTGGAAAAAGCAGGGTGGGATATTTACTGTCAGAGCAATATAGGGATAATGGATACATGTTTCTGTTATTTGATAACGTGGTTAGAAGGCCATTCCTTGGCACAGACAGTGATTACATGCCTTTACATTCATATTCCAGACTTTATAGAAAATCCTGCCATGAAAGTTTTTGCTCTCGGAATCTTGAAAATTTGTGACATTGCAAGGGAAAAAGTAAATAAAGCTGCTGTGTTTGAAGAGAAAGATTTTCAATCAATGACTTACGGATTTAAAATGGCTAATAGTGTGACAGATCTTCGAGTTACAGGCATGCTAAAAGATGTGCAGGATGACATGCAAAGAAGAGTAAAGAGTACTCGAAGTCAACAAGGAGAAGAAAGAGACCCAGAAGTTGAACTAGAACACCAACAATGTTTAGCAGTATTCAGCAGAGTGAAATTTATTCTAGTGTTCCTGACAGTGCTAGTAGCCTTTACTAAGAAAGAGACCAGTGCTGTTGCAGAAGCTCAAAAGTTGATGGTTCAAGCAGCAGATCTTCTTTCTGCCATTCATAATTCATTCCATCATGGCATCCAGGCCCAGAATGATACTACAAAAGGAGGTGTCCTTCCTAAAAGAGAGGCAGAGGGAGATTGGACACACACAAGAGGAGAAGGTGATGTGAAGACAGAGGTAGAGATTGGCATAATGCTGCTATTGGCCAAGGAATTCCAACAGCCATGGAAACTGGAAGATATAAGGAACAGACTTTCCCTTAGAGCCTTTCAATGAATGTCACCCTGCCAACATCTCTGTTTCTGCCCATGAAAACAACGTTGAACTTATGGCCTTCACAACTGTGAGAGAATAAAAGTCTGTCTTCTTAAAACAAACAAACAAAAAAACATTGCAATTGGCGGGATTTGTTTCCTTCTTATGGCTGAATGGGCAAAGAAGTCCATTTTGAAACTCTGTGTTAAGCATTATATGCAAAGTCAAGGTCACACTAATTATCTAGGATCAAGATACCAGACTAAGAATATAGACATCTTCAGTGAGGTCAGTTAAAGGTCAAAAGGCCAGGAGCAACTTGGCCTAGAATGCTTAAGTGTTTCACAAATAAAGAAGGGTATCGCTGTATAATCTGTGACTTCACTGTAAAGAGCCCTAGCAAGCAGAGAATAACCCAGCCCACCTTGAGGTCAGGTCAGGTGGTACAAGTCCAAACTCCTAAGCCTTTTTTTCATGTTCTGGAAAAATCCTCATTTGCCTATAAAACCCCCTAGACAACGCACCACGAAGGCTCTCTTGTCCCCTCCCGGTGTGAGCTGGGAGCTCTGTCCTTTCACTTTATTTCTAAATAAAAGCCTGCACCTTGCTCTCCTACCTTGGGTATTTGCTAAGCTCATTCTCCGGCTTCGTGAACAAGAACCCCGGCATCAATATTGCCTGGAATTTTTACTTGTACCAAAGAACATTTACACTCAGAATTGTACATGTCCTCAAATCCATTTTTCCTGTAGAATCGTCTTGCTTTATGAACCAAGATATTGGCATTAAAGCTCTTTTACACTAACATAGTTTTGTGAATGTTAAATAGCCTATTTAAGTTTTTTGTTTTAGTCAGGCTTTACCATACTCAATCAGAGGGCCTGACTCAAATTATTAAAATGAATAACTCATTATTCAACATTCACACAACTAAAATCAATATAAAATAAATGTAAATAATTAACACTTCAAGTGATCTTTTTTCTTTTTTTTTATTAAGGTTTTATTGATATACACTCTTATGAAGGTTTCACATGAAAAAACAATGTGGTTGTTACATTTACCCATATTATCAAGTCCCGACTTATACCCCAGTTCAGTCACTGTCCATCAGTGTAGTAAGATGACACAGATTCACTGTTTGCCTTCTCTGTGCTACACAGTTTTCCCCGTGATTCCCCACACCATATGTACTAAACATAATACCCCACAATCCCCTTCTCCCTCCCTCCCCACCCACACTCCCACACCCCTCCCCTTTGGTAACCACTAGTTCCTCTTGGAGTCTCTGAGTCTGCTACTACTTTGTTCCTTCAGTTTTGCTTCGTTGTCATACTCCACAAATGAGGGATATCATTTGGCACTTGTCCTTCTCCGCCTGGCTTATTTCACTGAGCATAATATCCTCCAGCTCCATCCATGTTGTTGCAAATGGCAGGATTTGTTTCCTTCTTATGGCTGAATAGTATTCCACTGTGTATATGTACCGCCTCTTCTTTATCCATTCATCTACTGATGGACACTTAGGTTGCTTCCATATCTTGGCTATTGTAAAAAGTGCTGCGATAAACATAAGGGTGCATATGTCTTTTTGAATCTGAGAACTTGTATTCTTTGGGTAAATTCCAAGGAGTGGAACTCCTGGGTCAAATGGTATTTCTACTTTTAGTTTCTAAGGAAACTGCATATTGCTTTCCACAATGGTTGAACTAGCTTACATTCCCACCATACAGTGTAGGAGGGTTCCCCTTTCTCCGCATCCTCGCCAGCATTTGTTGTTCTTAGTCTTTTGGATGCTGGCCATCCTTACTGGTGTGAGGTGATATCTCATTGTGGTTTTAATTTGTATTTCCCTGATGATTACTGATGTGGAGCATCTTTTCATGTGTCTGTTGGCCATCTGAATTTCTTCTTTGGAGAACTGTCTCTCCATATCCTCTGCCCATTTTTTAATTAGGTTATTTGGTTTTTGGGTGTTGAGGCTTGTAAGTTATTTATATATTTTGGATGTTAACTCCTTGTCGGATATGTCATTTACAAATATATTCTCCGATACTGTAGGATGCCTTTTTGTTTTGTTGATGGTGTCCTTTGCCATAGAGAAACTTTTTAGTTTGACGTAGTCCCATGAGTTCATTTTTGCTTTTGTTACCCTTGCTCGAGGAGATGTGTTCAGGAAGAAGTCGCTCATGCTTATATTCAGGAGATTTTTGCCTATGTTGTCTTCTAAGAGTTTTATGGTTTCATGACTTACATTCAGGTCCTTGATCCATTTCGAGTTTACTTTTGTGTATGTGGTTAAACAATAATCCAGTTTCATTCTCTTGCATGTAACTGCCCAGTTTTGCCAACACCAGCTGTTGAAGAGGCTGTCATTTCCCCATTGTATGTCCATGGCTCCTTTATCATATATTAATTTACCATATATGGTTGGGTTCATATCAGGACTCTCTAGTCTATTCCATTGATCTAGGGTCTGTTCTTGTGCCAGTACCAAATTGTCTTGATTACTGTGGCTTTGTAGCAAAGCTTGAAGTTGGGGACCATAATCCCCCCAGCTTTATTCCTTCTCAGGATTGCTTTGGCTATTCAAGGTCTTTTGTGGTTCCATATGAATTTTAGAATGATTTTCTCTAGTTCGTTGAAAAATGCTGTTGCTTTTTTGATAGGAATTGCATTGAATCTGTAGATTGCTTTAGGCAGGATGGCTATTTTGACAATATTAATTCTTCCTATCCATAAGCATGGGATGTGTTTCCATTTATAATTATCTTCTTTAATTTCTCTTATGAGTGTCTTGTAGTTTTCAGAGTATAGGTCTTTCACTTCCTTGGTTTGGTTTACTCCTAAGTATTTTATTCTTTTTGATGCAACTTTGAATGGAGTTGTTTTCCTGATTTCTCTCTGCTAGGTCATTGTTAGTGTATAGGAATGCCACAGATTTCTGCGCATTAATTTTGTAGCCTGCAACTTTACTGAATTCAGATATTAGATCTAGTACTTTTGGAGTGAATCCTTTAGGGTTTTTTATGTACAATATCATGTCATCTGCAAACAGGACAGTTTAATTTCTTCCCTGCCAATCTGGATGCGTTTTATTCTTTGTGTTTTCTGATTGCCGTGGCTAGTACCTCCAGTACTATGTTGAATAGAAGTGGGGAGAGTGGGCATCCTTGTCTTGTTCCCGATCTTAAAGGAAAAGCTTTCAGCTTCTTGCTGTTAAGTATAATGTTGACTGTGCGGTTTGTCCTATATGGCCTTTATTATGTTGAGGTACTTGCCCTCTATACCCATTTTGTTGAGAGTTTTTTATCATGAATGGATGTTGAATTTTGTCAAATGCTTTTTCAGCATCTATGGAAATGATCATGTGGTTTTTGTCTTTCTTTTTGTTGATGTGGTGGATGATGTTGATGAATTTTCAAATGTTGAACCGTCATTGCATCCCTGGAATAAATCCTACTTGATCATGATGGATGATCCTTTTGATGTATTTTTGAATTTGGTTTGCTAATATTTTGTTGAGTATTTTTGCGTCAGTGTTTATCAGGGATATTGGTCTGTAATTTTCTTTTTTTGTGGTGTCTTTGCCCGGTTTTGGTATTAGAGTGATGTTGGCCTCATTGAATGAGTTTGGAAATATTCCCTCTTCTTCTACTCCTTGGAAAACTTTAAGGAGGATGGGTATTCAGTCTTCACTAAATGTTTAATAAAATTCAGCGGTGAAGCCATTTGGTCCAGGCATTTTGTTCTTAGGTAGGTTTTTGATTACCAGTTCAATTTCATTGCTAGTAAGTAGTCTGTTGAGATTTTCTATTTCTTTCTGGGTCACCCTTTGAAGGTTGTGTTTTTCTAGAAAGTTGTGCATTTCTTCTAGGTTATCCAGTTTGTTAGCATATAGTTTTTCATAGTATTCTCTAATAGTTCTTTGTATTTCTGTGCTGTCCATAGTGATTTTTCCTTTCTATTTTCTGATTCTGTTTATGTGAGTAGACTCTTTTTCTTGATAAGTCTGGCTAGGGGTTTATCTATTTTGTTTATTTTCTCAAAGAACTAGCTCTTGCTTTCGTTGATCCTTTCTATTGTTTTATTCTCGATTTTATTTATTTCTGCTCTAATCTTTATTATTTCCCTCCTTCTACTGACTTTGGGTCTCATTTGTTCTTCTTTTTCTAGTTTCTTTAATTGTGAGTTTAGACTGCTCAAATGGGAGTGTTCTTCTTTCCTGAGGTAGGCCTGTATTGCAATATACTTTCCTCTTAGCACAGCCTTCGCTGCGTCCCACAGATTTTGCAGTGTTGATTTATTGTTGTCATTTGCGCGATTTATTGCTTGATCTCTGTTTTTATTTGGTCATTGATCCATTGATTATTTAGGAGCATGTTATTAAGCCTCCATGTATTTGTGGGATTTTTCATTTTCTTTTCGTAATTCATTTCTAGTTTCATTCCTTTGTGGACTGAGAAGCTGGTTGGTACAATTTCAGTCTTTTTGAATTTACCGAGGCTCTTTTTGTGGCCTAGTATATGATCTATTTTTGAAAATGTTCCATGTGCACTTGAGAAGAATGTGTATTCTGCTGCTTTTGGGTGTAGAGTTCTGGAGATGTCTGTTGGGTTGATCTGTTCTAATGTTTTGTTGAGTGCCGCTGTCTCCTTACTTATTTTCTGTCTGGTTGATCTGCCCTTCAGAGTGAGTTATGTGTTGAAGTCTCCTAGAATGAATGCATTGCATTCTATTTCCCCCTTTAATTCTGGTAGTATTTGTTTCACATATTTAGGAGCTCCGGTGTTGGGTGCATAGATATTTATAATGGTTATAGCTTCTTGTTGGATTGACCTTTTTATCATTGTGTAATGTCCTTCTTTGTCTCCTGTGACTTTCTTTGTTTTGAAGTCTATTTTTTCTGATATAACTACTGCAACTCCTGCTTTTTTCTCCCTATTAGTTGCATGAAATGCCTTTCTCCATCCCTTCACTTTTAGTCTGTGTATGTCTTTGGGTTTGAAGTGAGTCTCTTGAAGGCAGCATATAGATGGGTCTTGTTTTTTTATCCATTCAGTGACTCTCTGTGTTTGGTTGGTGCATTCAGTCCATTTACATTTAGGGTGATTATGGGTAGGTATGTACTTATTGGCATTGCAGGCTTAATATTCATGGTTACCAAAGGTTCAAGGTTAACTTCCTTACCATCTAAGAGTCTAACTTAACTCACTTAATATGCTATTACAAACACAATCTAAAGGTTCTTTTTTTGTTTTTTTTTCCTCCTCCTTTTTCTTCCTCCTCCATTCTTTATATATTAGGTATCATATTCTGTATTGTTTCTCTATCCCTTGATTGACTTTGGTGATAGTTAATTTAATTTTGTGTTTTCTTAGTAATTAGCTGTTCTACTTTCTTTACTGTGGTTTTATTGCCTGTGGTGACAGCTATTAAACCTTAAGAACACTTCCATCTATAGCAGTCCCTCCAAAATACACTGTAGAGATGGTTTGTGGGAGGTAAGTTCTCTCAGCTTTTGCTTATCTGAGAATTGTTTAATCCCTCCATCAAATTTAAATGATAATCTTGCCAGATAAGGTAATCTTGGTTCAAGGCCCTTCTGCTTTATTGCATTAAATACATCATGCCACTCCCTTCTGGCCTGTAAAGTTCCTATTGAGAAGGCTGATGATAGCCTGATGGGCTTTCCTTTGTATGTGATCTTATTTCTCTCTCTGGCTGCTTTTAATAGTCTGTCCTTATCCTCAATCTTTGCCATTTTAATTACTGTATGTCTTGGTGTTGTCTTCCTTGGGTCCCTTGTGCTGGGATATCTGTGCACCTCCATGGCCTGAGAGACTATCTTCTCCCCCAGACAGGGGAAGTTTTCAGCAATTACATCCTCAAAGACACTTTCTGTCCCTTTTTCTCTCTCTTCTTCTTCTGGTACCACTATATATATAATGTGAATATTGTTCTGTTTGGATTGGTCACACAGTTCTCTCAATATTCTTTCATTCTTAGAGATTCTTTCTTCTCTCTGTGCCTCAGCTTCTTTGTATTCCTCTTCTCTAATTTCTATTTCATTTATCGACTCCTCCACCATATCCAATCTGCTTTTAATACCCTCCATTGTGCTCTTCAACAATTGGATCTCTGGCCGGAATTCATTCCTGAGTTCTTGAATATCTTTCTGTACCTCCCGCAGCATGTTAATGATTTTTATTTTCCACTCCTTTCAGGAAGAGTCACGAGGTCACTGTCATTTAAATCTTTCTCAGGAGTTGTATTAATTTACTCTGAACCAGGTTCCTTTGGCATTTCATATTTGTATATGGTGCCCTCTAGTGCCCAGAAGCTCTACTCCCTGGAGCTGCTCAGCCCGTGAAGCAATGTCAGGGGTCGCAGCGGCATTCTATTGGTGACTGGGGGTAGGAAAGTGCTGTTTCCTGCTTCCCGGCTGCTATGCCTGTCTCCACTGCCTGAGCCAATGTGTCGAGCACATAGGTATAAGCCTTTGTGCTTTGCGTTTTTAGTTGCTGTAGACAGATCTTCCCTCTGGGTGGCCTATCGCCAGGCCAGCCTATTGCCAGGGTAGGGTTTCCCAGTTTGCAAGCCTGGTGGGGCTGGCCAGGAGAAAGGCGCAGTAGTCACAGAAGGGAAAGGCCTGTCACGGAAGGGGTTCTTGGAGCTGTGTAGGCAGCCAGGGAGCTGGAGCACCTGAAGATCGTGAAAGCTCCCAATCTGCTGGGCAGAGTGCACCCGGACAATTTTGTCTACCTGTCTTTTCTCCTGAGCCGTAAACTCTGTGCAATCCTGGCCCCTTTAGCAGCCCTCTTGCTAAGGGCTTATTGTTAGGAAATCTCTCAGACTGCCCGCCGTTATTTTGTCCGAGAGCAGCTCGATATGGATCCCTGCTTTCCACAAGCAGCTGGAATATTAGTCTCTCCAGGAATTCTGCCGGTCTGAGCTTTCCAACCCCCTAATTATGAGAGTATCATGCAATCACCATGTAATGTAAGTTTGTGCTCCCAGAGCAGATCTCCAGAGTTAGGTGTTCATCAGTCCCAAGGCCTCCACTCCCTCCCTGCTCCGTTCCTCTTCCTCCCATCAGTGAGCTGGGGTGGGGGAAGAGCTTGGATCCTGCAGGACCACAGCTTTAGTATGTTACCCTTTTCCGTGAGGGCTGTTCTTGTCTCCAGGTGTATGCAGTTTGTTGCAGTCCTCTTTCCTGTTGCTCTTTCAAGAGTAGTTGAATTAGTTTTATTTTCATATTATATGCGGTTTTAGGAGGAAGACTCTGTCTTACGTCTCATGCCGCCATCTTTAATCTCTCTCCCAAATGATCTTGATCTTCATAGTCAGTCTGTAGCACTTATTTTCCTGAAGTTAGTGAGTTAAACTACATGCAGACTTTTGGGACGTTCCATATACACATAAAAACACATACACACACACCTCCTTTCAAAAACCAATCTGGTATGTTCAAATCAAAGAAAAATATTTCGGTTCAACTATTTTATTTTAATATTACATTTTTTACAAATTCTGACTGTACTTCTAACTCTGCTTTAAAGACAGATAGTTCGTGCCCTATATTAATTTTATAACAGGTGTACAGATCCCTCTCTTAGCTCAGGCTGATATACCAAAAATACCATAGATAAGGTAACCTAGAAAACAAACATTTATTTTGCACACTTCCAAAGGCCAGGAGATCCATGATCAATGCACCAGCATACTCAGTGTCTGGTGAGTCTCACCGTCTACTTTACAGAAAACTGTTTCTCCCTGAAACCTTATGTCAGAAGGAGATTGACGTAGCTCTGTGGGGTTCCTTTTGTAAGGGCACTAATCCCATTCATCCAACCTCAGGACCTAATCACCTCCCAAAGTCCCCACCAACTAATGCCATCACATTGGGATTAGGGTTTCAACATTGAATTTGGGGGACATAACATTCAGTGCATAACACTACTAAAGGCCAGGTAGGTTACACTCTGCTAAGCTATTGATCCCCTCAGTCCTCTGGAGGCATGGTGGGACCTAGGAGTGCCAAAGCCTTAGGACATCCTCTAGTCTCCAGCACCCTGACATGATTACCCTTGTGTGCCCTGTAAGTATAATCTTCTCCTAAGAATTCCTTGCCCAGAAAAAGCTTAAGAAGTTCGGCTCTGTAATAACCTTCCCACACATGTTCAAAAAGCACCTCCCCAGCACTTTCTTCAGGCTCCCTTGTCAGGTGTACATAACCCCAATGTTTCCCTCCAGTCTTCCTACCTGTTCCTTTCTCAAATCTTTACCAACATGACAACTGTCCTCTGAACTGTCTCCAAACTTCTCTTTCTTAAACTGTGATGCCCTTTATTTCACACCCATGGCCTGGCACTGTTATTTGATTTCCTGTCGAAGAGTACAACTGCCTTCTCAAACTGGCAGAGCCTCCTCTCAATTACGCATAAACAGGTAACCTGCTTTGAAGATAAAATCTGCCAAGGGCACTATTTCTTCCTGACCTTGATATTCAGCCACAGCCTAATATTCATATAATAAATATTTACTGCTGGAAACAAGACGACACAGGTACATATAAGTCATGGTCTGTGTCCTTAAGGACCTCATGTCTCCAGTTTAGGGAGAAGCGTGAAAGGTCAAGACTTAGCCAGCTGCACAGAGGTGCACCTCCCACTCCTACGGCCCCAGCCCCGCCACATTTGTGAATTGCCACGTGAGCTCTGGACTAGACCAGAGAAGCCGTAGATACCGTGGGTCATAAATGGTCAAGCATATATCATGCCTCTTAGGAAGGCTTCCCTGCATGTCTAAACTCTGCAGTTTTCTCATGCACACTAACAGTTCTTTGAGAAGGTAGTCAAAGAGCAGCTTTCTTTTTTAAAGTGTAGTGTGTTGGCCAGATATCTTTCCATATGTTTGGGCGCATTAAGTTAAAACCCACAAGTTTCAGTCCAGAGGCTTTTCCCCAAATAACAATTACATTCCTTTTCAAAATTTAAAGGAACAAGACAACTAAAGGTACAACTTTTTTGTTTTTGTGCCACAAAAATAAACTCCATTGATATTTAGTAGGAGAGGTTCATAGCACTTGCCCTTTCTACACTAACATAGGGTATAAATAATACATTTATTCGTCTAATTTAGAAAGCATTTTAGTTTGTGATCTCACAACCACCCCCTGATGTAAAGAAGACAGGTATTACTGTGCCCCTTTTATCAAAGAACAAAACTGAAGCTCAGAGAAGATAACTGAGTCCCCTAGATCACTCAGCAAGTAGCAGAACCCTGACTACTTCAATTTTAAGTGACTTCTAAAAATAAAGAGTACACAGTAGTCCTGAAATTAAAGCAGTGGTATGACTGAGAAGATTCACTTTTGTCCATTATATGCTGGCCAATTTGGGAAGTAAAGAAAAGCTATTTTTCTTCTGCCATCACCTCTTAGGTGCATTTCCCTCTTTACTCTTACTGTCGTTGTCTTTATAGATATTCTGTATTGTCCTCTTAAAACCCTATTTCAAGAACTATATCACATATGACTGTCAGGAAGACATAAATGAATAATAAAAGTTTAAAATGTCATCCTTCCAAGACATAGAGCTCACACATTTTACATATATCTAACCCGTAAGTCTGATGATAAAGGTCTCACAAGAACATTCCATGCAGCCATCTGGGGGCTGCACAGGTAGACGGCTTCTGGTGGACTGAGATGATCTCCTGCGGAGGTCTCCCATGACATCCTCCCAGTTGGCCTATATCACTGCAGAAGTGTGGTCCCAGATTTCATACTGTGCTTGGTCATATTGTCTCCAAGAAGGAATTTTTCTAAAGGCTGTGGTAGTTGAAAATATGCTGCTATTTCAGGAGACTCTGTGTAGGTAAGTTATTAGCTCAGAATTCTCATTTATTCTCAATTTTCTAAGGGCATCCTCAATGTTCTCTCCCGTCCTGATCACTGTCCATGGGATAAGCCACACAGGGACAGCAGTTTTCAGGTCACTAAAAAGCCTGAAGAAGAACAGATTCTGGGGAAAAATCCTTTAAAACTGCATTTAAAACAGTAACTGTAAGATGTCTTTCAGTCATTCACATGACACACTTTTGGTGAACTCTACTCCTGTGCGTAAAATTGCAGTATTTCCAGAATCTCTCCCTGGCTTTAGTGCATCTCCATATCAACAGGCATTTCCAAGGGGAGGAGAGAAGTAGTCCGTCTCCATATCAAAGGGTAATTACCTGGGCGACCAAGGGCTTATCTGAACCTGAGAGGATGGGGAGAGGATTCGCTCACTTCTGCCACAGCAGCAGGAGAGATACTCCGGACAGCTTTTTGTAGGCAATAAATTGGATTTCAACTTTATTTCTCCCTTTGACTGATTTTGGCTTCAGCCAGGTATTTTGCCCCAGGATTTCCTCTCCTCAGAGTTATATCTGGCAGTAGTTGACAGGACCTCTAAACCCAAAATCTACCTAAATGGGTGTGACCTTTGGGCAAGCTGCCCCTACAGACAGGGGTGAGATGCCCGGGACTCCCCCTGTGTATAGAGGGGAGGCCCCAGTGGATACAGCAGTAGAGGGTGCAGCTTCACCTGGGAGGCCCCTATCTGTTGGGCATCCAATGTGGGAGACCCTAGTGGGGAATTGGTCTAGGGTAAAGCACCACCTAGAGGGGTGGGGACTTCCCCAGATCTGGAGAAGGGTGGAGACAACAGAAACTGCAGAATTAGCCCTCTGTGAGAAAGAAGACTGCTTAGAGGCCCTGAGTGGCCATGTAGCAGCTGTCATTATAGCGTCTTTTTTCCTTGATATAGTGTAAAATGTTATTGAGGAGAGAGAGAGCTATTGAGGAGAAAGAGGTTATTGAGAGGGTTATCAAGGAGATAGAGGGACTTTGGCAGGAGAGAGACACACTTCAGCATCACTTGGAGGAGTTGTGCAATGACCTATGGGATACAATTAAGGAGGAGAGACAGTTATTGAGAAAACAGATCACCCTCCTAGAAGATTCCTTAGCAGTGGTGAGGGGGGAGGAGGCAGGAGAAGCCACGTTGCAGGAGGTTGTTGGGGAGGAGGAGGAAAGAGTGGTGCCTTCATCCACGGAGATGCTGGAGCAGCTGGGGGGAGGAGATGAGATGGTGCCATGGGCCAACCTGCTGCCAAGGCCATCGCCCAAAGTACCAGCCTCTCCTGTTTTAAAGGCCCACCCAACTGTAATTAAATTATAAAATCGAAACAACTGCAGAATCCTCAGGGGGGGGAGCTGTGCCCTCCCCAGGTTGTGGAGCACTCCAAGCTCCACCCCTATATCCAGGATGAGCTGGTGGACATGAGCGTCCAGTATAGGAAGAAGCCATCAGGATCTCTGCCTACATGGCTTTTATGTCTCTGAGATGTGGGGGTGGAAAGCATTGTCATGTCTGGTACTGAGATGAGAAGACTGGCTTTCCTGACGACTCACCCTGCCCTCCGACAGCAGTTGCAAAGTGCCTGTCATGCCTCAGGGAATCAGACACTTCTGGAATGGCTGACAGCTACCATCAGGGCAGTTTGGCCTAATCAGGGTGATTTACCCTGAAGTTGGAAAATGTATTTAGAGCTCCAACAGGTATTGTAGGAATTGGGTATGAAAAATATCATCTATAATATGAACCCCCAGGGCCCTGGTGAGGAGTTGTTCACCATAGGAACGAGAAATCTGGTGTGGCATACACCCACCATATTTCTCTTTGGGTCCTTAGTGACTACTCCAACCCGTAAGTGAGATTGCTCGTACTTTTAGCAAACTGGGGAGGTCGAATCAATAAGGGCACAGAGGGAAGTACAGGCTGTGACTGAAAGGAGAAGTGCAAAAGGCCCCGTGAAGGTCTTGAAGACCCAAGTGTGGGTTAATTTGATAAAGGCTGGGGTAGTGAAAGAAAAACTCGATGGGCAGCCCAATAGAATATTGTCAGAACTGTGGCACCAATTAAAGCCAGAGCAGCAGTTCCAGCCACTGGGGTCCAGGATACGGAAACCAGAGTCAAGGCCTCGTGCCCAGCCTGTGTCCCTGAAAAAGTTCCTGTGGGACAGTACTCAGGATTCACCTGGGCCCTCACCCCCACAGGAGGGTAATTGGGCATCATGGTTCTACTGCGGGGGAGTCAAGGTCCCCACCTTGGGCGACGTGGTGGAAATCAGATGCCACATGTAGAATTAGCAATTCATTGGCCCCCTGTGATTGTGCAGTGTCCTGGCGGTGGTGGACACAGTGTTCTCTGATTCATGGCAACCCTGAGTGTTTTCCCGGGACCCCTGATGTGGTACATAGCTATGGGGGCAAGGCAATTAGAGTGAAGAATCCCATTGGGGATAAGGCATTGACCCCCAAAGGAGAATACTATGTACATTTCTTCCATCCCTGAATATATTTTGGAGTAGATATCCTGCAGGGCCTGTGGTTTACCTAACACTGCAGATAAGTTCATACTGAGGGTACGTGTGTTAAAGGCAGTTCTGAGGGGACATGCTAAGCACCCGCCTGTATATCTGCCTGTATGTTGCAGGTGACAAAAACTAAGCAGTATAAATTGCCTGAGGGGCACAAGGAAATTGGAGAAACCCTACAGGAGTTGAAGAAGGTGGGCATAATAAAGCTCATTCATAGTCCTTTAATTCCCCAGCACGGCCACTGAAAAAGCTAGACAGCTCCTGGTGTATGACCACGGACTACAGGGAATTTAATAAATCATACAGCCTTTGCATGCTGCTGTCCCCTCTATAGCTGCCATTCTGGACATCCTCAGCTATGAGCTGGGAACATATTATTATTTTGTAGGCCTTGCTAAATGCTTTATTTTCTATTGACGTAGCACAGGAATGTCAGGAACAGTTTGCCTTCATGTGGGAAGGCCGGAAGTGGACATTTACTGTCCTTGCACAGGGATACCTCCACAGTCCCACCATTTGTCACGGACTAGTAGCCCAGGTTTTGTCCACATGGAAAAAACCGCAATGGTGCAGTTATATCACTACATTGATGATGATATGCTTCTGTCTGAAACTCTTGCAGATTTAGAAGGGACAGTTCCTAGACTGCTGCCACATCTACAAGAGAAAGGATGGGTTGTGAATAGTACCAAGGTTCATATACCTTGTTGTCTGTAAATTCTTGGAGATTGTCTTGTCAGGTAAAACTAAAATTATCCCTGAAGCAGTCATAGACAAGGTCCAGGCTCTCCCTACCCGTACCACTGTGGCAGTATGATAAGAGTTTTTGGGTCTTTTGGGCTAGTGGAGAGTGTTTGTCCTGCACTTGGCACAAATTCTGAAGCCCTTATACTGGTTGGTACGAAAGGGCATCAGGTGGGACTGGGATAAGACATGTGCAGCTGCTTTTACTGCTGCTAAGTGGTCAGTCAAGGCTGTGCAGGTTATGGATGGGGTCTTTGGCAGCAGTTTGAATGGACACGCCAAACTACAGGATTCTGGTCACAACTATGGAAAGGAGCAGAGGTTCAGTATACCTTGATAAGGAAGCAACTGGTTGCTGTGTAGCACGCATTGCTGGCTACAGAGCCCATCACCAGAACAGCTCTGATCAAGATGATAACAACTATCCCATTACAGGGTGAGTGTGAGACTGGACTCAATGTCCACTGAGTGTTCTGGCAGAGAGGCCTACACTGGCCAAATGGGGCACATGTTTACAGCAGCATAGCACCCTGTCCACTAGCCCCTTCAATGGAGAACTCGAATGCTTATTGGGTCCCGTGACATATACCAGTGGAAACCAGAAATAACTTCCTTTTGAGCCATTGGTATTCAAGAGTACTTATCAGGAGGGAAGGAAAAGCCCCTATACCTGACGATGCTTGGAATGCAGACAACTCCAGATGTGAGAAGTCCCCGAAGTGGAGGGCTGTGGCTTTCCATGCTGAGACAATATGGAAGGAGGACATAGAGGGGAAGAGCAGCCAACGGGCTGAGTTTTGGGCAGTATGGCTTGTGATTACCCAGGAGCCCTCCCCTGTAGTTGTCTGCACTGACTGCTGGGCCATCTATCAGGGCATGACCCTGTGGCTCCCAAAATGGTACTATGCCAATTGGATGGCTGGTCACCTGGCAAGACCTATGTTCCTCTGGTCAGACTGACAGTTACCATATAGCATATGACTGGCCATTTTCCTTTGGCATCCCCAGGGAATAATGAAGCAGATACATTGGCCCAGGTGCATTTGTTAGAAGGAAAGCCTGACTCTGATGTAACACAATGGTTACATCAGCTTTTGTTGCATGCAGGGCAAAAGACAATGTGGGCTGTAGCCCGTTGGTGGGGCTTGCCATTGACCTTTGAAGAAGTCAGCAGAGCTCAGAAGGAGTGCCTTGTGGGCTCTAAGGGGAACTAACACTGAGTCCTGCAGCAACATCAGACAATAATAAAGGGGCCGATACCCCTTGTCAGGGCAGATAGAGTATATTGGGCCTGCCCATATCAGAAGGATATCAGTATGCCATGACTTGTGTCGACATGGCTACTGGACTATTGGTTGCTTTTCCTGCACATTGTGCAGAGCAGCAAACCACCAAGAGGAGCCTACAGTGTCTCTTTGCAGCCTATGGCCAGCCGCAGGTGATTGATAGTGATCAGGACACCCACTTTACTGAATATGCATTACAAGAATGTGTGTAGCAATTAGGAATAAAGAGGAAGTTTCGTGTACCATATAACCTATTGGTTCAGGCATGATAGAGAAGTACAATAGTTTGTTGAAATCTGGCCTAAAGTCCGACTCCAATAGTCTACAGGCCTGGTCAGTTTGCTCATGTTCAGTGCTATGGTGTTTGAATTAGCCCCGAAAAGGAACCTTGAGCCCTGTGGATATGCTAACACACGTTACTGCTTCTCCTATACAACTGTTTGTGCAAACCAAAGAGGAGTTATTGAAGGTAGGATATGGCCAGCAGAGCAACATCATGCTCCCTGCACCTACTGCATTAAACCCCGGAGACACTGTTGAGTGGATGTGGCCCTACACATTTTGACACATGGACCAGCGGTGGCTGGCCCTTCTGGCACTTTGGAGAACAGGACAGGAAGCTTGCCTCCTGTGTGTTCCTGCAGTAACAGCAGAGTGGCCCCCAAAGATCACAGTTGTATACACGTCCGGGAGGTAAGAGCCTCTTATGGGGAAGTTTTATTTTACCTTTATGGCCAGTACACGTACCTCCTATAGCCCTATATATTGACCCATCTGTAACTCCCACAGCTAGGGAAGTGAAGGTCTGGTATACTAGACCAGGATGAGATACCATTCTTGCCATTGTCCTATCACAAGACCATTCTTTTGCATGCATCCTACCTGATGGACAAGAGTTGCCTACCCTGGTGTCATTAAAACGTGTATCTTATCATCCTTAAGTTTATTTTATTCTACAGTGCCTGTGGCCTGGACCTGTGCCCTGGCTGTAGCTGCTGCATGATAAGTGCAGTGAACTCCCTAACCGTTCAGCTACTGGCCTCCTGTGGAATGGGAGAGCTATGGACTTAATTTGAATAGGACTTTGAACCTATCTGGGTGTTCCGGTGTGAGGATTATCATGATTTTATTGCTGTTGTTATTGTATGTTATTAGTCTGGTTACAGAGCCCCAGTTTTCTTGCACAAGGGCCATTGTGGAAGATGAGGATCAAGTAGATTGGGAGGTGAGATTTCTGGAGGGGTGGGCTGTGGGTAAAATTGTAATATTTCCAGAATATCTTGCCTGGCCTTAGTACATCTCTATATCAATAGGTGTTTCCAAGGAGTGGAGAGAAGTATTCCATTTCCATATTAATAGGGGATTTACAAGGTGGGTGAGGAGTGAGCTTCCACCAGAAAGGAGAGGTTTGGTGGGGCTTTGGCAGTCGGGTCAAGGGAGACACAGACCAGCAGGAGTAGATGACTGCTTGTTAGCAACAAACAGGTTTCTCCAACTTAAATTCTTCTTGTCTGATTTTGGCTTCAGAGGTTAATTTGCCCAGGCTGGGGACGTATTTTCCCTCTGGAGTTAAAACTATGTAGTTTTCCTAGTAGAAAAATCAATGGAATAAGGCATTATCTCTGCACTCAGGCATGGTCATAATTCAGTGAGACCTGCAAAGAACTATAATAAAATAATACATAATGGATAGGAAGTAGGAAGAAGAACACAATGAAAACACAGATAAAGGACTAATTAATTCTCCCGGGAAAGAGAGGAGAGAGGGGTCAGGGAAAACTTCATAGTTGGAGCCAACTGAGATGGGCCTTGTGAGGTATTTAGGACTTCATTCTCTTCTTCTTCCTTCTTCTTCTCCCTCTTCTTTCTTTGAATTTTATTTTTTAGAGCAATTTTAGGTTCATAGCAAAACTGAGCAGAAAGTACAGAGTTCCTACATGCTCCCTGTCCTCACCCCCAACAGCTTCCCCCACTACGTAGTTATATAGTTAGAATCATACCGTGTGTAGCCTTTTCAGATCAGCTTCTTTCACTTAGTAATGTGATTTAAGTCTCCTCCATGTCTTTTCATAACTTAATATCTCATTTCTTTTTGGTGGTAGGTAATAGCTTATTGCCTGACTATACCACGGTTGATTTACCCACTCACCTACTGAAGGACATCTCAGCTGCTTCCCATTTTGGATAACTATGAATAAAGCTCCTATACACCTTATTTTTTCTAAACCACTTTATTGAGACTTAAGTCACATACCATACAATGGACCCATTAAAAGTGTACAATTCAATGGCTTTTAGTATAATCACAATGTTGTTCATCAATCACCACAATCAATTCTAGAACATGTTTATCCCTCTAAAACAAACCTCTGTTCCCCTTGGCCTCCACTCTTCAATATTCTATTTCCTGCCAGACCCTAAGTTACCACTAATCTACTTCCTGGATAGAATCGTCAATTCTCAACATTTCATATAAATGCATTCATACAATATGTGGCTTTTTGTATCTGGCTTCTTTCACTTACCTTCATGTTTTCAAGGTTCGTCAATGTTGTAGCATGTATCAGTACTTTATTCCTTTTTATAGCAAATAATATTCCATTGTATGGATGTACCACCTTTTGTTCATGCATTTATTGGTTGAACGTTTGAATTGTTAACACTTTTTTGGCTATTATGAATAAATCTGCAGTGAATATTTGTGTGCATGTTTTGGTGTGGATGTACATTTTCATTTCTTATTCACTTTTGTGGAAACTGAAAGTGACAGCTTTAAGTTTGTCTAAGCTTGCTGCTTTTGAAGATTTTATTAGTATAACCATATTAAACTACCTGGAAATGAGGACTTTGGGGTCAAAATGCAGCTTTTATCAATGTGTGGGGGTATCAATTCGCCTTCCTGCCAACACTCTCAAAATTAGCCCTTGAATCAGCAGGAATGATGGTGATGCATAATTCTTATTAACATTTGAAAGTAATGAACACACTATGTTCTCAAGGTTCTGTTCTTAGAAAGTCAGAAAAGGGTGTGGGAAGAGGCAATGCAATTTAGCCAGAGGGAACATGAGCTAACCTATAACGTAATGAAAATACATGCCTGATCATGCTAAAGCATAGGGTATGTGCCTGAGGATGAGAGCAACAAAGAATTGGGCTGAAAAAGTAGAGGGGACTTAATTTTGAAAGACTTTGATTGACAGTTTAAGAAGTGTGAACTCTGTCCTGAGGGTAGTGGGAAACTAAGGTTTTCATGACAAGAAGAATGGCATACCCAGATCTCTTATTTTAGAAAGATGACTGGCAAAAGAAAAGCTAAGAGCTCATAGGAAAATAGCAAATTAACCACTGTATCACCTAAGACTGTCTCTTACAGATGATAGAAAATCAGATGAATGCAGGCTTAAGCAAAAATTGTAATTTATTAGCTTATATTAATACACAATACAGGAGTAGATCCAGCTTCTGACTCACTATCCCTTTCTTATGCTTTCTCAGTGTTGACTCTTTCTCAATCCACTCGTCTTGTGGTTGAAGATGCATTCAGCCAGGATAAAAGAAGAATTGTTGTCCCAATGTTTACAAAGCATAAAACCCCAATATTCCAGTGAATGGGACCAGCTCAAGTGATAAGAACAGCTCTGAAATAAATACTGGGGGCCAGAGAATACAGTTGACCTAGTCTGAGTCAGTGCTACTCAAAGTATGGTCTGTGGACCAGTGCCTGTTGCCATATTTTTGATAATATCTGTGACGAGATAAGTACAGCACTTGAGGATGGTTAGAAACTTTTACTGCAATTTCACAGAGTAATTGAATCTAATAATAAAAAATTGAGACTTAATATTTTATCTGTTTTGTGTGTCATTTTTCCAGTGATTTATTTATACTCTATTTTATGCAAGTATCATCCACAATGGATGAGGATGTGAGGTAGGAAGCAAATGGTCCTTCACCACAGAAAGTCTCTCCAAGAAGGAACTAGTGGTTACCAAAGGGGAGGGGTTGGGGAGGGGTGGTGGGGTGGGAGGGAGAAGGGGATTGAAGGGTATTATGATTGGTGCACATGGTGTGTGGGGATCACAGGGAAGACAGCGTAGCACAGAGAAGACAAGGAGTGACTCTGTGGCATCTTACTCCACTGATGCACAATAACTTCAATGGGGTATGGGTGGTACTTGATAATATTGGTGAATGTAGTAATCACAATGTTTTTCATGTGAAACCTTCATAAGACTTAATATCAATGATACATTAATAAAAAAGTAATAGAGGCAAAGGATTGAAACATCAAATAGGATTAAATCTGTTTATTCATGATACTATAAAACACATTTTATTGGTCACTTTTGAAAAAAAAAGAAACCATGGTGTCACGTACATGCTCCATTGTGAAGTCTACGATTGAGTCAGCATTCTGGAACCACACAGGGAAACACTGGGGAGATATCTTCTCCTCACACCACGAGAAAGGGCAAAAACAAATGGCCACTATAATTGAGGGACCTAATTTGGAGAGGGAAAGACACACCCAGATACCCAGACTTATTTTAGCTCTCCTATTTTTTCATGCTTTCATGGAGGACCATGTTGACATGCATGCCCTTACTCAGAATCCCTGGTAAGTATTTACTCTGCATAAGCTCTGGATATGTCCATTTTCATAGGCTAAACATTACATGGGCATTCACCTACCCACCCCATTGGGACTTTTATTACTGGAATCAAAGCCTTTGAATGGCTCTCCTAAGCTATTAAGAGAAAAATAACTTTGAGCTAGACCAACACAAGGTAATTACTAAATGGAGCCGAATTCCTTTGCCCTGCTCTTGGCATTGCAATATGGAAACTCCAAAGTCCTGTAAGAGGTCTGAGGGGAAAAAAATGTTTAAGGCAAATTTCAGGGGTCTAAGTTTCTCATTAAAGAATACATTTTAGAAAAGTGTTTTAGGTGAACTTCCAGGGCAGTTGTATGTCAAGGAAATGTGTGCAGCAATTTGGCAAATTTCTGCTTTCATTTCTTTTAAAATAAAATGGAAACAATAAAAGCACAATTAAAAATAAAATTAAAAAACATAATCTGAAAGAGCATTTTGATTCTTTTTCTAATTAAAGCTCTGCAATTAAAGTTTTGCTGGAGAACAACCTGGGTCTTTAATCTCACTGTCCACAAAAGACTAATACAGGCATAGGATTTGAGATGTCTTCTGTACTCAGAGCTGGAAGTGACATTGGAGAACCTTCTAGTCTGGCCTTCTCATTTTATGAACTGGAAACTGAGGCCAGGGCAGGTATTTTTCTTTTGTCCTTAATCCTTTCTTTCGTGTGTGTGTGTGTGTGTGTGTGTGTGTGTGTTTTCTCACAGAAGGCTTGGAAACTTGGTGTCTGCACAGTTTTAACATAATTCAGACACTCAATAAGGAATGTCTTTCTTCCCAAGGCCTCAACAAGCACCAAATTTGATCCAGTTCTGCTCAAAATGTGCAATTTTTGCTTAAATGAATTTACAATTAAGATAGTAATGCTTTTCTGTGAAAATCTTATAGAACTCTAGTGTATACCTTCAAGCCTTTGGCCATAAAATAAGCTGAATGTAACTTTGATGTTCCTTGATGAACCAAGCTTAGCATACTAAACAACTGTGGCACTCCAACTAAGTAAGTGTGGACCTTCTGGGACATAGACACAAATGCACATTGACTCCATCAGTGGTCCCTAAACCTGCCATCACTGAAAAAAAAAAACCCACTTGTATTTGAAGAGTTTACCACGTTTTCATATAAACCAGTGATTGTTTATCAACTACACTCACCCAGTGTAAAGCTCACCTATGACAGAACAACTTTTAGCCAGTCACAGGCCTACCCTTATGAGTTCATGTACTATATGAACTTTATCCTCTCAGAGGGTGAGGGGTCCACAAGGAGCGAAGGGACTATAATATTTGGTGAGCACTTAATATATTCCCCAGACTTTAATTCATTTCATTTCTTAACTATCCTAGGAGGGAAGAAATATTCTCATTTTACAGATAAGAAAACTGAAGCTCAGAAAGATTAAATAACTTGTCGAAGGCCACAGAGCAAAAAGCGACAAAGTGAGGGTAGGAACCAAGCTGGTTGTGGTGTCAGGCCTGCATCTTCACTTTACATGATCCTGTCCCAAAGAGAAAGTCATCCCTGAGTCTGGATTCCTGACTCTTTGCCTCCATTATCGTAGCAGCCATCTTTTGCTGTATTACAAACTTCCCAAAAATGTAGTGGCTTAAAAAATTTATTTTAGCTGCTCACAATTCTGCAGTCTGGGTTGGGCTTAGCGGATGTTGATTTTCCAATGGTCACTCATCTGGATTCATCCAGCTGGTGGTCAGTAAGGCCTGAGGTTGTCTTGGGACACTGGGATGGCTGGGCTTTCCCCCCAGGGCCTCCCTGCTTTATGTGGCTTCTCCTATGGCCTCTCCACTTAGCTCCAGCAGGGTAACAAATTTCTCATAGCAGATCAGGGCTCCTAAGAGCACAACAGCAGAACTTTTTAAGGCTTGGTAAACCAAGAACCAATACGGCACCATCTGTCACTTGCAGTTAGTTAGAGTAAGCCACCGCCCCCAATTCAGGTTCTAAGAGAGAAGACCACACAAGGGCAAATCCTGGAAGATGTGAATCCCTGGGGAGCCAGCAATGTATGAGCGGTCTTCAGCATTGGCAGCACCAACTCTCAAGGTTTCTGTTTCTTCTGTTCCTATCATTTATGTCATTTTTCTCTCTTCCCGTTTGTTTCTCTACTGTCTCCTGTTACTTCACAGCTCTTCTGCACCATAACTGGTCTCACCTAGCCAGCCACAAATAAGAGGACTCCTTTCCTTCAGATTAGTGATCTGCCCAATCTGCCTCCAGACTCAGGACAGCAACATCAGCTCCTGCTGGCGCTTCCAGCTGCGGACCTGCACTGCAGGCTTTGAACACGCCAGCTCTCTTCTTCGGGCCATCAGTCTTTGCACCTAAAGTGTTCTACTGACAGGTGCCTTTGTTTTGGTGGTGGTTTTGTTTTGCTTTCACATCTGAATTCAAAGATGGAAGTCTAGTTTAAAGGAAAATGAGACTGCATCACTAAGCAACTTAAGTGAATATACTTAAGTGCTTTGCCCTTATAAATGAAATCGAGAATCTGTAACACCCTACTTTTGTTTTACCTGCAAGAAGGTAAGATGTCCAGGTCAATGGCCAAGTCAACAAATCAACATTTGCCACATGTTCTAAATTCCCTTAGTAGTCATTTGCCAGGGCAGAGAAGGAAGAAAGACCTGAAGGAATCAGATAATTCCCCACATTACAATTCTAGTTCATAGCAGGTTGTTTCTTACATGAGGCTAAAACAAGATCAGATTAAATTTTCATTGAATCATTCAACCTATCTGATCACTGATTTCTGCTAACAAGAGAGATTTGAGCACCAAGAAAGCCAGGGCCAAGAGAACCTGCTATAGAGGTACCATGCACATGAGGAGGGCAAAGGAAGTGAGGGGAAAAATTTTATATAAACACCCAAGGTGAAGATCCTTTTGGAAAGAGATCATGGGTTTCTATTTGAAATACTGAGGAATTAAAATGAAAATTAAAATTGAAATATGAGTTACCCTTCAAGAGTTTCTAAATCCATTCAGTATTGTTTATCATTATTTCTTTTATTCTGCCCCCTGAGGCCAGTCATTGGATCCTTGATAGTTGGATTACATCTCGACCATTTAGGTGTACAAAAAATGAAAGGAATTTAAATTCAATTGGGCTATATACATCTAAATTGCTCAAGTGAAAGAGGAAATAGAGATAAAACATCTAGATTTCTTCATGGCCTCTTACGTATGTTGTTTAGTAACAAACACCAAAGTTGATTGAAAATGCATGTAAATTCACATGTAAATATTAAATTTGTTGCAACTACCCTCATAATGATTTATACAACATCCAATTGACAATCTATGAAAATTTTGGGGAATCTGACTACATTCTTATCTTCTCAGGAAGAAAAAATAGATATGCTTATCAAAGAAAATTTTGAATGAAGAATATGATATGAGACTAGCCACAGTAGATATTTAAATGTATCATAAGACTATGATAATTAAAATAAAACACTACTGAAAGAAGAAAATATACATAGATGTAGAATACAAACTAGATAGTCCAGAAATTGATTTTGTCTCTGGAAAAGTGAATTTGCTAGAAAATAAAAGTGAAACCACTATGAAGGAAGATCTATTTATTAATTCATACAGGAATAACTGAGTTGGAATTTAAGGGAAATAAAATTAATTTAGACCCATCTAAAGGGTGTATAAAAAAATTAATCCCAGATATGTTAAAAAATGAAATATTTTAAAAACATCCTTTTCCAGTGACACTCAAACTATATGAGATCTGTGAATTTAAAACCCAGGATGACTTCCTAAGCTTAAAATCTTCTTTAAGGATTTTAAAAGCAAATACCAACTGCTTAGATTTAAAATTTTGAATTTAAAATACATAAAATTTAAGAGTTATACTTGTAAAAAAAAGTACCATAAGAAGTTTTTAATCAGCAAATTGGGGAAATTACATTAAAAATACTGCAAAAATTAGCATCTTTAGAAAATACACTATTTTATTACTATAGCAAGGAGAATATTTTCACATTTATTATCTGTTGATGACTTTCTCTGACCATGGCCTTTGTTCAGGACAATAAAATTATTCTTAAAACCCCATTTCCTCATGACTAAATTTTGTTGCGACAGGAGTATAGCAATTCTCTGTCATTTACTATTCTCTAATGTTGGTCATTTCACTACAACCCGCATATACTCACCACATTCGTATACCATCTGTACCCAATATTTAATAATTTTCTTCAAATTAACACTTTTTCTTAAATAATATACCTTCTCACCAATAATTTCTACAAAATCAGAAATTTTATGTAAATGAAATAATACAGCATAAAAATTTAAAAACAAATCTGTCTGCCACTGAAAATTACCTATACTCACTGTGATGGTTAATATTAGAATGTGTCAACTTGGCTCGGCTATGGTGCCCTAGTGAAACACCGGTCAATATGGCAGTTATAGTCTTCAGATATAATTACCATTTAAAGCAGCAGACTGAGTAAAGCAGATGACCCTCCATAATGTGGGTTGGCCTCATCCAGTCAGTTGAAGGACTTGGGAGAAAAGACTGAGGTCCTCCAAAGAGAAAGGAATACAGCTTCTAGACTGCCTTCAGACTCAAGACTACAACTCAACTCCTGTTGGAATTTCCAGTTTGCTGGCCTGCACTGCACATCTTGAACTTGACAGCTTCCGCAACTGCATGAGCCAATTTCTTAAAAGATATCCCCACCCCCACCCTCCTGTCTGACTCTCTCTGTCTCTTTCTGTGTGTATGTGTGTATGTCTGTGTGTGTGTGTGTGTGTGTGTTTCTATAAATCTTCTGCTCCCCTGGAGAATGCTGGCTAATACCATGACCAGCCTTTGGGAACACTGACTTTCCAAATCACATTGGGATATCTTGGCCTGGATGGCAAAACCTGCCTTGCTCCTCCCTCCTATCCCGAGCTCATATGATGTGACTTCCCATTGCACACTCTGCCTCACTCCGTCTGGTCGCCTTGCACCTTGGTTTGTGCTGAGCGCTCTGCTGAGAAAACCTGTTTGCCAGGCCTCCCCAGGTCCCACCTTCCAGGCCTGGATTCATTACTGAGGAGCTAAGGAAGAAATAAAAGGTGGAATAAGATTCTCACATTTAGAAATGTGCAAGCCAGCTGGGGAAAGAAGGTTTCACCATATGTGCTCATTCTGACTAACTGGTGGCAGGTACTTGAAACATCTTAAGAAGGATTCTGAGGCTCTGTCTGATGAAAGAATGCAGGGTCTATTATGCCTGACAGTACCAGAGTAAGGGCCTGTGTATAATAAACTTAGGACCAACCACAAAAGACCCCAAATAGCCAAAACAATCCTGAGAAGGAAGGATAAAGCAGGGGGTGATTACTCTCCCCAACTTCAAGCTCTACTACAAAACCACAATAATCAAGACAATTTGGTACTGGCACAAGAACAGACCCATAGACCAATGGAATAGACTAGAGAGCCCTGATATAAATCCAACAATATATGGTTAATTAATATATGATAAAGGAGATAAAGGAGCTATGAACATACAATGGGGAAATGACAGCCTCTTCAACAGCTGGTGTTGGCAAAACTGGACAGCCACATGCAAGAGAGTGAAACTGGATTATTGTTTAACCCCACATACAGAAGTAAACTCGAAATGGATCAAGAACCTGAATGTAAGTCATGAAACCATAAAACTCTTAGAAGACATCAGAGGCAAAAATCTCCTGAATATAAACATGAGCAGCTTCTTCCTGAATGCATCTCCTCGAGCAAGGGTAACAAAAGCAAAAATGAACACATGGAACTACATCAAACTAAAAATCTGTACAGCAGAGGACACCATTAACAGAACAAAAAGACATCCTACAGTATGGGAGAATATATTTGTAAACAACATATCCAACAAGGGGTTAACATCCAAAATATATAAAGAACTCACATGCCTCAACACCCAAAAGGCAAATAACCCGATTAAAAAATGGGTGGAGGATATGAAAAGACAATTCTCCAAAGAAGAAATTCCAATGGCCCAGCAGACACATGAAAAGATGCTACACATCACTAATTATCAGGGAAATGCAAATAAAAACCACAATAAGATATCACCTCACACCAGTTAGGATGGCCAACACAAAAAAAGACTAAGAACAACAAATGCTGGTGAGGATGCGGAGAAAGGGGAACCCTCTGACACTGCTGGTGGGAATGTAACCTAGTTTAATCATTGTGGAAAGCAATATGGAGGTTCCTCAAAAAACTCAAAATAGAAATACCATTTGACCCAGTAATTTTACTCCTAGAAATTTACCCAAAGAATTCAAGTTCTCTGATTCAAAAAGACATATGCACCCCTATGTTTATTGCAGCACTATTCACAATAGCCAAGATATGGAAGCAACCTAAGTGTCCATCAGTAGATGAATGGATAAAGAAGAGGTGGTACATATACACAATGGAATACTATTCAGCCATAAGAAAGAAACAAATCCTACCATTTGCAACAACATGGATGGATCTGGAGGATATTATGCTCAGTGAAATAAGCCAGGCGGAGAAAGACAAGTGCCAAATGATTTCTCTCATTTGTGAAGTATAACAACGAAGCAAAACTGAAGGAACAAAACAGCAGCAGAGTCATAGACTCCAAGAAGGGACTAGTGGTTACCAAAGGGGAGGGGTAGGGGAGGACGGGTTGGGAGGGAAGTGGAAGGGGATTGAGGGGTCTTATGTTTAGTACACATGGTGTGGGGGATCAGGGGGAAGACAGTGTAGCACAGAGAAGGCAAATAGTGACTCTGTGGCATCTTACTACACTGATGGACAGTGACTGCAATGGGGTATGGGTGGGGACTTGATAATATGGGTGAATATAGTAACCGCATTGTTTTTTCATGTGAAACTTTCAGAAGAGTATATATCAATAATACCTCAATAAAAAAAACTTAGTACCTATTCACCACATCTCGTTTGGTTATTAAGGAATCAAGCCAAGAGTATTTTCCTGAGCCCTTTCCAGTACCTACTCAAACAAGGTATTAGATCTATGATTTTTTTCTAAAAAAATACATTCTAGTTATTTCCCAGATTTACATATGTAAGGAAAGTCAGCAGGGAGCATTAAAACAAAGGTAGAAAGAGTACAGAGAACAGTCTACGTTTGTTTCCCAACACCTCCTTTTTCAAGTAACAAGTCAGGACAGAATTTGCCCTCTGGGATGAGTGAATGGGGTATGCAAATAACCCCACATCCCAGTTTTGCTAGGCCTTGGCCCTGCTGCCCAGCACCTGACACGGAGACATCCTGATAAATACCTTTGGAAAGTCATCAGGTATGAAAATTCTCTTGGGGCAGCAAAAGTTGCTTGAGTCCTTCCCTCACATCCTGCCTTCCCATCCCTGGATTGCTACAAAGACACCCTGGGGCATGGCTCTTTATACAGCTGGATCAGGTTACTTTCATTCATTCTGAATTTGAGCACTTCTTTCCAACACGACAGTGTGACAGGAACTGAAGATTCAAAGACAAATTGTACTTGTCTGTACTTTCACAGAGTTGCTAGCTTATTATAGTTAAAGAATATATAGATATGTTTCTATACATTCTTTAACAGGCGAGCAAACCTTTCCTATAAGAAACCACATAGTAAATATTTGCAGCATTGTGAGCCATGTGTTCTCTGTTGCAACTACTCAGCTCTGCTGTTGTCACACCAAAACAGCACTAAAATGGATCTGTGTAGGTATATTCCAATAAAAATTTATTTCCAGAAAAAAGCTGATGGCCAGACTTGGCCTACAGTTTGTTGATCCTTAATTTAGATTTATTAGACAGATTAGAACCTGAGATGAGCATCTCTCAGAGGAAGTGGTAAAAAATGGGAGGCCAGTCTTTGGTTAGTGTGGTGGCTTGAATATTCAGAACCTTATTCCTTGGTGATGTTTTAAAATGTATTAAAACTGCAAATATGACCTAGAATCTCTTGTGCATATGTAAGGAAATAAAGCAGTTACACTGAATAATAGAATGGCTTTATTCATTTGAAAATATTTTAATAAAAAAGATTTGCCATAGTCATAATTCATTTGATGAGTTGCCAAGTATGAATGTGATGTGGTAGAAATCCACAGGGCAAAGTGGAGAAAGCCCTTCAGGGAAAAAAGAAAAGTTTCATTGAACATGTCCAGTGGGAAATGTGCCCCTGTCGTGCGCAGAGTTAATTTTTCAAATCATTATGGAATATTCTGGAAAAACCACCCTTGCCCCAAAACCTCAACAAAGGCTCTCTGTCACTCACATCCCCTCCAGCAACTAGAAATTTATTGAGCAATGGAGCAAATAAAGAAGTCTGGAAAAATCTGACAGAAGATCAAAAAACACTATTTTAATTTTAGGTACACTGATGTTCTAAAAAGAACTTGGTTCTGAAAGGTTGACTAGAGAAATCCATTGAAACACAAAGACTTTGGATAGATAGTGCCATCACCTTAGCTTCTATGACCGAGCAATTTGTCTCTGAAAGTTCATAGAACATTTCCCCATGATACCATTATAGTACACAGGTTAGGAAGAAATTTTAACACACATTTTATGTTATTAAAAGGTATCCAATGGATTTGGTTAACTGATTTTCTTTCTAAGTGTGTTTACATAAAACCTGCACTCAGATCAACTGTCACCCTCTATCCCCTATTACATGCTTTCATTGCCCCCACACACCAGTTCTTCTTGGTATTTTTCACTGCAGCAAATCTTGTATTCATTACATAATTATTTTGTTAATATATTTCTCTCACCTCAAAGTTCCATGAAGGCAAGGTTCATGTCTATAGTTTTGCTTATCTGATTTGCTAATGCTTAGCATATGTTAGGGGTTCAATAGATACTTGTCTGAATAAATGGATGGATGAATGAGTGAATGAATATCTGGACTTAAATTAATCCATATCTTTTTTATTTGATAATAATCATTTAATATGTAGTTATTTAAAGTCTGAAGTTCACTCAGTGGATATTTATAAGACTCCTACTATGTACCTGGCACTCTGCTAGGCACTGGAATATGAAGGAGAAGACATTGTCAATATCCACGCTTCCTACTGAGAAAGACAGAAAAGCACACACTCAGAGCATAACAAACATCATAGCTAAGAGAAGTCCGAAGGGCTACGTGGACACAGGCACAAGGCTTAACTACCTGGCAGGCTGAAGACGACTTCAAAGGAATAGTGTTTGAGCCCTTGAAGAAGTAAAGTTTGCACAATGGGCAAAAGAGCAGGAGAAGGCATTCCGTGCAGAAAAGGAAGTTTGAATAAAGCCCCAAGTTTGAAAAGCATGGCGTAGGCATGGAATAGCGACTAAGGTGGTAGCACTGTGTCGGAGAGAGCATGTGGAAGGAATAGAAATGTCAGCTGCAGTGAAGTGGCAAGGATATAATAATCTGAGGTGAGAACAACCCAGCCAAGTGGGACTGGATGGCAGTTAGTGGGAGGTCCAGACTAGAGGTCTGGAGAAGCATCAGAAAGAGAGAAATGTCTTCATGGGAAAGAGGGGGATATTTGGGAATCTGAATCCCTGACTCTGACCACCTTTGCAAAGTCATACTTATGAGGGCAGTGTACCCACACTTCCCTCATGACAACAGTTATGTGGCTGTTAAAACACATATTCCAGAGACTTATCCCAACCCCTCTGAGTCAGCATCCCCAAAGGAGAGGCCTTGAAATCTCAGTGTTTAACCAACACCCCAGGTGATTTAGTATCAAGGAAGCTTGAGAAGTGTTTCCCAAGGGAACACCTAGTCTCCCTTCAGGTCAGACTCACCGTTCTTTCCCCAGCACTACCCATTGGCCTGTCAGGGATATAGCTGTCCAAGAAAACATCAATTAACAACTGACATACTGACCCTTTTCTCCAATATAACAATAAAATATGAGTGCTAGCACAGGGAGAATTCAAGTGTGCTCAGTACATCATTGGGAAAACTGCACAAACTACTGCAGGAAAATTCTAGCTAACTGTACTCAAAATGCAGAGAAACTTGGCTCTGCAGAAGGAAGAAAGCCCATGACCTTCTTTCATTAACATGTAGTTTTGATCTCCAAATCCGTCTGCTTCTCCCCAAGTGACTACCCATCAATGAACTTGTCAGCTGAGGCCCCAAGATCTGTGTGGTCAACTGCCCAACAACTGAAATTCTTTCAACACTTGGTTGTGGGGCTTTTCCATGACAGAGGATAGGAAGAGGATACATACTGCATAACACAGCTCAGACTGAGTTTCTCACACCCCCTGAACTGGAAGAAAACCCTTTCTGTGCTATTGAGGCAATGTTCAGAATTTGAGGTGGCCATACTATAATCATTTGGGTGGCAACCCCTCATTCAGCTCACACCCCTCCTGTGACCAGCTGGTTCCCCCCCTGGCTATCCATGACAGCAGATATCAGTGGAAACTTGGGTGCTGCCAGGCTGCACCATTTCCAAGGGAAAGCTTGTGCCTTTCTTGGGCATCCGCCTTGGTAACTGCCTCCAACCTCAACGCATCGGAAAGTAATGCAGAGGAAACTCGGGTGCTTTGTACCATTTCCTTCATGGTTTTAGCTAAATAATTTCACATCTCTGTGCCTCAGTTTCCCACCTGCGACTCATCACAAATGGCATCTTTGAACCAGTATCATATAATATTATAAAAACAAAAGATGTTTTTAAGAGTTCACTTGGCAGGATATCAAGATCACTTGTTGGCATCACACTATATTTACATGAAGGCTTTTGTTTCAGTGGGCAAAAGTATAATCTCTTGTTTTTCTCCTTTTTAAGTTGGACTGAATGAAATTAAATTTATACTGGGCACCATACTTGTGGCAAAAGCAAATTGCTAGGAGGGGACAGGCTAACAAACAGAACACCTGAGAGGTAAATACTATCATGTCTATATGTTATCTTTCTTTCTTAATGACATTTGAAAGTAAGATAAAGTGTTCTTTATAAAAAATGACTTGTTTTCTGAAAGGCTGTGCTTCTGACTTGGTGAAAGAGGTTTTGAGAGGAGAGCAATGACAGTGGAGAGGGGGAAAGAGAGAGAAATTCTTGGGTGTTACTGAGCTGTAGACAGACTTCTACAAATACCAGAAATTGTATTTGGAAGGCCAAATAGTGTATTTAAATGAGGACCCCAGAAAATGCTGGGCATTGCTTTGTGAATGGCCCTCTCTAAATTTCACAGAAATTATGTCCAGTCACAAAATGATCCATGAGGTTTTCCGAGATTTCTTGCCCTTTGGGCCACCGTGGAATTTCTCAAACTGTACTTAAAATGGATGATGATAAGAATTATATGGAAAAAATAAAATAGGAGGGTCATGTTCAGAATCCATAACCCATGTACACAGGGATACTTAATGTAGGACAAAAATAAAGTGAGAGAAAGTGGGAAAAGAGTGGTCATTACAATAAATGATGCTGAAACAACTGGATATCCACAAGGGGAGAAATAGTGTTGAATCAAAGTCATTAGATAAGAAAGTAACTCACACTCTGTATTTGACATCTCATGGTATAGAGCGTGCTTCTCCAAGTGTGTTCCCTGGACCAGTTGCATTTAAGTCACTGCGTGGTAGTTAAGGATATAGATTCCTCAGCCTACCTTACACTTGTTGATTCTCTAGGCATGAGACAGCTTTTTAAAATCCAACTCCGCAAGATGATTTTTCATACACTAAGCCTCGAGATTCACCAGCAGAGTATTCTACAGGTAGGGAAACAACTATCTGAATCCAAACTCTGCCACTTGTGGGCACATTAATTAATCTGTCTAATGCCACTTTCCTCATCAGTAAGGTGGTGATAGTAACAGCCTCATATTTTAACCATGTGATGATAAAGCAAGATGTCACATACTCTGCGCTTAGCACAGTCCTGGTTCATAGTAAATACTTAGTAAATGTTATAGTTACTCTCCATACCAAGTAAACCTACTGGAAATGAAGTGTTTTCAATTGCTAACAAAAATTTTTTATTACAGAATTATAATCTTATACTGGCAATACTAAGGATAGTACCTTTGCCAAGTGTATTAACATGTAAGTGGAGGGTATTTGATCTTGAGAACTTACTTGGAGGTACTACCTGGAGAACAGGGCTATTAATTCATTCAACCCTAAGCTAAAAAAATCAGAGTCCCATTGAAAAGATGCAACTTGAGGATTTGCATATGTGATACAGTGAAGGACATCTGCCCAGTGACCCTGATGAGCTAAATCCCCTTGGTTAATCAATGTGGTGGCAGACTAGCTCATTCAGCAAACATTTACTGGAAAGATTACAATGTCCCAGGCCCTGTACCAGATGCTAAGCATTAAGAAGGAAAAGATGTGGCCCTTTCCCTTGATGAGCACATAGTTATGAGGTATTACAGTATATCATCTTCGCATTTGCATTTATTACATAGTGTTTGTCAGCCAGTTAGTTTTTTAAATGGCTTGAAAACTGGGAAAACCTGGTTTTGTGGACAGGGTACGTATGGCTATTCTTTCTGGATCAGGGTTAAAAGAAATATATTAAACAATAAATACACCTGGCTGTCTTTCCTCCCATACGCAAATACAAACATTTTTTCTTTGGAACTTTGAAGGCATGGCTGTATTTGCTTCTAGCATCCAGCCCTGTGGATAACAAGCACAATGCAATGAAGGAAAGAAGGAGACTCCTCTGCGGAGTGAAAAGCTGTGTTAGCAACTCCTCCAGTCTTCCTGCCCTTCAGTCATGAGGGACTCATTGGCAACGTAGCGAAGTGGATGGCTGCTTCGGAAAGTAACGGGCAAAGAGTTTATAAGTCTGGACCCAACTGCACCTACATAATCCTAACCAGGAACACCTGAAATTTGTACAGGACAGTCTGCAGGGCCAGTATGTTCTCATTGCTTAGGGCCGCCATAACAAAGTTCCATGCATGTTTGGCTTAAACAACAGACACTTACACTTTGGCAGTTCTGCAGGCTAGAGATTTGACAGCAACGCGGTCAGCAGGGTTGTGCTCCCCCTAAAGACTCTAGGGAAAATATCTGTCCCATGCCTCTCTCCTAGCTTTGGTGGCTGCTGGCAGTTCTTGGCATTCCTTGGCTTGTAGCTGCACTCCTCCAATCTCTGCCTCTATCATCACATGACTGTCTTCTCTGTCATCTCTTCTTACAAGGATTAAGGGCTCACTAGAATCCAGGATGCTCACCCAAATTTAACTAATTACATCTACAAATGCCCTATGTCTAAATAATCACAGTCTTAGGTGGATGTGAACGTGAAGGAGACACCACTGTTCAACCCTGTCCAGTCTCCAAAGAGCATGATCTTAGGAGGAGGGGTGATAAGCGTTAATGGAAACTCAGGCAGGAAGGGGATGGGAGCCGAGGCAAGGAGACAGAACCAGCTGCACACTTAGCACCAGCACTACTGAGCATTCAGGGCTGCCACCCCCACGTTCCTGCCTTCACTAACAGCGCTCGCCTGCCCTTTACCTAGTAGGCCCAGGGCCAAGTCCTTGCAGGGGGCCCAGGAAAATGTTTCAATCTCTTAAAACCTACAGAAAATAAACAAACATAATCCAACCAGGATTATATTCATCTTTATGTCGGTGCAATCGTAAAATGCTGCATAAAATTCACAAAATAGGGGAGAGGGTAGAGGGACAGGTGAAATCAGTGAAGGGGGAAAAATATTAGTGAGGCTGTTTGATATCTTCATCTAAATGATGGTTGCATGAGTATATACACGTCAAAATTCATCAAGCTCTGCACTAAGATGTGTACATTTTATTGTATGTACCTCAATATAAATTTTAAAAAATGAATTAAAAACTGACTCTACAATAAATAAATATTTAAAAATACAAATTTTCGTAGTTTCTTATGGAGAAGGGGACCCAGGAGAGGCCTAGGGCATAGACAGGTCATCATGCCGCTGAGTCACTAATGTTCATGAGCATCCTTCCTTTTCATCGCCATCTGTGTCGCCCTTCAGGACTCCATTTGTGGATCATTGCCCTGGGGAAACATTCCCTGACAAGCCTCTCATCTGACCTGCACTCCATAGCCACCCTGTACGCACACCTAGCTGTTTATATGTGCCTGCTGTACATAGCTTTATCACTTCACCTCCACCTTGTTTTACAATGACCTATTTCAATGGACCACTTAGTCAGGGACTAACTATCAGGGAGCATGGTGCAGCAGATGCTATTGATCCTCCACTCTGGTCCCCTTTGTCACTGTGGCCCAATCATCCACTAGGTGTCATCGGTGTTGGGTGCTAATGGTTCACACCTCCTCAAGCCTCCCAGAGGAAATGTCCTTGACTGAAAACGGTCTGGATGCTCTTGGGAGTTTACATTAGCCTCCACCCATCCCCATCCCCAGAGGTGGTCCACAGCCAGTCAAGGACTGATACCAGGGGTATGACAGCCCCGACCCTTGCCAAGGGGAGAATAACATGTACGGTACACTCACTCTCCAGAGTGCCCCATCAAATCATATCAGCACCCAGCTTTTTCCTCTGTCCTATTCTGTTTCCCTCCCACCTTTACAGCATTCCCTCAGCATATCACTTGCATAAGAATTCCCTTCTCAATCTCTGCTTCTAAGGAGCATTACCTAAGACACTCTGAATCTCCATGGCTAGCATTAACACTGGCAAAAATTCTCTAATAAGCAAACATATTGAATGAATGAATGAACAAATGAAAGAGTAAATGATACAGAGACATGGAAGCAAGTAACAAAGACTTACCTAGGCCCTTAAAAGTGCTGAGCTGATCATAAAAGAACTGTAGTCTTGGGGCTAACATCCAAAATATATAAAGAACTCATAATGACTTAACACCGAAAAAACAACCCAGTTAAAAAATGGGCTGAGGACATGAATAGACTTTTTCCCAAAGACATACAGACAGACAACAGGCACTTGAGAAGATGCTCCACATCGCTAATTATCAGGGAAATGCAAATCAAAACCACAAGGAGATATCACTTCACACCAGTTAGAATGGCCACTATCCAAAAGACAAGACAAAACAAGTGTTGGTGAGGATGTGGAGAAAAGTGAACCCTCCTACCTGTTGGTGGGAATGTAAATCGGTGCAGCCACTGTGGAAAGCAGTATGAAGATTCCTCAAAAAACTAAAAATAGGAATACCATATGACCCAGTAATTCCGCTTCTAGGAATTTCCCAAAGAAAACAAAATTTCTGATTCAAAAAGATATATGCATTCCTGTGCTTACTGCACATTATTCACAATAGGCAAGTGTAGCTCTGGGAGAAAGGGTGTTCAGGGTGAATCCCCTATAAAACTGGTGAAACTGAAGTAAGTCAAGAAAAAGGGTAGATTGGGAGAAACCATTTTTATTACTCACAACCTGCTTGAATTCACTAGCTAGGCCCAGCCCTGTCCATCTCCTCCAGCTGCCGCTCTTGCTTTGCCTTTTCTCCCTGTCCCAACTAGCCAAGCCAGAGCTTAGTACTCTGTGTCCCTGCAGCCATGGCATGAGGTCACTTCCCTGCCCACCCTTTCTGGGAGCAACCCCACAGGCAGGTCCCCAGTGACTGGCAGGTGCCAGACCAATTATGCACCAGTAATGGAGGGAAGGAAAGAATGGTTGTCCTCTCTCCACCCCTTGGCCTGGGAGGTTGTGGGAGGCTGCAGTGGTAAACACCTATTGTATGTAAATAGACTAAGGCCATGCAGGAGATTCTGGAAATTCTGCAATTTACCCTACACCAAGATATGGAAGCAATCTAAGTGTCCATCATTAGATGAATGGATAAAGAAGAGGTGGTACATACACACAATAGAATATTATTCAGCCACAAAAAAGAAAGAAATCTTGCCATTTGTGACAACATGGATGGACCTAGAGGGCATTATGCTCAGTGAAATAAGCAAGGAGGAGAAAGACAAGTACCATATGATTTCACTTATATGTGGAATCTAAAAGCAAAACAAACAAACAAAAATGAATAAAACAACAATAGACTCGACACTGAGAAGTGACTGGTGGTTACCATGGGGGAGGTGTTGGGGTGGGTGGATGAAATAGGTAAAGGGAACAAAGAGGCACAAAATCTCAATCATAATATAAATTAGTCATGAGGATGAAAGTACAGCAAAGAGAATATAGTCAATAGTTCTGTAACATCTTTTATGCTGACAGATAGTAATTACACTATTGGGGTGAGCATTTCATAATGTAGATAACTGTGAATCACTATGTTGTATACTTGAAACCAATATAATATTCTATATCAACTACACTTCAATTAAAGAAAAAACTTCAGTATTGACAAACCAAAGACGTGCGCACAGGGAGAAAAGACAGGGGTGTAGGTTCTAGAACGGTAGCCTGAGACAGGTCTGCTCACAAAAACTGGAGAGGTGTCTAGTAATTACCTGAAGAACAATGCCTAATGTTCTCAGCAAGTTATAGTCACATACACCAACAGACTAAGATAATGTTAAGTGATCAAAACTGATATGTTTCCTTAAATTCTTTCCAATTTGATTGGTCCCAGGGCTGGGGATGGGATGAGTCTGCAAGCATGGATTATGAGCCTAGTGATGCTAAAAGGATGGTCCTCTGGAACCCAGTGTTCAACAAGTTGGAAAAATGAGAGAAGATTTCATGGCATGGAATCTCTATCACAGATATGGTTCTTTGTAATTTGAGCAGTTCCTTTCAACCTTTGTAGTAGTTTTGGAGCCAAGCAGATGGCAGGGGAGGGCTTGACTAAGTGGTGAAGTTTCAACTGCAAAAGGCAATTCCTAGAATGACAATTCAGGAACTCATTCCCCCCAACACATCATATTGGCAGAGGGTTTGTGAATCTTTTTAGGAAAATGAGAGGGAAGCAGTGCACCAGAATAAAGTGTTCTATGTTTGGTTAGGTTATATGGAAGCAAACACTACTGAATCCAATTCTTCCCTTGTGTTTGCTATTCCCAAAGAAAAGAGCTAGACTGGTTTGTAAATTAAATAACACTGAAAAAGCTAAAGCTTAGGGTCTGTAATACAACAGACCTCCAGCACATGAAAATCTAAATGCATTCTGAAACCAGTGTCATATAGTTTCAGCTAAGTTGCTCCAACCCTGGCTGGCATCAAGACACTTGTAGTTTCCAACTATATCTTATATAGAAACAGCAAGGTTGAAAAATGAGCATAATCCCGCCTCAGATACTAAATAACTATATGATCTTGAACAGATGACTTCTCCTTTCTGAATCTGTTTTCAAAAATGTAAAATGGGGGTGGAGGTGGGGGAGGGGTAATAGCAATCTCAGAGGATCACTGTAAGAATTCCCTGCGATAATGTGTATGAAAGTAATTGGCAAATAGGAGAGCTTACAATGGTACAAGTTTTTCTTCATTTCTATTCTGCATAGCTTGGCAGAAGTTGATGTCAAAATAGCTTTGTTCTTTCCAAGTATTTCAGCCCTGGCTCATCTATCATTTTTCCTTTATCTTCAAGCAACTTTAATATTAAAAGTTTATTTTCCTTGAAACTTCACAGCCCTTATTCTGTGTGAATGAAGCAGCGAGGTCCAGCTTTGGTGATTTTACTTTTAATCCTTTACAATGTGTATATAACAGAAACTATAAATACATTCAGTTTTTAGAACCTGTAAATGTACTGTCTTTCAATGAAGATTGTTTTAATTCATCATAAATTAAACACAACACAAGTGTTATCAGTTGAGATTATTTCTGCAGCAAATAATGGAAAAGCTTTCAACTGGCTTAAACAATTAAGGGAATTTATGAGCTCTGTGGGACTTTTCATGGTTTGGTCCAGGCATGGTTTGGCTCAAGTTTTCTGCAATTCTCTCAATTCTGTCTGCCTGCAAGTTTTGGCTTTTGTTCTTGGGCTGGCTTCATAAAAATACTGCCAACATCATTCATGGTGGATCCTCTCACATCCAAGGGCAGAGCAAAGGCCAAGGCCAGTTTTTAGAACCATGGTACAAAAATCCTGGGCCTCACTTTGATCGCACCATCCTGATACAAAATGAAGCTAGGGGAATACTGTGCTCCGATTGGCTTAAACCGTTAGCAATCACTATGACAAAGACATGGGATTATTTTGAGTGGCTTCAGCCAAGGAGTGCTTCCTCTGGATCGGAACTTAAGGTCCATTGCTTCTAAACCTCATGGTTGTCACTCAGAGGAGCTGAAGTGGATGGCAGAGGAACAAATGTTCACTATGATTGAAAGATAATTTTTTGCAATTCATTACAATGCTCCTAAATGTTTACTTTTCTCTTTGAAATCACTTCTTTCACTAAACTGAACTCTCTCCGAATAAAATATCATACCTCAGGATCTAAGGGCAACGTTAGACTGAGAGTCAACTGATGCAAGGTGAGACATAATGAACAAGACTTTTAGGACATCTGTGAGGAGTAGCAAGGACCAAAGACAGCAAAGGCCCAGGGGCTGAGCTAGCAACACAAGGAAGCCCTCAGTGCCCACAGGCCTGTGGGGTAGGGGTGTGGGTAATGCCCCAGCCCAGAGAGTGATGGGGCCGCTCTGCTCTCTGAGCTGCTGGCGCCTTGCACATGAGCAGGCAAAGTGGCCCAGCCAGTGCTGGGCACAAAGCAGGGTGGAGACAGATAAAAAGCTCATGGGGGGAGGGGATTAAAGATGGTGGCGTGAGAGGTGAGACACAGGCTTCCTCCTAAAACTGCATATAATACGAAAATATAATTAATACAACTAATCCTGAACGACCAACAGGAAAGAGGACTGCGCAAGACTGCATAAACCTGGAGAAAAGAGCAGACCTCACAGAACAGGGTAACGTACCAAAGCTGTGGCCCGGCTGGACCCAAGCCCTTCCCCCACCCCAGCTCACTGGTAGGAGGAAGAGAAACAGAGCAGGGAGGGAGCGGAGGCCTGGGACTGCTGAATACCTACCTGCAGGAGATCATCTCTGGGAGTACAAACCTATATTTCATGGTGCTTGCATGATTCTATCATGATTATGGGGTTGGAAAGCTAAGACAGGTAGAATTCCTGGAAAGAGATTCCAGCCACTTGTGGGAAGTAGGGATCCATATACGGCTGCTCTGGGACAAAAGAAAGGTGGGCAGTCTGAGAGACTTCCTAACAAAGAAGCCCTTAGCAAGAGGGCTGCTAAAGGGGCAAGGATTGCACAGAGCTTACTGTTAGGGAGAAAGGACAGGTAGACCAAATTGTCTGGGTGCACTCTGCCAAGCAGGTAGGGAGCTTTGCCATCCAGACTCTCATATTTAAGGAATAAAAAGAAATCTTCCTCCTTAGATGATCTACAGGTGCTCCATCTCCCTGGCTGGCTACAGAGCTCCAAGGGCTCCCTCCATGATACGCAGCCTACTGCACCTTTCTCCCGACCAGACCCACCTGGCTCGCAAACCGGCAAACCCTACCTGGCGCTAGCCCAGCCAGAGGGAAGATCTGTCTATAGCAACTATAAATGCAAAGCATAGAGGCTTATACCTGTGTGCTTGGACCACTGGTACAGGCAGCGGAGACAGGCATAGCAGCCAGGAACCAGGAACTAGCTCTTTTCTCCCCCCAGCACCAATACCACTCAACTGCAACCCCGACATTGCTTCAGGGGCTGAGCAGCTCCAGGGAGTAGAGCTTCTGGGCACTAGAGGGCGCCATATACAAATATGAAATGCCAAAGGAACCTGGTTCAGAGTAAAATTATTAACACAACTCCTGAGGAAGATTTAAATAACATTGACCTCATGACTCTTCCTGAAAGGGAGCTCAGAATAAAAATCATTAACATGCTGATGGAGGTATGGAAAGATATTCAAGAACTCAGGAATGAATTCTGGTCGGAGATCCAAGCATTGAAGAGCACAATGGAGGGTATTAAAAGCAGATTGGATATGGTGGAGAACACGATAAATAAAATAGAAACTAGAGAAGGGGAATACAAAGAAGCTGAGGCACAGAGAGAAGAAAGGATCTCTAAGAATGAAAGAATATTGAGAGAACTGTGTGACCAATCCAAAAGGAACAATATTCACATTATAGGGGTACCAGAAGAAGAAGAGAGAGAAAAAGAGATAGAAAGTGTCTTTGAGGAAGTAATTGTTGAAAACTTCCCCAATCTGGGGAAGGAGATAGTCTCTCAAGCCATGGAGGTACACAGATATCCCAACAAAAGAGATCCAAGGAAGACAACACCAAGACATATAGTAATTAAAATGGCAAAGATCAAGGATAAGGACAGACTATTAAAAGCAGCCAGAGAGAAAAATAAGATCACATACAAAGGAAAGCCCATCAAGTTATCATCACACTTCTCAGCAGAAACCTTACAGGCCAGAAGGGAGTGGCATGATGTATTTAATGCAATGAAGCAAAAGGGCTTAGAACCAAGAATACTTTACCCAGCAAGGTTATCATTTAAATTGGAAGGAGGGATTAAACAATTTCCAGATAAGGAAAAGCTGAGAGAATTTAAGTCCTACAAAACATCTCTACAGTGTATTTTGGAGGGACTGCTATAGATGGAAGTATTTCTAAGGTTTAATAGCTATCACCAGAGGTAATAAAACCACAGTAAAGAAAGTAGAACACCTAATTACTAAGCAAATGCAAAATTAAATTAACTATCCGCAAAGTCAATCAAGGGATAGACAAAGAGTACAGAATATGATACCTAATATATAAAGAATGGAGGAGGAAGAAAAAAAAAGAACCTTTTGATTGTGTTTGTAATAGCATATTAAGTGAGTTAAGTTAGACTCTTAGATAGTAGGGAAGTTAACCTTGAACTGTTGGTAACCACAAATCTAAAGCCTGCAATGGCAATAAGTACATACCTATCAATAATCACCCTAAATGTAAATGGACTAAATGTACTAATCAAAAGACATAGAGTCACTGAACGGACAAAAAAACAAAACCCATCTATATACTGCCTACAAGAGACTCACTTTAAACCCAAAGACATACACAGACTAAAAGTGAAGGGATGGAAAAAAGATATTTCATGCAACTAATAGGGAGAAAAAATCAGGAGTTGCAGTACTTGAATCAGACAAAATAGACTTCAAAACAAAGAAAGTCACAAGAGACAAAGAAAGACATTACATAATGATAAAGGGGTCAATCCAACAAGAAGATATAACCATTATAAATATCTATGCACCCAACACAGGAGTACCTACATATGTGAAACAAATACGAACAGAATTAAAAGGAGAAATAGAGTGCAATGCATTCATTATTGGAGACTTTAACATGCCACTGACTCTGAAGGACAGATCAACCAGACAGAAAAGTAAGGACACAGAAAGACTGAACAACAAATACAAGAGATGGACCGAACAGACATCTACAGAACTCTACACCCCAAAGCAGCAGAATACACATTCTTCTCAAGTGCACATGGAACATTTTCAAGAATGGATCACATACTAGGCCACAAAAAGAGCCTCGGTAAATTCAAAAAGACTGAGATTGTACCAACCAGTTTCTCAGACCACAAAGGTGTGTAACTAGAAATAAATTACACAGAGAAAATGAAAAATCCCAAACACATGGAGGCTTCACAACATCATGCTCCTAAATAACCAATGGATCAGTGACCAAATAAAAACAGAGATCAAGCAATATATGGAGACAAATGACAACAATAATTCAACACCGCAAAATCTGTGGGATGCAGCGAAGGCCGTGCTAAAAGGAAAGTATATTGCAATACAGGCCTACCTCAGGAAAGAAGAACATTCCCATATGAGCAGTCTAAACTCACAATGAATGAAACTAGAAAAAGAACAAATGAGGCCCAAAGTCGGTAGAAGGAGGAACATAATAAAGATTAGAGCATAAATAAATAAAATTGAGAAGAATAAAACAATGGAAAGAATCAATGAAAGCAAGAGCTGGTTCTTTGAGAAAATAAAATAGATAACCCCCTAGCCAGACTTATCAAGAAAAAAGTGAGTCTACTCACATAAACAGAATCACAAATGAGAAAGGAAAAATCACTACAGATACAACAGAAATACAAAGAATTATTAGAGAATACTATGAAAAATTATATGGTAACAAACTGGATAACCTAGAAGAAATGGACAACTTTCTAGAAAAATACAACCTTCCAAGCCTGACCCAGAAACAAATAGAAAATCTGAACAGACCAATTACCAACAATGAAATTGAACTGGTAATCAAAAATCTACCTAAGAACAAAAGTCCTGGACCAGATGGCTTCACTGCTGAATTTTATCAAGCATTTAGTGAAGACCTAATACCCATCCTCCTTGAAGTTTTCCAAAGAGTAGAAGAGGGAATACTCCCAAACTCATTCTATGAGGCCAGCATCACCCTAATAGTAAAACCAGGCAAAGACACCACAAAAAGAAAATTACAGACTAATATCCCTGAAGAACATAGATGCAAAAATAATCAACAAAATATTAGCAAACCAAACTCAAAAATACATCAAAAGGATCATCCATCATGATCAAGAAGGATTTATTCCAGGGATGCAAGGATGGTACAACATTAAAAAACCCATCAACATAATCCACTACATCAACAAAAAGAAGGACAAAAACCACATGATCATTTCCATAGATGCCGAAAAAGCATTTGACAAAATTCAACATCCATTCATGATAAAAACTCTCAACAAAATGCGTATAAAGGGCAAGTACCTCAACATAATAAAGGCCATATATGACAAACCCACAGCCAACATTATACTGAACAGTGAGAAGCTGAAAGCTTTTCCTTTAAGATTGGGAACAGAAGAAGGATGCCCTGTCTCCCCACTTCTATTCAACATAGTACTGGAGGTCCTAGCCATGGCAATCAGAGAACACAAAGAAATAAAAGGCATCCAGATTGGCAAGGAAGAAGTTAAACTGTCCTTGTTAGCAGATGACATGATATTGTACATAAAAAACCCTTAAGGACCCACTCCAAAACTACTAGATCTAATATCTGAATTCAGCAAAGTTTTGGGATACAAAATTAATACGCAGAAATCTGTGACATTCCTATACACTAACAATGAACTAGCAGAGAGAGAAATCAGGAAAACAATTCCATTCACAGTTGCATCAAAAAGAATAAAATACCTAGGAATAAACCTAACCAAGGAACTGAAGGACCTATACTTTGAAAACTACAAGACACTCATGAGAAATTAAAGAAGATACCAACAAATGGAAACACATCCTGTACTCATGGATAGGAAGAATTAATATTGTAAAAATGGCCATCCTGCCTAAAGCAATGTACAGATTCAGTGCAATTCCTATCAAAATACCAAGAGCATTCTTCAATGAACCAGAGAAAAATCATTCTAGAATTCATATGGAACCACAAAAGACCCTGAATAGCCAAAGCAATCCTGAGAAGGAAGAATACAGCTGGGGGAATTAATGCTCCCCAACTTCAAGCTCTACTGCAAAGCCGCAGTAATCAAGACAATTTGGTACTGGCACAAGAACACACCCATAGACCAATGGAACTGACTAGAGAGCCCTGATATAAACCCAACCATATATGGTCAATTAATATATGATAAAGGATCCATGGACATACAATGGGGATATGACAGCTTCTTCAACAGCTGGTGTTGGCAAAACTGGACAGCTATATGCAAGAGAATGAAACTGGATTCTTGTTTAACCCCATACACAAAAGTAAACTTGAAATGGATCAAAGACTTGAATGTAAGTCATGAAACCATAAAACTCTTAGAAGACAACATAGGCAAAAATCTCCTGAATATAAATGTGAGGAACTTCTTACTGAACGTATCTCCTTGAGCAAGGGTAACAAAAGCAAAAATGAACTCATGGGACTACATTAAACTAAAAAGTTTCTGTATGACAAAGGACACCATCAACAGAACAAAACGGCATCCTACAGTATGGGAGAATATATTTGTAAACGATATATCCAACAAGGGGTTAACATCCAAAATATATAAAGAACTTACATGCCTACCTAAACACTCAAAAAGCAAATAACTCAATTAAAAAATGGGCAGAGGATATGAAGGGACAGTTCTCCAAAGAAGAAATTCAGATGGCCAACAGACACATGAAAAGATTCTCCACATCAGTAATCATCAGGGAAATGCAAATTAAAACCACAATGAGATATCACCTCACACCAGTAAGGATGGCCAGCATCCAAAAGACTAAGAACAACAAATGCTGGTGAGGATGCAGAGAAAGGGGAACCCTCCTACACTGCTGGTGGGAATGTAAGCTAGTTCAACCATTGTGGAAAGCAATATGGAGGTTCCTCAAAAAACTAAAAATACAAATACCATTTGACCCTGGAATCCCACTCCTTGGAATTTTCCCAAAGAATACAAGTTCTCAGATTCAAAAAGACATATGCACCCCTATGTTTATTGCAGCACTTTTTACAATAGCCAAGATATGGAAGCAACCTAAGTGTCCATCAGTAAGTGAATGGATAAAGAAGATGTGGTACATAGACAAAATGGAATATTATTCAGCCATAAGAAGAAATAAAATCCTACTATTTGCAACAACGTGGATGGAGCTAGAGGGTATTGTGCTCATTGAAATCAGCCAGGTGGAGAAAGACAAGTATCAAATGATTTCACTCATCTGTGGAATATAAGAACAAAGCAAAAACTGAAGGAACAAAACAGCAGCAGACTCACAGAACCCAAGAATGGACTAATAGTTACCAAAGGGAAAGGGACTGGGGAGGATGGGTGGGAAGGGAGGGACAAGGGGGAAAAAGGGGCATTATGATTAGCACGTATAATATGGGAGTGGGAATGGGGAAGGCAGTATAACACAGAGAAGACAAGTAGTGATTCTATAGCATCTTAGTACACTGATGGACAGTGACTGTAATGGGTTATGTGGTGGGGACTTGATAGTGGGGGAGTCTAGTAACCATAATGTTGCTCATGTAATTGTACATTAATGATACCAAAAGAAAAAGATGAAGAAAAAAAGAAAAAGAAAAAGTTCATGGGGATTGGCAAATGGGAACTATTTGACACCTGTAATTTTTTCAATTTCTAAGTTCTGGCCAATAGAATTGTAATTGATATAGAGAGTACTCAGGTTACTTAAAACTGGTGATAAATGTAGTATTTTCCCATTGAGTGACTTGGCAAAAATGGAATTATATTCCTCAAGGAGAAAAATTTAACCTCATGCCCTTGCAATCAGCCTTAAGAATACAGAAAATCTACACACAAATATTTTTCACCTAAAGTGAATATAAATAAGCACATAAGAATTAATCACCCAAACAGATAAAAATGCTGAGAATGAAAGCTGAAGAAAGCAGAATCCTAGGGAAGATCACAGAAGGAGGCCACACGCCGCCGGCCCACTTTACCACTTGACACATCAGCACAGACTGTGAAAGTACCACCTCCTCTATCACCTTTGTTGAGACAGGCCCTCAGTGGTATGCTTTCTGACATCTGCCACCTAAAGTCATGATAACATCATCTCTACTAATAAGAAACCAGAAAGTTTTGTACAGCTTAGCTTTTTTCCCTGGTGTATCATTTTTCCATTGCTCTCTGCAGTCTTACCGTTGTGAACCTCAAGTGGGCCGCCTACATTGTCCACATCTTTGTTCTTTCTCCCTAATGAAACAGGAAAACAAGATTTGTTTAGCCAACTCTTCCCCCAGGCTTTGTCTCCACTTGGTTCCCACATTCCAACTGTGCAAGTCTCTTCATCTTTCTGAATTCAACTACATCCAGAATCCTGCGTTCTTCCATTGCTCTGGAAAACATTCTTCCTCATCCCCAGCACACACACACACACACACACACACACACACACACACACACACACACACACACTCACACACTCACACTCACTCCTACTCTCTTCACTGTACAAGGAAATCTGTCTCTTCTTTCAACCCCTTGCTAATCTCGCCCCATACCATACCCCCTAACCCCACCCTGGCCAACATAATTAAACACCACCTCTCCTCTGCTCACCTGGTACTTAGTTCCCAAACTTTACAATGGTCCTTATCCCCTGTTAGAGTAAGCTCTTTGGTGACAGTCTCCCCATTAAGCTGTTAGATCTTGGAGCAGGAACTGCCATTTAAATATCCAGTGGCAGAGGGAGAAGGTTCAATTTGATGCTGAAAGAAAGAAAACAATACCTGAAGACTTTCAAGATATCTTTAATGTTTTGTAAGCAATAGAAGTAACCCCTATGCCCTCCCCTCTGCTGCACTGGCGTATCAGGGTCAGGGCTACAAGGAGACAGATAGCGACATCAGGGTGTTCTATTTGTACATGGGCTTCCTACTTGACCCCAAACTAGGTCAAACCCTTTAAGTCGAATACAAGACCAACATGTAATACATTAAAACTTCCTTTGCTACTTAACTCTTAGCCAAGTTCTATATATCAAGTTGCCTTAAAATGAGAGGTGGCTGTTTATTAATATCTTCTTGTTTATCAATGAATAATGAGGTGGCTGTGTTTACAAACTCGTTGTTGCTACAACACATTTTCACAGTTATAAATAAAGCAAACTGCAAAGAGATTAGCAATGGAAGGTCTGAGATTTTGTTTGCATGAGGACTCTCCAAGTCACTTTACGCTTTACAGCGAAGTCGTGACTGGACCTTAAGGTCTATTTAGCTTAGACCAAGTGGCCGTTGCCAACCCCGTTTATGCCTCAGCAAGCTCAGTGGACATGCTTACAGACCAGGGAGGAAAATGATGTCACTGTGCTATTAATAGACACAGGTCTGAAATCTGAGTTTCCTTTGCAATCAGTAAAGACAGAATCCAAGTGCAGGAAGAGAAGTTTCTGACTATGAACTTTCAAGAGTTTCCTTCGAGCCCACCCCTCCCCTTGAATCATGTTTACAATGAGCACTCATTTGATGGGTTACTCAGATAGAGTAGGTTCCATTTATTTGCAACCCATTGTTCTCTAAAACTGCTTGGTAAACTATACAGGCTTTAAAACCTCATTTGTTTTCCTGCCTGAGGTGGGGACACTGGTCCTCCATCTACAGTTATCAGCACACAAATCACCACTATCTACTAGGCAGGATGGACTTTCCCTGGTTCCCAGGGACATTACAAGGGCTGGGACTAGGGTGAGGTGAGCTACAGCCACATGAGCAAAACTGAAGAGAGGGTGTTGACTCTCAGGGTCTCACTGGTCCTGCCTCCATCACAACCTCTGCAACTTTTTAATCGAAGGCAAATGCATATACCATAAAATGAGACACTTGGAGGTATACAACTCAATGGCATTTAGTACAGTCAAAATCTGTGTAATGTTGTAGAACTACCACCTCTGTCCGACTCCATGCATTTTCATCTCCCCAAAAGGAGGCCTCATTCCCATTAAGTAGTCACACCGCATTCTCCCCCACACCCCCCTCAGTTCCCCAGCCCCCCTGCCCCTGGCAACCATCAACAGTTTTACTCTCTCTATGGATTTACCTATTCTTAATGCAACCTGTGTGCTTTTGAGTAGCAGTACTTATAACTAACTTGTGCCAAGACACGCTTTGAAGAGTTTTATGTGCATTAATTCAATTACTCCTTACAAAGACCCAATGAGGTGGGTGTGACTATTCCCAGGTGAATGGCTTATTATTTAATTCACTGTTATTTTCTTCATCCAGAAAATGAAGAAAATAACAACACTGTAGCAATTTGCTAAGCGTACTTGTATGATAGGCATTATTCTAGGCCAGGAAGAGCAAATAGAATTCCTCTGTAACCAATCAGGAGTGACTTGCCATAGAACAGGGAGAGGGGGGTTCTTGAGATGGCTCACTGCCACAGGGTATGGTCCTCCACTCATGACATCTTTCATGGACAGAGGAATGGGTGAAGTTCCAGAAGGAACAGAGATTTGTCTTCCGACCTAGGCAAGTGAAAAAAAAATAAAAAAGACAAGTGAATGCAGACTCTGCCTCAATGCAGTACAGGGGGGAAGTTTCACAATGTGAGTGCAGTGAGGCAGCGAAGGCAGTTTGTAGAGTGTTCAGAGCAGAAGCTTTGGAATTCAAAGCAAACAAAATGGAATGTGTTCAAATCCCAACTCTGCAACACCTAGGTGACATCTTGAAAAAGTTATTTAACCTTTATGTTCTCATTTCCTCTTCTGGTAAATGGATAATACATCTAACTCATAGAGTTCTGGTGGGAATGGCATGAGATAATGTGAGTTAACTGCTAAGCACAGAATCTGACACAATAAGTTAAATAAGTCGTAAGGAGCTAAATATATCTATCTATATATATAAAATATAGTACATATATGTAATACATTATATATGTCATATTATCAATATATTTTATATATGTAATATGTATATATGTACATATATATATAATATGTATTAAGAGGAGAGAATGTGTATGTATGTCTATGTCCCATAGATGGGACAGAAAAGAGGAATCAAGTCTACTTGCAAGAGAGAGAAGAGGTCAGAAAAGCCTTCATAGAAATGAAGGCCCTTAGGATGCTACTTGAAAGACTATTGGCCTCACTCTGATGTTTTGAGGATTTGGTGACATAATTTATTTAAAGCATTTAGCACAATGCCTGCAGTCCACAAATGTTTTTTTGGTTGCTTTATTATTCCACTGTGGCTCTGAATCAGACAGGGTGCTTGATGGCACACAACAGAAACTGCCTCCAGCTAACCTAAGAAAAGAGAACATTTTTAGAAGAGTCACTTAGAAATCAGGGCCGTTTTTCCTACTAAGAACCATATCCAGGCTTATAGAAGTAGAAAGGGAATTTGGATATACCATGTTAAAAAAAGTTTTAGCTGTACCTTAAAGAACACTGTTTAGACATAGCAGAGAACAGTGTACCAAAATGCAGACAATCACCATTAACCTCAGAAATTAATCTTCATAATGTACAATATTTAAAAATTATGACCTTCAGGTCATCTTTAGGTGTTTCATGGCAAAGACCTTCTATATAGTAGGCAATCAATAAAAAATAGTGAAGTAAATGTAGACTAAATGCGTGATTAATATTAATCATAATGATTTCTTCAAATCTTTAAAAATTGATCTAAAACGTTAATTTCTCAGTTTGACTTCATCTCAGGTCATTTGAAATGTGAGAAGATTCATTTTGCTCTCTTTACCCCCATTAGCAATCTTGAAAGATGCTCTTATCTGACATGGGCATGAGCCCCTGGAAGTTAGTTGATAATGGATTAGCAAGAGATAATTCTGATGCCTCTGAATGATCTGCACTGAGATTTCCAGGAACTACACAGACCTTTAGACAGAAGGCAGGAGCCAGAAAAGAGAAAAATGACTTAAGTAGAAAAACTGGCCTCTTACCATCAGTACTGAAACATGCCCCAGTCTCTCCCACATCAAATAAAACCCTCCCTACATCTTCCCCTATGGATAACACCCTACTTCTCCCTTCCTCTCAACTGTCCCAAACTTCTTGACAGCTGCTTATGTTCATTTTTCCTACTTCCTTACTTCCCATTCGTTTCTCAGACCCCCCACCCCTGCCACACCACTCCACTGAGACGTCCCTCGTCAAGGTCACCAACAACTTCCTTAGAGCTAAACCTAATGGGCACCTTTCTACCTTTGTCTTGGCCTCACAGCAGCTCTGGATGATGATAACATCCTCTCAGAAATACTCTTCACTGAACTTTCATAACTCATTAGTCTCACGGCTTTCCAGTGGTAATGCATTGTCTATTCTTCCTCTGACATCCTCCTTCAAAAAGAAGGCCTCGCGTTTGCATGGGCGCCAAAGCTAAAGACTCAAGCACCGTCTTGATTCTTCTGCATCCTTCAACACCCCATCTCTCAGCCCACCACCAACCAGTCAGGTGTGCTGATTATTACAGTCCCTAAACAGATCTCAGGTACTTGTGCTTTTTTGCATTCTCTCCGAAACCACCCTACACCAAGAAATCAACTAAATAATTGAATGATCTTAATGACCTCCTGCCTCTGAGCCTCAATTTCCTGGTTTGAAAAATGAATACCAAGTCTCTTCTGTCTCTTTATTCTGTGATTACAAGAATTTAAAACCAAGGAGGGGCTCAGGGAGAAATCAATTCCAGTGCTTTGAGAGACCATCTCATATCCTCCACCTAAATTAAATCCTGGGGTGACCACGTTGTGCCTCACATCATCCCAGAGCATGGCTCTTAAGGATAATCTCAGGGATTTCAAGACACCTAATAATAGGGCCCTTCCTCTTAGCAGGGCTCTGCCTTCTGCCATGCTTTGAGCTGTAAAATATATTTAGAATGAGATTCTAATGTTGGTAACAAATTTATTGACTTTGTTTGATTTGTTTGAAAGCTCCTTGAAGGGGAGAATAGGAGAAAGTTCCTATTCTTGAAAATGTCCCAAGTGGAGAAAGTTCCATGTAAAGCTTAAGTTCACCTTTGTTGACTACCTCTTGAGTGTGTATTAAAACAAACAAACAAACCCTGGATGCTAACAAAAAAACCCTGGATGCTAGGAAAAGGTTTATGATGATTCAGGGAGGTGGGGTGGCAGTGATGAAGGAGTTTCATTGCTTTTCAGCAGTAGTAAGGTCAAAATAAAAGCATTATAAAAGAAGAGTTAAAGGATTTAGGTCATGGCTTTCTGGGAAAGAAAATTAAAAACCATAAGTAGATGGAAAAAGTTAAGTGACACAATAGAGCAGATTCCACAAATGAGTTTAATAGGCAGCTGTTCTAACAGGAGAGAAAGCAGATTCCAAACACTATTCTAAAATTATAGGTTCCAGCTCCTCTAGCCAGTAGTCTGGTGTCCAAATTTTTTAAAGGCTCATTAAAACGTATCATCAGAAGGCAGAATTTGCCAAAGGAACCTCAGTCCCCATAGAGAGCACTGTCAGGGATTCCTACGGTAACACACCCAGCCTCCCCTTTGTAGAACTGAGGTGTGAGCTAAATATTGATGGCATAACATAAGAACAGAAAGGGAAAGGAGGGCCACCACCAAATGCAATATGTGGTCCCCCTCTGGAAACATAAGTCAGCCTACAGTGAAGTTAGGGGCACAGAACAGAAAAAAATCTTAGTGGGGGAAACATCAACTTGCAACTTCTCTCTCCAAGCTTCACATACTGCACTTGTAACTTTCCAACCCTGAGACAGAGTAAGATTCAGGATGACTCTGCTGATCATGTGGCCTTGAGTATCTCAGCAGACCTCATTTGAGTCATTTAAAAGGATAACTGCAAATTAAATTAGTTCATCCTAATTATGCAAAAATGATAAATTCAAATAAGCAAGGTAATTCGTTTCTAAATTAAAAATTTTTCAATCACTTGGCATCTCAAATCAAAGCAAATGGATAATGTTACCAATTATATCAATTTGACTCTTAAATTTAAATACATAAACATATGATGAACTGAATTAAAATTCTTATTTGATATGCACTTAACTTATTAGCATTTGCACTAGGGTAGGGAACCACATTCAAGACTTGAAACAGGGTCATGTCCTTGAAAAACCAAAGAAAACTGTCACAAAATTGCTTTTGTGAGACTCTAGCAACAGAATGAGTCCCCCAAATCTATCAAGCAAGTTATCCCACAGGAAAAGTAAGGGAGAATACACTAGTAAAAACAATACTATGGAAGCTTGTGAAATATTTATCAAGGGAAATATTTGATAAATAATAAAAATATTCAGTTTTAGGAAGCAGTATGTTAACATGTTAAGCATTGACATGGCTGTACTTAATGTGAGGGACTTTCTCAAGAAGGAAAGAAATGGAAATTTATTGAGTATGTTTGGCCAGGCATTGCTAAAGACTTTCATATATATTACAGCATTGGAAACTAGGAATTAGAAGCGTTAAATAGCTTGCTTAGGTTACATGGTGACAAATAATAGAACTAGGATTTAAACTCCATTTTCTGATTACACATCAATTTGTCTTGTCATTGCTCTTTAACTCCTTTGAGCCAGTACTCAAAATATGTTTGTGCTTGCAATATTTGCTGAAACAGTTCCTGAGATTTCTGATCAAGGTCAATTCAGCCTCCCATTTCAAGGCTAATGAGTAGTAAAGTGATCTTTAAAAGGAAAAAAATACATAAAAAACATATGTATTCTGGGTGGTATTAGGAATCTTTCAAACATTTGGTAAAGTATTCTTTATGTCTCCTCTAAGGATGAAAGAAATTATCTATTGCAATATAACAAAACACATCAGTAGCAGCTTACAACAGCATCTCATTCAAGTAGTGGCTCTATAGCGTCTTACTACACCAGTGGACAGTGACTGCAACGGGGGGGTGGGGGAAGTTGGTAATACAGGTGAATATTGAAACTGCGATGTTGCTCAAGTGAAAGCTTCATAAGATTGTATATCAATGATACGTTAATTAAAAAAAAAACGGTTTTATTCTCATCCCTTCTTGTTCTATGGATTAACTGGGATTGGCTGGGCCCTTCTGTTCAGGGTCTTCCAGGAAGTGCAGTGAGATGTCACTGGGGCTGCAATCTTCAGTGTTGGTCGTCAAGGTGGTTCCCTCCTCTGACTGGCAGAGGGTGCTGGCTATTATCTTATTCGGGGATGCAACCTGGGGGGCCTGTATTGAAGCCTGTCCATGTGACTTGGGCTTCCCAAAGGGGGCATCCCAAGAGTAAACATTCCAAACCACCCGGGCCTCTTACACCCTAACCTCAGGAGGCTCCGAAGGCCACTTCCACTGAGTCCAACTGGTAAAGCCAGTCACTAAAGTTTAGGGGTAGGAATTTATACTCCACCTTTTGACAAGAAAAACAACATGCCATAAGGGGAGGGAAGATTACCCATCATGCCTCAGTCTTTTGCCTCCATCCTGACATCTCTACTTTACCCAACTGAGTTAGAAGAGAGAATGTATAATAAAAGTACACCACCACTAATGGTTTTGTTGTATTTTCTCTATCTCTTTGGCCCGTCCCTTTCTCTGGAAACACAGCACTTCTTGCATGAACGAATAAATGAGTCTCTGTCTCTCCCTTTTCCATTCTGCTCTTTTTTTCTTCGTGACCTTTCTTCTCTTTCCTTTCCTTCTTTCTAACCGAAGATGAAGTGTTAAAAAAAATTTAGTTTTAAGCAGCAATGTATTCTAATTAGTCAGTACATCTTATGGCTAATTTCTACCCATATCTCCCATCTGATATCTGCCTGACTGAGTCCAGGAATCATACTATAGAAAGGTAAAGAGAATTTTTTTAAGTGCAGGTAAAGGAAAGAAGAGAGAGAAAATGGGAAAGAAAAAGTAGATTATCAAGGGAAGAAGGAAACTATAAATGGGAAGGGAAATAAATCAGGAAGACTGAACAGTATTTAGCCCACCTGGCTGAAAAGACAGAGAAAGAAGCCGAGTTCTCCCCTTTATAATGCTGCAGCCATCCCCTCCTTTCCAATCCATTGCCAGCATCACCAGCTTAGTCCAACCTATTAATGCCTGAATTATTGCTTTATCATCTAACTTAATCTCCCTGCCTAGAGTCCTTATCCATTAGAAACCATCAAAAATGCTGTTTTCCTCATGGTACTCACAACTTAAAACCAAAACAAAAACAAACACTAAGTGACTTATGAAGGAGAAAGTCCAATATAAGCATTTTGAGGATTTTCATAATCTGACCTAACCTTCCTTGCTGTGGGTAAAATTGTAATATTTCCAGAATATTTCACCTCGCTTTAGTGCATTTGCATATCCTCAGGGGTGGAGAGAAGTTCATCTCCATGTCAATGGGTAATTACCTGGGCAACTGAGGGCATGTTTGAACCTAAGAGTTTAAGGGAGGGGCTGGCTGGCTTGCTTCTTTTGGAGCAGGGGGAGAGAGATGGCACTGGACTGCAGTTTGTAAGCAATAAACAGGTTTTAAACTTTATTTCTCCCTTTGACTGATTTCGGTTTTTAGAGGTATTTTGCCCTGGGATTTCCTCTCCCCCGACTTACACTTGCCAATCTTGTTTCTCAAGTCTCTCTTACATTCAGTTACTGATTCTGCTTTTGCACTCTACTTACTGTATCCAGATACACAGAAAAATGAGACTCCATCTCACTGTTTACTACATCATGAAAAATAGAAATCTGAATCAAGAAAAATAATAATACACAAAAATGTTATGTTTCACAAAGTAGCGTGGCAATGTTGTAAGCTTATAATTACAGCACTTAGGGTTCAGATCACATCTCACAAATAAACATAATCATTTTTGTCTTCTATCTTTTGCTTTAACTGGTCCTATCACTGGTTTTCCTTGATGCTCTCTGCCTTCCCAAACCCTATCTCACCAGAACCCACAAGACCTGTCATCATAGAAGCTGACATTAGCTAATTGATTTGGAAAAAGTGTTATTAGCAGGATTATTCTACACTCAAAGTACCTTGTTAACACATAGCATTTGACTTGATTCTCTATGGAGACAAAGTCACCAAGTTCTATTTCAGTTTTTACTTTGTAGATTTTTTCATTATACAGTAATTTAAAGGACCATTTCACCCCCGTTTGGTAGATGATTCAACTAGCATCCGATCATTTGTACAACTTTGATTTGCAACAATTACAAACAGTAATTACAGAGACAGTTAAAAACACCATGGCCAGTATTATAACTCTCTGGGAGCCTGACATAAATGGGATTTTTAAAAAATAGGATATTTGAACATAATGATGGGTATAGTCTATGATCAAACAGATTTTGTGGTGAGAGAAGTTTATTGTCAGGTATAATTAAAGCCACAGATAAGATTCTGAAAGTACAGACTTTAGGGGGCAGAGGAAGAGACTTTTTGAGGGAACATAGAAATTAGGAATAATTACAGTGATGGTCATGGAATATCAACAACCATTTCATCCTGATGAATTTAGTATCCTTCAAAATTCCATTGAGTTCAGGAAAGCACAGTGTAAGACCAAAGGCGACTTTCAGATGAATACCTTTGAAATACGGAGGAGTAAAGTGACCAGCACTTAGCGACATCAAAGTGCACTAAAGAGTGAATGTCTTGATCACCGATAGAAATTGTATGCTTCAAAATAATCTTACTAAAAAAAAAACAACCTAGCTTTCTTTTTCACGTTTAATGTTGAATTGCATGCGGTTGTCTTTCTTTTTTAATCTAGTATTTGGATTAGGTAAAATGAAACATTTTTGGGGCATTTATAAAGATGACAAAATTATAAAGAAAGGTAAGTAAAACAATATTATATCAACTGAGAAAGTGGAGGGTTCTGGGATAATATCAAAGCTGTGTTACTCAGCATGGGTGGTAGGTCTTAAGTAGGGGTTGCTCTCTTCACTGAATGCATTCATGTTTTATGCAGTTTGCTGTTTATGAAGGTTTTCTTGGAAAATCCACACAGTAATGAAATGTTCAACTTCTACAGTTCATGAGCTCATAGGTGTCTGTTACCACCATAACCAGTGCTCTGTTCACATTCCCTTTTTGCCCAAATGAACCTGGTTTAGCATTAAGAGATGACTTGTTTCTAGAAGAAATAGGGAAGCTGGTCTATTCCTCTGCAATATTTCAAAACAGTCTTTTTGTGAATGGACCTTGGAATGTCCTCCTTAGCCAAGAACCAGGTCTTATACTTTGTATTATTGAAACTCCCTGATAAAATGCTACACAACTACTATGCATTCATTCATTTATTTGACAGATATTTGATTGACTTATCTACCAACTGACTAAAAGTACACCACCGCCAATGGTTTTGTTATATTTTCTCCCCTGGAAAGCCAGAGCACTTTGCCAACTAATTTGGTTAAATGGCATTTGATAAGTGCTATGAAGATGCTAAAGATTCAGGAATTTCTCCTGGCTTTCAAATTTATTTTGGCTAGTGGATATCACTTACTCTTACTGTTACAGTCTTACAAAGGGACACTAGAGGAGGACTGACTTAATAAAAACTGAAATAGAAAGAGTCGGAGACAGGAGGAAACTAACAAAGCAGAGGAATGAGGAGGCAGAGACTGTGCAACAGCAAGGCGTCCACGCCCTGCACAGTGTAGGGGAGCCGGGTAGTATTCCTGTTTCTTTGCTTGACCTTTGCTCACTCCTTCCCTCTTGCCCGTGGCCCTGCCTGAAGGAGCCAAGCCCAGGACGGATACCGCTAAGACAGGGCAAGGTCAGGGAAAGGTCCTGGGATCAAAACTTCTGAGCAATAAGAAGTAGAAAGAGCCAGAAGATATGCGTATCCATCGCCAGGGGAGCGCAAAGGTGAAAAGCAGGAAAGCCAACGATCACTCATCAAGTCCAAAAGGGTGAGCACAGAGCCAGAAGCTGGGAGAAGGAGAGTCAAGAAAATCAAGCGCAGGGGTGTGACACACAGTGTGATTGCCCGGGGGGAGTGGCAGTCAGGGAAAGAAAGTTCACACGCGTGCATATGTATATCAAAGAGACAGTAAGACCCACAGAAAAGGATTCACTTTTAATATCAATATTAAATTAATTTATCGAATACTAACTTAATATTAATATTTTGGGGAGAGGTTTGCAGAGAAGGAAGAGGAGCACCTAGAGGGGCTCAGATCTCTGTGTAGGAAGCCTGGGTGTGAGGACAACTGAAGTCTTTCCCAGCACTGGGATATTTCATTTTAGAAAGGAGAAAAATGCAAGGCTCAGCTCCCTCCTCCCTCCTGCCCCGCTTCCTTGGTGCCCTTCCAAGACAGGGCCCCTCGGTGCTGGCTTCTCAGACCTCCCCCTGGGGGAGGCTTACCAAGGCCAAGAGGGCCAGATGGGGCTGCTGGCAGAGATGCTGCTGATACGGCTCTTTCTCATCCCACTTTCTGTCTGCCAGGGCTGGTGCTGGTGGCAGCACGTCGTCCTGATGAGGCTGGAATTACCCCCCCCCCCACCCCCACCCCCCCCGTAGCGGCAGCCAAGCCCCAGCAAGCAGCCAGTTACCCTCACCGCTTGGCCACTCCCTGCTCGGGGCTGTGATGTGCCGTCATTTCGTTACTCCCATTTTATACTTCACGTACCAGCTTTCTCTTGAGACAGTTATTTGATCACTAACCACTTTGATTATCATGACCATCGGCTCATTTATTTTTTCTATTTTAAAGGATGGTGCTGGTGAGTGCGAGGAGCAGCCGTATCGATTCCCACATTTGCCAAGGCATCCGGGTGTGAGCTGCCTATCACAGGGCTGACTTTAATAAAAGGTTATTACTGTGATCATTACTTAGCATTTATATAGCTCTTCACAACTGTTTACCCATTATTCCTCAGAGCACCCCTGTCAAGGTGATCAGTTAGCAACCCTTCTTGCACAGGCAATAAATCAGGGTCCTGGAGAGGCTTTAGGAATATCCACAAAAGGACACAAAATGAATGACCGCAGAATGGTACGGGCCTGCACCTCCTTCCCTCTGGCACACTGGGTGCATCATTCATTCCGTTATCTGGTTAGACCCACCCAGGATGGGCTCCTCTTGCAGGCTGCAGCTCAGAAATATCCTGAGGCCTTCCTGGCTACCCCATCTAAACCAGCATCCCCTCCCCAAGGCACCCACCATCGCATCTGTGTTCTGGGACCTCACAGTGCTTAGTGCTCCCTGAAAGCATCTTGTTGTGGATTTATGTTCTTGTTTATTGTCTGTCTTCACCATTCAAGAAAGTCATCTCCCGGACAGCAGCCTCGCCTGGGTCAATCCTCTTTGCTGAAAGCACCTGGCAAACAGTAGGTGCTCAATAATGCTTGTTGAGTGAATAACAAGAGTCCTAAACAGGGTGACTTATGCATCATTTCCTTTGTCTTTTCATCTCTTTCTAGACTTTCTGGATATAGTCACACATACAGTCAATGATTCTTAGTTCTCTTGAAGCTAATGAATTGGTTTGTGGATGGCTTCCTTTTACCTGGAGAGTCCTGTAGATCTTCCAATCATTTCTTGCCTTCTTGAGAGAGGCCATGATGATGATCAAAGTCTGATTAGAAAATTTTACTAGTCCTAATAGCTTTGGGAAGGTACAACTTCACATTATTGATTGCAAGATTTCTTTTTTACCTTATTTGTGGATTAAAAAACAAACAAACATCTGTTTTATATATACAATACAGTGAAAAGTGCTTTGAAGAAGTTAAAAGCACCATATAAATGTAAGATATAATTATGTATGCATGTAGTCCCATTAACCTTGGTAATTGAGAGTTGGTTATACATTTAAGGTTTAATTAGTTTTGATAGAACAGTATCTCACAGTTTTCTAATGGGTAGGGCCAGACAGGGGATTTGAAAACGTGCATTAGGTTGATTATTTTTTTTCAACCATCAAATCAAGATAAAGCGTGAAATCCCTTCAAAGGCTGAAGGGCTGGCAGTAATGCTGATTTCTCATCAACAAATAAGAAGAGGCAAATGGTACGAAACGTTTGTTTTTTCTTGCACCTAATTTCAGACTATCAGAGTACAATTTCCCCTGGAAAAATCTTAGGCTGACCTTGGAAGAAAGATCCCCTGGATAATCTAAAAATGACATTTTCTATTTAAGGGTTATTATTAATATTCTTTAGAGCCCTATATGCAACCAGGATATGGTTGCTTTTTTTTTTTAAATATGAGGAATCAACATAATGCCTTTTATTTGATAACATGCTGTTGCATTTGGTCCTCACTACAATTCTGTCCAGGGATATTACTGTTGCCACTTTATAGATGAAAAAATGGAAGCAAAGCCATGAAGTGCCTTACACAAGGTCTTAGAAGAAGTCACCGAGGAGACTAGTTTGGCTTAAGTCTCCTGACTCCAGTTTAATATTCTCCACAGTAATGTTAGAAACCACGTGGCAAAGGGAAGATGCATTCCTAGTACTGTTGTCATGCCCCCAAGCTTTAAAAGTCAGGCAAATGTTTTACTTTATGGTCAGACTGGCCACATTTGCTCAGTGTGTACTATACCCAGGCCCTGTGCTTTGTCCTGGGAGGATGTGGAGAAAGTAAAGACAGGTTAGACTCCTTGGCTCTTACCAGCTAGCTGGGAAGGGAGACACACACAAACATTGCTGTAATACAAGGTGGGGGCAAGGGGAACATGCACTGAGAGAAATGCAAAGCTCTGTGGGAGCAGGGGAAGAGCAGTGTCTGAAAACATTCCATGAAAGGGATCCCCTTTCATGCCAAGATGAACTTGGCCTGAAATCAAAGTTTACTTGAGGCTATATTGAGAAGAGTAAAGACAGAACAAGGGGCCTACCAAATTTTCTCTACCTAAAATTTGATCTATTCAAATTGTATCTACCTTGGCAAGAAGTTAGTAGGTACCACTTTTTCAGTTACTTTTAAATATAAGTATTGGTGTGTCTGTTACATAAATAGAGGTAACCATAATAAAAACTAAAACAGAAATGGCTAAAGTGGTGCTTAGAATGGATCTGGGGGCATAGGAAGGATTGGGGTTTTGAGGAGGGATAGGGCTTGTCGTGGTTCTCTATAAACCCTTTAGTACTATTTGAACTTAAAGTCATAGGTGTGAATTACTTAGAGAAATATATTAATTTTTAAGTGGACTTTAAAGAATGGGTAAGGTTCTCTTCACAGAAGTGAGGAGAGGGTCATTCCTAGGAGAGGAGCCAACATTAACAGAGAGAAGAAAGCAAAGGGAAGGGCAAGGGGTCATTCTGGATGGGTGCATGCAGCACACCTGCATGGACAGGGAAACATTCTGTCTTGCAGAAGGCCTTGAGCAGAGGGACATACAAATACACGCTTACATGGCTGCTGGCAAGGAGACCGATACAGGGCGTTGAACAAAGAGGTCTCAGAACAGCAGTGGGTCTAACACTTGAGATTACCTGCTTGTTAAAACACAACGGCCAAGGTGTCTTTCTAAGTAGGTCCAGGGTGAGGCCTGAGAATTTTCATTTCTAATAAGTTCCCAAGTGATGCTAATGGCCGTTGCTCTGGGATCTGCAATCTGGGAACCGGTAACAGAGTAATCTAGCACCAAGGAGAAGTCAAGACTACAGTGGTGCAGGAATGGAGGAAAAGGGACCCTTCCAACAGGACAGACCTGGAATGGAGCCCTGACTAGGTTGCCAATGTGGGAAAATCAGAACAGAAATCAAGAGAGCAGACCAACTGCTTCAAAGGACAGGGGACCATTGGACGATGTTCTGGGTCATTTCAGATCACAACTCACCAGTCGGTCTCCAGTGCCTGTGCCAGTTAAACAAGAAGCACTTGAAATTCAGTTTTAAAATAGCAATCCTGCGTAGAAATTAAGCTGTGAGTTTTATCTTACTTTCCCTTCTTCCCAACACCAGTAGACTCATCCCAGTGCAGTTTAGATTGCAAAAACATCTCCCAGGGAGACCAACCATATCTGCACCTAGTCAGCGAGTTTATTGATCAGTATATGTAAAATCACACTAAAACTGATTTCCTTATTATTTCATTTTAGAGCATCCTTGTAGATAAATCCTGTTCAAAATAAACACGGAGTACTGGAAGCATCCACCTCTCCTGAGTGGGGCAAAGAATTATTACCTCACCATGGGGTAGATGAGTCCTTTAGCCAGTCACCAGGTGTGGAGCATCTACTCCGTGACAAGCCCTGTGCATGTGCTTGGGACCAAGATTAATAGAGCGTGGGCTCGGCTCTCAGCAGTACCAAATCCAGCAGTCTTTCTCTTGCGCTCTTACGTTGGACCAAGGATTGTGTTTTGTTTGTGATAAAAGTTCTGAAGAATGGACAGTAGAAGGTAGTTAGCATTTTTAAAGTGACCACCCCTGTTGTCTAATTATTCAGCTGAAGAAAACACTTTGGTCCTGGGTTTTTCCACCCGGCTCAGCCTTATTTTGCTGACACATGGACTCTGGGGGGCACCCAGCACCCAGTTACTCACCTGGTCTTTACTATGGTGTTTGATCACTTACACCTTTTAATGCCCAAAGACAGTGCCACTTGGGATTTTTAAAATATCATTTCCTTTACTACCTCCCAAAAGAACAGGGTCATTTCAGGACCAGTGAGTGGTTGGCACTGTGACGTGTTTCCCAGAAGTACTAATAGTTCTAGAGGAGCAAGTATTTTCACAGCTGCAGGGTTGGGCGCTGAACTTTCTACTGTCGGTGAGAATCATGTCCCAGTGAAAATATAGAAGTGGAACCGACCGTCAAAGGGATAAGGTGACAGGGAGTGTTGTTTACTCAAGCCAGAGAGCAACTGAAAATGATTTCTGCAGCTGGAACAAAACAAAGACAAGGGTTGAAGGTCAACTTCCTCTTTTATTTTGGCTAATCAGCACACCTAGGCAGCTTTTCTGAAATGTTTTGGGTCTACGGGCTATTTCAAGTCTATAAAAGACTCCACATGTTGTACCCACCTGCACCTCTTGGGCACTGGAGGGAAACAAAAGAAAATATGTCTAATCTCACTAGAGCTGACCAGTCACCCACAGCACCTGCTCTCCTTGCCCAGGCCCAACCGCATCCATCTCCACATGTTAGGAATTTTATTTGCTACCTGCCACTCACATTCAAGCACGTCACACACCTTGGGCATCTGTGTGGCCCATGCTGACATCCTCTCTTGTAGATTACTCCAACAGCCTTTAACTGGCCTCTTGAATCCTGTATGGGCCCCTCCAAACCATTCTTCACACTAGTTCACAGGAATCTTTTAGCAACTCAAATAGTACTACTAAAATTCATATGTGTGTATTACCCCACACATACACCTAAAACCTAACTTTTTCTCTGGTTCCCTATTGTTCCCAAGACTTAATTAGTTGATTTGGCCCAGAGAGCTCTGCATGATCTGTGTCTCCTGCCCTTTTCCCTCTTTTTGCTACATCACATTCCCCCTCTTCATTCTCTCTGCTCTCATCAATCAGATTCTCCTTCCTGCTCTGCCAAATTGTCTGCTACTCACCTTTCAGCTCCTGGGGGACGCCCAAGGAAGAGCCTCTCTTCCCTGGTTGGGCCATGTTTTTAATTCCCTTGGCACCATCAAGCAGCCCAGGAACCCTTTACAGACTGTATCACAGGACTTTCACACTGCCTTGTATGATGGCTTCATTTCTGGCTGGTCTTCCAACCGGACTGTAAGATCCATGAAGACAGGGACTCTATCATTTCTTTTTGTTTGCCATTGTATTTCTGAGCCTAGCACAGTGCCTGGCACCTATTAAGTACAAATAAATATGTTCACTGTAAAGAAAAGGAGAAAGGAAGGGAGGAGGGCAGGAAGGAAGAGAGGGAGGAAGGGAAGGAGGGAAGGAGGCAGGAAGGATTTATGAGTGGCAAATTGATACTCCTAAAATAAGAAAGAGGAGGTCTAGCATTTTAAATGAATGATGATAATAGGTACTATATTAAACTTCCAAATGTCAGGTAAAATGCTAAGATATATATAGAATTTATTCCTCATGACCATCTTAGGAGGTAGTTATTTTTATTAGTCTCATGTCGCAGGTGAAGAAGCTGAGCCACATCGTGATTACGCAAAAGCACAGAGCTGGCAAACATCCTATAGCTCCTAACTGGAGAGATGGTGTGGGCACATGACCACCAGACCAATCTGCTCTGGGGAAACTTTTTGCCCAATAAAGGTTTTAGCAACCTCTTAAGGGTCAGGGATGTATCTTATTCTGGAATTGGATTTTTTACTTTGAAAGAAGTAAAAATCTCTGTTCTCTTTACAAAGGTGTCAACCTTCTCAATAGATGAACATCAGAGAGACTCTTTCCTGGATGTGAGCTGCCTATGTGTCCTTTTCAGGATGAAATTTTTCTGCATAAATGGAAGGATGGGCTGATTAAAATGAGCATGTGTAAAACAATAGCCCACCCTCACCTCGGTTTTGACTATATGGCTTCAAAGTGAGCAGAACAGAAATTGAAGAAGCTCAACAGATGAACAAAAGAGAGAAAAAGAGGAGTTCAGAGTATGGGAAGGAGAACAGAGTGAGGTTCCCTAGGAAGAGAGATTGAAATAGATATTTGTTTAGAAAAGACATGATGAAAAGGAATGTAATGCCCGCCAAGCATCTGCAGGGAGCCACTGGCTGTGCACGCCACCAGGCATCTGTCCATCTGGGGCCTAAACTAGAATAGAAAGCCTAACATTTAGACAAGACAAGGGCTTCTGGGGAAGGGAGGGTGAAAAAAGGCACTACATGGAACAAATAACAAATAATTTATTTGGGAAATGGAACTTTAGATGGAGCAGTTCCCTCTTTTTGAATGTTCTGTGCAATCCAGCACTGATTTCAGTAGATTAGTGACTACTGGAAAGATAGCTGGTAGAATACCTTCTCTGTGATAGGACATAGAATTGGATCACCCTCCATTTACAGAATGGAACCTGACTCTATGGCTGGGACCTCTAGAAAAAGGAAAAAGCAGAAGGTTAAGAGGAGGAAGAAGAAGAAACAGGAGTTATAGTAGAAAGAACATGGAATGTACTGTCGAATAGGATACAGGGCACAGCTCTGGAGTCCAACTGCTGGGATTTGAATTCAGGCTTTATCATCAACTGGCTGTAACCACCTGAATCTCAGACTTCCCATATTTAAAATTGGGATTACAATCATATTAGCTCATATAAATTTTTTGGGGATTAAAGGAATTAATCCTTGTTAATTTTGTAACACATATGAAATGCTCAATAAATATTGCTGACATTGTTTCTGAAGATCATCTATCAGCTGATCAGCTGATATAAGCCTGAAGTACTAGCTATGGTGAAGGAATCCACCAGAAACAACCAGGAGTAACACTATTTGGACTCTTTTTCAGGAGAGGGTCATCACCTAACACCGAGCTTTATACCTTTCATGCAGAAACCCAAGGTAATATGCAGTCTTCCAGAAACTGTCCATTCTAGGCTCGTGCTATGAAATTGTTTCCTTCTCCTGCCTTTCAGCTTTCATTCTCTACCCTTTTTCTCTTCTCTTACTTTTCTACTTTGTACTCTACTCTCCAGTCCTTTGAAACCTCTGCTCCTCCCTCCACATAAGGATCCTGTCGAGACAGACTAAGCAGATCTGTTTCCTCTATGTTTTAAACACCAGGGGCCAAGAGGGAGAAATGTTTCCTTTGGGTGAATGCCAAGTAACTTCAGGGAGTTGGGGAGAGAGTTTCATGACACAGTAAGAGAGAAAATATTTATGTTTCATTTGAATTGAACTTTTCTTAAGCTCACTACATTTTAGGGTGAAAAAATTAACATAGGAGAACACCAGGAATGAAAATGCATAGCTCTGGCTTCATGCACAGAAGTGGAAAAAGCAAACGGCACAAAGGAGAGTCAAGTAGAGGTATCCTATGGGAAGAGTTGTCCCACCACAATTCTGAGCTTAATAGCATGCCTTTGTCACTTTATCCCTGTGATTTCTGTAGATCCTGTTGGATTGGCAAGATCATGAACAATTTCATTACTTGCAACGTATTTCTATCTGTTGGGTCCACTGTAGTATCTTGAGGAGGAAGTTTATAGGGTCACACCCCAGTTAAACCTGGAAAAACGAGCATTGTGAAAGGAGGTGGCTTACCTTGTTAGGGGACTCTAGAAATTGCTATTGTCACTTTTTCACCAGCAGGTATTGTGCTACTTTATACACAGTAGCACACTTGAATTCCCAGCAGCTCTGTGAAGTAGGTATTGGTAAGCCTATTTTTACATATGGGTGACATCAGCCAATTTACCTGAGTCACACAGCTGATGGGTAGCAGAGTTGGGATTTTAAGCCAGTGGTAGGACAGTGAAGCCCACACTTATTTATACTGCAGTATCAGATGTGGCCCAGGTAATCTACCTCTAACAATGCCTGGGAAGACTCACAGGTTAGGATTTATGAAGACAACAAACAGAGCAGCTGAGAATGAGAATTCTGTGTGAGTGGCTGTGTTTAATACAGTTGAATGACATATCATATCACTGTTCTATTAAATGAACCACAGTGGGACTAGGAGGAAGCATCCAGTCCTTCCACTACTCCCGACTGAAAGAACCTTTCCGTTGCTCATTAAGTTTCTCCTCTCCCTAGGTTAGCCAGCTTTTCCTAATCCATTTCTGTGTGGACTGCCAACCTTTACATCCCAGTTGTGCCTCTGTTTTACCATCTGTATAAGCAGTACCGAACTCAGAGTTATCGGGATTAAGAGACTTAGTATATTTTTTAAACACTTGAAAGAGTGCCTGGCATATTACTGGTGTTTTGCAAACATTACTTACTAGCACCATGCCACTTCCTTGAATGCAGAATCATATTCCCATTTGAAGAACTGACTTTAGTCCATGTTGACGGACTTGCTTGAAAATACAGATATTATCGTGATACTGCCAAGGAAAGTGCTTCCCTCCGATGCATCTGTAAAATGTTCTTAACTGACTGGCTCATTAACAGCCAAGAAAGGGCTCCCTCTCTGTGCCACAGCCTCCTGTAGCTCTTTGGCATCCTCTGAGGAGGGTGAGGGGGTGTGTTCTATGTCCTTCGCCACACTGAGAAGGGGAAGATGTTTTCAGATATTCTGATGGTAACAAGAATCACCCATTTGTGGCCAAAGCTACAAAGGGTTTTTTTTTCTTCCTTTCTTGAAAACATATAGAAGAGGGAACTTCCATTTTAATATTTTTGAATCTTTTCTTTTCTCACCTAATTTTAACTCCATTGTTTCCCAAGGGACATCTGGTTTTTATCCATCAAAAACATTAAATATTGGCAATTTTATTTTTCAACCTGATACCTTAGAGTCCAATACGTTCTCTATGTCTAGGCTTATGTAGTCATTGATGCTGTGACTTTTGTTTCTTGCTCCCTTATTTTCTTGGAATACAGTATGCTTTAAAGTAAGTATTATAACATCAAAAGATTTGCTATGTAAATGGCAGTAAGACATGCACAGATATGAGCTAACAGCCCATTAATATGCCCCTTGAATTTTAGCCTCTCACAACACTTCTAGGGCACCAATTTTGGGGTCCCCAATGATGCCGGGGTTCTTGTTCACGAAGCCGAAGAAGCCGAAGAATGAGCTTAGCAAACACACTCAAGGTAGGAGAGCAAAGTACAGGCTTTTATTTAGAAATAAACTGAAAGGACAGAGCTCCCGGCTCATGCCGGGAGGGGACAAGAGAGTCTGGTGTGGTGCGTTTTCTAGGGGTTTTATAGGCAAATGAGGATTTTTTGAGAACATGGAAAAAAGGCTTAGGGGTGTGGACTTGTACCACCTGCCCTGCCCTCAAGGTGGGCTGGGTTGTTCTCTGCTTGCTAGGGCTGTTTACAGTGAAATCATGGGTTATACTGAGGTACCCTTCTTTATTTGTAAAACACTCAAGCATTCTAGGCCAAGTTGTTCCTGGCTTTTTGACCTGTAACTGACCTCACTGAAGATGCCTATATTCTTAATATGGTATCTTGATCCTAGAGAATTAGTGTGACCTTGACTTTGCATAATGCTTAACACAGAGTTTCAAAAGGGACTTCTTTGCCCATTTTTATATTGCTCTGACTGTAAATATCCCGCCCAGCTTTTTCCCCGGAGGCCCTCACCCTACTCTGACTACACCCATGGTCCCTGTCTCACCAATACTGCCTTGCCTTGTCTGACACAGACAGTTGGTAAGGTACCAGCGAGAGAAATTAGTCTACTAAAGAGGTCCAAACCTGTTGCATGACGGAGCAGAGGACAGCAAATTAAATGTGCAGCAACATGGGGCTGAGCATTGTGCCTGGCAAGGCCATTGACAGTGACCCAGGCTTGGGCAGAGGACAGAGGGCAGAGGACAGAGGACAGAGGACAGAGGGCAGAGGGTAGAGGGCAGAGGGCAGAGTGAACCTTGACATAGGCTCCCTCTCTCCTGATCTGGACCAGCCGGTGCTTCATGCCTAACAACGAGCAAAGAGTTCAAGTTTATGATGTCAATGTTTTAGTGACAGTGCAAAGGAAGGTGTACGAAATGTCTGGAATGCGACTGCTGAGTCTACATTCATCCCTCCGAAGAGTCTCGCATGTGACTCAGACCACTTATCAACCACTCAAATGGGCAGAATATCACAAGCAACTCACAGGCTCCATCGCGTAGTTCTTGTGCTGGTGAATCCATAAGACAGCCTGCAGGGGAGGGCTCCCACGGAGTGGTAGAAGTGTTATGTTATGTGGCAGGTGATTAAAAGCTGCTTCCAACCCAGCTTCTGAGGTGTGAGCAAAACAAAAGCTCAGTAGCAGTGTCCCCAGGACCCCTGTAGCCAATCATCTCCATCCAGAGGGGGTGCATGTCAGGGTGACGTCTGCTGCTGGACAGGCCACTCCCGGCAGCGATGCTGAGCCAGGGGCTTGGGATCACCTCAGTTAAAGCCTCCCTGCTTGTGTCGCCCTATGTCAAATGACCCCAGGGAGACTCAGTTTTCTCACCTGAAAAATGGGAGATTCCTCAGGCGTAGTGTTATTGTGAGAAGTAGTGATATCTGGTTCGTGTTCTCAGAAGCCTAGAGAACAGTGCCAGCCACGTAGCAGGAGGTCAGTACAAGGATAAGAATGAACGGGTCTCTCGTGTGCTTGTCTGTGCCAGCCAGTGTTTAAGGAACGTTAAATGTGTCGTTCATTTAATCCTCTCAACAACACTAAGGCAAGGACTACCATTATCTGCGTTTTAGAAGTGAGGAATCTGAGTCATAGTTCTAAGCGCCCATATCTAGCGAGGGAAGGAGTCAGACCTCAAATCCAGGCTGTCAGCCGGCCCCAAAGCCCATATTTTTCACCAATAAATGTTGACTGCTGCTTGCCCTGAGAATGACCCGCAGAAAACGGCCATCTCAACAATCTGGTCAAAGCCTTCCTCTCTCTCCCTCTGCCCCAGGGAACTTGCTCTCCAGCACTCAGAAGGGGACCTGGGTCTTTTAGGAGCTCCTAATCCCTGCTGGAGTGGCTGAGGCAGAGCTAAATTGTTCTGGCCTGAGGGGACATCATTCCAGTGTCTCAAACTTTGCTCTAGGTGCTGGGCCTAACCTTTATTTTGTAACTGATTTACTCTCCCCAGAAGTCAGCTCCTGCTCCCTTCTGTGAGAACTGGGTAGACTCAGGGAATACTCGGCTGGCCAACCAGAAAATTAAATAAGAAAGTTATCTGGCCCTGAAGCCTAATTCTCAAATTCCAAACAGTTTAGAACAATGAGTCACTCTTCCAAAATAGAAATCTTTGTCATCCAGTGTTTAAGCTCTTGCAGCAACAAATAGTATAATGAGTAAAAACAGCATGAAACACTGAGTTCTAGCCCCAGCTCTGGCTGTGTGACCCTGAGCAAGTTTCTTAACCTCTCTGTGCTATAGTTGCCTCATTTATCACATGGAAACAGTGTGATGAACCTACCTCAGAAGTTGCTGTAAGGATTAATGAATTAATATATGTAAACACTTTAGAACATGTCTGACACATCATAAAACCTATATAACGATTAGCTTTTCTTATTAATTCATCCTACTATGTTTTAGTACCTATATATAGGCTTTGTAGGAATGTCTTTCAAGAATATCTTTACTGATTCCTTTTAAAAATGGTGTCCCTATTTTTACCATCTCACTACCAGCCACCACCATTCCCTTTAAACTGCCTCCCCACCATCTCTCTTCCTTAAAAGCAAAGGAAATTACTTCTAAAAGCCTCATGGAATTAGAACACTCAGCATGCTTATAAAAGTCAGGAAATGCAAAAGTTAGAATTCTCTGAAGACATTAACTCAGAATCATGGCTCTAACGTAATATTTCAGAGGGCTTGATGTAGCCTCTAAAGTTTCTGGTGGTGAGCTCTGAGGTCTTCACTAGCTGCCTGCTGTTCACCAGCTGCTTCTGTCTTCTGGAATGCCTCCTAGGGACATCAGCTGGCCTCTGCACTTGCCCTTCCTCCAGACTCAGCACCGCCTCACAGAACGGTGTTCTCAGATGTGAGTGGGCATCAGGATGCCCGGGAGGGCCTGTGGAAAGAGTGCTGGCCTTGCTTCCAGGGCTTCTGACTCAGTAGGTCTGGGGTAGGACCAGCGGATGCGCATTTCTAACCAGTGCCCCAGGAATGCTGATGCTGCTGGTCTGACCACACTTTGAGAACCACTGCCCTGAGCATCTCTCTTCCCTTTGAATACACTCCCCTTGAATCCCCACAGACCCCGACCAGCTGCACCAACAATGCAGGAAAAATTCCGTTCATGTATGTATATTACACTTCAATTTTTTGAGGAGCTGGAAAACAAATTCTGTTCAGATTCCAACCCAGCCTTGACAAAGCAAGCCTCACCTCGCTTCAGCTGCTTCACCCCTTCCACCCGCCCACCTATATCCTGCTGGTTTCCGCCTTTGTTTTTGCACAGATGGCCAGGACCCTGTGTATGTTTATACATCTCCAGCCCTGCTTGTTTACATGTACACGTTGGTGTTTCTCCTTCTCCCCCATTAAACTAGGAAGTCCTTGAATGTCTTTCTCTCTAAGGCTCCATAGCACCTGATGCTGAGCACCCAGTGGGTGTTTAATACTTGCGCTTGACTGATAAATGTTGGCTATTTTATCAAACCTGGTAAGCAAAGTGAAGAAACGGATATCACCCTGAAGCCTGTAAACTTTGCATTAGAGACCAAAGTGTGTTTATTTTTGCAGCATTAACATAGCCAAAAGATGACTTTCCACTCACATATAAATATGGGATGTGTTGCCAATGAGCATTTTAAATGCTTTGATGCCTTTCTCAGAAATACCATCTGTGCATCTTCTCACATGGTTATCAAACTGAGTAATTTAACACAGGGGAGTTTGTTGCATCCTTATCGGGAACTGCAAGAGAGACACAAGTTCTAGAAATATTAGTGTAATTGTAATCCACTTCTATTTTATGGGACATTCATCTCAATCTTTTCTGAATTAAATAAGGGAATGGTATGAGCCTTAAAACTTTTCTGAGAGTTATAATTAACCCAGAAGTTATTATTATTATGTACTGACTTACAAATCACCAGAACTTAAATCATCCATCCTTGGGATCATTATTATTTTATTTATTGGACAGCTAAGAGTTGAACTTCACCAAGTTGAGGACACAGTGTGTTATCTATCTTTCCCCAAGTAAGCAAAGGCTGATAGGGAGCCAATCAGAAAGCTAAGCTTCCAGCTCATGTCCTCTGAGGTCTAGAACATACATTAACCATAATGACATTGAGGGTAAAATATTTACCCAATTCTGTTGAAAGAAGTCAGTATTATACCCAGTCTCAGTTGATCTGACAGTGTGTGGTCTTTTAAGATTTTTTTTAAAGGAATTTGATGCTACATCTCACCTTCTGATTCTATTCCTTTCTGATCATTAAATTAAGGAGAATTTTGCTGGTGCATTCTGAATACTTGGCTTCTTTCAATTTAAATCTTTCTAAAGTTCAATCAGGGACCAATAATGAGTTTTAACTGAGAATAAGAGTGGGCTGTTTCTGAACTTTTAAAAAAGTGATTTCATGCTATTGTTCTGTCATAATAAGACACAGTAATTTCTTTTGCTGGTCTGACTCCCGGTGTTACTTTTATCCACCCCCAAGTCAGGACTTATTTTATAAAAGAAGCTATATTCCCGCACTTGACCTAGCCTTTCCTTACACATGCCACATAATTATAGGCAGCACACTTCTCTGCCTTGCAATTAATCTTTTCCCCCAAAGAAATTAGGACAGTAGAGAGTAAAGAGTATTCTTTTATCTTTAAAGGTTAAAATCCCATTTTGCCATACCACATGCAGATTTCAAGTCAGACTTTTCAAAACATTTTTTATTAGTTTATTTTTAATTGAAATGTAATTGACATTGGACACCGTGTATGTTTGAAGTGTACAACATATTTTGATGTACCATATAGTGCAATGTGATCACCACTGTCAGCTAATGCCTCTATCACATCCCATAACTATCACCTCCTTGTTGTACTGGCAACAGTTAAGATCCAGTATCTCAGCACCTTTGACGTTATTATCCAGTACTGTTGACTATAATCACTCTGCTGTGCAGTAGATCTCCAGAACTTATTTACCTACTAGTTGCATGTTTGTACCCTTAAACAACATCTTCCCAGTTTCCCCACCCTTGGCCCCGGTAACCGCCATTCTACTTCTGTTTTTGCATGTTTGGCTTTGTTAGATTCCACATGTAAGTGGTATCATGTGATATTGTCTTTCTCTGTTGAAGCCAGTAGGACTCTTCACTCATTGGAATGGCTTTAAAACCCAAAAGGCAGGTGTGGCACACTGAAATATGCTAAGAGCAGCTATGGTCAAGAAAATTCAGAAAATAATCCCAATCTTCCCCTGCTATTCCAGAAGAAACATTGAAACTGACTTAAAAAGAAACCGATATTTAGATCAATTCCAAGATGAGGATTCAATCTTGTTCAATCACTGCTGGGAACTGTGGATAATAAGACAGGGATAGTCAACACAAACCCAGTCTTCACAAAGTTAGAGAACATTAAAAGGATGATAAGAGGTCAAAAGCATTTGTGGCAAACACTTTTATTCCTCCAGGATTTGTTATGGCTTGTTTTCTAAATTGTGTTGTTTCCAGCTAATGGGTGTCTCCTAGACTTTGGAATTCGTAAGACTAATCAGTGGTATAATTAATGTGTTTTCATTAATAAATATAGATCTTTTTAGCACTAGTGAATGGTCCCTTAGTGAAGAAATTCTTACCGAGAATATTTTTTAATGTTTTTCATTTTAAGTATTAATTTCAAATATTTCAAAATCTTTTTTTTTGTTTACTAAGTTACTTTGTGGGACCAAAAAAGAACTAGATCTTTTAATGAAAAGACCTGGAACTGATTCCATTTTCTGCATTTCGCTTACAGGAGAATGCTGGCAACTTAGTGTTTCTGTAATTAAGCATTGGTTCCTTTGCCACAAGGTAAGAGTCATAGAGGGTTTGAGCTTTTCACATACAAATTAATTGGGGTTGTTCTAGGCTAAATCTTCCACCATTTTTTTTATTGCATGCTCTACATTTGTACCTGTTTTCTGTTTTTTTACTCAGTTGTTGCCTACTGCAAAATTAATTTCATCCCCATGTCAGGTTCTTCTCAAGTACCCAAATATGTAATTTCATCCATCAGCAAATTTTCAGAATCTCACCAGCTATAGTAGTTCCATGTATTTCTAAAGACATGTTCCTTTGACATGTGATGTGTTTGTCAAAACACGCTTTGAAGACTGTTCAAATTCCATGGTGGTGTTCTCCACCGCTCTGAGATACTCTTCAGGGTGATGGAGGTTACTTGATAATATCATGGAAGAGGCCCATGAGCTTTGGAATCAGACCCAGGTTCAAGTCCCAGCTCCACTACTCAGCACCTGTGAGACTGCACTCAACCCTTCTAAACCTCAGTTCCCTCATCTATAAAATAGGGAGAGTAATAACCTCACATGATTACTCTATCAATTTGAGAAGATAATGCATGAAGCCACTTTGAAAGTCTCAACATACAGTAAACACACAACAAATGTGACCTGCTGCTGTGAAGGATTTCTTGGCTGGTGTTAAGTTACTTCCTCCTTTTAAGAAAGTCCTCTTACGACATCAGTTTAAAACCACATCAACATTTGCCCCCAGAAATGGCTTATGCACATTACTCTGTAACACATTGCCTAACCCTTGTTCACCTAAAAATTGATCTTCCCTCATTCAGTGTATTTGTACAATATCCAGTCCAAAAGTATTTATTGGGCACTAAGTTTGTAATGGATGTGACACCTGGGAAAGAAAGGGACTCTTCCCAGTAAGATGATCACACCACTCCTGCTTTTCAAGAGCTCACAATTTCATGCAAAAAGAGAGGTGATCTTTAAAAAGTATAATTCAGTGTAAAAGAATTAAGGAAATGACAGAAAGAGACATCTTTTTAAAAGAGGACTTGAAGGATGAATGAGAGTTTGTCAGATAGAAAGGATGGAGGCTGGGGGAGAGTGAGGTTCCAGGCAAAAGTATAGGGAAAGTCAAGGTATTAACCAGAACTTGACTAGTGATGACAAAACCAGAACAAAGAAAATAAGTGGCAGGGGCGGCATTCTTGCACCTAAGGATTGAGGGGGCTCGGAGCTTTCTCCAGCTGACCACAGAGAACAGTTCTCAGAGAGCAGACTGTGTCTGTTACTCAGATCTTACGTCTCTCTACTTGAAAAGCAGTAAGCTTTGCCTTTGTCAACTCCATCCTCTATGTTGTCCACCTATTCTTTCATGAGACAGTGTTTCTTTTCTTCAAGTTATACTCTTTATTTACTAAGTGGTTTGCTTATACATGTAAATGATAAAATCACAATGACTTGAGCAAAGAAACAAAACTAAAAACAAAATGCTTCTCTACTGTCAGCCCTTTTAATATTTCTGTGTTAACTCTCTATTCTGTCCTTGTAATGGTTCAGAGGTGTTGGACCAGTCCTCTGCTGAGAGCTGCCAGGAGCTGCATACTCACACACCAGTCACTTGCCCTGACCTCATGCAACCCTTAGGAAGAGTAGATATCACTCTTATCCACACTGTAAACATGCAGAAATGAAATGTGATCAGACAACTTGTCCAGGGTCATACACCCACCCGTGACAAGGCAGAGGCTTGACCACTGGGCATATGACTTCACAGCGGAGGTGCTCCAATGCCCGGAGCAGTGTTCCCAGCACCAGGCCTTGAACTGGAAAGTAAGGACAAGGTCCACTGTCAGCTGTAAAATGAAGAATACAAACCCCAGCTGTGCTAACATTTTACGCAGAGATAGGTTTACTAAAGAATGAATCTTTATGGGATTATGTCTTTTTTTTGATATTATATTGTCCTTTATTTTACGGGATGATGAAATTGAAGATGGTAGTTGCATTTTCCACAATGCCCTGCTCACAAAACAAAAACCCAAAAAGTTGGCATCTGATGTCTGTTTTTAATTTTAAAAACATTTGTTTTCATTCCCAGAAATCCAAAATCTAAAATTTACTACTGGGTGACAAAATATCTTCCTCCCCATGAGGCACATGTTTATCTGGCATTCTCCACATGGCTGGCCAGCGTCATCTTCAACTTTCCATTTTTCATTGCCTGATTTTTAAGTGCTGCCACCTCTCTCCCCCAAACTGGGACCCATTTCTTAAATGCATTTGCATTTACAGGTGGAGAGTATGATAGTAGATAATATAATAGCTTTCTTCTGTTGTGGTTTCACAAAAGTGAAAAGTCCAGCCTTTTCTTATCATAACTGGCTTGCAACATTCCACATCAGAGATCAAGTCATAACAATGTGGGGAATACAAAAAAAGTCCACTTGGCTCTCACTTCTTCTACAGAAAAGACATTCTTAATAGCTGTTTGCAGTATCCTACATTAATTTTCTCCAGTAAGGCATCTCATACAAAGCGGTCTTATGAATGGATTAAATGAGGTTGGGTGCAAAAGTACAGTAAGCTCTCTGTCAGATGCTCTTGAGGGTGGACGCCACAAACAGGGGTTTCCTTCATAAGGGTTCCCTGCAAATAGCTGACTTGAAGTTTGTGACAAGTAATAACTCCTTAAAAAATAAACCACTTACACCATCTGCTTAACAGTGCCCTATAAATCATACCAGGAATGTGTGGCTTTTCTTCCCTGGCAAATGTCTTCCAAGTTGACAAAAGGATAAACAGAGAAAGGAGGCAAGGCTTGGGCAGTGCTCACTCTTTTTTTGGGGGTGGGGCTGGGCAAAGATTTCTTTTTTTTATTAAGGTATTATTGATATACACTCTTATGAAGGTTTCACATGAAAAACAATGTGGTTACTACATTTGCCCATATTATCAAGTCCCCACCCATACCCCAATGCAGTCACTGTCCTTGGGTGTAGTAAGATGTGACAGATTCACTATTTGCCTTCTCTGTGCTACACTGTTTACTCCATGATTCCCCACACCATGTGTACTAAACATAATGCCCCTCAATCCCCTTCTCCCTCCCTCCCCACCCGCCCTCCCGCACTCCTCCCCTTTGGTAACCACTAGTTCCTTCTTGGAGTCTATGACTCTGTTGCTATTTTGTTCCTTCAGTTTTGTCGTTATACTCCACAAATGAGTGAAATCATTTGGCACTTGTCTTTCTCCACCTGGCTTATTTCACTGAGCATAATATCCTCCATCTCCATCTATGTTGTTGCAAATGGTAGGATTTGTTTCTTTCTTATGGCTGAATAGTATTCCATTGTGCATATGTACCACCTATTCTTTATCCATTCATCTACAGATGGACACTTAGGTTGCTTTCATATCTTGGCTATTGTAAATAGTGCTGTGATAAATATAGGGGTGCATCTGTCTTTTTGAATCTGAGAAGATGTATTCTTCGGGTAAATTCCAAGGAGTGGGATTCCAGGGTCAAATAGTGTTTCTATTTTTAGTTTTTTGAGGAACCTCCATATTGCTTTCCACAATGGTTGAACTAGTTTACAGTCCCACAAGCAGTGTAGGAGGGTTCCCCTTTCTCCGCATCCTCGCCAGCATTTGTTGTTCTTAGTCTTTTTGATGCTGGCCATCCTTACTGGTGTGAGGTGATATCTCATTGTGGTTTTAACTTGCATTTCCCTGATGATTAGTGATGTGGAGCATCTTTTCATGTGTCTGTTGGCCATCTGAATTTCTTCTTTGGAGAACTGTCTCTTCATATCCTCTGCCCATTTTTTAATAGGGTTATTTGCTTTTTGGGTGTTTAGGCATGTAAGTTCTTTATATATTTTGGATGTTAACGCCTTGTTGGATATGTCATTTACAAATATATTCTCCCATACTGTAGGATGCCTTTTTGTTCTGTTGATGGTGTCCTTTGCCGTACAGAAACTTTTTAGTTTGATGTAGTCCCATGCGTTCATTTTTGCTTTTGTTACCCTTGCTCGAGGAGATATGTTCAGGAAGAAGTTGCTCATGCTTATATTCAAGAGATTTTTGCCTATGTTGTCTTCTAAGAGTTTCATGGTTTCATGACTTACATTCAGGTTCTTGATCCATTTCGAGTTTACTTTTGTGTATGTGGTTAAACAATAATCCAGTTTCATTCTCTTGCATGTAACTGTCCAGTTTTGCCAACACCAGTTGTTGAAGAGGCTGTCATTTTCCCATTGTATGTCCATGGCTCCTTTATTATATATTTATTGACCATATATGGTTGGGTTTATATCAGGGCTCTGTAGTCTATTCCACTGGTCTATGGGTATGTTCTTGTGCCAGTACCAAATTTTCTTGATTACTGTGGCTTTGTAGTAAAGCTTGAAGTTGAGGAGCATAATCCCCCCAGCTTTATTCCTTCTCAGGATTGCTTTGGCTATTCGGGGTCTTTTGTGGTTCCATATGAATTTTAGAATGATTTTCTCTAGTTCGTTGAAAAATGCTGTTGTTATTTTGATAGGAATTGCATTGAATCTGTACATTGCTTTAGGCAGGATGGCCATTTTGACAATATTAATTCTTACTATCCATGAGCACAGGATGTGTTTCCATTCATTGGTATCTTCTTTAATTTCTCTCATGAGTGTCTTGTAGTTTTCAGAGTATAGGTCTTTCACTTCCTTGGTTAGGTTTATTCCTAGGTATTTTATTCTTTTTGATGCAACGGTGAATGGAATTGTTTCACTGTTTTCTCTCTCAGCTAGTTCATTGTTAGTGTATAGGCATGCCACAGATTTCTGCATATTAATTTGTATCCTGCAACTTTGCTGAATTCAGATATTAGATCTAGTAGTTTTGGAATGGATTCTTTAGGGTTTTTTATGTACAATACCATGTCATCTGCTAACAGAGACAGTTTAACTTCTTCCTTGCCAATCTGGATGCCATTTATTTCTTTGTGTTGTCTGATTGCTGTGGCTAGGACATCTAGAACTATGTTGAATAAAAGTGGGGAGAGTGGGCATCCTTGTCTTGTTCCCAATCTTAAAGGAAAAGTTTTCAGCTTCTTGCTCTTAAGTTTAATGTTGGTTGTGGGTTTGTTATATATGGCCTTTATTATGTTGAGGTACTTGCCCTCTATACCCATTTTGTTGAGAGTTTTTGCCATGAATGGATATTGAATTTTGTCAAATGCTTTTTCAGCATCTATGGAAATGATCATGTGGTTTTTGTCCTTCTTTTTGTTGATGTGGTGGATGATGTTGATGGATTTTCGAATGTTGTACTATCCTTGTATCCCTGGAATAAATCCTACTAGATGATGATGGATGATCGTTTTGATGTATTTTTGAGTTTGGTTTGCTAATATTTTGTTGATTATTTTTGTATCTATGTTTCTTAGGGATATTGGTCTGTAATTTTTTTTTTATGGTGTCTTTGCTTGGTTTTGGTATTAGAGTGATGCTGACCTCATAGAATGAGTTTGGAAGTATTCCCTCTTCTTCTACTCCTTGGAAAACTTTAAGGAGGATGGGTATTAGATCTTCACTAAATGCTTGATAAAATTCAGTGGTGAAGCCATATGGTCGGTGGTTTGTTCTTAGGTAGATTTTTGATTACCAGTTCAATTTTGTTGTTGGTAATTGGTCTGTTCAGATTTTCTATTTCTTTCTGGGTCAGGCTTGGAAGGTTGTGTTTTTCTAGAAAGTTGTCCATTTCTTCTAGGTTACCCAGTTTGTTACCATATAATTTTCATAGTATTTTCCTAATTTTTGTATTTCTGTGGTGTCCGTAGTGATTTTTCCTTTCTCATTTCTGATTCTGTTTATGTGAGTAGACTCACTTTTTTTCTTGATAAGTCTGGCTAGGGGTTTATCTATTTTGTTTATTTTCTCAAAGAACCAGCTCTTGCTTTCATTGATTCTTTCTATAGTTTTATTTTTCTCAATTTTATTTATTTCTGCTCTAATCTTTATTATGTCCCTTCTCCTACTGACTTTGGGCCTCATTTTTTCTTCTTTTTCTAGTTTCATTAATTGTGAGTTTAGACTGCTCATATGGGATTGTTCTTCTTTCCTGAGGTAGGCCTGTATTGCAATATACTTTCCTCTCAGCACAGCCTTTGCTGTGTCCCACAGATTTTGCAGTGTTGAATGATTGTTGTCCTTTGTCTCCATATATTGCTTGATCTCTGTTTTTGTTTGGTCATTGATCCATTGGTTATTTAGGAGCATGTCATGAAGCCTCCATGTGTTTGTGGGATTTTTCATTTTCTCTGTGTAATTTATTTCTAGTTTCATACATTTGTGGTCTGAGAAACTGGTTGTTACAATTTCAATCTTTTTGAATTTACCGAGGCTCTTTTTGTGGCCTAGTGTATGATCTATTCTTGAAAAATGTTCCATGTGCACTTGAGAAGAATGTGTATTCTGCTGCTTTTGGGTGTAGAGTTCTGTAGATGTCTGTTCGGTCCATCTGTTGTATTGTGTTGTTGAGTGCCTCTGTCTCCTTACTTATTTTCTGTCTGGTTGATCTACCCTTCAGAGTGAGTGGAGTATTGAAGTCTCCTAGAATGAATGCACTGCATAGTATTTCTCCTTTTAATTCTGTTCGTATTTGTTTCACATATGTAGGTGCTCCTGTGTTGGGCACATAGATATTTATAATGGTTATATCTTCTTGTTGGATTGACCCCTTTATCATTATGTAATGTCCTTCTTTGTCTCTTGTGACTTTCTTTGTTTTGAAGTCTATTGTCTGATACAAGTACTGCAACTCCTGATTTTTTGTCCCTATTAGTTGCATGAAATATCTTTTTCCATCCCTTCACTTTTAATCTGTGTATGTCTTTGGGTTTAAAGTGAGTCTCTTGAAGGCAGCATATAGATGGGTCTTGTTTTTTTATCCATTCAGTGACTCTATGTGTTTTGATTAGTGCATTCAGTTCATTTACATTTAGGGTCATTATCGATAGGTTTGTACTTGTTGCCATTGCAGGCTTTAGATTCGTGGTTACCAAAGGTTCAAGGTTAACTTCCTTACTATCTAAGAGTCTAACGTAACTCACTTAATATGCTATTACAAACACAATCTAAAGGTTCCTTTTTTTTCTTCTTCCTCCTTTTTCTTCCTCCTCCATTCTTTATATATTAGGTATCATATTCTGTACTCTTTGTCTATCCCTTGATTGACTTTGCGGATAGTTAATTTAATTTTGCATTTGCTTAGTAATTAGGTGTTCTACTTTCTTTACTGTGGTTTTATTACCTCTGGTGATAGCTATTAAACCTTAGAAATACTTCCATCTATAGCAGTCCCTCCAAAATACACTGTAGAGATGGTTTATGGGAGTTAAATTCTCTCAGCTTTTCCTTATCTGGAAATTGTTTAATCCCTCCTTCCAATTTAAATGATAACCTTCCTGGAGAAAGTATTCTTGGTTCAAGGCCCTTCTGCTTCATTGCATTAAATACATCATGCCACTCCCTTCTGGCCTGTAAGGTTTCTGCTGAGATGTCTGATGATAGCCTGATGGGCTTTCCTTTGTGTGTGATCTTATTTCTCTCTCTGGCTGCTTTTAATAGTCTGTCCTTATCCTTGATCTTTGCCATTTTAATTACTATATGTCTTGGTGTTGTCTTCCTTTGGTCCCTTGTTTTGGGATATCTGTATACCTCCATGGCCTGAGAGACTATCTCCTTCCCCAGATTGGGGAAGTTTTCAGCAATTACCTCCTCAAAGACACTTTCTATCCTTTTTTGTCTCTCTTCTTCTTCTGGTACCCCTATAATGCGAATATTGTTCGGTTTGGATTGGTCACACAGTTCTCTCAATATTCTTTCATTCTTAGAGATCCTTTCTTCTCTCTGTGCCTCAGCTTCTTTGTATTTCTCTTCTCTAGTTTCTATTTCATTTATCGTCTCCTCCACTGTATCCAGTCTGCTTTTAATACCCTCCATTGTGCTCTTTAATGATTGGATCTCCGACCAGAATTCATTCCTGAGTTCTTGAATATTTCCGTACCTCCATCAGTATGTTAATGATTTTTATTTTGAACTCCCTTTCAGAAATAGTCATGAGGTTGATGTCATTTGAATCTTTCTCAGGAGTTGTGTTAATAATTTTACTCTGAACCAGGTTCCTTTGGCATTTCATATTTGTATATGGCGCCCTCTAGTGCCCATAAGCTCTACTCCCTGGAGCAATGTTAGGGGTGGTAGGGGAGTGGTATTGGTGCCTGGGGGGGGGGAAAGAGCTGTTTCCTGCTTTCTAGCTGCTATGCCTGTCTCCACTGCCTGAACCAGTGTGCCGAGCACATAGGTATAAGCCTCTATGCTTTGCGTTTGTTGTTGCTGTAGACAGATCTTCCCTTTGGCTGGGCTAACACCAGGGTAGGGTTTGCCGGTTTGCGAGCCAGGTGGGGCCGGCCGGGAGAACATGCCCTCACTCTCAATGCATCACTGTGCTCCCCCAGTTTTGCCTCTGCCTGCACTTAGTGTCTTCCTTGCAGTAATGTGTATGGGTCAGGGAGGAACAGAACCCACTGCAGCATTTCCAAGACCAAATGAATCAAGGTTGGACAGGGTTAGGTTTGAACAGGCAGGTTGGGGAGCTACACTGAGCCCTCGGAGCAAGAAGGGACAATGAGGGTGTCAATTGTAGGCCAAGCTTTGATGGTTGAGCCTGTTGAGACACAGATGCAAGAGCAGACAAGGGATCAAAATATTATTTTTAATAGCTGACAGATATGTATTAAAATAACTATTTGGACCAGGGACCAATATGGTTGTTGTCTCAGAGGGGAGACCCCAGCAGAGGACAAGAGGAGACAGCCATTTCTACCCAACGCCCCTCAGAGGAAAAGTTCATGGGCAGTGAGGCAGGCATGTGGAGAAAGGGACAAGAAATTGCAGTGGGTAGAGCTGAGGATCTCCCCAGCAAGCCTGTAGTCTTGGTAAAGAAAACACTTCAAAATCTCTCCCAACTCAGAAAAGCTTCTTTCAGCCAACCCCTCAGATGGGAAGAAAAACAGTATCTCCAACACTTATTCTAAAGTGTGGTGCCTTGAATCACAGAGTTCAATAGTTTTATTTGGCTTTTATTTAGTTAAGTACCATAAGCAACAGCCAAGCTAATATATAAAACTTAACTGAGCCTTTCTCTTCAATCATTTTTCACTCTTCAAAATGAAGCCAAACATGACAAGGAAAGTGGAATGAAAAAAATTCCAAAAAAGAAAGCCCTATGTTCAGGAAATGAGAAAATCACAATGAAAAGCAAAATACTTGCATTTATACCAAATAAACCACATTACATGGGGTGCTATCCCAGCCAAGACTGTTCAAGGGAAGTGCAAACAAACTTCTCTGAAAGTGAAGTCTCTTTTCCTCACCCAGTCAGCATCCTCCCAGGCCCATCTCCAGTATGTCCTAAAGGGCCCAGAGAAGGGTGCCTCCCATCACTGGCTCCAGCTGGCTGTCTTCCCTCTGAGATGAGTGTTTACAGAGAAGCACATCGCACTGAGTGTGTGTGTGTGTGTGTGTGTGTGTGTGTGTGTGTGTGGGATCATGGGGGAAGGAGCCAGCTGCAGCATCCTGGAGTGCCCAGGGGGCATTTCAGTTCCTGCCCCGAAGGACCCATCATCACTCAGGAGACAAGCTTTGGTCGTGTGAGCCGATGGGCTGTCAGCCTGTCTTCAACACCCTCTCTTTTCTCTCAGGCCCTCTCAGCCCTCCTTCAGACAAGAAAGGGGAAAGAAACCAGAGGTGACACGGAGCTAGGTGAGAGGGTTCGTGCATGAAAGAAGGCAGACTGAGCTCCAGCTGCCCCCGACCCCTGCAGGACTCCTTTCAGGAGATTATTCAAGGCAAAGTTGGGAGCTGACAGAAAATATGAATGTCAGGCTGTTGCGAAAAAGGTATGTAGTGGGGGGAAAAGACTAGATGCGAGCAGTCATTTGGATACTTGCCTTGGTTAAATGCAAAGTCAGATTCTTCAGTGTTGCACTCGATCCTTATGTGGTGGCCCCTGGCTGACGTCTTGGCCCTTCTGTATCATATTGCAGATATTTACAGGTAGTTAGACCTCAATGCTCTTCAAAAGGTGGGGAAAAAAAGGAGTTGGGGGGGAGCTCTGTTTCATCAAGTTTGAGAATCACAACTGTAGGAAACCTCAGAGTCTAGGAGCGTAGTTGAGTTTCCTTCAAACATATCACGTTTGTTTCTCTTTTTCCTTTCATTCTAGGTTCCCTCACATCTACCCGTTTTTGTTCCTTTTCTATAACTTAAACATATTTTCCCTGGGACCTACAGTGAATACATCCCTTTTAAACCTAGAAATTAACTACTCTTGAAAATTTCTCAAGGCAACATTCTACCAATTTTAACAATCATATAATAAATTCCTATTATGAGTAAAGCATCCCATTATGTGCTTTGGAGACTAAAAAAGCATGCCAGTCCCATGTATTTAGTTATCTATTGCTGCATAATAAATGGCTCCAAAACTTAGCAACTTAAAGCAATCAACACTAATCATGGCATAGTTTCTGTGGCTCAGAGAACAAGTGGCTTAATTGGGTAGTTCTAGCTCAGCGTCACTCACAAGGCTGCAAATCAAGGAGTCAGTAGATGCTACAGTGGCTGCAAGGTTCAACTTGGGGAGGATCTACTTACAAGCTCACTCACACGTGCTTTTTCACAGGGCTGCCTCCACGTTTTCCCACAGGGCCCCACATCCTCTAGTGCCTCCCTAGCTGGACAGCCCGAGATAATCTGGCCTTGTTTACACAGTGGCTGGGATGGTGTTGGGAGAGTCCAGGGAGAAGAAAAAAGAGAGAAAGGGAAGGAGGGAGGGAGGACAAGCAAGAGAATGTGACCAAAATGATGTCAGTGTTTTTATAACTTTATTTTGGAATTGACATCCCATCTCTTCTACCATAGAAATGAATCTTATTAGACCAACCCTTTCCTGCCAATGGGTTTCAGCCCCAGACAAGTTCAGTATGAGACCACAGAAATGACAATGGAATGTTTTGGGGGTGAAAGGGCTTATAACCAACTTCATTCCCACGGTGGCAGGTCAATCACTAGAATCCTGTCCACTCAAAGCGAGTCTGTATGCAGCACACCTGCCCCTGCAGCTGTCTTAGTCTCTGTCCTCAGCACTGCTACCATTCCATTCTCATCTTTGCTCTCCTGCAGCCCAGTGCACTGGGTGGAGCTGTTTATTATATAGAGTCAATAACAACGTATTGTCCACACGTGTGTAGTGAGCTAGCCAACCAGGGCCAGGTGAGAATCCTGGCCACAGGAACCTTCACTTTATCCACAAACCCACGCTCAAGAAGAGGGGAATATGCAGGCTGTGAATACCAACAGATGAGGGGCACTGGACCATTTTAGGGGCTGCCTACCACGGCCTTCCAGGCTCCACATCTTGGACAAAGATTGACAGAGAAACAGCAGATGCAAGAAAATTCTAGAGAGTTCTTCCACAACAGTAGAAGGGAAATACTCCTAGACTGTAGGAAAAGGAAAACTTAATTTCACTTGGGGGATGCTGGGAACACTTCTTTAAAAAGGCAAAATTTGAGCTAAGTCTCAAGTAAGACCTCAAAAAAAAAAAAACCATTTCAGGCAGCTGGGGCAGCTTGAGCAGGTGGTCTAGGATCTGAGCAAGCATCAAAATCACCTGAGGGCTTATTAAAATGCAGGTGACTTGGCCCCATTTCCAGAGTTTCTAATTCAGCAAGTTGTGATGGGGCGAGGTACTGATAATCTTCATTTCAGGCCATGTCGAAGCCATTGGTCCAGGAATTGCACTTTTAGCAATGCCGGCTCAGAAGTAGAGCACATTTGGAAAGTAATAAATAGATATTTTTATTTGTCAATTTGGACTGATTCAATTAGTTTCAAGGATCCTCTTAGAATCATGGGAATGAAAGGCATGAGTCTGTACTTAATGAATCCCCAGACTATCCACTTTTCATGCTGAGAACTATTCAGAAAATCCAAGACATCATTTTACAAATGAAGAAGGTGAGGAGAGAATGGGATGGACTCAAACAGTTCGTGATAGTTTTCTCTAAAATTAGGTGGTGTTTTTCATTCCCTCAGTCAAGAGCTCCTCGAAGAAACACGCAAGAGCCCTCTAGCTTTGGAGTCCAAGTGTGTTTTCTATTTGAAATAAGCCAATAAGTTTGTGATCAACTCTCCCAACAGAAAACCCACCCTGTGAAATCCATACGCTCACCCTTTGGCATGGCACAGAGGCTGAAAGAACTCTCAGAACACCTTTGGGGTCATCCCTGTGCAAATGGATACAGCTACGTCCCCCGCCTGGCTTGCTGGTGCTCAATGGCTTTCCCCAAACTTCTGCTGTCTGCTAGCCACCCTTGTCCTTTCTCCTTCATAAAGCCTCAGGTGTACAAAGTCAAGTGCCTAGACTCTGCAGAACTTGGATTTGGGGCGCTGTTTCTTTTGAAGTCAAAATAATTAGTAAAATCTAAGGGCAAACTGGGGTGACTCCTGAAATATGCTTCCTTTGGAAAGAGGGTAGTGAAACTTTATAAAGAGTTTATTCCTTGCAATGTGTGCATCAAATTAGCTTGGTGCTTTTTTTTATTCTGTTGTCTGAGCTTGTGTCACCTTTTACTTGACAATACTTACAAATGGTATGAAGACATTTAAAGGAAGCTGGAAGGAATCTCATTTATATATTCAGATACAAGCATTACCATTATCCCCCTAATCTAGCTCTTTCTGCAATTCACAGCCCTCCACCTCACTCTGACATATATTTTTGCTCCAAAAGCAGAAACAAAGATTTTAAAGGCAACTGAACTGTCACCTGCCTTCCACTTGTGGTTTCTGCATAAACTGGCTGAAGCACAGGTGTCTCTTTAATTGTGACATTCTGAGAAGCCTTAAAGCTCACCACCCACACTTCCTCCCAAGGGTGGGACCCGTCCCTAGATGTAAACTTGAAGAAGTTAAACTACAGACGGACAGAGGTTAGCCAAAACCTCACTGCAGCTTCTCTTTTAGACCCTAACCTGGTTTTCTGAGCAGGCGTGTGTTAACTGGTATGAGAGGACGCCATATAGCTAATGTTCTTGAAAAGCGGGGAGGGGAGAATAGTGAACTGTAAATCCATTTTATGCATTGCCTTTACCAATTCAACCACAAATTGTTTCCTCTTCTACAACTGAGCACCATTTAATGAGCTGTATTAGGTGTACAATGGAAGCAGTGAACCGCAGATGGGAAGAGAACACACATCTTGTGAACAAGAACCCGGGTCAGAGCCCACCTGCCCCACTTCCCAGCTCATGGTGCTGGGCCAGGTTGCTTCACACCTGCAGATCTCAGGCTCCTCCTTCGGGCCTTGGTTTCCTCACCTAAAACGGAGGTGTTGCGAAGATCTCAGTCTCTATGTGGATACCTAAAGTACCTGATACTATTTGTGGGTGACAGCAGGTGTTCAGTAAGTGGTCGTTGTGACAGACCAAGCAGTAAATGAAACACATGATTTTTCTCCCACAGCAGCTCACAACCTTCACATACGTTGTTATCAGCTTGATTTCATCTTTCATTGGCTCAGAACCACTTTTGTGTATCACACTCTCAATTCCGGCCAAACTGGAGAAATCCAAATTGACCTGCACGGTAGTCCAGGCTCAGCCTCCGTCTATGAAAACCACTGCATGGCACTGAAATGCCCAGTGCGCTTTTTCCAACCAAGACCCTGTTATTAATAACAACAATGTTATTTTTGTTTTAAGCTGTTAGTAAGGAGCTGTCAGAAAAGCATCATTCCTTGTATCTTCTGGGGGTTGAGAGAAAAAAAAGAATTAAAAAATCTTGGAGGCTAAATCTTGGAGCCGCTGACATACAGTCATCTGAAACAAAGATGACTTTTTTAAAAAGGCATCTGCGGTGCACACACACACACACACACACACACACACACACACAGAAAGAAAGACACTTTGGCTACAAAATCCCCCCCCCCCCATCTTCCCTGGGGAGATTCATGTCCCCTCCTGCCGCTCATCAGCCTTGATTTTGATGGGGAAATTTTTAGTCAGCTGCCTCGATCATCCTGGCACAGACAAAAAATCCTTTAAAAAATGTTACACTTCATCAAAGTGTATCATGAGACTTCACGGTCATTATCTCAATGGCCGCTCTCATGTGCTACAATTGGCAGAGACACAAACGGTAGGGGGTGTATGAGAAGAAAGCCAGAGTTTCTTGCGGAAAGCTGGCAGGCCTCGCCAAGCTTCTGTCAACAACTCCGCAGTCTGATCCGATGCAGTGAGCGTGCTGATAATGCTCTTGTTTCTGGAGGAAGTAAACAAGAAAATGAATTCCACCGCGCAACACAGCCTCTTTGTATCTCCAAAATGGTGTGACTGGCCCCAGGCCAGCCGCATTGAAAGTTTGGCCGTTTATGTCATCAGAGCCCCAGTACTGATGGAGGCTTTGATTATGACTTGGACCCAGCTAGAGGACCCTTCAGGGGCAGCCACGCAGCAAATAAAGGCATTGATTGGGTGTTGGGTCTATTTAGCCATAAGGGTGCAGAGCATGGCTCTTTTGAAAAGCCTAATGGATTAGCTACACAACCAGTCCCACTGTAGGCCTTATTTTCCAAGTAACTTCGTGATGGTTTTCCAGCTTGGCAGGGAGCTAGCCCTTCCTCCAGAGCTTCAGAGAGGTTCTTGTTATCAGTAGTGGAGCTCAAAGGGATCAGACACAGCGGGATTTACAATTTAATGAAAACAGCTGTTGAGACAACAATCAAGGCAAACAATAGTTTGCATGGAAAACTATTAATTATGTAAAGTTATGCAGAAAGTGGAATACCCTTTTATTCAAGGCCTTCTAAGGCTCCTCGGCCGCCTTCCATTCTAGGGCTCTCAAGTGTCAGGAAGTGGGGTGCTTGTAGGAAGCGGCTCTTTGCATGCTGGTGGAATGTAAGCGGAGATCCAGGCTACCAGTTTGTTGCAAAGTGAATCATGGGTAAGATATTCAGGAAAAGAGTATCAGTTCAACGTGCATTACCTGTTCAGTAATCAGTTCACCTCCGATCTTTTCAGACAGATTCAGAGCTATGTTTTCACAAGTATGAACTTGAGCCTTGCAGGTGTGGTTTCTATTTTTGGCTTTTTAAAAAACATTGCTGTGATATTCCCCCTTTGGGGCGGCACTCACCCTGAGAAGTTATTAACGACGACGATGCTATCATCTAAGTCATTAGTAAGGAGCTGTCAAGGACCCACTTTAGGGGCACTGGTGGAGTCCCTTGCTCTCTGGACTAAGTTGTTTTCATGCCATTAGGATGGGCCTCCTTGGACTCCCAACCATTCCCCTTCTTACCTCCTCCCTTAGAACAGCTCATCTCTCCTTCCACTCTGCTTCCTGGGGCTTTTACATTCATTGCTTCTCTCAGTAATTTCCATCCTTGACTAACAGTGCTGGGAATTGACTTACGGCCCTTCCCCCACCCTGTGCTCCACATCTCACTTTCCTTCCCATGCAGGAATCACCAAGCCACGAAGTCCTATTAAGAAGGTCATTAACTGTATACATAAACATTGCCTACTGCCTACAGTTGGATTTATTTCTCATCACTTCCATGTAACTGGTTTTAACAGTCTTTCCAGCACACCCAACACCTTTTATTTGACTATATTGTTTTAGAAAGGCCTTTGGGAATTTAGCTAATTTCATGCTGGAACTTATTAAGTGGGATTTGAAACTCTTTGATAATTTCAATAAACCATTAGTCAAGTCTCCCTTCCTTCAGGGGAGGAATGAAAGCTTTATTAGTCATAGTGTCTCTATTCTAAACATGTCACTGGAATCTGTGCTGAAATGCAGTTGACTTCGTGATCAAACAGAACTTTCCCTGAAACTGTAAGAAAGCTGTCATTGGCTATCAACAGTAAGAAAACATTTACCTTTTTCAGAAAATTCTCACTAGGTTCACCTGTGCATTGTGAAATAACTCAAGGAACTTAATTTACTGACCCATGAATGTTAATAAAATGAACGAAAATGATTATCATACCCACACACACGTGCAAATTCTCCCTTAAAGTACTTGGTTTAGTCTTCTCTATCATCCAGGGTACAAGAAAATAGAGTAATCTTTCCTTCCACAGATAGTTTTAAAATCTTGAGAGATCATATCTCTAGAAGTCCCAGAACAAAACTGAGTGTGCAAATGAAATTCATTACTAAGGATACAAACAATAATCCAATTAACATGTATTTGTGTAATCCCTTTAAAGCCATTCTAAACTCAAAATCACATCTTTGAAGTACAACGCAGAATAAGAACTATGTCCAAGCGTACAGTTCACACTTTGCACTAGAGAGTACAAAACAACATCAAGAATCCAAAAGCAATTATTCCAGTTATTCAGATGTGGTGTTTCAATCATTCTAAGAACATTTTTTTTTTTAGCAGTTTTTATTCCGTGGCACCACTCACAGCTCTCCTGCTGGCACGGTACTTACATCTCTTCATTATTAATTCAGCTCATGGAGCTTAATTGGACAAGGCTAGAGCGAATTTGACAAACATCACAGCAGCAGAAAAAGCAATCACTCTTTCAAGATGAAAATTTGTTTGATGTCTTACTGTGTAACTCATTTACTCTCCTCGGGAGTCATGTGACCTGAATCTTAATCAGCCATTGATTGGTTTCTCGCCTTGGACAGTCACGTGACTCGAATATTAATGGGCTGGCACTCTGGTAGCTGCACTGTTAGGCAACCTTGTGATTGGCTGCCAGGTTAAGATACGGAGATAAGTGGGTAGTTGATGAGCACTTGACAGAACTTCACAGAAAATTAAGGCCCTAAAATAGCATGAGAAAGTCTTGTCGAATCAAGCATGATTATCATTGAATGCTTAAAGAATTCATCATCTGCATGAAATTGATACACTTCAGCGCCAGCAGGCCCTGTAGTCAGCAGGGACTCATCAGATTTTTATTTATATGTGTTCCCCAAATCACATTAATTCTGAGAGCTAAAACATGCTAAGGATGAAGGTTATTTTCTGTTCGATCTAATTTATCTATGACAATAATCATCACTAATAATGTGTCAAATTGGATTGCAGTCATTTTATGCATGCATGCTGATTTGGAAAATAGTGTTAAACCATCCCGAGGTAATTAACCACGGGCAAAGGTACGCTGGGCCCGAAGTAATCAGCATATCTAGATGGAAAATTAACTTTTATAGAATGGATTTATAGATACATATCCTTATTTAATTCGGAATATAAATTATTCCTGGTAAAAGCCAACATCATTTTTATAACACCATTAAGGCCAATAACCATTGAGGGACTTGCATACTTAATTTGCTCCATCCTTCATTTTTCCTCTCATTTTCTGTGGTTAACTTTCTAATGGGTGTCACTTCCTTCTTGGCAAGTCCTCAATTTAGCCAGATTTGGTAGGGCAAAGTGATGAATGAATATGCATCAGTTTAAGTGCTAATCATGGATGTAGGACGCTGCATCCAACCTCTTAATACACAATGCTTTATAATTATCCGTGGGGTTGGGAGGTGGGCAGAGGGGAGGAAACAAAGAAGGAGGTGGGACCCCACTTTGGCCTTTTGGTGTTTCTCTATTATTTCTCCTCACAAAGGGACAATAGGAAATTTTGCAGATTAACTCACAAGGGATTAATGTTTCTTGGGGAATCATTTAAGCCTAAATTGCTTTTGTTGAAATACCTTTTATGGAACAGAAGTCGCCTTTGGGTTTTTGTTTTTTTTTAAAATGAACTCCTGCTTTATAGGGCATTATCAGAGTAATGAAATCTTAAAGAAATATTTATAACCTTCGGTGAACGGGGCTCAAATGTTTGAGAGAATTACACCTTGAAAAGGAGGGGAAAATAAATGCGTATAAATGTTGTCTTTCCCATCTGACCCCCCTCCCCAATCTTAATCTCCTGCACGAACAGGACGGCCCCATTCTCTCCTCCTCTCAGGAGGTCTCTTTATTGATTAAATGAATCTGCTCCAAAGGCTGGCTCCCAGGCTCTTTGATCTAATCTGATCTGATTTTATCCTATCGCTTCAGCAGGACATGGGAGAATTAACAATAAGCAGCTTTACCACAAGTGTTTAATAACTCAACACAATCTCCTTATGGCTCCGAGCTGCTCATGTTCCCATCCAGTCCAGAGCAAACAGTGTAACAGATTGGCCATCCCCCCCTGAACCTGAGGAATTTTCATGCACTGTGAGACTAATCGCTTCAAGTTTCTTCATAAATCACACAAAGCAGATTTTAGCATCTTAACAAATTGAAAAAAAAAAATCCAACCCAAACTAGCGGAGTGACTGGGGGCTGCAGGGTGGCGGAAGGGACTGGTCCTCCAGCCAAAAGGGACAGGAGAGAGGCAGGTAGTCCAATATTGCAGTGGGGGAAGGGGCAGATGTAAAGTGACTTCTGTCTTCTCACGCAATATGTTTCTCATCTCCTTCAGTTTTAGCATGAATGAAATAATTTGGGCAGGCTCAAACCTAACAATGCTCCAAGCTCACAGTGACCTTTCTCGCCCCTCCCACTGTGATGGAAACGATGTGGTTTCAACAACAGGCCTCTTATTGTTGTTCCTGTGACAGCCCTTGAAGTGTGCACGCAGCACACATTAAACAGGAACTGTGCGTCCCTGGTGGTGCAGACAGCTGAGAGGTGAGGCTGAAATAGTGTGTCCCCCCCCGCCCCCCCCCCCTTTTCAAACCAGCATACGATGCACAAAGGGGCATCGTAAATGATCACTCAATTACAAAATACTGTTTTTGAAATGCCTTTTTGTTTTTTTTTTTGCCCCAGGGCTAAACTGCAAAGGCAGAATTCATGTAATATTTTTCTTACCTCTAAAAAAACAGTGCATTGTAACTCCCTTTCCTAAATATCACAAGAACAGAAGTAAAGGTGATCATCCCTTTCTAAGGCAGAAATTTTGATGCAATGGCTCACCCTTATGCCCGAATAGACTGAGCTGGGAGTCTGTGAGAAACTGCAAGGGAAATGGGCTTGTGAAAGCTGCTGGATTATTAGTGCCATGGGGAAAATATCACTCTAGTACTAATCTAAAATAAAACATCTTTTAGTTGCTCTATTTAATACCTACTGTACATCAGAATTACCTATAAAAACATGTTTCATAACAGAGAACCAGCCTGTCTCTCTACCTCTGTCACTGTTCTCTCCATTACCCTGGCAATGCTGTGACTGCTCGCTCCATCAGCAGAGTAACGAAGTGCCCTCTAACTGAACATCTGGGGGCAGAGGGAATTTTATGACTCAAGGTTTAGGCCAGATTACTATTACTATGGTGAGATCTTTCTCCATATCCCCAGGGCCCAGGGTACTTACAAATCCACTCAGATACAGCCGGATGCTTCATTATTGCTTTGCTCAGTGAAAACATTCATTTTAAAATCTTTATATCTCTCTCCACCCATGTCCATTCATCAGTATTGATCCAGATTTTCCCACTACTCTATGAGTCCAACATTTGGGACACCTCTCCCCCCCACAACTCTCTACCCCACAGTCTTCTCTAATTTTGTAATCTACTCAATATGGAATGGAATGCTACCATGAATAGTGTTATTATTTCCTTTTTGTAAATGCCTTTTGCCTTACTTTCTTTTTTTTCCAGATAAACTATGTCATAAATGAAAAATCCCTGAGAAGTTCTCCAAAGAACTCTATGCTGCTTCCAGACCCTGTAACTATAATTATGCCTTGCGTAATTAAAATAGAAAGCATGTCCCTTGCCAACTCTGAGTGCCCCTGTTTACATCACAGAGATAGCAAAATGTACTCAGGAAGGTTCCAGCCAAAGTAACTGAGAGGGCAGCCTGAACCCAGCTCTCTAAATATTGTCCCTGGGTTAGGAACTAGAGAGGCAGGGGGAAGGAAAGCAGGGTGGGAGGACCCCAGCCAGAGGCCTTTTGGCTTTTCTCTCCTGGGCACAGTGGCACGGAGCTTGGGGACTTTGGGAGCTGGTGTTGAATGAAGTCTTGTTGCACTTTAGCCCAGGTGCTTCTACTGGGGAGCTGGAGAGCTGTCACTCCCCTGCCTGGTGACCTTCTGATGGTCTGAATCCTTGCACTCACACACAAAAGTCCAGAGCGTCAGGCCAGGGTGTAAACACATTCTTGACACCAAGTAGCACAAAAAGATTCTGCTTGCTGTCTAGGCAGTGTACAAGCTTGTCTTTCTCTGCAGCTTTCTTTGTCAGCTGCTGCAATTGGAATATGAAAAAGAGAGGGACAGACAGACAGAAAGGCAGAGGAGAAAGGCCCCTGAGGAAAAAGGAAGAAAAAAACAAAACCAAAGCCACAAATTGAAAAAAAAATCCCTATAAAATAGAAGCGCATTATGTTTTTGTATATTTTCAAAATGTAGCCAAACTAAACCATTAAATGAGGATTTCATTTCACCAAGTCTGCAAACTATTCAACCACTAACCCACTATACTAAGAAGGTGGTGCCAACCAAAATATGTCAAGATTAGTAGTACCCAATAAAATCTCAAAACCAAATGACATGCAAGCTGTATTTCATGATTAGAACACTTCCTTATGTCAAGGAACATACATATTAACTTGTTTAAACACAGCAATGGGCTGTCACTCTGTCAAAAGCAGAGGAAGGAGAATCGAGTGCTTACCAAACCCCTCCAGATGATACTGCACACTTTCTGTCTCCCTGGCAGACAGCATGGACACCACCCAATTAATCTTTGCATCATCGGAGAGAAGAGGAGCTGAAGGAGACAGGAAGAGGGAGACAGACACACACACGCATGCACACACACACACACACATCCCCACTTTATAGAGGAGGGCAATAAGAGCAGGGTCTGCAATTTCCTTGCCCAAAGCCCTGACTCAAGGACAGAGCTGGGGTTAGAATAAAAAAATGCTTACTCTCTCATACCAGGTTACCAAAATTCCAAAATGCAAACACCTCGAATCTGTTTTTATAATCCTGGAACTAACATTTGCATAATGCTTTAACAACTACAAGGGGTTTGCTGGTATTTTCTCATGAATCCCTAGCACTGTCCTGCTCATTTATATAGTGTTATCCCCATTTTACAAAAGAGAAGCCCAAGTTTCAGGGCGATGAGTGACATGCCCCAACAGCTACATCTCAAAGCAAGTGAAGCCTCTGCCGCTGTCCTCCAAACCACACGGGAACTGCACAAAAGCAGGCCGCTCCCCCCGCGGCCGCCTCTCATTTTACACAGAAATGCTTGATTCTAAAAATGGAGAGGGGTAATTATCTCATTCTCTGACTGTCAACAGCGACGAGACACTGTGTGCTACCTGCCGGAGAATGAAAGGGAGGCTGTTCTCTCATTTACAAATATCTAGTAAGATGTGGGATTACGCAGGAACACTTGAGGAGGCCTTTGGGTGAAAAGGAAGAACCCGAGCCTGCTCCATCCGTTGTTTGGTGCTTCTTCACTTGGGTGAGCCTGGGAAGCCCCCCACTGACGCTGATGTGTAGTCCGTGGGCAGCTGCCACAGGCAAACTTCAGCAGTAGCTGCGTCCACCCTTCCCGCGCACCTGCCCCCTACACCCACGCTCCTGCTGTTCTGATAGGCCCTCTTGATGCTGGGGAGTCACTGCCTGCCTTCAAGGGCCCTACAGCTTGGGGTGTGGTGGGAAAGAACTGGAATTCAAGCCAGTATCTCATGTGACATATTACAATGCGGTTCCTTGCAGGCTTCTCTTGTCACCTAAGCCTGAAGGGGGTCAGCGGAGCCTCCGTGTGGCGGTGCTGTCAGTCCCCACCCGGTGACACCCTCCTTAGCCTGAGGAGATGCCAGGCCGTTCAAGATCTGGGAGCTCTGGCATTCTGGCTTTGTCCCTTACATCCCCTGACTCCGGCTGTACTTAACAGATGGCTTTTTTCTGGTCTGAATTATGCCCCCTGCCAAAACTCATATGTGGAAGCCCTAACCCCCAGTACCTGAGAATGTAACTATGTTTGGAGATTGGGCCTTTAAAGAGGTAATGAAGGCGAAATAAGATCATGCGGGCGGGCATGCATCTAACATTACTAGTGTCCTTGTAAGAAGAGGAGATGAGGATAAAGAGAAAAGACCACGTGGGGACGGAGAGAGAAGGCAGCCCTCTTCAAGCCAAGGACACAGACCTCAGAGAAGCCAAGCCTGCCCACACCTGGACCTCGGACTTCTAGCTTTAGGTGGACGTCCACTAAGTCCACTTACTTGGAAGTCTTACTTGGTGTTCAGAACGGTGGGAAAATAAGTTTCTGTTGTTTAAGCCATGCCGTCTCTGGCATTTTGTGGCAGCCTGAACTGACTCGTATCAACTCTCATTCCCGGGCTCTGCCAAGGTCTTCCATGCAGCCATGGTTCCTGCATGCTGGCCCCTCTGCCTAGAATCTCTTGACTGTTGGCCTAGTGGACATCTCTCCACCTCCAGTGTTCAACTCAAATGCCAGGTCTCCTCTTCACAAGGCCTTCCCAGCTAACTATGGGCAGGCACCAAACAGCTGATATGTGATGACATGAAGGCCAGGACATACCTCTGTCATGTGGCCATCTCCTACACTCATCTGATGGCCTGTCTCCACACAGACAGTCAGTCCTGTGCAAAAGGGATCCTCTCTGACTCTTTTCCTTAGCCTAGCACAACGTCCCCCAACCCCCAGAGAGAAGAGGCTCAAATAGTGTTTAATGAAGGAACAAAAATGGAATGGAAGGGAACAGCAACAGCAATAACTAAAAAGCACTGAATGTTTGCAGGGTACCAGGCACTGTTCCAAGTGCTATACTTGTACTGAGCAACTATCTTCCCAGTAGCCACAAAGCAACTGATGTTGCTGCCCCCATTTCACTGGCCAGGACCAAGGAACATCAAGATGAGTAACTTGCCCAGAGGCCTGCAGAGCCAGGGATTTAAAACTACATTCTAAAGAAAATGTCTTTCAAAGAGAAAGAAAAGGAGGAGCGGGAGAAGAATGGAACAGTGCAAAAAAGGGGTAGAAATCACCACCAGTCGTGTAAACTAGGGCAAGACCTTTAAATGCTTTGAAACTCAGTTTCCTCATCTGCTTATTTCAGGACAGGCTCGAACGAGCACATTCTTACTGCAGAGTACTTTGGAACCACACGGCCTCTGCAGTCGGGAGCTAGGAAGCAGGTAGGTAACCACAGGCCTGCCTCTGGAAGACTGGATTTTCTGGGGAGACATTTTGCATAGTGGATGATCGATCCTGAGAAGACAGATTTCAAGAAAGACAAGAATGGGATGGTGAAAGGTGAAAGTTGGAAGAAATGCTTCTCTGCCTCCTACCAGGGACCAGAAGCAACATGGCCTTTTGGCAACCTTCTAGGGCACACTCCCTGGTCATGCTTCTGCCCCCACCTGGGGCTACGCGTCCAACTCTCTTGACCAGGCGGCCTCTGAAGATCCCCTACAGGGATGTTGTCTTTGATTCAGAAACCACAGATTACTTCCTTGAGAGTCCTAAAAATCAATTTTATATTAAATTTCAGTCTTCTGATCCAGTTCCCCAGACTTAATACTTAGAGCAGAAATCCCGATGTTACCTGTGGGGTTGCCTGTTCAGTTTTCCAACTGGAAAAATTTTTTTTTTCTCTTTGATTCATAAGTGTATTGAGTATGAAGCAATGACTGAATGGGGCCTGCGAAAGAGACATGGCTAGCTCTACACCTGCAAAGACACCTCTTCTCTGAAGGTTTTTCAGGTGACCTAATTACCCAGGCTGGGAGCAGAATGGTTACAGTGCTTGGAGGAAATCAACTGTAAATAGAAAGGCTGTGGTTAACATAATCCCCTCCAGAAGGCTCTCTCTCCTGAAGTCACTATAATCAACCCTGTAGCATCAGGTGAAGGTTCTTCATTATCTCCCTGTGGCATTATGTCTCACCACATAGCTGATAATAAACTGAGGGATTATCAAACAAGATTACAGCTTTAGCAAATAAAATCATGTTTTGCATTAAGAGAGAAAATGCTTACTATCCCTATCTGCCTGGCTAAATATTTACATATCACAGGCTTTCTAGGGTCCCTGTTCTTTCAAATCTGATTTTTTCAAAACAACACAGAGGTTAAGATAACAAAAAGGGAACACACTGTGCTCTCGACACGAAGCTAAGTGCACCTCTGGAAGGAAACAGGCACTGCCTGAAAGGTAGAGCTAAGGAAATCCAGGGCCGCAGGCGCCAGTGCCGGTGAGATCAGTGGGTGCGCAGAACAAAAGACAGAGCTGAATGTGTTAGGAGGGATTCAGCGCCTGTTTTAAAGGGAACATAAATGAAAGAGCATAGAAACACAGAGTGTGTGTGCGTGAGAAGGCGCTATGGGCCTTGTACACAGCCTCACACAGGTCTGTTGCTACCTTTCAGAGTCCTTTCTCCCAGCATTACCTACATTTCTCTCCCCCGCTCACTGGGCTGACCATGACCGCCCGGTGATTGCTGTTCAGTAGGCTTGGGACGTCCACAGAGGCACGAGGGCAGGCTGCTCTATGATTCTGCCTCCACTTTGTCTCTGGGGACAGGGCGCTCCAGGCAAATCAACCCGAGCAATGCTGGACTGAGATACCCTACCTCTCAGGCACTGGGCCCGAGGATCCGGTGTTCTGTGCACATGTTGGCGGTCCAGTGAATATTAATAAATGAAAAAAATAATGTATGACACCTAACAATATAACTCTGTATTCCTCTTTCGTAAAGGTGTGTCACCTACAAAATCTATCAAACATAAACTAGTGAAATCATGACTTTTCCCTCTTAATAGTTATAAGTTTGAAAGGAGATAGAAGTTTTTTAAAATACAAGGAATACAATAAAAATTACATTTCAAATAGCATCAACGAAAGTACATCTTCCCTTCCCACAATCTGTGCCCCTAACTCCAGGAGCGTTATCACTCTACAGTCTGATGTATATCTTGCCAGCTTTTTTTTTACCCATGAGATAGATACATACAAAATATACATATATCTTTTTCTATTACATATATATTTTATTTATATATATATATACACACAAATACATACTCTGATTATCCTTTCCAGTATCTGGTTTAGCTTTGTTTATTATATAGATGAGGCTATACTTTCTACACATTGTTGACATTTTATTATGTTTTAATATTTAATATTATCATTTAACACATATATTAAATGTTAAATATATAAATATATTAATAGCTAAATATATTAAAGTCATATTACTTAATATTTAACAAATATGTGTCAAAGATTCTTTCAGGTTAGTAGACAGAAGCCTACCTTATTCTTTTTAACTACTGCTTAGCATTCAAGAGTATAGATGTTTTTCTATAAATTATTATGGATTCTCCTATTGATAGACATTTAGGTCATTTCCAGTTTTGAGCTATTATAGTCAGTGATGCCATAAATATTTATGCGTATATTATTTTGTGCATGTGGTGAAAATCCTGAGTTGAAAAATATGTCTGGCTTTAATTTTAATAGGCACTGCCAAAATAACTATCAGCTTATACTTCCACCTATAGCATATGTTAGTGCCTGATTTCTTTCCCCCTCACCAGCACTGGCTACTATCAAATTTTAAGATTTCTGCCAATATGATGGGCAAAAACTACTTTCCTTTTTCTGTGACTTGACCATTTCTGCTTTTCTTTAGCAGGTATTTTTAATGAGTTTTAGGAACTCTATATTACTGGTCATATTCCATTTTGATTTACATGTGCTGCAAATATATATGACAAACTTTTTTATTGTCTCTCATCCTATAGAAGGTTGAATTTTCTTACAAAGATCTGTTAATCTTTTCTTAATGCCCCAACTCTTGTGCCTCATCTTAAAAAGGACTTTTTCCACTAGTTTTTACACTCAGCTCCTTCCTACACCTGCAATTCATTTTTGCATGTCTGAGAGATAGGGCTTTTCACTTTCTTTCCAAATTGGTAGCCCATGTCCCCAGCATCACTTATTAAATAGTCCATACCTGGTCCCTAATCTGAAATGTGAACTTTTGTGTACAGTAAATACCAGCTCATGCTTAGTGCTAGCTAATGCCTGTCACAGTGGTCTACTTCTCTCTTCTCTAGTCATTCTGCTGCCATTATAATTGCTGCGGCTGCATGGCATGCTTGATATCTGGTAGAACAAGTCCCCCATCACTGTTCTATTTTCAAAATCTTCATAGCTAATACTGTACATTCTCTCTTTTAAAGGTTTAACTACACGTCAAAGAGATAAGTACTAATTTTAAAATGTGCAAGATATAAAGGATAACAATGAAATGAATACAAATGCAACCCCCATCCTCCATTTATCCTCAAGAAAATTTTGAAATGAGTGTACCTAATTACATAAAAAAAATCCTCCTGGAATTATAACTGAAACTGCATTGAATTTATAAATACACTGGAGAGGATGCTACCTTTTAAATATTAGGTTTTCCTAAACTAAACATGGTATTGCTCTTAATTTTTGGTGAGTTTCCATGATTAGTTAAATCTTACATATTTTTTTCATATCAACATGCACATTTTCTAATAGTTCTTGTTGCTTTTGTGCATGAGGTGTTTTTATGATGCTTTTGATCACTATGGAGATCCGGCTAATTATTGGTCTTTACCAGTCGATACTGTAATTCTTACTAAATACTTTTAAGAGTCTAATGTTTTTTCAGTTGATTCTCATGGGTTTTAATATAGACAGATTATATATATATATGAATATATAATAGATATGTACATATACGTATACAATCATAATAAATCAATTAATTGAATAAATTAAATATTTCTTTATCACCAACTTGATGGGCAAAAACCACTTTCATAGTAAAAGTAGTGAAAATTAAACACAAAGGAATGAAATATAGTGAAGGTGGAATATTTAGGCTTTTTCTCAATATTATTATTCATTTCTTCTTATACTATTTCTTATTCTTATCTAAAAGCTTCAGCTGGAGCCTCCATTATAATTTTGATCAGGGTAGTGATAACAAGGCTTCCTGTCTTGTTCCTGCTTTCAGTGGTTTGCTCTACTTTACCATCAAATATTGTATTTGCCTCAGATTTCTGGTAGATACCCTCCATCAGGTAGAAGTCATTTTGTTTTGATTATTCTAAATCACAAATAGGTGTTGACTTATATTTCTTTTATAAGATGAATGAATGGCTTTTCCTCTTTTTAATGTAGTAAAATACATTAATAGATTACCTAGTGTTCAACCAATATTGTGTTCCTGGGGTGGAATTCATTATTGATAATAATGAAGTCAATTTGATAATATTTTACTTGGTGTTCTAGATTTATGTTCATGAGGCATAGATTGGGCGAATGTGGTACTTTGAGCATGTATGGGGTCACTGTTAGTTTGGGTACCTGAACTATATGGAATAATAGTTGAGTTGGGATGACTTCCTTCTATTTATTTACAGTAGGGACTAACTAGTTCATAAGCATTTGAAGAGTCAAAGCCCATAGAATACTCAAGGCCTTGTCTATTTTGGGGAGTATGTTTTTTTATTAGCTTGTCAATTTCTATTATTGTTCTTTTAGGTTTTTTAGCACCTCTTGAAGTAACATGTATTTTCTTAGAAAAGTGTTCCTTTTCAAATAGATTTTGAATTTATTTCAAGGTCAAAGACATAGTATTATATTTTTTGTTCAATTACGTCTCAATCTGTAGTTATGTCCTCTCCCTTGTTTCTAAAGAATATTTGCACATTTTCTGTTTTTTCTTGATTTGATTCCTACATTACCAAAGGTTTTATCTACTTCATACACTAAAGAAGAAGCTTTGGGTTTTATAGACGAAATCCAATGTTTTTTTTTTTCTGTTTCAATGTCATTAACTTATCTCCATTCTTATACATTATTTTACTGCTTCTTTTCTCAATTACTGAGTTTTTCAATTCCTTACTATTTTTCCTGTGAATCGAGGCTAAAAAATTTCCTAAGTGTTAATTGATAGAGCTTCCATTGTTGCTTATTTATAAATGGTTAATAGTTTCTGTCTTTATTTCCTCTTTAAATCATTACTTAGAAGAGTATTTTTTTTAAATGGGTAGATTAGGGCTGGAGGATTCTCCTTTTGTTATTTAATTTTAATTTTATTGTATTTTGCCCAGAGAATATGAAATATTATTTCTGCTTTTCATAATTTATGGAAGCTTACCAAGCCAGTCTGAAAATCTGTGTTTTAAAGGGAGAATTTAAGCCATTTGTGTTTAGTGTGACTATTTATATGTTTGACTTATTGCTATCTATTTTTATGTTTTCTATTTATCATTATTTTGTATTCAGCCTCTTTTTTTCCCCCTCTGGCTTATGTTGAATTGATCTAGCTCCATTTTTTTCTTCTTTGTTAAGTGTTTAAAAAGATATGTCTTCTTTTCCCATTCTTCATAGAGATTGTCCTGATATTACAATATTTACATGTAAGTGTGTATGTCTCACTGATGACTAGAAATAATCAGTATATCTATTATGCTTCTCATCAAGGTAAGAATCTTAAGACATTGTCAATTCTGGCCCCACCTTTCTTTCCTATTCTCTAATCCCTCTATTCTCACATCTACTACTTTCAGGTTGCGATTTAAGTTCCATATTATTAGCAATTGTTTCTACATTATGGGTCAATAGCTCTTTAGACTCAGCTATAATAATGTTGTTGTTTGGCTCACATCTTTCTCACTGCTGTATTCATTTTGTTTTGCTTGTTGTTTTACAGCAGTACATTTTGAGGATTACTTTCAAAGGTCTGTGATCACGTCCAAAAATATCTGTATTTTTGTCCTCTCAATGGAACACAAATTTGGCTGGGTATAGAATTTGAGGTACAAAATTGTTTGCTTTTAGTAATAATCTTTAATGTTTTGGCTTTATGTACCAGTCACTCATTAAAAAAAAAAAGAAAGGAAAAAAATGTGTTAAATTTTCCTGCTTGGGAAAAAAATACTGAAGTTGATGTTTAATACGTACAGGGATTGTCTTCCCCCCCTCCTCTAATTTTGCGTGTGTGGGGAAAATAAACTGAAAGTGAAAATGGGATTCATTCTTATAAACTCTTATGAAAAATGAGCTCTACCTACCACCTGCTAACATGAAGAGATTAACAATAGAAAAGGAAACTGCAAGAGCTTCCTTCATACGCAGCTCTGATCACTTTCTAAAAGCCTTGGAATTATATTCACACTAGATGGGATGTGATTCAGGGTAAGGTAAAATTGTTTTCTATGATAGTACTGTTGTCCAAATAATTAGCTATTGGTAATAGGCAATGCTAGCTAGCAAGGGAACCAGAACATACCAATATATTTGTATTTCTTTAAATTTTGCTCTAAAGTACTCAGTCATTAATATAATAATTTGCCACTAGAAATTGTCATATTTTATCATTTTAGTGGAAAGCATTTTTTTAGAGAAACATCTACTTTCACAGAATCAGCACAATCTTTGTTCTCAGTTACACTAGTCAGTGGAAAACTTAAGTCACAAAACTGAATCCTTAAAATACTATTTACCACATAAGTTTCATGGGCTATTGTGAAAAAGGAAATAAAATCTTTGAATGACTAGTTTTACACACCAAAATCTGTAAAATGACAGAGAACATTTTTTTCCTTCCTCTACCCTTTTCACCAAGATCTCCTTCCCCTCAAATGTCCTCATTATTGGAAAGGGAGAGAAGTAACTCTCAGAGCCTTATTCAAACCAAGGAGAACAATTTATTGTTCATTTTCAAACCCTCTGCTGAAAGCTTGTACCTTTTAGATCACCCACACCATCTCACCAGTACAGCCTCTTGAATGACTAACAGTGTCCAAAATAGAATGCACAAATCCTAGCTGTTAAAAGGTCACAAAGAAGCAACTTTGTATGACAAAATGTTATTAGACAAATTAATCAAGGAATGTTAATGTGGGTTGTTATCTTTGGCTATAAAAAGGAGGGTGGGGGGAGCAGTGAAGTTAAGGGGATTCTACAGCCATTTTCCATATATTTGTATACCATTTAAAACTTCTGCAATGAGAATATAATCATACATAATTGTATAATATTTAAAAATAAGGCAAATATCACAAACAAAGCAGAATGTTAACAATGAAAAGACCATTGGAGATGACTTAGTCCCAAACCCCTCAGCTGGTATGAAACTAAGATTGAAGAATGTTAACTGATATACTCCAGGTCCAGAGCAACCCAGTTTCTAGTGCCTGACCCCCCATGTAAAGGGGAGAGGTGGGGAGCAGCTCAGAGCGGCCTCACAACAGGCATACTTCCTTGAGAATGGAAGAGATACCAGGGCTTGGGAGATGAGTTGATCCAGAAACCATATAGGAAAGCTTTTGTTCATATACTAGAGGAAATAAAAAAATATGCTTAAACCAGGGAATATGAGTTGGGGAAACGTGAGGATTCAATTCATAGACTCAATCCAAAGATGTGGAATCTAGGCAGTGGGAACCAGTCAAGACATTATCATCAAACCGGACCAATTGGTTGTCTCCAACTCTAAAGATTAGGTCTTTTCTTTGTTTACTTAGTAGATCAATTTGTTAGAACCAGCCAAAGGGATGGAGTGACAACTGACTGCAGACAGCTGGCTAGAATAAAAGAATTACCCATTGAATTCTAGCACAAGAATCTTTGCACTACTCCATCATACATCAAACACCAGCAGCGTGAATTCCTTATGCCTAGCGATGAGTGATGCGACAGCAGACATAAAAAGTTAGAGACCCTTGCATAAAAAGAGCTAAAATCCTTCAAGAGGAGCTAAAAGCAATCACTAAAGGCTGTATTTTCCTAAATTCCTGTAACCTAGCAATATTATTCTCATGTGACTGGGACTGTCACATGCAGTCCTTCAGTCCACTGTTTGGCAGAATCCAAAAAGACGGTGAGTTTCCAGGGGGACCTGAAAGAGAAAAAAAAAATTTAAGGACTTGGGCACAAATGGTTCTGTTACTGGTAGTGACTTCTCTTATGTACCCATACTCTCCTCAGATAAAAAAAAAACAGAACGGTGCCTAGTAGGACAACAAAATAATACTATAAAATTATAAATACCAAAATGTATTGTAGTTCAAGTTTCATATTTTCTGAAAGTCTAAACAAACTTCTTGATAATTCATCTCCAAAATGTATAATTTGCTGCAAATATGTGCACATAAATTATAATAAAGAACGTTGGTATGCGATTTGATTCAAAGTGCTTTTTAGTAAAGTACATAATGATGCATGCTGAGATGTAGGTACATTTAATTAGGTATAATTAAAATAATGATGTGTGTTTAAAATAATGATATACTAAAAAAATTTTAATGTAAGTGGCTGAAGAACCTGTAATAAAAAGTCAAAGAAGTAACTGCTTTTTGATTACCTGATTATTTGCACAGCTAATATCTTTCATTTAACAACTGATGCAGTAATGCTGTAATAATGTCACACTGAAGGGATTCAGGGAGCCCTGCCGACAATGTGGGTCTTTGCTTCCTCCTCTTCAAAGTGTTTACAAGTCTGTTCTCATGCCAGCTTCCTTCATCAACATTAATTTTCTACAAGATAGGTCAAATGTTGACAACTGATGAAGCTGGGCACTGGGTATATGAGGTTCAGTGCATTTTTCCTCCTTCTGTGTATGTCTGCAATGTTCTTTCATTCACGAAAAAAACAGCAGTCTCTATCTTTGAATATAGGTTCTGTATTGTTTGATAACTTTGCTTCTTCCCTATGCAAAGGACATAACTTGTCTGCACTAGTTCTACTGTATGAAATTCCCTTTGACTTTGTATGAGAAACTCCCTTCAGACAAGTGGACCAACAGCAGATAAAGGTACATTTCCAACTCTTAGCCCTCATTAGGTAAGGCCCCCTGAAAAATTGCTTTTTATCGCAGCTGTCTCCAACCATTTTGAGTTATTCTTTGGACCCCTTTCTGGTCATTCACTGTTCTTCCTGCTTCAGGCTGAAGCAGTGAGTCACATCCGCCTCATCCACTCACTGGGATTTCTCAGACAAGCAGCCGATGGATGAGCTACCCTACTGCCCAGACATCTCATTATCGCTGTCTGCTGCTGCCCTGCTGTGACCTCAGAATGAGCTGGTTCAGCTCCCTGAAGGGTTGTATGGACAGTCAGTGTCCTTGAACCCCTACCTCTATAATTCATGATCTTGGGACAGGCAAATGGGCTTGATTTTTTTTTTTATTCCTGTTTATATGATCAAGCTCCTGTGCCCAAAAGGGAAACCATGCATGTCGGTAGAACACTTCTCAAGGATAAAAACTATAATATGTAAGCTCTCTCTATTTCCTCCCTCACTTTTTATGTTTAATAATTGATAAGTTATAACTCTGTTTTCACTAATTTGAAATGGACATTCTGGGTTTATGAAAACTCATTCTCAAAAATATGTCGGTTTTTTTTAGCCATTAATAGTTTCATAATTTCACAACTTCATCTTAAAGGTGATCAAGAAGCAGGTGGTATCTTTGCAGAAACACACATAGGACATCCAGAAAACAACATACCTTGGAAATAGAGGCCAATAAACTTTATGGCATTATTTTGTCTTGCAGAAATTCAGTTTCAACTTATAGGGATTACAATACCAAGCTTTTGATTTTTCAAAGGTGATGGTCTGGTTTATAAATTGCACCTGTCTTCTCCAATTCCTGTTTTGTTTTGTCCACTGTTTCATTACTTTAATACTCAATATAAACTTTAGTAAAGAAAAGACAAAGAAATCAAGGTAGAAAAAACATAAGTTAATTGACTGTTCCCATTTTACCATCTCTCCAATAAAACTGTTTGGAGGGAAACACAAAACAAGTGATCAAAATGAAATCTCAGGAGTTCAAAGACCGTGCAATGACCCTTCTACCAATGCTAAAAGCAATGAGGAAAGTTCGTTTCAAATCCCAACTTGAGCAAGATAACCATGAAATCCAATTCTCACATACTGTGACTGAATTTTTATAAGATTTCCCAGCTAACATGGTTTCTATAAACAAGTACACTGTGAATATCCAGGGCTTAGCTGGATGTCTACACACAGTCTCTATCTCACAACAATGCCTGCATTTGAATTCTTACATGTTCAAAATATCTCAAAGGATGGTTGAAAATCAAATTAATTAAAAATAAAAATTTAAAAAGTAATTTAAAAAAACGCAAATTTTTAATAGTTGCTTTCTCTCAGCAAGTGTTCACATTGCCAAGTTTGTTTTCTTAATGTTTCTCCCTGTTCCTTCATTTCCTTCTCGCTCAGCCACTATCACTGACCCAGATCTCCACCACCAGATTGGACATGGCAGAGAATGGGGAAACACGTGGGGAAAAATGAAGGGTGAGGAGGGCTGAGAGGAGCCAACAGAAACTTTTACTGGGCCAACATTTGGAGATTATGCTGCAAGTAAACACAAAGCAGCCAAATTATTTATTTTTCAGTTAGTGGAATTTTCTTTTTCAGTATCAAGAGGCAGGAGCCAAACTTTATAGAGAGTCACAATTTTCCCAAGACTTACAAGAAAGACAGCCTTGGTCATGCACATATTCTTGGAATACTTATAGGTTAGAATTGATACTATTCCACTGGATGGATTTACAGGCCAAAATGCAATCAAGCTTAGGAGCTCCTGGCTCCAGTTACAACTGCAAATGAGGTAAATACAGATTTCCAAATTATACCTTCAACCTGTGAATACATTCTCTACTACCTACCTCCCCTACTGCCCACCTTCAAGATTCAATGTACTACTCCGTATCCTCTGAGATGTTGTGATCTAAGATTTTCTAAACCTCTGAAGGACAAGGAAAAGTATGTGGGGGTCAAAATATGTAAGGTGTTACATGTCCTGCAAAGAAATATGACTTTGTCTTTTTAAGGGGAGTTATAGCAGGTGTTTAAGCAGGATAAAGACCAGACCAGATTTATTTTAGAGATATTCTGAAGATGTCAATTTCTTCCAACATAGTGTATAAATCAATACAATTGGCATAAAAGTCTCAACAAGTGCTTTTTTGAAACTTGATAAAAATGACATTAAATATTATTTGCAAAATAAATTGGGGAAAGAAGTCAGTCCCAGTCACACACACACACACATAAGTAAATAAGTAAGGAGCAAAGAGGAAGACTTGGTCAATAAAGTGTTAAGTCCTATTAGAAAGCTGCTAGATTCAAAACAACAGGGCATTTTTACTGGAATCTGAAGCCACACTGATGGAATAGAATGGAAAGCCCAGAAATAGACCTAAAATTACATAAGAATTTAGTGTATGATAGAGTGTTGGCACCTGAAATCACTGGAGAAAGGTTGGATTAAACTATAATAAATATTGAGAAATCTGGACAACCATTTTAGAAAAATGGAGTTCAGACCCTTGTCTCACATCTCATGCCCCCAAATTTCCAATTAAAAACATATAAATTGTGAAACACAAAAACATTAAAAGAAATTGAATGTGATCAAGAGTTCTGTTTCAAGTAAATTTTTCCTAATAGTGAGACAGGGACCATGGGCTTAGACAGAGTAGGGTGAGGGACCCTGGAAAAAAACAAAACAAGAGAATCCATTGTGAGATTTTCTTTGGCCTGCTGGGGGGCCCAGCTTATTTTTCTGGCTTTACCGAGGTGCTGGTTTTCTTCCTCCGGCCCTAATCAAGTGATTTGCAACCTGGGCAATTTAACGAGAAAGCCCAAACAATGCAGTAAAAACAGGAAAGAGTCCATCTTGAAGATAGAATTGCATTTTAAAACCCAATTATTTAAAAAGTAAGTTTCTTAACATACACTTTTACAAACAGACAATAACAGCCCACCTTGGGAGCAAAGCAGGCAGTCTTGAGTAATATGCTCCCAGACCAGGAAGTTGCTGTTCTGGGAGGAAATCAGAGCAGTAAATCTCTTGTAAATAACCTGGAAGACTAATAAGAAACTTGATGGCTCTTCAAAGATAGACATTTTGGAACCATTTAGTAGGTGTACATCCCTAGCCCTTTGTCTCTCAACTGCCTATAAATCTCCTAGACAAGGCACCACCCCAGGCTCTCTTCTCCTCTCTTGGAGTGAGCCAGGAGCTCTATCCTTTCACTTTATCTCTAAATAAAATCCTCTGCCTTGCTCTCCTACCTTGAGTATTTGCGAAGTTCATTCTTCAGTTCCACGAACGAGAACCCTGGCATCAGTAGTGAGACAGAAAGAGATATAAGTAGATACATATAGAAAGATGTCAGTATAATGTCATTTATAAAAGAAAGAAACCTGAAGGCTTTCAAAAGGACATTATTTAAATAAATCATAGTACACCCATATAATGGAATGATATGAAGCCACCCAAAATGATATAGATGTGCATTTAATCATTTAGAAAAAAAATACTCACAATTGAAGAAAAAGGCAGATCACCAAACAATTATAATCTACCTTGTATATGTATGTGTATAATCACAGAAGAAACTCTAGAAGGATACATACTGGGTTTTCATTTGGTGATAGGATTTAAGAAAGTATTACTTTTGAAGTGGAGATAAAACATGAAAGAGTTGCATTTTGAAAAAAAATTATATGGGGTCTGGCAGCAGTGTGAAATGGGGCTGGAGTAAAGAGTGATGATAAATTAGGAGATTGCTGTGAAAATCCTGGTGATAGCAGATGAGAACCTGAAGAGAGATAAGGAAAACGAAGCTGAATCTAGAAATATCTGGGTGGTAAAGCAGCAGGACTTGGTGATCAGCAGGGCTTTCGTTACTGGGTTGTCATTTAGGATGCCTATAAATTAAGTCTTTAAGCGGGTCATCAAGAAGGATGAAACTCTGCATGGCAGGGTAGGTGGGCAAGGCAACAGAGCAGGCAACTGGAAATAAGAAGCTGGAAACTGAGACATGGAGTTTATTAACATAACAGTATTGTTGGAAACCATAATCATGGTTTATAAAAGCACCTGTAATTCTCCTGGGAAAAGGACCACTGGGGTTCACACTGCTTCTAGAGCTTTTATTCCACTACACTACATATTACAAATCACATGGGGTTTTATTTCCTGAAATCCTCATCATCCAAATCTCCTGTATCATTGGACTCCCATGCTATCACAGTTTGAATTACGCAACTGCCAATTCCTGCTTTAAATCTTCTATTGGTTTCCCATTTCATTTAGAACAAAATCCAAACTCTTGGCGAGGATCTACCAGCCCTCTGTGATCTACAGCAATGCTATTTCTGACAGCATTTCTTGTTACTTTCCCCATTACTCACTATGATTTTGCCATTCTGGCCTTCTTCCTGATCCTTGAACACAATGAGTTCTTTCCTATTTCGGGGCTTTGCACATGCTCTTCCCTTTGCAGGAAGGTTCTTCCTTGGTTTGTCTCATAACTGGCTCCTTCTTATCTTTCATATCTCAATTCAAATGTCACCCCTTGAAGGGGCATTCCCTGACCCCCATTGTTAATCACTCTCCTCTACTTATTGCTACTGTATCTTATCACCACATCATATTTCCTTCACAAACCTTCCCCCTACTTCACATTATTTTGTTACTTATTTACTGTTGATTGTTCTCTTTCCAACGTAAGCTGCTTAAGAGTAGCCATATCAATCCAGTGCCCATAATGGAGCCCAACACACAGTAATCTTTGAAATATCTGTGGAATGATATAACGTGTAATGAACAAAGGATTGAGACATTCATAGTTAGTAATACTAGATCTGCAATCAGAAGATGCAAATGCAAAACCTTGGTTCAGTCAAACTCAACTTCCAGATCTCTAAAATGCAGCCAAAATTGTTTACCCTGCCTAGCTTTAGGGTTCTCATGAAACTTCAGTTCTTGATTAATTCACTATTAACAATTGTTCCCAATTACCTTCTATGTGCTAGTCACTGTGTTGCTGTGTTCATGGCTGTGAACAAGTAGTATAGTCTTGTGGCTGAGACAGCCAAATTTAGAAGAAGTTATGAATAGTACAGCTGTTACCAAAAGACCAAGTACACAGTGCCACGAGAGCATAGGATTCCAAATCCATCCTCAGGGAGTCAGGGAAAGATGAAGAGCAGTAGAAATAAACCTGGCAAGGAGAAGTCTAGGGAAGTGAGTGGGCAGAGACTGGGAAAACAGCCAAGACGGAAAGAACAATATGTAAAAAGGCCCAGAGGCAAACAAGATAAGGAATATTAATGAACTGCATGGAATTCAGTATGGCTCAGACTATGAAGAGGGAGTGGTGGCAAAATTCAAGGCTAGAGTTCTAAAGAGAATCCATGCCATGATGGACCTATGCACCAGCATGGACAGCTTGGAGAACTTTGGCAGGACCAAAACAGAGGAGGCAGTGGTAAAAGTGGAGGTTGATTAGGACATGCCAGAAATGTGTCTAGAAAAGGGGAGAAGCCCAATCAGAGAAGGCTTACAATGTCACATTAAAGTGTTAGACTCTATGCTTGGGCGATGGCGAGCTACAAAGAGCTTTAAACCGGGCAATGGCCATTCCAGCATGGAGTAGAATTGGAGGGAGACAAAAATAAGAGACTCAAGAGTTGTTCATTCAACCAAGAGGAAGTAATGGTGGCTTGAGTTAAGAGCTATGAGGGTGATGTCACAGAGACAAGTTCAGGAGATACTTAGGAGAGAGAGATTTGATATGACTGTCAAACCATGTTTCTGTGAGCATCAGAGTGTTGAGGGATCTCACTGATAAATCTTTAACAATATCTGTCTTTTCCTAACTCACTGAAAAGATAATGATTGATGGATAGGACTTCCTTAATATTTAGCTCTTCTATACATTTTACTTAATTTTTGTATTCTGTTTGTTTTTATTTATAACTACTTGGCTCAAGAGAGAAAGTGACTGTCTGGGATTGGGGTTCCCAGGAAGCAGACACTAAGACAAAGTTTGCAATGCAGGATGTTCATTAAGGAGTGCCCTTATCAACACATGTGAAGAGAAGTAGAAGCCAAATAAGGTGAGGCAAAAATCAAGCACAATATGAGCCTAATGACAGCCTTGGACAACCTCACAAGGAGCTCTGGAGCTAAAACAGCTTGCCAGAGTTGTCCCATGCTGGACTGAAATGGCCAGGCCTTCACACCCTTCTCAATGAGTCACTGGACATGAGCCATCTTGAGAAGGGTGTAAGTTTGGGCAAGGCAGTTTTATAAGGTGAGATAAGCCCTGAAGGGGCTTAGTAGTACAGCTGTCTGCAGACCACATTCTCAGCAGCTGGGTCAAGAAGTTCTTCACTGAAGGGGGGATCTGAGCAGGTGCATCTCCACATCACAAAATAACTCTAATTCTGTTATTTCAATGTATCACGCCTTGGACAGCCAGGAAATACACCACCCTGAGCAAGTTTGGGAACTTTCCCTTCCCACATTCTTTTAATACATATTTGCTAAGCACATTTTTTTGTGTCAGGTAGTGTTAGGCATTGGGTCAATGGTGATCAACACAGAAATGGCCTTCATAAAAGAGTTTTTAGAAAACAAAAATACCGTACAATTAAAGTATTTAAAATGAAAAGGGGAGTAAACTGGAGAGTTCTCATGAAACAGAGCCCAGGGAAAGCCCCTCCAGAGGCCACCTACATTCCTTGGCTTATGGACCCTTCACATTCAAAGCCTCCAGTGTGGCATTTTCTCACTCCTCTGACCTCTGCTGCTGTCCTCAGATTTTCTCACTCTGACTCTACTCCTCCTGCCCCTTACAAAGGCCCTGAACTACATTGTGCCCACACTGATAATCCAGGATAATCTTTTCATTGCAAAATCCTTAACCTAATTACACCCAAAAAGGGCCTTCTGCTATGTAATGTAACATATTCACAGGTTCTGCAGGTTAGAGTGTGTGGGGAGGATTACTCAGCCTACCACAGTCGATTTCCTCATCTTTAAAATGGGTGTAATAATAGGATGGCCTCATATGATTGTGGAGAAGATTAAATTCATACCAAGTGCTAAAAGTGCTGCCTGGCAAAAAGAAAGCCCTCAGTAAATGCTGGTTGCTATTTGTATCACGTGGACTTCCTTTGTCTATGCCTTCCTCTTCGCCTTGTATTTCTGCCCTGGTTCAGTCCCCATCATTCAACTCATTCCATAATCACCTGTTGTCTTCAGTTTTGCTTTCTTACACATACAGCCCTACACCCCCGCACTCCTCACCCTCCATCCCACCACCAGAGTGGAGCCACACAATGTTCACCTTTCACTAATTCATTCACGTAGTAAGTATGGCTTGGGAGTCTACTCTAAGCCACGCACATGCAATCATTGTCTACCTGGCAAATTCCTGGGTCAGCTGAGCCAGGTATTGAGTCTTGTTTTTCTCTTATCCCAGCATTTTATAGTCCTTGGCTACAGCAGGTGCTCCGTAATATCTACTGAAATGACCTAATGCATGGACGAATCTAGTTACATCACATTTTTCAGTTCTAAGATTCTATAAAGGTGGGAGTCCTATTAAATTCTCAGCAGAGGAACTTGTTCAGATTATTTTTAGAGCAGTTAAGGTGCTCCAAGAATGTATGACTGTAGTTCAGTGCATCCCAGAGAGGCATTTCTGTACCTCCCCACCTCCAGAAGCCTCCTTAGCCAGAACTGCACAGAGACACTGATGTGGATAGGGCACCAGGTAAACTCAAAAAGGCAGGTGTTAGGGTAGACACCTCTCTACAATGTTTAGAAAGGACAGCCAAGTGACCCTGTGATGTGGCTGCTATTTTGGTTAAGATATATTTTCTCTCTTTCAACGTAATCTCATTTCCTCTCCACCAGGAGAAAAAAAAAAAGGCAAGATACTGAGAAGGGCCCTTCTCTCTACTCCCCATTCAGGAGTGCCTGCCAAACCAATTAATACCTCCTGAATGTTATCTCCCCGCTATGCTAATGTTATGTTAATAAATGCAATTAAGATAACATTCAGGAGGTGTTAATTGGTTTGGCAGATGTACACGAATAAGAAGCACAGATAGTTTGCTTTCCCTATTTATGGAGGCAGGAAGTGACACAAAGTTGGACAAAAGGAAACTTAATTTGCCTCCAGTCTCTTTTGACACCACTTAGGCCTTTGATGTTAAGTAATAGATGGGTTTCTTAAAAATGCTAATTTAGATGGTATTACAAAGATGAAGTGATTGTCAAGTGTTGCAAAAACACTGAAATTGTCTTTTGCCACAGGAATTAACTACATGGTGTTTACTCCCTTTAAAATTTTATATATGCCATATATGCTGTATATATAATATACATATATTATATATATGTACACACACACTTTCAAATATGTCTATAGCATATATGCAAATAAGATCTCATGCTAATCTATGAAGCAGATTGTTCCAAAGGACCAATTTCTAGAACAGTTTTGATGTAATCAGTAATTTAATATATTTAATTTATTCCAGTGATATGAGTTAATGTTCTTTTGTTTTAACTTATAAGATGGTGGCTTTTATTTTTGGTGCTTAGAAATTATGTATACATATTTATACATACCAGTGTGTCTTACTTTGCAAAACAGAGTTTTTTTCTGAAATTTGTATTTATATAAACAGACTTGAAGCAAAGAGATGTTACACTGTATTGCTATCGAGGCCACTGTGCTCATTTCTGGTGCTTGACATTTGCCAGCATATCACATGGCCTTTGGCAGGCTTAGTCTTCCCAGGACCTTATTAGGACACAACTCTGATAAGAACCCCACTAAGAGCCGAGATATGAGATATGAGAAGATTTCAAAATACAAATCCATTGAGGTTCCTTCCCATCCTGGAGGGAAAATTATTAGTTTCTACTGTTAGTCAAATGGGGCAAACAAACCAACCATTAGTCTTCAACCAGGACTTCAAACTTAGATCTCATTTCTAAGACACCATCTTCTGTAAGAAGCACTAGATCTTGAAAAAGGTTTTCAAAGGGAATGAAAGAGAGGAGGAAAAGAAGATGAAGAGAAGGAGGGGAAGACTCCATTAAATTTTACATTCATCTCATGATTGAAGTCCAACTGCAGAAATGCTAAAATGTGCTTCTTAAATTATACAATGTTATGTATTGCCTAGGAAAAAAGATAACAGAATAGGTGGCTAGACCACAGCCACTGATTTCAGGTGGATTGTTCTGAGCCAATATATGTTGCATAATTGACCAATTAGTATATGTTTTCACCAATCCTTAAGAATATTCCAATTCACCAATCCTTGAGAAATACATGCATATGTTTCTTTGCTAAATGCCCATCTGCAGCCCTTAACTGTCCCTGTCACTTTTCTCAGTGCAGTTTCCTTGGATCTTACATATCGAATAGTGGGACCATTCCTAGCTTTCAGTCTGTGAGTGTGGGTATTTTCTTAAGTGATAAAGGGTCATTGGTGCTCCCTGGGATGAGAGCTATTAACAGAAGAATGTTATGAAATACTCTTCTAATCTGTGTGCGTGCAAATGTGTTTGCAGTATTTTCCAGTGAGATAGGATCATCATGGCTCAAATTCTTCAGGTTTTACAATCCTGGCTCCCCTCCAGGCTAAGGAGGTAGAGGAATACTCCCCAGCCCAGTGACACTGACTCAGTGTTGGGGGCAGCCCCACGGTGGTTCCGGCTTTGGTTGACTCTGGAGTGGCAGTGAACTGTGACAGATTCCCCGGAGAAACCATTTCCAGATGATGCTGCTCTACCCTTGAGGGGGGTGCTGCCCAAGACCTCAGGAGGCTGCCTCAAGGTGGCATCATGCAGTAGAATTTCATTCTCAAAGCAGTGTACTCTGGTCCAGGGGTCAGCAAACATTTTCAGTTAAAAAAATATTTAGCTTTTTACTCACTTTAAATTATTCCTGGGTAAAACTATTGCCTTCATACTCTTTAGGAGAGATAGCAGATTATGGCTGAGTAAAAAAGGCTGAATTGCATCTCTCCAAAAAAAAAATCCCTTATGTTGAGGCCCTACCCATCAGTGTCTCCAAATGTGACTGTATTTGGAGACAAGGTCTTCAAAGGGATGACTGAACTAAAATGAGGTCGTTAGTGTGGGCCTAATCCTCTCCGACTGGTGTCCTTATTAGAGGAAATTTGAGCACATGAAAGAGATGCCAGGCAGGTGCCTGCACAGATGAAAGACCACGTGAGGACACAGCAAGAAGACGGCCACATGCAAGCCAAGGAGAGAGGCCTCGGAAGGAACCACAAGCCGACACCTTGATCTTGGACTTCCACTCTCCAGAATTGTGAGAAAGGAATTTCTGTTGCGTAAGCCATACAGTCAGTGGTATTTTGTTGCGGCAGCCCTAGCAAACTAATACACTGAGTGACTGCTTTTGACTGCCTAAAGCACTAGGTTAAAAAGGATCCTGGCATGGCAAACACGGGCGTGGGAATGGCGTGGAGCACATGCCAGCTCTTAGCCATCCTTACTCCATGGGGCAGAATTGCGAAGACTTGACTACTTATATAATCACTTGCATACAAGAACAAACCCAAAAGTACTTAGGTAGCCGAGTCTAGCTCTTACTCAAAGGTTTTTATACATTCCACCTACAGTTTGAAATTGGTGGAATGTATGTGTCTTTGTCAGTTTCCTTAATTGCCACAAAAGAATATCCATCTCACTCCCAACCTGGCTAATTAGTAACCATTATATTGCACTGAAATAAATCAATGACCCAGAATAGGTTTTCCTGTCAGAAAGAAACACCTGAAACTTGACGTTCAGTATTAGTAGGAAGTCCCTCTGGGGGGAGGGGCACAGAGGTCAGTTCCTCCACCCCCAACTTACTGCATTTGTGTGAAGACATATTGTTACCTTAAAAAAATTATTTTTTAATCTACAGACAATAAACTTCAGGCTTTTGGTGTGCAATGCTAAGAGTTTTGACAAATGCAGAGAGTCATATAATGACCACCATAATCAAGATAACAAGGACAGTTCTATCACCACCTCAAATTCCTCCAGGCTGGCTGTTTATACTCAAACACTCCACCACTGTCCTGGAAAACCACTGATTTGTTATACAGAATGACCATAAGTGGAATCACATAGTATGTATAACTTTGAATTTGGCTTCTTCCACTTAGAAGAATGGCTCTGAGATTCATCTACATTGTTCCATGTATCGAAGAGTTCACTATTCCTTGCTGAACAGTATTCAGTTTCATGGATGTACCACCATTTGATTTATCCCATCACTCATTAAAGGACATTTGGGTTGTTTCAGATTTGGGCAATTTTAAATAAAGCTGCTATTCACATTTTGGTACAGGTTTTGTGGGAACATGTCTGCAGTTCTCCAGGGTGAATACTCAGGAATGGGATAGCCAGATCATATGGTAAATATACATCTAATTTTAAAAGAAACTGTCAACCTGTTTTTCAGAGCAGCTACTTTGCCTTTCTATATGAGTTTAAAATCAGTTTGCATTCTTAAAGCAATGTATGAGAGTTCCAGTTGTTTCACAATTTCATTAAGACTTGGCACTGTCAGTTGTTTGTTTTTAATATTAGTAATCCTAATAGGTATGTAGTTTATCTTGTGATTTTGTCTTTCACTAGTGACTAATGCCTAATGATGTTGAGAATCTTTCCATGCACTTACTTGCATTCTGTCTCCTTTGAATAAGTGTCTCTTGAAATTTTTTTCCTTTTAAAAAATTGGAGTATTTTCTTCATTTTGATTTTGGAAAGTTCTTTATACATTCTGAGTATAAGGCTTGTGTCAAATATTTTCTCCCAACCTGTAACTTATCTTTTCATTTCTTAATAGCAACTCTGACAATGCAAATATCTTTAGTTGTAATAGTCTGATTTTTCTCTTATAAATCTTGCTTTTAGTGTCTTATTTAAGAATTTCCCACTCAACTCAAGGCCATGGAGATTTTTTTCCTAGGTTTTCTTCAGAAGCTTTATAGCATTATGTTTTGCCTTTAGTTCTGTCGTCCGTTTTGAGTTAGTTTTGTATAAAATGTAAAGTATGGGTCAAGGTTCTTTCTTAATGCACATGGATCTCCAGTTGTTCTAGCACCATTTTTTGAAATGACTATCCTTTCTCCATGGAACTGTTTTTGTATCTTTATCAAAAATCAACTGACCATAATTTTTTGAGTCCATTTCTAAAATATCTGTTCCATTCCATTGATCTATGTGTCTATATTTCATCAATCTCATTGTCTTGATGGTAGTAGCTTTATAGTTAGTCTTGATATCAGGTAGTATGAGTCTTTCACCTTTGTTCATTTTCAGAATTTTATTAAATATTCTACTTTGCCTTTCCATATAACTTTTAAAATCAGTTTGCCAGTATATACAAATATACCTGTTGGGATGTTTATTGGAATTGCATCAAATATATAGATCAAACCAGGGGAGAACTGACATCTTAACTATATTGAATCTTCCAATCTATGATCATGGTCTTCTTTTAATTTCATCAGTATTTTGTGGCTTTCAATATACAGGGTCCTGATAATTTTATTTATGTAAATATGTATTGTAAATGGTACTACTTTCAATTTTGGTTTCTAATTATTTCTTGTTATTATATAAGAATACAATGGCTTTTTGTATTTTAATCCCATAGTTTAAGAACTTATCAAACTCACTTTTAACTTCTAGGAGCATTTTTGTATATTCTTTGAGATCTATTTAGGCAATAATGTCTTCTAGAAAGTTTTCCCTTCTAATCTGAATGTCTTTCATTATGAATATTGAGTAGGTATGATAGATCATTGAGAGGGCATTGAGTTGGAATGAAAGAACAAGGAATGCCTTGTTCCTAGTTTTAGGAGAAAACATTGTCTTTCATCATTAAGTATGGTGAAGATATACGTGTTTGTGGATGTCCTTAATCATGTAAAAGAAGTTCCCTTTTATTCCTAGAGTGTTCAGAATTTTATCATGAGTATGTGTTGAATTTGTTAATTTATCAAAAATTTTTTCTACAACTATTGAAATGATCAAGTGGTTTTTCTTGTCTATTAATGTAATAAATTACACTGATATGTTTATTGAACATTAAAACAACCTCGCATTCTCAGAATAAACCTTATTTCCTTGTGATGTGTTACATCTGTATATATTACTGAAATCAGTTTGCCAATATCCTGTTAAGGACTTTTGGCATCTAGTTCATGAGGGTTTATAGTTTTCTTGCAATAATTTTGTTTTGTATAAGGTAATGCTGATTTCATAAAATGAATTGGGAAGTACTCTGCACTTTTATTTTCTGGAAGAAATTGTGTAGATATGACATAATTTCTTCTATAAATGTTTGGTAGAATTTACCAGTTAAATGACTTGGATCTGGATTTTCTTTGTGAGAAGGTTTGTAACTACACATTGGATTTCTTTCATAGAAATAGAATTATTCAGGTAATTTCTTTCTTTCTGAGTTTTGTAGTTTTTCAAGGAATTGATACATTTCATCGAAGTCGCCACATTTATGGACATAGAATTGTTCATAGCATTCTCCGTACTTTCAGTGTCTATAGGGTTTGTATAGAGATCCTCTCCTTCTTTCCTGACATTGATAATTTATATCATCTCTCTCTCCTTCCTTTACTTGGTCCGTCAGGCTAGATGTTTATAATTTTTTAGTATCTTTTCAAAGAATTGGATTTTAATTTTATTATTTAAAATTTTTGTCTTTTTTCAATTTCATTGATTTGTATTCTTATTTTTACAATTTTCTTTTTTCTGCTAACTTTGGATTTAGTTTTTCCTTTCTTTACTTTCTTTTTATTTATTTATTTATTTATTTATTTATTTTTAATATAATTTATTTTGGGATCATTAATCTACAATTACATGTGCAATATTAGGGTTATTAAACTACCCCTTCATCAGGGCCCCCCCACCAACCCCATTACAGTCACTGTCCATCAGTGTAGTGAGATGCTATAAAATCATTACTTGTCTTCTCTGAGTTGTAGAGCCCTACCTGTGCCCCCCCAACATTACGTCTGCTAATGGTAATGCCCCTTTTTCCCTCTTATCCCTCCCTTCCCACACATTTTCCCCAGTCCCTTTCCCTTTGGTAACTATTAGTCCGTTCTTGGGTTCTGTGAGTCTGCTGCTGTTTTGTTCCTTCAGTTTTTTTCTTTGTTCTTATACTCCACATATGAGTGAAATCATTTGATACTTGTCTTTTTCGGCTTGGCTTATTTCACTGAGCATAATACCCTCTAGCTCCATCCATGTTGTTGCAAATGGTAGGATTTGTTTTCTTCTTATGGCTGAATAATATTCCATTGTGTATATGTACCACATCTTCTTTATCCATTCATCTACTGAGGGACACTTAGGTTGCTTCCATTTCTTGGCTATTGTAAATAGTGCTGCAATAAACATAGGGGTGCATCTGTCTTTTTCAAATTGGGCTGCTGCATTCTTAGGGTAAATTCCTAGGAGTGGAATTCCTGGGTCAAATTGTATTTCTATTTTGAGTTTTTTGAGGAACCTCCATACTGCTTTCCACAATGGTTGAACTAATTTGCAGTCCCACCAGCAGTGTAGGAGGGTTCCCTTTTCTCCACATCCTCGCCAACATTTGTTGTTGTTTGTGTTTTGGATGTTGGCCATCCTCACTGGTGTGAGGTGATATCTCATTGTGGTTTTAATCTGCATTTCTCTGATGATTAGCGATGTGGAGCATCTTTTCATGTGCCTGTTGGCCACCTGAATTTCTTCTTTAGAGAAGTGTCTATTCGTGTCCTCTGCCGATTTCTTAATTGGATTATTTGCTTTTTGTTTGTTGAGGTGCGTGGGTTCTTTATATATTTTGGATGTCAACCCTTTATCAGATACGTTATTTATGAATATATTCTCCCATACTCTAGGATGTCTTTTTGTTCTACTGATGGTGTCCTTTGCTGTACAGAAGCTTTTCAGCTTGATATAGTCCCACTTTTTCATTTTTGCTTTTGTTTCCCTTGCCCGGGGAGATATGTTCATGAAGAAGTCGCTCATGTTTATGTCCAAGAGTTTTTTGCCTACGTTTTTTTCTAAGAGTTTTATGGTTTCATGACTTACATTCAGGTCTTTTATCCACTTTGAGTTTACCTTTGTGTATGGGGCTAGACAGTAGTCCAGTTTCATTCTCTTACATGTAGCTGTCCAGTTTTTCCAACACTAGCTGCTGAAGAGGCTGTCATCTCCCTATTGTATATTCAAGGCTCCTTTATCAAATATTAACTGACTGTATATGTTTGGGTTAATGCTTGGATTTTCCATTCTGTTCCACTGGTCTGTGGGTCTGTTTTTGTGCCAATACCAAATTGTCTTGATTACTGTGGCTTTGTAGTAGAGCTTGAAGTCAGGGAGCGTGATTCCCCCTGTTTCATTCCTCCTTCTCAGGATTGCTTTGGCTATTCGGGGTCTTTTGTGGTTCCATATGAATTTTAGAATTATTTGTTCCAGTTCATTGAAGAAAGCGGTTGGTAGTTTGGTAGGGATTGCATTGAATTGGTAGATTTCTTTAGGTAGTATAGCCATTTTGACAATATTTATTCTTCCTAGCCAAGGGCATGGGATGCATTTGCATTTGTTAGTGTCCTCTTTAATTTCTCTTAGGAGTGTCGTGTAGTTTTCAGAGTACAGGTCTTTCATTTCCTTTGTTAGGTTTATTCCTAGGTGTTTTATTCTTTTTGATGCAATTGTGAATGGAATTGTTTTTCTGATTTCTCATTCTATTAGTTCATCGTTAGTGTAAAGGAAAGCAACAGATTTCTGGGTGTTAATTTTGTATCCTGAAACTTTGCTGAATTCAGATATTAGTTCTAGTAGTTTTGGAATGGAGTCTTTAGGGTTTTTTGTGAACAGTATCATGTCATCTGCAAATAGTGACAATTTGACTTCTTCTTTACAATCTGGATGCCTTCTATGTCTTTGTTTTGTCTGATTGCTGTGGCTAGGACCTCCAGTACTATGTTGAATAACAGTGGAGAGAGTGGGCATCCTTGTCTTGTTCCTGATCTTAGATGAAAACCTTTCAGCGTCTCGCCATTAAGTATTATGTTAGCTGTGGGTTGTCATATATAGCCTTTATAATGTTGAGGTACTTGCCGTCTATACCCACTTTGTTGAGAGTTTTAATCATGAATGAATGCTGAATTTTGTGAAAGGCTTTTTCAGCATCTATGGAGATGATCATGTGGTTTTTCTTCTTTTTGTTGATGTGGTGGATTATGTTGATGGATTTTCGAATGTTGTACCATCCTTGCATTCCTGGGATGAATCCCACTTGATCATGCTGTATGATCCTCTTGATGTATTTTTTAATTCGGTTTGTTAATATTTTGTTGAGTATTGTTGCATCTACGTTCATCAGGGATATTGGTCTGTAATTTTCTTTTTTGGTGAGGTCTTTGCCCGGTTTTGGTATTAGAGTGATGCTGGCTTCATAGAATGAGTTTGGAAGTATTCCCTCCTCTTCTATTTTTTGGAAAACTTTAAGGAGAATGGGTGTTATTTCTTCTCTATATGTCTGGTAGAATTCAGAGGTGAATCCATTAGGTCCTGGGGTTTTGTTCTTGGGTAGTTTTTTGATTACTGCTTCAATTTCGTTGCTGGTGATTGGTCTGTTTACTTTTTCTGTTTCTTTCTTGGTCAGTTTTGGAAGGTTGTATTTTTCTAAGAAGTTGTCCATTTCTTCTAGGTTTTCAAGCTTCTTAGCATATAGAGTCTCATAATATTCTCTTATGATTCTTTGTATTTCTGTGAGGTCCATCGTGATTTTTCCTTTCTCATTTCTGATTGTGTTTATGTGTGCAGATTCTCTTTTTCTCTTAATGAGTCTGGCTAGGGGTTTATCTATTTTGTTTATTGTTTTCAAAGAACCAGCTCTTGGTTTCATTGATTTTTTCTGTTGTTTTGTTCTTCTCAATTTTATTTATTTCTTCTCTAATCTTTATTATGTCCCTCCTTCTCATGACTTTGGGCCTTATTTGTTCTTTTTCCTGTTTCAGTAATTGTGTCTTTAGACTTTCATTTGGGAATGTTCTTCCTTCTTTAAATAGGCCTGGATTGCAATATACTTTCCTCTTAGAACTGCCTTTGCTGCGTCCCACAGAAGTTGTGGCTTTGTGTTGTTGTTGTCATTAGTCTCCATATATTCTTTGATTTCTGTTTTGATTTGGTCGTTAACCCATTGATTAATTAGGAGAATGTTGTTAAGTCTCCATGTATTTGTGAGCCTTTTTGATTTCTTTCTAAAATTTATTTCTAGTTTTATACCTTGGTGATCTGAGAAGTTGGTTGGTAGGATTTCAATATTTTTGAAATTACTGAGGTTCTTTTTGTGGCCTAGTATGTGGTCTATTCTGGAAAATGTTCCATGTGCAGTTGAGAAGAATGTGTATCCTGTTGCTTTTGGGTGTAGAGTTCTGTAGATGTCTGTTAGGTCCTTCTGTTCTAGTGTGTTGTTCAGTGCCTCTGTGTCTTTACTTATTTTCTGTCTGGTTGATCTGTCCTTTGAAGTGAGTGGTGTGTTGAAATCTCCTATAATGAATGCATTGCTGTCTATTTTCTTCTTTAATTCTGTTAGTATTTGTTGCACATATGCTGGCGCTCCTGTGTTGGTTGCATATATATTTATAATGGTTATATTTTCTTGTTGGACTGACTCCTTTATCATTATGTAATGTCCTTCTTTATCTCTTGCTACTTTCTTCATTTTGAAGTCTATTTTGTCTGATACAAGTTCTGCAACACCTGCTTTTTTCTCCTTGTTGTTTGCATGAAATATCTTTTTCCATCCCTTCACTTTTAGTCTGTGTATATCTTTGGGTTTGAGGTGAGTCTCTTGTAAGCAGCATATAGATGGGTCTTGTTTATTTATCCATTCTGTTACTCTGTGTCTTTTGATTGGTGCATTCAGTCCAATTACATTTAGGGTGATTATTGATAGGTATGTACTTATTGCCATTGCTGGCTTTAGATTCGTGGTTACCAAAGGTTCAAGGGTTGCTTCTTTACTATCTAACAATCTAACTTAACTTTCTTGTTAAGTAATTGTAAAGACTGTCTGATGTTTCTTTATTTCTCTCCCTTCTTATTCTTCCTCCTCCATTCTTTATATACTAGGTGTTTTATTCTTTGCCTTTAGTTAGTGTTTGGATGGTTTGCTTTCTTTGCTATGATTTTATTTTCTCTGGTGACATCTTTTTAGCCTTATGGGTGCTTCCCTCTAGAGCAGTCAATTTAAGATATCCTGTAGTGGTGTTTTATGAGAGGCAAACCCTCTCAACTTTCGTTTGTCTGGAAATTGATCCCTCCATCATATTTAAATGATAATCATGCTGAATACAATATTCTTGGTTCGAGGCCGTTTTGTTTCATTACGTTAAATATATCATGCCATTCTCTTCTGGCCTGTAAGGTTTCTGTTGAGAAGTCTGATGATAGTCTGATGGGTTTTCCTTTGTAGGTGATCTTTTTTCTCTCTCTAGCTGCCTTTAATACCCTGTCTTTATCTTTGATCTTTGCCATTTTAATTATTATGTGTCTTGGTGTTGTCTTCTTTGGGTCCCTTGTGTTGGGAGATCTGTTGGCTGCCGTCGACTGTTAGACTATGCCCTTCCCCGGCATGGGAAAGTTTTCAGCAATTATTTCTTCAAAGACAATTTCTATCCCTTTTTCTCTCTCTTCTTTCTCTGGTACTCCTATATTGCGAATATTGTTCCGTTTGGATTGGTCACACAGTTCTCTTAATATTCTTTCATTCCTAGAAATCCTTTTATCTCTCTCTGCCTCAGCTTCTCTGTCTTCCTGTTCTCTAATTTCTATTCCATTAACAGTCTCTTGCATCTCATACAGTCTGCTGTTAAGCATGTCGATCGCTTGTCTGATTTCTGCATTGTCTTTCTTCACTTCCCTCACTTCCTCTCTCAGCTCTTGCACATTTCTCTGTAGGTCCATCAGCATGGTTATGACTTTTATTCTGAATTCTTTTTCAGGAAGTCTGTGCATTTCCATCCCTTCATGCTCCTTCTCTGTGGTTGTCTGGTTGATTTTGATCTGAACCATATTCCTCTGTCTTTTCATGGCTATAGAAGTGATCGCTGGTAGGTGCCATGTATGTCAGCTGGGCTCTTTAAGACTTTAAAAAGAGAAGAAAAAAAAGAGAAAGAAAGAAAAAAGAAAAAAAAGAAAGAAAAGAAAAATGAAAAGAAAAAACAAAACAAAACAAAAAACCAAAAAACAAAACAAAACAAAGAAAACGCCCACCGGGAGTAGATTCTGTCGGAATGCTTTTGGTGGCGCCATTGCCCCACTATTCTGCAGCCGTGGCCGCGCCGCTCCGCAGGGCCCTTTATCGCTCTGGCCAGGGTGCGAATGAATGGGAGGCTGTTGATCTCAGTGAGAAGTGTAAGTACAGCCACGCTTCCCCAGTCCCCAGCTAAGGCATCTGAAACTCCCCAGGACACCCAGCCTGCTGGGCTGAGTGTGCTGGGCTGATCTGGCTCCTCCGCTGGGTTCCTGTCTCTTTAAGACCGCTGAAGAAAGCGGCGCTTTCATTTTTCCTTCCCGGGAGCCGGCTGCAAGCACCCTGGCGCGTTCCCCGCTCAGATCCTGCCCCTCTGTCTCTCCAATCTCCGCTGCACTGCGCAATGTGGGTCAGCGCTCCCTGCGCAGATCACCAGGGCTGGCTACTTCGCGGGGTGTACGTCCACTCCCTCCCGGCTCTGAATCCTCTCCTCCCGCCGGTGCGCTGGGGTGGGGGAGGGCTCGGGTCCCGCCGGGTCGCGGCTCCGTATCTTACCCGCCTCTTGGGGTGCCGAGTCCTCTCAGGTGTAGCTGCACGCTGTGCGCTTTCCTGTGTATTCTCATCTCTCTTTTAGGAATAGATGTATTTGCTGTATTTTTGTAGATAAATATAGTGTTGGGAGGAGATTTCTGCCGCCCTGCTCACACCGCCATCTTCCCGAAGTCCCCTTTCTTTAGTTTCTTAAAGCGAAAACATATTATTGATTTGAGATGTTCCCTTCTAATGTGAGCATTTTAGTGCTATAAAATTTTCTTTGAGCATTATTTTAGCACATTCCTTAGATTTTAGTATGTTGTATTTTCATTTTCATTCAGTTTATAATATTTTATAATTTTATGGTGGTTTCTTTGACCCATGAATTATTTTGAAGTATATTTTTAATTTCCAACTGTCGTGCTATTATTTTAGTTTAATTCTGTTATCAGAAAACATTCTTTGGATGGTTTCAATATTTTTGAATTCATTAAAGTTTGTTTTATGGCCCAGGATATGGTATTTCTTGGTAAATGTTCCATGTGTACTGGAAAAGAATGTGCATTCTGCTGCTGTTTGTGGAGAGTTCTATAAATGTCAAATAGTTGAGAGTTTTTCACATCTGTTATATACCTGCTGATTTTCTGTCTAATTGTTCTGTTGAGTTTTGAGATCTCTGAATACAATGGATTTGTACATTACTCCACTCAATTTTATCAATTTTTATCATGTACTTTGAAGCTCTGTTTTTGGGTGCATACATGCTTATGATTGTTATATCTTCTTGGTGAATTGATGTTTTTTATCAGTATGCAATGTCCCTGTTACTTTCCCTTTTTCTGAAATCTATGTCTGATAATAAAAACTCTTCAGCTTTCTTTTTATTAATATTTATATTGTATATTTGTTTGTACCACTTTGTTTTGACCTGTCTATATTATATTTTAAGTGAGTTTCTTGAAGACATACTATAGTTGGGCCTGCTATTTTTTTAAAACTATGTCATGTCTTTTAATTGATGTGTTTAGAGGACTTACATTTAATTAAGTTATTGATATTTTGGATTTAGGTCTAACATTTGTTTTCTGTTTGACCTTTCCATGTTTCTGTTCCTCTGTCTCTCTTTTTTGCCTTTTACTGGATTTAAAAAATATTTTTTGTATTTTATCTATTGGCTTTTTACTATACCTTTTTGTATAAATATTTTAGAATTTGTCCTAGGGATTACAAAACCTGTACCTAACTTTTCAGCTTATTTAGAGTTCACATATTACCACTTCAAGTGAAATTCAGAAATCTTATAACCATATAGGTCCCTTTACTCTCCCCTTTTTGGTTGCAATTGTCTTTCATAGAACATCTACTGACATTGAAAATCTGATTAAACAACGTTAGAATTTTTGTCTTTGATAGTCACAAGTATTTTAAAGAATTAAGAGGGAAAAAATATTCTATTTATCCAGATATTTACCATGTGTGTTGCTCTTTCTGTCATAGTTATTTGCATCTCAGTTTCCATTAATTTGGACTCAGGCCTAAATTGTTGGTGTCATTTATATTCTTCCCTTGCCCTCACATTCCATATCCAATTCATCACCAATCTAGTTCTACCTGTAAAATACATCTTGAATTTGTGCTTCAATCTTTCCTACCTGACACAAGTATTCTGTAATCATAAAAATTAAACTTAAAAATTTTTTTAGGTGAATAAAAGAATTTTCTCTCAGCTTTTTAATAAAAAGCAAGTTTCTTTTTAAAAAACAAAATCTTTTATTTAAAATTATATAGAGAAGAAAAACGTTACTTTCAAAGTCTTTTGATTAGCCAAGTTTAATGTAACACAAAAAAGTTCTACTCCACATCTGACATTGTAGCCATTGTATTCTATTTTATAGTCAATGGAATAGATTTTATTTCATCCTTCTTCTCAGAATTTTGTCCTTTTGGGGCAGGAAAACAATTCAGCCTTGGCAATATTGTCTCTTATTTAACCATCTATTTCAGTCCTATCCTTGGCAGTTAACAATGACCTCACACTGCTGACACATTTTCAGTGTGTGTGTGGCCCTATATGAAATATTGCTATTTTCCTACACTGCTCTCCTCTTTATCAGCCTTATCTTGTCTCCTACCTTCCCTTGCAGCTTTGTTTTTACTCCTTTGAAACCATCTGAGGAAAGAAGATTATAAAAGAATAGTTTCCCTTTCCAGTCCTTGCTGCTAACTTAGAACTTTTCTAGTTTCTTTCTCCTTGCATATTTTTGGTTCTGTTAAGAAATTTTCTCAAATTTCCCATCTAGCTTAAACTAGTCAAGACCTATATGCACTCAGTCATCTTCCAGAAGTAACATTCCAATACCCTTGGGTGCTGCCACAGTGGAGAGGCATGAAGTTTTAAATCAGAACACTTGATATAAGTCATAATCCTACCACTTCTTGGATAGATACCTTGGGAAAATCACTGAGCCACTTTGTGACTCAGTTTCCTCATCTGTAAAGTGGGGGTGATCATTACATCTAACTTTCAGGGTTGTTTTAAAGTATTAAATAATGTATATGGATATTCTTGAGAAATGTATGCAGTGATACTAATTCTTATTCAGTTAAATAAACATTCACTAGTAACTACTAGATGACAAACTCAAAGAACTACATGTAATGTAAATATATAGCAGGTAGGGTTCCATCCATTAGTGAAGAGGGAGGGTGTATGTCTGAAGAACTAGAGATCACAAGCCTGTCTGAGGACAACAATCACTGTTCAGCTTCAGCTCACAGTGTGCATCTGCCACATAGTACAGCAGGTCCTAGGAATGCAAAGAAAAATATTTGGTATGTGGCAGACACTGCAGTGCCTTGCTCCATCCCCCTTCAGGAAAGGATGTGCTGTGCCAGGTGTGGGGAGTGTCAGCAGATAGCCTTCAGCTGTCAACCTCTTCAGGGATTTTTTTCAGCTGCAGAGGTGCCTCACCCAATGTTATGCCCCTTCTTGGGGTGGCTCACATCCAATGACCAATCAGGTAGGGGATGCCTGGCCATCCCACTCTAGTTTGGAACTCTGAAAGGCCATTCTAGCTTCAGAGCACTTTATGGTATTTCACAGGGCAGTTGGGTTTGCATCAGGGCTTGTCTCCTTTCCCAGCCCCTTCTTGCTTCCTTATCTTTTCTACAGGTGTTGATCCCAAGGCCACTCCTAAATAAACTTCTTGTAAACTAAACTCCATCCCAGAATCTGCTGCCTGGGGAATCCAACCTGCAACACAGTTCTTGAACTCATGGAACCATCTATATTATAAAATAGGTAGACAGATGATTTCAATACCATGGGATAAGTGCCAGGCTAGATAAACAAAAACTTTAGGAAGTAAGGAGGGACATCTAGCTCAACCAAGGGGACTCAGGTCTTCCCAGAGCAGTTGTTGAGATGACTTTTGAAGGCTAATTATTCTGTAAGCAGATAAAGAAGGGGAAACAGATATTACAGGTAAAGAAAGAAAATACCATATGCAAACAGCAGACAGATATCCAAGGAGTAGAGACCCAGATATACATGAGAACTACCAGCAGCTTGGTACTAATTGAACTTAAGAGAACTGATAGAACTTAAAGTGTGAATTGGAGACTGGCATGAGATAAAGTGAGAGAGAAAAGTTACGATTTAGAAGCTTGACCTTGATCTAGTAGATAATGGAGATTGAGTTTTCCTCCTCTTTGAACACATGTTCTTCTTTCCTCTGATAAGCTTTACATGTTGGTCCTTCAAAGAGCCTATTTTCATTCAATAGGCATGCCTTGAGAAACCTCATCTCTTGCTGTAATTCAAAATCTAGATAATATCCAACTCTACCTGTCCACTTGAATGGCCCATAAGAATCACAAACTCAGTGTGTCTAAATCAAGTTAATTACCCGACCTTTCTCTACCTCATCATTCTGAGTTCCCTCCTTGGTGAATATTAGCACTGTCCATACAGTTGCCCAAGCCAGAGTCCTAGGCATCAGTCTTGATTCTTTTCTCTCCTTTACCCTCCAAGTTCCATCCTTCAGTATACCCTAAAAATAATCCCACTTTAATGTATTTGGGATCATTCCTGAGTTCAGTGAAAGTTCTTAACAACTGGCTAATGTGCCTCCAGTTTTGCCTCTTCCAAATCCATTTGCCGAACAACTGCAAGAGTAATCCTTCCAAAACACAAATGATCATGCCAAGCCTCAGCTTAAAGTCTCCTAAGAGTCTCCATAATTTTCAAGATGAAGTCCAAAGTACTTAGCAAAACTCTTCATCTGACCACTGATTTCATGCTTTCTGCTTCATCCATACTACGTTACTTTAAATTCTTCCAGCTCTTTATGCTCTTTCTTGCTTTCAGAATATGCCCCAGATTGCCCTTATAGCCTGAGATATCTTTCCCTGTCTCTCCACCTCTCCTTCCTTATTAACTCCTATGAATTCTTCAGGTCTAAATTTAGTTGTTAATTTCTCCAAGGAGTTTTTTCACCACCCTTACCCTTACTATAAGCTAAGTATCTTATTTTATAATTCTATCAATCTATCCTCACTTCTCTCTACCACAAGATTACAATTGAAGGCAGAGAACATGTCTTATTTATTTCTGAATTTTCAACACATAGCATAACATTTGACACCTAACAGTTTTTAATAAATATCTTCTAAATAAATAAATGAAAGAAACAGATTTTGATTTCTAAATATACACTGTGATCATGATATGGGTTAAGAGGGAGCTTACTGGAGAACAGAAGTCAGGTTACAAGAGGTAGTAGTAATGAGTTAACTAGAAAAGTGAGAATAGTAAAAAAAAATGAGCTAGATAGTAGAGTATCTTGGAGATAAAATCAGAAGAATTGGTAATTGGATGTTGGGGTGAGAGAGAAATTGTGGTATAAAATGATTCCTAGATTTCTGACTTGGGCACCAGGATAGTGATGCCTTAATCATGATAGAACACAAACGAAGGAGCAGGTTGAGTAAGGGGCATAAAGGTGCTGAGTGTGATGAGTTTATTCAGGACATGGTCAGGGTGGAAAGTTGCAGGGCCACCAAGGTGGAGTTGTTTGGACATCAGTGTACAGGTGAAGGGAGGAGTAGGAACCACTGGGATGATCCTCAGAAGTAGCGAATGCAAGAAGGAGGTGCAGCACGATGCCCTGGGAACACCACCTCTGCTATACAGATTGTGCTGGATCTCTTCCATTTGCCCCTCCAGATCCACTCTCCACCCTGCCTCAAGAGACTGACTTATGTGGATGACACCAGTGGGCTTCCTTGCCCTCTGGTTTTCTTTGGGTTTAGTTAATGTGGGAGACCAGCAGTAGACAGGAGAGAGGAGAGTCAAATCTGGATATTTATTCTCCAGCTTGCTCCCCACTTAATCCCTCTACCAAATGCCACAGCAACTTTCAGTTAGCCTCCTCACACAACTACCTCCCCAGGTTCCAGTGACTGCCCCTCACTCCATCAGGCCTACATGTGGTAATGAAGCCCCAGTGTTATTAGCCCGGGCTGTTCCTAAGCTATACACACTTTGTAAATAGCTTCTTCATTCTCTTCATTAAATTATTCTCCTCAACCACCCAGCTTCAATATGCTATTATCTCCTAAAGAGACGCTGACTGCTACACAGGGGATCCTGGGAAAGAAAAGATAGGCAAACTCATCTGATAAACTAAACTAACTCTATTCAAATGATTTTATCAATTACCTCTCCTAACTGTGTTCCCTGAAAACTAAAGGAGTAACTCTGATTGTGGACGTTTCAGGCGCCTAAGACAAATGAGTAAGTGATCGTTAGCTTGGAGGACTAGCTGACGTAGGAATCCCCCAAATTAAATCTCAATGGGTCATCTTCCAAGGGCTCAATAACTGTGTAGTTGAGTCACTTGTAGTCACTTGTATCTATGGTGACATGGTCTCATATTATAATGAACTTTGTAAGACTTAATAATGACAGGAGTTACAAATAACTAGGTTTAAAGTTCTGGTGGGTGGGGGGAGTAGACCAAAAAGCACTGCACTATAACCAACTCAGTGACATCCACCCCATTTGAGTCCAATAGCTCGGCATCAAAATGGAGTAAAAGAAATGCAGGAATGTTGGGCATATTCAGCTCTCTATTCCACTGGAACCACAGGTTAACAATACTTACCTCTTGTTCTATTAAAGATGGAATTTTGACATACATGTCTGGCCTCAGCATTATTTTTGAAGACATTAAAGCTGGACAACAGCCTTTCATAGCTCTTCAGATATATAATCTAGGCCACTGCTGATTGCCCTGGTTTGTGTTATTTCTTTCCATGTGTGTCCTCTCGGTCACTTCACCACTCCACGGTTTATGACTCACTTTGTAAATAATTGCTCTAAACCAATTCCACTTGATTCAAGATGGCTACTGTAGCTACAACCTCTCAGGACCCTTATATTGCTAGCTTGTTTACAGAAAATGGCTAGATACAAATTTAGTTTGTTTTTTTATGGTTTATCCAATCAATCCTGACAAAATGAAAGGGGAAAAAATAATGGAGGGACCCCAAGAACAATGAAAATGTCAGCATGCTTACAAATAAACCTATTAGTCTTACAAATATAAAATACTTTTGACATTGATATTCAGGTCATTAGAACTTAGTATTAATCAGGCCATTAGAACTTTCTACTGACTTACCAATTAGGCAAAGAAAGGCAGCAGGCCCATTGGTTGTTTGCCTTGCTTATCTCAAGTCAACAATCTAAATCAAATCAAAGAAAAAGTCCCAAACTTGGAAATAACCCTAGAGTTCATCTCTTCTAACTTGATTCTCAATTCACTAGTTTCTTGTTTGATGTCCTGACAAAGCCACCTGTTAATACATGCAACAGACACAAAATGAGCACCTATTCATGCCAAGCATCATTTAACTCCAAAGATGAAGGCACTTTGGTTGCTACTTCCAAGGAACTCACAGCAAGCCTGTCCTTGAATGCTGACCTCATGACATAAATCATTATCAAGTTCTCTTGAACCAAAACCTGCCTGCACATGACTACCAGAAGAGAAAACTCCATCCTGTCTTGGAATATTTTCAGGGAGTTGTAATATCTCTGACACCAAATGTGATGGTGTATTTTTTTCCTACATATATGTAGAACATTAACAATATTATACACAGCAGTAATAGTAGTATATAACTCCATTCAGGTTCTCCGACCTGATTCCAGTGTGTGTAAATATGTGGGAGGGGGTCTTCCCACACATACTTACACCAAGCAATTCTTGAACACCCACAAGGTGTTGGAGGACTGAACTCAGTTCTGATGCTATCTGCCCAGAGACAGCACCAGATTCCCAGGTTAAGGGCTCCATCCTACAGGACTGCCCTCCATTCCCAACTCCAGACTCCCGTCACAACGCAGGCAGGCTGCCTGTGCTTCTGACCTACTGTCTATGGATGGGAGGTTCTCACAACCTCCCCCTTAGGTTTGAATAATTTGTAGAGTGACTCACAGAACTCAGGGAAACATTTACATTTACCAGTTTAATAAAGGGTACCATAAAGGATACAAGTTAACAGCCAGATGGAGAGACATAGGGCAAGGTCCCAAATAAAGGAGCTTTTCTCCTCCTGGAGCTTGGGGCCTGGCTAGGTAGCATGGAGAGGCGTTCTCAAGCATAGAGGCTTTCTCTGACCAAGAAGCAGGATCCAAACGAGTAAAGCAGGCAAAGCAAAGCACAGTGAGAGAGCAAGCTCTTCTCATGGGTTTTGTGGGGGCTTCATTGCATAGTCATGATTGGCTAAATTATTGGCTGTTAGCTGATTCAGCCTCCAGCCCCTGCCTTTGGGTGCAGGTCCAAAAGTCTCTCATAACATGACAAAACACCTGTTTCACCTTTAAGGCTCTGCAGTGTTTTCAGAACTGTGGATGAAGACCAGATATACCTGGGAAATATAGATTTGGTCATAAGAATGACCAAATTTGTATTTCTTATAACTCATTATTATCACAAGAGTGATTACATTTTTGAACCATCCATCCCAACCCATATCTCTTAGGCAAAATACACCAAGTTTATTCCATCACTCCTCATATGATTTGGTGTCCAAGTTACTCATTACCATGATCGTACTCCTCTATGCACATTCAAGTTTGTCAAATCCCCTTTTAAATGTGAAAAGCCCAAACTGGAAGATGCCCCCAAGATGTGTTCTATAATGACCCAGACAGTGTGTTACTAATGCAGCTACAAGTCCTTGGCTTTCTGAAAATGCTCTGTGATCCTGTTACATGTGTATGGGCTTTGGAGTGAGACCCAAATTTGTTTGATAGGTAACCTGGTAATCTTGAGCAAGTTATTTTACAGCTTAAAACCCTAAATTCATCTTTGAAACAGATACAATCATTATTTCCTCATTAATTTTTTGAGGGTGAAAACACAGGATCTATGTAAAGCCACCAGCACAGGACCCAATACACAGGTGCCCCCCACATCGTGAACTGATGCCAGCAATATCCCTTCTACTTTCACACACATCCATTGTTTTCTTTTTTTGTTTTCCACATACACTGACACCAAATCTCGTACCATCCATCCTGCATTTAACTGAATCTCTCCCTGAAATTTAAGACTTCACATTACTATTATAACAGTTCACCTGATCTTCCCCATTTATTAACAATTTCTCTAACTTTTTACCCTATTGTGTCACCTGCAGATCTGGTAAACCTGACCTTTAAGTCTTCATCCAAGTCACTGATAATCCTGCAACTAAAGAAGGACCAAGGACAGAAAAGTTCTGTGACACATCAGGAGGCCTTCACCCAGGTTTATACCTATTTCCACTTTTCACCATTTGTTTAATGAGTTGTGAGAAGGGCTTACTGCATGGACATCTTGCACACATTCCTTCATCTTTCCACAAGGATATCCTGAGAAAAACCAGGCTGGTAAATTTGTCCCTGGCATTCTCCATATTTATTTGTCTAGTAACTGTGTTAAATAAGAAAATGATATTTGCTGTAATTCAGTGAATTTATGCTGGCCCTTGATGCTCATTTGCTTTTCTGATTTTTCTGATTATCTGTAAATTATCTTTCTAATAATTCATAATACTTCTTTTACTTTCTTCTTGTGGTAGGCAAAATGTCCCTCCACTCAGATATATCCATATCCCAATCCTGCAACCTGCAAATTTGTTACTTTAAATGACAAAGGAACTTTATAGATTAAGGTTAAGGATTTAATTTAAGGATAAGATTTAAGATTTAAGGTTAAGTATTTTGCAATGAAGAGACAATCCTGGATTATCTGGGTGGGCATAATCTAATCGCACAAGCCCTTAAAAGCAGAGAGCATCTTTCCTGGCTGCAGTGAGAAGATTAACTTCCTAGTGACCATAGGAAAAGGGTCAGAGAGGTGCAAAGTTCCTGGCTTTAAATCTGAGGAAGGAGACCACAAGCTAAAGAATGTGGGTGGCCTTCAGAAGCTGGAAAAGGTGGGAAATAGATACTCTAAATTTAAGAGTCTTGAGAAAGGAACATAACTAACACCACCTTGATTTTAGCCAAGTGAGATCTGTGTTGGACTTTTGATCATGAAAACTACAATAATACACTTGTGTTCTTTTAAACCGCTGTGTGGTAATTTGTTACAGCTGCCATTGGAAACTAATTCCTTCTCCTCCTTTATTACAAATACATACTTTGAGTTGATATATCTTCTTTCTCAAATTCTCTTTTGGCCAATAGGGGCTTAATTTGGCCAAGGAATAGGAGAACAGTGTAAGTCTGGTGAATGTAGGAAATCAACAGTTAATCTAATGCATAATTTATCTTATCTCTTCAGTAATGCAGGTTGCAATAAAATGTCTCCATAGCAAAACTTTGTTAGAATTGTTATGATCACCATGACTATGTAACTATATATCTTAAAAAAAAATCTGTAGTTCTTTTGGTCTTTGCTCCATTGCACCTTTGATGTACTTCAATAAATTCAAGTGCAGTTTTACTGGACATATTCTATCCTTACAACATATATAATGAGGCTATATTTGTGAGCCACAGCCCGATTCTCCCTTAGAAGTTTAGTGACTTTCAATAGTCATTCCATCTTTCTGCACCTCAGTTTTCATTCCTAGACAAATAAGGACATTAGACAGGAAAATCTCTAAGGTCTCGTTCTTCCTCTAAATTGCTGTGTTCTATCAGAGTACAGATCCCCCCCTCCCCCCAAAAAAGTCCCTCTTTCTTCGCTGGAGAATAAACTGATTGAAGTTCAGTATTTCAATCCTTTGTTCATGCCGGTCCTTCTACATGAAACACACTCTCCTTCTTTATTTTCTCTTATCATTTACGTCTCTGGCTAGTAAAATCCCACTCTGCTTTCAAGTACCAAACCAAATGCCACTTCTCGTGAACACTTCCTTGATCTCAGCATCAGGAGGTAATCTTGCTCTCCTCTGAAATGCTACAGCTCACATTGCCTATAGCCTTACAAGAGACCGAGTTATTCTTTTTTGTTGCAACATCTTGCCACTCCAACCAGAGGCAGCTTCTCAAGGATGGGGACCATGTTCCTTATCAGTAGCAGTTGTTGAGTAAATATCCTGCTTTCCCTTCTATGATAATAGCAGTGGTGCCCTACTTGACCAGAGCCCACCTTTTCTTGTCTTCTGATTCCACCTCCCTTGCCTCTCACAGACTTGGTGACGTCCATTATCCTCCATCTCTCCTTTTCCTCCATCTTCTCTTTAGGCATTAGCCCATCAGCTCAACTATCTCCCACTTAAACATTCCTCCCTCCACCCCATGTCCAACTCTAGGATCTCCCACTGCCAAGGTTCATGAAGGAGTTGAGCTGTTCACTTTGACTGCCTCATTGTCTAAATCTCTCATACTTGTCTACTCCTGTCTGGTTTTCACTCTATCACTCCCCCAAGGTTACCAATGTTCCTCCAAGTCACCATAGCTGAGGTCACTTACTGTATTTATCTTCTAGGCAGCAGTTTATATTACTGATTATGATCTCCTTAAAACACTGTCTTCCATTGCCTTTCATGATATTACAATCTTCTTTCTGCCTAGATGTTCCTTTAGTCTCCATAGCCAGCTCACCTTCTATTATTCACTTCTTAAATACTTAACTTGCTTGGAGTCATATCTTAGACCATCTTGTGCACTTGATCTACAAAGGTCCCCCTGGATTTCTTTCCATCCCCAAAGCTCCCATTATCATGCAAAAGATGAGACAAGCAAGGCCTTTATTTTCCATCAGTTTATATCCTAATGTAAAAAAACAGACAAAAGACAAGCAAACAAATCATAATTTCGCATAGAAAAAGCTAGACATAAGGAGTGCTTTCATATAGATCCCATACCATAGTAAAATTAAAATCAAGTTGCAGGTCAACAAGTGCAGGACTCATGAAATTCAAATTAACAATTTTGATTTAATAGGACACGTGGTTAAGCCATCCCACCTTATGCCCGGAGTGCGGCACTCCCCACTAACATGCAGGCTCCTCTGAGCCCAGTGTGCCGGCCTCATGCTGTGTGATGGCTCGAGGCTTCCACCTCTGGTCTCTATTTAAATTACACAGAGCCTTTCTTTGTACATCCTGTGATGAAGTCATTTGGCCTTCAGTTGGTGAGAACACCACCTTTACACATTAACTGACTGTTTTTGTTTTTTTTCCAAATCATTTGTCTCCCGCCATTCAAGTGGCATACCTTGGCAAGAACAAAATCTAAAACACAGACAAGAATGAACACACATGTAGCTCTCCATTAAGTTGATCATACAAAAGGAACCAAAATCTGTTGATACTCATTTGTTACTATGATCAAAATGAAAACAAAAATTAAAGTCTTGCAGAGAATGGAAGGCCCTTGAGAATACAACTGCAGACCTTCAAGGATCTCCAGACCTTAATTTGAGAAATATGAATGAGGTGAGAGAGGTCCTTGGGTTAAAATAAAAAATTATGGATACATATCCCAGCCCTGACATTTACAATGAGTGGGCCTAGGTTATTTAACGTAGATTTGTTAGAAAGATTTAATTAAATCACAGTAATAAAAGTATTTGTGAAATCATCTTTATAGACTGTTACAAGAAGTCTTATCCAGGTTTCTAGAAAACAGGATGACAGTAAGCAATGCCCTAGACTTTTACTGGGGAGTTCTGTCCCAGGAAAGCAGGAGTAAAGAAAAGCAGAAAGGTCTGTTGTTCAGTCGTCACTGTGGATAGGAATATTGCAACCTTCCTTTGTCCCTGTCTGGCTGTCAGATTATTAATAAAATTAGAAAAATACTAGCTGACAGTTTTGCATTTAAATTATATGCTCAATTATACTGCTTTTAAAATAAAGCCAAACTCTTCCTTTCCCCCAGATTCTTCCTATAAATAGAAAACATAAAACCTTACATTCCTAAAGACCATTTTGGGGGTTTGTTTTAGTACTGTCTGATGCCCAATTATGGTTATGTGTACATCAAAGTATATTGGCTGAAACTAGTTGCCTAATTTAAAATGCAAAAATTTAAGAATGAAAACTCTGTAAACCAAAGCATCCTATATGAATGGCCCCAATCAAGGCAAAGTCCTGTTAATTAAATAAATAAATACGATTTTGGAATAGGCTCAGAACTAAAATGTCTGAAGTGGCTAATTGCCCTTGGTTCACCAAGAATATCAATCTTATTTAATCTGTAAAAGACATCCAAGGGAAAAATATCAAAAGGCCCACTCTGTCCCATCATTTTTTCCACCCAGCCATTTTGCAGTTTCACTTCTCACGTCCAGGCTCTGTGCCTATTTTTAGACACTCAATAACACCTAGTATAAGCCACTGCATGTTAGGCATGAATTAAAGAACAGTAGTATCTAGATTGCTGGCAACATATTGTGGCACGGAGAGTCAGGCAAGATGGGTGGTAGAGAGGAGGGTTTCACGACCTTACAGGAGATAACATCATGGAGTTGAATAAAGGAACAGTCCCTTTATGTGCTCTTCAGACACCAGTTGAGGGAGTGTACAGATGGCACGTGTTCAGGTGGGGGGCCCCAGTGAACACGGCTGCTCTTGTGGATTAGTAAGGCCAACGCTCAGAGAGATAAGAGCCCAGTGGTGAAAGTGGACATCTCAGCTCAGACAAAAACAACAGAGAGCACGCAGAAGAGCATCTAGCTCAAGTAAGTGTAGAAAATTCCCTAAGCCAACGAATTTGTAGTGGTCACTGATTCTTTCAGGAGGAACTCGAGGAGAACAGAAGAATAGATGTCCCTTACACAGTGGTATGTGTAAATAGGAGTGTCAACTACTATGTATGTGCTTTTCTTTAGAGTGTGAGTCCAGTCATTCTCAATACATTCTGTTTTTTCTGGAGTCCCAAGTTAAACTGAATAATGAATGGATGAATTCTGTAGTTCTTTTCATATATACCTATCTGGCTTAGGTTTTTGATTTCCGACTTTTATCAAGACTTTGGTTGTCAAGATGACCAAATCAGATAAGAACCATTTCTCAGGTCTATGTGCAAGTATATAACATATATTTGCAGTGGGTATCTGCTGCTCTTTCTGGTGGGTAGAACCTCCCCCTCCTTCCAAGAAACTCCCTTCCTGGAACTGTTCTTTGCACACTCTTAAGATGTGGTTCAAGGGGGCTGGGCTACCAAGTTCTTAGACACAATTGACTAGATCAGGTTGGGGCATGTGGGTGAAGCCAGGCCTTCCCCAAGACTTTTCTATCTGAAATTGAGAAATAAAGCCTCTTTGGCGTGTTAATACACAGTATGTGAAATTCAAGATCTAAAATGAGAGAGGGTGACTCAGACAACCAGAAAGAGCAGAGACGAAGGCAGAGAGCATCCTGGTAGCAGGTTGGCTCATGGCTCTAGTTCTGTTTTGTATGACATTTCTGGCTGTTTCCTTCTCTTCCCCATAGATGGAATTTTAACCCCGCCTTCAGTTATTTAAAATCATCCCAATACATTCCTCCCTTCCTCCTACGCAAATTCAGTTTCAGTTGCCAGCAACCAGGAGGATCCTGAATCATAAAACAATATATTATTGTCTTACTCATGGCAGCATACACATGAAAATACATAAGAGCTAAAGGACGAGGTGGCAATTCCCTGTTAACAACGTTCATTTAGATAACCTTACTAGGTGACTTACCACACATTTAACCTCAAGGATTAGGCTGATAGCAAAGAGAAAACAAAATCTCCATAGTGTTGGGCCAAACTAGTGAAAGGGCAATCAGTGTAGGAGACAGTGGGGGAACCGTAAGGATTTTCAAAGAGGTCTTCCTTCTCTTGTTTTCAAAATTATTATTGTTATATATTTAAAAATCCTTTGTCCTGACCCCTTTGCTCCACTGGCCATGCAGCTGGAAAGCCATGGGTGGTCTCCTGCCCACTCCATCCAAACATCTCCGGATGACGTGTGCCTCATGGTCATGGCCTTAATGAAGCAGCGTCCAGGACTGCAAGAAATCAACGGAGCTATTTTTACAAAACAAGTTTATTTTGCATACCGTGCAGGGATGTTCTAGGACCGTCTGCCTAGAAGCCGGGATGTATGAAACAAGTGTAGCAGGAAGGGGTGGCATGAAGATCCCTCTGCTTAGCTCTTTCTTGCCTTGCACCCCCGAATCCACATTCAGATGAAAGCAGAGACATCAGGGCCTGTCTGCTTCAGAACAGCCTGGAGTCTTCTCTCGGGGGTGGATTTGGCAAGTAATGTTTTTGTTTGCTGGCTGGTTTGGTTTGGTTTTATTGAAGGACACCTAGTACCCACCTCTCCTACCAAGGCAATGATTGGAGGTAAAGAGGACGGTGCACTACCCAAGGCCAGCGAAGACAAATTAAGACTTGATTAGCCTAGCAACCCCATGCCCAGACCCCCAGCCTGGCTCCTAAGCAAACAGAGACAATCCCACTGTGAATGGCTCTGGGAGAACAGCCACCACCGCTGCCCACCACTCTACCACCTGCTGCTGCCCGCATGGCCAATTATTACTTTGAAAAAGAAAATCTGAAATCTTCACCACCTCCCCAGCTCAAAGGCCAGCCTCCTCGTGCTCCACCCCCAATCTCACACGCAACAGTCCCTGCCTCCCTGTCCCGAGGAGGAAGTGGAAAAGCATGTAATTAAGGGATTGCGCTCCTACTTTCTCCTTTCACGTGGGCTTTAGTGTCAGTCTGAAGGCTGGCATGCTATTAGGCAAACGAAATCTTAGAAGGTTGGATTTTTAGCTAGTGTTGTGTGTGCGTGCACGTGTGTATGTGGCCCTAATACATACACATTAAGAATTGTGGAAAGAAATGCTCAGAAAGGAGCTCCCTCACAAGTGGGTTTGCTCTTCTGTATCTTGGCGAGAAAGGAGAGAATCTTCATTCCGGTCACACAAGCTAGGCTAATGTTTCAATGTACCACTCAGGTGGCACTGTAAGGGTTACTTATTTGTTATAAGCATTAAAAGTACTTCTGCTGAATATGAAAATCAGTGAAGGTGTTTTATTACTTGAGTTGTATTCAGATCTACTATTTTATTATTTGTCACTCTTTTTAAGCCCTTCAACAAAGATTTCACAGCTTTTGGGCAGAATCCTGTGGGTTGTTTTCCAAATGGGCTTCCTGTATGTTAACTGTGACTTTTAAAAGGCAGAATTTATAGTCTGATGTATATCGTTCCCTTTAAACCAGTCTCTTGAGGAGACAACAGTAACGCTGAAATTGTTTAAAGTATTTCTGGACCCTCCCTAAGCACTGCCTACAGAAAGAGCGTGTACTTTAGAGGGACCCAGATCTGGGTTTGAATTTTTGCTTTACCACTCATTTGCAGTCTTATCTGATAATTAACTTCTCAGCCTGTGCTTTCATCTGTAAAACAGGGTTACTAATTCCTACCTTTCAAGGCTGTTGAGAGATTTAAAGAAGATAGTTGTTGCAAAGCCCTGGTATAACTTTGGAAATACACACAGGCTAAATAAATAGTTATTTTAAAGATTGCCTTTAGAGCTGACAATATTCTTTTAAATATCCCCAGTGGTTACGATCTTGGTTTTCCGGATTTTTTTTTTTAATGGTCTAAGTTTTCAAAGCCCCTCCCCCGTGGGAGAGGTGATCAGCTGGGGCAATACTAGCTTTGGTCAGACACAAAGCAGACCTCATATGTAGTGACATTGCCTGGTTGTATTAAATATTGGTTCTGAAGAAACTGCCAGAGAATTTCCAGAAGTGGTTTCACGGCCTTCCATGGTGATTGTAAGCTTCTACGTCAAGTTCACATGTTTTCATCTGCTACAGCCCCTCTATGCCCCCTAAATCCAGTCAGTCCCCACCACGCCTGGTGGGCTCACCAGCCATTTGGAGGCTTAATATCTAGTCACTTTCCCAGACCCAGTTTCTGAATCAGTTCCGGAATCCCTCTGCTGACAACAGATCAGGAGCCCAAGAATGATAAATGTTACCTTCTTAACAAGCTGCTCTTATCCTCAGTTTCCAATACTGTCCCAGTTCATTCAACCTGTCTCTTTCCAACCCCCAGGCCTGACAAATTAGCTCGCTGAGCCCCTCTCTGTTCTCCCTGATCTCCCTCATCATAGGTCCTGCTACACAGGGGGAGAGTCCCTGCAAAGAAATTTAGTCCAGTTCTTTTCTATAAACAGCAGAATCACACTCTGGTTGGTTTCCATAGAGAAGTTACTTATTGAAGGATTTTAAGACTTGGCAGAGATCAGGGAAGGCTGGACAAATAGGCCTTGTAAATGGAAAAGAGTAAGAGACACTAGACATGAGCCAGGGCCAGAGCCAAAATGCTGCCCAAGCCCTTCTGGTGAAGACGATGCCGCCATCCCGTCGAATGGTGATGCTCATGGCCTGAACTACCGTCTCAGTCCCGTACCCCAGATGCTGTCTTGTCACAGCTGCTGCAGCTACGGCAGCCCCCACGTGGACCTCCATGGTGGTTCTCCACGGCATGAGCAGCATTAGCCTCTAAGTTAGACGGGGGATAATTTGATTGGTCTGTCCCAGTCCTGTGCCCACGCCCTAGCTTCCAGGGAGCCTGGGAAAGGGTCTGGCATTTTCAGCTGCTACAATAGGTGGGCAAAGACACCCAAGTATCCACTGTATGTGTGTGGTAACTAATTACCACATGGCCTCCCATGCTGTGCCCGCTTTGAGAGGACATCCACTCCAGTGCAGTAAGATTTGAAACACTGGAATTTAAAACATGTGGAACACTTCCAGAAAGTGTTAAAGAAGGTTATACCTCTGGACTCAGAAATTTCACTTCTCAGCCTCTGTAATGAGGAGATAAAGTGAAATAGACTAAGGTTTTTTTAAAAAAACACCTACTGCATTGTTATTAAGTATTACCAACAATTGGAAAAAATCCTAAATGTTCAACAGAGGACGATTGTTTGCAAGATTATGTACGTTCACATAATGATACATTATGCAGCCTCTAAAAGTACATTAATTTTAAAGAAAAAAAAGATGCAAGGTGGGATATAAAATTGCCTAAATTAAAGGCAAAAATCATACAGAACGATCTTAACCATGTAGACATATTGACAACTAGGTAGGTAGATATATAGGAATAGATGAATATACTAGAAAAGTAACCACACTTGCAATTGGTGGAAGATATAAAAGTATTTGTCACTTTCTCATTTCTACTTTGTTGCATTTTTCAGATTCTATTACAAACAAGATATGCTGACTGTATTTCATACATATTTTGAGGGTGATTTTAAAAATATGTTTCATTTCCTTATGATGCTCTTGATATAACAATGTATCTACTAAGTTAGCTTATTCTAGATTTAAAAAAGACTAAGAGCCATACATAGTCAAATGCAATAACCCACACAGTTATAAAAGTCACCTTATGGGCAAGCGGGGGTAGTTAGGTATGGGCTGGGTATTAGATAATTAGGGGATTATCTTGGGGGATGTATGCTAAAGTATTAGTTTGAACAATGTCTATAATTTTAAGTGGTCACAAAAATTTATAAAGGAAATATGGCAGCATATCAAGGAGAGACATGGGAAATATTAAACAAATATTGAAAGTAGCTGGAGAGAAAAAGGAAAAAGATGTTAAGGTTACATTCACCAAATTGGAACAATTCTAAAATTGTATTCACATAACTCTGCCTCAAGTATATACAGTAAAAACTAAAGAAATGAATGTACACTTTTAGTGTGAGATTTAAACATATCTCCTTCAGTAAATACAGTAAGCAGTCAAAATAACCAAAAAAAAAAAGCAAATCAGTAAAAATACAGATGACTTGAACACAATTAACAAACGTCACAGAACTGATATACAAGGAATATTCCCACAAACAGTTAACAGAAAACATTTCCTTCTCCAAGTGCAGTAGAGCATTTACAAAACTGACATGTGTTGGACAGCAAAGCAAGTCCCAGAAACTTTCGTGTAACTGACATCACACAGAATCTGTTGTGTGGCTGTTGCAGAATTATGCTAAAACATCAGTATGAATAGAAATATGGGTACCATTAGCAAAATGGTAGGTAGGAAGTTCACAAATATTTGGAAATTAAGAAGAAGAGTTCTAAATACCTTGTGGTACAAAGAACAAAATACTTTGAACTAAGTGATAAAGAATAAGTCACCACTAAGATGATTTATGCCACTCTACTAGCTTGCTAAACCAAAGACAGTTTTTATTTAAAATAGCAAAACTTTCCCTATCCGAAAAAGCTAATCAGAACCAGGCAAGAAATATCAAGGTCACCATTGAGAAAGGCCAATTCCAACTCCTTCAAAAACCAGGGGCAGTATTTGGGTGGCTTCAATTTGCTATAAATAATTTGAGCTAGGAAGTCAATCTAAGAGATTCAAATACATTTTTAATACGCATGTGACAGTGTTAATTCAGGTTCATTAACCAGTACTTCTCTCTGTTAGAGCAGAAGAGCAAGAAATAACTAAACTGACAACACACAACAGTTACAGGAAATGTCACCCAATGCAGCTCGAGGAGCTACAAGTCTGAGATAGACTCAAAGAGTTACAACTAAACATTTCAGTAACCTACACCACAAGGAAAGAGTCCCTTGTCAGGAATTTAGAAAGGAGACATTTGGTGTCTGTTTCAGGCTGCACATTTGCAGCAAAAGAAGTTCATTCTACAATCAGAACTCCTAATTTGAGCTTCCCCACAGAGTGCTCTGTGTCCGTGGGCTAAGCATTGAGCACATTTGATCTCCATGAAAGAGGGTGTATATCAAACATAATAGTGCATGTGGATGTGCTTTGTTAACTGTAAAGGGCTGCATCAATGTGAATGATGATTGTATCATAGCACTGTCCCAACTGAACATTTACTGAGGTCACACCATAAGCACAAACACTCTTGGAAGGTTTTTGAAGTAACCACTTAGAAACTAAACACTCCTCTCTTCTTTCCTGTCCCTTTTCAAGTCCTCTTTTTCTAATTTTTGGTTTGCAAATACCACTGTCCTCTATAATAAGAATAACAGATGTGGCACTTGGGCATCTAATAATGTGGCAGATAATGCACTGCGTGCTTCACACATATTATTTTTAACCGCCAATACTCAAGACAACCCTTCAAGTTAGAGATTTTTCATATTTCTCAGGTGACAACACCTGGCACAGAGAATTGGTGGCATTTAACCCTGGGTGAGGATGAGAAAGGTGGCAAGGATGAGGGACAGTATAAAAGAGCCCTCCTTTTAAAAAATACTAAGGAGAGGAGGGAAGGGACAAGCATGTGTATCTTGAGAAAGTACCCAGAGTGATTCTGTCTTTCTGGTCTTTTGTGGGTAACTAAATTATTGGGCTAGTTAATTTGGTCAAGCTGCTAGAGAGGCATGCATTCAGATGGAGGCCTCTGCTAGTAAAACTCATGCTTTTCCCACTATATTTCAAGGATGTATTATGTGTTATAAATTTGAATTTTTGTTTCTTTTTTTTGAATTTCTGTTTCTTAATCACAAATAATAAATGGTCTTTGAAGAGAGTTTAAACTGTATACTTCACCTATAAAATACTTTTGCCAAGAACTTTTAACATAAATCTAATCAAACCATTAGAGCTAATTTCTAGATGACAGTAAGAATAAGTAATAGAGAAACAAGCTAAATGACACCATAAGGAAACAGAAAAATCCAGAATTTTGCATATAGTACCAGACAAATAGCCTGGATTCTTTAAAAAGTTAAGGCCATCAAAAAAGAATAAAGGAGGGAGAATAGTTCCATATTAAAAGGCACTACAGTAGCACAGAACCCAAATGTAATATGTGAATGGTGACTGCTAAGCCAGGCTTTGGGAGAAGGGTGATGAAAGACACTCTTGGAATAACTAAGGAAATCTGCATATGGAATAGACACTTCACAATTATACGGGCTTGGTGCTAATTTAGGGCTAAGGGTTACCTAAGTTAGGTGTGATACTTGTATTATGGTTACTTACAAGAGTACACGAATTCTTGAAGATGCATGTTCCATGACTGAGGAGTGAAACCTGGTGTCTGCAACTTTTCAGGGGCTCAGAAAAACGTTTGTGTGCGTGTGTGTGTGTGTGTGTGTACAGACAGAAACCAGAAAGAACAAAAAATGTTAATATTGATATAGAGCCTGTGGGATATAGATGTCCCTGGTGCTATTCTTTCAGCTTCTCTATATGCTTGACATCTTTCAGGAAAAAAAAAAGACAGAAAACAGACAGTATATTTCATGAATGCAGGACTGAGACATACTTGCCCACTGGTGTATCCCAGGGAATAGGTATAGTGCCTGCTCATGGAAGGAACTATAAATAATTGCTGAAAGAATAAATGAGACAGGGAAGGAAAGAGAGAAGGGAAGGAGGTAGGGAGGGAAAAAGAAGTTAGGAAGGAAGGGAGGGAAGGAGGAAACAAGGCTCTCGCCCAGGAAAAACCAGCATGAGCAGTTCATACTTCCTCCAAGACTTTTTTCACCACACAGATAAGTCCATTTCTAGCACTGCTGCATTTGTAGCATCATCAGGTTTTATGACCCAGAGTGTCTTGGAGATCATCCAACATTAGATAGCTGAAGAAACAGAAGCCCAAACCAAGGTGACTAAGGTCACCAGGCGGTTAGTGACCGAGCCACCACCCTCTGTCCCCCGCCAGCGCTCCTCCCTTCACACAACTAGTCTTGCTTCCACCTTTGGCAAAACTGTGAATCTACCTACTGTGACTCAAAGGTAAATCCTAAAAGAGCCACGCTCAGGTGCTCATCAGCTTTCATCTCACTGACACTAGTTTGCCCAGCATGGCAGCTTCGATGACTTGTCAAAAGGACAAAAAAAAAAAGGAGAAGCAAATACTGGAAGTTATGCATTGTGCTAGGAGCCTCCACATCCGTTACTTTATTTAACTCTCCTGATACACCGTGAGGCAGGCATTGTATTTTACAATGACCTGCCTCTTACGGTAAAAAGGTAAAGACAATTTCAAGATAAAAGGGAGAGGAAAGGAAAGAAATAAATAACAAGAAACTACTGGGATATACTCATGAACCCTGTGAGTGTTTAATAACTATTTCTTGATGAAACAGAAGAATTAGGCAAGATAAAAACTAACAAAAAGGAAAATTCACATGTCCAATAAATAAGTTCCACTTAGTAAAGTGACAAAGCCAGTAGTAAATTATTTGATAGGAAAAAATCTTAACAATCATTAGAATATAAGTATCCATAAGTTAACAAAGTATAGGAAAGCAAACATGTGGGCCATAATTTATTAGAAAGATACTGATGCTAATGCAATTCATTGCAGGCTTGGTAATAATATGTGATGACTTGTTTTCATTCATTATGTCTAGTATTTCCTTTACAAACAAAACAAAACCCTCTCCTCTCCCAAAATGAGAGAAAGGGGAATAATAACAATAAAAAGTGAAAGGAATGGTAAAGTCTAAAATTTAAGAAAATAATCCATAAGTGGTTAAAGTAATGCTTCTTTCAAGAACAATCTAGCATTTTCCAATAATGAATTAAATTTCAACAGAACCACATTTGATCCTAGATTTTAAATGAGCAATATTTTAAATCTATTTTACAAGGATTTTAAATTGAATGCTTCCTGGCGCCTCAGTTTTCTTTGAATCATCTCTGGGGGTTAGAAGCAATCTGAAGTGTTAACATTTAACATGCATTTTGAAAATATTTTCCTCTTAAAAATCTTACTGCTACCTTTACTGCCCAGAGAAATATGAAGTGGCCAATTAAAGTTCACTTTCGTTTGAAAGACAGAAGAGGTGCAGGAATTGGCCTCACAAGAGTACTCTAATAATTACTCCAATTTTAAGTTTTGTGTAGATAAGGGTAAAGTTTAAAAACAGATTGACTTAGGCAGGAGTTTGCCAGCTGTTAATGGTTATACTGTAATAAAACTAGACGTTCTATTAGAATACAGTATGACTAAAACAGTTGTGTTTAAAATGATTTATAATATCTATGCAATGATTTATAATAGATGTTACCATTTTTCTTTAATATATATAAATTTTAACTGGAGAAATGAAAAACATCATAGTAAAAGGATGATTTCATAAGAAAAGAAAAGGAAACATTCTTTGATATTCTGTCAATCAAAAAAACTTCTAGCAGTTTTAAGAATTATACTTGAAAATTTTTCTGATACATTTATTAGAAATAATATCTCCTTATGGATGAAAACATCATTTTAACATGCCAATTGGCAACTACAGTGTTCAGTCACCTGATTTTTCTACTTTAACATACACAGGAGGCCTCTGGTAGATAAGGATTATAAACAAGTATTGCTTGGTCTACCCAGTGATTAATTACTTACTTTAATTTAGGTGGCGTTGGGGGACTTGCACCCTCCAGTCCAGCCAAGTCTGTACCATCCTCTGGCTGACACCAATGGCCTTCCCATACATGCACACACATCATGCTAATGGCTGGGTCCCTGAAAGGGGCTGTATTTGTAACCCTGTGATCTAAAGTCTCCTTTTCCAGTAACATTCTATGATTAATATATATTTTCTAATTGAGCATGGCTTTCTAGCTGGTTACCTCATTTAAAATGCAAACAATTCTAATATAATCATAATCATATCTAACATAATCATTCCAAAACAGCTGTAAGATAAATAAATTTATCAGAATTTCCTCTCCAACTAGAGATACTGAAAATCATGGTCACAGAAGAGACTCATGAGGCAGGTACCTGACTGAAAGGTGAAGAAAGGCAGGCATAAGAGACAAATTTGGTTTCCTTGCAAAGTTTACCTGGGGGCTCAGTGGAGAAATGGCTCATTCCAGGGATGGGGAACAGAAAATAGCAGATGAGCTACAGAAAGTTAGGTGGTGCTTCAAAGCATCACAGAAACATGTTAAAAAGACAAACAAACCAGGTTGAAGGGAAAAAGTGACAGTAAAAGACTATAACCCATTGAGTAACCTAAGCATACTTACATAAAAAAGTAAATGGGGAGAATGCTCTTCCATACAGCAAAATGCCAACTAATGAATCTAGAAGGAGTGAGGGAGGTAAACTATCACCAATGGACACTGTAGTCAGAAAAAGTTTTAGAGACAGGATAGCAACACAGCCTCAAAATATCTCCCCACAAATTACTTGTAATTTACAAAGAAAAAAGCTGTAACTTTATGGTGGAGAAAAGTCAGCCACGTGATCAAAGTTAACATCACCTATATAGGGACAAGTGGACATCAGGTGCCTCCTAATATGGCACACTGACAAGGACATGACATCCCCTCAATGGTATCTCTGCTAAAAAACACAAAAGCCTCATCAAAACATGAGGAAACCCCAGTCAGATCCAGAATGAAGGACCTTCTATAAAGAAAAAAAAAAGAGTATTGCTCTGTCCTCCTTAAAAAATGTCAAGTTAAGACAAAGGCTAAGAAACTTTTCCAGATAAAGGAGCAAAGGAGACAACAACTCAACACAATGCGTGATCCTGGGTTAGAACCTGGTCTGCAGAAAAAAATTATTGGGACATCCTGGAGACAACTGAGAAAATCTGAATTTAAGTTTGGACGGTGGCTTATACTGTATCAATGTGAAAATACCTGATTTTGATGACAGCCATGGTTGTTAAAAGAGAATGCTAGATTCACAGAAAGAGAGTGAATAAATAAGGTGAGATATAAATATGAATCTCAGTAAAGGGTAGATGGAGTTTCTTGTGTAATTCTTGCAGCTTCTCTATAAATTTAAGATTATCTCAAAATAAAAAGTTACCAAAATGCCAAAAGGAAAAGTTTTCTGAGACTGATGTGGTCATCTACAATGTCCTAAACCCCAGCTTGAGTGTTCAGTACCAAGCAGGAAGTATAGGATGTAAAATTGTATCACCTGCCAAACTAAATGGTGCTTGCCAGATGAGGTAAGACTGATGCTAACCCAAAGACAGGTGACACCAGCAATATTTAAGAGTAAAAGTTCTGCACACTAATTTTTTAGACCCAACTTTCCTTGACATGAAAGGAGTAACTGTCCTTGAACCATCCATCATAGTGGAGTGAGCAGGAACAAACCCAACCTTGTTTCCTTTTGGCCTAATTTAAAGTCAATATTTTCATAATCTCTCTGATTCTCCAGTTGGTTGCTCTCAGGCTGCAAATGGGCCACCCCCAATATGTAATTAAAGGAGAATAACAAATAGTTAGAATATAGATTACCCAGGTGCTGATTTACAAATGCAAACGTTGTAGCAGAAGATTAAGCTCCTAGGAGGCTTATTGCCATCATAATTCATTAGTGGTCAAAGTAAAGCTGAGATCAATATTCCTGCAGTCATGGGAATAAGAAAAAAAGATCAGCGCCAAAATAAGATACAAAGACAGTCTCAAAATGTTTCTCCCTACATAATTAAGAAGCCAGTCATTGTCATGAATTTTAAAACCTAACACATTTTCTTAGCTGTTACACGTTTTTCATTTTGGTGGTAAAGAAACAGGAAGGTAGGAAGCAAGGATATGGTAAACACCACAGAAGGCAATACAGCATGTGATGGTCTCACAACAGCCTTTAGTAAGCTTCCTTCCTAAACCAATGGTTCCAAAGAAGATTCCTGGTCCCCAGTAGAGAGGATCAAATTCAGTCAGGCTGTTTGGTACCACGGTATCTGCATTTTAACAAGTATAACAGACCATTCCTTAAGACGTATTGAAAGCTAACTGTTACAGTTTTTACAAATTTGATTACTGTAATACAACACTTACTGTGTTATAGTAGTCAATGTATTTTTTAACAAATTAAACTGCCGAGATGAAATGGCACAAAGCTTTTGATGATTCCTCCCCAAATCCAGGCCCATCCCCTGTGAACACTTTTAAGCACTTCTGCTTTTAGTTCTTTTGATTGCAAACAGCACCTCCCCTCCCCTCCGTCCTCTAATTTTTAAAAATAAAGACTGCTCTTTTATAAAATGCTTATATTTTGGATAAATTAGAATAACAAATTTTTTAAATAGTGTAATTGGCCTATTAGGTAAGTATCAGTTTTGTGCAAAATTTGAAAAAGCTCAAGTCCAGCCAAGGGTAATCAGGAACTGCATAATTTATAGCTAGCAGGCAGTGTGTGTGCAGCAACTGTGTTTATCAGTGTGGTTGTGTGACATGCCACTGTAGCCAGTAATCAAAAGTACAGTGGAACTTGTAATTATACTCCTTGATAATGGGAATTTGGATATGACAAGTGTGGTGATTGGCTTCTGTCCTCTTACAGTCAGCTCACATTCCATTAACTTTGCACTGAGTTGGCTCCACATTTTATGATATTGAAGTTTTTGGACCTCCCTTACATAGTTACAACGGAGATTTACTTGGAGCTGCCATCATGTAACAGTAGCTTGTGAACTGTACAGTTACTTAAATGCACAGGAATGTCTAGAAGTGGTTCAAGTGATTTTTATGTTATTTTCGTTTTTAGAGTTATCATTTTAAAAAGTTTTTTCCCTATAACAAGGTCATCAGTGAGAGGAAAAATCCAATTCTGAGAATATATTCTTTTGGAATAGAAGTTAGATGAAATAAAACACTATGAAGAGGCCACATGCCCATGTACCATGCTGTTAATTTTGGAAAGAGTACGTGTGAAATATTAGATATAATTCTGATCAAATTTAAAAGAGAATTAAAGCAGACAGGACTTTAAGTTTGCAGATATAACCTTATGAAACTGGGCATGGATAATGGAAGGGGAAAAAAAAATGCCATGGCTGCAAGATCTAGCTCATTTGTATTCTTCCAACTCCTCCCAGTTTGGGGGGTTACATCATTATTGTTAAATTTTATGGTGGTTCCTCTTATAACTTTAAATAGTATGTTACTCCTCAATTTCTCATTCTAAAACCTTTAGTTAGTATCTTGACTTCCAATCATAGAAGTTAAGGGCATCAGTGATACTATCCTCTTCGTATTTCCTTTACTTCCCACTTCCCATCTTCTGTCAGCTATGCTTTTATATTATGAAGATATACTTGCCTTTTTTTTTGTTGCAACATAACCAAGATCTTCCTTAATTTGTCTTTAGGTTGACTGGAAGAGTTTAGAACCAATCAGAGTGCTCACCTTACTAAGACTGCAACAATATTGTGCACTGTCAAGCTAAGCAGCATGTTAGGACTGCCGTTTTCTCTTCTTTGAGGACAGTGTCAGAATCCCTTGTCTACTCAAAGGAGAATGTTTTAATACCATGTTATTGGTCTTGCTCTTATACTCGGTTAATTATTGAAAATCATACATTTTATTATTCTTCAAAATTTGGACCATAACATTCTCAATTAGCTTTTTTGTTTCTAGAATTCTTAATTGCCTATTTTTTTATTGATGAAATATGCACCTTATCTTATATTCCAGTTCCGGTTTTGTTCTTGTTCTCTTAATCATACTCTTTTGCCTCAGAGTTCTTCTCTTTGGAGCTTCTCATTCTCTTGTTCCAACATGGAAGATTTTATAACATACTCTATTTCTCTTTCCTGTGTTAGGTCTCTGACCTTCTTTCTTGGCTAACGCCCTCATTCTGCTGGAATACATATTCAAGTAACTTCTTAAGATAGATCCTGGGAGGTAAACTTTCTAAGTGCTGGTTTATGTGAAATTCCTATCCCTCACGGTTGATTGATAGGTTGGCTAAAGATGGAAATTAGTTTCAAATTCAATTTCCCCCAGAATTGAAAGGACCACTCTATTATCTTCTAGCAGTCAGAGATGCTAATGAGAATTTGGCTGCTCAATTTCCATTCCTCTGTAGGTGGCCTAATTTTTCTCTTTGGAAGCTTTTAGAAAGTTTTATTTATACTTAGAGTTCTAAAATTTTACAAAGCTATGTCCAAGTGGGTTATTTTCACTAATTGCAGTTGGCCTTTAGGGGGCTCTTTTAATGTAAGGATGTAGGTCCTTTCTGGGAAGTTTTCTTATTTAACTTCTTTTTTACCACTTTCTCTGTTCTCCCTCTCTGGGTCTCATATTACTTAGCTGTTGGATTTCTTTAATTGGTTTTTGTATCTTCTCTTTGCTCTCCTATTTCCCATCAGTGGTGGACAAGGCTATTTGTAACTCAGCATCTTCTTTACTACTGTCACCTCCTTTTTCTACATCAATTGAATAAAATAATAATTACTATTAATAACTGTGTCAGCCTGGAGCAGAATCTTTTTACCGCTTTAAATTCCTCATCCAGAGTCATGCCCACCCAACTGTTGTTAGGTGGCATCCTCTTGGAGAGCTGATGCTGAAAATGGCAGGAGATAGAACTAAAAAAAAAAAAAAAAAAGGAAGTCCAATTGTAGTATTGCTTTCCCTTCTTCTGCCAGGCTCATCATTCTCTTACAGATAAAATTAAATTGGTCTGGCATAATTTGTACTTCACAAAAACCACCTTGATTACTACCCAGTACCTTGTGCTCTTCTAGGTGGTTGCAAATTTGATTGTTTGATGATTTGTTCTTGTATCTTCCCAGGCATCCAAGATAAGCTGAATAGTCTGTAATTACTACGTTGTGCTTTCCCTGTTTTAAAAAAACAGGTACTCCATCTGCTGATTCCACTTGTCGGGACTTTCTCCTGTCCAGCCTTCCTTTTCTAAAACAAAGGCTGGTGGTCTTGCAATTACATTTGCCAATTCCTTAAGTGCCCTGGGAGGTGAGTAATCAGGCCCTTCTGATTTGAATGGACCCAGCTTTCTGAAGTTCTCTTCAATCACTTCTTTCCTCTTGTTTGCCTTTGTACTTCCAATAAAATAGCTCTTAATCTGGTGTTGTTTCCTTACCATTGCTGATTGAAAAGAAAAATAATACAGGTTAGAAACACAGTGAAAGCCTCCGCTATTAGTTATTTGTTAATAGTTTTTGCTTAGCAGTACTTGCTAATAGTTTTGTTTTGTTGTTAGTTTTAGTGGTTATATTCTGAATCCTATAAATTCCTTCCAGGATTCTTCCTTCCCTCCCTCTTTCTTTCCTTCTTTCCTTTCTTCCTTCTTCTCTCTCCCTAGCCCCCCTCTACTTCTCTCTTTTTCTTAAATTTCGTATAGAGGGTAATGTAAGGGAAAGGGAGGAAAAACAAAAGAGGCAAAGAACTCCCTATAACTTTACATTTATACTAAATATTTACCAAATATCCACATGCTCCCCCAAATTTCCCAGCCTACTTACATTTGGGTAAGGGACATGTGACTAGTTCTGGCCCATAGGTACTTGAGAGCCATGAGATCCCTTTGACCCCTTTCCTCCTGCCACAGGAAGCTAGAAGTCACATGTTCCAGATGGTACACCAATGAAATGCAAGAGTCACCACTGGAAAGAAGCCATCATGGAGAGCCATCAGACTCCCAGAGGACCATGTGTGAACCTGCTGATATTTTGGGGTTTGTTTTTGCAGCACTGCCTACCTTATCTTCACTCATACAGTACCAATTTCTAGGTTAGTCAGATTATGCTAGGTTTTGCCAAGGTAACAAATTAACCCTGAAATCTAAGTGGATTAACATAACAAAGACTTGTTTCTTACTTTTCTTATGTGGTGGCCAGTCTCCCAAGAGGGCTCCCAGTGACTCTACAAGGGTGTGACTCCAGAAGGTAATAGTCACATCCCACTCTGTCTCTGCACTGATCCCATGACTCACTAGAACCAAAAAAAGGTAGCTGAAGTGACAATCTGATGGGTCCCAGCCTAAGCCTTAGGACATTTGACAGCCTCTGCATTTGAAGTCACTTACAAGAAGTCTGACCATACTATAGCAAAGAGAAGCTATGTGCAGATGCCTATGGAATGTGACTCCGTGTGAAGGAGTTCTAAGGGGCCAGACATAAGCAGAGAAGCTATCTTCAGTTCAATCCCAGTGGAACTTTCAAAGGAATCCAGCCCCAGCCACCCTATGACAATAACCACATGAAACCCTAAATGAGAAGAGCAGAAGAAATACCCAGTGGAGCTTAGTCAAGTCAAAGAATTGTGAGACATAACAATAAATTGTTGTTTTAAGTCATTCTGTATGGAAAGGTTTTTAGGTAGCAGTTGCTAACTGAGGGATATTACACACCCAATGCTGGTGTATGGGCTCCATGTGTACATTCATGGAACCATGCTGATACAGGTTCCACCACCTTGTATTTGCACTATTGGGAACATGTCACCTCCTTTATTGCAGTGGTAAAGGAGGGCTCTGGATTCCATACCAACATTTAAATGCTTCCATCTCTGTTCCCACTCCATTGGTCAATGAGAAATGTGGGGAGTAAATAGAAATTCAGTGAGCATTATATGACATAGAACTTGCTACCTAGAATTTGTCTTCCCACAGCTAGTATTAGCACAAGGTTTACCCAGGAATCAAACAATTAGCTTTCCAAAAATTGTAAACAGTGGTGTTCAGGATGTGCTCACATAGTATACAAGAGCCCTTGAAGAAATTGGCAAATGCTGTAAGTCAGGGCTCCCCCCATCCCTGAGAGTTGGTTGTTAGAAGACCACTAGTTGTACAGGATCTAAAATATACTTATTATTCAGGCTACCCTTATATTCATGCATTTCATTTATCATTATAGGTAGAATTCTAAAACCTTGCTATCAATGGTCTTTTCTTTCTATTCTGTATTTCAAATAACAGGCTGAACCCATGAATTGAATATACTTACACAAGCCTGATTAACCTTTATTAATCATAAAAATACGACAATTTGAAGTTTCCTATATGCAATCAGAATGTACATATTTTCAGAGTTAACTTCACTACTATAATAGTATAGTATTGGACATGAAGCTATAAAGTAGGATGTACCTGTTCTCAGCCCAAACCAACAAAGACTTTGTCCTTCCAGTAATTATTGCATCTAATAACATTACCTTAGCTATCAATTTATTCTGGAAGCTTGTCTTTTAGGCTTTAGAATTTATAAGACTAAAATCTTTTAATGCTTGCTAAGAATTAATTCAGCTTCCTGTTCCAGTTCACCAACTCTTCCTCTCCTAGCCTTCACCCTGTACACACACACAATCAAGAGAAAGGCCATCAATAAGGTTCAAGCTTCTATTATGGGATATGAGGTAATAATATTTTAAATAGAACCTTGGAGGCCTGAAGGAGTTAATACATCTTTCAGCAGTGCCTACTTTACAGCTCTGGAGTATTTTGAACCCTGAAGCCTGGATCATTATTTATTAAAAGCATGAGAAAGGTCCAGTTGGAGGGAAAAACCTCATTCACCAAGCAAGAAAAGATATGCTTATAAATGACATTTGAAAATAAGATGACCAGAAGGCTTTCATTACAAACAACAAGGGATTTACCTAATTATATAGTAAAATAAAATATAAGATAGTTCCAGGAGGCGCTCAAGACAGCGGCGTGAGTAGGGCAGTGGAAATCTCTTCCCAAAACCATATGTGTTTTGAAAACACAGCAAATACAACTATCTTAAAAGAGAGACCAGAAGATACAGTATAAGAGCCAGGCTACATCTCCATCTGCGAGAACTCAGCATCTCACAAAAACAGTAAGATACAAAGCCGTGACTTGGTGGGACCCAAGAACTCCCCGCACCCCAGCTCACTGGCAGGAGGAAAAGAATCAGAATGGGGAGGGAGTGGGAGCACAGGATTGCTAAATAACCAGCCCTAGTAATCTGCACTGGGAGCACAAACACAGATTGCATGGTGTACTGGATATTAGAGAAACAGAAAAGTAAAATCCGAGATGAAGACTGCAAGTGGGTCCCCACAGCCAGTTCCCCTGCGACAAAAGAAAAATGGACGCTTTAGAAGTCTTAAAGGGACAAGGGCTTCACAGGTGGACAAAATCCAAAATCATCCCAGCACACAGCCCAGCAGGCTGGAAATATTAAGGAACTTCAGGCACCCTAAACCTCTGGGTGGCAATGCAGCTCCGAAGCCCCTCATGGTGATAGGCAGCCTGCTGTCCCCCTCGCCAGCACTGCAAGCAAATCGATTGACCTGCCATTGCTGTGGACCAGCTGGGGAGCAGCCCCACCCACAGCAACCACACAGAGTCTTCTCCCAGCACGCAGCTAACTGAGCCAGACCCAGAGGCTGACCTCTATGTGCAGCTGCCAGGCACAGACAGAGGAAGCCAGCGCAAAGTCTGGAAGGCATGAAGGGGTGCATTTCTTGCAGGAGAACACACGCCACATGCCTGCAACCCTCGGCAGTGCCCTAGGATATCCCGAGGGTCACCCCGCCCACGGCAGCTCAGAGAATTAATCCAGAGACTGCTCCCTGGGGGAGGGTAACTGGCACATGCAGCGGGGAAGGGCAAGACAACCAGTAAGCAGGAAGGGACATTGTTCTCCCAGCTGACACATGCCACTTGCCAGCAATCACTTCTATCGCCATGAAAAGGCAGAAGAAGCTGGTCCAGTCCAAAATCACTCAAAAAATGCCAGAGAGAGGGCCTAGAGAGATAGATATAACCAATCTTCCTGAAAAAGAATTCAAAATAAAAGTCATAACCATGTTGATGGAGCTGCAGAGAAATATGCAAGAGCAAAGGGATGAAATCCAGATGGAGAAAACAGAAATGAAACAATATATGGAAGGACTTAAGAGCAGACTGGATGAGGTACAAGAGACTGTTAATGGAATAGAAATCAGAGAACAGGAATACAGAGAAGCTCAGGCAGAGAGAGATAAAAGGATCTCTAGGAATGAAAGAATATTAAGAGAACTCTGTGACCAATCCAAATGGAACAATATTCGCATAATAGGGGTACCAGAAGGAGAAGAGAGAGAAAAAGGGATAGAAAGTGTCTTTGAAGAAATAATTGCTGAAAATTCCCCAAGCTGGGGAAGGAGATAGTCTCTCAGACCATGGAGGCCCACAGATCTCCCAACACAGGCACACAAGGAGGACAACACCAAGACATATAATAGTAAAAATGGCAAAGATCAAAGACAAGGACAGGGTATTAAAGACAGCCAGAGAGAGATAAAAGATCACTTACAAAGGAAAACCCATCAGACTATCATCAGACTTCTCAACAGAAACCTTATAGGCCAGAAGAGAATGGCATGATATATTTAATGCAATGAAACAGAGGGGCCTTGAACCAAGAATATTGCATCCAGAAAGATTATCACTTAAATTTTTTTTAGATAGTTGAAGTGATAAAATTTATTTGGCCAATTAAATTATATGAAAAGATTTTTTTCTTTTTTCTTTTGTTTATTTTATTTTACATTAAAAAAAATTTTTAAGTTTATTTTGATATCATTAATCTACAATTAAATGAGTAATATTATGGTGATTACACTACCCCCTTCAGCAGGTCCCCCACACCAACCCCATTACAGTTACTGTCCATCAGCATAGTGAGATGCTATAGAGTCACTACTTGTCTTCTCTGGGTTGTACCACCCTCCCCGTGCCCCCCTTAACATTACATTTGCTAATTGTAATGCCCCTTTTTCCCCTTGTCCCTCCCTTCCCACCCATCCTCCCCAGTCCCTTTCCCTTTGGTAACTATTAGTCCGTTCTTGGGTTCTGTGAGTCTGCTGCTGTTTTGTTCCTTCAGTTTTTTTCTTTGTTCTTATACTCCACATATGAGTGAAATCATTTGATACTTGTCTTTTTCGGCTTGGCTTATTTCACTGAGCATAATACCCTCTAGCTCCATCCATGTTGTTGCAAATGGGAGGATGTGTTTTCTTCTTATGGCTGAATAATATTCCATTGTGTATATGTACCACATCTTCTTTATCCATTCATCTACTGATGGACACTTAGGTTGCTTCCATTTCTTGGCTATTGTAAATAGTGCTGCAATAAACATAGGGGGGCATCTGTCTTTTTCAAACTGGGCTGCTGCATTCTTACGGTAAATTCCTAGGAGTGGAATTCCTGGGTCAAATGGTATTTCTATTTTGAGTTTTTTGAGGAACCTCCATACTGCTTTCCACAATGGTTGAACTAATTTGCAGTCCCACCAGCAGTGTAGGAGGGTTCCCTTTTCTCCACATCCTCGCCAACATTTGTTGTTGTTTGTGTTTTGGATGTTGGCCATCCTCACTGGTGTGAGGTGGTATCTCATTGTGGTTTTAATCTGCATTTCTCTGATGATAAGCAATGTGGAGCATCTTTTCATGTGCCTCTTGGCCATCTGAAGAAACAAAAATGGGAGCAGCAGGTTGAAACCAGGTGAGGGTACTAGATTTAAGAACTCTTAGGGGCTGAGCAGGTTAAGGGGTTGAGGGAAAAAATTGTAAGGAAAGCTTCAACCCAACCTGAAAATGTGTCTACCAGTACTAGAAGGTATTGGTAGTGTTTTACTGAGGGCATATGAGCGAAGTAGAGCTGCCAGTTGGTCCCAGGAATGAGTCCTCGTGCTTGATGAGTGGGAAAGGAGGGGAAATCGAGCAGGTGAATTAGGATTGACCTTTTGGCAGATCTCGCATGAGGTGGTGTTTTCAAAAAGGTAATGTCTGAAGAGACAAGAGGTAGGTGGGTTTTAAGAAAGTGTAAAGGTTGAAGATTAGGATAAAATAGGTTATGTAAATAGGAGAGTATGGCCTTAGAAGAAGGTGATTTGGAGTCTATGGGAGAAGGGTTATTAGGCATGGAAGTGAGTGTACCCATCATAGAAGTCATTGCTGCCCATTTGGCTGCTTTGTCTGCACTGTTATTTCCCTGAGTGATGGAAGATTGATCTGACTGATGAGCACAGCAGTGTACTAGGCCTATGGCAGTTGGTAGGTATGAGGCCGCTGTTGGTTGTGTGATGTAGTTAGCATTTATAATGGAGCTGCTTTTGGTATTATTTAAGTAAAACTTTTAAATAAACAAAATTATTAAATATTGAGTACAGATGGTATATGAATGTGGTGTGTTTATGTAGGTTGTACTGAAATGACCAACATTAGAGAATGGTAAATGACAGAATTGCTATACTCCTGTAACAATGAAATGTCAAGAGGAAATGGGGTTTTAAGAATAATTTTGTTGTCCTGAACAAAAGCCACGGTAAGAGAAAGTCATCAACAGATCATAAATGTGAAAATATTCTCCTTGCTATAGTGATAAAATAGTGCATTTTCTAAAGATGCTAATTTTTGCTGTATTTTTAATGTAATTTTCCCGATCTCCTATATTAAAAAAAAATTTCTTATGGTACTTTTTTTTTTACAAGTATAACCTTAAAATTTTATGTAATCTAAGCAGTTGGTATTTGATTTTTAAAATCCTTAAAGAAGACTTTAAGTTTAAGAAGTCATCCTGGGCTTTAAATTCATAGATCTCATACCTTGTTTGAGTGTCACTAGAAAAGGATGTTTTTAAAATATTTTACTTTTTAATGTATGTGGGATTAATTTTTTCATACACTTTGAGAGATGGGTCTAAATTAATTTTATTTCCCTTAAATTCCAATTCAGTTATTCCTGTACAAATTAATAAATAGTTATTCATTTATGGTGGTTTCACTTTTATTTTCTAGAAAATTCACTTTTGGGGGGGATGAAATCAATTTCTGGACTATCTAGTTTGTGTTCTATATCTATTATTTCTTCCTTCAGTTGTGTTTTAATTATCATAGCCTTATATCACATTTAAATATCAAGTGTGACTAGTCCCATCTCATATTCTTCATTCAAAATTTTCTTTAATAAGCTTATCTATTTTTCTTCCTGAGAAGATCAGAATCTGGTCAGATTCTCCAAAATTTTCTGATTGTCAGTTGGATGTTGTATAAATCATTCTGAGAATTTTAACAGATTTAATACTTGTAATACAAATATGTGTGAATTTATGTGCATTTTCAATCAATTTTTGATGTTTCTGACTATACAACATAGAGAAGATGCAATGAATTAATCTCGATATTTTATCTCAGTTTCCTCCTTCACTTGAGCAATTTAGATGTACATAGTCCAATTGAATTTAACTTCTCTTCATTTTGCCTCTAAATGCCTGTTCGAGATGTAATCCAACAATCAAAGATCTAATGACTGGCCTCAGGGAGCAGAATAAAAGAAACAATGATAAAATTGTCAGTAAACGGATTTAGAAACTCTAGAAGGGCAACTCATATTTCAATTTTAACTTTCATTTTAATTTCTCAGTATTTCAAATAGAAACCCATGATCTCTTATCAAAAGGATCTTCACCTTGGGTGTTTATAAATTATTTTCACTCACTTCCTTTGCCCTCCTCATGTGGATGGTATTTGTACAGCAGGTTATCCTGGCCTGACTAATACTTGGTGCTCAAATCTCTCATGTCAGCAGAAAGCACTGATCAGTAGGTTGAATGATTCAATGGAAGTTTAATCTGATCGTGTTTTAGCCACATGTAAGAAACAACCTGCTATGAACTAGAATTGTAATGTGGGGAATTATCTTATTCCTTTAGGCCTTTCTTCCTTCTCTGCCCTGGCAAATGACTGCTAAGGGAATTTAGAACATGTGGCAAATGATTTGTTGACTTGACCATTGACCTGGACATCTTACCTTCCTGCAGGTAAAACAAAAGTAGGGTGTTACAGATTCTCGATTTCATTTATAAGGGCAAAGCACTTAAGTATATTCACTTAAGTTGCTTAGTGATGCAGTCTCATTTTCCTTTAAACTAGACTTCCATCTTTGAATTCAGATGTGAAAGCAAAACAAAGCCACCACCAAAACAAAGGCACCTGTCAGTAGAACACCTTAGGTGCAAAGACTGATGGCCCGAAGAAGAGAGCTGACGTGTTCAAAGCCTGCAGTGCAGGTCCGCAGCTGGAAGTGCCAGCAGGAGCTGATGTTGCCATCCGGAGTCTGGAGGCAGAGATTGGGCAGATCACTAATCTGAAGGAAAGGAGTCCTCTATTTGTGGCTGGCTAGGTGAGACCAGTTATGGTGCAGAAGAGCTGTGAAATATGATGCAGGAGACAGTAGAGAAACAAATGGGAAGAGAGAAAAACGACAGAAATGATAGGAACAGAAGAAACAGAAACCTTGAGAGTTGGTGCTGCCAATGCTGAAGACCGCTCGTACGTTGCTGGCCCCCCAGGGATTCACATCTTCCAGGATTTCCCTTGTGTGGTCTTCTGTCTTAGAACCTGAGTTGGGGTGGTGGCTTACTCTAACTAACTGCAAGTGGCAGATGGTGCCGTATTGGTTCTTGGTTTACCAAGCCTTAAAAAGTTCTGCTGTTGTGCTCTTAGGAGCCCCGATCTGCTATGAGAATTTTGTTACCCTGCTGGAGCTAAGTGGAGAGGCCATAGGAGAAGCCACATAAAGCAGGGAGGCCCTGGGGGGAAAGTCCAGCCATCCCAGTGTCCCAAGACAACCTCAGGCCTTACTGACCACCAGCTGGATGAATCCAGATGAGTGACCATTGGAAAATTAACATCCGCTAAGCCCAACCCAGACTGCACAATTGTGAGCAACTAAAATAATTTTTTTAAGCCACTACATTTTTGGGTAGTTTGTAATACAGCAAAAGATAGCTGCTATGATACTGGAGGCAAAGAGTCAGATCAAGACCCAGGGATGAATTACTCTTTGGGACAACATCGTGTAAAGTGAAGATGCAGGCCTGACACCACAGCAAGCTTGGTTCCTACCCTCACTTTGTGGCTTTTTTGCTCTGTGGCCTTAACAAGTTATTGAATCTTTTTTTTTTTGTTTCTGTTTTTATTTTTTATTTTGGTATTATTAATGTACAATTACATGAGCAAAATTATAGTTACTAGACTCCTCCCATTATCAAGCCCCCCCCACATACCCCATTACTGTCACTGTCCATCAGTGTAGTAAGATGCTATAGAATCACTACTTGTATTCTCTGAGCTATACTGCTTTCCCTCTGTACCCCCACCCCACTACATTATGTGTGCTAATTGTAATAGGTCATTTCCCACCCTTATCTCTCCATTCCCACCCATCTTCCCCAGTCCCTTTCCCTTTGGTAACTGTTAGTCCATTCTTGGGATCTGTGAGTCTGCTGCTGTTTTGTTCATTCAGTTTTTGCTTTGTTCTTGTACTCCACAGACAAGTGAAATCATTTTATACTTGTCTTTCTCTGCCTGGCTTATTTCACTGAGCATAATACCCTGTAGCTCCATCCATGTTGTTGTAAATGGTAAGATTTGTTTTCTTCTTATGGCTGAATAATATTCCATTGTGTATATGTACCACATCTTCTTTATCCATTCATCTACTGATAGACACTTAGTTTGTTTCCATTTCTTGGCTATTGTAAATAGTGCTGTGATAAACATAGGGGGGCATCTGTCTTTTTTTTCAAACTGGGATGCTGCATTCTTAGGGTAAATTGCTAGGAGTGGAATTCCTGGGTCAAATGCTATTTCTATTTTGAGTTTTTTGAGGAATCTCCATACAGCTTTCCACAATGGTTGAATTAATTTACATTTCCACCAGCAGCGTAGGAGAGTTCCCCTTTCTCCACATCCTTGCCAACATTTGTTGTTGTTTGTGTTTTGGATGGTGGCCATCCTAATTGGTCTAAGGTGATATCTCATTGTACTTTTAATTTTCATTTCTCTGATGATTAGCGATGTGGAGCATCTTTTCATGTGCCCATTGGCCATCTGAATTTCTTCTTTGGAGAAGTGTCTGTTCAGCTCCTCTGTCCATTTTTTATTTGGTTTATTTGCTTTTTGTTTGTTGATGTACATGAACTCTTTATATAATTTGGATGTCAACCCCTTATCGGATATGTCATATATGAATATATTCTCCCATACTGTAGGATGTCTTTTTGCCCTACTGATGGTGTCCTTTGTAGTACAAAAGGTTTTTAGTTTATATAGTCCCACTTGTTCATTTTTGCTTTTGTTTCCCTTGCATGGGGAATATGTTCATGAAGAAGTTGCTCATGTTTATGTCCAAGAGATTTTTGCCTATGTTTTTTCTAAGAGTTTTATGGTTTCATGACTTACATTCAGGTCTTTGATCCATTTTGATTTTACTTTTGGTATGGGGTTTCACAGTAATCCAGTTTCATTCTCTTACATGTAGCTGTCCAGTTTTGCCAACACCAGATGTTGAAGAGGCTGTCATTTCCTTTATATATCTATGGCTTCTTTATTGTATATTAATTGACCATGTATGTTTGGATTTATATCTGGGCTTTCTAGTCTGTTCCATTGGTCTATGGGTCTGTTTTTGTGCCAGTACCAAATTGTCTTGATTACTGTGACATTGTAGTAGAGCTTGAAGTCAGGGAGCATAATTCCCCCTGCTTTATTCTTCCTTCTCAAGATTGTTTTGTCTATTCGGTCTTCGGTGGTCCCATATGAATTTTAGAACCATTTGCCCTAGTTCATTGAAGAATGCTGTTGGTATTTTGATAGGGATTACATTGAATCTGTAGATTGCTTTAGGCAGGTTGGCCATTTTGACAATATTAATTCTTCCTACCATGAGCACGGGACGTGTTTTCATTTATTGGTATCTTCTTTAACTTCTCTCATGAGTGTCAGGTAGTTTTCAGAGTATAGGTCTTTCACTTCATTGGTTGGGTTTATTCCTTGGTATTTTATTCTTTTTGATGCGATTGTGAATGGAATTGTTTTCCTCCTTTCTCTTTCTGCTAGTTTATTGTTATTGTATAAGAATCCAACAAATTTCTGTGTATTAATTTTGTATCCTGCAACTTTGCTGAATTCAAATATTAGATCTAATTGTTTTGGAGTAGATTTTTTATGTACAATATCATGTCATTGGCAAACAGGGACAATTTGATTCTTCCTTGCCAATCTGGATGCCTTTTATTTCTTTGTGTTGTCTGATTGCTGTGTCTAGAACCTCCAGCAGGAGAGGTAAATAAAATTGGGGAGAGTGGGCATCCTTGTCCTGTTCCTGATCCTAAATGAAACGGTTTCACCTTCTCACTGTTAGGTATAATGTCAGCTGTGGGTTTGTCGTATATGGCCTTTATGATGTTGAGGTACTTGCCCTCTATACCCATTTTGTTGAGAGTCTTTATCATGAATGGATGTTGAATTTTGTTGAATGCTTTTTCAGCATCTATGGAGATGATCATGTGGTTTTTGTCCTTTTGTCTATGTGGTGGATAATATTGATGGATTTTCGAATGTTGAACCATTAGAAATGAATCTCACTTGATCATGATGGATGATCTTTTGATGTGTTTTTGAATTTGGTGTGCTAATATTTTGTTGATAATTTTTGAATCTATGTTCATCACGGATATTGGTCTGTAATTTTCTTTTTTGTTGAGGTCTTTGCCCGGTTTTGGTATTAGAGTGCTGCTGGCTTCATAGACTGAGTTTGGAAGTATTTCCTCCTCTTCTATTTTTGGATAACTTTCAGGAGAATGGGTGTTATTTCTTCTCTATATGTCTGGTAGAACTCAGATGTGAATCCATCTGGTGCAGGGGTTTTGTTCTAGGGTAGTTTTTTGATTACCATTTCAATTTCATTGCTGGTGATTGGTCTGCTTAGTTTTTCTGTTCCTTGTTTGGTCAGTTTTGGAAGGTTGTATTTTTCTAAGAAGTCCATTTCTTCTATGTTTTCCAGCTTGTTAGCATATAGATTCTCATAATATTCTCTTATAATTCTTTGTATTTCTGTGCGGGTCTGTCGTTATTTTTCCTTTATCATTTCTGATTCTGTATATGTGTGTAGATTCTCTTTTTCTCTTAATGAGTCTGGCTAGGGGTTTACTATTTTGTTTATTTTTTCAAAGAACCAGCTCTTGATTTCATTGATTTTTTTCTATTGTTTTGTTCTTCTCAATTTTATTTATTTCTTCTCTGATCTTTATTATGTCCCTCCTTCTGGTGACTTTGGGCCTCTTTTGTTCTTCTTTTTTCAAATTCAGTAATTGTGTCTTTAGACTATTCATTTGGGAATGTTCTTTCTTCTTTAAATAGGCCTGGATTGCAATATACTTTCCTCTTAGAACTGCCTTTGCTGCATCCCACAGAAGTTGTGGCTTTGTGTTGTTGTTGTTATTAGTCTCCATATATTCTTTGATTTCTATTTTGACTTGGTCGTTAACCCATTGATTAATTAGGAGAATGTTGTTAAGTCTCCATGTATTTGTGAGACTTTTTGTTTTGTTTCTAAAATTTATCTGTAGTTTCATACCTTTGTGATCTGAGAAGTTGGTTGGTAGAATTTCAATATTTTTAATTTACTGAGGTTGTTTTTGTGGCCTAGTATGTGGTCTATTCTGGAAAATGTTTCATGTGCACTTGAGAAGAATATGTATCCTGTTGCTTTTGGGTGCAGACTTCTGGAGATGTCTGTTAGGTCCATCTGTTCTAGTGTGTTGTTCAGTGCCTCTGTGTCTTTACTTATTTTTTGTCTGGTTGATCTGTCCTCTGGAGTGAGTGGTGTGTTGAAGTCACCTAAAGTGAATTCATTGCTTTCTATTTCCACCTTTAATTCTGTTAGAATTTGTTTCGCATATGCTAGCCCTCCCGTATTGTGTGCATATATATTTATAATGGTTATATCCTCTTCTTGAACTGACCCCTTTATCATTATGTAATGTCCTTCTTTATCTCTTGCTACTTTCTTCGTTTTGAAGTCTATTTTGTCTGGTACAAGTACTGCAACACCTGCTTTTTTCTCCTTGTTTTTTGTATGAAATATCTTTTCCATCTAGTCTGTGTATGTCTTTGGGTTTGAGGTGAGTCTCTTGTAAGCAGCATATAGATGGGTCTTGCTTTTTTATCCATTCTATTACTCTGTGTCTTTTGATTGGTACATTCAGTCCATTTACATTTAGGGTGATTATCGATAGATATGTACTTATTGCCATTGCTTGCTTTAGATTTGTGGTTACCAAAGTTTCAAAGGTTGCTTCTTTACTATCTCACAATCTAACTTGACTTTCTTGTTAAGTTATTGTAAACACAGTCTGATGTTTCTTTATTTCTCCCTTCTTATTCTTCCTCCTCCATTCTTTATATACTAGGTGTTTTATTCTTTGCCTTTAGTTAGTATTTAGATGGTATGCTTTCTTTGCTTTGATTTTATTTTCTCTGGTGACATCTTTTTAGCCTTAAGAGTGCTTCCGTCTAGAGCAGTCTGGTTAAGATATCCTTTAGAGGTGGTTTATGGGAGGCAAACTGTCTCAGCTTTCACTTCTCTGGAAAGTGTTTAATCCCTCCGTCATATTTAAATGATAATCATGCTGGATACAATATTCTTGGTTTGAGGCCCTTCTGTTTTACTACGTTAAATATATCATGCCATTCTCTTCTGGCCTATAAGGTTTCTGTTGAGAAGTCTGAAGATAGTCTGATGGGTTTTCCTTTCTAGATGATCTTTTTTCTCTCTCTAGCTGCCTTTAATACTCTGGACTTATCTTTGATCTTTGCCATTTTAATTATTATATGTCTTGGTGTTGTCTTCCTTGGGTCCCTTGTGTTGGGAGATCTGTGGGCTTCTGTGGACTGCGAGACTATTTCCTTCCCCAGCATGGGGAAGTTTTCAGCAATTATTTCTTCAAAGACACTTTCTATCTCCTTTTTTCTCTCTTCTTCCTCTGGTACTCCTATAATGCGAATATTGTTCCGTTTGGATTGGTCACAGAGTTCTCTTAATATTCTTTCATTCCTAGAGATCCTTTTATCTCTCTCTGCCTCAGCTTCTCTGTATTCCTGTTCTCTGATTTCTATTCCATTAACAGTCTCTTGCACCTCATCCAGTCTGCTGCTAATCCTGTCGATGGCTTTTCTCATTTCTGCATTGTCTTTCCTGACTTCCCTCACTTCCTCCCTAAGCTCTTGCATATTTCTCTGTAGATCTATCAGTGTGGTTATGACTTTTATTCTGAATTCTTTTTCAGGAAGATTGTACATTTCCATCCCTTCAGATTCCCTCTCTGGCGTCTTGGTCTGTATAAGCTTTGTTTGTACCATATTTCTCTGTCTTTTCATGCTCATAGAAGTGGTCACTGGTAGGTGCCACATATGTCGGTTGGGCTCTTTAAGAGTTAAAAAAAAAAAGAAAGAAGGGAAAGAAAAGAAAGAAAGAAAAAGAGAAGGAAAGAAAAGAAACAAAAGAAAAGAGAAAAAAAACCCACCAAAAAATAATAAACAAAAAAACCCAAAAGGAATCCCACTGCGACTGGATTCTGTGAGGATGCTGTAGGTGGCACTGTTGCTCCACTCTTCTGCAGCCACGGCCATGCCGCTCAACAGGGCCCTTTGTAGCTCTGGCCAGGGCGGGAACGAATGGGAGGCTGCTGATCTCTGTGGGAAATGTAAGTATGGCTACTTTTTCCCAGTCGCCAGACAAAGGGTCCAAAATTCCCCAGGACTCCCAGCCTGCAGGGCCGAGCACGCTGGGACGATCCTGCTCCTTCGTTGGGTCCCTATCTCCTTAAGTCTGCCAAAAAAAGCGCGTGCTTCTGTTTTGTCCCAGGAGCTGGGTGTGAGGACCCGGTGCATTTCCCAGCTCAGATCCTGCACCCTCTGTCTCTCCAATCTCTGAAACACCGTGCAATGTGTGTCAGTGCTCCTGGCGCAGGTCACCAGGGCTGGGTATTTCGCGGTCCTGTACTTCCACCTCCCTTCAGGCTGTGAATCCTCTCCTCCTGCCAGTGCGCTGGGGTGAGGGAGTGCTCAGGTCCTGCTGGGACGCGGCTCCGTATCCTACATGCCTCGTGGGTTGCCGAGTCCTCTCAGGTGTAGATGCAGGCTAGGGGCTGTCCTGTGTCTTCTGGTCTCTCTTTTAGGAATAGTTGTATTTGTTGTATTTTTATGAATATATATGGTTTTGGGAGGAGATTTCCACCGTCCTGCTCACGCCGCCATCTTCCCCGAACTCTGCCTAGTGAGGTTCTTTTTGTGGACTAGTACATGGTCTATTCTTTAAAATATTCCATGTGCACTTGAGAAGAATGTGTATCCTGTTGCTTTTGGATGGAGTGTTCTGTAAATGTCCATTAGTCCATCTGTTCTAATATGTTGTTTAGTACCTCTGTCTCTTTATTTATTTCTGTCTGGTTGATCTGTCCTTTGGAGTGAGTGGTGTGTTGAAGTCTCCTAAAATGAATGCATTTCATTCTATTTCCCCCTTTAATTCTGTTAGTATTTGTTTCACATATGTAGGTGATCCTGTGTTGGGTGCATAGATATTTATAATAGTTATATCCTTTTGTTGGACTGACCCTTTTATCATTATGTAATGTCCTTCTTTGTCTCTTGTGACTCTTTGTTTTGAAGTCTATTTTGTCTATACAAGTACTGCAACTCCTGCTTTTTCCTCACTATTAGTTGCATGAAGTACCTTTTTCCATCCCTTTACTTTCATTCTGTGTATGTCGTTGGGTTTGAAGTGAGTCTCTTGTAGGCAGAATATAGATGGGTCTTGTTTTTTTATCCATTCAGTGACTCTGCGTCTTTGGTTTGGAGCATTCAGATCACTTACATTTAGGGTGATTATTGATAGGTATGTACTCATTGCTATTGCAGGCTTTAGATTTGTGTTTACCAAAGGTTCAAGGGTAATTCCCTTACTATCTAACAGTCTAATTTTACTCATTTACTATGCTATTACAAACACAAGCTAAAGGTTTTTTTTTTCCTTTTCTTCCTCCTCTATTCTTTATATGTTAGGTATCATATTCTGTACTCTTTGTCTATCCCTTGATTGACTTTGGGAGTAAATGATTTGATTTTGCATTTGCTTAGTAATTAAATGTTCTACTTTACTGTGGTTTCATTTCCCCTGGTGACATCTCTTTAGTCTTAGGAATACTTCCATCTACAGCATCCCTCCAAAATGCACTGTAGAGGTGTTTTGTAGGAGGTAAATTCTCTCAGATTTTGCTTATCTGAAAATTGTTTAATCGCTCCTTCAAATTTAAATGATACCTTTGCCGGATAGACTGTTCTTGGTTTGAGTCCCTTCTGCTTCATTGCATTAAATATATGATGCCACTCCCTTCTGGCCTGTAAGGTTTCTGTTGAGAAATCTGATGATAGCCTGATGGGTTTTCCTATGTATGTGATCTTTTTCCTTTCTCTACCTTCTTTTGAAAGTCTCTTTATCCTTGATTTTTTCCATTTGAATTATTATATGTTTTGACGCTGTCTTCTTTTGGTCTCTTGTTTTGGGAGATTTGTGCACCGCCACAGCCCAAGAGTGTATCTCCTTCCCCAGTTCGGGGAGTTTTCAGCAATTTTCTCCTCAGTAACATTTCTGTCCATTTTTCTCTGTCTTTTTCTTCTGGTACCCCTATAATACGAGTATTGTTCCTTCTGGATTAGTCACACAGTTCTCTCAATATTCTTTCATTCTTAGAGATTCTTTTTTCTCTCTGTGCCTCAGCTTCATTGTATTCCCTTCTCTAATTTATATTCCATTTAGTGTCTCTTCTACTACATTTAATTTGCTCATAATTCCCTTCATTGTATGTTTCATTTCAGATATGGAATATCTTAATTATTGACTCCATCTTAAATTCATTCCGGGGTTCTTGAATATTTTTCTGTACCTCCATGAGCATGTTTATCGTTTTTATTTTGAACTCTTTTTCAGGAAGATTGGTCAGTTCAGTTTCATTTGGCCCTTTTTTGGGGTTTGTGAGATTTTGGTCTGAACCAGGTTCTTTTGATGTTTCATATTTCTATGTGGCGCCCTCTAGTGCCCAGAAGTTCTAGTCTCTGGAGCTGTTCAGCCCCTATAGTGATGTTGGGCATCATAGGGGAGTGGAGCTGGTGCCTGGGGGGTGGAAAGTTCTGTTTCCTAACTCTGGCTGCAGTGCCTGTCTCCAGTATCAGAGCAAGTGGGCCGAGCACACAAGTGTAAGTCTCTGTGCTTTGCATCTCTAGCTGTTGTAGGCACGGTCTCCCTCTGGCAGGCCTGATGCTAGCACAGTGACTACTGGTTTGCAATCCGATGACAGCAGGCCAGGAGGGAGGTGCAGCAGGCCGTGTGTCACAGTGGGGGGCCTCGGAACTGAGTAGCCAGCCAGAGGGATGGAGAGCCTGAAGCTCCCCAAAGTTCCCAATCTGCTGGGCAGAGCATGCCCAGACAACCTTGTTCACCTAGCCTTTCTCCCGTGCAGCAAGCTCCGAGCATTCCCCACCCTTTCAGCAGCCCTCTAGCTGCTAGGAAGCCTCTGAGACTGCCTGCCTTTCCTTTGTCCCAGAGTGGCTGGAAGTGGATCCTGTCCTCCACAAATGGCCAGAATCTCAGTCTGTCAAGTACTCTGCCTGCCCCAGCTCCCCAAACTCACCAACCTTCAGAGCACCACACAATGTACGTTTGTGTTCCAAATCAGGCTTCCAGGGCTGAGTGTTCATCAGTTCTAGGCTTCCATCCCCTCCCCGCTCCATTTATCTTCCTCCTGCCAGTAAACTGGGGTGGCAGAAGGGCTTGGGTCCCGCTGGATCAAGGCTTTGGTACGTTACCCTGTTTCTTGAGGTCTGCTCTGTTCATGAGGTCTGTATGCGGTCTGGTGCCACCTTCTTTCCTGTTGCTGTTTTAGGGTTAGTTGTATTAACCATATTTTCATACTATATGTGGTTTTGGGAGGAGTTCTCTGTCTCACCTCTCACACCTCCATTTTGAATCTCTTCTAAGTTATTTAATTTTTCTGGGCTTCAGTTTTGTTATTTGTAAAAGGAGAACATTTCTTTCCATCCAGGATAGTTAAGAAATGAAATGAATTAAAGTTTGGGGAACATATGAAGTGCTCACCAAATGTTAGTTATAGTTCCTTCCCTCCCTCGTTGCAGACCCCTCATCCTCTGAGAGGATAAAGTGTCCATATTACATGAACTCATATGGGTAGGCCTGTGACTGGCTAAAGGGTGTTCTGTCATAGGTGAGCTTTACACTGTGTGAATGTAGTTGATAAACAATCACTGGTTTATATGAAAAAGTGGTAAACTCCTCAAATACAAGTGGTGTATTTTTTTCAATGATGGCAGGATGGGGGCCACTGCTGGAGTAAATGCACATTTATGTCTCTGTCCCAGACAATCCATACCTGCTTCACTGGAGTACCGCAGTATTCTCGTAGACTAAGTTTGATTCATCAAGGAATATTGACCTTACATTCAGCCTATTTTATTGCAGAAGGCATGAAGGCATAAACTAGAATCCATAAGATTTTCACTAAAAAGCATTACTATCTCAAAAGCATTATTGTCTCAATTGTTTGTAAAGTTCACCTAGGCAAAAACTGAATATTTTGAGCAGTGCTTGATACAATTTTGCAGTGGTAAAGGTCCTCCCTTGATAGTGAAAGGTGATTTGTGGCCCTGGGAAGAAAGATGTCCCCTCTTGTGTGTCTGAATTATGTTGAAGTTCTGAAAACACCATTCCAAGCCAAGTGAGGGAAATGCACACAGACATATACACACACACATGAAATAAGGAGAAAAGAAAGAAACCTGCCCTGGCCTCAGTTTCTAATTTGGAGAATGAGAAGGTCAGACTAGAAGTATCTCCAATGTGACTTCCAGCTCTGAATGCAGAAGACATCTCAAATCCTATGCCTGTGTTATCCCTTTGTGGACAGTGAGATTAAAGAACCAGGTTGTTCTCCAGCAAAACTTTAATTGCAGAGCTTTAATTAGAAAAAGAATCAAAATTCTCCTTTAGATTATGTTTTGTAATTTTATTTTTAAATGTGTTTTTATTGTTTCCATTTTATTTTAGAGAAACTAAAGTAACAATTTGCCAAATTACTGTACACATTTCCTTGCCATACAACTGCCCTAGAAATGTACCTAAAACAATTTACTAAAATGTATTTTTAATGAGCAACTTAGATCCCTGAAATTTGACTTAAATATTTTTTCCCCTTTGACCTCTTATAGGACTTGGATTTCCATATTACTGTGCCAAGAGCAGGGCAAAGGAATTTGGCTCCATCTAGTAATTTGTGTTGGTCTAGCTCAAAGTTGTTTTTCTCTTAATGGTTTAGGAGAGTCATTCGAAGGTTATGATTGTAGTAATAAAAGTTCCAATGGGGTGGGTAGGTGAATGCCCATGTAACGTTTAGCCTATGAAAATGGCCATATCCAGAGCTTATGCAGAGTAAATTCTTACCAGGGATTCTGAGTAAGGGCTTGTCGACATGGAGGAAAGCATGAAAGAATAGGAGAGCTAAAATCAGTCCTTCCTTCTCCAAATTAGGTCCCTCAATTATAGTGGACATTTGTTTTTGCCCCTTATCGTGGTGTGAGGGGAAGATACCTCCCCAGTGTCTCCCTGTGTGGTTCCAGAATGCTGACTCATTCCCAGACTTCACAATGGAGCATGTACCTGAGATCACAGTTTCTTAAATTTTCTGTGGTGAAGGACTAATTTCCTCCCCCACATCCTCATCCACTGTGAACTGCTACTTGCATAAAATAAAGTACAAACAAATCACTGGAAAAATGATGTACAAAAGACAGAGAAAATATAAGTCTCAATTTTTTACTTTAGATTCAATTACTCTGTGAAATTGCAGTAAAAGTTTCTAGCCATCTTCAATTTCTGTATTTATCTCGTTGCAGATATTAGCAAAAATGTGGAACTGGCACTGGTCCACAGACCATACTTTGAGTAGCACTGACTTAGACTAATCCAATAGTATTCTCTGGATCCCAGTATTTATTCCAGAGCTGTTCCTATGACCTGAGCTGGTCCCATTCACCTGAATGTTGGGGTTTTATGTTTCGAGAACACTAGGTCAACGATTCTTGTTTTTTCCTGGCTGGATGCCCTCTTCAACCACAAGACAAGTGGATTGAGAAAAGTCAGCATTTAGAAAGCATAAGCAAGGGATAGAGAGTCAGAAGCTGGATCTATTCCTGTATTGTGTATAAATATAAGCTAATAAATTACAATTTTTGCTTCAGCCTGAATTCATCTGGTTTTCTATCATCTGTAAGAGACAGTCTTAGGTGATACAATGATTAATTTGCTATTTTCCTATGAGCTCTTAGTCAGCTTCTCTTTTGCCAGCATCTTTCCAAAATAAGAGATCTGGGTATGCCATTCTTTTTGTCATGAAAACCTTAGCTTCCCACTGCCCTCCGTACAGAGTTCACACTTCCTAAACTGTCAATGAAAGTCTTTCAAAATCAAATCCCCTTTACTTTTTCAGCCCAATTCTTTGCTGCTCTCATCCTGAGGCACATACCCTATGCTTTAGCATGATCAAGCATGTATTTTCATTTATGTTATAGGTTAGCTTCTGTTCCCTTTGGCTAAATTGCATTGCCTCTTCCCACACCCTTTTCCGACTTTCTAAGAACAGAACCCTGAGAACATAATGTGTTTATTACTTTCAAATGTTAAGCATTATGCATCACCATCATTCCTGCTGATTCAAGGGCTAATTTTGAGTGTTGGCAGGAAGGCAAATTGATGCACCCAGACATTTGATAAAAGCTGCACTTTGACCCCAAAGTCTTATTTCACAGGGAGTTTAATATGGTTATACTAACAAAGTCTCAGAAAGCAGTTAGCTTAGACAAACTTTAAGCTGTCACTTTAAGTTTCCATAAAAATGAATAAGCAAAAAATGAAAATGTATATCCACATCAAAACATGTACACAAATGTTCACAGCAGATTTATTCATAAAAACCAAAAATGTGTTAACAATCCAAATGTTCAAACAATAAATGCATGAAGAATAGGTGATATCCATACAATGGAATATTATTTGGTATAAAAAGGAATGAACTACTGATACATGCTACAACATTGAGAAACTTTGAAAACATGAAGGTAAGTGAAAGAAGCCAGATTAAAAAAGCCACATATTATATGAATACATTTATAGTAAATGTAGAGAATTGACAAATCTGTACAGAAAGTAGGTTAGTGGAAACTTAGGGCTGGTAGGAAATAGAACATTGAAGAGTTGGAGGCTGACGGGAACAGAGGTTTGTTTTAGAGGGGTGAAAATTTTCTAGAATTGATTGTGGTCATAGATGAACAACATTGTGAATATGCTAAAAGCCATTGAATTGTACACTTTTAATGGGTCCTTTGTATGGTATGTGACTTAAGTCTCAATAAAGTGGTTTAAAAAAATAAAGTATATAGGAGCTTTATTCATAGTTACTCAAAATGGTAAGCAGCTGAGATGTCCTTCATCAGGTGAGTGGGTAAATCAACTGTGGTACATCCAAAGAACGAGTCATTATCAAGCACCAAAAAAGGAATGAGCTATTAAGTTGTGAAAAGACGTGGAGGAAACTTAAATCATATTACTAAGTGAAAGAAGCTGATCTGAAAAGTCTGCACTCTGTATGATTGCAAACATATAACATTTTGGAACAGGCAAAACTCTGGAGAGTAAAAAGGTTAGCATTGCTAGGAGTTACAAGGGAGGGTGGGATGAACAGGTAGAGCACAGAGGATTTTTAGGGCAGTGAATCTACTCAATGTGACACTATAATGGTGGATGCATGTCATTAGACATGTCCTCCCTCCTTCCCTCCCTCCTTCCCTTCCTTCCTCACATACAGTTCATAATCTAATGACATGCCACACCCATAGAAGGGACATAACCAAGAGTGAATCCTAATGTACACTGATAATGATGTGTCAGTGTCGGTTCGTCATTTGTGTCCTGCTCTGGGTCTGGATCTTGATAGTGGGGGAAACTGTGTGTCAGGGGAGGTCAGGAAGCATATAGAAAATCTGTACTCTGTACCCAATTTTTCTATGAACTTAAAATTTTCCTAAAAAATAAAATCCAAAGAAAGAAGAGGGAGGGGAAGGAGGAGAAAGACAGAATGAAGTCCTGAATACCTCACAAGCCCCATCTCAGTCGCCCCAACCTTGAAATTTTCCCTGACCCCTCTCTCCTCTCTTTCCTGGGAGAATTAATTAGTCCTTTATCAGTGTTTTCATTTTGTTCTTATTCCTACTTCCTTTCTAGTTTGTATTATGTTACTACAGTTGTTTGCAGGTCTCACTGTACTGTGACCATGCCCGAGGGCAGAGACCATGCCTTATTCCATTGATTTTTCTACTAGAAAGACTGCATAGTTTTAACTTCAGAGGAAGAATATGTCCCAGCCTGGGGCAAATTAACCTCTGAAGCCAAAATAAGACAAGGAGAATTTAAGCGAGAGAAACCAGTTTATTACTTACAAGCAGTCATCTACTGCTCACCCATGTCTCTCATGACCCGCCTGCCAAGTCCCCACCCAACCTGTCCTGTCCAGGTATAAGCTCGTTTCCCACCCAAATTTTAAGTCATCTGTTAACATGGAGATGGACTACTTCTCTCCACTCCTTGGAAACACCTATTGATATAGAGATGCACTAAGGCCAGGCAGGAGATTCTGGAAATGCTACAATTTGACCCACAGCCCACCCCTCCAGACATATTGACTCACAATCTACTCTATCCCAATCTACCAGAATGGCCCTAGTGCGAAAAAACTGGGGCTCTGTAACCAGACTAATAACATACAATAACAACAGCAATAAAATCATGATAATCCTCACACCGGAACACACAGATAGGTTCAGAGTCCTATTCAAATTAAGTCCATAGCTCTCCCATTCCACAGGAGGCCAGTAGCTGAACGGTTAGGGAGTTCATTGCACTCATCATGCAGCAGCTACAGCCAGGCCACAAGTCCAGGCCACAGGCATTGTAGAAGAAAATAAACTTAAGGGCAATAAGATACATGTTTTAATGACACCAGGATGGGCAATTCTTGTCCATCAGGTAGGATGCATGCAAAAGAATGTTCCTGTGATTGGACAATGGCAGGAATGGTATCTCATCCTGGTCTAGTATACCAGACCTTCACTTCCCTAGCTGTGGGAGTTACAGATGCGTCAATATATAGGGCTATGGGAGGTACATGTACTGGCCATAAAGGTAAAATAAAACTTCCCTGTAAGAGGCTCTCACCTCCCAGATGTGTTGGGTATACAACTGTGATCTTTGGGAGCCACTCTGCTGTTACTGCAGGAACACACAGGAGGCAAGCTTCCAGTCCTGTTCTCCAAAGCGCAAGAAGGGCCAGGCATCACTGGTCCATGTGTCAAAATGTGTAGGGCCACATCCACTCAACAGTGTCTCCGGGGTTTAATGCAGCAGGCGCAGGGAGCATGATGTTGCTCTGCTGGCCATATCCTATCTTCAATAACTCCTCTTTGGTTTGGTTTGCACAAACAGTTGTATAGAGAGGCAGCAATGTGTGTTAGCATATCCACAGGGTTCAAGGCTCCTTTTTCGGGCTCCTCATTCATACGCCATAGCACTGTCCTCCATAAGTGAACTGACCAGGCCCACAGACTTGGAGTCCGACTTTAGTCCAGATTTCAACAAACCATTGTACCTGTCTATCATTCCTGAACCGGTAGGGTTATATGGTACATGAAACTTCCACTTTATTCGTAATTGCTGCACCCATTCTTAATGCATATTTAGTAAAGGGGGTATCTTTATTGCTCTCAATCACCTGTGGCCAGTCACAGGCTGCAACGAGATGCCCTAGGTTCTTCTTGTTCATTTGCTTCTCTGCACAACATGCAGGAAAAGCAACTAGTAGTTCTGTAGCCATGTCCACTCAAGTTACAGCATACCGATATCCTTCCGATATTTGCAGAGGCCCAGTGAACTCTATCTGCCACCTGACAAGGGGTATCAGCCCCTTTATTATTGTCCCATGTTGCTGCAGGACTTGCTGTTAGTCCCTCTTAGGGCACAAAGGCACTGTCGAGCTCTGCTGACTTCTTCAAAGGTCAATGGCAAGCCCCACCAATGGGCTACAGCCCACATTGTCTTTTGTCCTTCATGCAGCAAATGCTGATGTAATCATTGTGCTACATCAGAGGCAGGCTTTCCTTCTAGCCAGGGCACCTGGGCCAATGTGTTTGCTTCATATTTCCCTGGGGATACCAAAGGAAAATGGCCAGTCACATGCTATATGGTAACTGTCAGTCTGACCAGAGGAACATAGGTCTTGCCACAACTCTTTCCCTGAAAGGAGCTGGTGACCAGCCATCCAATTGGCATGGTACCATTTTGGGAGCCACAGGGTCATGCCCTGATAGATGGCCCAGCAGTCAGTGCAGACAACTACAGGGGAGGGCTCCTGGGTAATCACAAGCCATACTGCCCAAAACTCAGCCCGTTGGCTGCTCTTCCCCTCTCTGTCCTCCATCCATATTGTCTCAGCATGGAAAGCCACAGCCCTGCACTTCGGGGACATCCCACATCTGGAGCTGTCTGCATTCCAAGCATCGCCAGGTATAGGGGCTTTTCCTTCCCTCCTGATCAGTACTCTTGACTACCAATGGCTCAAAAGGAAGTTATTTCTGGTTTCCACTGGTATATGTCACTGGACCCAATAAGCATTCGAGTTCTCCATTGAAGGGGCTAGTGGACAGGGTGCTATGCTGCTGTAAACATGCGCCCCATTTGGCCAGTGTGGGCCTCTCTGCCAGAACACTCAATGGACATTGAGTCCAGTCTCATGCTCACCCTGTAATGGGATAGGTGTTATCATCTTCATCAGAGCTGTTCTGGTGATAGGCTCCATAGCCAGCAATGTGTGCTACACAGCAACCAGTTGCTTCCTTATCAAGGTATACTGAACCTCTGCTCCTTTCCATAGTTGTGACCAGAATCCTGTAGTTTGGTGTGCTCATTCAAGCTGCTGCGAAAACCCCATCCATAACCTGTACAGCCTTGACTGACCACTTAGCAGCAGTAAAAGCAGCTGCACATGTCTTATCCCAGTCCCACCTGATGCCCTTTCGTACTAACCAGTATAAGGGCTTCAGAATTTGTGCCAAGTGCAGGACAAACACTCCAGTAACCCAAAAGACCCAAAAAATCCTATAATACTGCCACAGTGGTAGGGTTAGGGAAAGTCTGGACCTTGTCTATGACTGCTTCTGGGATAACTTTAGTTTTACCCAAATAAGCACCCCCCAAGAATTTTACAGACGAACCAGGGCTCTGAACCCTGGTACTATTCACAACCCATCCTTTCTCTTGTAGATGTGGCAGCAGTCTAGCAACTGCCCCTTCTAAATCTGCAAGAGTTTCAGGTGTGAGCATATCATCATCAATGTAGTGATACAACTGCACCATTGCGGTTTTTTCCATGTGGACAAAACCTGGGCTACTAGTCTGTGACAAATGGTGGAACTGTGGAGGTATCCCTGTAGAAGGACAGTGAATGTCCACTTCCGGCCTTCCCACATGAAGGCAAACTGTTCCTTTCTTTCCTGTGCTGTGTCAATAGAAAAGAAAGCATGTAGCAAGGTCTATAACATAATAATATGTTCCCAGCTGATGGCTGAGGGTGTCAAGAATGGCAGCTATAGAGGGGACAACAGCATGCAAATGCTGTATGATTTATTTAATTCCCTGTAGTCCATGTCATATGCCAAGAACCGTCTGGCTTTTTCACTGGCCATGCTGGGAATTAAAGAACTATGAGTGCACTTTATTATGCCCACCTTCTCCATCTCCTGTAGAGTTTCTCCAATTTCCTTGTGCACCCAGGCAATTTATACTGCTTAGTGTTTGTCACCTGCCAAAGTGCAGGCAGAACTACAGGTGGGTGCTTGGCATGTCCCCTCAGAACTGCCTTTACCACACATACCCTCTGTCTGAACTCACCTGCAGAGGTCTGTAACCACAGGCCCTGCAAGATATCTACCCCTAAAATATATTCAGGGATTGGAGAAATGTACACAGTATATTCATTTGGGGGTAATTGCCCTATCCCCAATGAGATTTGGGCTTTCTTTACCCTAATTGCCTTACCCGCATAGCCATCTTTCACAGCAAGGGTCTAGAGAAAACGCTCAGGGTTGTCATAAATCAGAAAACACTCAGCTCCTCTGTCCACCAGTGTCAGGACATGTTGTACACTTGGGATCCAATGAACTGATAATTCTACATATGGCCTCCGGTTTCCACCTCGCCGCCCTAGGTAGGGACCTTGACCCCACCCGCAGTAGAACCATGATGCCCAGTTGTCCTCCTGTGGGGGTGAGGGCCCAGGTGAATCCTGAGTACTGTCCCAGAGGAAGTTCTTCAGGTACACAGGCCGGGCGGAAGGTCTTGACTATGGTTTCCTTTTCCTGGACCTCAGCAGCTGGAACTGATGCTCTGGATTTAATTGGTACCACAGTTCTAACAAGATTCTACTGGGCTTCCCATTAAATTTTTCTGTCCCTACCCCTGCCTTTTTCAAATCAACCTACATCTAGGTCTTTGAGACCTTCACAGGGCCTTTTGCACTTCTCCTTTCAGTTGTAGCCCATACTTCCCTCTGTGCCCATATTGTTTCAACTTCCTCCTGATTTGCTAAAGCACGAACATCCTCACTTATGTGTTGCCATATGCAGGGGGTGAGAATAGTCATTAGGGACCCAAAGGGAAATGTAGGACGTGTATGCAGCACCAGATTTCTCATTCCTATGGTGAACAACTCCTCATCAGGGCCCTTGGGGTCCATATTATAGATGATATTTTAATACCCATTTCCTACAATACCTGTTGGAGCTCTACATATGTTTTCCAACTACTGGGTAAATCACTCTGATTAGGCAAAACTGCCCTGATGACAGCTGTCAGTCATTCTAGAAGTGTCTGATTCCCTGAGGCATGACTGGAACTTTGCAACCACTGCCAGAGGGCAGGGTGAGTCATCAGGAAAGCCAGTCTTCTCATCTCAGTACCAGACATGACAATGTTTTCAACCCCTATATCCCAGACACGTAAAAGCCATGTAGGCAGAGATTCTGATGGCTTCTGCCTGTATTAGACGTTCATGTCCACCAGCACATCCTGGGTTTAGGGGTGGACCCTGGAATGCTCTGAAACTTCTGAAGGGTGCCTCTCCTCCCCCTGAGGAGTCCGCAGTTGTTTCAGTTTTATAATTTAATTACAGCTGGGTGGGCCTTTAATACAGGAAAGGCTGGTATCTCGAGCAGTGACCTCTGCTGCGGATTGGCCCATGGCACCGTCTCATCTCCTCCCCCCAGCTGCTCCAGCATCTCCGTGGATGAAGGCACCAGTCTTTCCTCCTCCTCCCACACAGCCTCCTGCAATGTGGCTTCTCCTGCCTCCTCTCCCCTCACCATTGCTAACGAATCTTCTTGGAAGGTGATCTGTTTTCTCAATAACTAGTTCTCCTCCTTAAAGGTATTGCATAGGTCATTGCGTGACTCCTCCAAGTGATGCTGAAGTGTGTCTCTCTCCTGCCAAAGTCCCTCTCTCTCCTCAATAACCCTCTCAATAACCCTCTCTTTCTCCTCAATAGCCCTCTCTCTCTCCTCAGTAACATTTTCCACTATCTTGAGGAAAAAAGACACTATAATGCCAGCTGCTACATGGCCACTCAGGGCCTCTAAGCAGTCTTCTTTCTCACAGAGGGCTAATTCTGTAGCTTCTGTTGTCTCCACCCTTCTCCAGATCTGTGGAAGGCCCCACCCCTCTAGGTGGTGCTTTACCCTAGACCAATTCCCCACTAGGGTCTCCCAAATTGGATGTCCAATAGATAGGCGCTCCCAGATGAAGCTGCACCCTCTACTGCTGTATCCACTGGGGCCTCCCCTCTATACAAAGGTGGAGTCCCGGGCATCTCCCCCTTGTCTCTACGGGAAGCCCGCCCAAAGGTCACACCCATTTAGACAGATTTTGGGTTCAGAGGTCCTGCCAACTACTGCCAGATGTAACTCCGAAGAGAGGAAATCCCGGGGCAAAATACATGGCTCAAGCCAAAATCAGTCAAAGGGAGAAATAAAGTTTAAATATAATTTATTGCCTACAAAAAGTCGTCTGGAGTATCTCTCCTGCTGCTGTGGCAGAAGTGAGTGAATCCTCTCCCCAACCTCTCAGGTTCAGATAAACCCTTGGTCGCCCAGGTAATTACCCTTTGATATGGAGATGGACTACTTCTCTCCTCCCCTTGGAAATGCGTGTTGATATATAGATGCACTAAAGCCAGGTGAGAGATTCTGGGAAATACTGCAATTTTGCACACAGGAGTAGAGTTCACCAAAAGTGTGTCATTTGAATGACTGAAGACATCATACAGCTACTATTTTGAATGCAGTTTTAAAGAATTTTGCCCCAGAATCTGTTCTTCAGCTTTTTGGTGTCCTGAAAACTGCTGTCTCTGTGTGGCTCATCCCATGGACAGTGATCAGGATGGGAGATAATATTGAGGATGCCCTTAGAAAATTGAGAATAAATGAGAATTCCAAATTAATGACTTACCTACACAGAGTCTCCTGAAATAGCAGCTATTTTCAACTACCACAGCTTTTGGAAAAATTCCTTCTTGGAGACCATATGACCAAGTGCAGTATGAAATCTGGGACCACACTTCTGCGGTGATATAGGTCAACTGGGAGGATGCCATGGAAGATCTCCACAGGAGATCATCTCATTCCACCAGAAGCCGTCTACCTGTGCAGCTCCCACACGGCTGCATGGAATGTTCTTGTGAGACCTTTATCATCAGGCTTATGGGTTAGATATATGTAAAGTGTGTGAGCTCTATGTCTTGGAAGGATGACATTTTAAACTTTTATTATTCATTTATGTCTTCCTGACAGTCATATGTGATATCGTTCTTGAAATAGGGTTTTAAGAGGGCAATACAGAAAATCTATAAAGACACCGACACTAAGAGTAAAGAGAAAAATGCACCTAAGAGGTGATGGAAGAAGAAAAATAGCTTTTCTTTACTTCCCAAATTGGCCAGCATATAATGGACAAAAGTGAATCTTCTCAGTCATACCACTGTTTTAATTTCAGGACTACTGTGTACTCTTTATTTTTAGAAGTCACTTAAAATTGAAGTAGTCAGGGTTCTGCTACTTGCTGAGTGATCTAGGGGACTCAGTTATCTTCTCTGAGCTTCAGTTTTGTTCTTTGATAAAAGGGGCACAGTAATACCTGTCTTCCTTACATCAGAGGGTGGTTGTGAGATCACAAACTAAAATGCTTTCTAAATTAGACGAATAAACTTATTATTTATACCCTATGTTAGTGTAGAAAGGGCAAGTGCTATGAACCTCTCCTACTAAATATCAATGGAGTTTATTTTTGTGGTTGTACCTTTAGTTATCTTTTTCCTTTAAATTTTGAAAAGGAATGTAATTGTTATTTGGGAAAAAACCTCTGGACTGAAACTTGTGGGTTTTAACTTAATTCGCCCAAACATATGGAAAGATATCTGGCCAACACACTACACTTTAAAAAAGAAAGCTGCTCTTTGACTACCTTCTCAAAGAACTGGTAGTGTGCATGAGAAAACTGCAGAGTTTAGACATGCAGGGAAGCCTTCCTAAGAAGCATGATATATGCTTGACCATTTATGTCCCACAGTATCTATGGCTCCTGTGGTCTATTCCAGAGCTCACTTGGCAATTCAAAAATGTGGCGGGGCTGGGGCAGTAGGAGTGGGAGGTGCACCTCTATGCAGCTGGCTAAGTCTTGACCTTTCATGCTTTTCCCTAAACTGGAGCCATAAGGTCCTTAAGGACACAGACCATGACTTATATGTACCTGTGTCTTCTTGTTTCCAGCAGTAAATATTTCTTATATGAATATTAGGCTGTGGCTGAATATCAAGGTCAGGAAGAAATAGTGCCCTTGGCAGATTTTACTTTCAAAGCAGATTACCTGTTTATGCATAATTGAGAGGAGGCTCTGCCAGTTTGTGAAGGCAGTTGTACTCTTCGACAGGAGATCAAATAACAGTGCCAGGCCATGGGTGTGAAATAAAGGGCATCACAGTTTAAGAAAGAGAAGTTTGGAGACAGTTCAGAGGACAGCTGTCATGTCGATAAGGAGTTTAGAAAGGAACAGGTAGGAAGAGTGGAGAGAAACATTGGGGTTATGTACACCTGACAAGGGAGCCTGAAGAAAGTGCTGGGGAGGTGCTTTTTGAACATGTGTGGGGAGGTTATTCCAGAGCCGAGCTTCTTAAGCTTTTTCTGGGGCAAGGAATTCTTAGGAGAAGATTATACTTACAGGGCACAAAAGGGTAATCATGTCAGGCTGCTGGAGACTAGAGGCTGTCCTAAGGCTTTGGCACTCCTAGGTCCCACCATGCCTCCAGAGGACTGAGGGGATCAATAGCTTAGCAGAGTGTAACCTACCTGGCCTTTGGGAGCTTTATGCACTGAATGTTATGTTCCCCAAATTCAGTGTTGAAACCCTAATCCCAATGTGATGGTATTAGTTGGTGGGGACTTTGGGAGGTGATTAGGTCCTGAGGTTGGATGAATGGGATTAGTGCCCTTACAAAAGAGACCCCACAGAGCTACGTCAATCTCTTTCCTACAGGAAGTTTCAGGAAGAAGTCAGTTTTCTGTAAAGTAGACGGTAAGCCTCACCAGACACTGAGAATGCTGGTGCATTGATCATGGATCTCCTGGCCTTCAGAAGTGTGCAAAATAAATCTTTGTTTTCTAAGCTACCTTATCTATGCTATTTTTGGTATATCAGCCTGAGCTAAGAGAGGGATCTGTACACCTGTTATAAAATTCATGTACAGGGCAGGAACTGTCTGTCTTTAAAGTAGAGTTAGAAGTACGGTTAGAATTTTAAAAAAATGTACTATTAAAATAAAATAGTTGAACTGAAATGTTTTTCTTCGATTTGAACATACCAGATTGGTTTGTGAAAGGATGTGTGCATGTATGTGTTTTTATGTGTATATGGAATGTCCCAACAGTCTGCATGTAGTTTAACTTCACTCACTTCAGGGAAACAGTGCTACAGACTGACTATGAAGATCAAGATCATTTGAAGGGTTAATTATTTACATTTCTTTTACATTGAATTTAGTTGTGTGAATGTTGAATAATGAATTATTCATTTTAAAATTTGAGTCAGCCCCTCTGATTGAGTATGGTAAAGCCTGACTAAAACAAAAAACTTAAGCATGCTAATTAACATTCACAAAACTAAGTAAGTGTAAAAGAGCTTTAATGCCAATATCTTGGTTTGTAAAGCAAAAAGATTCTACAGGAAAAACGGATTTGAAGACATGTAGAATCCTGAGTGTAAATGTTCTTTGGTACCAGCGAAAATTCCAGGCAGTATCACAGGCAATATCAGTCACAGATGAAACAAGCCGAAAGTTTCATTACGGTAATATATGATATGAAAGGGTAGAGTTGGAAAACAGGACGTCAGTCTAGGGAAGAGGGACCTGGAGGTCCCAGGAGGGGCGGGGCATCTGCTGGGCTGGGGGTGTGGGAGGGGCAGGGGGCACATGTCGGCCCCTCCCCAGACACCCTTTGTGACTCCTCAGTGCTCTGTGATGCAGGTTTGGGACGAGAGTCGAGTCCCTGCACTCTCAGAGCTCAGTTACCTCAGGTAGCTTGAAACACGGAGGTCAGACAATGGAACCTTCTTTCATTTCTGAACAACCTACTCAGCTGAGTCTGAGCTTTGGCTGGGGAACCCTGAATATTGACCCCAGCTTCACTGTCCTGTGTGGGTTGGGGTTCATCCTTCTTTCCCTATATTACCTGGTGGGGATGCTACGTTCACCAACCAGAGGGAAAATGCAATACAACAACAAGGTAAGGTCCCCTGGGAAGACACCCAACAGGGACTCTTCACTGTCATTTCCACTTTTAGTCCCACATTTTTAAATGAGTTTGGTTGGTTCAGACACCCAAGATGGGAAGACTGAGGAGAACACAGAATTTCATTTTTCTGGGAAAAACCGGGCAGTGTGAAGGGTTTATCTGGGACTGTTACTATTCGAAGCTCACAGCCTGACTGGGTGTGGTGGCTGGTTCCAGGATAAAATTCCCAGCAGTGATTTTGTGGCCCTGGATTGGGCAATTTAGAGAGCTTGGGATCTGCAGGAGAACAGAGTTCCCTGAACTTGACCTTGAGTTACATTCTCATGTCCTGCATCACTGGACCAAGCCTTCCTTCCTGGTGGGTGGATGTGGAGAGCAGTGCCGAGCTTCTGAGAGCCTTTGGCAGAGGCTGAGGCCCAAGCTCTGTCCCGGGACACATGGTCCCACCTGAGGGAGCACAGAGAGTGCTGCTGGCCTGAGTCTGAGCCTGCCTCGAGCAGAGGCCTTCTGACTGGAAATATCAAGGGTGCACCTCATACGCAAAATCCTTCTTTGAGTTTTTCAAACAAGTACAAATTGAAAGGACTTTAAAGTTTAAAAAAGGAGCACAGAATTGTATTAGTTAAAATAGAGTCATATGATTCTTGGATAATGAATGTCTGAGTTTCCTAGAGAAAAGAGCCAGAGAAATGAGTTCCAGACCCTCATACTTTTCCTTTTGTTTTCAGCATCAAGGCAGAGCCCAGTGGAGAAGGCGAGGTGGCACACTGAGGGGTAAGTGTCTGCCTATTGCACATGAATGCTCCAAGAGTGACCCTCCTGTCCTTTCCATGAGGTCCCAGGTCCATGACCTCTGAGGGTGTCAGGTGCTAGAGAGAGTCTAGCTACTCTCAGAAAGCATATCTCTTAGAGAGGCTCATGGGAAGTCTGTCAGGGCCTGCCACACTTGTCAGATTCCCTGCTTTGCTGTTCCACAGGCACGAAGCAGAGATGGACCTGGGTAATGGGTGTTGCCCAATAGGTGGTAAACTTGTGTGAGATGTGGAGTCAGAATTTTTCTGTCTCTTGATTTGGGAAAGTACTCTGACTTCCTGGATACTCAGATTCTTCTATGAGAAACTATTGACCTGTATGCTTCACATGAGTGGTATGAGCATCACATAACATATGTGACTGTATTTTGTAAATACGGCAACATACTCATGTGAACCTTGTTAATATTATTATTGACCATTTGACCTCATCTATTGAATCTTGGGGCTTTCAGACTCTAATATTCCAAGTGGCTCTTGTAAAGGGATTCCTGTAGAAAACCTAGGCTTCTACCTTCATTACGTATAATCCACTCTTCCGGTTTCCCAGGTTGCAGTTGTTACATGACAGAAGAAGAGCAGGAACAGCAGCTGATTGCTTTTGTAAAAAGGTCTTGCCCTTTCCTTCCCAATCCCTCTTTACTATGTGCTATGCAATTCTGGGGAGTCAATGTAGCCTGTCATACACATGGGAGGAGGTAGGCATAGGAAAGAGTATGGGACTTGAAGGCTAGGTGTGGGGGCTGTGGAGATTCTTGTGAAGTCATAGCTGTGGGTAATGTGAAGGGGCAGCAGGCTCAAGGTGGCCCCTGTCCCTCCTAAGCTGGTCCTGGCTGCAGCTTTGTACTTTGTGTCTCCTGCAGCACCGGCCTCAATTACGATCCTATCTACTTTCGTCAACTGTTATGTCCAGACCCCTTCTGCGAAGTGTGTAATAGCGCAACTGCTGAGGTCAGTCGGCTGCTGTGCCCAGAAGTCCTGGAAGATGCTACTCCCTCTGTGTCCCCTCTGGCTTCCACAGCTCCTGTGACTGAATCATCACGCATTGTGTTCCCTGCTGACTCAGTAGTCCCCCCAGGAGACTTAATACCAACCTCTCTGTCTGAGCCTTCCCCAACACCTCCCTGCATTCTCTCACCTAACCCAATGACCCCCTTAGCTGACTTTTCCTCACCTTCACCTCTGTGTCACACTCTGTCACCAGAACCTTTTCCTTCCTTGGATTCCAAATTCCCTGTGGATTGTTCCCAAACCCAAACCCTTGCCTTTCCCCCTCTCCCACCAGATGGCATGCAGACAGCAGATCCCATTCTCCACCCAGGGGCTACTTTGTCTGTGAATACCATCTTCCAACTTTCCCAAGACATAAGCCCCGCACCAGATTTGTCCCAGACAACAGATCCCACTGATTCATTTCCTTGTCCTCACGTACCACCAAACATGTCTGTTGCACTACCACCAGACTGCAATTTGACCATGACTACATCTAAATCGATTTCCATCTCCTCAGTGCCTATTCCGGAGAACTCATCTACAGGTAGCCCTTGTGGGTTGTTCACTTATCACCCAGGAATTGGAGGCATTGACCATTCAAGCTTGTCAACTTCAGACTGTTCTTGGGGGCAAGCTCATGCCAAAGACTTGTCACAGTGTGATTTCAATCAAGGCTTTCTTGCCCTCCACTCTTCACAGAACTCTTTCAGGGGAGACCCTGCAGCAATCCCTACAGTCATGTAACCTCTCATTTGTCAGCCATGATGCCTTGGCACTTCTGGAGAGGCAAGTCCAAAAGAGGAGTGATTTCCTGCTACGGAAGGAAAAGGAAAAGAAAGGGGATTCTTTTCCAAAACAACTTAGGCCAGAGTACCAACTAAATTCCCCCGGGAAAATGTTACAGTCAGTTACTGATAAACATGACTCAGCAGTCTCCCGTCCTCCTTGGAACAGCAAAGGCAAACTGAAGGAGCTGCATGTGCACGAGCAGCCCCCATATCCTTACATCTTGGGGAGCCAATTACAGCAAGAAGGTATCTCGCTCTTTTGGGTCCCCCCATCTCTACACAGTGAGTCCTTGTTCTCTGTTGCCCATGTCCTGGGTGACTATTCAATAGTCTTTATTTTCAATATAATCTTAAAGGTCTTTGCAGGCCAAGAATCACCAGTGCTTCCTCATCTCCTACCTCTGTCCTTGCCTGAGAGGCACCCTCAGCCCCAGCTTCAAATGCGACCACATGATCAGCCCCTGGCTCTCTCTCATGGCCAGTCCGACGCCCATCTTCCATCCTCCCCCCGAATCCCACCACCTGGTCCTCTATCCCAGACTAGGATCTGTGGAGTGTGTTTCCATGGACCCCAGAATGATTTAGACTCTCTCAGCCCATCTGAAATTAAAGACCTGGAATGGAATATGTTGCAGAAGCAACAGGAACGTTTGTGGGGTTTACCCGCTGTGGTTCAAAGATCTCGGGTGAAATTTTGTCCTCTGGCTACTGACTTTCCCAAATGCAAAGCCTCCCAGCCCCATGCTTCAGTCTCTATCCTTCCTGGAGCATTTCCTCTTGATGAGATCTGGAAGAAACTAGAACAGCACCTCAGAAAGAGGCTCATTCAACACCGGTGGGGCCTGCCCCGCAGGGTCATAGAATCTCTCTCACTGATGATGCCACCGAGTGATTCTTCAGGGTCAGAGTAACTAGCATCTGGTGGGAACTGTTGAGTCTCTCATGCAGTTCCCATGAGAGGGTCCCAGCAAAATTTCCAGTAGGGAAGAATATGAGTGGGAATCTTGGGCATATTGTATTCCAGAGCCCAAAAGATGGTCAACAAGTCTCTAAATGCTACCTTAAAAAGAATATTAGAGCTTCCAGGGGGACAAAAGTAAGTGTATATGTCACTCAAGGAATCACTCAGGGAACGAATTATTAAATGTTTTAAGTATGGATGCAGACCAGAGTCAAGTGAAGACCATTCTTAGATTACATTTGAGCAGGAAGTTTTGGCAGATCTCTGCTTGGATTCCTATAGGAATGTTTCATTCATAGCTGGGTGATGACAATACATTGCCCCTTCAGGGAGTTTTCAGGACAACATAGAAAACACAATTCAAAAAAATACAATGGGGGATAGGGTCGACTCCCAGACTACCACTCCAGAGCTTTCTTTTCTTGATCCCAATGTCCATAAAGTGCTGGAAGCTCTTTTTATAAGGTCTCTCCTGAGTCAGAGATGGGGTCTGCACCTGAAGGTTTTTTTTTATAATTTATTTTGGTATCATTAATCTACAATTACATGTGCAACATTATGGTTATTAAACTACCCACTTCATCAGGTCCCCCCCACCAACCCCATTACAGTCACTGTCCATAAGCGTAGTGAGATGCTATAAAATCACTACTTGTCTTCTGTGAGTTGTACTGCCCTCCCCGTGCCCCCCAACATTATGTCTACTAATGGTAATGCCCCTTTTTCCCTCTTATCCCTCCCTTCCCACCCATCCTCTCCAGTCCCTTTCCCTTTGGTAACTGTCAGTGCATTCTTGGATTCTGTGAGTCTGCTGCTGTTTTGTTCCTTCAGTTTTTGCTTTGTTATACTCCACAGATGAGTGAAATCATTTGACACTTGTCTTTCTCTGCCTGGCTTATTTCACTGAGCATAATACCCTCTAGCTCCATCCATGTTGTTGCAAATGGTAGGATTTGTTTTGTTCTTACAGCTGAATAATATTTCATTGTGTATATACACCACTTCTTCTTTATCCATTCATCTACTGATGGACACTTAGGTTGCTTCCATTTCTTGGCTATTGTAAATAGTGCTGCAATAAACATAGGGGGGCATCTGTCTTTTTCAAACTGGGCTGCTGCATTCTTAGGGTAAATTCCTAGGAGTGGAATTCCTGGGTGAAATTGTATTTCTATTTTGAGTTTTTGGAGGAACCTCCATACTGCTTTCCACAATGGTTGGACTAATTTGCATTCCCACCAGCAGTGTAGGAGGGTTCCCTTTTCTCCACATCCTCGCCAACATTTGCTGTTGTTTGTGTTTTGGATGTTGGCCATCCTCACTGGTGTGAGATGATATCTCATTGTGATTTTAATTTGCATTTCTCTGATGATTAGCGATGTGGAGCATCTTTTCATGTGCCTGTTGGCCATCTGAATTTCCTCTTTGGAGAAGTGTCTATTCATGTCCTCTGCCCATTTCTTAATTGTATTATTTGCTTTCTGTTTGTTGATTTGCGTGAGTTCTTTATATGTTTTGGATGTCAACCCCTTATTGAATATATCATTTATGAATATATTCTCCCATACTGTAGGATGTCTTTTTGTTTTACCATTGTGTCCTTTGCTGTACAGAAGCTTTTCAGCTTGATATAGTCCCACTTGTTCATTTTTGCTTTTGTTTCCCTTGCTCAGGGAGATATTCTCTTATATCTTTGTATTTCTGTGGGGTCTGTCATGATTTTTCCTTTCTCATTTCTGATTCTGTTTATTTGTGTAGATTCTCTTTTTCTCTTAATAAGTCTGGCAAGGGGTTTATCTATTTTTTCTATTGTTTTATTCATCTCAATTTTATTTATTTCTTCTTTTATCTTTATTATGTCCCTCCTTCTGGTGACTTTGGGCCTCATTTGTTCTTCTTTTTCCAATTTCAGTAATTGTGTCTTTAGACTATTCATTTGGGATTGTTCTTCCTTCTTTAAATAGGCCAGGATTGCAATATACTTTCCTCTTAGAACTGCCTTTGCTGTGTCCCACAGAAGTTGCGGCTTTGTGTTATTGTTTTCATTAGTCTCCATATATTGTTTGATCTCTGTTTTAGTTTGGTCATTTATCCATTGATTATTTAAGAGCATGTTATTAAGTCTCCATGTATTTGTGAGCCTTTTTGTTTTCTTTGTACAATTTATTTCTAGTTTTATACTTTGTGATCTGAGAAGTTGGTTGGTAGAATTTCAATGTTTTTGACTTTACTGAGGTTCTTTTTGTGGCCTAGTATGTGGTTTATTCTGGAAAATGTTCCATGTGCACTTGAGAAGAATGTGTATCCTGCTGCTTTTGGGTGCAGAGTTCTGTAGATGTCTGTTAGGTCCATCTGTTCTAGTGTGTTGTTCAGTGCCTCTGTGTCTTTACTTATTTTCTGTCTGGTTGATCTGTCCTTTGGATTGAGTGGTGTGTTGAAGTCTCCTAAAATGAATGTATTGCTTTCTATTTCGTCCTTTAATTCTGTTAGTATTTGTTTCACATATGTTGGCGCTCCTGTGTTGGGTGCATATATATTTAAAATGGTTATATCTTCTTGTTGGACTGACCCCTTTATCATTTTGTAATGTCCTTTATCTCTTGCTCCTTTCTTCGTTTTGAAGTCTATTTTTCACCTGAAGGTTTTTGAACCCATAAAATTTTATGCTGATAAAAGGTAAAACATGGTCTCTTGCCCAAGGTTCTAGGGTAGATTCTTAAGTTAAGGTTTCTCAGCTCCTTAAGGGACTTTTGAAAACTTCAGGGAAACAAGGTGAGAACAGAAAATTCAGTCTTCAGCCTGGATTGTCCTCTCAGTGCTACCACGTCCACAGGCAGTGAGAGTCAGGGGGCTCTAAAGCCACCACACTCTGATTCCAACCAGGAGCTTGCAGAGGGTATCCATACAATTGAGCATGGCGACCAGAGTTTCTAGCTCCTTACACACCACATGGGTGAAAGCATTTAGGATTCCACCGAAAATATGTTACTATAGGTTCTTTTGTAGATGCTTTTTATGAAGTTGAAGAAGTTCCCTCTTGCTGTTTTTCTGAGTTGGAGTCATGAATGGGTGTTGAATTTTGTCAAATGGCGTTTCTGCATTTATTTATATGATCTTGTGGCTTGTCTTCTTTAGCCTCCTAATAAGGCACTTACATTGATTGATTTCTAATATTGAATTAGCCTTGCATTCCTGGATTAAATGCTGTTTAATTATGTGTATAATTCTTTTTATATATTGCTGAATTCTCTTTGCTTATATTTTGTTAAGGATATTTGCCTATATTCTTAAAGAGTATTGGTCTGTAGTATTATCATTTTTTTTTTACTGATTTAGTCTCATTTTGGTGTTGGGGTCAGAGGTCATAAAATGAATGGGAAAATGTTCCCTTCTCTATTTTCTAGAATATATTTTGTAGAATTGGTAGTAACTCTTTCTTAAACATATGGCTGCATTCTCCAGTGCAATCAAATTGATATGGAGAGTTCTTTTTTGGGGAGTTTTAAATTTTAAATTAGTTTCCTTTGTAGGTATAGAGCTTTTCAAATTATTTCATAATGAGTGAGTTGTGATAATTGGTGTTTCTTAAATTTGTCTCACTTAAATTTTCAGACTTGTTAGTGAAAATTTGTTGAGATACTTACCTTGTTATTCTTTAAATGTCTTTAGGATTTGCAGTGATGTCTCCTCTCTCATTCTTGATCTTGGTAAATTGTGTCTTCTTTAGGTTTTATGTAGTAAGTCTGGCTGGGGTTTATGTTTTTGATTTTTTCAAGGTACAAGCTTTCGGTTTCATTGATTTTTCTCTCTTTTCTTTTTTCCATTTCATTGATTTATTCTCTTTTTAAAATAATTTCCTTTTGTTACCAGCCAGAATGCTTTTTACTCTAGGACCATGTCTCTGAGGTGACAAAGAATGAAGCCATCAGGCAAGAGTATGGAGGAACCAGCAAAGCTTTTAATGAGTGAAAGGAGAAAGCAAGAACTCCTGCTAGCCAAGAGAGACTCCAAGAGAGAGGCCATCAAGGCTGTCCTGTCTGGTGTTTATATTGCCTCTTAAGAGGAGGTGTCTCACTCACCATCCAGATAGTGAACTGAATTAATGACATCACAGCTCATTCCTGATTGGCTGAATGTACAATACTTCATCTGCATAGAGCAGCTGAGGTGTATGTACCTTTGTATGACTGAGCTTCATTTGCATAATAGGGCACAACCAGTAAGAGCGGCTGAGGTCTATCTAAGTGGCTGAGTTTGATTGGGCTTTTTACAAGGGTCCTGAACTTTATCTTCCTGTGACCCAGCACGACCTGCCTCACTTTCTTTTACTTACTTTGTGTTTAATTTTCCTCTCCCTCTTTGCTTAAGATAGAAACTAAGGTCATTGATTTGAGACCATTATTTTCTAACATGGGCATCTAATGCTACACATTTTTCTCTAAACACTGGTTTAACTTCATCTCAGAAATTTCAGTTGTGTTTTATGTTTTGTTTTCACTCTTTTCAAATTATTTTACATTTCCCTTTGGATCCATGGGTTATTTAGAGGTGTGTATTCAATTTCCAAGTATTTGGGAATATTTGCAGATAATCTCTGGTATTGACTTTAAAAAAAATTCCATTGTGGTGGGAGTACATACTGTCTAATTTGAAAAGTTTAAGTTTGGTGATTTGTGTGTATGTATGGTTTATGTTTTAACGCAGAGTATATTCTATCTTGAGAAATCTTGTCTGTGCTGTATATTCTTGTGTTGCTGTGTGGGTGTTGTGTAAATGTTAATTATGTCAAATTGGTTGATAGTGTGTTCATGTCTTCTGTGTTCTTTCTGATTTTTTTGTTTATCTGTTCTATGAATTATTGAGAGAGGTCTATTGACATCTTTGACTTTAATTGTGAATTTGTCCTTTTCTCTCTGGAGTGCTGTTTTTCTTTCATGTACTTTGAAATTCTATTAGGTGCATAGTGCTTATGAGTCTTCCATCTTATTGATTAACTGACCTCTTTTTATTTACAAAATGACCCTCAGTCTCACATAATCTTTTTTTCCTCTGAAATTCACTTTGATATTAATGTAGGTACTTAAGCTTTCTTTTTTCTTTTTGCTCCTAAGACTGGATAATTTTGCTTAACACATGTTCAAGTTCACTGATTCTTTCTTCAGCCTGACCAAATCTGCAATTAAACTCCTCTAGTATTACTCATTTCAGTTATTATACATTCCAGCTGCAAAATTTCTATTTGGTTCCTTTTTATAATTTCTACCTCTTTATTGATATTCTCTATTTGTTGAGATATCAGTTTCCTATTTTCCTTTACTTCTTTGTCCATAGTTTCTTTAGCTCTTTGAACATGTTTAATACAGTTGATTTAAAATATTTGTCTAGTAAGTGCAGTGTCTGTACTTAATTAGGAGAATTTCTGTTAATTTTCTTAATAGATAAACATGTTATTATTCTATTATTTCTATCTTGTCAGTCTACCTATAACAGTGCTTATAGATGCACCTCATTCCTTTTAACTGTGGCATAGTATTTCTTTAAATAGAGATTCAGCAATTTTTTTTATTGATTGCTGAATACTTGTTTCCTGTTTTTTATTATTATAAGCAGTCTGCCATGAACATCTTTGTATATGCCTCTTGTGCAAATTTTCAGGTGATTCCCTAGAGTATATAGCCTGAGATAGGATTTCTGGGTCTGACTTGTTAACATTTAAAAAGTATGTATTTATTTAAAATGTTTAATGAATAAAATTTTTGAATAGGAAGTAAATGTACATTGGAAAAAACAATGAAAAATTGCATAATGCAAAGTCTCTTTTAGTCTGAAACTGTTCCTCAGTTGATGCTTGACTGTGTTAATATTTAAATATTGCAAGCCAATTATTTTGTAGTATGTCTTTCAGTTTGGGTTTATAAGATGTTTCCTATGTTTAGTTTTTGGTAATATGTCTTTGGTAGGAATAGCACACAAATGAGGCTAACTTCTTATTTCATCCTGTAAAGTGATGCATGTTTTTTATTAATCCCATTACTGATGATGTTCAATTTAATCATGTGGTTAAGGTGTTGTCTTCCAGCTTTTCATACTTTTTTTTTGTAATTACTATTTTGTGGAGAAGTACTTTGAGACTATGTTTATATCTTTCTATTCATCAAACTTTTCATTGATTCATTTATATTCATATGTGCTCATGGTTTTCATTTTATTTAGTTAATTATAGTTTGTTACTATCAATATTTATTTTGATCATATTATCATAGGTTTGGACAATGGGAGCCCCTTCAAACCAGCTTCTGGGTCTTTCTGATATATCTCCATCATTCTTTGAACATTTTATTTTCTCATACACCAACATTTATCAAGACTATCTTGTATGTTCCCTTCAGCAGTCCTCAAAGCAGCCATTTGCTGGTTGCATTTGCTGGAGTATGTTATGTAGAAGCCAATATATGGGTGCTAAGTATGAGAAGTGTGTTCGTTGCAATTGGAGTTATTACTTGCATGCCTTCTCTTTGGACAAAGCTGTATATATACATGTATAACATGTATCTATTTATTCTGTATTTAAATACATTGAAAACCATGAGTTCACACTAATACCTCCAATTCTAATCAAACACCCAACACTGCAGGGCTAATTTTAGTTTTTTCCCTTTCCATATGTGTAACTCATTTCTCTAATAGTGAGAAATCTGGCTCCTATTCTTTTTTTTAAAGAAAGATTTAATTGACATAAAACAAGGCTCCTTTTATTCTTAAAACAGGGTATGGGATGTTTTGTAGGTCAATATTAATTCTTATCTCTCTGGCTAGGGTCAATAATCATGCAACATGAAAGCATGTATGATCATGTTTTATTTGATAGTTCAATCTGGAGGTATCCTCTTAGAAAATATCAAATGGAATAGAGTCACTAATTTCACATTTGTAGGTATTTGTACTGTGTTATCACTGCCAAGAGAAGCAGAATCTTATTTCCTATGTTAGGAGATATATGGTTGTACTTCAAATGAGGGAAATTAATTTGACATGAAACTGATTTTATAAAAAAGTCAAAATGACTTTAGACCTTTAATATCAATAAAAAAACTGGTTCCAAGTCACAATTGTAAGCAACTCTTTTTGAATTTAAGGTTTTTTGTCTTTAGTTGTAAAATGTTTTTTGATAATTTTATAAACTGCCAGCTACCATTTTACTTAACATTAGAATCAGATATAAAGTGTTATACTTTCTCATATTTACAGGTTTTTAAATTAAGGAATCTGTAATTAAAGGTGGTATGTGATTCATTAATAATAATATATTTCTACCTAATAATTTAAAGTATCTTAAAGGTAGTATCAACCGTTCCTTTTCAGGTCTTTAGCATGAAATCACTTCCCTACCCATACATTTCCATTTTCACATCTTTAAATTTATGTATATGCTGACTAGGCTGTATTTATCTACTTCTATATCTATTTAGATTTAAAATAAGAAGCTAAAACTTACCATTGTTTTTCATTGTTTTTTAAAAACCGGAATTCAAGATGGCAGCATGAGAGGTGAGACAGAGAATTCCTCCCCAAACCACAAATAGTATGAAAATATAGTTAATTAATACAACTAACCCTAAAACAGGGACAGGAAAGAAAGCTGATCCAGACTGCATACAGACCTCACAAACAGAGCAGACTCATGAAACAGGGTAATGTACAAAAGCCTTGATCTAGTGGGACCCAGGCCCTTTCTTCACCCCAGCTTACCAGCAGGAGAAAGAGAAATAGAGCTGGGAGGGGGTGGAAGACTGAGACTACTGAACACCTAGCCGTGGAGATCTGCTTTGTGAGCAGAAACCTACTCTGTGTGGTTCCCTGGAGGTTGGAGAGCTGGGACAGGCAGAGTGCCTGAGAGTCTGACATTCCGGCCATTTGTGGAGGACAGGATCCACATCTGGCAGCTCTGTGACAGAAGAAAGACAGGAGGTCCGAGAGGCTTCCTAGCAGCGAGAGGGCTGCTGAAGGGGTGGAGCTTCGGAGGTTGCACGGAGCTTGCTGCGCGAGAGAAAGGAGAGCTGGAAAAGGTTTTCTGAGTGCACACTGCCCAGCAGATTGGGAACTTTGGGCAGCTTCAGGTGCTCCATACCCCTGGCTGGCTGCTGAGCTCCAAGGCCACACACTGTGACATGCAGCCTGCCAAGCCTTCCTCCTGGCATGACAGCACTGGCTCACAAAGCAGCAGACACTGTGCTGGCATCAGGCCAGCCAGAGGTAGGTACCACCTACATCAGCTAGAGATGCTGAGCATAGAGGCTTACACCTGTGTGCTTGGCCAACTGTATGTGATACTGGAGACAGGCACTGCAGACGGGAATCAGGAAACAGATCTTTCCTCCCCCCAGGCACCAGCTCCACTCCCCAACGACACCCAACCTCACTCTAGGGGCTGAACATCTCCAGAGACTGGAGCTTCTGGGCAATAGAGGGCACCATACAGAAATATGAAATGTCAAAAGAACATGGTTCAGACCAAAATCGCACAAACCCCAGAAAAAGGGCCAATTGAAACTGAACTCACCAATCTTCCTGAAAGAGAGTTCAAAATAAAAATCATAAACATGCTTATGAAGGTACAGAAAAATATTCAAGAACTCAGGAACAAATTTAAGACAGAGATTCAATCATTATGAACGTCTATATCTGAAATGAAACATGCAATAGAGGGATTTCAAGCAGATTAGATGCAGTAGAAGAGATGGTAAATGGAATAGAAATTAGAGAAAAGGAATACAAAGAAGCAGAGGCACAGAGAAAAAAAAGAATCTCTAAGAATGAAAGAATATTGAGAGAACTGTGTGACCAATCCAAACGGAATAATATTCACATTATAGGGGTACCAGAAGAAGAAGAGAGAGAAAAAGGGATAGAAAATGTCATTGAGGAGGTAATTGCTGAAAACTCCCCCAATCTGGGGAAGGAGATAGTGTCTCAAGTCATCGAGATGCACAGATCACTCAACACAGGTGACCCAAGAAGACAACATCAAGACATGTAATAATTAAAATGGCAAAGATCAAGGATAAAGACAGACTTTTAAAAGCAGCTAGAGAGAGAAAAAGATCACATACAAATGAAAACCCATCAGGCTATCATCAGATTTCTCAACAGAAACCTTACAGGCCAGAAGGGAGTGGAATGATATATTTAATGCAATGAAGCAGAAGGGCCTTGAACCAAGAATATTCTATCCAGCAAGGTTATCATTTAAATTTGAAGGATGGATTAAACAGTTCTCATATAAGCAAAAGCTGAGAGAATTTACCTTCCACAAACCACCTCTACAGTGCATTTTGGAGGAACTCCTATAGATGGAAGTATTCCTAAAGCTAAATAGGTGTGACCCAAGGGATAGACAAGAGTACAGACTATGATTCATAACATACAAAGAATGGAGAAGGAAGAAAAAGAAAAAGGAGGAAAAAAAAAAGAAGCTTCAGGTTGTGTTTGTAATAGCATAGGAAGTGAGTTAAATTAGACTATTAGATATTAAGGGAATTACCCTTGAACCTTTGGTAACCAGGAATCTAAAGCCTGCAATGGCAATAAGTACATATCTATCGATAATCATACTAAATGTAAATGGTCTGAATGCACCAATCAAAAGATATAGAGTCACTGAATGGATAAAAAAACAAGATACATCTATATGCTGCCTACAAGAGATTCACTTCAAACTCAAAGACATACACAGTCTGAAAGTAAAAGGATGGAAAAATATATTTTGTGTAACTAATAGTGAGAATAAAGCAGCAGTTGCAGTATTTCTATCAGACAAAATAGACTTCAAAACAAAGAAAGTAACAAGAAACAAAGAAGGACATTACATAATGATAAAAGGGTCAGTCCAACAAGAGAATATAACTATTATAAATACCTATGCACCCAATACAGGATCACCTATATATGTGAAACAAATACTAACAGAATTAAAGGGAGAAATAGGATGCAATGTATTCATTTTAGGAGTCTTCAATACACCGCTCACTACAAAGGACAGATCAACCAGACAGAAAGTAAGTAAAGAGACAGAGGTACTGGAGAACATATTAGAACAGATGGACTTAATGGATATCTACAGAACACTCCACCCAAAAACAACAGGATACACATTCTTCTCAAGCACACATGGAACACTTTCAAGAATAGATCATATACTAGGCAACAAAAAGAACCTCAGTAAATTCAAAAAGATTAAAAATATATCAACCAGCTTCTCAGATCACAAAGGTATAGAACTAGGAAAAAATTACACAGAGAAAATGAAAAAGCCCACAAACACATGGAAGTTTAAAAACATGCTCCTAAATTATCAATGGATCAATGAACAAACAAAAAAACAGAGATCAAGCAATATATGGAGACAGATGACAACAATAATTCAACACCACAAAATCTCTGGGATGCAGCGAAGGCCATGCTAAGAGGGAAATATATTGCAATACAGGCCTACCTCAGGAAAGAAGAACAATCCCAAATGAACAGTCTAATCTCACAACTAATAAAACAAGAAAAGGAAGGATAAATAAGGCCCAAGGTCAGTAGAAGGAGGGACATAATAAAGATCAAAGCAGAAATAAATAAAATTGAGAGGAATAACACAAAAGAAAAATCAATGAAAGTAGGAGCTGGTTCTTTGGGAAAATAAACAAAATAGATAAACCCTTAGCCAGCCTTATCAAGAAAAAAAGAGAGTCTACCCACATAAACAGAATCAGAAATGTGAACTGAAAAATCACTATGGACACCACAGAAATACAAAAATTAGGAAAATACTATGCAAATTATACGGTAACAAACTGGATACCCTAGAAGAAAAGGACAACTTTCTACAAATATACAACTTTCCAAGGCCAACGCAGAAAGAAACCGAAAATCTGAATAGACCAATTACCAGCAAATACATTGAACTGGTAATCAAAAAACTACCTAAGAACAAATACCTGAACCAGATGGCTTCACTGCTGAATTTTATCAAACATTTAGTGAAGACCAAATACCCATCCTCCTTAAAGTTTTCCAAAAAGTAGAAGAGGAGGTAATACTCCCAAACTCATTCTATGAGGCCAACATCACTCTAATACCAAAAGCAGTCAAAGACACCACAAGAAAAGAAAACTACAGACCAATATCCCTGATGAACATAGATGCAAAAATACTAAACAAAATATTAGCAAACCGTATTCAAAAATACATCAAAAAAATTGTCCAGCCTGATCAAGTGGGATTCATCCCCGGGATGCCAGGATGGTACAACATTTGAAAATCCATCAACATCATCTACTACATCAACAAAAAGAAGGACAAAAACCACGTGATCATCTCCATAGATGCTGAAATAGCATTCAATGAAATTCAACAACCATTCATGATAAAAACTCTCAACAAAATGGGTATAGAGGGAAAGTACCTCAACATAATAAAGGCCATATATGACAAACTCACAGTCAACATTATAGTTAACAGTGAGAAGCTGAAAGCTTTTCCTTTAAGATCAGGAACAAGACAAGGATGCGTACTCTTCCCACTTTTATTCAACATAGTACTGGAGGTCCTAGCCACAGTAATCAGACAACACAAAGAAATAAATGGCATCCAGATTGGCAAAGAAGAAGTCAATCTTTCCCTGTTTGCAGGTGACATGATATTGTATATAAAAATCCCTAAAGAATCCACTCCAAAACTACTAGATCTAATATCTGAATCCAGTAATGTTGCAGGATACAAAATTAATACACAGAAATCTGTTACATTCCTATACACTAAGGATGCACTAGCAGAAAGAGAAATCAGGAAAACAATTACATTCACAATTGCATCAAAAAGAATAAAATACCCAGGAATAAACCTAACCAAGGAAGTGAAAGGCTTATACTCTGAAAACTGCAAGACACTCATGAGAGAAATTACAGAAGAAACCAATAAATGGAAACACATCCTGTGCTCATGGATAGGAAGAATAATATTGTCAAAATGGCCATCCTACCTCTAGCAATCTACAGATTCAAAGCAATCCCTCTCAAAATACCAACAGCATTCTTCAGTGAACCGGAAGAAATAGTTCTAAAATTCATATGGAACCACAAAATACCCCGAATAGCCAATGCAATCCTGAGAAGGAAGAATAAAGCAGGGGGAATTATGCTCCCTTACTTCAAGCTCTACTACAAAGCTACAGTAATCAAGACAATTTTGGAGTGGCACAAGAACAGAACCATAGACCAATGGAACAGACTAGAGGGCCCAGATATAAACCCAAGCCTATATGGTCAGTATGATAAAGAAGCCATGGATATACAATGGGGAAATGACAGCCTCTTCAACAGCTGGTGTTGGCAAAACTGGACTGCTACATGTAAGAGAATTAAACTGAATTATTGTCTAACCCCATACACAAAAGTAAACTCAAAATGGATCAAAGGCATGAATGTAAGTCATGAAATCATAAGACTCTTAGAAAAAAACATAGGCCAACATCTCTTGGACATAAACATGAGCACTTCTTCATGAACATATCTCCCCAGGCAAGGGAAACAAAAGCAAAAATGAACAAGTGGGACTATATCAAACTAAAAATCTTCTGTACAGCAAAGGACATCATCAGTAGAACAAAAAGAGATCCTACAGTATGGGAGTATATATTCATAAATGACATCTGATAAGGGGTTGACATCCAAAGTATATAAAGAGCTCACGCACCTCAACAAACAAAAAGCAAATAAGCCAATTTAAAAATGGGCAGAGGAGCTGAACAGACATTTCTCCAAAGAAGAAATTCAGATGGCTAAGAGGCACATGAAACAATGCTCCACATCACTAATCATCAGAGAAATGCAAATTAAAACCACAATGAGATATCACTTCACACCAATTAGGATGGCTAATGTCAAAAAGGCAAACAACAACAAATGTTGGCGAGGATGTGTAGAAAGCGGAACCCTCCTACACTGCTGGTGGGAATGTAAACTAGTTCAATTATTGTGGAAAGCAGTATGGAGCATTCTCAGAAAGCTAAAAATAGAAATACCATTTGACACAGGAATTCCACTCCTAGGAATTTACCCTACGAATGCAGCAGCCTAGTTTGAAAAAGATATATGCACCCCTATGTTTATTGCAGCACTATTTACAGTAGCCAAGAAATGGAAGCAACCTAAGTGCCCATCAGTAGAAGAATGGATGAAAAAAATGTGGTACATATACACAATGGAATATTATTCAGACATAAGAACAAAACAAATCCTACCATTTGCAACAACATGGATGGAGCTAGAGGGTAATATGCTCAGTGAAATAAGCCAGGAGGAGAAAGACAAGTATCAAATGATTTCACTCATCTGTGGAGTATAAGAGCAAAGCAAAAACTGAAGGAACAAAACAGGAGCAGACTCACAGAACCCAAGAATGGACTAACAGTTACTAAAGGGAAAGGGATTGGGTAGGACGGGTGGGAAGGGAGGGATAAGGGAGAAAAAGGGTTATTACAATTAGCATGTATTTTGTATGGGGGGTACCTGGGGAAGACAGTATTACACAGAGAAGAGAAGTAGTGATTCTATAGCAGCTTACTATGCTGATGGACAGTGACTGTAATGGGGTATGTGGTGGGGACTTGATAATGTGGGGAGTCGAGTAACCATAATGTTGTCCATGTAACTGTACATTAATGATAGGAAAAAAAAAATAGTTAAAAACAAAAGTAGTCTCCCATTTTTTCCCTATCAGTACATAGCAACATTCTTCTTCAGGTTTTTCAGGTCAAAAGTTAGAGTCAGCTTTGACTGTTTTCTCACTCTCATACTGCATAATTAGTCCATCATTAAATCCTTTGTAGTATATTCCGAATCTGTGCCATTCTCTTTACATGTTCCTCCTCTATTGTAGTGGTTCAGGCCACCATCAGTTATGGCTTGAATTCCTCTAGGAGCCTCTCAGTTGTTTTGCTGGTACCATGTTTGCCTTACAGTCTTCAGCACCTTGAAGCCAGATTAAATGTAAAAAAATATATAATTTCACATCTCTTCTAAAGACTAACAGTTTTGCTTTTTAACTCAGAAAAAAAGCCTATGGCTTCTGTGTACCTTACATATGATCTGACTTCCCTCTGTTTCTGTCATCTCATCTCCAACATTCTTCCCTTTACTTGCTCTGCTCTAGTCATACTCATGGCCTTCTTCCTGTTCTTTCAATGTATTAAGCATTGCCTACTTCAGGGCTTTTGCATTTATTGTGTTGTCAGGCTGGAATGCTCTTTACCCTGATGTTTGCTTAGCTTAAGTCCTTCAATTTTTTTTCAGGTCTCTCTTCAAATAGCACCTTAGAGAAAGCTTTCTTGATTACATTAAGTAAAATAGCACCTACCTCTTCATGCTGTCTCCCTCACCCTGTTTAATCCTTTTCCATAGCACTTGTCCCCATCTAACATATTTTATATATAACTTACGTGTAATATATATGTGTGTGTATTATGTGTATATGTTGGCTTACAGCTCCACTAGACTGTAATGTCTGTGGAATCAGGGACTTTGACTTCTTGACTTCTTGCTCTGTTTTGGAACAGTGGCTAGAATGTAATTGGTGTTCCATTAGTATTTGTAGAATAAATAAATAACACTTTATGAGAGAAAGAATATTTTGTTCAGATTCTAAAAGTCAGGAATTTCCTGATGCTTCCTTCTACTCCCTTTGCTTAGCTCCATTCCTGATGAAAGCAGAGGCAAATTTGTATGGAATTGGGATTTGCCTGGGGAAGAAAATGCAAGGTGGGAAAATAGGGGAAAAGAAAACCATACCCTTCTCCTCTGTGCTGTAGCTCTCCCAGACTGAAAGCACTTCCAATTTGGCAGGGGGAAGAAGCTTTAACTTTAAGTAAAGTTGGTGTTTTGATTAGTAAACTGGGCTGGACATTTCACTTAGTGAGCTAGATTATTCTTGGCATTACAAGTGACTTAAAAGAAGAGTGTCCCAAGAAAAACATGGGATATTCCCTCACCCAACAGTTCCTTCAAAGGGAATCTTCAGATTGGTTATAAAGGGCCTGTAAGGGAAACAAATGAAGTGTTTTTGTTTTGTTTTGTTTTTTTCATGCATCATTCAGTCTAATAGTTTCCCTTCTATTGTGGTCTTTTTTCATAATGCTTAGTAATCTATTGTTTATGTGTCTGTCTCCTTTACCAGACTATGAGGTCCAGAAGAGATGGCTAATGTTTTATTAATCCTGTTTATCTAAGACCTGTCATGGTGCATAACACATAGCAACCATTTAGTGTTTGTTGAATAATCTTCCTCCCCATCAATTCAAGGATTACTTAAATACCAAAAATACCTTGAGTTTCAAATGCAATGTTTGGTGATACAAAGGAGGTTGATTGTTTAGCTATTTAGAGATTACACTCTATTCCAGGATTTAGATCCATTTGCCTTGATGAAAAGTCCTGTATCACAGGGATGGTTTTATTCTTTCCTTCTTGCTCAAACTTTCAGCCACCTCATCTGTCTCCCCTGTTGCAGCAGGGCATGAGTGTGGCTTTCATGGAGCCCAGGGTTTATAATAAATGCTAAGAATAATCCCTTTCTCTTCACATCTGGTATTGCTGTGATTCCTTTTTAAAGGCAGACCCTGAGTCCTTATTATTTATAAGTTTGAAAGTTAACATTTTCTGTGTTCTTGTGACAAATGGGAAAATTTCAACAATGTTTTGAAGACTGTGGAGAAGGTCTGTGTTTCACTATAAAAACTATAGCATTATTATCACTGTGATCCAGAGATGAGAAGTTATAAAACATTTTGGCCCAAAGAGATGCCACATGAATTTAATAATTTCCATGTGGATAATCATTTTCCAAACAAACTGTAGCCATGACTTAATCCCTCCTAGAAAGACAGGAGTGTATCTTCAAACAAACTGACTAAGCTGTTTGCTCACAGTTTGCTTTTGATTCAGCAAGATGGATTATGAAGGGTAACAACCAGAGCTGTGACAGCTTTGGCTAAATCCCACCTGGCATTCAATCCCTTTCTCCTTTAAAAAGCTCTCCAAGTTCATAATTCTACAAAAGGCTTAATCAAAGTCACTGGAGGAGTGCCTTGGCATGGGGGTTGGGCTGGTGAGGATTTAATATGCCAATTAAAAAATCCACTGTTATGGAAAAATTCTTGGGTTCTTTTATTTGTATAGTAAAAGCAACTCAAGTATGAATCCTATTTGAACACTGGTGTTGGGCTAACAATGAAGTGAAATAAAAACATTTAGGGCCTATCCCATTGCTATTTTAGTGAATCTTCCCTCGTTCTTGACAGCCCAGTCACTGGGGCACAGTGAAGCTATTTTCTCGACCTCTAACCATCGTTTCATCCATAGCACTCACTCACAGTCACATTATATATACAGTACACATGTGAAACCTCCTCCATATTCCTCAGAATATCTCCTACTGTGGTTACCCTTGCCTTCATTTCCTTCCTCCTGGCTAAAACTCAGTAGGAAGAAAAGAAAAATGATGGTAGTCTTTCAATGCATGTGAGAGCTCCAGACAGAGGAGCTGCTTAATATAGGACTGAATTCTTTCAATTCTGTGAGGGCATGCAAGATACCTAACAGCTCTTTGGTTAGAATAGGCAAGTTAGTGTTAATTATTTGAGGCCAGCTTTGGGATATCAACATAATAGTCGGTCTTCATCACTCATGAAGTGTATAGTGGATAATTTGTCATTCATAATTAAAATGCTAATAAAATGTTGAAAAAATAATTCAGATGCTGATGTTTAAGAGTAAATTACTTAAATAATGGGAGCTAAATCAGCTATCCCTATTTATAGTAAAACCATTTTTCCTTTACTTGCACTGAAGCAGCAGAAGAAAGGATAGAATTAGCTTAGAGAATTGCTGTGTCCATGGGAGTGTAACATTACTGGGAGGACAAAATATCAATAAACATGGATCCAGGCTCAAAGACCCTAAAAAAGTAAAAGCCATGTATGGCAAAATTATGTGATGCTATACTCTTTAATTCCCTGTGATCATTCCCTGTATGGGAAGTAATTTTGTACCGTACAGTCATCTTGGAGACTTGATTCTAATACATAACCATTTAACATACATTTGATTGCATATGCTAACAGGAAAGGAAAACCATCAGTAAGAAACCATGAATTAAATATTGCTTTGAGAATGAACTATAGATTTCAACTACTTTATCAGAGTTTGTACCTGAGTTGTTATTAAGTGCCAACATTATTTGCATCTAACATCTTCTCCTTTTATCTGCACACCTGTGACGGCAGTGCTTAGCAGGAGGACAGGGGCACAGGAATTGTCAACCTATAGGAATAGGAAATAAACTTTAACAATTGGGTTTTTGGTCCCTGGACCATTCCAGAGTGGCAGTCTATTAAAATACTGATGTGTGCATATGGGGTCATCTGTTCCGAAAATTACAGTAACAACCTATCTTTAAAACTCTTGAGTATGAAGTTTAAGAAAAGCATGAAATGATGATATGGAATTATGCAATCTGTTTTCCCCTTTAGATCTTTAATAGGTGTGTGAAGCTTCTTTTGTCTTTTGATAATCTAGTTATTGTATCATTTTAATATTTTCTTCTGGTTTCTGCGTTTTGCACATTTTGAACTATTATTTCAGGTTTTCTGCTAGACCTGAGATGCAAGTGCAAGTTGTTGAAATTGTTACATTTTAAACAATACCTTAGAAGTATATTGGAATCTGGCATAATCTTATTTATTTTCTCATTTTATGTTCACATACTTATTGATGTCAGTTAGAAGTTGTGGTTTATATATACATCTCTTATCTGTAACATGAATAAATATTGGAAAACATATAACATGTATAACTAAATTTTATTTCTAAAATCTATAAATGCATATTTATTTTTTAGTCTACACACATATAACATTTTCAGTGTATGTGTGGTAACAAATATTTTCCAGTGGCATTTGAGATGGAAGGTTAATGTTATTTTCAAATTTTTATCAGTATGATTAAGTAATCAGCTTTTATATTCTTGTGTATGAAATGAATGTTTTCTGCTTTTACCTGATAACATACTTTTAGGGTAGCTAAGATTTGGGCGATGCGGAAGCAGTGGGGGGTTCTCAGAATGGAAGTGTTAAATCTCTGAAGAAACAACTCTGAAAAGATGTGATAGGGACAGTTATTGGGCACTAACCTTGCACAAGCAGGTTTTAACATGCAAATCATGTTTTGTTGCTCTTGTTTTTCTGCTATCCAAACAAAACCAAATAATCATTTTCACTCCACCCAGAAGTGCTCAAAACGGGCTCTTATTCAATAAAGAAAATAAAGACACTTTTCTTATTTGTTTTTCAGAGTCTTGAATTCTATAGAAATTCTCAGGCTGAAAATAGGGTAAGGAAAACAAATATTTGTTAAGGGATGAGCATGTGTCTAACATTATATTAAATGATATCAGATATGCAAGAAAAATATTAATGTTCCTGTGAACAGGCAGGCACATACAGGAGGCAATTAGTAAACATGGCATTGTTTTCTAGAGGATTGGCATTGTGCAGAATTTGGGATAATGGACCTTTTGGAGATCCATTAAAAGAATACTACATCTTCACACAAAATTTGTATGCAAGTTCTAGGTGAGAAGACCAAGAACCCTTAATATAAAGAACAGGACCATAATTTTAAGTCACCATTTCTTCATTATTTATTCAGAGAAGTCCTAGATAAGGACATTTACTAGTCTTACATTCTCTCACAGTACCGCTTATCTCACCTTAGATTTTCATGTTTATAAATTAACATTTATGTGACTACTCTCTTAATGTCTGTATCCTTAACTTAAGCTCCATACGAGACAGAAATAGCTTCACTCATAGTTTCATTCCCCATGACGAGCACAGTTCCTTGGTACACAGTACACACATTTTGATTGAATGAATCAGCAAATGAGTGTGGATTTGACATTAAATATGGAAGTTAGAGAAACAGCTAGAGGTATGTGTGCTGTATTTGTCATAACAAGTTTCACAGAGGAGGCAGTACCCATCAAACCCACATTTATTGAGTATCTATCCTGGATAGGGCCTTGGGCTTTGCATGCGGTAGGAGTGGTATCTACAGCTTGTTTTTGAAAGGAAGGAAATTTTGATGCTCACAGAGGCAGGAAAGAGGCATCTTGGGTGAGGGGAAACATGGGGCTTAAGGAGTGTTGTCGATAAGCACAGTGGATGAGAAAACTAGCACCCCCGGGCATGCTGGATAATTGCAGAAAAGATGATAGGACCAAGCAGTAACTGTTTTGACCAAGATGTCAAAACAAGTTGGGTTCTTTATGAGCAGACTTTGTGATGAGGATTTGTGTGCAATTGACTTCTTAAGGAAGTGCTCCCAGAAGAAGTAGGGAGTGAAGGGAAGGGGAAGCCAAGCAAGGGTGTATGTGTTTTAGGACAAGTCCCCATCTCAGCCTGGTCCTGCCGGGAGTTCTGAAGCGTAAATTACACCTCAGAATATGTCCAGATACAGGTAAGGGAGCTCGGCATTCACATTCCCACGTTACTTAGGCACTGAGTGTGGGCTGTCCCAATGGATATACACTCTCAGGCCTTTCTGTTTTCTCTGCAGCTGCAGGAACAGAGGTGCTCTAGTGCTCAAGGGCAGTCATCAGGAGAGATTAGTATATTCTGATGGCCATTTGGAGCAAGTCACACCAAAGCTAGAGTGTGGGCATACAGAAAGGGCAAAGGAATTGGAGGGAATCTGGGCCAAGCACTGCTGTAGGAGTTCTAGTTTGACTTAACAGGTACTCGAGATTAATCACAGTCCTTCCCAAACCTGGTCGCACACTAGAAACAATCTGAGGAACTTATAAAGAAAAATTAATAATTGGGCTTCATCCTCGATGAATTAAATCAAAACTTCTTCAGGTAACTTGGGCTTTAATTGTTTTAAAAGCCTCTCCCTGAAATCAAAGGATTGACTGGATTCTAGGCTCCTGGACCAAGTATATGGCAGGATATAAGCAATATTTTAGGGAAATAAATGGACAGAGATATATATGTAGGCAGGGTTGAAGGGAGAAAAACTGGAGGAGACAGTTTTGGCAAAAGATGGTAATGTGGACTGTGATGCTAGCAGAGAAAATAGAAAGTAACAAATTTGAGAGCTATTTTAAGGAAAAATCCAGGAAATTTAATAACTGATTGAATGTGAGTGAGGGCTTGAAGAAATGGCGGAGTTGAAGGTGGCATGAAGATTTCCAGGCTGGGAGTCTGGCCTTGAAGCAGTCTTCTTTGAAATACTGTGATGCTCATATTATGTGGAAAATAATACCAGCATAGTCCTTTGACATTTTCAGTTGGAAAAGGGAAGATACTTATTATTAATGAGGAAGCTTGTCTTCGGGCCTGGATTATTATTTGGTCACAACTTAGATATTCTACTAACTCTTTTAGGCTAAAAGTGACTGTTTAAATCATATGATCTTTCATATAATGAAATGAATGTATTTTTTATGGTCTGAGACATTTCTTCCCATGGAACGTGGAGCTTGGGTATTCAGAAGATACTATTCATAATCCTGTCATATTCTACGAGCGTCAATATTCCAGCAGTTGACAGGACCGGATTCGTAGTCGTTAGTTCTAAATATAGAAGGTTTCAGCCATCTCTTTTCTTCCAACTTGGTCATAAGTTGTAACGCTTGACATAACATATATACTAGATATATCTTTAACATTTAATGCTTATTTAATGTGGTTAGGTATTTCTCATGTTTGTGAAGTAATAGAAATAACTTTTTTCTCTTGACACAATAATTATGCAAGGAATTGAAATTTAGATATTTTGCCTTAATTGTGTTGTATTTCTTTTATATGTGTGAAGCAAAAGATAGTCATAAAACTACCAGGGCCACTTATTTTGTGTAATACTTTCTCAATATATCACATGACAAATCTAGTAAAAAGAAAGTACTGTTATCCCCATTTAACAGATGTAATAGTTGAGGCCAGTAGAGGTAAAGTGACTTGCCCATGGCTACTCAGTACATAAATAGTGGAAAGGAATCATGAAATCAGGGCTTTGGCTTCCCACCTCAAATCTCTTTCCTTTATGCACTGTGCTCCCATTCTAAAGCCCTAAAAAGTGATTCTTCTTAGTCCTGCTTTTCCTGGGTAGTACTCATTCAAATTTGGTCATCTCACTTGCTGTATATGAGCTTTTAATTTAGAGCAGCAGCATTGGCAACAATGGATCAGTTTGATATTATCTATCAGATGCCAGACATTATGCTTTGAACTGTACAAACATTTCTTCTAATCCTTTAATAATCCTCTGCAGTGGGCAAGTAATAACCTCATTTTGCAAATAAGAAAACAGGCTTAGAATGATGTTTTTCTTCCACAAACAAAAACAGTTGTATTTATTAGGCATTCCAGTTCAAAGGAAAGAAGAAAAGGAAAAATGTATTCCTAATTTTAAAGCTTGTACCATGGATGAATATTGAGACTGGGCTCTTCAAATAGCTTTTTAATATGCATGCTTAATGTTTTACTAAGAAAGATTTCTATTTGATTAGTTTCTGATAATTTTTTTAAAAAATCTGAATGTTTTTAGATAACAAAGGACAGTCGCACCCCCTTATTCATGAGGGTACATTCCAAGACCCCCAGAGGATGCCTGAAACCATAGGTGGTGCCAAATCCTATATGTGCTGTTTTTTCCTATACATACATACATGTGATGAGGCTTAATTTATAAATTAGGCACAGTAAGAGATAAGCAACAATACAAATAAAATAGAACAATTATAACAATATATTACAATAAAAGTTGTGTGAATGTGGTCTCTTTCTCTTTCAAAATACCGCATTGTACTGTCCTCATCCCTCTTGTGTTGATGTGAGATGATAAAATGCCTACATAAGAGATGAAGTGAGGGAATGATGTAGGCATTGTGAAGTGGTGTTAAGCTACTATTGGCCTTTTGACAGTTCATCAGGAGGATTGTCTGCTTCCAGCCATGGTTGGTCATGGGTAACTAAAATCGTAGAAAGTGAAACTGCAGATAAGAGGAGACTACTATAATGTTTGTGACCAGTTGTAGTGGACTAAAGGTTATATTATATATGCATATGTATTACCTAGTTTTGGTTATCCTCTGTGGTTCCTTCTGGGAACTTTGTCTCCAGCACCCCATTTCCTACCATAGAAATATGATGCAGTTTGGCCAATTAGATTATTTCATTCACAAAGCCTTAGTGATCAATTCTTTGAGAGACAGGCAACTAGAACTTTGTAATAAAGAATTTGGCTACAGCTGAAAGGAAAATCTGGTCTTTGTCCCCAATTTCTAGGAGGTCATATATGAACCCTTGGCATTTCCTGCTAGAAGTGTCTTTGTTAGTCATGGTGAGTGAAGTTAGCTCTGGTGTGCTAAGGTGCCTGCCATCTTGCGATGAGGAGCTGCCATTTTGTTTGCCTGCCACTTTGGGATCAGGAGCCGCCATCTTGGGATCAGGAGCCACCATCTTTGGGATTGGGAGCAGCCATTTTGTTTCCAGCAGCCTCCAATCACCAATGACCAGATGATCACACCATCCCATAAGATCCTATCACCAATGACCTGATGATCATACCACCCCCTTAAGACCTAATCACCAATGTCCTTGTAGCTGGACACACCCAACTCCAACTCCTCAAAAACGCTCTTCCTCACCCATGAGCTGCTGCTCTCTACTCAGAGACAGCCATTTCCATTTTCTTTTCCAGTCATTAAAATCTCTTGTGTGGGTTTGTGCCTCCCTGAGTTAGTTAGGGGAAGGGAGGGTTGCAGCAAGATACCCTTTCATTGGTGCTGTGACTAGCATTGAGGCTCTCCCATTGACCTTGCTCTTTCTCGGAATTTGAGCTGCCTTGGGAGCCCTCACTCCCCGATCCTCCTCCACGAACCCACCTTCCATCTCCCAGGTCACTCTAACTCCCGCCCAACACTGGCCTCCGATTTGGTAAGCTTCCCTTTGGGTCGACTTAAATGCCCCTGTAGAATCTGGGAAGTGCTATTGAATGTCTGGCACCCCTGTGGTCTCCTCTGGGGCAGGGGAACCCCCAGCCACAGCCTTCATGACCACAGTTCATCCCCATAGTCAACCCTTCTCTGCCTCCCCATGGTGAGAGTCTTCATTCACTGAGGTTCGGTCTCCCTTTATTTACTCATAAACTCCTGGTACCAGGTACCAAACCTCCTTGGCCTTTTTTGCCTCAACTGCCCGGTTAGAGGTGGTGAAGACCCCCTAGCCATGTTTGGTCTTCTCAACCTCTCCTTATCGCTCTGGGACACCTTTGCAATCTGTGAATGGTCTCATTCTCACCATGGGAACTGGCCCTTCCATCCCTGTAGACTCTCCATTGGGATGTTTACTTGACAATATCAGACCCCTCTGCCTTACTCCCAATCTCAAACCTTTCAAACTTATTTGCTATTGTAATGAGGTCTGGCCACAATATTCCCTAGATAATCAGTTTAAGTGGCCACCCAAGGCTCTTTATATTCTAACATTGTCTGAGATTTATATAACTTCTGTGAGCATACAGGCAAGGGGAAAGAGATCCTTATGTCCAGGCTTTCTCCTACCTCCAAACCAAGACCTCTCTCTGTCTTCCTTGCAACCCTAAACACCTACTACGTGCCCTAAAGTCCTCACCCTCCAACAAACCAGATCCCACTACATCCTCTGACTGACCCCACTGACGAACCCCTACCCTACCAACCCCAAATCCCTACCGCACCTCCTCCTCCTCCTCCTCAACCACCCGGTCCACCAGGTGCTGCCATGGAACCTGCACAGCCTCTTCCCCCTCAACCCCCCCAAGGTCTCTCATCACAAGCTCCCATTGGCAGCAGCACAGCAATACCACCTCCTCAACCGCAACCAGTTCCCCTTCCATCCTGAGATCCCGTACCAAGTCCCCCAGTTAGTCGCTCTTTTACCCAAGTCATAGCCCACTACGAGAGGTGGTGGGCACAGAAGGCATTGTTTGGGTCTATACCCCCTTTCTCCCTCTGACCTATCTCAAATAGAAAAGAGATTGGGCTCCTTCACCTCCAACCCAGCCACTTATATAAAGGAGTTCCAGTACTTGACCCAATCATATGATCTAACCTTTCATGATGTACCCATGATCCTCTCCAATACCCTTCTACCCGAGGAGTGCAGGTGAGTCTGGGAACAGGCTAAAACTTCTGCCGATGAAGTCCACCAAACCACACGTGCTCACCCTATCAGTGCTGAGGCAGTTCCCAATTGAGACCCCGATTGGGATTACAACATCCCTGGAGGAGTTGTTAGCCAAGATCAATTTATCACTTGCCTCATGGCAGGTCTCAAGAAGTCAGCCAATAAAGCTATCAATTATGAGAAACTCCAAGAAATTATCCAAGATAAAAATTAAAATCTTCCCATGTTCCTAGACCATTTTACTAAAGCCCTTCTACAATATACCAATTTAGACCCTGAAACACCAGACAGGAAATAACTACTTATGACTTACTTTTTCTCCCAAAGCTTCCCTGACATAAAGACAAAAACTTACATGCCTGGAAAGGAGACCCTTGACTCCCCATTCAGAAGTTCTGGCAGTAGCCTTCAAGGTGTACAATGGAAGAGATGAAAAAGCCCATAAACAAAAATACAAAATGATGGCTAAGGCCTTCCAGCCTGCCTCAACCACTGGTACCGGGTAACCCCGCTTCCCAAGAAACAATCAGGAGGGCCCCCTGGTCCATGTTTTGAATGTGGCCTATCAGGACATTGGGCTAGAGCTTGCCCAAATCCCCAGAACCCCCCCCCGGTCCATGTCCTAAATGCCATTAGGAGGGACATTGGGCTGTCGACTCTCCTTGCACACCGAGAGGTGCCAGGCCATCCAGCTCCAACAACCCACCTATAGACCTTCTGGGCCTGGCCACTGATGACTGAGGGGGCCTGGGACTCCCACACCCGGCTACTAACATCACTTCACGGGAGCCCAGGGTGATCATTGCGGTAGCAGGCAAACCCATCTCCTTATTAGACACCGGAGCTACTTAGTCCTGAAGGAGTTCTGGGGGCCCACTTCCCTTTGACAGTCCTCAATAGTCGGGGTAGAGGGCATACCCTATCAACCTTTACAAATTCCCATGCTTCACTGCCTCTTTAAGGGTGTTACTCTCTCCCATTCCTTTTTAGTAATTCCCCATTGTCTGGTTCCCCTTATGGGAAGGGACCTTTTATCCAAGCTAGGGGCCACTGTCACCTTTACCTTTGGCCCGTGACTCAACCCTGACTCGCCTTTGATCCCTTTTCTACTTGCTCTCCAAACCATTCCAGACCCACCTCCACCCCCTTTTCCTTTACCCCCTTGCCAGGTGAACCCCATAGTCTGGATTACCTCTACTTCCTCCATCGCCACCTGGCCACCTGTGACCATCAAACTCAAAGACCCTACCTCCTTCCTCTCATAATCTCAATACCCCTTACCTCTCAAAAGCCTATTGGTTTTACCACTGATCATCCAGGAACTCCTACGAAAAGGCCTTTTGAGACCAGCCAATTCCCCTTACAACACCCCGATATTGGCTGCCGAAAAACCTAATGGCTCTTATAGGCTAGTTCAGGATTTAAGAATTATCATTGCAGCTGTTATTCCAATTCATCCAGTAATCCCTAATCCCTATACTTTATTATCCACTGTCCCCATCCCTTCTACTCACTTCTTTGTCCTTGACCTCAAAGATGCCTTCTTCAAAATCCCCCTCCATCCCAACCCCCAAGATCTTTTTGCCTTTACATGGACTGATCCCATCACCCAAACCTCTACTCAGTTAACCTGGACAGTCCTTCCTCAAAGCTTCAGAGATAGTCCCCACCTCTTTGGACAAGTCTTGGGGCAAGACCTCAAATTCCTCACTCTCTCAGGCTCTACTGTTCTTCAATATGTTGATGATCTTCTCTTATGCAGCCCCTCCTTACAAACCTCTCAGCAAAATACTATTCTCCTTTTCAACTTTCTTTCAAAACATGGGTATCGGGTCTTGCTTTCCAAAGTCCAACTTTCCACCTCTGAAATGACTTAGGAGTTCTACTTACCCCCAGCTATAAAGCCATTACCTTAGACAGAAAGAAACTCATTCAAAACATACCCATTCCCCATAGAAAAGGTGAATCCTCTCCTTTCTAGGACTCACTGAGTTCCTCTGCTTATGGATTCCCAATTTCTCCCTCCTAGCTGCCTCTCTCCATTTAGCATCCCGAGGATCCACCTTGGAACCTCTCCCAACACCTGTAACCAAGCCTTTTCATAAACTTCAAGCAGCTCTTTTACAAGACCCTGCTTTCCATCTCCCTGATATCACACACCCCTTCTTCCTGTTCATCTCAGAAAATCAAGAGTTTGCTCTGGGAGTCCTAGGCCACAGGTTAGGACCCTCCTTTGCCCCTGTCGCCTATCTTTCAAAGTGGCTAGACCCCCACCATTCGGGATTGGCCCCCTGTCTGCAGACTCTGGCTGCAGTCGCCGTCCTCATCCAAGAATCAAAGAAGCTCACTTTTAGATTACCCATCACTTTTCTTTTCCCTCACCATCTTTCTGAACTCCTCACCTACAAAGGCCTATAAACTATTCCTCTTGTAGAATCCTGTCACTTCAGGTCGCTCTAATCAAGGATACTTCCATCAAATTCGAAGTCTGCTTTCCCCTCAATCCTTCTACCCTTCTCCCATTTCCTACCAAATCACGAGAAGAAATAAAAGCTTCCTCTAACTCTCACAGCTGCCTACAAATCCTAATGCGTTACTACCTTGTCCTTCTCATATCTAAGAGGGGATCTCCCTCAAGCCACACATACTTGGCAGTTTTTTTTATACATGAGGGTGTCCGTTGAGCTGGATATGCCATTGTCTCCCTTGATCAAACCATTGAAACAAAGCTCCTTCCCCCTAACACCACAAACCAACAGGCAGAATTAATTGCCCTCACCCGTGCTTTCACCTTAGCACAGGGATCCTCACTTACCATCTACACTGATTCCAACTACGCTTTATATATCTTACTCTCCCATGCAGCAATCAGGAAGGAAAGGGGACTCCTCAATACCAAGGGCAGCTCCATTACCAGTGCTAACTACATCATACAACTAATAGGGGCCTCATCCCTACCAACTGCCATAGGTCTACTACACTGCAGCTCTTATCAGTCAGATCAATCTTCTATCACTCAGGGAAATAACAGAGCAGACAAAGCAGCCGAGTGGGCAACAATGACTTCTATGATGGGTACACTCATTTCCACGCCCAATAACCCTTCTCCCATAGACTCCAAATCACCTTCTTCGAAGGCCATACACTCCTATTTACATAACCTATTTTATCCTAATCTCCAATCTTTACAACACTTTCTTGAAACACACCTACCTCTCTCCTCTTCAGACATTACCTTTCTGAAAACACTTACCACCTCATGCGAGATCTGCCAAAAGGTCAATCCTAATTCACCTTCTCGACCTCCCTCCTTTCCCACTCATCAAGCACGAGGTCTCATTCCTGGGACCAACTGGCAGCTCAACTTTGCTCATATGCCCTCAGTAAAACACTACCGATACCTTCTAGTACTGGTAGATACATTTTCAGGTTGGGTTAAAGCTTTCCCTACAACTAACAAACGAGCTCAGACAGTTTCCACCATTTTGTTATCAGAGATCATCCCCCGTTTTGGAATACCTACTTCATTGCAATTAGACAATGGCCCTGAATTTATCTCCCAAGTTTTCCAGACAACTGCTAAAGTTCTTAATGTCCCTTGGCATTTCCATATCCCACACCACCCACAATCCTCAGGTAAGGTGGAGAAAACCAACCGAACTCTTAAGTCCATCCTTACCAAACTATCCATGGAGCTCCATCTCGACTGGACAAAGCTTCTCCCTTTAGCCCTCCTCTGACTCCGAGCTCTACCCAAAAAACCCACCTCACTTTCTCCTTTCGAGCTTATGTACAGCCGCCCTATGCTTCCACCAGGTCTTAACTCTGAATCCCCCACTCTTCCTTCTCATCTTATATCTACACTACTCCAACACATCTGCTCTCTACTATGGTCCCATGCTGACCTCTACACACCAAAACCTCACAACCCTCCCTCTCCTACTTTTTATCAACCTGGAGATTCAGTCCTCTTCTCTTCTCTTAACCAGGTGCCATCACCCCTAACTCCCAAATGGCAGGGACCCTATCAAGTGGTCCTATCCACTACTGCAGTCAAACTTACAAAATTTCCCCACTGGATCCACAACTCCCATATAAAACCCTTCGTCTCATTCCCTCCCCCTTCCTCTGAATCTCCCACAGATTCCTACTCCTCCATCCCAACGGGACAACTTACTCTCCGCATTTTGTGACACCCATCTTCACTTCCACCCATCTCCAAAGAAGCCTGTACCAGTAAGGACACCTGAGACCTTCTCATGGCAGCCACACACCTAACTTTTCAACCTTTAATTCTCCCACTAAATCTATCTTCTTCAACACCTACCCTTTCCTCTCTTCCAGATTATCCTTCTGCCTGCCAAGTTGCTAATTACCTCTGCCCACCAGGTTACTTTCAATCCTCCACCCATGTTTCCAAAAAGTTGTACTGTCCCCAAAATACCAAGGAATCCATAAAATCATCCTTACAACCCCAACAGCCTAAAAAGTTAAAACCCTCCCTGGATGGTTCCTAACCTACCCCTTCCCGTCTCCCCTATAACCCACATCAGAGCACGCCGTGCTGTACAATTAGTTCCCCTAATTGCTACCCTAGGAATAATCACGGGTACCAGAACAGGGATGGAGCTCTAGGAATATCCCTTTCAGAATTTGCTAAACTATCATGGGAACTCGAAAAAGGCCCAAAAGAAGTCTCTAACCAATTAGAGACCTACAAGATCAAGTAGACTCTCTAGCCTCAGTTGTTCTCCAGAACCGCAGAAATCTAGACCTCCTTACAACTGTGCAAGGTGTCATATGTGCCCTACTCCCAAGAACAAGTCTGCTTCTACACCAACAAATCCAGTCTCGTCCGAGATGGCACAAAACATCTGTGCGAACAAGCCTCCAAACTTCTAGAAAACTCCCCTAGCAATCCATTCCCTTACCCCTTCAACTGGATCCTGCCCCTTCTAGCCCCTATTACCTTTATTATTATTATTCTCCTTTTCCCTCCCTATTTCATTAACCTATTCCAAAATTTTATTCAAAATTAAATTTTGAAAATTTCTAACCATACTGTCAACCAGTTACTCCTCCAGGACTAGCAAGGCCTTCTCATGAAGAATAACGAAATCAGCCATGATGACATCACAAATCATCTCAGATGCCCGCCCTTCCCCAACTCTACAGCAACGGCCTCTCTGACTTCAGAATCTGTGCCCCTTTCCAGTAGGAAGTAGCCAGAAAACGAGACTCTATGCCCAGTTCCCCAGAAGACCCTATTAAGAAAAGAAAAAGATGGGAATGAAGGCAATTCTGGCACACTAAGGTGCCTGCCATCTTTGAATCAGGAGCTGTCATTTTCTTCACCCGCCATCTTGGGATTAGGAGCTGCCATTTTGTTTCCCGCAGCCTCCAATCACCAATGACCAGATGATCACACCACCCCCTAAGACCCAATCACCAATGACCAGATGATCACACCACCCCCTAAGACCCAGTCACCAATGTCCCCATAGCCGGACACACCCAACCCCAACTCCTCAAAAACATGCTTCCTCACCACTGAGCTGCTGCTCTCTACTCAGAGACAGCCATTAAAACTTCCTGTGTGGGTTCGTGCCTCTCTGAGTTATTTCAGGGTAGGGAGGGTCGCGGCAACATGCCCTTTCAGTGAGTCCGTTGGGTGACACCTGCTGGTTAATTTTAACAAAGTGACTCATAGTGGGCCCCTCAGGTCACATGCTGTCAGACTGTCTTTTGGGAAATATATGGGGTGGAAATTGAGTTAAATCATGTAAGGCAAATATACTATCAATTATGCCTACATATTAAACCCCAACAAAAGCTCTGGACATGGAGACTTTGGTGAGCTTCCTTAGCAGGCAGTATTCTTAGAGTGATACATTGCCATACATTGCTGTTGGGATAGTAATGTTTTCCTGAGGATGATGAAAGCTTTGCATCTGGAACCCATCCAGACTTTGCCCCATACATCTTTTCTTTTGGTTGGTTCCAACTTGTAATTTTTTTGCTGTAATAAAACTGTAGTGATAAATCTAATGTTTTCCTGAGTCCTGTGAATTGGTGGTCATGGGAACCCTTGAATTTGTAGCTAGCTTGTCAGAAGTGAAGGTGGCTTTTTAGGGCCTCTGAACTTGTGGCTGGTGTCTGAGGTGAGGACACTCTTGGGACTGTTCCCTCTAATTTTGTACTTTGACTTACTCAATGTGGTTAGTGTTAGAAGTCTTGGGCAGACTTGGTGGTCTAGAGGACTGAACTCTCAACTTTGAGTTTGACCAACTTTTGAAAGTCAAGCAGAGTATTTCATAGGGTTTATATGTAGACAGAGAGGGAAATTGTATTTCTGGAAAAGTTAAGCTGAGGATATTAAGCTGGAAAGGTGTGGTTTACTTGCTGGGACCCATATTGATTACCATGTGGTGATAGCCTGCATGCAGAATATAGCTAGGCTGAGTAATAAAATGATGCAGTGGAGAGAAAAAGAGAGCCCTGATAATATCGTTTGAGTTTGTTGATTTCACTGTGTCATGCCAGATGTTGTATGTATCTATGACTTCCCAATTCAGTAAATCATTAAATTTACTTTTTGCTTAAACTAGGTTGAACTGGCCTCCACCATTGTAATCAAAGAGTTTGTCAAATGTCTGTTCTTTAGACCCAGTGTTTCTCCTGAAGAATCTCAAAACTCCATATGCCTTACGGAATGAAATTTTGATTAAGAAGCTCCTTATTTTTGTATAACCCTGATAATCACTTAGAACTTCATTTGAAATGTACTTAAAACTTTTGTTTATTAAGGAGAAAACCTTGTCTCTATGAAAACACTTTATTAATGAGGGCCCAAGTTTCTTTCCCTGAATTATATTATCCATATAACCATATTTTTTGGTGTGGAATTTGAGAATAAGGGGGAAAATATAAGTCAAAAAGATTCTGAGTAGATATACTTAAATATTTGTTGAGCAAAGTAAATAACCAATAAAAGTTTGATGTTCTAGCTGCATTGATTTGAGTTGGGGAGTAAATTCTTTTGGATTAGAGTTATATGATGCATAAACTCCCATATATAGAAACTAGCCCATTTACCAATCAGTAAATAGAATTTTCTCAAGTACAGAGATATATATACATAAACACATTTAAAAACAATGATTGAATTTGTCCTATTAGTAAACAATACTTATTTTGGAAAGTGTAAAGATAAACTATTCATTCATTTGAGGTATATTTCTTTAGCACTTATTATACATGAGGCATTTTCAAAACAGTGAACAGAACAGATGTATTTTTGCTCTCATGGAGATTAAATTTTAGTGGTATAAAAAGAAAACAACAATTAGCCATAATCCTAATCTCTGAAAAAACATGGTTAATATTTTAGTATATTTCCTACATATGTGCTTGAATGGTATATGTGTAAAACTGGTGGAATTATGCTCTGCATATAGTCTTGGATTCTGCTTTTTTCCTTTATCTTTTTATCTTTAATCTTAAGATATTTAACATTCTTCAAAAGCATTATTTTAATGGCTACTAATAGTCATATTTATTTACCTTTTTAAAAATATATTTTTATTACAACACTGTGATGAGTAGTTTTGTTCATATATATTTGCTTAAACTAAATATTTTGTTAAGATACATTCTTAAAATTGAGTGGTTAAAAAGATAGGAACATTTTAAAGGTTTGTTTTAATAGTCATTTTTTTTCCTAGAAAGAGTGTATTATTAGGTTTCTGCCAAAGAAGAGTTAGATAATGCTTATCTCATTTTACCTGCCATCATTAAATATTAATGTACATTTCTTGCCAGTGTTGTTTTATAGTTCTTTTTGTTAAAGGATGCTATTCTGCAGTATACCATCTAACTAATTATTTTAGGTAAGTAGGAAATCAATAGATATCTTGTGCATTTTCCATTATGCAGCAGTGGTTGGATTTTGGAGCAAGAAACAAACTCAAAAGACAGTAGGCTTCACACAGCTTTAAGTTAACTTAGCATTAGGAAGGGATACAGACAGACAAGAAAATAAACAGCATGCTCAACAGCAATATAGAAGAGGTATTGTGATTTTCAGACATGGATTCCAAAGTCCTAGTTACTTCACATAGCTGAAGTATGTTCACATGTTACTTAATATATGCAATATAGGCATGTTGATGAGAGATGAGGTTATGTGCGTAGACCATCTCATCTTAGGGATGCCATTAGTTCTAGGGTCCCTTCAGCTTTTATATAGCTTATCAAGTAGCCTCCTTAGGGATACTGGAGTCCATTCTCCAGTACAGCTGCATCTTGAATATAGATCCCTCACTACTTGATAAATAATTTCAACAATGAGCTACAGGTGCTTGGTCCAGTAAAAATCCTCAGTCGAGATTATTATTTACTATGGAAGTTTTGTAGATACACTCCTAACAATTCTATAAGTTAATTTAATTGTAGCCATTCATGAGGCTTGAGGAGAGCAACCAGCTGTTAATTCTTTCCTTTAATCCTATATCTAGAATTTTTATCAAGCATTCTTTGTAATTCTAAGAGTTTTAGTGCTTATTATCTAGATTGCATATGTGTGCCTTAGGCAAATTATGAGAGAGGGTATATATATTAAGACTATGGTCTCTGGAACCATCTGCCTGGGATCAAATACCAACTCCTGCCCTTACTTATGTTACTTGGATTCTCCTTGCTTTACATGTAAGTGAGGATAATAGAATATACATCATAGAGTTGTTTTATAGATTGAGTTAATGTATGTAAGGCATTTCCTGACACCTAATAACTGTATTAGATACTATTTTATATTTTTGTTCGGTAGTTACAGTTCTTTATTCTTAATGCAAATTTGGTTTTCATAACAATTTAATATAGTAATCTTTGATAATAGGCATACTTGCTCTTAATTCTTGTGAAGAACTCTTTAGTGCTCATTGTTAAATAAGTTCATTGTTTAGCTTAAGACATTGTTATTATTCCTTTTAACCATGCAAGTGAAGTATATTTGTCAGGTTGGTTTTGGCTGTAAGTAACAAAAATAACATACTGACTAAACTATGTTACCATAAATACAAAACACAACTTTCCTATCCATACTATTCATTCCATACCTAGATTGGTTTCCCTCATGATCTGAGGATCTATTCTAGTAATAACATTGTACAATGCGAACATGTCAATTTCTTGTGATTCACTCAAGAGTAAGCATTCTACTTTACCAGTGAATTTAGGTTTCCTATTCCCGAACTAATCATTTTCTGGCAGAAAGACATTGGTCATAGTTAATCAAGACTAAATTATTCAAGAAGGATGGAATCAGTGTTGGGAAGTCAACCACAATGGTCACTTCCAGGAGAATCCAAATATGCCTATTTAAAATATTTTAAAAAGCAACTATATGGTACGATTTTGATAAAATATTAGATTAAAAGATAACTTCTGCTATCTAATGAAACTGAACTTAAAAAAGTAAACTTGGCAAAAATTATATGTAAATGTATTTTCTATATTAAACCATCTTTTCAGTCTCAGTATAAATATTACTTGGTCATAGTGGATGGTTCATATGTAATATGGTTACATTTGTTACTTTAGTATTTGTTGTAGGATTTATAGTGATCAATGAAATCAATCAACTTATGTGTGTACTTACTATTTATATTTTTAACAACTTTATTGAGATATAATTCACATGGCTTATAGTTCACCCATTTAAAGTATACAGTTTTATAGCTTTCTGTAAGTTCTCAAAGAGTTATGTATCCCTTACTACTATTAATTTTAGAACAATATTTTTACCCTAAAGAGAAACCTCTCACCTCTGTTACCCTCACAAACCTCCTTCCATTATCCCCTCCAGTCTTAGGTAACTACTAATTTAATAATCTATCTCTATAGATTTGCCTGTTCTAGACATTTCATATAAATGGAAATATACAATTATGTAGTCCTTTTTGACTGGCTTTTTAACTTAGCATGTTTTGAAGTGCTTGTTCATTTTAAAGCTTAGTATTTTGTATCATTTTGATGTTAATTTCATAAGATTAATTGGGCCACTTGGCATCTTTAAAAATTTACATGTAATTTCTGTAACATGGAGATCATTTGTTTAGAAGTTTCAAATAATCAACAGTAAAACCATCTTTCCTTGCAGTAATTTTCTGTTAACTTTCCTTGTTCTCTCTCTGCAAAGTTCAGGAGGTCCCCAAGTCCACCCTCTGGTTCAATAATTTACTAGAAGGATTCACAGAATTTAGCAAAGCCATTATACTCACTTTATAGCGTATTACAGTGGAGAGACACAGATTAAAATCAAGCAAAGGAAGGTGCATATGGAGCAGGGTAAAGAAAATCTGTTTACAAGTGATTACAACTACAGAGCTTCCTGTTGTCCTCTCCTAGTAGCATCATGCAGACAGTGCTTACTTCTCCCAGCAACGATGTGTGACAACATACATGGAATATTACAACCAAGTTGCTCATCCAAGCCTTGGTGTCAAGTTTTTATTGGGGCTTGGTCATGTAGATATGGTTAGCCACTGGTGAGACTGACCTTAGTCTGTAGCCCATCCAGAGGTCAAGGTGCTGCCATATGGCCCAAAGCCCCCTCCCTTGCAACCACCCCCCTCTGTTGCATCCATAAATCTTATTTTTAGAATAGACTATCTTGTGTGGTTCAAAGCCCCTAGGTAAACAAAAACACTCTTACATATATGCCAGAGGTTTGGAAGTTACTGTCTAAGAGCTGGGGGCAAAAGGGCAAGACCTTTCTTTGGGTAAGGTTGATTCTTTACTGCAGACGAACTATAGCTGAAAATCCATTTAGGATTTTTGTATCTTAAGTTAATTTTGCTCACATATTTTTTCAGATAATTTTGTGTTATGTCAGCTTTTTCAGATTAATGAAATGTGGTCTGAGGTATTTTCTTATACATTTTAATTGTCTCTCCTTTTAAAAATAACCCTTTTCTCATTTCCAAGCTTTAAATTTCTATTTTCTATAATTTTTCTTAATGAAACATGTCAGTTTTATGATCATTCTTCTCCCCTTAGGTTAAAAAAAATCAGTTCAACAGTTCTTGTACTTATTCATTACTTTTTAGTGCTTTTTCTTAAATGCCTCCTGTTTTAAGTTTGTTATATTACATTGAAAATCTCTTTGATTAGTAGTAATTTCACCTCAGATAAACCTCATTGACTATCAATACTGCTACTGTGCAAAGCTGAAATTCTTGAATTATATGCTTTATTTATCAATGCCTTTTCTTATATAATAATAAAAGTCTATTATATAATTTAGTATATGATACTAAAAGTCTGGAACTACGAAATGTTCTGGAACATCACAAACTTTTTTTTTCAAACTTTTAATCTTGTTTTGTGTTAATTAAACTTGTAATTTTGAGATAATTGTAGATTCAAATGAAGTTATAAGAAATAATATGAAGTTGTAAGAAAAAATGAAGATGTAAGAAAGAGAGATGGCCAATGTGCACTTTACTAAGTTTCACCAATGGTAATATTTTGCAAAACTATAGTACAATAGTACAACTAAGATATTGACATTGTTACATTCAATATACTGAACATTTCCATCACAAGAATCTCTCACACTTCCCTTGTAGGTACAAACAAACTTCCCTCTTGCTCAGCGCCCTCAACTCTCAGCAATTACTATAATTTCTATACTTTTGTCATTTATATAAATGGAGTCTTATAATATGTAGCATTTTGGGACTGACTTTTTTTACTCTTTTTTATGAAGGTATCATTGATATACAATTTTATGAAGGTTTCACATGAACAACGTTGTATTTTCAATATTCACCCCCCACCCCATTGCAGTCACTGTTCTTTTTACTCATCTTAATTCTGTAGAGATTCATCCAAGATGTTGAATGTATCAATAGTTTGTCTCTTTTTATTTCTGAGTAGTATTCCATGGTAACAAACTAGTTTGTTTAACCAATCTTTTGAGACACATCTGGGTTGTGTCCAGTTTTCAGCTGTAAAACTGCTATAAGCATTTATATATAGGTTTTGGTGTGAACATAATCTTTATTTCTTTGGGATACATGCTCAGGAGTGCAACTAAGTTGTATTGTAGTTGCATGTTAGTTTTTTAAGAACCTTCCAAACTGTTTACAGTGTCTGTACCATTTTACATTTCCACCAGCAATGCATTAATAATCCAGCTTCTCTGCCTCCTTGTCAGCATTTGGTGGGTCAATTTTTTTTTTTGATGGTTATGTAGTGATATCTCATTGTGATTTTAATTTTCATTTCCTAAGTGTCTAATAATGTTAATATCTTTTCATATGTTTATTTGCCATCTGTGTATCTCCTTTGTGAAATGTTTCTTTATGTCCTTTGTCTATGTTCTAATTGGATTATTTTACCATTTAGTTCTATGAGTTCTTTATGTATTCTAGATAATAGTCCTATATTATGTATGTACTTTGAAGATTTTTTGCAGCTGTAGCCTGTCTTTTCATCATCTCAGTAGAGTCTTTTGCAGAGAAAAAAGCTTTTTTAATTTTAGTGAAGTCCAGCTTAACCATTTTTTTCCTTTCATAAATCATGCCTTTGGTGTCAAGTCTATGAATGCTTTATATAGCTTTAGATTTCTGAAGATTTTCTCCTATTTCTTTCTTAAAGTTTTATAGTTTAAATTTTGTGTTTAAGACTGAGGTTGAGGTTAAAATTTTTTTTCACTTGTGGATGTCTACTTGCTGCAGCACCTTTTGTTGAAAGGATATTTTAATACATCAAATTGTTTTTATACTTTTTCAAAATCAGTTGGACATTGTGTTGGCTTATTTCTGGGTTCTCTAATCTGTTCCACTGATCAGTGTATTTTTTTCTCCATCAATGCTACATGTAGTTTTGAATATTATTTACACTAATATTTATATGCATATATGTGCATATACACATATATATATACACTTACATGCAGAAATGTAATTATATATAATAAATATTGAAATCAAATAGACTGTTACCATGTTATTCCTATTCAAAAATTTTTTTATTAAAGTATCATTGATATACAATCTTACGAAGGTTTCACATGAACAACATTGTGGTTTCAACATTCACCAATATTATCAAGTCCTCACCCCACTCCACACCCCATTGCAGTCACTGTCTATGAGCATAGTAAGTGGCTATAGAGTCATTACTTGTCTTCTCTGTGCTGTACTGCCCTCCTGGTGACATACCTATATTGTGATTGCTAATTATAGTGCCACTTAATCTCCTTCTCTCCTTCTCCCTCCCGACCCACTCTCCCTAGCCCGTCCCCTTTGGTAATTACTAGTCCCTTCTTGGAGTCTGTGAGTCTTCTCCTATTTTGTTCTTTCAGTTTTGCTTCGTTGTTATACTCTACAAATGAGTGAAATCATTTGGTACTTGTCTTTCTCTACCTGACTTATTTCACTGAGCATAATACCCTCTAGATCCATCCATGTTGTTGCAAATGGTAAGATTTGTTTTCTTTTTAATGGCTGAATAATATTCCATTATTTATATGTACCACAACTTCTTTATCTATTCATCTATTGATGGACACTTGCTTCCCTGTCTTGGCTATTGTAAATAGTGCTGCGATAAACATAGGGGTGCATACATCTTTTTGTATCAGGGATCTTTTTATCTTTGGGTAAATTCCTAGAAGATGAATTACTGATATTTCTAGTTTTTCAAGCAACCTCAATATTGCTATCCATAACAGTTGAACCAATTTGCATTCCCTCCAACAGCGTAGGAGGATTCCTCTTTCTCTGCATCTTTGCCAGCATTTGTTGTTCCTTATCTTTTGGATGTTGGCCATCCTAACTGGTGTGAGGTGATATCTCATTGTGTTTTTAATTCACATTTCCCTGATAATTAGCAATGTGGAGTATCTTTTCATGTGCCTGATGGCTATCCAAATTTCTTCTTGAAGTGTCTGTTCAGATCCTCCACCCATTTTTTATCAGGTTATTTGCATTTTGGGTGTTGAGGAGTGTTGGTTCTAAATATATGTTGGATGTTAAACCCTTATTAGATAAATTCTTTATGAATATATGCCTCCATACTGTAGGATGACTTTTTGTTTGCTGATGGTGTCCTTTGCTGAACAGAAGCTTTTTAGCTTGATGTAGTCCCACTTGTACATTTTTTATTTTGTTTCCCTTCCCTGAGGAGATGTGTTCAGGGAAAAGTTGCTCATTTTTATATTCAAGATATTTTTTGCCTATATTTTCTTCTATGAGTTTTATGCTTCTTTTGTGTATGGAGTTAGACAATAATCCAGTTTCATTCCCTTACATGTAGCTGTCCAGTTTTTCCAACATCAGTTGTTGAAGAGGCTTTTTCCACACTGTATATTCATGGCTCCTTTATCATATATTAATTGGCCATATATGCTTGGGTTTATATCTGGGCTCTCTAGTCTGTTCCATTAATCTATGAGTATGTCCTTGGTCCAGGATCAGATTAATTTGATTACTATGGCTTTGTAATAGAACTTGAAGTTGGGTAGCATAATTCCCTTCTCAGGATTGCTTTGGCTATTCGGGGTCTTTTGTGGTTCCATATAAATTTCAGAACTATTTGCTCTAGTTCATTGAAGAATGCTGTTGGTATTTTGATAGGGATTGCATTGAGTCTGTAGATTGCTTTAGGCAGGATGGCCATTTTGACAATATTAATTCTTCCTCTTCATGAGCTCAGGATGTATGTCCATTTATTGATGTCTTCTTTAATTTCTCTCATGAGTGTCTTGTGCTTTTCAGGGTATAGGACTTTTACCTCCTTGGTTAGGTTTATTCTTAGGTATTTTATTCTTTTTGATTCAACTGTAAGTGGAGTTGTTTTCCTGATTTCCTTTTCTGCTAGTTCATTGTTAGTGTATTGGAATGGTACAGATTTCTGTGTATTAATTTTGTATCCTGCAACATTGCCAAATCTTGTTACTAGTGATAATAGTTTATTGGTGGATTCTTTAGGGTTTTCTATGTACAATATCATGTCATCTGCAAACAGTGACAGTTTGACTTCTTCCTTACCAATGTGGATGTCTTTGTGCTGTCTGGTTGCTGTGGCTAGGACCTCCAGTACTATGTTGAATAAAAGTGTTGAGAGTGGGCTTCCTTGCTTGTTCCGAATCTTAGAGGAAAAGCTTTCAGCCTTTCACTGTTAAGTATGATGTTGGCAGTGGGTTTGTCATATATGGCCTTTATTATGTTGAGGTACTTGCCTTCTATACCCATTTTTTTGAGAGTTTTTATCATGGATGGATGTTGAATTTTGTCAAATGCTTTTCAATATCTATTGAGATGATCATGTGATTTTTCTCCATTTTGTTAATGTGGTGTATGATATTGGTTGATTTTCAAAAATTGTACCATACTTGCATCCTTGAAATAAATTACACTTGGTCATGATGGATGATCTTTTTGATGTATTTTTGAATTTGGTTTGCTAATATTTTGTTGAGGATTTTTGCACTCATGTTCATCAGGGATATGGTCTGTAATTTCCTTTTTTGTGGTGAATTTCTCTGGATTTGCTATTAAAGTAATGCTGCCTCACAGAATGAGTTTGGAAGTATTACCTCTTGTTGTACTTTTTGTAACACTTTAAGAAGGGTGGGTATTAGTTCTTTTTTAAATGTTTGGTAAAATTCAGCCATAAAGGCATCTGTACCAGTGGTTTTCTTTTTGGGTAATTTTTTGATTACCTCTTTTATTTTATTGCTGGTAATTGGTCTATTCAGATTTTCTGTTTCTTCCTGGGTCAGTCTTAGAAGGTTGTATTTTTCTAGAAAGTTATCCATTTCTTCTGTATTGTCCAATTTGTTGGCATATAGTTTTTCATAGTATTCTCTAATAATTCTTTGTATTTCTGTGGTGTCTGTTGTGATTTTTCCTTTTTAATTTCTGATTCTTTTTATGTGTGTAGACTCTATTTCTTGATAAAGTCTCACTACGGGTTCATCTTTTCTTCTTAAATTATTGAAGAACCAGCTCCAGGTTTCACTGATTCTTTCTGTCATATGCTTTTCCAATCACTACTTGTCTTCTCTGTGTTATACTGCCTTCCCCATATCCCCCCCCCCCATGCTACATTATGTGGGCTAAATGTAATATCCCTTTTTCCCCTTATCCATCCCTTCCTACCCATCTTCCCCAGTCTCTTTCCCTTTTGTAACTGTTAGTGCATTCTTGGGTTCTGTTAGTCTGCTGCTGTTTTGTTCCTTCAGTTTTTTCTTTGTTCTTATACTCCACAGATGAGTGAAATCGTTTGATACTTGTCTTTCTCCACCTGGCTTATTTCACTGAGCATAATACCCTCCAGTTCTATCCATGTGTTGCAAATGGTAGGATGTGTTTTCTTCTTATGGCTGAATAATATTCCATTGTGTATATGTACCACTTCTTCTTTATCCATTCATCTACTAATGGACACTTAGGTTGCTTCCATTTCTTGGCTATTGTAAATAGTGCTGTGATGAACATAGGGGTGCCTATCTCTTTTTCAAAGTGGGCTGTGGCATCCTTAGGGTAAATTCCTAGGAGTGGAATTCCTGGGTCAAATGGTATTTCTATTTTGAGTTTTTTGAGGAACCTCCATAAGGCTTTAAACAATAGTTATACAAATTTACATTTCCACCAGCAGTGAAGGAGGGGTCCCCTTTCTACACATCCTTGCCAACATTTGTTGCTGTTTGTCATTTGGATGTTGGCCATCCTAACTGGTGTGAAGTGATATCTCATTGTGGTTTTACTTTTCTTTTCTTTGATGATTAGTGATGTAGAGCATCTTTCCATGTGCCTGTTGGCCATCTGAATTTCTTATTTGGAGAAGTGTCTGTTCAGCCCCGCTGCCCATTTCTTAATTAGCTTATTTGCTTTTTGTTTATTGAAATGCATGAGCTCTTTATATAATTTGGATGTCAACCCCTTACTGGATATTTCATTTATGAATATATTCTCCCATATTGTAGGATGTCTTGTTTTACTGATGGTGTACTTTGCTGTACAGAAGATTTTTAATTTGATATAGTCCTATTTGTTCATTTTTGCTTTGTTTCCCTTGCCTGGGGAGATATGTTCATGAAGAAGTTGCTCATGTTTATGTCCAAGAGATTTTTGCTTATATTTTTTTCTAAGAGGTTTATGGTTTCATGACTTACATTCAGGTCGTTGATCCATTTTGAGTTTACTTTTGTGTATGGGGTTAGACAGTAGTCCAGTTTCATTCTCTTGCATGTAGCTGTCCAGTTTTGCCAACACCAGCTGTTGAAGAGGATGTGATTTCCCCATTATATATCCATGGCTCCTTTATCATATATTAATTGACCATATATGCTTGGGTTTATATCTGGGCTCTCTATTCTGTTCCACTGGTCTATGGGTCTGTTCTTGTGCCAGTACCAAATTGTCTTGATTACTGTGGCTTTGTAGTAGACCTTGAAGTAAGGGAGTGTAATCCCCCCTGCTTTATTCTTCCTTCTTAGGATTGCTTGGCTATTTGGGGTCTTTTATCATTCCTTATGAATTTTAGGACTATTTCCTCTAGTTCACTGAAGAATGCCGTTGGTATTTTCGTAGGGATTACATTGAATCTGTAGATTGCTTTAGGCAGGATGGCCATTTTGACAGTATTAATTCTTCCTAGCAAAGAGCATGGGATGAATTTCCATTTAGTAGTGTCTTCTTTAATTTCTCTTAAGAATATCTTGTAGTTTTCAGGGTGTAGGTCTTTCACTTCCTTCGTTAGGTTTATTCCTAAGTATTTTACTCTTTTTGATGTGATTGTGAATGGAATTGTTTTCCTGATTTCTCTTTCTGCTAGTTCATCATTAGTGTATAGGAATGCAACAGATTTCTGTGTATTAATTTCGTATCCAGCAACTTCACGGAATTCAGATATTAGATCTAATAGTTTTTTTTATTAAGGTATGATTGATATACACTCTTATGAAGGTTTCACATGAAAAAACAATGTGGTTACTACATTTACCCATATTATCAAATCCCCATTCATACCCCAATTCATTCACTGTCCATCAGTGTAGTAAGATGACACAGATTCACTGTTTGCCTTCTCTGTGCTACACTGTTTTCCCCGTGATTCCCCACACCATGTGTACTAAACATAATACCCATAATCCCCGTCTCCTAACCTCCCCAAGCACCCTCCCACACCCTCCCCCTTTGGTAACTACTATTTCCTTCTTGGAGTCTCTGAGTCTGCTGCTATTTTGTTCCTTCAGTTTTGCTTTGTTGTTATACTCCACAAATGAGGGAAATCATTTGGTACTTGTCTTTCTCCACCTGGCTTATTTCACTGAGCATAATATCCTCCAGATCCATCCATGTTGTTGCAAATGGCAGGATTTGTTTTCTTCTTATAGCTGAATAGTATGCCATTGTATATATGTACCACCTCTTCTTTATCCATTCACCTACTGATGGACACTTAGGTTGCTACCATATCTCGGCTATTGTAAAACGTGCTGCAATAAACATAAGGGTGCATATGTCTTTTTGAATCTGAGAACTTGTATTCTTTGGGTAAATTCCAAGGAGTGGGATTCCAGGGTCAAATGGTATTTATATTTTTAGTTTTTTGGGGAACCTACATATTGCTTTCCACAATGGTTGAACTAGCTTACATTCCCACCAGCAGTGTAGGAGGGTTCCCCTTTCTCCACATCCTTGCCAGCATTTGTTGTTCTTAGTCTTTTGGATGCTGGCCATCCTTATTGGTGTGAGGCGGCATTTCGTTGTGGTTTTAATTTGCATTTCCCTGATGATTAGTGATGTGGAGCATCTTTTCATGTGTCTGTTGGCCACCTGAATTTCTTCCTTAGAGAACTGTCTCTTCATATCCTCTGCCCATTTTTTAATCGGGTTTGTTTTTTGGGTGTAGAGGCATGTAAGTTCTTTATATAATTTGGATGTTAATGCCTTGTTGGATATGTCATTTACAAATATACTCTCCCATATTGTAGGATGACTTTTTGTTTTGTTGATGATGTCCTTTGCCGTACAGAAACTTTTTAGTTTGATGTAGTCCCATAAGTTCACCTTTGCTTTTGTTTCCCTTGCTTGAGGAGATGCGTTCAGGAAGAAGTTGCTCATGCTTTTATTCAGGAGATTTTTGCCCATGTTGTCTTCTAAGAGTTTTATGGTTTCATGACTTACATTCAGATCCTTGATCCATTTCGAGTTTTCTTTTGTGTACCGGGTTAAACAGTAATCCAGGTTCATTCTCTTGCATGTAACTGTCCAGTTTTGCCAACACCAGCTGTTGAAGAGGCTGTCATATCCCCATTGTATGTCTATGGCTCCTTTATCATATATTAGTTGACCATATATGGTTGGGTTTATATCATGGCTCTCTAGTCTCTTCCATTGGTCTATGGGTCTGCTCTTGTGCCAGTACCAAATTTTCTTGAGTACTGTGGCTTTGTAGTAAAGCTTGAAGTTGGGGAGCATAATCCCCCCAGCTTCATTCTTCCTTCTCAGATTGCTTTGGCTATTCGGGGTCTTTTGTGGTTCCATATGAATTTTTTTTTAGTTTATTTTGATATCATTAATCTACAATTAAATGAGTAATATTATGGTGATTACACTACCCCCCTCATCAGGTTCCCCCCCCCAACCCCATTGCAGTCACTGTCCATCAGCTTAGTGAGATGCCATAGAGTCACTACTTGTCCTCTCTGGGTTATACAGCCCTTCCCATGCCCCTCGAATATTACATTTGCTAATCATAATGTGCCTTCTTCCCCTTTACCCCTCCCTTCCCACCCATCCTCCCCAGTCCCCTTCCCTTTGGTAACTATTTGTCCGTTCTTGGTTTCTGTGAGTCTCCTGCTGTTTTGTTCCTTCAGTTTTTTTTTCCTTAGATCTTATACTCCACATATGAGTGAAATCATTTGGTATTTGTCTTTTTCAGCTTGACTTATTTCACTGAGCATAATACCCTCTACCTCCATCCATGTTGTTGCAAATGGTAGGATTTGTTTTCTTCTTATGGCTGAATAATATTCCATTGTATATATGTACCACATCTTCTTTATCCATTCATCTACTGATGGACACTTAGGTTGCTTCCATTTCTTGGCTATTGTAAATAGTGCTGCAATAAACATAGGGGTGCATCTGTCTTTTTCAAATTGGGCTGCTGCATTCTTAGGGTAAATTCCTAGGAGTGGAATTCCTGGGTCAAATGGTATTTCTATTTTGAGTTTTTTGAGGAACCTCCATACTGCTTTCCACAATGGTTGAACTAATTTGCAGTCCCACCAGCAGTGTAGGAGGGTTCCCTTTTCTCCACATCCTCGCCAACATTTGTTGTTGTTTGTGTTTTGGATGTTGGCCATCCTCACTGGTGTGAGGTGATATCTCATTGTGGTTTTAATCTGCATTTCTCTGGTGATTAGTGATGTGGAGCATCATTTCATGTGCCTGTTGGCCATCTGAATTTCTTCTTTAGAGAAGTGTCTATTCATGTCCTCTACCCATTTCTTAAATTGATTATTTGCTTTTTGTTTGTTGAGGTGCGTGAGTTCTTTATATATTTTGGATGTCAACTCCTTGTCGGATACGTCATTTATGAATATATTCTCCCATACTGTAGGAGGTCTTTTTGTTCTACTGATGGTGTCCTTTGCTATACAGAAGCTTTTCAGCTTCATATAGTCCCACTTGTTCATTTTTGCTTTTGTTTTCCTTTCTCGGGGAGATATGTTCATGAAGAAGTTGCTCATGTTTATGTCCAAGAACTTTTTGCCTGTATTTTTTTCTAAGAGTTTTATAGTTTCATGACTTACATTCAGGTCTTTGATCCACCTTGAGTTTACCTTTGTGTATGGGGTTAGACAGTAGTCCAATTTCATTCTCTTACATGTAGCTGTCCAGTTTTTCCAACACCAGCTAGGAATGTCGTGTAGTTTTCAGGTACAGGTCTTTCACTTCCTTTGTTAAGTTTATTCCTAGTTATTTTATTCTTTTTGATGCAAATGTGAATGGAATTGTTTTTCTGATTTCTCTTTCTGTTAGTTTATCATTAGTGTATAGGAAAGCAACAGATTTCTGTGTGTTAATTTTGTATCCTGCAACTTTGCTGAATTCAGATATTAGTTCTAGTAGTTTTGGAGTGGAGTCTTTAGGGTTTTTTATGTACAATATCATGTCATCTGCAAATAGTGACAATTTGACTTCTTCTTTACCAATCTGGATGCCTGGTATGTCTTTGTGTTGTCTGATTGCCGTGGCTAGGACCTCCAGTACTATGTTGAATAACAGTGGAGAGAGTGGGCATCCCTGTCTTGTTCCCGATCTTAGATGAAAACTTTTCAGCTTCTCGTCATTAAGTGATGTTAGCTGTGGGTTTGTCCTATATGGCCTTTATGATGTTGAGGTAGTTGCCCTCTATACCCATTTTCTTGAGAGTTTTAATCATGAATGGATGCTGAATTTTGTCAAATGCTTTTTCAGCATCTGTGGAGATGATCATGTGGTTTTTGTTCTTTTTATTGATGTGGTGGATGATGTTGATGGATTTTCGAATGTTGTACTCCATATGAATTTTATTATGACTTTCACTAGTTTTTGAAAAATGCTGTTGGTAATTTTATAGGAATTGCATTGAATCTGTAGATTGTTTTAGGCAGGGTGGCCATTTTGACATTATTATTTCTTCCTATCCATGAGCATGGGATGTGTTTCCATTTATTGGTATCTTTTTTAATTTCTCTCATTAGTGTCTTGTGTTTTCAGAGTATAGGTCTTTTACTTCCTTGTTTAGGTTTATTCCTCGTATTTTATTCTGTCTGATGCAACTTTGAATGGAATTGTTTTCCTGATTTCTCTCTCTGCTAGGTCATTGTTAGTGTATAGGAATGCCACAGATTTCTGCATATTAGTTTTGTATCCCACAACTTTGCTGATTTCAGATATTAGATCTAATAGTTTTTGAGTGGATTTTTTAAGGTTTTTTTATATAGAACATAATGCCATCTGAAAACAGGGACAGTTTGACTTCTTCCTTACCAATCTGGATGCCTTTTATTTCTTTGTGTTGTCTTATTGCTGTAGCTAGGATCTTTAGAACTATGTTGAATAAAAGTGGGGAAAGTGGGCATCCTTATCTTGTTCCCAGTCTTAAAAGAAAATCAGTTTTTCAGTGTTAAGTATAATGTTGGCTGTTAGTTTGTCATATATGGTCTTTTTTATATTGAGGTACTTGCCTTCTCTGCCCATTTTGTTGAGAGTTTTTATCATGAATGGATGTTGAATTTTTTGAATGCTATTTCATCATCTATGGAGATGATCATGTGATTTTTGTCTTACTTTTTGTTGATGTAGTGGAAGATATTTATGCATTTTTGTATGTTGTACCATCCTTGCATCTCTTGGATGAATCCCACTTGATCATGATGAATGATCTTTTTGATGTATTTTTGAATTGTGTTTGCTAATATTTTATTGAGTAATTTTGCACCTATGTTCATTAGGGATATTGGTCTGTAATTTTCTTTTTTGTGGTGTCTTTTCCTGGTTTTGGAATTAGAGTGATGTTGTCCTCATAGGATGAGTTTGGAAGTATTGCCTCCTCTTCTCCTTTTTGGAAACTTTTAGGAGGATGGTATTAGGTCTTCACTAAATGTTTGATAAAATTCAGCAGTGAAACCATCTGGTCCAGGAGTTTTGTTCTTAGGTAGTTTTTTGATTACCAGTTCAATTTCCTTGCTGGTAATTGGTCTATTCAGATTATTATTTTTTTTTGCTGGGTCAGCCTTGGAAGGTTGTATTTTTCTGGAAAGTTGTCCATTTCTTCTAGGTTATCCAGTTTGTTAGCATATAATTTTTCATATTTTTTTTGTATTTCTGTGGTGTCCATAGTGATTTTTCTTTTCTCATTTCTGATTCTGTTTATTTCTGTAGACTCTGTTTTTTTCTTGATAATTCTGGCTAGGGGTTATCTGTTTTTTTTATTTTCTCAAAGAACCAGCTCCTGCTTTTATTGATTCTTTCTATTGTTTTATTCTTCTCAATTTTATTTATTTCTGCTTTAGTGTTTATTATGTCCCTCCTCCTACTGACTTTGGTCCTTATTTATTCTTCCTTTTCTAGTTTCATTAATTGTGAGTTAAGACTGTTCACTTGGGGTTGTTCTTGTTTCCTGAGATAGGCCAGTATTGCAGTATATTTCCCTATTAGTACAGCCTTTGCTGCTTCCCACAGAATTTGCGGTGTTGAATTTTGTTGTCATTTTCTCCATATATTGCTTGATGTCTGTTTTTATTTGGTCATGGATCCACTGATTATTTAGGAGCATGTCGTGAAGCCTCTATGTGTTTGTGGGCTTTTTAATTTTCTTTAATAATTTATTTCTAGTTTCATACCCTTGTGATCTGAGAAGCTGGTTGGTACAATTTCAATCTTTTTGAATTTACTGAGATTCTTTTTGTGACCTACTATATAATTTATTCTTGAAAATGTTCCATGTGCACTTGAGAAGAATGTGTATCCTGTTGCTTTTGGATGGAGTGTTCTGTAGATGTCGGTTAGGTCCATCTGTTCTAATACATTGTTCATTGCCTCTGTCCCTTTATTTATTCTCAGTCTGTTTGATCTGTCCTTTCTAGTGAGTGTTGTGTTGAAGTCTCTCAAAATGAATGCATTGCATTCTATTTTCCTCTTCAATTCTGTTAGTATTTGTTTCACATATGTAGGTGATCCTGTGTTGGGTGCATAGATATTTATATTAGTTATATCCTCTTGTTGGACTGACCGGTTTATCATTATGTAATGTCCTTCTTTGTCTCTTGTTACTTTCTTTGTTTTGAAGTCTATTTTTTTCTGATACAAGTTCTGCAACTTCTGCTTTTTTCTCCCTATTGGTTGCATGAAATATCTTTTTCCATCCCTTTACTTTCAGTCTGTGTTTGTCTTTGGGTTTGAAGTACGTCTCTTGTAGGCAGCATATGGATGGGTCTTGTTTTTTATCCATTCAGTGACTATATGTCTTTTGATGGGTGCATTCAGACCATTTACATTTAGGATGATTATCGATATGTACATACTTATTGGCATTGCAGGCTTTACCAATGGTTCAAGGGTAATTCCCTTAATATCTAACAGTCTAATTTAGCTCACTTTGTATGCTATTATAAACACAACCTAAAAATTCTTTTTTTCCTCCTTTTTCTTCCTCCTCCATTCTTTATATGTTATGAATCATTCCGTACTCTTTGTCTCTTTCCCTTGGGTGTCATCTCTTTAGCCTTAGGAATATTTGCATCTATAGGAGTCCCTCCAAAATGCACTGTAGAGGTGGTTTGTGGGAGGTAAAGTTTCTCAGCTTTTGCTTATCTGAAAATTGTTTAATCCCTCCTTCACATTTATATGATAACCTTGCTGGATAGGGTATTCTTGGTTCAAGGGCCTTCTGCTTCATTGCATTTAACATATCATTCCACTCCTTTCTGGCCAGTAAGGTTTCTGTTGAGGAATCTGATGATAGCCTGATGGATTTTACTTTGTATGTGATCTTTTTTTTCTGTCTAGCTGCTTTTAAAAGTCTGTCTTTATTTTTGATCTTTACCATTTTAATTATTATATGTCTTGACGTTGTTTTCCTTGCGTCCCTTGTGTTGGGAGATCTGTGCATCTCCATGGCTTGAGAAACTATCTCCTTCCCCAGATTGGGGAAGTTTTCAGCAATTACCTCCTCAATGACACTTTCTATCCCTTTTTTTCTCCTTCTTCTAGTACCCCTATAATGTGAATATTATTCTGTAATGATTGGTCACACAGTTCTCTCAATGTTCTTTCATTCTTAGAGAATCTTTTCTCTCCCTGTGACTCAGCTTCTATGTATTCCTCTTCTCTAATTTATATTCCATTTACTGTCTTTTCTACTACATCTAATCTGCTTTTAAATCCCTCTATTGTACGTTTCATTTCAGGTACGGAATTTCATAATGATTGAATCTCTCTCTTAAATTCCTTCCTGATTTCTTAATATTTTTCTATACCTCCATTTGCCTGTTTCTGAGTTTTATTTTGAACTCTCTTTCAGGAAGATTGGTGAAATCAGTTACATTTGGCCCTTTTTTGGGGGGTTGTGTGATTTTGGTCTGTACCATGTTCTTTTGATGTTTCATATTTCTGTGTGGTGCCCTCTAGTGTCCAGAAGCTCCAGTCTCTGGAGCTGCTCTGCCCCTAGAGTGAGGTTTGTGGTTGTGGTGGAACAGAGGTGGTGCCTGGGTGGAGGATAGATCTGTTTCCTGGTTCCTGACTGCCATGCCTGTCTCCCGTATCAGAGCCAGTGGGCAGAGCACACAGGTATAAGTCTCTGGGCTTTGTGTCTCTCACTGTTGTAGGTGGTGCCTCCCTCTGACTGGCTTGATGCCAGCACAGGGACTGCTTGTTTTAAGCCAGTGCCATCCGGCCACACGTTAAGACACGGCAGCCTGGGTATAACAGTGGGGGGCCTTGGAGCTAAGTAGTCAGCCACTGGGATGGAGCTCCTGAAGCTCCTTAAGTTCCCAATCTGCTGGGCAGAGTGCCTCCAGACAACCTTGTCCCCCTATCACTTCTCCCGCACAGCAAGCTCCGTGCCAACCCTGCTTTTCAGCAGCCCTCTCACTGCTAGGAAACCTATCAGACTGCCTGCCTTTCCCTTGTCCCAGAGTGGCCAGATGTGGATCCCGTCGTCCACAAATGGCCGGAATCTGTCTCTCAACACTCCGCCTATCCCAGCTGCCCATCCACCAGAGCACCACACAATGTAGGTTTCTGATCGCAAAGCAGATCTCCACGCTAGGTGTTTAGTAGTCCCAGTCTGTTTCTCTTTTTCCTGGTGACCTCTGGTGGGGAAAGGGCCTAGGTCCCGCCATGTCAAGGCTTTGGTACGTTACCCTATTTCCTGAGGTCTGTTCTGTTCGTGAGGCCTGTATGCAGTCTGGTGCCACCTTCTTTCCTGTTGCTGTTTTAGGGTTAGTTGTATTAACTATATTTTAATACTATCTGTGGTTTTGGGAGGAGTTCTCTGTCTCATCCTTCACACCACCATCTTGAATCTCCTCATACCTCAAATTTAATCTATTTTCTTATAATTCCTTTGACTGGGTTTATTTGGTCTTCTATGTTATTGGGTTGGAAACTTTGTCTATTGTTTATTATTAAACTTCTCTTTTCTGGTGTATATATTTAATACTATAAATCTCTGTTAGCAGTGCTTTAGTTATGTCTCATAAATTTTAATATGTTACATTCTAATTTTCTTCCATTCAATTCATATTAGTATAACTTTGGGAGTTCCTCTTTTTGCTATTATTCATTTTGATTTCAAGTGTTTGGAGATTTTCCTGTTACCTTTCTTTTATTTATTTCTAGTTAGATTTCATTGTGGTCAGAGAACACACTATATATGATTTCACTTAGTTTAAATTTATTGCAGTTTATTTTATGATTCTGTATATAGTTTATCTTGGTATGTGTTCTGTGGACACTTGATACAAATGTATGTTCAGGTTTGATTCAATGTCCTATAAATGTTGATCAGATCCTATATGATTGAACATTGATTAGATCCTATTGATATAGTTTTTCTATATCATTGTTGCTTTTCTAAGTTGTTCTATCAGTTGTTATAAGAGAAGTGTTGAACCCTTCAACTATAATTATGTATTTTTCTATTTCTTTTTCAATTCTAACAGTTTTTGCTTTACATATTTGCAGTTCCGTTTTCTGATTCATGCATATTTGAAATTACTAACCTTGGTGAATTGATCCTTATGTCATTATATAATGTCCCTTTCTGTGTCTGGTAATTTTCTTTGGAGTGAATTTTACTTTCTCTAATATTAATATAGTCACTTCTGCTTTTTAAAATATTTTTTATACATTTTTCTATATTTTTGCTTTCAATCTGCCTTTGTTACTATATTTCAAGTGGATTTCTTGTAGGTAACATACAGTTGGCTCATGTTTCTTGATCCACCATCCTAATTTCTGTCTTTTATTTGGTGTATTTAGGCAATTTTAATTAATATAATTTTAGTCTATTAGGGCTTAATTTTACTTTTTTTTCCTATTGTTCTCTCCTTTTTTTCCTATTTTCTTTTTCCTTCCTTGGTTACTTAAATTTTTTTGAGAATCGTATTTTGATTTATTTATAGTGGTTTGGGGCATATCTCTTTACATAGCTTTTTATGGTTGCTGTAGCTATTACATTGTCTATACGTAACTATTAGTGTACTGATGAGGTTATTTTTCTAGTTTGCATGAAGTGTAGAAACCTTACCTCCTTTTGCCCTCCACCACTTACAGTAAAATTGTCCTAAATATTTCCTATATATTCATTTAGAACCACATCAGGTAGTGTTACAATTTTGTTTCAATCATCATACATACTTTGGGAGATTCTAGAAAGGAAGGAAAGTAAATTTTATTTCTCTATATTTTTGCTTACTCTTCTTCATTCCTGATATTGCATGATTCCTGCATTAATCATTTGATTTTATTTACAGAATGTCCTTTAGCCTTTTTTAATGGTATTTCTGCTGTCAACCAATTCTCTTAGTTTTCCTTTATTTGAGAATATGTTGATTTTCCCTTCATTCCTAAAGAATATTTTCACTGAAAGTAGGATTCTGATTTCAGACCTATTTTATTTTAAATCTTGAAAAACTGTTATGCCATTTCCTTCTGGTTTCCATTGTTTCTGAAGATAACTCCACTGTCATTTGAATTGTTTCCCCCTATAGTTATGGTGTCATTTCTCTAGCTGCTTTGAAGATTTTTATTTTGTCTTTAGTTTTCAGAAGGTTGACTGTGTTTTGTCTTGATGTGGATTTCTTTTGGTTTATCTAGTTTGGGGTTTACTTACCTTCTTGATTCTATAGGTTTATGTCTTTTGTCAAATTTGGGAACTTTTTATCTATTATTTCCTTAAGGATTTTTTCATCCTTACCTTGTTCCTCCTCTAATCTTGGACTTTTATCATACAAATACTAGATCTTTTGTTATAGATCTGCAAATTCCTCAGGTTCTGTTCAGTCTGGGTAATTTCTAATCCATTATTTTAAGTTCAGTGATTCTTCCCTTTTTCACTTCTATTTCTCTTTTGAGCATGTATTTTGGTTATTGCATTTCTTAGTTCTAATATTCCCATTTGTTTTTTTCTATCTTTTATGTCTTTGCTGAGATTCTCAACTTTTTCTACTTTTTTCTCATTTTTTTCCAGTGTTTGTAATTATTTGTTGAAACTTTTTAATGAAGATTTTTTACATATTTAAATATCTTATTTTTTTAAGAGCAGTTTTAGTTTTATAGCTAAATTAAGAGGAGCATACAGAGAGTTTCCATATATCCCTGTCCTTATACATGCATAACCTCTCCCTTAGCAATATCCCCCACCAGAATGGCCCACTAGTTACAGTTGATGAACCTAAATTGACAAATCATAATCACCCTGTGGGTAAGTGGAAATTTTCACACAGAGTTTCCAGAATTTCCTGCCTGGCCCTAGTTCATTTATGTACCAATATATGTTTACCACAGCAGAGCCTCCTATTGATCTGGGGCAAGGGGTGGAGAGAAAGCAGCCATTCTTTCTTTGGTGTTTGCCAGTCACCAGAGACCCATACATGGAGTTCCTCCTGGAAGGAGTGAACAGTGAAAGAGTGTGGCTGCTGCCAGAGGGGACAGATGGTGTAGATCCTGGCTAGTGAGCCCAAGGAAGCTGTGATAAATAAAACCCCTTTACCCACCTGTTCTTTCCCTTGTCTTACTTCAGTTTCACAGGACTAATAGGGAAATTGTTCCAGGAGGAGAACCCTTTTACTACCCAAAGCTCATAGTTTATATTAGGATACATTCTTGGTTTTGTACCTTCTGTGGGTTTATGGCAAATAATGGCAAATAATGCCACATCCTAAGTCATCAGAGCAACATTTGTCCAAATCCATAGTATGATAGCTTTAAAAAACTTTCTTGACAAATAATTCTTAACATGTTTGTCATCACAGTGTTGGCATGTATTGATTATCATTACTATTTTCATTTAATTTGAGTTTGTTGTAATTCACAGTATGTGGTGTTTGGCTGCAGTAAGGCTGTTATTGTCTATAAGTTGTCTGTCATGCAAGGCTATCCCTTCCTTGTCCTTTTGTTAGAAAGAGAGTAGGTTTTTATTGGGGCCTTTTTTTGGGTCTGCATCCTTCTTGCATTTTCTGGCTTTTAGATTCTTCAGCTCTAAATTTGGAATCTATGAGGCAATAGGAAAACCAGGGAATTCACCATCATGTCTTCCCTTCAGTTCCGAGGTCCTTAATTAGTCTGCCTTCTTTTTTCTTTTCACAGTGCTTTTATATTTGTTTTATATAAAACACATTCAGGATTTTTTAGTTTTACTTAGCAGGAAATATAGGGAATGGTACATCTGTACATTCTTAGAAGTGGAAGTCCACTGGCTCTATATAAATTATTTTTATTCCTTCTTGAAAGATAATATCTATCTTTAGTGTCTGCCAACATGGAATATGTGAAGAGAGGCTTTTTAATTGTCTACTTGGGAGTTGACTGAGGCCATTTCTAGCTGTAAAATGCTTAGTTTCCAGCATAAAATCTGGTAAATCTAGAGATCATAGGTATTTACCAAGTTGGTTCTCTTAGCTAAACTGTATTAGTATCACCTGTTAACCCCAAGTCTGATTCTGTGGTGGTCTAAGTTAATGGAGTACATATTAGTTTTCTAAAAGGAACTTTTAAAGCTTCTTCTAGCCTCTTCTCCCTATCATGTAAAACTATAGTTCAAACCCAGGATGTATTATGTGACTTCTAAACGTCATGTACTCTTTGCCTCCGCTGTCCTCTTATTTTTTGGGTGTTGCAGGATGTGGAAAGATGTTGGGGAGTCTGAGGAGGGGGAGTAGAAGAAGTGTTATGGCTATATCATATTTCCTTCCACTCAGTTGAGAAGTAGTTAATCTTTATTATTATTATTATTTTTTTGGTGGATATAAGCCTGTCTGTTCAAACCAGAAATTCAGACTGGGTAAGGAAGAAAATTCTCTATCTTCCAACTGGCCCATCTTGTTTTCAGAGTGATGTATGGATCAGCCATTATCTGCTTTGCTTATTTCAGTTCTACTGGCTTAATAGTTAAAGGAAATTCCCTCTAAATTTAGACAACAGTTATTTAGTTTTCAGTGCTACAGTTTTTAATATCGTTTTCTGGGTCCTTACAGGTTTTTTGGAGAAGGGAGCAGCAGTCAGCCAGATGCCATTTAGAACTAAAATCTCACAGTCTAATCTAGTCATAAGGGAAATTTAAAGTAAGTCTCAGTGGAAGCAAGTTTTAAAAAAATTGAACAATTTAAGTTGCAAAAAAAACTCTTCATTTAAAAATCAATGACATACAAAAATCATTTGATTTAGTTTTTAAATTTCAAATCCATGAATCAGGCTCCTCTTGGTACTTGAATAGTTGCCATCTGCTTATCTGTAACTGAGCCAATTTTTACATTTGGGCCTAAACCTGATACTTGCTTCCGATAGATGAAACATGCAGATTTTTATAAGCAATGAACCATTTGTAGATTTTTATCTTAATGCTTTCCTAAAACTTAGATTTACTGATTAAAATTAATATAAATAGATTTCTTAAAGATACTTGTTATTACTTACCTACACTATTCTGTCAGTTAAACAAGGTCTCGAGAGTAAGCTAGAGGCACTTGTTAGCTATTGCTGCATTAGAAAAAAATCCCTAATTTAGAAGCTTAGAATAACAACCAGAAACTTAGAACAGCTAAGTCTATAACTCTGGCTGGGCTTGGTGTGTCATTCAAACATGTGTCAGTGGTCAGCTGTGATTGGGTGACTGCTAGTGTTGGCTCTGCTCTCTTACATGTCTGGGGCCTCACCTAGGTGAGTGGATTTTTACTCACCTCTGTTCCCTGTGTCTCATCCTCCAGCAGGCTAGTGTAGTCATGTTCTCGTGGTAGAGATGATGTGGGGAGCAGTCACAGAAAATGTACCATATCTCTTTAAGCCCAAGTTTGGAACAGGCAAAATATCACTTCCTTTGCATTTTACTGGCTAAGCTAGTTGTCATAAGGGTAAACAGAATAAATCATATCTATTGATGAACTGCAAAGTAACTTTAAAAGGTTGTAGATGGAGGGAGGGATGAGTAACTATGGCCATTGCATGCAATCTGCTATTTCAGGGAAGGATGGAATTGGGACTAGGCCCTGTTTCATGCCTCCAGATCAGGTTTCTTTTTATTACAGTAGCTGTTCTTTCTATTTACCTATAGAATGTGTTTGAATGTCTATAAGGAAAAAAAAATTGTGTCCTAGGCTATGTCTTGGCCTTCAAGTTCTGATCTAGGTAGATGTGAATTTAGAACCTTTTTATCTATTGATGTTTAGTTCTTCACAAAATCAGTTTTAGAGTATCTGAACAAAAAAGGTTTTATACAATTGCAAATGTCTGTTGTTTTCCAAATGCTATCACTATAGTAGATCTTTTGGAGGTTAAGAAGAACTTTTTACATTGTTTTACCCATTTATTTATTTTGACTATAAGTTTCAGGAAACTAAAGTGATAATATCAGGATTGTATTAGTGTAGTTATCAGGGTCTTAAGCTCACTTCATATCTTGTATCCTACAAAAATTACTATTTGTGAGTGATTCTTTTTGGAAAGCATGTTGCAGGGTAAGATAGAAAACTTCAAGGTGGTTTTACCTCACATTAAAATTTTTATTAGAGCTCACTCAGACCTCATTTATTGTCCATGCCTTTGTGGACCTGGAGATAGATGAAAAAGATAAAATTGTTAGGGAGTTGTGGCAGCTTCAAGCTGTCCTGTTAGTCCCCAGATCTTTTTATGCCAGTTTCAAAATCCGATCCTGCCAAAATTAGGCTTGGAAAAATAACATATTTCATATATGACATATGTTTGAAATTAACAGGAAATGCAGCCAAGATTTGGAAATTAACAAGGAAAAAGTTATTTCTGAAAACATTTGGGAGCCAACAAGAGTGTTTGACTGAAAACATTAGTGCATTTCATTGTTTAGTAAATTAAGTACTTTAAAAAAATACCAGAAGAAACATTAACTTTTTTTATTATGTACGAATAATTCTTTATTTAAAAACTCTTTGTCACAATTAAATAAGTAGTCTAAATGCACCATGCATAGGATAACTAATATTCTGATAAGCTATTAAATCTTATTTTGTATGAATTTTTTGGAAATTAAGTCATGTGTTTAGTTTTCCATATTTGAAAGGGGTTTCTGTTGATTTGCTACCTGCAAAATAGGACGAGTTGAAGGGATCCAGAACAAGAACCAAATCTTCCCTCTCTAGTAAGGAAGACTGTTCAGACCTGACTTCTTGATAAGTACATTATCTTTTCTATGATGAATGTGGAATTGTTTCTTTGTCAATTTATCTCTTTGAATTAATTTAATTCAAGGCAAGGAATATTCAGAAGGTGTTGAGATGCTAAGGAGGGGTAGAGATCTTCAAACTGTAATCCCTGACATGGGAAACTTAAAATCTAATTAAAAGTTACTTAAACAGGGGTATTATTCTTACTAGAGCCCAATTCCTGGGAACTTGAAATCCTTTAGAGTCTTAGAGCAACTTATAAGAAGAAAAAGGCCTATATCACTTAAGAAACTCAAGAGTTCATTTGTTGATTTCATGATTCTTACCTGGACCCTTAGAAGTGAGGCAATATTTGTTTTCAGCCTGGCTAAAAGTGACACATTTTGAATAGGCTTTTAAATATCAGAGGAGAAATCTGTCATTATAGTGTTTCACAATGTTTTCCTGGTATGTCTTTTCCCATCTTATAAGATGGATAGGGGTTGTCAGCCTGGCTGTATGACTTTGCCCTGAAATAGAGAGGTTTGTTTTTGAAGGTTGTTCCATATTTTTCTTTATGAGTTCTCAGCATCCTATGACTTTGAGATGCGATCCAGCATCAGCAGACTAGACAAATCACTAGAATAATGTAGATATTAAATTTCAACTAGAGGAGATTGGATTAAAGATGGCAGCGTGAGAGGTGAGACAGAGGATTCCTCCTAAAACCTCATATAATATGAAAATAAAGCTACTACAACTACTCTTGAAAGAGCAACGGGAAAGAGGATGGCAACAAACTGCATACACCTGGAGACAAGAGCAGCCCTCACAGAAAAGGGTAATGTACTAAAGCTGTGGTCCTGCGGGATCCAAGCCCTTCCCCCACCCCAGCTCACCGGCAGGAGGAACAGGAACAGAGCAGGGAGGGAGTGGAGATGTGGGACTGCTGAATATCTAACTCTGGAGATCTGCCCTGGGAGCACAAATCTACATTTCATGGTGCTTGCATGATACTCTTGTAATTAGGGGGTTGGAAAGCTAAGGCAGGCAGGATTCCTGGAGACACTAAGATTCCAGCTGCTTGTGAAAGCAGGGATCCATACCCAGCTGCTCCAGGACAAAAGAAAGGCGGGCAGTCTGAGAGATTTCCTAACAAAGAAGCCCTTAGCAAGAGGGCTGCTAAAGGGGCAAGGATTGCACAGAGCTTACTACTCAGGAGAAAGGACAGGCAGACAAAATTGTCCAGGTGCACTCTGCCCAGTAGGTTGGGAGCTTTCATGATCTTCAGGTGCTCCAGCTCCCTGGCTGCCTACACAGCTGCAAGAACCCCTTCTGTGACAGGCAGACTAGTGTGCCTTTCTCCTGGCAAGCCCCACTGGGCTTGCAAACCCAGAAATCCTTCCCTGGTGTTAGGCCAGCCAGAGGGAAGATCTGTCTACAGCAACTAAAAACATAAAGCACAGAGGCTTATACCTGTGTGCTCAGCCCACTGGTTCAGGCAGTGGAGACAGGCAGAGCAGCCAGGAACCAAGAAATAGCCCTTTCCTCCCGGGAGGCACCAATACCATTCCCCTACAATCCCCGCATTGCTTCAGGGGCTGAGCAGCTCCAGAGAGTAGGGCTTCTGGGCACTAGAGGGTGCCATACACAACTATGAAATGCCAAAGGAACCTGGTTCAGAGTAAAATTATGAATACAACTCCTGAGAAATATTTAAATAATATGGACCTTATGACTCCCCCTGAAAGGGAGTTCAAAATAAAAATCATTAACATGCTCATGAGGTATGGAAAGATATTCAAGAACCCAGGAATGAATTCTGGTCGGAGATCCAATCATTGAAGAACACAATGGACGGCATTAAAAGCAGATTGGATATGGTGGAGGAGACAATAAATGAAATAGAAACTAGAGAAGAGGAATACAAAGAAACTTAGGCACTGAGAGAAAAAAGGATCTCTAAGAATGAAAGAATATTGAGAGAACTGTGTGACCAATCCAAATGGAACAATATTTGCATTATAGGGGTACCAGAAGAAGAAGAGAGAGAAAAAGGGATAGGAAGTGTCTTTGAGGAGGTGATTGCTGAAAACGTCCCCAATCTGGGGAAGGAGATAGTCTTTCAGGCAGGCCATGGAGGCACGCAGATCTCCCAACACAAGGGACCCAAGGAAGACAACAGCAAGACATATAGTAATTAAAATGGCAAAGATCAAGGATAAGGACAGACTATTAAAAGAAGCCAGAGAGAGAAATAAGATCATATACAAAGGAAAACCCATTAGGCTATCATCAGACTTCTCAGCAGAAACCTTACAGGCCAGAAGGGAGTGGCATGATGTATTTAATGCAATGAAGCAGAAGGGCCTTGAAACAAGATTACTTTATCAGGCAAGATTATCATTTAAATTTGAAGGAGGGATTAAACAATTCCCAGATAAGCAAAAACTGAGAGAATTTGCCTCCCACAAACCATCTCTACAGTGTATTTTGGAGGGACTGCTATAGATGGAAGTGTTCCTACAGATTAATAGCTGTCACCAGAGGTAATAAAACCACAGTAAAGAAAATAGAACAGCTAATTACTAAGAAATGCAAAATTAAATTAACTATCCCCAAAGTCAATCAAGGGATAGACAAACAGTACAGAATATGATACCTAATATATAAAGAATGGAGTAGAAAGAAAAAGGAGGAAACAAAAAAACAAACAAAGAACCTTTAGATTGTGTATGTAACAGCATATTCAGTGAGTTGTTAGACTTTTGGATAGTAGGGAAGTTAACCTTGAACCTTTGGTAACCACAAATCTGAAGCCTGCAATGCCAATAAAAACATACCTATCCATAATAACCCTAAATGTAAATGGACTGAATGCACCAGTCAAAAGACATAGACTCATTGAATCGGTAAAAAAACAAGACCCATCTATATGCAGCCTTCAAGAGACTCACTTTAAACCCAAAGACAAACACAGACTAAAAGTGAAGGGATGGAAAAAAATATTTCATGCAAACAACAAGGAGAAAAAAGCAGCTGTTGCAGTACTTGTATCAGACAAAATAGACTTCAAAATGAAGAAAGTAGCAAGAGATAAAAAAGGACATTACATAATGATAAAGGGGTCAGTCCAACAAGAAGGTATAACCATTATAAATATATATGCACCCAACACAGGATCGCCAGCATATGTGAAAAAATACTAACAGAATTAAAGGAGAAAGTAGACAGCAATGCATTCATTTTAGGAGACTTCAACACACCACTCACTCCAAAGGACAGATCAACCAGACAGAAAATAAGTAAAGACACAGAGGCACTGAACAACACACTAGAACAGATGGACCTAACAGACATCTACAGAACTCTGACCCAAAAGCAGCAGGATACACATTTTCTCAAGTGCACTTGGAACATTTTCCAGAATAGACCACATACTAGGCCACAAAAACAACCTCAGTAAATTCAAAAATATTGAAATCCTACCAACCAACTTCTCAGATCACAAAGGTATAAAACTAGAAATAAATTTTAGAAAGAAATCAAAAAGGGTCACAAATACATGGAGACTTAAAAACATTCTCCTAATTAATCAATGGGTTAACGACCAAATCAAAACAGAAATCAAAGAACATATGGAGACTAATGACAACAACAACACAAAGCCGCAACTTCTGTGGCATGCAGCAAAGGCAGTTCTAAGAGGAAAGTATATTGCAATCCAGGCCTATTTATTTTTTATTTTATTTACTTTTTTAAGTTTATTTTGATATCATTAATCTACAATTAAATGAGTAACATTATGGTGATTACACTACCCCCTTCATCAGGTCCCTCGCCCAACCACATTACAGTCACTGTCCATCAGCATAGTGAGATGCCATAGAGTCACTGTTTGTCCTCTCTGGGTTGTACAGCCCTTCCCGTGCCCCCCTAACATTACATCTGCTAATCGTAATGTCCCTTCTTCCCCCTTGCCCCTCCCTTCCCACCCATCCTCTCCAGTCCCTTTCCCTTTGGTAACTCTTAGTCCGTTCTTGGGTTCTGTGAGCCTCCTGCTGTTTTGTTCCTTCAGTTTTTTTTCTTAGTTGTTATGCTCCACATATGAGTGAAATCATTTGGTACTTGTATTTTTCAGCTTGGCTTATTTTACTGAGCATAATACCCACTAGCTCCATCCATGTTGTTGCAAATGGTAGGATTTGTTTTCTTCTTATGGCTGAATAATATTCCATTGTGTATATGTAACACTTCCTCTTTATCCATTCATCTACTGATGGACACTTAGGTTGCTTCCATTTCTTGGCTATTGTAAATAGTCCTGCAATAAACATAGGGGTGCATCTGTCTTTTTCAAACTGGACTGCTGCATTCTTAGGGTAAATTCCTAGGAGTGGAATTCCTGTGTCAAATGGTATTTCTATTCTGAGTTTTTTGAGGAACCTCCGTACTGTTTTCCACAATGGTTGAACTAATTTGCAGTCCCACCAGTAGTGTAGGAGGGTTCCCTTTTCTCCACATGCTCGCCAACATTTGTTGTTGTTTGTGTTTTGGATGTTGACCATCCTCACTGGTGTGAGGTGGTGTCTCATTTAAGTTTTAATCTGCATTTCTCTGATGATTAGCGATGTGGAGCATCTTTTCATGTTCCTGTTGGCCATCTGAATTTCTTCTTTGGAGAACTGTCTATTCATGTCCTCTGCCCATTTCTTAATTGTATTATTTGCTTTTTGTTTGTTGAGGTCCGTGAGTTCTTTATATATTTTGGATATCAACCCCTTTTCAGATACGTCATTTATGAATATATTCTCCCATACTGTAGGAAGTCTTTTTGTTCTACTGATAGTGTCCTTTGCTGTAAAGAAGGTTTTCAGCTTCATATAGTCCCACTTGTTCATTTTTGCTTTTGTTTCCCTTGCTCGGGGAGATATGTTCATGAAGAAGACGCTCATGTTTATGTCCAAGAGCTTTTTGCCTATACTTTTTTCTAAGAGTTTAAGGGTTTCATGACTTACATTCAGGTCTTTGATCCACCTTGAGTTTACCTTTGTGTATGAGGTTAGACAGTAGTCCAATTTCATTGTGTTACATGTAACTGTCCAGTTTTTCCCACACCAGCTGCTGAAGAGGCTGTCATCTCCCCAATGTATATCCAAGGCTCCCTTATCAAATATTAATTGGCTGTATGTGTTTGGGTTGATGTTTGGATTTTCTATTCTATTCCACTAATCTGTGGGTCTGTTTTTGTGCCAATAGCAAATTGTCTTGATTGCTGTGGCTTTGTAGTAGAGCTTGCAGTCAGGGAGCGTTATTCCCCCAGTTTTATTCCTCCTTCTCAGGATTGCTTCAGCTATTCGGTGTCTTTTGTGGTGCCATATGAATTTTAGAATTATTTGTTCTAGTTCATTGAAGAAAGCTGTTGGTAGTTTGATAGGGATTGCATTGAATCTGTAGATTGCTTTGGGTTGTATAGCCATTTTGACAATATTTATTCTTCCTAGCCAAGAGCATGGGATGAGTTTCCATTTGTTAGTGTTCTCTTTAATTTCTCTTAGGGATGTCTTGTAGTTTTCAGGGTACAGGTCCTTTATTTCCTTCGTTAGGTTTATTCCTAGTTATTTTAATCTTTTTGATGCAATTGTGAATGCAATTGTTTTTCTGATTTCTCTTTCTGTTAGTTCATCATTAGTGTATAGGAAAGCAACAGATTTCTGTGTGTTAATTTTGTATCCTGCAACTTTGCTGAATTCAGAAATCAGTTCTAGTAGTTTTGGAGTGGAGTCTTTAGGGTTTTTTATGTACAATATCATGTCATCTGCAAACAGTGACAATTTGACTTCTTCTTTAGCAATCTGGATGCCATGTATGTCTTTGTTTTGTCTGATTGCTGTGGCTAGGACCTCCAGTACTATGTTGAATAACAGTGGAGAGAGTGGGCATCCCTGTCTTGTTCCCGATCTTAGATGAAAGCTTTCAGCTTCTCGCCATTAAGTATGATGTTAGCTGTGGGTTTGTGCTATATGGCCTTTATGATGTTGAGGTACTTGCCGTCTATACCCATTTTGTTGAGAGTTTTAATCAGGAATGAATGCTGAATTTTGTCAAATGCTTTTTCAGCATCTATGGAGATGATCATGTGGTTTTTGTTCTTCTTTCTGTTGATGTGGTGGATGATGTTGATTGATTTTCGAATGTTGTACCATCCTTGCATCCCTGGGATGAATCCTGCTTAATCATGGTGTATGATCCTCTTGATGTATTTTTGAATTCGGTTTGCTAATATTTGGTTGAGTATTTTTGCATCCACCTTCATCAGGGATATTGGTCTATAGTTTTCTTTTTTGGCGAGGTCTTTGCCCGGTTTTGGTATTAGAGTGATGCTGGCTTCATAGAATGAGTTTGGAAGTATTCCCTCCTCTTCTATTTTTTGGAAAACTTTAAGGAGAATGGTGTTATTTCTTCTCTATATGTCTGGTAGAATTCAGAGGTGAATCCATCTGGTCTGGGGGTTTTGTTTTTGGGTAGTTTTTTGATTACTGCTTCAATTTCGTTGCTGGTGATTGGTCTGTTTAGTTTTTCTGTTTCTTGTTTGGTCAGTTTTGGAAGGTTGTATTTTTTTTAAAAGTCCATTTCTTCTAGGTTTTCCAGCTTGCTAGCATATACATTCTCATAGTATTCTCTTATAATTCTTTGTATTTCTGTGGGATCCATTGTGATTTTTCCTTTCTCATTTCTGATTCTGTTTATGTGTGTAGATTCTCTTTTTCTCTTAATTAGTCTGGCTAGGGGTTTATCTATTTTGTTTATTTTTTCAAAGAACCAGCTCTTGGTTTCACTGATTTTTCTATTGTTTTGTTCTTCTCAATTTTATTTATTTCTTCTCTGATCTTTATTATGTCCCTCCTTCTGGTGACTTTGGGTCTCATTTGTTCTTCTTTTTCCAATTTCAGTAATTGTGTCTTTAGACTATTCATTTGGGAATGTTCTTCTTTCTTTAGATAGGCCTGGATTGCAATATACTTTCCTCTTAGAACTGCCTTTGCTGCGTCCCATAGAAGCTGTGGCTTTGTGTTGTTGTCATTTGTCTCCATATACACTTTGATTTCTGTTTTGATTTGGTCATTGACCCATTGATTAATTAGGAGAATGTTGTTTAGTCTCCATGTATTTGTGAGCCTTTTGGTTTTCTTTCTAAAGTTTAATTCCAGTTTAATACCTTCATGATCCGAGAAGTTGGTTGGTAGAATTTCAGTATTTTCGATTTTGCTGAGGTTCTTTTTGTGGCCTAGTATGCGGTCTATTCTGGAAAATGTTCCATGTGTATTTGAGAAGAATGTGTATCCTGTTTCTTTTGGGTGTAGAATTCTGTAGATGTCTGTTAGTTCCATCTGTTCTAGTGTGTTGTTCAGTGCCTCTGTGTCTTTACTTATTTTCTGTCTGGTTGATCTGTCCTTTGGTGTGAGTGGTGTGTTGAAGTCACCTACGATGAATGCATTGCTGTCTATTTCCTCCTTTAATTCTGTTAGTATTTGTCTCACATATGCTGGCGCTCCTGTGTTGGGTGCATATATATTTAAAATGGTTATATCTTCTTTTGGATTGACTCCTTTATCATTATGTAATGTCCTTCTTTATCTCTTGCTACTTTCTTTGTTTTGATGTCTATTTTGTCTGATACAAGTACTGCAACACCTGCTTTTTTCTCCTTGTTATTTGCATGAAATATCTTTTTCCATCCCTTCACTTTTAATCTGGGTATATCTTTGCGTTTGAGATGAATTTCTTGTAGGCAGCATACAGATGGGTCTTGCTTTTTTATCCATTCTGTTACTCTGTGTTTTTTGATTTGTGCATTTAGTCTGTTTACGTTTAGGGTGATTATTGAATGATATGTACTTATTGCCATTGCTGGCTTTAAATTCGTGGTTACCAAATGTTCAAGGGTTGCTTCTTTACTATCTAACAATCTAAGTTAACTTTCTTGTTAAGTTATTGTAAACACAGTCTGATGTTTCTCTATTTCTCTCCCTTCTTATTCTTCTCCTCCATTCTTTATATACTAGGTGTTTTATTCTTTGCCTTTAGTTAGTTTTGGATGGTCTGCTTTCTTTGCTATGATTTTATTTTCTCTGGTGACAGCTTTTTAGCCTTAGGAGTGCTTCCCTCTAGAGCAGTTCCTTTAAGATGTCCTGTAGAGGTGGTTTATGGGAGGCAAATTCTCTCAGGTTTTGCTTGCCTGGAAATTGTTTAATCCCTCCATCATATTTAAATGATAATCATGCTGGATACAGTGTTCTTGGTTCGAGGCCCTTCTGTTTCATTGCCTTAGATATATCATGCCATTCTCTTCTAGCCTGTAAGGTTTCTGTTTAGAAGTCTGATGTTAGTCTGATGGGTTTTCCTTTGAAGGTTATCTTTTTTCTTTCTCTACCTGCCTTTAATACTCTGTCCCTATCTTTGATCTTTGCCATTTTAATTATTATGTGTCTTGGTGTTGTCTTCCTGTGGTCCTTTGTGTTAGGAGATCTGTGGGCTTCCATGGACTGTGAGACTATTTCCTTCCCCAGCATGGGATAGTTTTCAGCAATTATTTCTTCAAAGACACTTTCTATCCCTTTTTCTCTCTCTTCTTCCTCTGGTACTCCTATAATGCGAATATTGTTCCGTTTGGATTGGTCACACAGTTCTCTTAATATTCTTTCATTCCTAGAGATCCTTTTATCTCTCTCTGCCTCAGCTGCTCTGTGTTCTTCTTCTCTGATTTCTATTGCATTAACAGTCTCTTGCATCTCGTCCAGTCTGCTGCTGAGCCCATCGATGGCTTGTCTCATTTCTGCATTATCTTTCCTGACTTCCCTCACTTCCTCCCTTAGCTCTTGCATATTTCTCTGTAGATCCATCAGCATGGTTATGACTTTTATTCTGAATTCCTTTTCAGGAAGATGCTGCATTTCCATCCCTTCAGATTCCTTCTCAGATGGTGTCTGGATCTTGGTGATTTTTGTCTGTATCATGTTATTCTGTCTTGCCATGTTGATAGGAGTGGTCGCTGGTAGATGCCGCTTATGTCAGCTGGGCTCTTTAAGGTTAAAAAAAGAAAAAAAAACACCAAAAAAAACCAAGCAAGCCAAAAAAAAAGAAGGAAGACAAAGAGAAGAGAGAAAGAAGAAAGAAAGAAATTAAAGAAAAGGAAGGTGAAGAAAGAAAAAAAGGGCACGAAATAAAACAAACGAGCAAAAAACACGGGGGAGGCAAGAAATAAAGTAAACAAGCAAAAAAAAAAGCAAGAAATAAAACAAACAAGCGAAAAAAAAAAGTCCACCTGGAGTGGATTCTCTAAGCGTGCTGTAGGTGTTGCTGTTGCTCCACTAATCAGCGGCCGGCGGCCGTGCCGCTTTTTTGTAGGTCTGGGCGGGGCAGGAACGAATGGGACGCTATTGTTTTCCATATAAAGTTCCAGTATAGCTGCTCCCTTCTCTCTGTCACCAGTGAAGGGCACTGAAGTTCCCCAGGACTTCCAGCCTGAACGGCTGAGCCCGCCGGGGCGATGGTGTTCCCACGCTCGGCCCTCCGTCTCTCTGAGACCGCTACAAATAGACGCACACTTTTCTCTTGTCCCTGGGCACTGGATGCACAGTCCTGGCACGTTCCCGGCTCAAAACCCGCACCTTCTGCCTCTCCAATGTCTGATGCACCGCGCGATGTGTGTCAGCGCTCCCGGTGCAGAGCACCGGGCTGGTTATTTCACGGATCTTCTCTTCCACTCCCTCCTGGCTCCGAATCCTCTCCTCCCACCGGCGCGCTGGGCTGGGTGAGTGGTCGGGTGCCGCCGGGTTGTGGCGACGTATCTTACCCGCCTCACGGCTGCTGAGTCCTCCTGGGTGTGGCTGAACGCTGTGCACTTTCCTGTGTGCTCTGATTTCTCTTTTAGGAATAGTTGTATTTGCTGTATTTTCATAGATTTATATAGTTTTGGGAGGAGATTTCTGCTGCCCTGCTCACACTGCCATCTTCCCGGAAGTGTCCTCCAGGCCTATTTAAACAAGGAAGAACATTTCCAAATGAATAGTCTAAAGACACAATTACTGAAATTGGAAAAAGAAGAACAAATGAGGCCTAAAGTCAACAAAAGGAGGGACATAATAAAGACAATAGAAGAAATAAATAAAATGGAGAAGAACAAAACAATAGAAAAAAATCAATAAAACCAAGAGCTTGTTCTTTGAAAAAATAAACAAAATACATAATCTCCTAGCCAGACTCATTAAGAGAAAAAGAGAGTCTACACACATAAACAGAAGCAGAAATGACAAAGGAAAAATCACGACAGACCCCACAGAAATACAAAGAATTATAAGAGAATATTATGAGAACCTATATGCTAACAAGTTGGAAAACCTAGAAGAAATGGACACCTTCTTAGAAAAATACAACCTTCGAAGACTGACCAAGGAAGAAACAGAAAAAGTAAACAGACCAATCAGCAGCAACAAAATTAAATCAGTAATTTAAAAACTACCCAAGAACAAAACACCTGGACCAGATGGATGCACCTCTGATTCTATCAGATATATAGAGAAGAAATAACACCCATTCTCCTTAAAGTTTTTCAAAAAATAGAAGAGGAGGGAATACTTCCAAACTCATTCTATGAAGCCAGCATCACTCCAATACGAAACCTGGCAAAGACCTCACCAAAAAAGAAAATTACAGACCAATATCCCTGATGAACGTAGATGCAAAAATACTCAACAAAATATTAGCAAACCGAATTCAAAAATACATCAAGAGGATCATACACCAGGATCAAGTGGGGTTCATCCCAGGGATGCAAGGATGGTACAACATTAAAAAATCTATCAACATCATCCACCACATAAATAAAAAGAAGAACAAAAACCACATGATCATCTCCATAGATGCTGAAAAAGCATTTGACAAAATTCAGCACATATTCATGATTAAAACTCTCAATAAAATGGGTATAGAGGGCAAGTACCTCAACATCATAAAGGCCATATAGGACAAACCCAGAGCTAACATCATACTTAATGGCGAGAAGCTGAAAGCTTTTCATCTAAGATCGGGAACAAGACCGGGATGCCCACTCTTTCCACTGTTTTTCAACATAGTAGTGGAGGTCCTAGCCACGGCAATCAGACAAAACAAAGAAATACAAGGCATCCAGATTGGTAAAGAAGAAGTCAAATTGTCACTATTTGCAGATGACATGATATTGTACATAAAAAACCGTAAAGACTTCCCTCCAAAACTACTAGACCTAGTGTCTGAATTCAGCAAAGTTGCAGGATACAAAATTAACACACAGAAATCTGTTGCTTTCCTATACACTAATGATGAACTAACAGAAAGAGAAATCAGATAAACAATTCCATTCACAATTGCGTCAAAAAGTATAAAATACCTAGGAATAAACCTAATGAAGGAAGTAAAAGACCTGTAGCCTGAAAACCACAAGACATTCCTGAGAGAAATTAAAGAGGACACTAACAAATGGAAATGCATCCCATTCTCTTGGCTAGGAATAATAAATATTGTCAAAATGGCTATACTACCTAAAGCAATCTACAGATTCAACGCAATCCCTATCAAATTACCAATAGCTTTCTTCAATGAACTCAAACAAATAATTCTAAAATTCATTTGGAACCACAAAAGACCCCGAATAGCCGAAGCAATCCTGAGAAGGAGGAATAAAACGGGGAATTACTCTCCCTGACTTCAAGCTCTACTACAATGCCACAGTAATCAAGACAATTTGGTATTGGCACAAAAACAGACCCACAGACCAGTGGAACAGAATAGAAAATCCAAACATTAACCCAAACATATACAGTCAATTAATATTTGATAAAGGAGCCTTGGATATACAATGGGGAGATGACAGCCTCTTCAGCAGCTGGTGTTGGTAAAACTGGACAGCTGCATGTAAGAGAATGAAACTGGACTACTGCCTAGCCCCATACACAAAGGTAAACTCAAGGTGGATCAAAGACCTGAATGTAAGTCATGAAACCATTAAATTCTTAGAAAAAAGTATAGGCAAAAAGCTCTTGGACATAAACATGAGCGTCTTCTTCATGAACATATCTCCCCGGGCAAGGGAAACAAAAGCAAAAATGAACAAGTGGAACCATATCAAGCTGAAAAGCTTCTGTACAGGAAAGGACACCATCAGTAGAACAAAAAGAGATCCTACAGTATGGGAGAATGTATTCATAAATGACGTATCAGAAAAGGGGTTGACATCCAAAATATATAAAGAACTCACACACCTTAAGAAACAAAAAGCAAATAATCCAATTAGGAAATGGGCAGAGGACATGAATAGACACTTCTCCAAAGAAGAAATTCAGATGGCCAACAGGAACATGAAAAGATGCTCCACATCGCTAATCATCAGAGAAATGCAGATTAAAACCACAATGAGATATCACCTCACACCAGTGAGGACGGCCAACATCCAAAACACAAACAACAACAAATGTTGGCAAGGGTGTGGCTAAAAGGGAACCCTCCTACACTGCGGTTGGGAATGCAAATTATTTCAACCATTGTGGAAAGCAGTGTGGAGTTTCCTAAAAAAACTCAAAATAGAAATACCATTTGACCCAGGAATTCCACTCCTAGCAATTTACCCTAAGACTGCACAGCCCAGTTTGAAAAAGACAGATGCACCCCTATGTTTATTGCAGCACTATTTATAATAGCCAAGAAATGGAAGCAACCTAACTGTCCATCAGTAGATGAATTGATAAAGAAGATGTGGTACATATACACAATGGAATATTATTCAGCCATAAGAAGAAAACAAATCCTACCATTTGCAACAACATGGATGGAGCTAGAGGGTATTATGCTCAGTGAAATAAGCCAAGCTGTACAAGACAAGTATGAAATGATTTCACTTATATGTGGAGTATAAGAACAAAGAAAAAAACTGAAGTAACCTAACAGCAGGAGACTCACAGAACCCAAGACGAACTAGTAGTCACCAAAGGGAAAGGGACTGGGGAAGATGGGTGGGAAGGGAAGGATAAGATGGAAAAAAGGGCATTACGATTAGCTGATGTAATGTTGGGGGGGCATGGGGAGGGCTGTACTACTCAGAGAAGAGAAGTAGTGATTCTATAGCATCTCACTATGCTGATGGACAGTGACTCTAATGGGGTTGGTGGGGGGGACCTGATGAAGGGGGTAGTTTAATAACCATAATATTGCACATATAGTTGTAGAATAATGATACCAAAATAAATTATAAAAAATAAAAATAAATAAATAAATGTGTTAAAGGTTTAACACATAGTACCCTAAAAAAAAGAAAAGAAAAAAATTTCAACTAGAGGAATGATGAGCTGATTTCAGCCAATTAAAATGCAGGATATCACTGGTTGGTTTTAGAAAAGAAAATCCACGATGGTAAAGGCTATAATATTATCTAATTCTGTAGCACAATGAAGAAGAAAACTGAATACATGGCTTTACACTTTAGTAAAATATTCCATAGAATACCCCCAATTTTCTTTTATTAATGTATCATTGATATACACTCTTATGAAGGTTTCACATGAAAAACAATGTGGTTACTACATTCACCCATATTATTGAGTCCCTCCCATACCCCATTGCAGTCACTGTCCATCGGTGTAGTAAGATGCCACGGAATCACTATTTGTCTTTTCTGTGCTACACTGTCTTCCCCGTGATCTCCCACACACCATGTGTACTAATTATAATACCCTCAATCCCCTTCTCCCTTCCTCCACACCCACCCTCCCCAACCCCTCCCCTTTGGTAACCACTAGTCCCTTGAAGTTTGTGAGTCTGCTGCTGTTTGATTCCTTCAGTTTTGTTTCATTGTTATACTCAACAAATGAGGGAAATCATTTGGTATTTGTCTTTCTCTGACTGACAGTTCATTGAGCATAGTACCCTCTAGCTCCATCCATGTTGTTGCAAATGGTAGGATTTGTTTCTTTTTTATGGCTGAATAGTATTCCATTGTTTATATGTGCCACATCTTCTTTATCCATTCATCTACTGATGAACATTGAGGTTGCTTCCATATCTTGGCTTGAATATAGTACTGCAGTAAACATAGGGGTGCATATGTCTTTTTGAATCTGAGAACTTATATTCTTTGCGGAAGTTTTAGCAATTACTTCCTCAAAGACACTTTTTATCCCTTTTTCTCTTTCTTCTTCTTCTGGTACCCCTATAATATGAATATTATTCTGTTTGGATTGGTTACACAGTTCTCTTAGTATTCTTTTATTCCTAGAGATCATTTTTTCTCTCTGTGCCTCAGCTTCTTTGTATTTCTCTTCCCTAATTTCTATTCCATTTACTGTCTCTTACAGTATATCTAATCTGCTTTTAAATCTCTCCATTGTATTTTTCATTTCAGATATTGAACTCCTAAATGATTGAATCTCCATCCAGAATTCTTCCCTGAGTTCTTGAATATTTTTCTGTACCTCCATGAGGATGTTTGTGATTTTCATTTTGAAATCTCTTTCAGGAAGATTGATCAGTTCATTTTCACTTGGCCCTTTTTATGGTGTTTGTGGGATTTTGGTTTGAATCCGGTTCCTTTGATGTTTTATATTTGTATGTCGCACCCTTTAGTGCTCAGAAACTCTATTCTCTGGACCTTTTCAGCCCGTGGAGTGATGTTGGGTCACAGGCGAGTGGTGCTGGTGCCTGGGGGGTGGAAAGAGCTGTTTCCTGCTTCAAAGCTGCTGTGGCTGTCTCCACTGCCAGAACCAGTGGGCTGAGTGTACAGGTTTAAGCCTCTATGCTTTGTTTTTGTAGCTGTTGTAGACAGGGCCTCCCTCTGGCTGGCATGATGCCAGGGCAGGGGCTGCCAGTTTGCGAGCCAGTGCGTGCCAGCAGGGAGGAAGGTGCAGCAGGCTGCGTATCATGGTGGGGGGCCTTGGAGCTGCATAGCCAGCCAGGGGTATGGAGCACCTGAAGCTCCTGAAAGTTCCCAACCTGCTGGCAAAAGTGTGCCCAGACAATTTTGTCCACCTGTCCTTTCTCCTTAGCAGTAAGCTCTGTGCTGTCCTTGTTCCTTTAGCAGCCCTCTCACTGTTAGGAAGTCTCTTAGACTGCCTGCCTTTCTTTTGTCCCAGAGCAGCTAGATGTGGATCCCTGTGTTCTACAAGCAGCTGGAATCTCAGCCTTCCAAACACCATGCAATGTAGGTTCGTGCCTCCAGAGTAGATCTTCAGGGCTGGGTGTTCAGGTGTCCTAGGCCTCCACCCCCTCCCCACTCTGTTTTTCTTCTTTGTGCTGTTGAGCTGGGGTGGGAGAAGGGCTTGGGTCCCACTGGATCACAGCTTTGGTACTTACACTGTTTCGTGAGGTCTGTTCTTTTCTCCATGTGTATGCAGTCTGGCACAGCCTTTTTTCCTGTTGCTCTTTCAGGATTAATTGTATTAATTATATTTTGTTATTGTATGTGGTTTTGGGATAAGTCCTCTGTCTCACCTCTCATGCTACCATCTTTAGTCCTCTCTCCACCCCTCCAATTTTTTTTTATTGACACCATCAGTAGAAAGCAGTGGGTATGATTTGCAAATTGGATCAGCTAGTTAGCATTGTATGAAATTTGTCAGACCCCTTAACTCTATTTTCCTTCATCTATAAAGTGGACCTAATAAAAGTACTTACCTCAGAATTCTTCTGAGGGCTAAGTGAGAAATTACACTGAAAAATATCTTTAAATATAAGCATTATAGATAGATGTGTTGTTTGTATAGGACAAGGAAAGCTAGAAAAATTTACAAAAATTAGATGACCCCAAAGGCCACACAGCAGTGTTTCCTCTTGGATGGAATAGGGAAAACGGAAGTTTTTGACTAGAATTCCCTCCTGGCCTTGATAGTGCTCATTGTATATATATATAAGAGCCTGTTTGCACATTAATGGGATGTTTACCAGTGGCAGAGTTGCTATCAGTCATGGAAGTTCTGGCCTTGGGGAGGAGTGGAGAGGCTGTCCTCTTCTGAGTTCCTATATGTAATTGGGCAGGCACCTGCCAGTAACCAGGGACCTGCCCACAGAGTTCCTCCCAGGGAAGGGGGATAGGGAGAAGGGGAGTGCACCATGGCCAGGGACAGAGAGCCTGGGAGCAGAGCAAGAGCAGGCAGAGCATGCCAGGAGAGAGAGCCAAGCAGCCTGGGTTTGGAGCAGAGCTCCATGGGGGAGAGAGACTGATCCATGAGAATAGACCCTTTCATTTCCAGCCTCTCTCTTTTGTTTTCCTTTGGTCTCATTGGATTCATATATAGAACTTTTGATGGGTAACCCCCTTCCTCCCAGAGCACAAATGGTTGTGGGCAATGTTTCCTTTCCTCATAAATACTCAGACTTTGGGAGACCTTTCGGTCTTATAAGAAAATTAATTGAATAATATCAACAGTAGAAACCCCTGTTAGAAAGTGACACATGACATGAAAAAATTATAAGCAAAGATTTCAAGAGTTCAGAGAAGGAAGGGGTCACTTTTTGCTGAGGCCATTGTGAGGAAGTCATTTTGCCAAGCAATTTAAAGTAGGCTTCCAAGTACTGGGAGGATTTCAACAGGTGAAGATGCCAAAAGGAGGTAGTATTGCAGGTTGAGTTTGTTCTCCTTCATTCTTGTCACTGCTGAAACTAAGAATTGAAAGGCAGAGACACACTAGCAAAGCAGAGTGAAAGTTTTATTTGAATACACTCCAAGGGAGGAGTGGGCCAGAGTCTAGGTAGACAAAGTTCTCAATCTGTTAGGTGGGAGGCCTTTTTATTAAATTATGGCTGGGAGATGCCTCTTTGATTGACAAGGTGGGGCCATTTGACTGACAGATCCATTTATATAACCATCCCTTTCAGTACACATGTCCTTTCCAAGAATACACACAGAAAAGCCCATGGTGGGGGCAAAACTTATTTTATTTTAATGAGATTATGATGAGGTGTGGTTAAGGTGGTTCTTAGTTTTGCTCAATTGCACCTGTGTTGGGACCAGTTTAGCCTTGTCCTGATAGACAAGGAAGTCATCTCTCTAGAAAGCTTTTTTGGGGCTACACATGGGATCCCCTACCTGGGCAGAATTTGGTTGTTTTTTTCCTTGAACTTTATCTTCCTCTTCTCTGGCTGCTCATGTCTATCTTTCTACATAACAGTAGGAGGGCATTGCAGACACAGGGATGGTTATGTATAGAGCTGAGTAGGTGAAGGTGGTTAGTGTAGACCCTTGTAAAAGGCAAAAGAAAGGGAACTATGGTTTATGAGGACAGCAGTCTTGAGATCCCTTGTTTGGGAACTTAAGGGGTGGGTTATTGGTAGGAGGGAAGGTAGGAATGAAAGTGCAAGAAGATAGGCAAATATGATATGTGGGAGGAGAGGGGAATCATGGGTAAACAGTGCCAAATAATAAAAGAGCAAAAGAACTTTAAAAGATAAAGCTGAATCCGTTTGTCAGGCAAGAAACACACACATGTGAAGAAATTCACTGTGTGGACACAGAAGAGGAAATGTGTTATAAAGGGGGCTTCATGTGGTTATGTTAAGGATTGAAAACTAGCACCCTGCTTAGGATAGAATGTTCTTCGGTCTGTAAGTGGTTGATTAAAATAATGCCTGTTACCCATTGGTCAGGAAAGAGTCTTTAATTAGGTACAGAAAGTTTGGTATTCTGGGATAATTCAGAGTTCATTGCAATTTATTAACCTCATTTATTGGAAGTAGTTGTGATAAAACAAAGTGTTCAATTTTGGTATCTCTAGGTAAATGCTGTAGGCAGAAGCTTTCCTTTTACATGGGTTAGCCAGAGAAAAGATGAGTGAGATAACTTGGTGTGAAGAGGAATATGATTTTGGCTTGTATTTTCTTTTCTCTTGCCTCATGGTATGTCTACTTTGATTCTAGGCCATTATCTCAGAGTGACTTCTGTGAAATTCTATGCTCCATGTATTCTTTTATTTTTTAATAACTTTATTAAGATAAAATTTACATATAATTTACTAACTTAAAGTGTACAGTTTAATAGTTTTTAGTATATATGAAACTGTCACCAGTCAATTTTAGAACATTTTCATCACTTCAGAAACAAATCTTGTACTCTTTAGTTACCATCCTCTTATTTCACCATTCTAACCAAGCCTCAGGCCTAAGCAACCACTCATCTATTTTCTATCTCTATAAATCTTCCTATCTGGGCCTTTATAGGAATGGAATCATATAGTACTTGGTCTTTTGTGACTTGCCTCATTCACTTGGCATAATGTTTTCAAGGTCATTTCATGTTGTAGCATGTATCAGTATGTATATTGTATAGCCGTATAATATGTATGGATATACCACATTTTGTCTATCCATTCATCAGTTGATAGACATTTGGGTTGTTTCTACCTTTCAGTTACTAAGGATAATACTCCTAAAAGTATTCATGTACACTTTTATGTGAACATATGTTTTCATTTCTCTTGGGTATATACTTTGAAGTGGAATTGGTGGGTCATATGGTAACTATGTTTAGTCATTTGAGGGATTGCCGGACTGCTTTTAAGGTGGCTGTCTCATTTTACACAGCAGTGTTTGAAATTTCCAGTGTATATCCCATTTTACACTAGCAGGGTATGAAACTTCCAATTTCTTCTTTTCCTTGACAACACTTGTTATTATCAGACTTTCTGATTCTAGCCTTCCTAGTGGGTGTTATCTCACTAGAATAAAGTGATATCTCACAGTGGTTTTGATTTGCATTTTCCTGATGGCTACTGGTGTTGAGCTTCTTTTTGTGTGCTTATTGGTCACTTGAATTTTTCCTTGTAGAAACGTCTTTCCAAATCCTTAACCATGTTCAGTTGAATTACTTTGTCTTTTTATTGTTGAGTTGTAGAAACTTTTTATGTATTCTGGATATAAGTCCTTATCAGATATATGATCTTCAAATACAGTTGATTCTCATTATTCATGGATTCTATACCGTCAAATTTGCCTACTCATCAAAATTTATTGGTAACCCCAAATCAGTATTTGTACTTTCACATTCAAGGATATGTAGATATACAGAGTGGCAAAAATTTGAGTTACCTGGTGTACACATTCACAGCCCAAGTGGCACAAAGAAACCTTCTGCCTTGTTGTTTCAGTTCCCCTCTGTAAACAAGTGTTCTTTTTTGGTATGTTTATTGTTAGTTTTTTTGTTGCTCATTTCGCTGTTTAAAATAGCTTTCAAGTGTAGTGCTGAAGTGCTATATAGTGTTCCTAAACACAAGAAGGCTGTGATATACCTTAAGGAAAAAATGTGTTAGAAAGTTTTGTTCAGACATGAGTTTGTAGTGCTGGCCACGACTTCAATGTTAGTAAATCAGTAATATATATTAAATAAGATGTCCTTAAACAGGAACACACATAAAAAAAGGTTATTTATTGATTGGTTGATAAAAATGTTGTGATCAGAGGCTCGAAGGGACCTAACCTGTATTTCCTTTGGGGCAACGATTCAATCTTTGCTAATTCAGTGTTTGCAGTGACTTTATAGAACACAGTTGTTTCAAATAATGAGAGTAGAATGCATTTCTCCCATTGTGTGGCTTTTTACTCTCCTTTTGGTAATTTTAAATTTTAATATTTAAAATATTTTTAATTTTGATGGAGACCAACCTATTTTTTTCTTCTGTTGTTCATGCTTTTGGTGTCATATCTAAGAATCCTTTGCCAAATCCAACGTCATTTACCCCCATGTCTTCTTCTTTGACTTTTAAAGTTTTAGCCCTTATTTTTAGGTCTTTAATTCATTTTGAGTTAGTTTTGTATATGGTCAGAAGTAAGGATTATCCAGTTGTCCCAGCACCATTTGTTTGAAAAACTATTCTTTCCTTGTTGAACTGTCTTGGCACTGATGTTGAAAATCAGTTGATCGTAAATGTAAGGGTTTATTTTTGGACTCTGATATACTGTCTTATTTACTGTTGCTTTGAAATTGGGAAATATGAGTCCTTCTACTTTTTTTTTTTTTTTTGCTAAGATTGTTTTACTATTCTAGGTGCCTTGTAATTTCATATGAATTTTAGAATCAACTTGTCCTTTCTATAAAGAAGTCAGCTGGGATTCTGATGGGGATTGCATTAAATCTGTAGATCAGTTTTGGGAGTACTGCCATCTGAACAATGTTAAGTTTCTATTCATGAACGTGCGGTATTTTTTCCAAATCTTTATTTTCTTTCAAGAGTACTTTGTAGTTTTCAAAGTATAACTTTTGAATGATTTTCTTAAATTTATTCCTAAGTATTAAAAAAAATTCCATATCCCAGTTGTTCATTACAGTCCATCCATTCTTAATTATTTATAATCTCCCAATCATGCTCTGTTGTTTCATGCCTCTGGACTCTTATTAATACTGTTTCCTCTGCCTGGAAAGTCTCCCACCCAAGTCTCATGTTAAATTCTTATGTATCATTCAAGACTCAGTTCTTCCTCTATAAAGCATTCTATGATCCTTTCCACTACCTTAATTTAAAGGAAAAAAAAGGACAAAATGATTAGAAGTTGATTATAGTTTCCTTGATGAAATTTGAGTATTAAGTAAGCCTAGCTCAGTAGTTACCAGCATGGGTTTTTTGATCAGACACATGTGGGTCCAAATCCCATTTCTATCATTACTTTTTAATTTTGGATAAGTTATTTGACTTCTCTGAACCTCAATTTTCTTGTCTCATCTATAAAATGAAGGCAATGTGTGTAACTTTTTGCATCAATTTCTTTGTTTCACAGGTTTGTTGGGAGGATTATATGTGTTACTATGGGTAAAGCTCTCAGAACAGTTCCTGGCCCATATCCAAAACCTATGCTAGTTTCACTAGTCTATGTTGTTCACATAAACTGCACTTGATAAATATTTGTTACTGGAAAAGCTATGGTGATGGTGATGTAGTAGTTATGGTGGCAGCTGTTTCAGTTGGAACTCAGTCCTGAAGGAGAACATCAAATGCCTTTCTTTTCTAATGAAAGTATCAGGATAAAATCCAATTTCCTCATCATAAGCCAAATGTTAAGCCTTCCCAGTCATCCTCTGAGGCCTGCCTTATTGGAAATGACTGCCCTTTTATTAAACACACTTTTATGCTACAATTTCTTGATTTTTTTTTATTGTCAGCTATACTGAGAATTCAAATGGATATTACAAGTCAGTAAAATCTGCAGACCATAAATGCTTTGAGGTCTAGTTCTGAGTATTATTCACTTTGCATGAATATCTCAGCATTTAGTGGTACTATGGAGATGTGATTAAAATGTATGATAATGATTTAAGAAAAGAGCCATAGGTGTACTATTCTTAGAATATTCTCAAGAGCATAATATGATTTTAATGTGCATCAGGAAATACACATTTTCTTAAAGGAAATAAAATTTCTTTCATGGTTTTAGTAATCATCTCATTTTTTTAAAGTAAACCTCAGACCTTAGAAGTTCTGTGTCCCTGTTCAAATGAGCAAATTGCTACAAAAATTATAACTGATTAAGCTCATTTATAAAATATATTTGATTTATGCTGACTGTATGTGATTTATATGAAGAGCTATCAAAGATGACTTTGCCTGTTTTTTGGACAGAAAACCACAAGAATGTGTCAAAGTGGGTCTTATCATTATGTGCTATACATGTTATGGGAAAATGTCCTTTAGAAATGACCTGAAACAACTTTGAATTTGGGATCAAACTTCAAAATAGCATGTCCCATATATTCATGAAGTTAGTAAATAAGTTGATAAACATTTGTCCTCTTTCTTTCCTTTCTTCTTTCCCCCCTCCCTCCCTCCCTCCCTCTCCTTCCTTCCTTCCTTCCCTTTCTCTCTCTCTTTCTTTCTTTTTTTTTTAGCCAGCACACTAGTGTTATACCTCCGTGGTTGGCAATAGCCCTGTGGACTGTAGATTATAGATTATATTTGTGCAGACCAGCTGAGCCTGTACTTTCTTAGAATATAATACCACTGCAAGCTTGAATCTTGTTAATAATGTAACCAATATAAGTAATTTTTATGCCTCTGCGATATATTCACTTCCTCCTCTGGTACTCATGCCCATTAATAAACACATTTCCCTACTCTTCTGCTCTCAAGATGTTCTTATTCACCTGAATATCATTTCCTATGATATCTTTTCTTGTCAAAAGGCCCATTTTACAATGATCAGGTTAAACCACTTCTCAACAAAAGTGTGTACCTAATACCATTTCTTATTAGGGTGTTAAGGACAGTAAAGAGAGCTAGATGATAAGGTTTTACTATATGGTTAATATTATGGCCTGGAACAAACTCTGGAGATTCTATGATACAGATTTATTGTATTCATTCAGTCATTCAGAATATTCATTCATTCTTCCATCAGAAATAGTTATTGTTGTACCCTGTGCCAGGCATTCTTTAGGGCTCTGAAGACACCACAAAAATGTGACTTCACATACACCACCACAAGAATGTGTTGATAAAGAAAGAAAGAACCTACTTTGTTTAGTTTGTCATTTACTTCTTGGAGCCTGTTTCCCCATTGGACTGTACATATTATCAAGGCAGAGACCATGTTTGTTTTGTTCCACCTGATATGTTCTGCTCCTGATACTGTCACTTTTTAAAAAATTGAAGTATAGTTGATATACAATTTTACATTGGTTTCAAGTATACAGCACAGTGTTCCAACAGTTACCAATATTATTAAATCCTCATCCCCAGTAGTGCAATTATTATCTGTCAACATAGGAAGATGTTATAGAATCACTGGCTATTTTCTCCATGCTTTACTACCATCACTGTGATCAACTGATACTATGATTGAGAATTTTTGTGCCCCCTTATCTCCCTCACCTTCCCCTCCCTCCTACCCCAATCCTTCCCCCTTGGTAGCTACCAGTCACTTCTCAGTATCTATGAGTCTACTGCTATTTTGTTCATTTAATTTTTTTTATTTTAGATTCCAAAAATAAGTGAAATCATATGGTATTTGTCTTTCTCTGCCTGATTTACTTCACTTAGCATAATACCCTCTAGGTCTATCCATATTGTTGCAAATGGCAGGATTTCTTTCTTTTTTATGGCTGAGTAATACTCCATTCTAATACTGTCACTTTTAAATAGTTTGTTTATTGAATTACTTGAGAGTTCCTAGAGAATTACTCAATTTTATGTATTTTAAAGAAGTGAGAAGGAAACTTATTAAGAAGTTGGGCAGATTGGGCCTAAAATGCAAATAATCTTATCCACACTAATTTGTTAAACTCCATAGCTCTCTTTGGTAGAAAGCTTAAAGAATATTAGATCTGGGAGTACCTTAGTAATTAACATGTCAAATCCCCCCTCCTTTTGTAGTGAGTCTAGAAAAATTGAACGGATCACCCCAGTTCCCAGTTTCATGCAACAGATCTGGGGCTTTAACCAAGATTTTTTAAGAGTGCCAGGTCTTTGATCATCTTATTACATTGTGACATGATGTGAGGATCAAATTCGAGAGATTGATTCTGTGTTTTACACTTTAGCCTTTAGACACCAAGGTGAAATTCTACTACCCTAGATAAAGATCTTAACCCTGAAGAGAGATCCTTAAGCAAATCAGGATAATCAAAAGTGGCAGATATTAGTTGGCATCACATTTCAGGAAAAAAATAGCTTGAGTTGGCTGAGTCCTAGAGCTTATACTTGTCTTTTGCATGAAAATGTTGCATGAAAATGTATTGGGGTTTTGACATGTGTGGCAACCAATTCTCAAAGAGTGAGTCACACCTCCTCCTACTCTGCAACTGTCAGTGCTGGCTTCTGCCACAACATTGAAAACACTGCAGTCATATGGCTTGGTTTGCTGGGAGAGGAGAGGCCATGAGCCAGATGAAGGAAGGCAAGCACTAGAGGAAAATCAGGGAGAATATAGGACAAAATGCAGATAGAGTTGAAACTCCTGAGAAGAGGGCTAACCAATGGACATAGAATCCAGAGCATTTTCTAAGATCTATCAGCTTTATTAATTCCTGCTTTCCTAGAGGAAGTGGAGATACAATTTTGAAGATGTTGAGTATTTACAGGGTTTTAGAGTGGGTTGTGTTATCTAGGGAAATTGTAGGCTAGGTGAGAAGAACATGAATGGGGCAGGCAAATTAGTTCTAGACAGAAAACTGGGATGCAAGGTGGAGCCCCCTTAGGGAATCGTGCTTTGAATTGGCTTTCATGGGATGATATCTTGGCAGTGCCTAGTCATCCCTGTGTCATCTGGAGGTAATGAACTCATTCCACTCTTGCTGCTTGTGGTGCATCCTGGTAGGCTACTGTGACCAGGTTCCTGATTAATTCTAGGGTGGGATTAGGGCAGGAATATTCATGCCAAATAGTTGAGATAGGGCTAAGGCATTGTGGGAACTGACTATATAGTTGAAATAATAATCCTGAAACATTTTGAAATGAGGCTTTCATGGCTATTGATTTATGAGGTCACCTAATCTGGGATCTTGGGGAAAAGTATGAATTTTTGAAAATATAAAAGAAAGATATACACAAAGAGAGAAATTGATATGTACAGAAGCAAGTAGTAATGGCAGCTTAATGGCAATGGAGTAAGGTGTATGGGGTAATGGAAGAGGAGTGAACAACCAAAATATAGTTGCTACTCATATTGAGAGTAAGCTGATTTCTGACCCAGGCAGGAACATCTATCTTGGAGTAGAACTGAAACATACATACGACTTCCCATGTGAGAAAGGAGCCAGAATTATGAGACTAGACACATAACATAAAAGTAACAATTCATCACACTTGCATAGACTTGTTTTTCCAATTGCTTTCAGATGCTTTCTCTCTTCTTCTCTGTGCAGAACATGAATAGGTATTATTTTATTCTTATTCACAATGAGGACATTGAGCCTCAGAGTCATATATAATCATCCAAGGCCATGAATATATTGAATCAGGGACTAACCTCAGTTCTCCTGATCCCAAATGCTGAGTGTTTCCTCCTAGATTACATAGCTTCACACCAGTGCAGTCTGTGCATTGCTCTGGGTGGTCTTCACAGGGCCACGGCCTGCAGTGCCTCGTCTGATGCCTGGCATGTAGTAGGCACTCAGTACATGTGTTTAAAGGAAGAATAAACAAACGAATGGGGTGAGAAGTATAGATGATGTTTCACGATGATGTGAATTAGATATTTGTCCCACTTAATTCCACTCCTAGAGATAGTTTCTTTTCCTCCACCACCGCTATTGGCTACCCAGACTCTCCTTTTCAGTTAGAGTTAGAAAGAAAACACAAGTAGGTACATGGGCAACGAAATCAGAGCTCAGCTAATACCTGCCTCAGATTTTGAGTGAAATGTTAGCCCATATTAAACCACATCATGGATCAATATTATCCTTTAGGTATTACACATCACTGATAAAAACCATCCACAAGATCATTAATATTTGTATTGTCTTCCTCCTTCCCCCTTCCCAGCAAAAGAGAGTGATAACTATTTTGTAATACCTTTCCTCACCTTCGTTTGCACTAAATATTCCTTAATATTATTGTTTAATAATACATATATTTTTGGCATTTTAAAGTTGCTCTGTGTTAAAAATCTCCTTAGGAAAAGGAATCTAGTTTTTTACTTCTTCCATTTTTCCTGCAGTTCTGAATACAATGCTGTGCACTTAGTTGGCTCTTAATAAGTACCTGTTGGTGGAGTAATTATCTGAAATGAAGATGAGTTATTTTCTTTAATTTTATTCTTGTCTGTCATTGTGTGATAGAAGTTGTACATGCCATAGAACCATAGAAATATGTTTTTGCCTATTATGGGAGGCACCTGGTTGTGATATCAGAACCAACTATGTTTTTCATTCCTGCCCAGCACTTAAATGTCTTTGGGACTTTGGGTTAAGTTTTATAATACTCAGTCTCAGTTTTGCCATCTGTGAATGGGAATAATATTTCCTGTCTTGTAGGATAATTGAGTGAATAGATGAAAAAACCACAGTACAAAATATAGCAGGCATTTCATTTTCCTTCTACTGTGCTCTTAAATGGTATTCTGTGGGAAAGACCAGTAACGTTTGCTCCCACATTTATAAAGTGTGTAATTCTGTACAAGCAACTTGACTTCTCCAAATTAAGTTTTCTGCAAAATGAGACTGAGAGGATCAAACATAATAGTTGAGGAGAATGGATTTTGTAAACTATTAATCCTTACACAAATGAAAGATACTTACTACCATACATCATTGACTGTGATGAGGCACTAAGAAAAGATTGTATTTTTAATTTTCTTTCCTCTTTGAGTAGAAGAAACTTGCCCAGTGAATAAAGGTTTTCCAGCCAAACTCAATTTTAGGAAACCTGGCCTTAGAGTTGAGTCTTATATGGAGTCTAATTATGTTGTAGGCCTAGTGGTTATAATATACATTCGATAGTAGAAATGTTAAATATAACGCTTTCAGTTGTCTGCAGCAAGTACAAGCCTTTTTTACTGCTAGATATGCTTTCAATCTGTTGACATAATTCCAGAATCACCTTTTCTCTCCCATTCACCATATCTTCTAAAAATGATTTAATTTTGCTATTATTAATGTACAATTACGTGAGCAATATTATGGTTACTAGACTCCCCCTATTATCAAGTCCCCACCACATACTCCATTACAGTCACTGTCCATCAGCGTAATAAGATGCTATAGAATCACTGTTTGTCTTCTCTGTGTTATACTGCCTTCCCCGTATGCCACCACCCAAACCCCACACCCGCTATGTTATGTGTGCTAATTGTAATACCCCATTTCCCCCTTATCCCTCTCTTCCCACACATCTACCCCAGTTCCTTTCCCTTTGGTAACTGTTAGTCCATTCTTGGGTTCTGTGAGTCTGCTGCTGTTTTGTTCCTTCATTTTTTTCTTTGTTCTTATACTCCACAGATGAGTGAAATCATTTGATACTTGTCTTTTTCCGCCTGGCTTATTTCACTGAGCATAATACCCCCTAGCTCCATCCATGTTGTTGCAAATGGTAGGATTTGTTTTCTTCTTATGGCTGAATAATATTCCATTTTGTATATATACCACATCTTCTTTATCCATTCATCTACTGATGGACACTTAGGTTGCTTCCATTTCTTGGCATTTGTAAACAGTGCTGTGATAAACATAGGGGCACATATGTCTTTTTCAAACTGGGATGCTGCATTCTTAGGGTAAATTCCTGGAGTGGAATTCCTGGGTCAAATGGTATTTCTACTTTTAGTTTTTTGAGGAACCTCCGTACTGCTTTCCACAATGGTTGAACTAATTTACATTCCCACCAGCAGTGTAGGAGGGTTCCCCTTTCTCCACATCCTCACCAACATGTATGGTTGTTTATCTTTTGGATGGTGGCCAACCTAACTGGTGTGAGGTGATATCTCATTATGGTTTTAATTTGCATTTCTTGGATGATTAGCGATGTGGAGCATCTTTTCATGTGCCCGACGGCCATCTGAATTTCTTCTTTGGAGAAGTTTCTGTTCAGCTCTTCTGCCCACTTTTTAATTGGCTTTTTTGCTTCTTGTTTGTTGAGCTGCATGAGCTCTTTATATAATTTGGATGTCAACTCCTTATCGGATATGTCATTTATGAATATATTCTCCCATACCGTAGAATGTCCTTTTGTTCTACTGATGGTGTCCTTTGCTGTACAGAAGTTTTTTAGTTTGACATAGTCCCACTTGTTGATTTTTGCTTTTATTTCCCTTTCCCAGGGAAATATGTTCATGAAGAAGTTGCTCATATTTATGTTCAAGAGATTTTTGCCTATGTTTTTTTTTCTGACAGTTTTATGGTTTCATGACTTACATTCAGGTCTTTGATTCATTTTGAGTTTACTTTTGTGTATGGGGTTAGACAATAATCCAGTTTTATTCTCTTACATGTAGCTGTCCAGATTTGCCAATATCAGCTGTTGAAGAGGCTGTCATTTCCCCATTGTATATCCATGGCTCCTTAATCGTGTATTAACTGACCACATATGCTTAGGTTTATATCTGGGCTCTCTAGTCTGTTCTACTAGTCTGTGGGTCTGTTCGTGTGCCAGTACTAAATTGTCTTGATTACTGTGGCTTTGTAGTAGAGCTTGAAGTCAGGGGGTGTAATTCCTCCCACTTTATTCTTTCTTGTCAGGATTTCTTTGGCTATTTGGGGTCTTTTGTGGTTCCATCTGAATTTTAGAACTATTTTCTCTAGTTCATTGAAGAATGCTGTTGGTATATTGGGAGGGATTACATTGAATCTGTAGATTGCTTTAGTCAGGAGAGCCATTTTGACAATATTAATTCTACCTATCCATAAGCATGGAATGAATTTCCATTTATTAGTGTACTCTTCAATTTCTCTCATGAGTGTCTCATAGTTTTCAGAGTATAAGTCTTCCACTTCCTTGGTTAGGTTTATTCCTAGGCATTTTATTCTTTTGAATGCAACTGTGAATGGAATTGGTTTTCCGATGTCTCTTTCTGCTAGTTCATTGTTAATGTATAGGAATGCAACAGATTTCTGTTTATTAATTTTGTATCCCATAACTTTACTGAATTCAGATATTAGATCAAGTAGTCTTGGAATGGATTATTTAGTTTTTTTTTATGTACAGTATCATATCATCTGCAAACAGGGGGAGTTGGACTTCTTCCTTACCAATCTGGATGCATTTTATTTCTTTGTGTTGTCTGATTGCTGTGGCTAGGACTTCCAGTACTATGTTGAATAAAAGTGGGGAGAGTGGGCATTCTTGTCTTGTTCCCAATCTTAAAGGAAAAGCTTTCAGCTTCTCACTGATAAGTTTACTGTTGGCTGTGGGTTTGTCATCGAAGGACTTTATTATGTTGAGGTACTTGCCCTCTATACACATTTTGCTGAGAGTTTTTATCATGAATGGATTTTGAGTTTTGTCGAATGTTTTTTCAGCATCTATGGAGATAATAATGTGGTTTTTGTGTTTCTTTTTGTTGATGTAGTGGATGATGTTAATGGATTTTCGAATGCTGTACCATCCTTGCATCCCTGGGATGAATTCCACTTGATCATGATGGATGATCTTTTTAATGTATTTTTGAATTTGGTTTGCTAATATTTTGTTTAGTATTTTTGCATCTATGTTCATCAGGGATATTGGTCTGTAATTTTCTTTTTTGGTGGTGTCTTTGTCTGGTTTTGGTACTAGAGTGAGGTTGGCCTCATAGAATGAGTTTGGGAGTATTTCCTCCTCTTCTACTTTTTAAAAACTTTAAAGAGGGTGGGTATTAGGTCTTCACTAAATGTCTGATAAAATTCAGCAGTGAAACCATCTGCTTCAGGAGTTTTGTTCTTAGGTAGTAGTTTTTTCATTACCAATTCAATTTCTTTGCTGGTAATTGTCTATTCAGATTTTCTGTTTCTTCCTGGGTCAGCCTTGGAAGGTTGTATTTTTCTAGAAAGTTGTCCATTTCTTCTAGGTTATCTAGTTTGTTACCATATAATTTTTCATAGTATTCTCTCATAATTCTTTGTGTTTCTGTGGTGTCCATAGTGATTTTTCCTTTTTCATTTCTGATTCTTTTTGTGTGTGTACACTGTCCCTTTTTCTTGATAAGTCTGTCTATGGTTTTTTCTATTTTGTTTATTTTCTCGAAGAACCATCTTCTGCTTTCATTTATTCTTTCTATTGTTTTATTCTCAATTTTATTTATTTCTGCTTTAATCTTTATTATGTCCTCCCTTCTACTGACTTTGGGCTTCATTTGTTCTTCCTTTTCTAGTTACATTAGTTATGAGTTTAGACTGTTCATTTGGGATTGTTCTTCTTTCCTGAGGTAGGCCTATATTGCAATATATGTCCCTCTTAGCATGGCCTTTGCTGAGTCCAACGGATTTTGGAGTGTTGAATTACTGTTGTCATTTGTCTCCATATATTGCTTGATCTCTGTTTGTATTTCGTCATTGATCCATTGATAATTTAGGAGCATGCTGTGAAGCCTCCATGTGTTTTGGGGCTTTTTCATTTTCTTTGAGTAATTTATTTCTATATTCATCCCTTTGTGATTTGAGAAGCTGGTTGATACAATTTCAATCTTTTTGAATTTACTGAGGTTCTTTTTGTGGCCTATTATATGATGTATTCTTGAAAATGTTCCATGTGCACTTGAGAAGTATGTACATCCTGTTGCTTTTGGATGGAGTGTTCTGTAGATGTCAGTTAGGTCCATCTGTTCTAATACGTTGTTCAGTGCCTCTGTCTCTTTACTTATTTTCTGTCTGTTTGATCTGTCCTTTGTAGTGAATGGTGTGTTGAAGTCTCCTAAAATGAATGCATTGCATTCTATTTCCCCCTTTAATTCTGTTAGTATTTCTTTCACATATGTAGGTGATCCTTTGTTGGGGACATAGATATTTATAATAGTTATATCCTCTTGTTGGACTGACCGGTTTATCATTATGTAATGTCCTTCTTTGTCTCTTGTGATTTTCTTTGTTTTGAAGTCTATTTTGTCTGATACGAGTACTGCAACTCCTGCTTTTTTCTCCCTATTAGTTGCATGAAATATCTTTTTCCATCCCTTTACTTTCAGTCTGTTTATGTCTTTTGGGTTTGAAGTGAATCTCTTGTTGACAGCATATAGATGGGTCTTGTTTTTTTATCCATTCAGTAACTCTACATCTTTTGATTGGTGCATTCAGAGCATTAAATTTAGGGTGATGATCAATAGGTGTGTACTTACTGCCATTGTAGGCTTTATATTTGTGGGTACAAAGGTTCAAGGGTAATTTCCTTACTATCTAACAGTCTAATTTAGCTCACTTTGTATGCTATTACAAACACAACCTAAAGATTCTTTTTTTTTCCTCCTTTTTCTTCCTCCTCCATTCTTTGTATGTTTTGAATCATATTCTGTCCTCTTTGTCTATCCCTTGGGTGACAACTATTTAGTCTTAAGAATTCTTCCATCTATAGGAGTCTCTCCAAAATGCACTGTAGAGGTGGTTTGTTGGAGGTAAATTCTCTCAGCTTTTGCTTGTTTGAAAATTGTTTAATCCCTCCTTCAAATTTAAACGATAACCTTGCAAGGTAGAGTATTCTTGGTTCAAGGCCCTTCTGCTTCATTGCATTAAATATATCATGCCACTCCCTTCTGGCCTGTAAGGTTTCTGTTGAGAAGTCTGATGATAGCCTGATGGGTTTTCCTTTGTATGTGATCTTTTTTCTCTCTCTAGCTGGTTTTAAAAGTCTGTCTTTATCCTTGATCTTTGCCATTTTAATTATTATATGTCTTGATGTTGTCTTCCTTGGGTCCCTTGGGAGATCTGTGCACCTCCATGGCTTGAGAGACTATCTCCTTCCCCAGATTGGGGAAGTTTTCAGCACTTACCCCCTCAATGACACTTTCTATCCCTTTTTCTCTCTCTTTTTCTTCTGGTACCCCTATTATATGAATATTGTTCCTTTTGGATTGGTCACACAGTTCTCTCAATATTCTTTCATTCTTAGAGATTCTTTTTTCTCTCTGTGCCTCAGCTTATTTGTATTCCTCTTCTCTAATTTCTATTCCTTTTACCATCTCTTCTACTACATATAATCTGTTTTTAAATCCCTCCATTGTATGTTTCATTTCAGATATGGAATTTCTTAATGATTGAATCTCTATCTTTAAATCATTCCTGAGTTCTTGAATATTTTTCTGTACCTCCAAAATCATGTTTATGATTTTTATTTTAAACTCTCTTTCAGGAAGATTGGTTTAATCTGTTTCATTTGGCCATTTTTCTGGGTTTTGTGAGATTTTGGTCTGTACCATGTTCTTTTGACATTTCATATTTCTGTTTGGTGCCCTCTTTTGCCCAGAAGGTCCAGTTTCTGGAGCTTCTCAGCCCCTTGAGTGAGGTTGGGGGTAGTAGGGGAGTGGAGCTGGTGCCTGGTGGGGGAAAGATCTGTTTCCTGACTCCCGTCTGCCCTGCCTCTCTTCAGTATCACAGCCAGTGGGCTGAGCATGCAGGTGTGAGCCTCTATGCTTGTCATCTCTTGCTGTTGTAGGTGAGGCGTCTCTCTGGCTCACCTGAAGAGAGCAGTGACTTGCCAGCTTGCGAACCTGTGCTTTCAGGCCAGGGGAAGGCTCAGCAGTCTGGGTATCACAGTGGGGTCCTTGGAACTGAGTAGCCAGCCAGGGGAAAGAGCACCTGAAGCTCTCCAAAGTTCCCAATCTGCTGGGCAGTGCATGCCCAGACAACCTTGTCCCCCTATCCCTTCTCCTGCACAGCAAGCTCTGTGCAAACCCCACGTCTTCAGCAGCCCTCTTGTTGCTAGGACGCCTCTCCAACTGCCTGCCTTTCCATTGTTTCAGTGCAGCCAAGTTTGGATCCTCCACAAAAGGCCAGAATCTGTCTCTCAAGTACTGTGCCTGTCCCAGCTCCCCATCCTCCAGAGCACCACACAATGTAGATTTCTGCTTGCAAAGCATTGGGCTAGGTGTTCAGCAGTCCCAGTGTTCCACCCCCTCCCCCACTCCATTTCTCTTTCTCCCCTTGTATGCTGGGGTGGGGGAAGGGCTCGAGTCCTGCCGGATCAAGGCTCTCATACATTACACTGTTTTGTGAGGTCTGCTCTGTTCTTGAGGTCTGTATGCAGTCTAGTGAAGCTTTCTTTCCTGTTGCTCTTTTAGGATTAGCTTTATTAACTATATTTTCACACAATCTGTGATTTTGGGAGGAGTTTTCTGTCTCACCTCTCACGCCGCCATCTTGAATCCCTCTTTCAAACTTAAAAATAATTTTTGTAGTTCATCATGGTAATAAGCTGGTTATAGGAGTTAATAGACATCAAGCATGTTACAAAACACATTTGTAAACTTTACTTTCATGAATGGGGTGAGAAACACTCTTAATAGTCATAAACATGAAAATAACATGCATATTTTCTTAGGCATTACAGGGAAGGCTTTCATATGATGCAAATGCAAGGTTTGTATTAGGCTTAGCTCTCTTTTTGAACTCAAATGGCAGCATGAATATTTGGCCTCCATTCACTGAACTTCCAGAACCTCCTTAGCAAGATTTATCTTTCACATGCAGGCATTAATCAAGACAAATTCCATCACAACTGTTTCCACACATTTCTTGCCATGTGCTGTGTAGTTAGTTTATCCAGAGCCTACTTCAAAGGACTATAATTTCTGTATTTCATCACCTCAGCATTTCATCTGTCATTCTGGCAGTATTTGATGCCTCTTTTATCCTTCAGTTTTTTTTCTCCATATAAACTATTAATATATATGAAAATGCATGTGTCTCTCTTAGACTCTCATTACCATCTTGCCTGCACTGCTAGTTTTGCATGCAGCCTGCAGTAAATTCAGTGTGGATGGTCTGAATAAGTTATGGAAAAGCCAAATGTGATTGGACAGATTCATAAAATGTAGTCAGGTTGTACACTACTGAATGTATTTCTTTCTCCTTCCTCTATACCCACACATAAGGCAGTGTGTTTGCATATATACATGCTCTATGGGAGAAGTCTTGGCCACACATAAATAAGTTGATAAAGTCCAGGAACCACATAGCACTTACCAGACATTGAGTTGCAGCTCATGAATCAGCTAGAGCTAACTATAAATAAATGGCCATGGGCTCATTATTGTGCTGGTTATGGGCCTTTTCCAGTGATTGGTTTTTAATCTAAAAATAGGGACCAGTGGGCTGTTTCAAATATTTCATGTCAAGGGAGTAAATGTCCATAATCAGCTGCCTCCTTTTTTTCTTCTTAAATCAAGACTCATTGTTAATACATAATGGCTAGTAAAAATCGTTGGCTCCAGGATTTCTGGGTTGTAATTTTACCTCAGATGCCAGAGCACAAAGCCTTATGTGACCCTGCATTAATGATGTATCATCTTTGTGTTTTTGTTTACCAATTTTTCAGATGAATTTATAATCATGTCATAATATCATAAAATTAATCTCAGCTGGTTGGTTTACTTTTTGGGCATCTATTCCGTTTGTCATGATTCTTAACTTCTTTCTTGTGTAGTGTATTTGTCACAACTTTTTTGGTTGCAGGTGACAGAAATGTAATTTGAAGTGTTTTAAACAGAAAGACAAGTGATTGAGTTACTTGCTTCCTTATTCTTATGGTGCTCTAATGAAGAGCAGGCTTTGGAGAGCAAATGACTTCCCTTTCTTACAAAGGAGAATCTTACATATTTCCCATGAAATTATCATTTCTGGGTTCTACCAGGTCTTCTAGTGGGTTCTCCAGAGTTTTTATCCTAGAATACTCATAGTATTTAAGTCTTTCATATGAGAACTTTCAGATAGAGGAAACAGCAGCAGGAGAAAGATTTTCCTTGCTTCCTTCTGTTAGAGGAAACAAACCATTTTTCCTCATTGTAACAAAGGCCCTTGGCTTAAATCAGCTAAGCTTATTAGGCATGGTCTAAAAGGCACTAAAACAGGACTCTCTCCCCCCTTTTAAAAATGGTATAGCCAACATTCTAAAGGACATTCCAGTTCCATGAAACTATGTGGTTACAATAGTTTTTATACCCATCATGATTGTATTTATTACTTACTTTGTTTCCAGAAAAATTCTAAAAACATAATTTGATGAAAACAGTAATTTTGTACTGATACACTTTTACACTGTTACCCACTTTCCCATAACATTTTTAGGTTCTGGCATGATATTATCTGGTTTATGACAACAGATTGACAGATGGAGAATACATCACATGCTTTTCTTACACAGGCTCAGTATCCTTTGTCCAAGAAAGAAAAGGCTTCTGCTTCCTTACGGTTACTGATACTACAGTGTCCCCAACAAATGCCCTCTCATTGTCTTTTGGTTGGGAGTCATCATTTGTATCCCCAGCCAGGGAATTCTTCTAATATGGATAGCTCTTCACAGAGTTGTTCCAGATGGTCTTAGATGGAATTTGCTTCATCTTATGTTTCCTTGTGTTCCTGGGGTCTTTACATAAATCCAAGTAGGGATTCAGATATGACCAGGGAATGTCTAATGAACTGGTGGGGCAGCCTGCCAGGAGACTATTTGGATGGGCCAGTTTGCATGAGATTTCCTTTTGTTTCTTTTTTTATTTTGGCTCGAAGAGACCGAGGAAGTATGTATTTGAGATGGAAGCCTAGGGAATGAAAGAATGAGGATTACAGTACAAGGTCTGTTTTTTCAGATTAATCCCTAGGCCTGGTTCCATGGATATTTGTTTAAGCATTTTGGAGAGAAGGAGAGGTTATAAGTGAAAGCCGAGGGAGCCTTTTTCTTGAGGGCCCCTGTGATACAAATGGGAAAATACTTCACTATAGTCCTCTTGTGGAAAAGGCTGTTAGAAAGTGGGGGAGAAGCATAACTTTTCTACTTTTGTATAAATCACGTAGTTGTTTCAGGGCACTGAAATCTCTGGGGGAATTTGCTACCATTTTGTTCTCAAGATTTTGCAGGCAGCTTTGCAAGCAACAGGAGGCAGCATCCTTCCACAGACATTGGCATCTTCATAGTGAGCTATGTTACACTGAATTTAGTAAACTGCCCTCATGTTATTTCTCTGTCAGCAGACATCAGTGAAGGTGGTTAGATGGGAAGAACATGGCAGATCTTACTTGGCAATCAGGAGGACTGTTCATGAACTCCCCTAAGACATACTTGAGGGATTCTTAAGAATTAGTGAGTGAGACTTGAAATCCTATGTGAACAGTCTTGAGCCAATGGTCAATGAAATGAGAGGTATAACTTTTCATAGGGCCACAGTGATCCCCTGTGGAGCAAACAGTTTGCTCATGCAAAGATTTAGACATCATAGTCTTCTTCAAGGGATATTATAAGAATTGATACAAATATCTCAAGGGCATAGACTTTAAATTATGGCAGAGTTACTTTTGCCCCATCCTTATTTCTCAAATTTTGTGATTCACTCAAGATGACGACATACATATGTAAATATACACATGTACATACACACACAGAGAGAGAGAGAGAGAAAGGCAGTTGATTTTAAAGACTGACTATAAAATGATGCCAAATTTGGACTGTTTATTTCCCAAACACGTGATTTGCATAATCATAGGTGTTTGGGAATATTGTTGTATAGTAGACTTGCACTATAGTCAGTTTTTGATTTTCTGTTCAGGAGATAAGCTGTGCATACTCTGAGAAAAAAAATCTCCAATTTCTGAGAACTGTTGAGGCAAACCATGCATCTAAGATCTTCATATAACCGGTTTTTGGGGGAAAATAGGTTATTTTTGCTATTTCCCCACTGACTAAAGTTAGGGCTCATTGTCTTTATCATCTACATAAATTCTTTCCTTTTATTGGGAACCATTAATAAAAGATGATGGCATGAGGATACTCCATAGCATCATTAACTTTATCCAATTCAGAGCACTATTTAATTCTGCGTACTAGAATTGCTTGACTTGTTTCACAAACAAATCTGTACTAATTCATCTCATAGCAGCTCTTTTCCAACACGTTCTTGGGTTCTGATTCAGTCAGGCTATTAACTTAGTCACATTTGCAGCCTGACCACTGTTGTACAATCTTAGCAATGCCATCTTCATTATTTATTTTCTATGGAAGCTCAAGAGAACATGATATTTTTTTCTGTGGTTGCCTGGAGTTTGTGTTTGGACACACTGAACTAGTTTCTACTTCATTGGCTGCAACTTGCATTTACGTGAATTTTTTTTTGTGGTCAGATATTCCAAAGATTTATATAAGTATAGCCAAGACAAAGCCTTCCTTTCTTGAAGGACATCCTCTAGGAATAGTAATGTTTATACCTTAGCTTATCCCCCCTCTCTTCTTTGGCTGTATGATAACAGCCATAAGAAATGTGTTTTCTTTAGAAGGATCAGATGTCATTCTTCTTAAGTCATCAGAGCCACCTCCTGCAGAACTTTGGCAAGTTTGCTTACCTTGAATTTCCCATTGATATTTCATTTAACTATAACTAGGTCAAGCAAAACTGACTGGGTCTAGACAGGACTTCATTTTTCCCTCCCTTGGCATGCCTACTTTAAACATTTTCATTAACAGTTATTTACAATCTCTTCAAACCTAAGATCATATATGTCTTTTCAGAGATGTAAAAATAAAGGAAAGGATGAAAAAATACATTTAGTGAAGTTTGGAAGTCATTCAGACACACAGAGCTTGACACAAGAAACTAAAACCAGTCTTCCTATATTCAGAGATTTTTGCTCATGATAAAATGTGGCTTCCTGTTTATAAGGCTAATTCAAGTATATGAAAATTAACTTGGTTATCAGAGGGCTCTTGCCAAACTGTTTTCAGTGATGTAAGTACAAGTGATTAGAAAATAGTCATAGAAAAATTTAGTTAAATACAGGACTGGAATATTGAACTTTTCTGGTGAAATATATTAGAACAAACTGTTAGTGAAACATCAGTCTGGCAGACCTTAATGGATATTAAAAATATTAGCATATTTTATTTACTTATTTTAAACAGAATGAATGGTAATTTTTCTCAGATGCATTACTTAATGTGTTGAATAATCAACTTCTGCAGGAGCAACTTAATGCTCATGACAAACGCAGGCTTTGGAAGGTGCAAGCAGATTTTTTTCCAAGATCTCTATGGCAGACTCAAAGCAAATAAAATACTTAAGGTTCAAATTAGAGCACAGGTATTTAACATTTAATGTAGAAATCCTATGTTCAATGTAAAACATTATATAAATAAATGTTTCAAAATGCATCTGATAGTCAAAATATTAATATATTAACAAGTTTGGTTTTCCTGTGCTGCTTTTATATTCCTAGATTGGAGTGATCCTGGGGAAGCTACATCCAACTGACTGGTGGAGAATAGCAAGCCTAAGCATTTTATAGAACATAGATGACCCTATGGGGGCAGGCACAGTCTTCTGAGATGTTGGGAGAGGTCAGTGTGACAGAGTAATCAGGGCACATAGACATAAGTGTGCATAGCTGGATAGCAGGGGGTCCACAGAGATGGTCAGTATGCCTTTGTGCACTTCCATATATTTTTTTTAATAATCAGTGTTGGGCTGGGAGTGGGGCCCAAGGGCAGCCAAGACCATGGTAGCCGGAGGAGTGAGTGGGTGGAATTTGCATTAGGAAGAAAATCCACCTCCCACCTTTTGCCATACTGCCCCATTCACATTATTTTCTTGTATGTATTTGTACTTTTAAAAACTATAGTAAACAAGTTTATCAATTAAGTAAAAATGATCTACACTTGTAGGAGAAAAATTTGTTACAAAAAAATGATACTTTTAAAACTGTGGTGAGACCATGAGCTGAAGTCAGTATAAATTCTTTTTCTATAAATGTTTATTGAGATGTGATTCATGTACTATAAAATTCTCACATTTAAAGTATGCAATTCATGTTTTTAATATATTCACAGGGTTGTACAATAATCATCAGATTCTAATTTTAGAATATTTTCATATTCCTTAAAGAAAAATCCCATGCTCATTAGCAGTGATTGATTAGCAGTGACTTACCATTCCTTCATACCTCCTCCCACAATCATTAAGCAATCATTAATCTAGTTTCTGTCTCCATTGATTTGCTTATTTCTGAACATTTCATGTCAGTGGAGTCATACAGTATGTGTAATAACTGGCTTCTTTTATTTAGTGTGGTGTTTTCCAGGTTCATATATGTTGTAGTATGTTTCAGTAATTCTTTTTATTGCTCGATAATGTTTCATTGTTTGGATATATCACATTTTATTTATCCATCATCAGTTGATGGACATTTGGATTGCTTCCACCTTTTGGCTATTGGGAAAAGTAAGTACTTCTATGAACATTCATCTACAAGTTTATATTTGAACATCTGATTTCAATTAACACCATCTGTTTTTTAGTAAAGTCTTATAGAAACACAGTCACACCCTTAGACAAAGAGTTCTTCATTCTATTCCAAATGAAGTCAGCCCCTTCAAGCAGAGATGTAGAGCTCTTTGCCCCTCGTCCCTGCCTTTCCACCTGGCCAGAACTGCACAGCTACTACACTGGAACTGGGGATGGGGACCTACTTTTCCAGAGTGACCCATTCCCCTGACCCTCTCTACAAGTGAAAAGAAGTAGTAACCCTTGGCATTACTGCGGGAAATCTCCATCATATGTTCATACAATCATCTGAGCTGGGGTCGGCGATTTTGACACCAGCATTCTTGGTCTACTGCTCCTGGGGTAGAGTTTCCATCTTAGGAATGGGGGCTAAAAGGTAAAAGAGTGACCTGGTCTTACCAAGATTTAGTACATTTTCTTGAATGAATATTTCCCCATTTACTTCATGACCTTAGGAAAATTTCCAAAGGCCTTATATAATTGCTTTTTATAATTTTCAATAAATTGTTGTTTGCTAAAGATTGGGTCCTCTGAACTACTTACTTCACCATTTTGGAATTCCTGCCTCCTTCATTCACAAATGTTCAAATCTTTAAATAATTCAGACAAAATGATAATTTTATATTTCACTTATCATGACTTTTCAGATTTTGAATGGCATTTATTTATTTATTTATTTATATTATGGTATCATTGATATACAATATTATGCTCAGGTTTCACATGAGCAACATTGTGGTCACTACATTCTCCCTATTATCAAATCCCCACCACACCCTATTAACATACCCCCTTACAGTCACTGTCCATCAGAATAATAAGATGCTATAGAGTCAATACATGTCTTCTCTGTGCTATACTGCCTTCCCCGTGCCCCCCCCATATTATGTGTGCTAACCATAATACCCCTTAATCATCTTATCCCTCCCTTCCTCCTACCCTCTCCAATCCCTTTTCCTTTGGTAACTGTTAGTCCATTCTTGGGTTATGTGAGTCTGCTGCTATTTTGTTCCTTCAGTTTTGCTTTGTTGTTACACTCCACAGATGAGTGAAATCATTTGGTACTTGTCTTTCTCTGGCAGGTTTATTTCACTGAGCATAATACCCTCTAGCTCTATCCACATTGTTGTAAATGGTAGGATTTGTTTTCTTCTTATGGCTGAATAATATTCCACTGCGTATATGTACCACCTCTTCTTTATCCATTCATCTACTGATGAACACTTAGGTTTCTTCCATATCCTTGCTATTGTAAATTGTGCTACAATAAACATAGGGGTGCATATTTCTTTTTGAATCTGTGATCCTATATTCTTAGGGTAAATTCCTGGAGTGGAATTCCTGGGTCAAATGGTATTTCTATTTTTAGTTTTTTGAGGAACCTCCATACTGCTTTCTACAATAGTTGACTAATTTACATTCCTACCAGCAGTGTAGGAGGGTTCCCCTTCCTCCACATTCTTGTCAGCATTTGTTGTTGTCTGTCTTTGGTATGTTGGCCATCCTAACTGGTGTGAAGTGATATCTCATTGTGGTTTTAATTTTCATTTTCCTGATAATTAGTGATATGGAGCATCTTTTCATGTGCCTATTGGCCATCTGAATTTCTCCTCTGGAGAAGTGTCCATTCAGTTCCTTTGCCCATTTTTTAATTGGGTTATTTGATTTTTGGGTGTTGATGTGCGTGAGATCTTTATATATTTTGGATGTCAACCCCTTATCAGATATGTCATTTATGAATGTATTCTCCCATACTGTAGGATGCACTTTTGTTCTATTGATGGTGTCCTTTGCTGAACAGAAGATTTTTAGTTTGATGTAGTCCCACTTGTTCATTTTTGCTTTTGTTTCCCTTGCTGGAGGAGGTATGTTCATGAAAAAGTCGCTCATTTTTATATTCAGGAGAGTTTGGCCTATGTGTTCTTCTAAGAGTTTTATGGTTTCATGACTTACATTCAGGTCTGTGATCCATTTTGAGTTTACTTTTGTGTATGAGGTTGAACAATAATCGAGTTTCATTCTCTTACATGTAGCTGTCCAGTTTTGCCAATACCAGCTGTTGAAGAGGCTGTCATTTCCTCATTGTATGTCCATGGCACCTTTATCATATATTAATTGGCCATAAATGTGTGGGTTTATATATGTGCTCTCTATTTTGTTCTATTGGTCTGTGGTCCTGTTCTTGTGGCAGTACCAAGTTGCCTTGATTTCTGTGGCTTTGTAGTAGAGCTTGAACTTGTGGACTGTAATCCCCCCCAGTTTATTCTTCCTTCTCAGGATTGCTTTGGCTATTCAGGGTCTTTTGTGGTTCCATATGAATTTTAGAACTATTTGTTCCAGTTCATTGAAGAATGCTGTCGGTATTTTGATAGCAATTGCAGTGAATGTGTAGATTGCTTTAGGAAGGATGGCTATTTTGAAAATATTAATTCTTCCTCCCCAAGAGCATGGGATGAATTTCCATTTATTAGTATACTTCAATTTCTCTGAAGAGTGTCATGTAGTTTTCAGGGTATAGGTCTTTCACTTCCTTGATTAGGTTTATTCCTAGGTATTTTATTATTTTTGATGCAATTGTAAATGGAATTGTTTTCCTGATTTCTCTTTCTGTTAGTTCATTGTTAGTGTACAGGAATGCAACAGATTTCTGTGTATTAATTTTGTATCCTGTAACTTTGCTGAATTCAGATATTACTTCTAGTAGTTTTGGAGTGGATTCTTTAGGGTTTTTTTCTGTACAATATCATGTCATCTGCAAACAGTGACAGTTTAACTTCTTCCTTACAAATCTGGTTGCCTTTTATTTCTTTATGTTGTCTGATTGCCATGGCTAGGACCTCCAGTACTATGTTGAAAAAAAGTGCGGAGAATGGGCATCCTTGTCTTGTTCCCAATCTTAGAGGAGAAGCTTTCAACTTTTCATTGTTAAGTATGAAGTTGGCTGTGGTTTTGTCATCGATGGACTTTATTATGTTGAGGTACTTGCCCTCTATACCCATTTTGTTCAGAGTTTTTATCATGAATGTGTGTTGAATTTTGTCAAATGCTTTTTCTGCATCATGGAGATGATCATTTGATTTTTGTCCTTTTTATTGATGTAGTGGATGATGTTGATAGATTTTTGAATGTTGTACCATCCTTGCTTCCCTGGGATGAATCCACTTGAGTATGATGGATGATCCTCTTGATGTATTTTTGAATATGGTTTGCTAATATTTTGTTGAGTATTTTTGTGCGTATGTTCATCAGGGATACTGATCTGTAGTTTTCTTTTTTTGTGGTGTCTTTGCCTGGTTTTGGTATTAGAGTGATGCTGGCTTCTTAGAATGAGTATGAAAGTATTTCCTCCTCTTCTATTTTTTGGAAAATTTTAAGGAGAATGAGTATTATGTCTTCTCTAAATATCTGATAAAATTCAGTGGTGAAGCCACCTGGTACAGGGGTTTTGTTCTTGTGTAGTTTTTTGACTACTGATTCAATTTGTTGCTGGTAATTGGTCTGTTCAGATTATCTGTTTCTTCCTGGGTCAGTCTTGGAAAGTTGTATCTTTCTAGAAAGTTGTCCATTTCTTCTAGGTTATCCAAGTTGTTAGCATATAATTTTTCATAGTACTCTCTAATAATTCTTTGTATTTTTTTAGTGTCCATAGTGGTTTTTCCTTTCTCATTTCTGATTCTAGTTATGTGTGTAGATTTTCTTTTTTTCTTGATGAGTCTGGCTAAGGGTTTATCTATTTTGTTTATATTCTCAAGGAACCAGCTCTTGGTTTCATTAATTTTTTCTGTTGCTTTATTTTTCTCAATTTTATTTATTTATTCTCTGATCTTTATTATGTCCCTCCTTCTGATGAATTTGGGCCTCATTTGTTCTTCTTTTTCCTGTTTCAATAACTGTGAATTTAGACAGTTCATTTGGGATTGTTCTTCCTTCTTTAAATAGGCCTGGATTGCTATATCTTTCCCTCTTAGAACTGCCTTCACTGAGTCCCACAGAAGTTGGGGCATTGAGCTGTTGTTTACATTTGTCTCCATATATTGCTTGATTTCCGTTTTAATTTGGTCACTGATTCATTGATTATTTTAGGAGTATGTTGTTAAGCCTCCATGTGTTTGTGAGCCTTTTTGTTTTCTTTGTACAATTTATTTCTAGTTTCATACCTTTGTGATCTGAGAATTGTTTGGTATAATTTCGGTCTTTTTGAATTTGCTGAGGCTCTTTTTGTGGCCTAATGTGTGATCTATTCTGGAAAATGTTCCATGTGCACTTGAGAAGAATGTGTATCCTGCTGCTTTTCATGGGAGTCTTCTATAGATGTCTGTTAGGTCCATCTGCTCTAATGTGTTGTTCTGTGCTTCTATCTCCTTACTTATTTTCTGTCTGGCTGACCTGTCCTTTGGAGTAAGTGGTGTGTTGAAGTCTCCTAAAATGAAATCATTGCATTCTATTTTCCCCTTTAATTCTGTTAGTATTTGTTGTAGATATTTGGGTGCTCCTGTGTTGGGTCCATAGGTTCTTTTCTTTTTTGTGAGTACATGTAGTTTACTCATGTGAAACAACAAAAGGCCAGGAGAGAGTTAACCATGTTATCAATAAAAATACTAAGTTATTGATTGATTTTTCTGAAATAACTGAAGAGTTTAGCCATGTGGAGAGTCAGCTAGTGTCCTTCCGTTATGGGTCCACTCATATTTATAATGGTTATATCTTCTTGTTGAACTGACCCCTTTATCATTATATAATGTCCTCTGTCTCTTGTTACTTTCTTTGTTTTGAAGTCTATTTTATCTGATACAAGTATTGCAGCTCCTGCTTTTTTCTCCCTATTGTTTTCATGAAATACCTTTTTCCATCCATACCTTCACTTTCACTCTTGTATGTCTTTGGGTTTGAAGTGAGTCTTTTGTAGATTGCATATAGATGGGTGTTGCTTTTTCATCCATTCTGTAACTTTATGCGTTTTGATTGGTGCATTCAGTCCATTTACATTTAGGGTGACTATTGATAGATATGTACTCATTGCCATTTCAGGCTTTGGATTTGTGTTTACCAAAGGTTCAAGGGCAGCTTCTTTACTATCTGGCAGTCTACCTTAACTCACTTATCATGCTAATATAAACACAGTCTGAAGATTCTTTTTTTTTCTCCCCCCCTTCTTTTTCTTCCTCTTCCTCTCTTTATATGTTAGGTGTCATATTCTGTACTACTTGTGTATCCCTTGACTGAATTTGTGTGTGGCAGATTTAATTTTATATTTGTTTAGTATTTAATTGCTCTACTTCCTTTGCTGTGGTTTTATCTTGTCTGGTGACAGCTATTTAGCTTTAAGTACACTTACATCTAGAGCAGTCCCTTTAAAATACACTGTAGAGATGGTTTGTGGGAGGTAAATTCCCTCAACTTTTGCTTATCTGGGAATTGTTTAATCCCTCCTTCAAATTTAAATAGTAATCTTTCTAGGTAGAATATTCTTGGTTCAGGACACTTCTGTTTCATCGTATTGAATATATTGTGCCACTCCCTTCTGGCCAGTAATAAGTATTAGACTTTCTGCTGAGAAGTCTGATGATAGCCTGATGGGTTTTCCTTTGTAGGTGATCTTTTTCCTCTCTCTGGCTGTATTAAATACTCTGTCCTTGTTGTTGATCTTTGCTATTTTAATTATTATATGTTTTGGTGTTGTCTTTCTTGGGTCCTTGTGTTGGGAGATCTGTGGACTTCCATGGCCTGAGAGACTATTTCCTTCCCCAGACTGGGGAAATTTTCAGCAATTATTTCTTCAAAGACATTTTCTATCCCTTTGTCTCTCTCTTCTTCTGGTACCCCTATAATGTGAATATTGTTCCATTTGGATTGGTCACACAGTTCTCTTAATATTCTTTCTTTCCTAAAGATCCTTTTTTCTCTCTGTGCCTCAGCTTCTTTGTATTCCTTTTCTCTAATTTCTATTCCATTTACTGTCTCCTCTACCTCATCCAATATGCTTTTAAATCCATCCATGGTTTGTTTCATTTCAATTACTGTATTTTTTAAGGTGTCTATCACCCTCCTGAATTTGTCCCTTAGCTCTTGAATATTTTTCTGTAGCCCTATTAGCATGTTTATGACTTTTATTTTGAATTCTTTTCAGGAAGATTCGTGATTTCAGTCTCACCAAGCCCTCTTTCTGGTGTTGAGGGAGTTTGTGTTGAACAAGGTTCTTCTGCCTTTTCATAGTCCTGGAGTTATGGGAGTGGTTGCAGGTGAGATGCACGTGTGTCAGCTGGAAGGACAATGTCCCTTGTTGCTTCCCCATCACAGTGTCTGTCTCCATTGTCTGTGCTGATTAACTGTGTGCAGAGAGTGGCCTCTGGATTAATCCGTAAACTGCCAGTGGGCTCAGGAGTCTGCTGAGATTGGCTCAGGAGTCTGCCACAAGGACAAAGCCCTTTCTTGCTTCCCGGTTGCAGTGCCTCTCTCCACTGTCTGTGCCTGTTAACAGCACACAGGGAGCAACCTCTGGGTTAATCTTCTAAACTGCCATGGGTAGGGTGGCCCTCGGGATGGCCTAGGGCGATGGTGGGGTTTGCAGGCAAGCAGTGCATGTGTCTGCTATGCTGACAAAGCCTTTTCATGCTTCCTGGTGGCCGTGCCTGTCTCCACTGACTGGGCCTGTTAGCTGCGTGCCTGGAGTGGCCTCTGTGTAATCCCCTAAGCTGCTGTGGGCAGGGTGGCCCTCCTGCGGACCTAGGCAATGGTGAGGGGTTTGCAAGCGAGCGAGTGGTACGGGTGTTTGCTGGGAGGGCAAGGCCCTTTCATGCTTCCAGTTATTGTGCCTGTCTCCGCTGTCAGGGCCTGATAGCTGCGTGCAGGGGAGAAGCCTCTGGGTTAAGCTGTGTAGTTGCTGTAGGTGGGGCTGCCCCTTGGCTGGTCTGCAGCAATTGTGGGGACAGCGGGTTTGCACACAGATGCTGGCAGTGAGGCAGGAGCGGCAGGCTGCTTATCGCGGTCAGGGACCTTGGGGCTGCATTGCTCACTAGGGAGATGGAGCCCCTGAAGCTCCTGAAGTTCCCAACCTGCTGGGCTCAGTATGCCAAGATGATTTTGTCCACCTGTTCCTGCTTCTGAACCCTTGCCCCTTTAGCAGGCTTCTGATTGTTGAGACGTCTTTCAAAGCACCTGCTTTTCTTTTGTCCCAAAGCAGCCAGTTGTGGGAACCTGTCCGCAGTCTTAGTCTCTGATTTTGGTTTTCAGCCCCCCTAATTTCCATAGCACCATGCAATGTGGGTCTGTGCTCTGGGAGTAGATTTCTAGGGCTGGGTATTTAGCAGTCCTGTGCTTCCACTCCCTCCCCACCCTGATTCTCTTCCTCTGGCCAGTGAGCTGGGGTGGGGGGAGTGCTTGGGTCCCACTGGATCATGGCTATTTTACTTCACCCTTTTCCGTGAGATGTTCACTTCTCCCAGATGTAGACTGGCTGGTATACTTTTAACCTCTGGTCACTCTTTTAGGAAGAGTTATATTTGCTGTATTTTCAAAATACATGTGGTTTTGGGAGGATATTTCTGCCACACTTCTCTTGCAGCCATCTTTTTTCCTTCCTACCTTGTATGGCTTTTCTTTTTGTTATTTTAAAAAATGTGTTCTGTGTTTTGACACAGGGAGCCTAAAGGGTTTAAATTTTCCTGTCCTGTTGTGGAAAGAGAAGCTCACTTTAAGTAAGAGTGTTTGCCAAAAAAGCATTATTAGTATTGTCTTTATCTGCCTTTAGTCTTTTTGTGAAAAAACATGGCAATTCTATAATTACTTCTCTCCAGGTATATCATTTGATCTTGAATAATAACAGATTCTTTCTTTAATGGCAATTGATAATACTGGGCTCTTCCATGAAAAGTAACATATCAATTTTTTCTAAAAAGACTGAAAAGTGAAAATAAAATGATATCCCTTTAGTGGAAATTGGTTGTTACTGCTTTAGCCTAAACTAAAAAGAAAATAAAAGCATATGATGGCTAAAGAAAACATCTTAAATTAGGATTGGTAGCATTGTTTGAAAATGTGAATAATTTATGGGGGAATATGTTGTTATGTCAGGGTCTGGAAGTTAGTCCATGACAGAATCTGGAAAAAATACAGACCTCAGCAATGACTTCCAAAGTGGTAACGTGTTGACTTCATTTTGAGTGTAGAACTTCTTTAAAACCTACAACATTATATCTCAAAATCACCTTTACAGCTCCTACGTAGCAGCCCTGGCAAGTGTAGCAGCCCTTAAAAGTGTTTAAATTATAACAAACACACTATTATTAAGTACGTATGTGGTACTTTTTTCCAGGTACTTTAGCGATTTTAAGTTTGTGGATTTTTTTCCTTACAACATGATGCAAATAGTGATTGTGCAGCTGCAAACTCCCTATCCCCCAAGAACCCCTATGTTTATGAACCTGAAGATCTCTGCTTAGGCACTCAACCACCATTTCAAACAGGCTGGGCAAGTAATGCTTTCTCTGCTCTTGCAGTTGAGATTATTGCTCATTTCTTTTACTGTCCTAGAAGTTCAGTGGATTTCTACCCATGAACCTATTTTAGAGTAAATGTTAGTTTAGTACTTTTTACCCTTCCTACCAATAATTTCAAAAGTATTTTGGAAAAAGGTCAACCTTTTTCATTTATCTCAGAACTTTGTTGCCAAGAGAAAGCTGTTAGCAAATCACCTTTGGAGAGGTATTTACAGATGCCATTGTCTAGTGATTCTGGTGATTACAGCAAGGAGAGTTCGGGAATCTCTTTATGTTCCTGTCTTTAAAGGGGCTTAGGATCACAGATGGTAAACGATAAGGTAGTGGCTGGAGTTTTCAACAATTTTTGTTCTGATTGTCTTACTGTATCCCCTTCATTGTCCTTCCACAACCTGCGATGCCTATTTATTGAATAATTCTTATGTACAAGATAGTGTATCTATATTTATATGCATCTATATATACTATTTGATTTGATTCTGAAAGATATCCAGGGAGTGAGGTATTGCTTTTCCATCAGAGGTAGCCTGGCCATAGCCACATAGAGCAGAAGTAACAGAACTGGAACTAATTCAAGATACCTTATTTCAAGTTGATGTGCTTTTCATTCAGAGGAAGGATGCAGAGCTGGGTATCAGTGAGATGAAGGATGGACTAGTGAAAAGGGAGAGATTAACAGGTTCCAGGAAATGATGGGAGGTAAAGTAGACATGTAGAAGAGAGGGGTCTCCCCCTCTTTTATTTTTGGGGTATCTTTGTATCTTCGCATCTCCAGTAAACAAAGATTGAAGTCATTCTTAATACTGGTATTTCTTAATGATTGTTTCATAAAAGTTTTCAACCTTTTAGGTTACGAATGTTATAAAACTTTAACCCGATGTTTTTGAAAAACAATATATTCTTAAACTTAAAACAGGAAAGTACAGATGATTTGGGGGGTCTTTTTGTACCTTAACTCTTATAAAAAATATAAAAATTTTGTGTACATAGTTAAGAAAACTGATAGGGTAGAAGAATCATCATTTTTCCACCTTTTCTAATTCTAGTCTTCTGCAGAGGCAACCTATATTTTCCATTTTACATCTCTAAGTAAATATGTATTGAATGTAGGTTCTTGAGGTTTTATTTTTAACCTTACCTGTGTTATTCTTGCTTTGAAAGATAAGAGATGATATATGAAGATTGAACTCCCTCATTCCTTCTCCCTCTGTTATTTTGCCCCATTTTCTTAATTTTTGATGATTATATTCAGTTTTTATTTTGTTTTTGTAAAGACACATTTTCATATAACCTCTATTTATTTTTGTTCTATTTCTTTGTCTTGTTAACTTTATATAGTATCTCTCGACTCCTTGCTTTATATGACACATAAATTAACCCCCTTCTCTTCCTCTTCCCTCCACCTGTTCTTTCTTACCTCCCAGTTTCTGATAGCTGCATTTTTACAAGACTGTTAACATTTAATTTCCATTCTATAGCTATTGTTCAGTTGTCTGTGCTTTGTGGGTAGTACTGGATGTTGAAAATTAATAAATACCACTCAATTTTTTTGTTTTAAATAATAGTAGCTATTTGCTTGCTTACAGTGCATGTGTCAGGCACCATTCTAATTGCTTTACATACAATAGCTCAAATTTGTTTACATATTTATTTATACAAATTAATCTTTAAACCAAACGATGAGGTAGATAGTATATTTTATTCATATTTTACAGATGTGCAAATGAAACATTGGGAAATTAACTAACTTGCTGAAAGTCACATAGCTAAAAGTGGTGGAATCAGAATTTGTACCACTGTAGTCTTGCTCAGGAGTGCATTTCTGATTGAATTAGCTTTTGCTGTGTACCAAACCACACTAAAATTTCAGTGACTTAAAGTAGCAACTATTTCTTCACTTCATGATTCTCTGGGCCAAAAATTTGGGCTGCTCTTAACTGAGACTTGGGACTTCTTTGGGACTTGGCTGTTTCACTCCACCATCTATGGGCTGTGAGGTAGCCCTGCTTCTAAGAGGTTAGATGGGTGTTGGTTGGGGCTGACAGGAAGAGTAGGCTATATGTGCCTTATTACCCAGCAGGTTGATCTGGTCTTATTCACATGACTTCCGGCAGGGTTCTGAGAGAGAAATCAGAAGCAGGCCAGGCCTCTTGAGGCCTAGGTTTGGAAATGGCACACTGTGACTTCTGCTTCATTCTATTTGCAAATGAAGTCGCAAAATCAGTCCAGATTCAAGGGGAAAGAAAATAGACTCCACCTCTAATTGGGAGTTGCTGGAAGTTATATTGCAGTGGTGTACTTATTAAGAAAGGTGGAGAATTGTGGTCATTTTTGCATTCTACTACAATTCCTTTGACCAAGACACATGGTGCTCACTGTTATGTTAATATTCATTGGTAAGCCAGTAGATACTATGATTCCATTTCATTCTCTACAGTTTCAGCGTTATCACTTAACATGAAAAATAATAAGAAACCTCTTAGACTCTGTCAATTGCTCAATTATATTTTTTATGTAACTTGTTTTATATTTAATTTGTTTATATTTCAGTTGTTTTGTAGGTCATTTTTTTCCTGTGTGATTTTTGCTGTAGTTTATGATTGCCATCAGCCCCTCAAGAAATACATGTTTACTATACTTATAATAACTTGCAGCTTTTTATTTATTTTTTCTAATGCTTATAATCGATTCCATTCTTTTTTTCCATGAAGATATTCCTGGGTCCAAGTGATTCTGGTTATAATTTGCACAGATTACTTTGTAGGCTGTCATCCTTGGATTTCTTTTCATGATTCTTTGGTTTGTTATTGTTCTTTCCTCGTTTTCACTCTTGTTTTGCTGGAGAATATCTTCAAGCAACTTCTGCAGAATACAAGTAAATTTTTTGAGGCCTTACATGGCAGAAAGTGCATTTGTTTTCCTTTTATATTCATCTGGAAATTTGTCAGGGTGTAGTTTTCCAGGATCAAAATACTTTCCTTCAGTATTGTGAAGATCTTGTACAACTGTCTCCTGGCTTCTACTACTTCTAGTGAGAAACCTGATGGCAGCCTGATTCTCTTGCTCCTTTGTAGATCCTTGTGTTTGTTTCCTTTCTTTCTCAGAGGTGAGATTTCTCTATCCTTTTTGTTTTGAAATTTTGCTAAGATGTGTTTCAGTATGGCTCTTCTGTTAATATCTGCTGATCCTTATAAATTTAAAGTCTTTATATCTCAAGCTCTGGGAAATTTTCATTTACTGTTTTGATAGTACTCGTCCCTTCGTTTTCTCTAGAATTCCTATTAGTTAAATGTTTGACTTCTTAGGTTGCTTTTCTCTGTATGTTTTTGATCTCTCTTTCCCTCTCTCTCTCATTCCATAATATGGAATATTTCCTCAGCTTTATCCTTTAAACTTCTGATTGATTCTTTAAAATTTTTCTATCATACTTAAAATTTTTGAACATATTTTCTTATTTTTTTATTTTTCCTTTTTCCTTTTTTTCATTACATTCTGTTCTTTCATAGGTCACATGTCTTCTTGAACATTTTTGAGTATATGTAGAAGAGACTTAAAGTTTTTTAAAAATCAGTTTCCTCCAGGTTCAGTTTTTCTATTTGTTTACTTTGGTTTTCTTCTTTCATGTAGTTAGTTTGCTTCAAATGATCTCTGATTTCTGGGTATCTGTACAGATATTAGAATGAAGAAATAAGTAGGTCTTTTGTGAGCCCTGTGTAGGGATACTGGTCAACTGGTAAGCTTATTAGCTCTACTATGGGAGGGTGAGAAGTTTATTGTCCCATATAAAGGTGTAAAAGAAGAGGATGAAGGGTTGAGAACTTTATTAATACAAGTCCCATTCACTGATATGCTGATTTATATTTTACAGTAACTCCAGGACTCTACTCTCTCTGCTATCAAAATCCCCTCCACAAATAATATAGCCTGCAGATTTCTCATTTCTCTTTCACCTAGTGATATTCTTTTCTATCTCAGATATTTGTTGAAATTCACTCACCTTGAACATTTCATTTTGTCTACTATAGATTTATACTACTGTTTTTCCTTTAATGTAGTTTTAATAGGGTCTGGAGAGGGAGGAGGGGGAAACATGTAGTCTCAGTTGGGACACTTTCACCCGGAAGTTTTCTTCACACCTTACTTTTCAGAAAAAGAAAAATTCTAACTTTATATACTCTGCTCAGAAGGACTATCTAGTCTTATTTAACTAATGAAGGGATGCTCTTTCATGTGGTAACATCTATATTTGCTGAATTGTTAGGTCTTTTCAGCTAAGGGCTCTTAATAAGAAAGATGTTTATGGTTTAGCATCTACTGGAATAAGAATGAAATACTCATATTGGTGTACTAATATGCTGTCCAGATGCCACTATATTATGGAATATGGTAGGACTGTTACATTCCCCTCACCCAGCTGTCCTGGGATTATCTGATATATGGGACAAGAACTCTTACCATACATGTATATAAATATGCTTAATTAACATAGGCAGATTTCTTGTCAGTGGTTGGTATATTAATCTGGCAAATCCTCCTCCTTCCATCCTGCCAAATTTTTGATCCCTTGAATGTCTGCCAGTTTAGTTCTTAATGGCTCTAAATATGGGGAACCCTTCAGTTAGACTTCCTTGAAGCAGTGGCCTGCCTTCTTATTGCTCTTATTGTAATTCTTTTGGATTGTTCTATTCCTTGCTCTCCCCTCTTTAAAATCTTAGAAAGTCACTCCTTTTTGCAATGGGTAGATGTACCTGGCTATATTTTACTAAGGCCTCTTTGAATTCTCCAGGGGGTATGGTTGGCATGTCTTCACGTTCTTTTCCTCTCTCTCCTGTAAATACATCTAGTTCTGTGTCTTTACCATTAGCCAAAGTGGCCCTTAGCCTCCTCTTGAGAGTTGTTACATATATTTTCCCAGTGTCACTTTTCCTGGCGCATGGTAAGGGATATTTTCTTTACTGTTTACAGTAGCCCTTTAGAAACACAGATTAGTTAATCAAGGAGTGACTTTAGAAACCGTCTGGGCTTTCACTTTCAGCAACCTTAGGTCATTTTTGGGGTTAATCAAGATGCAGCATTAATAATTCTTTTAGAAGACTAAAGTGTCTCATTCTATTATTTTTATGAATATTCATTTAAGAGTATACATTAAATCCTTATATACTGGGGGTATTATGGTGGTCAAAGAGCATATATGGATTCTATTCAGATATTAATAAAATAATCACACAAATAAATATAAAGTTATACAAGAATTATGAAAGGGAAAGAATGCCATGAGACTTAATCATGGTCTTGGAGGCCCCTTTTAGAAAATGATATTTGATTCTGGAAGGAATGACATAATTATATTTGCATTTAAAAGATTATTCAGATTGACTGTATTGGATGGTAATGTGAGTCGAACAGAGAGGAATAGTCCAAGTGAGATATGATGATAGTTTGCATTGGGATGGTAAAATTGGAAATGGAGAGAAGGGGAAGAATGTGAGAGTTATTTAGAAGGTAAACTTGACAAGACCTGATGATTGGTTAAACGGTGTCAAAGTGGGGGAGAAAGAAAGGTGTCAAGGATTGAGCAAATAGGTGGATTGTGGTGCCATTCACTGGGGTGGGTAATGGTGGATGAGGGTCCAGTTTGGCCGGGAGGGACATTATGTGTTGACTTCTGTATGTGCCAAATTTGGAGAACTATTTCAGTGTCTGAGTGGAAATACCATGTACACATTTAGTTATAAATAGGCACCTAAAGCTGTGGAGAAGGTCAGGCCACTAATAAGCTGTTTAGGCAACTGAGGGAGCCTTGAGATTGAGGGAATTTTCCCAGCTCAAAACATCTAGTGAGTGACAGAGTTGGGATTAGAACCGGGATATCCTAATTTACAGTTTTCTGGTACAACTCATCACAATTCACCATTTAAAGGTATTGCTTTACACACCTTTCTCTAATTTGTAGTCTCCCATCGTCTCTACTTTTATTCACACTTTATATTTGCAAAACACAAATTTCACTTTTTATAAGAAGTAGAATTTATTTTTTCAAACTGGTTTTAAGTTCATAACAGAACTACAGTTTCCATATCCTCCCTGTCCCCGCACATGGGGAACCTTGCCTACTATCAACATCCTGCAACACAATGGTGCATTTTACAACTGATGAACTTGCATTGACATCATTATCACCCCAAATCAGTACTTAACATTAGGGTTCAATCTTGGCATTGTACATTCTGTTGGTTTGGACAAATGTGTAATTACATGACTCCACCATAATAGTATTGTACAGAAATGTTTCACTGCCCTAAAAGCCATCTGTGTTTCTCCTATTCATCTCTCTCTCCACTATCTCCTGGGAAGAACTGATATTTTTACTGTCTCTATATTTTTGCCTTTTCCAGAATGTCATATAGTTTAAGTCATATTGTATGTAGCCTTTTCAGATTGGTTTCCTTCACTTAGTAATATGTATTTAGGGTTTTTCATGTCTTGATAGCTTGTTTCTTTTTGAGACTGAATAATATTCCATTGTCTGGATGTAGCACATTTACCTATTCACCTACTGAAGGACCTTAGTTGCTTCCAAGTTTGGGAAATTATGAAGAAAGCTGCTATAAACATCAATATGCAGAATTTTGTGTAGACAAAAGTTATTTTTAAATTGATATGCAATCTTATATTGGTTTCAAGTATATAACACAGTAGTTTGACAGTTATCTATTTAATTAAATCCTTACCCCTAATAGTGCAGTTACTATCTGTCAACATAGGAAGATATTACACAATCATTGGCTATATTCTCCATGCTGTACAACTATCCCTGTGACCAATTTATATTATGATTGAGAATTTTTGTGCCCTTTTATTTCCTTCATCCACCCCCCCAACCCCTCCCCTATGGTAACTACCAGTTACTTCTCATTGTCTATGAATCTACTGCTATTTTGTCTTTTGTTTTGTATTTAGATTCCACAAATAGTCGAAATAATATGGTATTTGTCTTTTTCTACTTGGCTTCACTCAGCATAATACCCTCTAGTCCATGTTGTTGCAAATGGCAGGATTTCTTTCTTTTTATGGCTAAATAATATTCCATTGTGTATATGTGCCACATATTTATCTATTCATCTATTGAGGGACACGTTGGTTGCTTCCTTATCTTGGCTACTGTAAATAATGTGGCAGTAAACATAGGGGTGCATATATCTTTTTGAATCAGGGATTTTGTTTTCTTTAGGTAAATTCCTAATAGTGAAATTGTGGACATAAGTTTTGAACTCCTTTTGGTAAATACCAAGGAGCACAATTGCTGGATAGTATGGTAAGAGTATGCTTAGATTTGTAAGAAACTGCCAAAGTGCCCTCCAAGTGGCTGTAACAGTTTACATTCCCACCAGCAGTGAATGAGAGTTCCACTTGCTCTACAGACTTGTCAGCATTTGGTTGTTAGTTTTCTACAGTTTGGCTGTTCTAATAGGCATTTATTAGTATCTTGTTGTTTTAATTTGTATTTCCCTAATGACGTATGATGTTGGCCATCTTTTCAAATGTATATTTGCCATCTGTACATCTTCCTCAGTAAGGTGACTATTAAGGTCTTTTGTCCATTTTTTCAATTGGGTTGTTTGTTTTCTTCTTGTTGAGTTTTAAGAGTTCTCAGTATACTTTGGATAATAGTCCTTTATCAGATGTGTCTTTTTCAATTATTTTCTCCCAGTCTGTGGTTGGTCTTTTGATTCTCTTGACATTGTCTTTCACATCAAGGTTCATTTTTGATGTAAAGTATTATATTCTGTGTTGTCTGGCTATATGTGCTGAAAAATACTCCTGGAATTTGAAAATTCATGTTGAGAGGTGAAGTAGCTTTTGTGAATTCTTAAGTGCTCTCCAGAGTGACATTCCAAACTTGATGTCTTTGTTTACCCTTGAAGGCTCACATTATATGTGTCAGTACTCACCTCTTTGAAGGCAGTTCTATGCTCTTGGCATTGGGCAGCTGTGGAGTTTTGGCCATGAAGTAAGAACTAAATATTGTCTGAATTCTGAATCTCTCATTGGAGAGAGTATAAAACTTACTCCCACAAAAATTGAAATCTACTGCAATAATGTAAGAGGCGATATGACCAGTGGAATATGCATGTGATGAGGAGTAAAAAGACCTGGTTTCTATTGTGAGTACTAAGATGTGGTAGCTGGTAATTTTGGTAAAATAAGTATTAAAAAGGCTGTTTGCTCATTGGTAAAGTTGGAATAGTATTAATAATATTAAAAATAATAATTAGTAACATGCATTTAACATTCTTCCATGTCTTTTAGTAGCTGGTTAGCTTGTTTCTTTTTAGCACTGAATAATATTAATACATTAATTAGTAATATTTTGATGGTTAATTTTATGTGTCACCTTGCTTAGGCCATGGAACCCAATTTTTGATCAAACTAGCAGTCTAGATGTTGCTGGGAAGATATTTTTTAGATGTGACTACCATTTAAATCAGTAGACTTTGAGTAAAGCAGATTATTTTCTATAATGTGGGTGGGCTTCATCCAGTCATTTGGAAGCCTTCAGAGAAAAGCTAGAGGACCCCAAAGAAGGAATTCTGCCTCTAGATTGCCTTTAGCATCAGCTCTTCTGTGGATTCCCAATTGCTGGCCTGCCCTGCAAAGTTTGGACTTGCCAGCCTCCCCAATCATGTGAGCCAGTTCCTTAAATTTAATTCATCTCTCTCTCTCTCTCTCTCTCTCTCTCTCACACACACACACACACACACACACACACACACACACACACACATACTGTACTGGGTCTGTTCTTCTGGAGAATTCTGACTAATACCATTAATACAACTGTTTAGTCACTATCAAAGTAGGATAAAACCAATTAATGAGTGTTAACTGTGCTGTGTGAACTTCAGAGCACCACACTGACATAGAAATTACATAATATCCAAGTACAGATACAGAGGGTTTCCTGTATAAAGGAGTGATCATTTCCTGGTTCATTTTTGGTATTTGTTTGCCATCTCCCTCTTCTAAAAATTGTTACAAGCTTAAAGAGCAGATCTGAAAGCCAAAAATGAGTTCTGGAGACTTAGTGAAGACTTGTAATGTGCTGGATCTCAGCAGTTTAAAGAAGAGAGGAAGTTGGTTATGAGCACAACGATGGGGATAAAATAAAGTTTTCTGGATTTGGTCATTAGGGAGTAACAGATGACCTTCCCTGAAACAGGTTATATAGACTGGTGGTAGTGGATCTCCACTTATATGGGCAAATCCAAGGTCACACAATGTTTTCTTGAAGGTTGTTTTTCAAGAAGTCCACTGTAGAAAAAGAGGAAGCTCTTGAACTCATCCCTGTAGTGTTATCTCAGAAACACTTTCAAAGGATGTCATGCTTCATCAAATGCCTTGGACAGTAAGTTAATCTGCAGGGTAGGAGGTCTTTTTGTAGGTTTAAGAGTGGAGAAGACATTTTAATATCTTACTTCTTTGTGTAGATCTCTCTTTAGATTGTGTGAGAAAGTTCTTAATAATCAAGTTAAATACAGAAAGATAAGAACTTTCTTTAATATACTCTGCACATTTGCTATCAAGATTGGCAAATTTCCCAGATCAAAAGCTGCTATTAGTTCATTGTTTTTTTAGCCAACACATATTTACTCAGATTATCTACTATGCACCGACTTGCAAAAAGAAACACCAAATCCCAATAATATATGGCAGAATATTATCTAATGTGTTATATCTAAGGGTCATCTCAAGAATCCAAACCTCCTTAAGTACTATACTAAATAAATATCCCCTTTATGCAATAACCTTGTGACCATATTTATTTTTAATTGCTGGAATAAATCATTGCTATTCAGAAGGTTTTAGATATACCCACCCGGAGCTGATTCCTTGATGCAAGTGCTGATGTGGAAACAGCAAGAGGCTGAATGCACATGATCAATCATACAGGCTCTCAGCTGATTCAGTCAGAGTATCTATTAGACTTTATCTCTCAATATCTCAGCTCTCTAGATAATCACTCAAACATTCCAGGGAAACTTGGCTGCAGTAACCTACCTTCCTTTGAGCGATAAGGAGAAAGAAATAATCCCCAGAGGGATGAAGACTCTTTTTCTGCAAGGCTCCATACCTATTTGAACCTGTGTCTTAATGATTATGTACAACCAGGACATATTCATTCAGAATTCATTCATTCATAGTCCTTTATGTATTTAACATTCAAAAAACATTTATTAAATGGTTTTCTAGATGTCGGGCATTGTTGGAGATAGAAGATATGTTCTCTGCTGTTTGTATATTGTTTAGTGGGAGAAGACAGAAATGAACAAGTAAACCAGTAAATAAACCAGACACTTTAAAGCTAGCATATGTAAGTCCTAAAAAAATAATGAAATGGATATTATAATGTGGGGAGTGGACTGACAGGTCTAGTTAAATAGAGTAGTCAGGGAAGTGACTTTAAACTGAAAGTTTAGAAGAAGAGATTTCCAAGGCAGAGGGAAGCATAGTCCAAAGACCCTGAAGTAGGATGTGGAATGTTGAAGAAACAGAAAGAAAGTCTGCCTGGCCAGCGGGTGCAGATTAGGTGTAAGAGTGCTTAAGGGAAGACTGTGCAGGGTCTTGAAGACTGCAATTTGGAGTTTGGATTTTATTCTAACTCTATTTGGAAGCCACCGGAGTGCTGAGTTGGGGATTAACATAAACTGCTTTTCCTTCTTTGTGCCATTTTCTCCTTCCACTTTTCCAGGCACTTAGCATTCGACTTATTCATGGATTTTCTGAGTCAGTATTTGAAGTAATATGTTCTCAGGAGACTTCCTGTCTGTTCAAGTAGTTCCAGTCTATGAAGTTGTAGTTGTAGTACTTTTACTCTTTATAATTGCATATTTTTTCCACATTTTTGGTTTAATATCGTAGAGGTGTAGTGCTCTAGTATTTCATGAAGTGAAATTAAGTTGGTTCTGTTATATTCATGTATGCACACAGCCAGTGAGTCACATCCAGCCCATAGATGTGTTTTATTTGGTTCATTTGGAAATTTACAAATTGGGAACCTTAAGATAAACATGTGGAGTAATGTGCTGAGCTTATTTGCCTATATCCAATGGCTTATATGTGGAAAATAATATTAAAGAAAGAACTTACAAGAAGGGACTTAAGTCAAAGCTAAAAGACAAAGAGGCTGAGAAGGCAGGTTTTACAAAGCCTAAGATGAACACCTAAAGACCGGCATCTAGTGTATGTGGTTTACAGTATTTGGGTATAAATATAGCTCTAAGAGTCATATATAATGAACCCATATTGTAGGAGTACAAATCCCAGTTTTAATGCTTTTTAGGTATGTGACCTTGGACAAATTTACTTTGTCTTTCTCTGCTTCCATTTTCTTCTCCGTAAAATGGGGATAATAAGTACCTTCCCAGAGGGTTGCTGTAAGGATTATGCTGTTAATACATATGAAACACTGACCAATGCCTGTTACTTTGTAACATTCAGCATGTATTAGCTATTATTATTATCTTCATTTTACAGATGGAAAAACTTGCCATTTAAACAACGAATTGATATCATAGAAGTTACCCAGCAAGTTAATGGAAGAGTCAGATACTGAGACCAGGTCTTTTAGGAAGCTCTGTTGGAGGTAAGGATTTCAAGAGTAAAGTGAATAATTTGGCTTGGATACCAGAATTGCCAGTTTTACCTCTGTTTAGCCCAAAGTTTTGCTTAAATGAGTAATTCTCATTTTTTAAAAATCTCAAGATGTTTTCACACTCTTAAAAATTATTTAGGACCCCAAAAAAGCTTGTGTTTATCTGGGTTATATCTATCAGGATTGACCCTATTAGAAATTAAAGCTGGCAAAGTTAAGAAAATTAGCTCATTAATTCATTAAAGAAAAACAAATTAAACTACAGACTATCGTAACATATTTTTTTATGAGAAATATCTTTCCCAAACTAAAATTCTTAGTGAGAAAGTGGAATAATTTTACATTTTTTCAAATCTCTAATGTCTGGCTCAAAGCTGGATTTTTGTATCTACTTCTTCATTCAATCTGTCACAATATTACTCTGGAAGACTCCAGTGTACATGCATCTGCTTATTAAAATGAAAGTAGTTTTGACTTAACAGACTCTCTGTAATTTCAGGGACTTCTAGAGGTCCTCAGATCATATTTGAGAATCACTGATCTAAATAAAAGGAGGTACAAATCCCACCCAAGTCCCAAAACTTATTTTAGAGGTAGAAACTCAATGGCCAACACCTAAACTTCCCAGCGAACTAACACTAAATTCAAACATTTGATGCCTTGTGTAAGATTAATGACTCCAGTTATATATCATTACAAAAAATGCCCATAGCCAGCCCAAAATATTCATTGCTTTGTCTAATTATGAAATATTGTCTCTTCCACCTCTTCTGGCCAAATTGTGTGTCTGCAAGAGCTTAAATGAAATAAAGGTGGTGCCCAATTGCTCAGAAAGGAATTAATAAATAAAAGCATGTTCTCTGAATTCACAGAAAAATGAGAATTACACCATGCACTTACCTGTCTTCCTTCTTGTTTGCTTTGTGATGGGAGTTGTGTTATTCTAGTAGTTTCTTTATGCTGTTGATGGGGATAGATGGGATATTTGAAGGATGATTTCTGCTTGATCACGGACTCAAGGATCTGTGAAGAATTCTTTTCTTTTCTTATGCATTAGATCTTTACAGTTCTGAAGACTGGCTGTTATGCAGACTGCATTTAGAGAAGACATTTATAATCAATCCACCAAAGCACTGATACTTTGGGCTGGTACATAGAAAAATCTTCTTCTGAACCATCTCTTGTAAGGGGGGTCTGAGTATTTGTGATGAGGTCTCAGTATTTGTGGACTCTTCACCAGAGCAGGTATTTCATTTCCTCAGGCAAAGCTTAAAGTTCCACATCCTCTGTGAGTGCTATTTGTAATGCATTCATTTATTCATTTGCTATTTGTTGGCTAGCTACTCTGACAAGCACAATGGAAGATAACTGGTGACCTAAAGATGAATGCCCCAAAATTGTACATTTGAGGAGTTCAGGAGATAGGTATATAAGTAAATTATTTAAATATATGAGGAAAATGCTGTAATAAAGATATGAACACAATACTTTGGAAGACAAGACAGGGGAGACAGATTCTACCTAGATGATTTATGAAAAGTTTCTCACTGGAACTGAGTACTGTAGGAGACCCAGAAATTCAAGATAAGTGAGGGAAGGGCATTAACAAAAGGAACAGAGTGAGTGGGGGCTTAGAGTTGTGAAAAAGCATGAGATGTACAGGGAATGATCTGAAATTCTATGACACTGGAATGGAGGGAGGGAGGCTGGAAAGGGGCACAGCTGGAGAGGAAGGCTGGTGGCCACACTATGATAGGTTCTCAGGGCTGAAAGAGATTTACACATTCTCCCTTAAGTCATAGGGACCATCAGTGGGCTGTTTTCTGTTGAGATGTATTTATTTTAGAAAAGTTTCTCTGGTAGTGAATGGGCAGGAAGGGGAATAGGTAGCGAATGGAAATTGTGGTCCAAGTGAGATAGGATGTTTTTTCCTTCACTAATACAGTCATTGTGGGAACAAAAGGGATGCAGTGGGGACAGAATTGAGGTGTGTTTAGAAACTGGAATCAAGCATTGTGGAGACTGGATGTGGAGAATGAGAGTGGCAGTCTTAAGGAAACTTGTAGAAAACTGAACCAGTGAATTAAAATTAGGATGATTACTAACCAGATATCAGAAACTATAGCAACAGTAGGACGTAGAAATGATGATATTCATTTTAAACGTGCTAATTTTGACTGACCTGTGGTTTATCTAGGTAGCACTTGGAAATATGGGTCTTGAGAGAGAGGTTGGGTGGAAGTTTGTGTTTTCCTTCTAGAAATTTCTGTAACATTCTCAGTCTATACTACACGTGAGCCTTCAGCTAGAAATAAATTTTCAAAACTTTCCAAACATTTTAGGTCCACAGTATTAGGCTTCTAAAAGACAGGGACGATGAATTCTACCTCTGTTATCTTCCTCCCATGCCTAATACAGAGCTAGACACAAAGTCGGAAAAATGCACCTAAAGCCTTTCTTTAAGATCTGATGGGAGAATCAGAGACTAAAGGAAATAAAGAATTTTTTAGAAAATTGAGCAACTAAAGAAATTCAGAAAATTATAGAAAAGAAAATCCCTCATAAGTATTCTTAGTAAGCAGTGGGGAGAACTGTGGGATCCAGAAGATATAAAGAAAGATGAAGGACATGGACAGTGATGGTCTTTTATTTTTGGTCCTAACACTAATTAGAAGAACAGTGATTGCTTGGAGGCAATTTTTTAGAAGATAATTTAAAAAATATACAATACTTGTAATGTTACAGAGAGGAAATCTAAGCAAAAAAATAATTGAAAGTTAATTAGGTGATTGAACTTGATGATTCCAATAAAAAATCTTGGCCTCTAAACAGACACTAAGTCAACAGAAGTACTATTTATTATAACTAAAATGAGACAAAGATTGCCAGCTTAAAACACCTTAAAAACAATGTTTTTGGAATTTTCCACTCCAAAAAGAGAGGATATTGACTATTGATTGAATGAAGGGTAAATTCTTACAGTACAGAGATAGAAGTTCGATGTAATGCACTAGATTTTTTGCTAAAGTTATGGTGATGACTTTGCTGAGTAAGTTTTAATTTTGTTTTATTTTCAGACTGTATGTTGTTTTCTATCTCCTGTCCGTATGTCATAACCACATCTGTGGTTATTTTTTAAACTCAATTTCTTCACTTTGTAACAAATACTCGGATTTGCTTCAAAAACTGTTAAGAACCCAAGTTCTGATCGACATTAGAGAACACAGTCTTTAGGTGGTTCATATCTGCTCCATATCTTACTTTAACTTTGTTTAGATATTATTACTCTTCAAGCAGAAATAGCTTAAGAGAACCTGCCAGATGAATGAGATGGTGTCATATCTCTTTTAAATAAAAATCTTGCTAAGTCTGGCCCCTGGGGAAAGGCTAAGTACTATTAAAATCAGTGCCTCTTCCACCTCCCTTTGCTCTGTCAAGCACTACAGGAGGCGGGACTGGGAAGCTTCCACAAGGAGATCAGGGACTCGAACTGAGGGCAAGGAGGGCTCAGACCAAGATTTTTTACTGGAATCATCAAGCTCAATCACCTTATTAACCCCCAATGATGTTTTTGTTTAGATTTTCTCTATGTAACTTTACGAGTATTTTATATTTTTTAAATTCTTGTTTCCTAATGATAGATGTTCCTGCAAACAGCAGAGGGGCAAATCAAATACTTTGCATTTACTAGAGGGTAAAGCCCATTTAAATAAAGGACTATTTAATTCAAAGAAATTTGAAAAGGACTTTTCTTTAGCCAGACACCTGCACAGTATATTCCTGTATCTTTGAAGAGTCTTAAGACACTGAATGCAGAGCGAGCTGCACTGTGCCATTCCTTCCTTTCTTGGATCTATTTTCGGAGTGTATGTGAATGTGTTTATATATGTCTGCATATGGATCCACAGCTTGCTTTTCAGCATAGGGTAGAGGTTCTCGAGGACCAGCAATCTTCATTTCTAGTTACTATCACATTTATTACTTTTATAGCTCTCATCCTGCTATTTTGATGAATAAGAAATATGATCACAAGGCAACTGGAGTTAATAACCAATTTTAGGAGGATATTGCTTAAATGGTTCCTCAATTACGTTCCAGTTGGTTCCTTGTGTTGATAAAATGAGAACCTTCTTAATGGTAAAGTTCACATTGTAGAGTTGAGTTGGAGTTTGAGGATTCTTGCTATCATTTAACATTTAATGGCATCAATTTTCCCTGCTCATATTTTTGACATAGTGCTCCACATTTCATCTGTCATAGATACATGCCTCCTTGGGCTTCTGGGCCAACTGAACTCCACCTATTAAATTCTGTGGTGTACCGTTCAATTGTTCTTTTATTTAGTAGGTCATTATTAGTTTAATGAATCTGGTCCTAGTCCCTTTCACACATGGCGCCATAGGTGGAGGCAGGAATCAGATGTTCCTGCAGTGCTAATGGTGGTTTTGCCATGTGACCGCCACCCAAGCAGCTCTGCAGCCACACTTTCTTGGTGGCCAAATATAAAGCTTTCTAATTAGAAGTATGTGATGCTATAATGAGAGCAGTATCAAACCAGCTGTACTGTGTGTACAGATTTTCTGTTTTTATTCATGTGTGTGCATCTATTACAAACACAGCACAATAGAATATAAAAATAAGTTAACACTCACAGCCAAACCTGTTAAATTTAGTTCAACAAATGGTTTGAAACCCTCCATCTGTTTGCTACATTACCCTCACAATGATAACAGGCAAGGCAGATTTGCTAGCTGAGTTTTATAGAGAGAACGGCTTGTTCAAAAATACATAATAAACTCCCCTAAATGAAACCAAACCAAACAGCATTATTTTCTTCTCTGTGGCTTGGAGTGTTTATGTTGTGATATTACATTTGCACAGATGTTATTGTTGATCTGTTGTGCCAAAGGATGACTTTGAAGCTCATTTATCAATAATTATTGCTTTGGCCAGTGTGAATGCTCCAAAAGAGCAAACAAGTGTGAGGAACAGATCTCTTGATTTCTTCAATAATGGGTCATGAATAGCTCTTTTCTGCCTTGTGTATCTTTTCTCTATGGTTTGCTATGGGCATTGCAAATACAACATTTATATTTTCAACACTACAGAAAGACCACGAAGATCTTTATGATGTAACAATTTTAAGTGGAATAATATTCATATACAGGGTTATTGAGGATCGCATGAGACAAGGAATGGCTAGCATGAATGCTGATTCTTAGCCAGTGAAAACCTTTGCTTACCTCTCAGCACCACATCTGATTTAGTGGTAGTTATGAATTGTTGGGGTCATCTCAGAAATCTCATGACATGTCTTTCTAGAACGTCAAAATTCTTCTGACTGTAGTTTGAGAACAGCTAACTTAACTCTCAGGTATCTTCCTCATGACAATTTTTTAAACTTTTTCATTTTAAATAAACAATTAGCTAGCTCCTATTATGTGTGAAGCATCTGTGTGCTGGATATATAGGGGTAAAAGATAAATGAATTGTACAATCTGTGCAGGTTCAAATCTCTAGGCACACTTTTATTCCATAAACACTGATTTCCCTTTCAGTTTCTGGGTGTTTTGATTATATGCCTGGAAAAACCTTAACACTGTCAAGAAAGCATAGCTACATGTTACACATCTAACATTATTCGTCATTAAAAATTTTTTCATTATTAACTTTTTTTTTTTACATAAATAGGGATGGAGGAATTCTGTAGCAGTAAGAGCTATGGAACAGAGTAGGTCTCACTGTATGCTGTCTTCATTAGTAAGCCAGTGTTCCCAAGCTCTCCAGGCATGAGAGTCACTTTCCCTTTTGTATGGAAATGCTAGTTACATCTCCCCACCGTAATGCCCAGCCTAACCATGGGAAGGCTTGTCTTCAGGTTCTCATCCCCATGAATCTGGGAACTCCTATGGAGCATGTACATGGTCTCCGGACTCCAGTCTGGGAGGTGCTTGCTGCCTCTCGAGAGCTTTCTCAAGTCACATTTGGGGGTCCTGCAGCAAGCTTCTTCAGGCTGCTGCCATCCCCCTTACTATGTTCCACATGTGAACACAAACTCTTCATCTTGCTTTCTGAAGCACAGTTATAATGACTCCAACATTTCACAAACTCTGCTCAAGGACTACAGATAATTTAGGAAATTACAACACAGAAAAAATTTTAAACTGGACCCTGTATGTTATAACTGCTATGTTCCTCTACAGGGTGCGCTCTCTTGCTTTTCCTTTTTCTTTGCCGCACCCCAGTGGCCATGTTACCTTCGCAACAGGAGTGAGTCCATTGGCTAGGCCTGTATTCAGAATTCTACTACCCAACTTTCTCTTGAGCTGAGAAGATAAAAGAATAATAAAAGATTGTGTACTGCCAGGGTTCAGTTCATGACCTAGTAAATCCATAGTTTCATTCTCAGTTTAACACTGCTTCATTTAAGAAAGCCTTTTACAGTACTAGATAGGTAGAAGAGTTAGCATCTGGTTTTCTCAACCCACCTATTCCTGAAGAGCAGGATGTACAAACCCAGATGTCTTTGGAATCTGTGAAATATAAATGGGTGATAAGGCCTACATATAAGACAAAGTATGCTGTCCTCAGTTTTTCTCTAAATAATGAGTGGGCCTCTTTGTATATCTTGTATTATTCAACCTTTGATAGAAAAAGGCATAAGAAGTATTCATCTTCAATGTGACAGTTGTCATCTGACACACAGAGAAAATAGGGAAAAATGGGACTGGGGACTGGAAAGCATGTATTTCATTTGCAGAGGGCTCAGTGACTCACCTGATCATGCTATAAGAGAGCATAGTACTGGTATTCCCTGCTCTTCCAGCTTTTTTGAGAGATGTCAGAAATCCACAATTTTATGTGATAACTTACTAAAACACTGTGGCTCTTTAATTTGTTAACTTTCAAAAATTTAAAAGCACAGTGAGAGTTAGTATTGTATATTTCAATTAAACATGTCTACAGGCCAGATCTGACCTTCAGGCTGCCATTTTGCTGCCTCCACCGAAAGGAATTTGGGCTTCATTTTTGCAAAAAAAACAAAAGGCCAAAAGGTCAATGGACCTTTTGTTTTTGTTTTTGTTTTGGCCAAGTTATCTATACATAAGTAATATTTTCATTCTCCTTCGGAGCAACGGAAGCAAAGAACATTTTGTCCCTCCTACACCGACAAGATGAGAATTTTGAGAAGAATGATAGTTTACCTGAAAATGTTTAATTTGCTTATAGGAATCAAAGCAGAAGGGACATGAGGGGTTTGGAATCATATGGACCTAGGTCTAAATCCAGCTCCAATCTTGAAGTGTAACTTGGTATAAAAGAAACTCTGTGACTCCCCTTTTCTGCCTTGGAAAACGGGAATAATGAAATTTAGCTTACCAGTAGGAGTGAAGCCAGATAATTCATACACATGACTGGTCCATAGTAAGCATTACAAGATAACACTTCCTTTCCACTGCCTACTTACTTGGCTGTTTATTCATTTACTCATTTACCTTAGTTCCAATGCCGTAAGTTGTAAGTTTGTTTTGTTTCTGTGTAGGTTTGGCCAGTGTATGGAAGTGGGATGGCTGTTTCATCGGGTTCCAATGAATTGTGTTTTTATCAAATGGCAGATTATCTGTAATCTCTTGCCCAGGGTCAGTCATGGCACTTCCCCAGTGCATTTTATTGTATTCTGAGTTCTGAGTTAATCGAGCTCACTGTGCTCACTTGACATCTAATGGCTAGTTCTGCTGACATAACCTTAGCGACCTTATTCTGCCTCCAAAGCAGCCAAGGAGCTCTTCCACCAGTTGCACATTTCATTGTTTTCTTTCCTAATTGCATACATCTCTGTTACACTGCCATTCATATCGTTCTTAGTGGAATTTAGGGCAGTGACCTGCCATCTTTTTACCTTTTGCTTGTCATCATTGGTTTGTACCAGCCAGGACAAAGCTGTGCAGAGAGAGCACAGGTTGGGTATCAGGAACGCTGTGTCTAGTAGCAGAAGGTCTGCCATTAGCTGTAGGCCATGAGGCAGTCACCCGATTCTCGGGTGCTTGGTTATCTCATTTGTACATCGGGCTTAATAGTGTTTGCCCCGCTTATCTCCCTGCATTGTCATGAGATAATAGATACTAGGAATTTTATAGCACAAAATGTAATGTGATTGAAAAATAAAAGGCATCACTTTTGACTTTTATGGAAAGGAACAGAGGTTCTCAAAGTTTGCTGTACATGATAATCTTTTGGGGGGAGCATTAAAAATTCCCCATGCCCAATTACAGCCATTAAAGAGCATTAAATCAGACCTTTGGGGTGGCCACAGGCGTTGATATATTTTTTAAACTTCGCAGGTGATCTGTGTGCAGCCAGGGTTAAGAACCAGTGCTTGAGCATCTTGTGCTTAGAGTGTGGTCCCTGGACCAACAGTTGCCAGACCTTTCTGCGTGCTTGTTAGGGTTGCAAAGTGTCAGGCCCCTACTCTAAAGCTGCTGACAGAGAACCTGCGTTTTCACAAGATCTTCTGGCAATTCATTTGCATGTTAAAATTTAAGAAGCACTGCTTTAGAGGTTATCGCAACTGTTTGATTTTGCAGTTGAGGAAATGTAGAGATGTAAAGAGATTTTACAGAGGTTCACAATTCTAGCTAGTGAAGTCAGGACTAGAATTCAGGCTTCTTGAGTTCTAAACCGGTGATTTTCTCCCACTCTCTGGATATGGATGGGTGTTACTCTCCAGATAGAAGAAAAAGGTTTGGATAAGTTGTTAATAGTATGTACACTTTGAGTCTGTTTTGAGTTTTTTTCAGATGTGGTTAGCAGATTTGCTATAATCATCTTATCTTCCCAGACCTTTGAGAACAATGTTCATGAGATGGAGAAACTGACTGAAAACCGCACTTAGATTGCTCTGAGTATTTTGGGAGATAGATAGTGGAGCAGTGGCAATTTGTTTGTGCTTGTTGTTGACTTCCTTACTAAAATCTCCCACCCCCAAAGCACGGATTCTAATAAAAATTATTTATAAAATAAGACTTATCTGCTCTACATTAGCTGATGGATTAGTCTCAAAAGACCATGGTGGTGGATAAGAGTACTATTAGGCAGCATGCTGAATAAAATTTTTACCAACTTGAAGCTTTTGGGAAGGGGGAAAACCTGGGAAATTGAGAGTGCAGGTAGTTCTGAAATGAAGGTGGCTGACTGAAGATTCTGAAGACAGAGCTTGTCCTAGGCTCTGAGCTCGGACTGGTCTAGCCAGAGTGTAAAGGAAGCTCGGGAGAAAATGCAGGCTGGGTTGTGGATCTGTCCAGACACCACATGGGTGGAGCAGATGTATGCCATGTACATTGAGATGTGCTTTTTAATTTAAATTTCCTAGGGCAGTACTTGTTAAAGACAATCAGGATGTTGGATTCATCAGGCTTCTTAGTAATGTGTACCTAGCTCTCTCCTCCTGTCTGCACTCACTGTGCCTCTGATTATACCGTAAGTAATGGAAGCTTTGCCTTGGGAGATTAGGGATATGCTACAGATGGGGGCAACCCATCTGTGAAGGTGTGTAAATTTGAAATTGCTAGTTGTAGCTATATGCAGGAGGGCCACAGGGCACAGGAGGAAGAGAAGCCCAGTGGGAATGGCACCCAAAGGCACAATAATTTCTGACGATTAACCTTCAGTTTTTCACATCAGCTACTGTGTGTGTTTCCAGGATCACAGAAAAAATGATTGCTTTGCTGTATGGAAAATCTGGTGCTGTAAAAGTGTCTAATTTTCCTCAAATGATATCATAAGACCCCTGGAAGCACTGTTTGTAGCTAAAGCCTCCCTCACTTCCTCCATCTTCCTATTTTTTTCTCTATTTGATGTCTCTTCCGTTCACCCATTAATTGCCAAGGGACTAAAGACTAAAGTGAGGATAGTGAATAGTGTGATAGCAGCAGTGGGCCCAGAGCTTCCTTGCCACCGTGAGAAATGTGTGTGTGTGTGTGTGTGTGTGTGTGTGTGTGTGTGTTTAGAGCTACAGTTCATTTAGAAAACTTTAATCAAATGCATTAAGGACCAAGGCAGGTAATAGAAATGAGTGACTGGGCCAAGAGTAAGAGGCAATAAAGACTGTGGTGTCCTGGTCAGCTTCCAGCCTGTCTTAGCAAACCAGTCATTGCTACAGGGAGTGATAGCCCAGTGCTGTGAGATTTTCTCACTTTTCAAAGAGAAGCTGAAAATTCTAATTTCGTGTGATGCTGATATCTAAATATTCATAATAATTTAAGTTGCTTTTTAACACTTTTGGATGCCAACACCATGCAAGCCAAACACCACGTCTGGGGGCTCAACTGGGACTGTGGGGCAGCAGTTTGCAAACTTGATTTAGTTCCATGTCTTTATTTCACAGAAAAAAAAAGGGATTTGTCCAAGCTCATGGGATTGGTGAGGTACAGACCTGAGACAAGAATACAGAGCAGGAGGCATTTCATTCCTCTCACCTTCCAAGACACCTGCAGTAGGATTTATGTGGCAGGCACTGAGCTCTTTCAGGGCTGGGCTACAGACACAGCTCCAGCCCTCAGTGAGCTCACAGTCTGGCAGAGGTGCGGACAAGCAAACGGATAACTATGATCCCTTCCTTTGGGCATATGCACAAAGTGGCACATTCAAAACCAACAGGGGCAAGTGTGTTTTGTCTGAAGAGAGAGTGGCATGGAGTGGGGTCAGGGATGAATCTCTGGAAATCATGATGACTGTGTTGGGTATTACCACTTAAATATTTTAATAATAGTCATATGTTTATTTGTTTGCCTTTACATTGGTTAAACAGCTGGCTTATTATGATTTGGATGAATTTTGGGAGGCAAAAATTGATAATAGATGATCTCATATTGGCTTTTTGAATTAAAGCGCACATGTATCATCCTACTTGAACCTTAAAAATTTGGTGGGGTAATAGGGGGATTCTAGTAAACATAATATTGCTCATGTAATTGTACATTAATAATAGCAAAATAAAAAAAGAAAAAAAATTTGGTGGAGGGGTGGTTGGGAAAGGAATAGGGCAAGTAGTAACTCCATTTTGTAGATGAGGAAATTTCAGCTCAGAGAAGCTAAGAGCGCCTTGCACTGTGTACGCAGGCAGAAATGAGCAGAATACAAGTCTTTCTGGTTTGCAGTTGGTGCTGTTTACGCTCTGGTCCTGACTTAGTGCAGACCACTTGTTCTGGGTGTTCAGCATCCGTCCTGTGCTACAAACCCAGTTCTGAGTTCTAGAACCCTCATGAGCCTGCCTCAGCTCTCCTGGGAAATGGCCAAGTCAGAACATAATTCCTATGCCAGTGATTTAAACCTCCAGTTTTAGAAGTGCACTGTGAAGTTCAGTTCTTTCCCACTTTTGTGCCAAAAAGCTAAGGAAGTATTTTCTGAGTCCCTGTTACTGATAACAGTGATGCTTAAACATTTCTCTCCTGGAAGTAGGATTTGTATGAACCACCTTACTATTCTTGGAGGTAAGGTGAGGACAAAGGTTTGGGAAGGCTCCAATTCCGAGTGTGGAAATCGTCAGGCTTCCTTGTATGACGGTGCAGTTCATACACTGCACAGGTAGGCCTGGGCAAGGGGGTGACTGGGAGACACAGCCCAGGCCCTGCCCTACTCCACTAGTGGTTGGCCTGCAGGGCTCTGTGCAGTGGGGGTGGGGTTGGAGTAGAAAGCTGAGGGATGGAAGGGAAGAGGTCCTAGTCTCACAAAGGTCCAGCATAGGCTAGCAGGGTCCTTGGGAATGCTGCAGGATGGGATTGAGCCCACATGAGCAACTTCAGATTTACAATGGTTTATCTTAGAAATTCATTGGGGTGTGGCTAAACTTCTTAGAAGAAAATTTAATTAGTAAGAACCAGGCAATTGTAATGAGTGTTCACTATGTGTTTACAACTGTTCCAGGTATTTTCATGTATTAAAAAAAATATGTATCATCCAACATAATACTTTTAGGAACCCTAAAAAATGAGCATCATCAACTCCATTTTCTGGAAGAAAAACTAAATCTCTGACTGTGACTTGCCAAAGGTCATGTGCATGGTTACTCAGGGGTGGAGTGGGGACGCTCTTTAGGTCTGGGTAAGTGTAAAGAATGCATCATCAGAAACCTAGGCATGGGAATACATTTTCTGTGCCATGGAGATGAATTCATTTCATATCATGGTTTCATCTGGGGTGTTTGTGTGTTTATGGTATGGTGAGGTGGCAACAGACTAAAAAAGGTGGACGAAAGAACCAAATGGGTGAATTTACCTAAGGTCATTTTACCGTGTTAGCTGTTCACCTTCAGTTTCTCTGCGTTAAAGGAGGTAAAGAGTCCGGGGGAAAATCTCAGAAGTAGATTAATGAAATTGTTTGTCTTTGGCATTGGGTGTGAGTGTGTAAAATGATTTAGAAAATTATAAAACAAATAAAGAGACCAATTAGTCAATATTCAACTTGGGAGGAATAGGAAAGCTGTACACTTCATCAACTCTGCTTAATCACATCTCCTTACTCCTTCTTCCGGGTAGCAGTCTCTCAGGCAGGCACAAGTTATCCTCACAAAGGGAGCTGGTTTATCTCTGAATTTTCTGTTTAATTTTTTTCAAACCTTCCTGAAAATTAAGGTAATTAAGTGGCCTCCTTTTCCAATTTCTGGCAGACTATAGCTTACAGTTGAGAGTAAGAAAGACTACCAATCTAACACACTTTTACTGAACACCTATCATATGCAAGGCCCTGTGCTAACTTCTGGGGATGCACATATAAAGTGACACAGGCAGATATGCAACTGACTGTGTTGTGGTTGGACTGTAACAGAAATAGGCCCAGACCATAACAATTGGAAATTTTCGGGAATCTAATAATTCAATGTCCTTAAACCAATATTTTTAAAATCATTTTTTAACATTATTTTTAAAATATTGTTATCAGGATTGTTATCAGCCAAGATTTTTTCTTTTCTATTCAAGTGGACCATCAGCTTTGATGAGCAAGGTCAATTTGTATGTTACCATGGTGTCATTTCATTCCAGTAAAAGCCCCTTTTATAAAGTCTTGCCTTGGGCCACCACCCAACTGGCCCAGAACTTTATTCTGCTTTCTAGAGAAGAATGGGGCTGTGGAGACTGCGGAGGGAGATGGAGGAGGGACAGCTAATTCTGACTGGGGCTGGAGCCAGGTCACAAAGGATGAATAAAGTTTCTAAAAGCTGGGAAGCCAGGACAGGATGCGTCTGCCAGGAAGAGAGAGCGGCAGAGGCAAAGGCAGGCCCGGTGAAGCTGAGGTGCTAGGACTGCAAACTGAAAGCAAGATCCAGGCAGTAGTCTCTAGAAAATGGTGGAGCCTGGCCCAGTGAACTCTTCCTGGCAGACTCAAAGGTCTTATTTCTACTGTGACATAATTCTACTCATAAAGAAAATAAAGGTTGAAGGTGGAATGAAGTGAGGGCCAGGCTGGAGTGCTTCTCTTATTGGTGAACATGTTCGTAAGATATGCCTGTTCTTCCGCACAAGCCTTCTTGGCTCACGTCCAGGCCCCAGCTGCCCTTTCCCTTGCTTTTCTTAAACAGCTTCTCTTGAATGGATGTGCCATCTGGGGGCCCTCTGTTATTTTTGTTTTCATATTGCGGATATAGGAAGTGGCACATTTTGAGGTTATGCAAGGACTTCAGCTAGTTTGAGTTTGCTATCTTTTATGACAGGACACCAATTGGACTAATTTAGGAACTTAATCAAAGGGCAGGTAAAATACCAGGCCTGAGGACCTGGAGGAAGTAAGGACATCTGTTGGTTGTGCTTGAAGCAAAGGCTTTCCCTGTGAGAGACCCCATAGGGACACTAGAGAAGTTCAGCCTTTAGGCTGAAAGAACCCCTGGAGCTTTGGGAATGCAGTCTTGTGGGGAGGCTCTGCCAGCCTGCATTCAAGATGGTAGACACCACTTACATAATTGTAATGCCATTTTAGCTTCTTGGCCTGCACATTCAGAAACACACCCTTACTTATAATGTTTCTTGGTTAAGTCTTAATGGAGACATAGTTTTAGCCTTATTCCCCTGTCACAGGTACCACACAGACACAATAACAGGATGTTTAATGAAAAGGGCATTTAGGAAGGAGAATACTTAAAGTATAGAATTACAGGTTCCCTCCCCCAAATATGTGGGAATTGAGAAGTTTTATTTGGTCTTCTAGTTTTCTACCATCTTTGATATTTGAAGGATATTTTCCTAGCTCAATATTTTTTTAATAAGATATCACTGATATACACTCTTATAAATGTTTCACGTGAAAGACATTGTGGTTACTACATTCACCCATATTATCAAGTCCCCCCCACACCCCATTGCAGTCACTGTCCATCAGCGCAGAAGGATGCTACAGAGTCACAACTTGTCTTCTCTGTGCTACATGGTCTTCCCCATGATCCCCCCCACACACCATATGTGCCAATCATAATACCCCTAAATTCCTGTGTCCCTCCCTCTCCCCCAACCCTCCCCTTTGGTAACTGCTAATCCCTTCTTGGAGTCTGTGAGTCTGCTGCTGTTTTGTTCCTTCAGTTTTGCTTTGTTGTTATACTTCACAAATGACGGAAATCATTTGGTACTTATCTTTCGCTTATTGACTTATTTCGCTGAGCATAATACGCTCTAGCTCCATCATGGTTGTTCCAAATGGTAGGATTTGTTTTCTTCTTATGGCTGAGTAATATTCCATTGTGTATATGTACCACCTCTTCTTTATCCATTCATCTACTGATGGACACTTAGGTTGCTTCCATTTCTTGGCTATTGTAGAATAGTGCTGCGATAAACATAGGGGTGCATATGTCCTTTTCAAACTGGCCTTCTGCATTCTTAGGGTAAACTCCTAGAAGTGGAATTCCTGGGTCAAATGGTATTTCTATTTTTAGCTTTTTGAAACCTCCCCACTGCTTTCCACAATGGTTGAACTAGTTTACATTCCCACCAGCAGTGTAGGAGGGTTCCCCTTTCTCCACATCCTCACAAGCATTTGTTGTTGTTTGTCTTTTGGATGTTGGCCATCCTAACTGGTGTGAGGTGATATCTCATTGTGCTTTTAATTTGCATTTCCCTGATAATTAGCAATGTGGAGCATCTTTTCATGTGCCTGTTGGCCATCTGAATTTCTTCTTTGGAGAAGTGTCTGTTCAGCTCCCCTGTCCATGTTTTGAGTTACTTGCTTTTTGGGTGATGAGGTGTGTGTGTGCTTTATATATTTTGAATGTTAACCCCTTGTCAGGTAAGTCGTTTATGAATATATTCACACATACAGTAGGATACCTTTTCATTCTGTTGATGGTGTCTTTTGCTGTAAAGAAGCTTTTTAGCTTGATGTAGTCCTATTTGTTCATTTTTGCTTTTGCTTCCCTTGCCCAAGGAGATGCATTCAGGAAAATTTACTCATGTTTATATTCAAGAGATTTTTTTGCCTATGTTTTCTTTTAAGAGTTTTATGGCTTCAAGACTTACATTCTTTGATTCATTTTGAGTTTACTTTTATGTATGGAGTTAGACAGTAATCCAGTTTCATTCTCTTGCATGTAGCTGTCCAGTTTTGCCAGCACCAATTGTTGAAGAGGCTGTCATTTCCCCCTTGTATGTCTATGGCTCATTTATCACATATTAATTGCCCATATATGCTTGGGTTTATATCTGGGCTCCCTATTCTGTTCCACTGACCTATGGGTCTGTTCTTGTGCCAGTACCAAATTGTCTTGATTACTGTGGCTTTGTAGTAGAGCTTGAAGTCAGGGGGCGTGATCTCCCCAGCTTTATTCTTCCTTCTTAGGATTGCTTTGGCTATTCAGGTGTTTTGTGGCTCCATATGAATTTTAGAACTATTTGCTCTAGTTCATTGAAGAATGCTGTAGGTATTTTGATAGGGATTGCATTGAATCTGTAGATTGCTTTAGGCAGGATGGTCATTTTGACAATATTAATTCTTCCTAGCAAGAGCATGGGAAGAATTTCCATTTATTAGTGTCCTCTTTAATTTCTCTTAAGAGTGGCTTGTAGTTTTCAGGGTATAGGTCTTTCACTTCATTGGTTAGGTTTATTCCTAGGTATTTTATTCCTTTTGATGCGATTGTGAATGGAATTATTTTCCTGATTTCTCTTTCTGTTAGTTCACCGTTGTTGTATGGGAATGCAACAGATTTCTGTGTATTAATTTTGTATCCTGCAACATTGCTGAATTCAGATATTAGATCTAATAGTTTTGGAGTGAACTCTTTCGGGATTTTTTTATGTACAGTATCATGTCATCTTCAAACAGGGAGAGTTTGACTTCTTCCTTACCAGTCTGGATGCCTTTTATTTCTTTGTGTTGTCTGATTGCCATGGCTAGGACCTCTAGAAATATGTTGAATAAAAGAGGGGAGAGTGGGCATCCTTGTCTTGTTCTCGATCTTAAAGGAAAAGCTTTCAGCTTCTCACTGTTAAGTATAATGTTGGCTGTGGGTTTGTCATATATGGCCTTTATTATGTTGAGGTACTTGCCCCCTATACCCATTTTGTTGAGAGTTTTTATTGTGAATGGATGTTGAATTCTCTTGACTGCTTTTTCAGGATCTATGGAGATGATCATGTGGTTTTTGTCCTATTTTTTGTTGATGTGGTGGATGATGTTGATGGATTTTTGAAGTTTGTACCATCCTTGCATCCCTGGGATGAATCTTGCTTGATCATGATGGATGATCTTTTTGATGTATTTTTGAATTTGGTTTGCTAATATTTTGTTGAGTATTTTTGCATCTATGTTCATCAGGGATATTGGTCTGTAATTTTCTTTTTTTTTTGTGGTGTCTTTGCCTGGTTTTGGTATTAGAGTGATGTTGGTCTGGTAGAATGTGTTTGGGAGTATTCCCTCCTCTTCTACTTTTTGGAAAACTTAAGGAGGATGGGTATTATGTCTTCACTAAATGTTTGATAAAATTCAGCAGTGAAACCATCTGGTACAGGTGTTTTGTTCTTGGGTAGTTTTTTGATTTCAAGTTCAATTTCTTTGCTGGTAATTGGTCTATTCAGATTTTCTGTGTCTTCCTTGGTCAGCCTTGGAAGGCTGTATTTTTCTAGAAAATTGTCCATTTCTTCTAGGTTATCCAGTTTGTTAGCATATAATTTTTCATAGTATTCTCTCATAATTTTTTGTATTTCTGTCATGTCCATAGTGATTTCTTATTTCTCATTTCTGATTATCTTTATGTGCATAGACTCTCTTTTTTTCTTGATAAGTCTGGCTAGGGGTTTATCAATTTTTTAATTTTAATCTTTTTGACTTTACTGAGGTTCTTTTGTGGCCTAGTATATGATCTATTCTTGAAAATGTTCCATGTGCACTTGGGAAGAATGTGTATCCTGCTGATATTGGATGGAGTGTTCTGTAGATGTTCATTAGGTCCATCTGTTCTAATACATTGTTCAGTGCCTCCCTCTCTTAATTTATTTTCTGTCTGGTTGATCTGTCCTTTGGCGTGAGTGATGTGTTGAAGTTTCCTAAGATGAATGCATTGCATTCTATTTCCCCCTCAATTCTGTTAATATTTGTTTCACATTTGTAGGTGGTCCTATATTGGGTAAATAGATATTTATAATAGTTATAACTTCTTGTTGGACTGACCCTTTAATCATTATGTAATGTCCTTCTTTGTTTCTTGTTACTTTGTTTTGAAGTCTGTCTGATACAAGTAGTGCAACTCCTGCTTTTTTCTCACTATTAGTTGCATGAAATATCTTTTTCCATCCCTTTACTTTCAGTCTGTGTATGTCTTTAGTTTTGAAGTGAGTCTCTTGTAGGCAACATATAGATGGTTCTTGTTTTTTTATCCATTCAGTAACTATGTCTTTTGATTGGTGCATTCAGACCATTTACATTTAGTGTAATTATCGATAGGTGTGTATTTATTGCCACTGCAGGATTTAGAATCATTGTTACCAAACGTTCAAGGGTAATTCCCTTACTATCTAACAGTCTAATTTAACTTACTTCGTATGCATTACAAACACAATTAGAGGTTCTTTTTATTGTCCTCCTTTTACTTCCTCCTCCATTCTTCATATGTTATGAATCATATTCCGTACTCTTTGTCTATCCCTTGGTGACATCTATTTAGCCTTAGGAATACTTGGATCTATAGGAGTCCCTCCAAAATTCACTGTAGAGGTGGTTTGTGGGAGGTAAATTCTCTCAGGTTTGCTTATCAGAAAAGTGTTTATCCCTCCTTCAAATTTATATAACCTTTCTGGGTAGGGTATTCTTGGTTCAAGGCCCTCTGCTTCATTGCTTTAAATGTATCATGCCACTCCCTTCTGGACTGTAAGCTTTCTGTTAGAAGTGTGATGATAGCCTGATGGGTTTTCCTTTGTATATGATGTTTTTTCTCTCTCTAGATGCTTTTAAAAGTCTGTCTTTATGCTTGATGTTTGCCATTTTAATTATTATATGTCTTGATGTTGTCTTCCTTCGGTCCCTTGTGTTGGGAGATCTCTGCACCTCCATGGCTTGAGAGAGTATCTCCTTCCCCTAATTGCGGAAGTTTTCAGCAATTACCTCCTCAATGACACTTTCTATCCCTTTTTCTCTCTCTTCTTCTTCTGGTACCCCTATAATGCGAATATTGTTCCGTTTGGATTTTTCACACACTTCTCTCAATATTCTTTCATTCTTAGAGATTCTTTTTTTCTCTCTGTGCCTTAGCTTCTTTATATTCCTCTTCTCTAATTTCTATTCCTTTTACTGTCTCTTCTACTACATCTAATCTGCTTTTAAATCCCTCCATTGTATGTTTTATTTCAGATATGGAATTTCTTAATGATTGAATCTCCAACTTAAATTCGTCCCTGTGTCCTTGAATATTTTTCTGTACCTCCATAAGCACGTTTATAATTTTTATTTTGAACTCCCTTTCAGGAAGATTGTTGAGTTCAGTTTCATTTGGCTTTTTTTCTGGGGTTTGTGAGATTTGGGTCTGAACCATGTTCTTTTGACGTTTCATATTTCTGTGTTGTGCCCAGTAGTGCGCAGAAACTCCAGTATTCTGGAGCTGCTCAGCCCCTAGAGTGAGGTTGGGGGTGATAGGGGAGTGGAGCTGGTGCCTCAGGGGAGGAAAATTCGGTTTCCTGATTCCAGTGTGCGGTGCCTTTATCCAGTGGGCCAAGCACACACGTGTAAGCCTGTGTACTTTGCATCTCTAGCTGTTGTAGGCAGGGCTTCCCTCTGGCTCACCTGATGCCAGCACAGTGACTGCTAGTTTGCGAACTGGCAGGCTAGAAGGAAGGTGCAGCAGGCTGAATGTCACAGTGGGGGGCCTTGGAGCTGAGTAGGCAAACAGGGGAATGGAGCACCTGAAGCTCCTAAAAGGTCCCAACCAGCTGAGCAGAGAGGACCCAGACAACATTTTCCAGCTCTCCCTTCTCCCATATAGCAATCTCTGCCCCTTCTGTAGCCCTGTCACTGCCAGGAAGCCTCTCAGACTGCCCACCCCTCCACTGACACAGAGTAACAGGATGTGGATCTCCCCTTCCACAAATAGCTGGAATGTCAGTCTCCCAAGCACTCTGCCTGTCCAAGCTCCCAAACATCCACAGCACCACACAATATAGGCTTCCGCTCACAAAGTACATCTCCAGGGCTATGCGCTCAGCAGTCCCAAGTTTCCACCCTGTCCCCACTCCATTTCTCTTCTTCCCGCTGGTGAGCTGGAGTGGGGGAACGGCCAGGGTCCCACCGCATTAAGGCTTTCCTACTTTACCCTCTTTCGTGAGGTCTGCTCTGTTCGTGAGGTCTCTATGCAGTCTGGTTCAGCCTTCTTTGTTGTTGCTGTTTTAGGGTTAGTTGTATTAATTAATTATATTTTTGTACTATTTGTGGTTTTGGGAGGAGTTCTCTGTGTCAGCTCTCATGCCACCATCTTGAATCTCCCCAATAAATGGCATTTTTATTATTATCTTTATTTTTTAATATAATTTATTTTATTATCATTAATTTACAATTACATGTGCAATATTACGATTATTAAACTACCCCTTCATCAGGTCCCCCCCACCAACCCCATTACAGTCACTGTCCATCAGCTTAGTGAGATGCTATAGAATCACTACTTGTCTTCTCTGAGTTGTACTGCCCTCCCCGTGCCCCTCCAACATTACATCTGCTAATCGTAATGCCCCTTTTTCCCTCTTGTCCCTCCCTTCCGGCCCATTTTCCCCAGTCCCTTTCCCTTTGGTAACTATTAGTCCGTTCTTGGGTTCTGTGAGTCTGCTGCTGTTTTGTTCCTTCAGTATTTTTCTTTGTTCTTATACTTCACATATGAGTGAAATCATTTGATACTTGTCTTTTTCGGCTTGGCTTATTTCACTGAGCATAATACCCTCTAGCTCCATCCATGTTGTTGCAAATGGTAGGATTTGTTTTCTTCTTATGGCTGAATAATATTCCATTGTGTATATGTACCACATCTTCTTTATCCATTCATCTACTGATGGACACTTAGGTTGCTTCCATTTCTTGGCTATTGTAAATAGTGCTGCAATAAACATAGGGGTGCATCTGTCTTTTCAAACTGGGCTGCTGCATTCTTAGGGTAAATTCCTAGGAGTGGAATTCCTGGGTCAAATGGTATTTCTATTTTGAGTTTTTTGAGGAACCTCCATACTGCTTTCCACAATGGTTGAACTAATTTGCAGTCCCACCAGCAGTGTAGGAGGGTTCCCTTTACTCCACATCCTCGCCAACATTTGTTGTTGTTTGTGTTTTGGATGTTGGCCATCCTCACTGGTGTGAGGTGATATCTCATTGTGGTTTTAATCTGCATTTCTCTGATGATTAGCGATGTGGAGCATCTTTTCATGTGCCTGTTGGCCATCTGAATTTCTTCTTTGGAGAAGTGTCTATTCATGTCCTCTGCCCATTTCTTAATTGGATTATTTGCTTTCTGTTTGTTAAGGTGCATGATTTCTTTATATATTTTGGATGTCAACCCTTTATCAGATACGTTTTTTATGAATATATTCTCCCATACTGTAGGATGTCTTTTTGTTCTACTGATGGTGTCCTTTGCTGTACAGAAGCTTTTCAGCTTGATATAGTCCCACTTGTTCATTTTTGCTTTTGTTTCCCTTGCCGGGGAGATATGTTCATGAAGAAGTTGCTCATGTTTATGTCCAAGAGTTTTTGCCTATGTTTTTTTCTAAGAGTTTTATGGTTTCATGACTTACATTCAAGTCTTTGATCCATCTTGAGTTTACCTTTGTGTATGGGGCTAGACAGTAGTCCAGTTTCATTCTCTTACATGTAGCTGTCCAGTTTTTCCAACACCAGCTGCTGAAGAGGCTGTCATCTCCCCATTGTACATCCAAGGCATTTTTATCAAATATTAATTGACTGTATATGTTTGGGTTAATGTTTGGATTTTCTACTCTGTTCCACTGCTCTGTGGTTCTGTTTTTGTGCCAATACCAAATTGTCTTGATTACTGTGGCTTTGTAGTAGAGCTTGAAGTCAGGGAGTGTAATTCCCCCTGTTTTATTCCTCCTTCTCAGGATTGCTTTGGCTATTCGGGGTCTTTTGTGGTTCCATATGAATTTTAGAATTATTTGTTCCAGTTCATTGAAGAAAGCTGTTGGTAGTTTGATAGGGATTGCATTGAATCTGTAGATTGCTTTAGGTAGTATAGCCATTTTGACAATATTTATTCTTCCTAGCCAAGAGCATGGGATGCATTTCCATTTGTTAGTGTCCTCTTTAATTTCTCTTAGGAGTGTCTTGTAGTTTTCAGAGTACAGGTCTTTCACTTCCTTCGTTAGGTTTATTCCTAGGTATTTTATTCTTTTTGATGCAATTGTGAATGGAATTGTTTTTCTGATTTCTCTTTCTGTTAGTTCATCATTAGTGTATAGGAAAGCAACAGATTTCTGTGTGTTAATTTTGTATCCTGCAACTTTGCTGAATTCAGATATTAGTTCTAGTAGTTTTGGAATGGAATCTTTTGGGTTTTTTATGTACAGTATCATGTCATCTGCAAATAGTGACAATTTGACTTCTTCTTTACCAATCTGGATGCCTTGTATGTCTTTGTTTTGTCTGATTGCTGTGGCTAGGACCTCCAGTACTATGTTGAATAACAGTGGAGAGAGTGGGCATCCCTGTCTTGTTCCCGATCTTAGATGAAAAGCTTTCAGCGTCTCGCCATTAAGTATGATGTTAGCTGTGGGTTTGTCATATATAGCCTTTATGATGTTGAGGTATTTGCCGTCTATACCCATTTTGTTGAGAGTTTTAATCAGGAATCGATGCTGAATGTTGTCAAATGATTTTTCAGCATCTATGGAGATGATCATGTGGTTTTTATTCTTCTTTTTGTTGATGTGGTGGATGATGTTGATGGATTTTCGAATGTTGTACCATCCTTGCATCCCTGGGATGAATCCCACTTGATCATGGTGTATGATCCTCTTGATGTATTTTTGAATTCGGTTTGATAATATTTTGTTGAGTATTTTTGCATCTACGTTCATCAGGGATATTGGTCTGTAATTTTCTTTTTTGGTGAGGTCTTTGCCCGGTTTTGGTATTAGAGTGATGCTGGCTTCATAGAATGAGTTTGGAAGTATTCCCTCCTCTTCTATTTTTTGGAAAACTTTAAGGAGAATCGGTGTTATTTCTTCTCTATATGTCTGGTAGAATTCAGAGGTGAATCCATCAGGCCCAGGGGTTTTGTTCTTGGGTAGTTTTTTGATTACCAATTCGATTTCGTTGCTGGTGATTGGTCTGTTTAGTTTTTCTGTTTCTTGCTTGGTCAGTCTTGGAAGGTTGTATTTTTCTAAGAAGTTGTCCATTTCTTCTATGTTTTCCAGCTTGTTAGCATATAGATTCTCATAATATTCTCTTATGATTCTTTGTATTTCTGTGGGGTCCGTCGTGATTTTTCCTTTCTCATTTCTGATTGTGTTTATGTGTGTAGATTCTCTTTTTCTCTTAATGAGTCTGGCTAGGGGTTTATCTATTTTGTTTATTTTTTCAAAGAACCAGCTCTTGGTTTTATTGATTTTTTCTATTGTTTTATTCTTCTCAATTTTATTTATTTCTTCTCTAATCTTTATTATGTCCCTCCTTCTGGTGACTTTGGGCCTCATTTGTTCTTCTTTTTCCAATTTCAGTAATTGTGTCTTTAGACTATTCATTTGGGAATGTTCTTCCTTCTTTAAATAGGCCTGGATTGCAATATACTTTCCTCTTAGAACTGCCTTTGCTGCGTCCCACAGAAGTTGTGGCTTTGTGTTGTTGTTGTCATTAGTCTCCATATATTCTTTGATTTCTGTTTTGATTTGGTCGTTAACCCATTGATTAATTAGGAGAGTGTTGTTAAGTCTCCATGTATTTGTGAGCCTTTTTGATTTCTTTCTAAAATTTATTTCTAGTTTTATACCTTGGTGATCTGAGAAGTTGGTTGGTAGGATTTCAATATTTTTGAAATTACTGAGGTTCTTTTTGTGGCCTAGTATGTGGTCTATTCTGGAAAATGTTCCATGTGCACTTGAGAAGAATGTGTATCCTGTTGCTTTTGGGTGTAGAGTTCTGTAGATGTCTGTTAGGTCCATCTGTTCTAGTGTGTTGTTCAGTGCCTCTGTGTCTTTACTTATTTTCTGTCTGGTTGATCTGTCCTCTGGAGTGAGTGGTGTGTTGAAGTCTCCTAAGATGAATGCATTGCTGTCTATTTCCTCCTTTAATTCTGTTAGTATTTGTCTCACATATGCTGGCGCTCCTGTGTTGGGTGCATATATATTTATAATGGTTATTTCTTCTTGTTGGACTGACCCCTTTATCATTATGTAATGTCCTTCTTTATCTTTTGCTACTTTCTTCGTTTTGAAGTCTATTTTGTCTGATACAAGTACTGCAACACCTGCTTTTTTCTCTTTGTTGTTTGCATGAAATATCTTTTTCCATCCCTTCACTTTTAGTCTGTGTAGATCTTTGGATTTGAGGTGAGTTTCTTGTAGGCAGCATATAGATGGGTCTTGCTTTTTTATCCATTCTGTTACTCTGTGTCTTTTGATTGGTGCATTCAGTCCATTTACATTTAGGGTGATTATTGATAGGTATGTACTTATTGCCATTGCTGGCTTTAGGTTCGTGGTTACCAAGGGTTCAAGGAATGCTTCTTTACCATCTAACAATCTAACTTAACTTTCCTGTTAAGTCATTGTAAACACAGTCTGATGTTTCTTTATTTCTCCCCCTTCTTATTCCTCCTCCTCCATTCTTTCTATAATAGGTGTTTTATTCTTTGCCTTTAGTTAGTATTTGGATGGTCTGCTTTCTTTGCTATGATTTTTTTTTTTTCTCTGGTGACATCTTTTTAGCCTTAGGTGTGCTTCCATCTAGAGCAGTCCATTTAAGATATCCTGTAGTGATGGTTTATGAGAGGCAAACTCTCTCAACTTTCGTTTATCTGGAAATTGTTTAATCCCTCCATCATATTTAAATGATAATCGTGCTGGATACAATATTCTTGGTTCGAGGCCCTTCTGTTTCATAACGTTAAATATATCATGCCATTCTCTTCTGGCCTGTAAGGTTTCTGTTGAGAAGTCTGATGATAGTCTGATGGGTTTTCCTTTGTAGGTGATCTTTTTTCTCTCTCTAGCTGCCTTTAATACCCTGTCTTTATCTTTGATCTTTGCCATCTTAATTATTATGTGTCTTGGTGTTGTCTTCCTTGGCTCCCTTGTGTTGGGAGATCTATGAGCTTTGGTGGACTGCGAGACTACTTCCTTCCACAGCGAGGGAATGTTTTCAGCAATTATTTCTTCAAAGACTCTTTCTATCCCCTTTTCTCTCTCTTCTTCCTCTGGTACTCCTATAATGCGAATATTGTTCCGTTTGGATTGGTCACACAGTTCTCTTAATATTCTTTCATTCCTAGAAATCCTTTTATCTCTCTCTGCCTCAGCTGCTCTGTACTGCTGTTCTCTGTTTTCTATTCCATTAACAGTCTCTCGCATCTCATCCATTCTGCTGTTAAGCCCGTCGATCGCTTGTCTGATTTCTGTATTGTCTTTCCTCAGTTCCCTCACTTCCTCCCTCAGCTCTTGCACATTTCTCTGTAGGTCCATCAGCATGGTTATGACTTTTATTCTGAATTCTTTTTCAGGGAGGCTGTGCATTTCCATCCCTTCAGACTCCCTCTCTGGGGTTATCTGGTTGATTTTGGTCTGAACCATATTCCTCTGTCTTTTCATGGCTATATAATTGGTCACTGATAGTTGCCACGTATGTCAGCTGGGCTCTTTAAGACTTTAAAAAGAGAAGAAAGAAAAAATAAAAAGAAAAAAAAGAAAGAAAGTAAGAAAGAAAAAAAGAAAAAAAGAAAGAAAAGGAAAAACAAAACAAAACAAAAAAAATGCCCACTGGATGTAGATTCTGTGGGAATGCTCTAGGTGGCGCTATTGCCCCACTATTCCACAGCTGTGACAGTGCCGTTCCGCAGGTCCCTTTATCGCTGGGGCAGGGGTGGGAACAAATAGGAGGCTGTTGATCTCAGTGAGAAGTGTTAAGTATGGCTACGCTTCCTCAGTCGCCAGCTAAGGCGTCTGAAACTCCCCAGGACTCCCAGCCTGCTGGGCTGAGTGTGCTGGGGCGATCCGGCTCCTCCGCTGGGCTCCTGTCTCTTTAAGACCGCTGAAGAAAGCGCGCGCTTTTTTTTTTCCTTCCCGGGAGCCGGCTGCAAGCACCCTGGCGCGTTCCCCGCTCAGATCCTGCCCCTCTGTCTCTCCAATCTCCGCTGCACTGCGCAATGTGGGTCAGCGCTCCCCGCGCAGATCACCGGGGCTGGCTACTTCGCGGGGTGCACTTCCACTCCCTCCCGGCTCTGAATCCTCTCCTCCCGCCGGTGCGCTGGGGTGGGGGAGGGCTCGGGTCCCGCCGGGTCGCGGCTCCGTATGTTACCCGCCTCTTGGGGTGCCCGAGTCCTCTCAGGTGTAGCTGCACGCTGTGCGCTTTCCTGTGTATTCTCGCCTCTCTTTTAGGAATAGATGTATTTTCTGTGTTTTCGTAGATAAATATAGTGTTGGGAGGAGATTTCTGCCGCCCTGCTCACACCGCCATCTTCCTGGAAGTTCTGACTAAATGGCATTTTTAAAATAAAAAATTTTGTGCTGAAATAAGCTTGGGAAAATGCTTGAGTTAAAGGTTTAATGAATTTTTTTTAAGTTCCGGACTTATCAGAGCTATAAATATGTTAATATGCTTTTTGAGGTTGTAAGACAACAGTATAGTATTCACTGTTTTCTATTTTTTGGCTATCCAAGATCCACTGGACACAATGTGGAAAGTATTGCTCTAGGTAATAATTTATATGTGTTCTCTTAGAGAAGCCACTTTACTGCTAAACTGTAGTTTTGTAATGTGCAAATTGACAATGAAAGTGCTTGGGATTATACAAGGACCAAGGGTGGTCTTTGGAAGTATAAAGTATGGGGCAAATGCTAATTGTTATTAGTCTACAAAATTTATGTCTCAAAAATAGAACAAGTTACAATTATTATTCAGTGCAATAAAATTTTAATGGTATTTCACCTGTGTTTTATACATTACAAGAAAACAAGGTGGGAATGACGTGTAGAGTACACCAATGGAAGTTTGAGCTGTAAGCCACAGTGCTCTTCTTCTATAATGTTAATAAAGGGTGTACTCTTAAATGTTTCAAGGTAAAGTTTAGTTAATAACGAGAATTATAATGTCTTTGAGGAACTAAAAATAATTTACAGATGATATATCATAGCAGGTTTTGAGAATAGAATTTTAGGGAACCAGAAATGCTAAGTTCAGATATTATACAGTCATACTCAGTTCACCAATCCAGAAATTTCATTAAGATGCATCAGTATAAGTGGAAGGCATGTAGTATAATTGAACAATAAAAAAAGTGATAAATACGAGAACCCTTCAGCTCCCTGATGATTTGTGTAAAATGTGGTATGTTTAAACTATTTTAGGCTGGGGACTGTGTTTTATTACATCATCTCGTAGGGTTCTTCTAACACCTGGAACAGTGCTTAATACATTCTATTAATATAAATTAAAGGAGCATGGCCCTGTGTCTGCAATCCTGAAAAACATGGTTTAAATTAGATTACCATTAAGAGGGTTCATACCTCTCTGGCAATGGGATTTGTAATGACTCAGTGTCAATATAAGAATACTTGAATGAAATTCCATAGTAGTCAGTGTTTGGGCAGCTCAGTGGGGCTCCACTCAGACTAATTCACTTAAGGAAGGAAAAAACATCTCAGTATCAAGAAAATAAATTTTTTACTGTTTCTGATTAAGTGAATAAGAAAAAGGAGCTAAGAATCAAGCATCACAACTAATGGTGGGCTATAAAACTGATAGTTACTAAATCAAGACTTTTAAGATACAGTTAATGGAGCAAACAAGTCTTTGCATATAGAGTTAGACTTCTGAGGCCTTTGGATGCATTGTTTTCCAAGAATTTACGTAACTTTTTCCTGGGCTACACACATTTGTCCAGGCCTTTTTATATTATGCTAGAGTAATGCTTACATTTTATTTGCCTTTGTTTGTTACTCTCATTGGCACCATGGTGCTCTGCATAAAATCAAATAATCCAGCTTTTGTAATCAATTAAGTCTTATTGGTCTGTTTTCTGCATTTGGGGGATAGTTTAATTAAATATGATGATTAGGAAATGAATGCTGTCCAGAGCTGCATCACCCAGTATGCTAGCCACTGGCCATATGCGTCTATTTAAATTTGAATGTAAATTAATTAAGATAAAAAATTCAAGTACTCAGTCTCACTGGACCCATTTTAAGTGCTTAGTGGTCACATGCGGCTAGTTGCTACCATCTTGGACAGCACAGATGTAGATCATTCCCATCATTGTGGAAAGTTCTATTGGACAGTGTTGTTGTAGAGAATAGGAATGTTTAAATGTTGAGCTATAACTCTATGTTGGGAGATTTGTGAGTTGTTTACCTCAAAAAGAGGTATCTGGAATAGAGGGTAAGCTCTGGAATAAGCTGAATATGCAAGATGTACCAATGTCTTCTGGATTGTTGATAAAAATGAGTAGAACGTTCATTTCTAACACTTTAATGTCAAATATATGGATGACATGGTATGGGTGTTATTCTTTTATAAAAAGTCAACTTTCAGAAATACATGTCATTGTCCCCTGCCCTGGACCCTGAGTTTTGTGGTACTATTAGTGTGTCTGAGAAGCCACTTGAGGAAGAAAAACTGCTATGAAATCAGTGACACTTTGAAATCAGTATGTAAATTCAGTTAAAATATGATGTTTTGTGTTTGTGCGATATACATTGTTTAGTTAACCCCAGTCAACAGTTGCTGTTCATGTGGATTCTTGGACCTTTTTTTAATACTTCTGAGCCCTTCTGCCCAAATAAGGGTGTGCGCCTCATGTCTGGGAACCACTGGTATACCCATCCACTGCAGAGGGGGTTAAAGGGAGTTGGCATATAGCGAGCCCCTACATGGGGGCTCTAGGCAAAGGCAAATGACTTTTTAATGTTCTTTCTGGACCTCAACTTCTTGATTCATTACTTCTGCTCATCTTTTTGAGTTTTGCTACTTTTTTTCTGGCTCATATCCAGATTTTTACCGATTTGATCTGAAATGAAATTTTTCATTTGATTTAAAATCAGGCCATCGTAGGCTTTTGAAAGCTCAACAATACTTCTCATGTCTTATTCTCAGTACCCTGAAAGATCATTTTATTAAATATAGAGCCAGATGATCTCCTTTAACTAAGATGCCCATTGGAATAAGCGATGTGCACACACTCTTCACCTGGCAGGACCTTCGGTTATGAACATTTAAGCATGAAAATCTTGAGTTCCCTTTTCAGTCATGCAACCTGGAATTCCTTGAGAATGTCATTGTTTCCTTTTTCCCTTCTCTAAATCTACATTAATAACAGAAGTCTGTGAGCATGTCATTGAAAAAGATTAGCCCTTAGGAGAAAAGGGAGTTGGATTCTTGACTTGCGCTCATCAGCCCAGGGTGGGGGTTCAGCCCCATGGGTTAAGGTTATGGGAAACTTGGTCATCCTGTGTGTAATCCCATGCGGACAACAAAGTCTGTTGGGGAAGCAATTATGAGGGTTAATTTTCTTTTAATCTTGCTTTATTCTGGAGACTGGGCTCTGGTTGTAGGCAGATTCAACAGTTCAGCGGAGGCAACCTGCATCATGGTTAGGTGAACCCCTAAATCCTTTCATTTGCTTTAAGAAGAATGTTTCTTTCAGAAGTGCCAGAGGCACAGTGTGTAGAAATCAACATTCAGGTCATCTTAGCTATAGGAATAGCTCTGTCTATAACTGAAGATGAAATATTTCTTCTCCCTTAGCTCTGGCCTAGTGTAGGAAAAGAGAAATTCTTTTACAAATTGGACTGCAAATACATGGTACTGATGAAGATAAGCCATCTTTAAGTTTCTGGGATCCATACATTGTTAAGAAGTGGGAAAGAAAAAATATTTTAAATATAGTTTAAGGCGCATTTATTGTTTATCAGTTCTTTGCCAGGTACTGGAAGATATGTTGCTCTTAAATGGGGAACTCAGACAAGATAACATGGCATTTCCACATAGGGCAGTAAGTTCTGTGTGACAGTGGTGCAGACATTTCCATGGTAGCGCAGAGGAGATGTATCTAAGCCAGCTTGTGTCAATGAGTGGGACCTAAGACTAGCGAAGTCCTAAAAGGTGTAGTATCTAAGCTGAATCACAGATGATTATTTTTTAATGGCAGGGGGATAGAGTTTTAGGCAATTGAAGTCATAAGGAAGTTCTGTTCTGGTAAAACAGAAACAGCAAATTGTTACGTATCAGGAGTTTTAGTAACAAAGAATGCCAGTAAACTTCCCCCGAATGTCGCGTGATCATCTCATTCGTTTTAGCTCAGTCTCCCAAAGGAAAATAAGTGAAGTAAAATACATACATATGCACACATTTTTCAATATAAGCAAATTGGGTGCTCTGAAAATAACAAAGACAGCATTTGAAAGAGGCTTTCTTTAGCTGAGGTCAAAATTAAAGCCATCAGTCAAGACACCAGAGCCCCACTGTTGTCAGAGCCAAGAGCAAAGGAAAAAGTCTTGAGGTCTGATCAACTCTTGGAAACCAGGATTTTCTTTTCCAATAGCTTCCTCAAATGTCCTAACAACAAGTATTTTTGGGCTTACTGTCATTTTGATGGGCGTGGTGCAGGAACAAGGGCGGAAGCAGCAGAGAGAACAGGTGTCCCCTCTGCTCCAAGGGGGCAAGCTTTGTTGTTTTGGTGATGAGGGTTCTCTACCAGACGGCTAACCACATCCATGCTCAGCCTCGTTTACAGCTTGCTGGGCTCAGTCTCCAGCAGTCTTGGCCTGAAACATTGCTCCCCCACCAAAAAAGAAAAGACATTCTTTATGAAAATACAACTCCATCCGGTTACTTAAAGGATTTGGGCATTTTAGTCCTTCATTAGCAAACTCTTTGAAGTATGGGTCTCAGCACATTTGTAAAGGGTCCTAGGCTTTTCTAAAGCTAGTTTTGGATTTTGAACAAATTTAACAATTTCTACAGCATGAATGTCTCATTGTTTTCTTAAAACCTTAGGATTAGAAAAACATATCACTTTAATTTTCATCTGTTTCAGCCAGAGACAGATTTTCATACTGGCCAGAAAAGAACATTTCCCAAAAGCAACAGATTTTTACAAAGCCACGGATAATTTTTATTTTCTTTCTCAGCACAGTATGAGAATTGGAAAACTCTTATAAGAACTGATAAAGGGTATGAGCATGCTCTTTGTTTCTTGGCAAAAGAAGTTTCTTCTGTCCCAAGTGCTGTAGTTAACAGAAACCCAAATCCACCCCCAAAAGAGCCCAAATCATATTTGGATTTGAGTGGAAAACCACTTTCCTGGTTACGCTTGGGTGGCATCCTTTGGCTGGTTTGGGTAACACTCTCTCTGCAGTGGTAGGCTTATAAGTTCCTCTAAGTGGGTTGAATATGCTATGCCTTTTCATTCCAAGAAACTCAATCCATATATTTTACAGAAGTCGGAGGTTGTCTTTTGAGGCTGCTTGGGAAAGAATGTCTTGCGGCGAATATCAAGCCACCTGAACAAACATGAGCACAGTACGGCTTCTCCCCAGGAGAGCTTTCTCAGGATGGAAGGTGCAGAAGCCACTGTTTCATCTCTAGAAAAGCCAAGAGGAGTTAACTTTCTTAAAAGAGCTGTGACTGCTTCTGGGCCTGACATGTGCCCTGTCTAAGTCTTTGGAGGGAAAGAGGTGGCAGGCAGGTATATGAGATTTGCCGGGAGTGACAGAGGCTTACTTCAGGAGTGATGACAAGGCCATATTTAGGAATGAGCCCAGAGATTCTCTTAACTTCTCACCAGCCCCACTTGGGATACCAGAGAGGAAGAGGGGCCTGGAGAAAGTATAATGGGCTATTGCAGTGAGGGAAAAATGCAGACTGCTGTTGATTTGAGCATCTGTGAAAAACCAGACAGAGGAGAAGCAGGCAATAAACAAGACAGACCTGTATAATTGGGAAACTTTTAGGTTAATATATTTTCCTACCCAAGATATTTATGCCATTTAGCTGGAGGCATTCAAATGGAACAACACTTTAACTCTCCAGGGAACAATGCTCTTGGTTTTGGGTTGGGGCTGCTCATGGAACCAGATCGTGTGAGAACACGCTTATAATCAGATAAACAATATTCTGCACCTTACTCCCCCTCTGTATATCCACCTCCTAGTCCCTGGAAACTATGAATGTTAGCTTCTTTGGGAAAACGATCTTTGCAGATGTAATTAAGTGAAGAATCTTGAGATGAATGCGATTATCCTGGATTATCTGCCAGCACATTATCTGATGCCCTGTGCCATCACCAGTGTCCCTATAAGAGATAGGTAGAGGGATATTATATAGGCAGAAGAAGAGGAAGCGATGTGCCCACAGAAGCAGCGATTGGAGTGCTGCTGTGAGAAGTCAAGGAATGCCGTCAGCCACCAGAAGCTGGAAGATGCAGGGAGTGGATCGTCCCCTAGACTTTCAGAGGGAATGAGGCCCTCATCTTCATTTTGGTCCAATGATACTGAGTTTTAGACTTCTGGACTCCAGAATTATAAGAGAATACATTTCTAGCATTTTAGGCCACCAAGTTTGTGCCAATTTTTTTTTTTTTCACAACAACCATAGGAAACTCATACAGTCCTGGAATCAGACCATTGACAAGTTACTGGGAGCTCAGTGCCATCAATATGGAAATGTGTAGTGAACTAGAGGAGAAGGACCTGTCAAGGAGCTGGTCACGTGGGTCCTTTGGAGCCCAGGATTGGGGACAACAGGCCAGGAGGACACTGGAAGAACAGAGCAAGAAGAGAAGAGACGAGGTACAGCTGAAGGATAGGACCAGTTGATGAGAACACTGGATTCTGGCAGCTTTTGTGAGTGGTGTGGCCTCTTCCTATGGGACTGGGAGAAGGCCATAAAGTCATGTGCCATCATCTCCAGGCACTAAATTCATAGATCCTTGTGGAATACAAAATAAAAAAAAAATAATGGCCCCTTTCCTGGATTGCCACCAGAAGAGGCAGTGCATCAGCATGCAAGAGGGAATTTTGTAGGCCGGAAATACTCATACATTTTTTATTGTCCAAACCGTGTCCTCACTCCCTTCCTCCGTCTGCACTGCCAGAGAAGAGTGAAGGTAGCAACTTCGATGCCTGAAGATGATTTGGACCGAAACAGCTTCATCTACAAAGTGACCCCATCACTCTTCAGTTGTTTACTCCTTTTCCTCCCCTGCTTTCACTTATTTCTCTTTTCCTTACTTTATGTGGTTTACTGCTACATCAGAGTTGATAGCGAATTTTTCAAATTAAAAAAAATTTAAAAGCATCCTGAATTGTTTTAAAGGAAGGTATAATGTTCATATTTATCATCTATCCGTTGATTGTCTGTATCTATCTAATGAAGTCCTAATAAAATGAAATTATTTAGAAAACAAATTTGGGGATTATTATAAGTTTGTACAGGTCTCAGCAACACAGTTTTGGGAACAAAGAAAGCTCAGATAAATGAGGTTTACTGCCTGCCATATTGTGAGGGGACAATTTAAAGTGTATGTTTAAACTATTCCACTTTGGTTTATTTATACACTCGCTTCTTTGTTCTTTCATTCATTCATTGATTCAGGCACCTACTAAGTGCAGGTTGTGTACCCAAGTGTCGGGGTGAAAAGTCTGGAAGCCTTTATCCTGACCTTGAAGGGCAGGAGAGGTTGTGACTTGGTGGCCTGCCCAGCTTTCTCTTTTTTAATTGAAATTTGCCTGCTTTGTCCATTTTACCATACCTCATCTCTCCCTCCTGTGTTACACACAGATGGATTTATATATTCACATTATCTGCCCAATCCCTGAAGATGATAGAGTTTTAGACACCTGACTTAAATTCTATTTGGGAAGAACAGTCTCACTTCAGACTTTAATTCTTGAATCATTATTAACCTCCCATAGCAACTGGAGACGTGGAGTCTGGGAACCAAGACTAGAATGAGGGAGTTGATGGAACATGCCTGTACACTGCCTGAATGAGATGGCCGCAGAACTGAATGTCCTGGTTGGAGACTGGAGCCTGGTTAACAAAAACTCAAGAGTGCTGGAAAGCCTGATTCTGGGTCCTGAGAAAGAAACATTATTCCTTAGGGGAGAACTGAGACTCAAACTTACTCTCTTAGGAATATAAGAACTCCCTAGACAAAAGACCTAACCCAAATCCCAGACGGATGGCACTGGTGTCTCTCCTTATCTGTAGCACTAGAGGTTTATGAGTATTGGAGGCTTGTACTGGGAAGTGGTGTTTTTGGCATCTAATTTTCTAACTTCCAGTCAACTGAAAAATGAAGAAAGCAGCTCTGTGATTACCAGATTCAATTTAATTCAGTGTTATTTACTGAGCAGTAATGGTAGAGAACAGTACAAAACTGGGTGCAGAACTCCCCTCACGTTGCTCAGAATCTATTGTTCTAAAATCTGTTCATCTGCCTGTAGCATGGAGGTAGTGCTGTCACAGAGAGATAAACCATGGAAAGAAATGAAGGGAGGGAGGTACGGATGGAGGAAGGAAGGATAGAATAGATGTCTCCAGGGAAAGCTGACCGATGCTGTCCCAAGAGGCCATACCAGGTGGCATTACCTTAGGAAATATGTCAGAAGATGATCTTTAGCTTGTTGAATCTGTTTCTCAGACCAATATTTAACAAATCCACAAGACTACTGTGTAAACTACGGTTTATAATAAATTTATAATAATAAATTATATATATAATTTATAAGTTATAATAAATGGCAAATTATTATAATGGGGATTCAAACATCTTAAGGCACTAGATCCTCTTTTGTGAAAAAAAGAAAGTAAGTTATATGTGCACGTTATAAGGACAAAAAAATCACTTTTGATTGGAAACCAAATAGAAGGTGGCTGAGCTTTTCGAACGGTACCTAGTTATCATATGTAGGTTTCGATAGATCAAGGCCATCAAGAAATAGCCATCGTTTAATAACAATGACAATTCTAATAAAAATAATGAGTATTTGTAGTAACAAAACCCACTAATATGGAGGGCCTACTTTAATCCACTGCAATGTTAACCTCTTTGCCCACATCCACTGCTATATTTAAACCTCACAGCAATCAATAGATACAGAAGCTGGGACTCTAATTAGAGAACTTACCTAAGGCTACACAGATAGTAAAATATAACCAGGTCATAAATGCAGGTCTGTTTTGTTCCAGATCTGTGGTTCTTAGCCTTCGTCGCTTTCCTCCCCTCTGTACACATAGACAGGGAAAAGGAGATGAGCATGTTCTTATGTAGGGTTATATTAGACTGTCTAATCTAAGTCTCATGACATCCTTGCACAACAGACAGTATGGTGGAAATAGATAATATTTCCACTTAACAGAGAAGGAAGCTGTGGCTCAGAGATGCAATGTAATTTCCCTAGAGTCACAACAGATCTGGGACTTGAGCTCATGTCATCTTGACTAATAGATTTTCTACTTATTGAGCATCTTTTCTGTGCTAGGTGCAATACTAGATGTTTTCTTGGAAAGTATCACTAATTCTCACAAATGTTCCATAGGGAAGATATTTTGAGCTCCATTTTGTTGATGAGGGAACTGTTCAGAGAGTTTAAGTAAGTGGCCTGTCATCAAATGTTAGTAAACCCAGATCTGGCACAATCCTGGAGCCTCCCACAAGGCCACACTAAGTGATTATTTATATGACATGATTTGAAGGATACTGGGGAGTCCCTTATACAGTTTTCTCTTCCCCATGTGCTTACTGCAAGGATCATAATTCCACCATTAGACATTTATTTATTTGGGCTAAATAATTTCTCCCTAGGGTTGGAAAAGTTTACTGTGGAGACAGGGAGTTTGATGAAAAGCACAGAGAAAAGGATCTTTTTGGAATTTAGAGTCCAACTTTCAGAGGACTAGCTGGGTAGGGAGCCCCAGGGGAAGCTACAGAGGCTTACAGAATGCATGGCAGTGTTGTGGGAAAGTACGACACTAACTGACTCTGCCAGGGGCGTGTTGGGGGGCATGTTGGTTAGCACAGTGGTTCTCAAACATGAGAATCATCTGGAGGGCTTCTTAACACACAGTTTGCTGTGCTGGTCCATAGAGTTCTGATTCAGCAGGTCTAGGTTGGGATCTTAGAATTTGCATGTCTAATAAATTCCCAGATGATGCTGAGATGGCTAATTTAAGGATCACACTCTTAAGAGCCACGGCTTTATAGCCTGGTGTACTAAGAATATGGGATAAGATGCTGCCTGAATGGGGAAAAATGCCTGGCACTTTGGTGTTCAGTCATCCTCTGCTACGTATTGTATACAAGGGCAGTGGGGAAGGAGAAGCCAATAGGAATTTAAGACTTTCTTTGCATTAGTACCAGATATTTTACTTTACCTCTTCCATTTTTTAGTCTGTAAACAGCAAAACTAAAATATACATAAGGAAAATAGTTAATGCCTTCCATGAACTTATATTCAAACAACACACAAACAGGGAGACTTGACATTTAAGTACATGTATTAGAAGCAGCTCAGAAGCAAGCATACATACACCTGGATAGAACTGAAACAATTGTTTATTAATTGATAAATCCAAATTTCCTCCTTTTTTAGATGGTCTACATGGTTGATTAAAAAGTCATAAAATGGACTCTAATGATAATTCATTTGTATAAAACATAGATTAATTTTCTCTTTAATGTTGCCACATATTTCTCAGACTTTTATTTGGTCCTAAATTTTAGACACTTGGCTTTGTTTGACCATGAGAATTTAAGGTACAAACAGGTGGCTCAGGATTATTGGCTGTTTATTTCCTGAATCCCAGAGAGTCATCTGCTTAAAAACTGATGATGTGTGATGAATTTTCAGTGAATGCCTCTGGGTGAACTGCTCTGACTTGCAGTTCAGAGAGAAGCTGGAACAGAAAGCAAAGGAGAAGGTTGCAAATCCCTTAATGAAATTTTTAATAAAAGCAGCTTTGAATGCATGCCTTTTTCACATCACTGCATCTGACCATTTTGGAAAGTCGACATAACTGATGAAGACAGTGAGTATTAAGAATGCAAAAAGATGGCACAATTAAAGGGAGAGGCACAGCTGGGAACAAGTGAGGGCTGAGAGGTAGCTCTGAACCTAGATTAGGAAATGTTTGTGCTGGTCAGTTCTGGAAATGTGTGGGATGCCTGTCTTTCAGTTCCATAGCTTTGAAGAGTAAGTGTGTGGCAGAACTCTGTGGCTCACACCACACCACCACACCACCACACCACCCTCTTCCTAGAGTTTTCATAGTGAGAGGAAGCTGGCTTTGTGCAGGAATGTTACAGGGCCAGTCTTTTGCTAGGAGAGTGGCAGGAATGGGAATCAGGTACGAAGTAAGCTGTGTGTAGGTACTTCTGGAGAGCCAAATGGTCAACCTCATTTCCCTCCTAGACTGTCTTTGCTATCCACTCCACTAAGAGCCTCTTTTCAAGATGGCACTGAGGTCACCAGAGCAACTTCGTTACTGCTAGTCAGATGTCAGACTCTCCCAGTAAAAGGGTTTGGGGAAGTTGGGGTTCCTATGGCCAGGATCCTCACTGAACTTAAACCACCTGATGATGTAACTGGCCTGTTGCTAGGCTACCGCTTCCACACCTGTAGGCAATAAGCTATTACTGTGCTATATAGAGGGCTCAGCCCAGTGCTCTGCGTGGAGGCAGAGACGCTAGTGCTCGACCTACCGCCAGGAGAACAAGCTGGGTAATAAACCCTTTCACCCCAAAGAACGTTTTGCTGTCAGTTTCTTTGGTCGCATTGAATCCATAACGAACTTGCCTGGGCCTGAAACCCATTGGCAAGACAATTGGCGAAAGTTGGCAGGGTTCATTGTTGACCAAGGAAAAAGACAAGCTGCTCTTATGGAATGGGTGCTTCAGCGGGCTGCCCCTGTGAATGGGGAAACAGTGGATCGTCCCCCAGTGGGTATGTGGTCTGAGGTGGCTTGCTTCTTAGAGGACTGGGCCCCACCCCAGGACTGGAGGCAAGTGGAGGTGACACCTGAGGCAGTAGGGGTGGCCCTTGGTATAGTAAGCAGATCCTTTGAGAAGCAGAGTGCCCATGAGGCAGTGGGAACTGTGGGTTGGCTGTTTCTCACAGTATTAAAAAAATCTACAGAGGAGACCCAAGAAATGGTGGCACGAGAACATGAGCTGCAAAACGTCTGTGGATTCCCTGAGGAGAGAAATGGCATTGATGCGAGAGGAGGTGGCATGAGAACGCAAGCTGCACACTTTTGTGGATTCCCTGAAGAAAGAGATGGCATTGATACAAGAACACCAGCAGAAAGGTGCCATTGGAGATGAGACGGCAGTGCTGCCAGGTATTCTGAAGGAGGAAGAGGCCATTAAGGAAAAAGACGAACTCCTGAGGGAAGCACAGGCGGAGGTGGTACGAGAACGTCAGCTGTGAAGCATTGAGGTGAAGGTAAGAGACCTTCTGAAGACTGAGGTAGCATTGCTGTGAGGTACAGTAGAAAAGGTAAAGGTTGTAGCAGAGGAGGCACTTGGGGGAGGGGGGAGAAAGGTGCCATCAGCCCCAGAAATGGAGGAGCTGGAAAAAGATGAAGGGGTGATGCCAGAGGCACTGGCGCCTCCTGTATTGAAAGCATGCCCCATGGTTATAAAGAAAATAAAGACCCAGCAGCTGAAGGTTCCCCAAGGAGAGGAGCAGCCCCCTCCCCAGGTCGTGGAGCACTCTATGGTCCTCCCCTATACTCAGGCTGAGCTGGTGGACTTGGGCTCCCGGTTTAGGCAGAAGCCCTTGGAGTCAATATCAGCTTGGCTCCTGTGTCTGTGGGACTTAGGGGTGGATGGAATTGTTCTGTCGGGGTCAGAGATGGGAAAGCTGTCTTCCCTGACCGTGCAGCCTGCCTTGAGGCAGTGATTACAAAATGCACATCAGACCCCAGGGAGTCACTCCCTCCTCTATTGGCTCATGGCTGCACTTCATGCTGTGTGGCCCAATCTGGGTGGTCTACCATCCTCTCCTGTTAGATGGCAGACATATGCTGAGCTCCAACAGGTGGTATGAGAGCTAGGCATGAGAAATGCCATCTATAGTGCAGAGAATAATAGCCCAGATGAAGAGATTTTCACTACTGGGATGAGAAATATTGTATTCCTACATCCCTTCTTGGGTCTCTAGTGGCCATTCTTTCCCCTCACTCAGGGCATCCCATAAGTGAGGTGACACGTACAGTAGCAGACTTAGGAGAGGCTGAAGCAATGATAATGCGGAAAGAAATAAGACCTGTTTCTCACAAGAAGAATTTACAGGGCCTCATGAAGGTTACGAAGACCCAGATGTGGGTTAATACAGGCAGGAGCAGATGGAAGGAAATTAGATGGGAAGTCAAACAGGATCTTACTAGAGCTATTGACAACCACCGGTAATTGAGAGTGATCAGGGCACCCATTTTACTGGACATACACTGTAAGAATGGGTGCGACAGCTGGGAATCAAATGGAAGTTTCATGTGTCATACAATCATACTGCAGCAGGCATCATAGAGAGGCACAATGGCTTGTTAAAATCCGGACTAAAGTCAGATACCAATAGTCTGCGGGGATGGTCAGTCCGCTTATGGACCGTGCTACAGCATTTGAATGAGAGACCCTGAAAGGGAGCCCTGAGCCAAGTAGACACGTTAACACATATGGCTGCCTCCCCTATACAACTGCAAGTGCAAACCAAGGAAGAATCACTGAATCTGAGGTTTGGCCACCAGAATAACATCTTGCTGCCAGCACCAACTGCACCGAATCCCGGAGACTCCATTGAGTGGACATGGCCTTAGACCTTTCGACACATGGACCAATGATGGCTGGCTCTCCTGGCACCTTGGGAACAAGGCCTGGAAGCTGGCCTCCTGCGTATTTCTGGAATAACGGCAGAGTGGCTGCCAAAGGTCACAGTAGTATATCCTGAATGGCCAGAAGGTAGGAGCATCTTACCGGGGAGTTTTGTTTTATCATTATGGCCACTGCATGCACCTCCAGTAGCACTATATATAGAACCTTCAGTAACCCCCATGGGGAGAGGAGTAAAAGAATGGTATACTAGACCTGGAAGGGACTCCCTTCCTGCTACAGTCCTATCACAGGACCATTCTCTTGCATGCATCCTACCTGATGGACAAGATTTGCCTATGTTGATGGCATTAAAACTTGTGTCTTATCGCCCCTAAAGTCTTTGTGGATTGGGAACTTCCTCTGGCTTGAGGATTATTATAATTTTTGCTACCTGTATCTTAATTTTTTATTATCTCTAAGTTGTTGTTATCCTCTGTTGCTATTGTGGAATCTGGTTACAGTGCTCCAGCTTTCTCGCACAGGGACCATTGCGGAAGATTAAAAGCATATAGATTGTAAGGCGAGAATCCTGGAGGGGTGGAGTGTGGGGAAGTTGGGGTTCCTATGGCCAGGATCCTAACTGAACTTAAACCACCTGATGATGTAACTGGTCTGTTGCTAGGCTACCACTTCCACACCTTTAGGCAGTAAGCTATTATTGTGGTATATAGAGAGCTCGGCCCAGTGCTCTGTGTGGAGGCAGAGATGCTGGTGCCCGACCTACTGCTAGGAGAACAAGCCGGGTAATAAACCCTTTCATCCCAAAGAACGTTCTGCTGTCAATTTCTTTGGTCCCATTGAATCCATAGCGAACTTGCCCGGGGCTGAAACCCCTTGGCAAGACAAAGGGATCATGAGAAGATAGCAGGGGTCTACTGAAGAGACATCCATGATACCTAGACCCCCAAACTGCTCTGACCTCTCAGTGTGGGAGGCAGTGGTCTTGTTGGAAATAAGGGTTAACAGCCACTTCCTTTCCTTTCATTACTTTAAAAATAAGCACTATTTTTAAGCCTTCCTCAGAGCCAGATCACAGGTATGCATTGACGTCAAAGGTTCTCATGGAAATCCCCGATCAATGTAATTAAATAAAAAAACAGCCGTGGCAAGCCCACCCACTGAATGAGAAAGACAGCGAGGGCAGGCACAATTGTCTTCTGGATAATTATTTGCAGACATCATTACATTAATAAATTCCCCTCTGAAGCTGCAATGAAGTCACTTCTCCCTTTTGGCAAGATGTTTAACTGCTGCACAAAAATAGCTGTAATCAGACCAAGATTAGAACAGAGGGAGGCTTACTTTGTGTGTTTCCTCCTGTAGTTTTGAACAAGTGTATATGGTACTAAGCAAGCAGGTTTCCCAACAGTCCCATGTATACAGTCCCTCAGGAGTCCTCATTCATTGACATATTTATTAGATGTGCAGTGGAAAGTCTCCCTTTGCCCCATTTTTGAATCTTTTGTGTTTTTATCAAAGACAGAATGAAATACCCTCTCTGTATGTTGACACTGAAAGTGTGTGTGGGGGGTAACTCAAAATACCCTACTGAGATGTAATTCATTGCAGGTTGTTTTATGGGGGAGGGAAAAGAAAGGGATTGAGAAGAAAAGATTTTTTTTTTCAAAAAAGGATTTTGTGGCTTTTGGCCTTGTTAATAATTTATGTGGAAAAATAATGTTTTCTTGTGTGTTTAATCTTGTGCCAAGGCAGCTGCTGGTGCAGTAGCGTTCTGCAACAAATTAGAGGGCAGTTAAAGTGAAATTTTCCACCATCAAGAACAAAGCAAGGCCAGTTAGCATGAGGACAGCTTGTTCTAGTTGCTAATGTGCTTAAAAACTTGCTGCACATAATTTGAAACAGCTTTTGTGTGAGGATGCCATGGCTCTGGTTTCCGAGGTCTAGTTCTAATTCTAAATCAAATGGAAGCAGCTGAATTAGAAAATGACAAGTCTGCCCTGACATCGTCTGCCCTGGCTACAAAGATAATTTTTTTCATCATTGCTATTGATATGAAAGTTAATTCCCCTCAATATTAAAATATTTAATGCATGACAGCTGTCTGAAATATGAAGCCTGCAGTCCCTATTTATCTGAGGAGGGCTCTCAATAACTGTGTGGCAGCTCTAACACACTTACAAATTATTTACAGATGTATTACCTTTGCTGGTAAGGAAGCAGATGTTAAAAAGATTCAGGGCCTCCTTAAAAGTTGATCTGAATCTCAGGAGTTTTAATCAATGTAGCTTTTTATTTCATTGGCTTGGAATTAAATGGGATTCCTTGGTTGAAATGCATTGGAAAAGAGCATGCTGTAGTCCAAATACCTTTCAGTGCCTAGAATTTAAGACTTTTCACTTATAACTCAGATAGGCTGTAGAGAATTAAATATAGATGGGAGAGAAATAGGAGAAGGTAGATTTTCAGTTGGAGTTTTTGCCTACTTAAACACAGGCTGGGCACAGTTGTAGTGGTGAGAGGATTCAGACCCTGTATGAACAAGGAATGAGGATCCAGCTCCTAAATTCACATTCATCAGGCTGAATATTAAGTTCTTCTTAAAGGCCAAGTGCACTGCCAGCACCCTAGCTAATGGGATTTTAAATGCTATAGTTGTAGCTACGCAAGAAAATACTAATGAAGGACATTAAGGTCCAAAGAAGGCCTTGAAGAAATTTCAAGAGGACCGAATTTCTTGGGAGACTGTATACACTTGAATAAAAATGAGAGGACTTTGGCTAAAATAAAATAATGGAATTATATTCAAAGGAAGCTTAAGAAACCTACTTTAATCCACCTGTGGTTGGAAAATTAGATGTTTTTGTCTGCCTAATGTCAAATATGTGTTTCTCTGGATTTGTTTTCTTTTTGAAAAAATGCAGACTGCCAAATATTTCATATTTATAAACATTTATTTATCTCTAGTTGAACTGAATGAGAAGTGGAGTAGAAAAAGTGTGGCTAGGACCTCAACACAGGAAACATGAGCAGCTGCTTACTTGGTGAAGAGCTAGTGTGTATGATTGCACAGGTTTTACACTGCATGACTTGAGGGTATTGTTCCATGTGTAGTCTTTGTGAACGGTATCAAAGAGTTCTATAGTTGTACAATTTGTATGGCCACCTACGGTCATACCTGAATTGGTGTGAATTTTATAAAGGATGAGATTTAAATAGTTCATACCAGGGATAGCATCAGTGAAGACTCATACTTTAGTTTGCTAATACATTAACTTCTCCATACATTTTTGGTAAAAGAGACATTGTTTCTATCAGAAATCAGGATGCTAAAAGAAAGGAAAGATCAGTTTTAATGGTGAAACATAAGGGGTGTTTAGCTTAAGAAGAAACATACTATAGTATCTTAAAGAACATTGAGGACCTTGGTTGAAAAGATACAGAAAGGAGGAAGAAAAGCTTGGCAATATTTCAGAATTTTTCACAGGACTATCCTAATTGAAAGAACAAGTATTAATTTAAAATTTCCAATTATTTTTTCCTCCAGATTAGTAGGAGGAGCCTGCTGAAGTATTTTAAAATAATTTCTCCTTTTGTCCACTCCTACAAAAGCTAATCAGTCTTCCCAAGATCAGCATTTCAACAAATACTTATTGGGCACTTCTCACTGGAGAGATGTGACAGAATGCAGTGGCACATGTCACAGTTCCTGACCTTCTCTTGCTGACATTTAAGTAAAGAGACATATGGTAGGCTGAGCATATTAACATCATCATAAACAGTCTGGAGGATTTAAATTTAGAGACCACATATAGTCCTCGGGAAAGATGAAGAAAAATTTTCTGATGAAGGTGTTGTATTAGAGGGTCCTCAGTGGGACTGTAATGGACTAGAACTGTAATCCAGGGCTCTAAAAGTCCCAGGAATAGTAAGAATTTAGGTGAGCTGAAAAATGTTCTAATATCTTAAAATTAAGGTTAGAATTCCACTTGATTGGCTTATGCTTTTATGTTAGCTCTTCTTGTTACCTTTAGGAGAGAAGTAGGTTTAAAAAAATAAGATGTTTGTAATGACAGGGGCTAAAGGTAATATTGGGATAAGAAATATTTTTGTGATCTAACCTGAATTGTTCATTTCTTCTTAGAAAGATGTAGTTATGTCTTTTCCAACCACACTCATGTTGAATCCTTAGCCACCTGAACTTCATCATCATCATTCTGAGCAATTTTTAGTTCTTTTGATTTATTTTGCTCGATCCTGTTGAAGCCCTTTGGGTGCTTTGTAGAACATCCCTACTGAGGGATGTGGGAGGTGGGGTAGCTATTTACCAACTCCTGTCACTCATGAGTTACTCTAGGGAGTAACTTCCTGGGACTTGCTGAGCCAGTGGGACATGCTTCAGTGGCCTGATGATGCCTTCAGGAAGAGAGATGTGGAAGCCACTGGCTTGTAAGGGAAGTATCTACAGGTGCTCTCTGGAGAAATGATGGGATGATAGGATATGGGCAAGGCAACAGAATCAGCTAGGGTGTAATCTTTATAAAAAAGAAAAGAAAGAATAAGATCCTGTGGTCAATGTGGAGTTGGAGTAAGTTTCTTTACTATTGGACTTCTCAGTAGTTTTATTATTTGTTATAATTATAAAAGGGAATAGATTTTATTGATATGAACATAGAACATATTTGTTTTTGAGAAGCATCTGGCAAGATGAATACATGGAACATATTTTAAATATCTCATTCCTACATGTACACAGTGTCTTTATGTTCAGATCACACTCCTAGACCCTAGATGGGAAGAAGGAGCTGTAGAAGTAAGTCTGACTTGAATTTTGCCTTTAGGGTTCTTATGACCCATTAAGGAGGATAAAATATGTGTTACAACAATCGTTATATAAATTAGTAAGGGATGGAAGGAATATGAGAGATTAAGGAAAGTTACTTCTAGCTGGGACATAAGCCTTCCTGGATGAAGTGGCATTGACCTGGACCTTGAATTTAGGGTGGCATTTGGGAGTTTTAAGAGAGAGGATGCTATCACTTATTCTGGACTAAGGAAGCGGCAAAGCAAATACATGGAGGGTGCTTTTAATGAAGAACAGTGTTGAAAAAGTCCTTTTATCGATGCTTTTAATGTTTACAAAAAGTAGGCTAGAAGGCATGAACAAAACATGTAAAACCTCTCAGTAGTAAACTATATTACTAAGGTTTTGAAAGACCTTTCCATATTGATGTACAACCTTGTGCTTTTGGTTTGGTGAATCTAGAAAATAGTTCAAAATGTAATGAAACTTTCTGGTATTCTCTAAGCAGCTCCTGTGGGATCTCTTACTACTCTTCCTTACATCTGGACTTGTTATAGCCTCTGTCCCAACCCTGCAGAGAACTTCTCTCTGAAGGAAACTACCAGTTCCAGGAGCTATGGCATTCTAGGATCCATCAATTTAACTCAAAAACTCAAAAACATTGTTTCACTCCTTCAACCTAAACAGGCTCTTTCAAATACTTAGGTGACTGCAATGAAAGACCAAGGTGATTAGTTCAGTTCCCATGTCAGCCAGAGTATGAATGACTGATTGCAGTGAAACTGCTCCTGGTGAAATAACTCAAAGCACATGTAATTATACTGTTAAAATATATACTGAAAATTTCAATGAAAAACTTTAATAAGACTGCTTTTCATTTTTAAATATTGCTTTCTAGTCCTTATCTAGATGTATACAAATTTTTCTTATTACCATAAAGTGATTCCAAATTTATATTCTTATTTATTAATGTGCTTATTTTTGATATTTCTCCATATTCTTAATTTTTATAGAAGCGTCTATTTAAAAATAATAATTTTATTTTTTTGCAAAAATTATAAGTGTTCATTATAAAAACGTCAATTAAAACCCAAACTAGAAAAAGAAAGTAAAAAAAACACTTAAAATTCCACACCCCAAAATAACTATCATTAACATTTGTTATACATCATTCTAGACATAGTGTTATTATGTTCATCAAGAAAGGCATGTAAAATGAAGTTGAGGTTATTGCTGAACTTTAGATAAATCTCCTTTATCAGAAATACGGGGCTTCCTAATGTGTCCCTTTAAAGTTTCTCAGTACACATAGATTATAAAAGATCAAAGTCTTCTCTTTTAAGCTATGTGTTCCAACTTTGTGCCTTTAAAGAAGAGAAAATTGGACTTCCCATTTCCCCTATCCATTTTTATCTTTGTATTATCAGATTATTTTAATGTCATCAAGTTATATTTGTATTCTGTTCCATAACTATAATTTTTATAGTCTTTAGCGCTTTCTTTTAACTCACCTCCAGGTTAATTGGATAAAGGGCTCTTGAGTTTTATATACTTAAGCTCTTTAATACTTTAGAAAAGAGCTTTTACTAATAGAACTTCCTTGATGATACTTCTGTATCTATGCTGTCCAATATAGAAACTACTAGCCACATGTGACTGAACACTTGAAATATGGCTAGTGTGACTAAGGAACTGAATTTTAAGTTTAATTTAATTTTAATAGCTACATGTAGCTAGTGGCTACCATATAGGATAACAACTCTGTTGGTCTTTAATGCTTTAGCATACCTTCATATGTTTTTTTTTTAATTTTTTATACAATTTTTTATTAAGGTACTATTGATATACACTCTCATGAAGGTTTCACATGAAAAACAATGTGGTTACTACATTCACCCATGTTATTGAGTCCCCCCCCCATACGCCATTGCAGCCACTGCCCATCAGTGTAGTAAGATGCCACAGAGTCACTACTTGTCTTCTCTGTGCTACACTGTCTTCCCCATAATCCCCCCACACCATGTGTACTAATCATAATACCCCTCAATCCCCTTCTCCCTCCCTCCCCACCCATCCTCCCCCACCCCTCCCCTTTGGTAACTGCTAGTCCCTCTTTGGAGTTTGTGAGTCTGCTGCTGTTTTGTTTCTTTAACTATGCTTTGTTGTTATACTCCACAAATGAGGAATATCATTTGGTACTTGTCTTTCTCTGCCTGGCTAACTTCCCTGAGCATAATACCCTCCAGTTACATCCACGTTGTTGCAAAGGGTAGGATTTGTTTCTTTCTTATGGCTGAATAGTAGTCTACTGTGTATATGTACCACATCTTCTTTATCCATTCATCTACTGATGGACACTTCAGTTGCTTCCATATCTTGGCTATTGTAAATACTGCTGCAGTACACATAGGGGTGCATATGTATTTTTGAATCTGAGAACTTATATCCTTTGGGTAAATTCCTAGGAGTGGAATTCCTGGGTCAAACGGTATTTCTATTTTCAGTTTTTTGAGGAACCTCCATATCGCTTTCTATAATGGTTGAACTAGTTTACATTCCCACCAGCAGTGTAGGAGAGTTCCCCTTTCTCCACATCCTCGCAAGCATTTGTTGTTTGTCTTTTGGATGTCGGCCATCCTAACTGGTGTGAGGTGATATCTCATTGTGGTTTTTATTTGCATTTCCCTGATGATTAGCAATGTGGAGCATCTTTTCATGTGTCTGTTGGCCATCCGAATTTCTTCTTTGGAGAAGTGTCTGTTCATATCCTCTTCCCATTTTTTAATTGGGTTGCTTTTTGGGTGTTGAGGCGTGTGAGTTCTTTGTATATATTGGATGTCAACTCCTTGTCGGATATGTCGTTTACAAATATATTCTCCCATACTGTAGGATGCCTTTTTGTTCTGTTGATGGTGTCCTTTGCTGTACAGAAGCTTTTTAGCTTGGTGTAGTCCTATTTGTTCATTTTTGCTTTTGTTTCCCTTGCCTGAGGAGATGCATTCAGGAAAAAGTTGCTCATGTTTATATTCAGGAGATTTTTGCCTATGTTATCTTCTAAGAGTTTTATGGTTTCATGACTTACATTCAGGTCTTTGACCCATTTTGAGTTTACTTTTGTGTATGGGGTTGGACAATAATCCAGTTTCATTCTCTTGCATGTAGCTGTCCAGTTTTACCAACACCAGTGGCTGAAGAGGCTCTCATTTACCCATTGTATGTCCATGGCTCCTTTATCATATATTAATTGACCATATATGCTTGGGTTTATATCTGGGCTCTCTAGTCTGTTCCATTGGTCTATGGTTCTGTTCTTCTGCCAGTACCAAATTGTCTTGATTACTGTGGCTTTGTAGTAGAGCTTGAAGTCAGGGAGTGTAATCCCCCCAGCTTTATTCTTCCTTCTCAGGATTGCTTTGGCTATTCAGGGTCTTTGTGGTTACATATGAATTTTAGAACTATTTGCTCTAGTTCATTTAAGAATGCTGTTGGTATTTTGATAGGGATTCCATTGAATCTGTAGATTGCTTTAGACAGGATGGCCATTTTGACAATATTAATTCTTCCCATCTATGATCATGGGATGAATTTCCATTTATTGGTATCTTCTTTAATTTCTCTCATGAGTGTCTTTTAATTTTCAAGGTATAGGTCTTTCACTTCCTTCATTAGGTTTATTCCTAGGTATTTTATTCTTTTTGATGCAATTGTGAATGGAATTGTTTTCCTGATTTCTCTTTCTGCTAGTTCATCGTTAGTGTATAGGATTGCAACAGATTTCTGTGTATTAATTTTGTATCCTGCAACTTTGTTGAATTCAGATATTAGTTGAAGTATATTTGGAGTGGAGTCTTTAGGGTTTTTTATGTACACTATCATGTCATCTGCAAACAGTGACAGTTTAACTTGTTCATTACCAATCTGGATGCCTTTTATTTTTTTGTGTTGTCTTATTGCCATGGCTAGGACCTCCAGAACTATGTTGAATAAAAGTGGTGAAAGTGGTCATCCTTGTCTTGTTCCCAATCTTAAAGGAAAAGCTTTCAGCTTCTTGCTGTTAAGTATGATATTGGCTGTGGGTTTGTCATATATGGCCTTTATTATGTTGAGGTACTTGCCTTCTATACCCATTTTGTTGAGAGTTTTTATCATGAATGGAGTGTGAGGGGCAGAGGCTGCCTACAGCTCTTATAACAGGCAGGATCCATAATATTTTCAACTATTTTCCATATTTACCAACTAATACTAATAACAAGGTTTTGTGTCCATGTAAATATGTCAACATGGAAAGTTCATTGTATCTTCAAGATAGTTGGTAATTATCCCAGTTTCACAAAGAGAATTTTAGAGAGTTTAACTAATTTTTCTAGTGTTACACAGACAGTAAATAGCAGAAACAGGACATTGTTTCTTCTCCCAATCCAGCTACTTAATTCTTTTTCGTATCAAAAGTTCTTTCCTAAAAATGAAATCTTGTGTAGAAATCTAAACTTAAACTATTTAAAATTTCTTTTAATACTATAAATATATTTGAAATTTCAAAATTAAAACATTAACTATTAAAAGCCAGTCCATGAGGATAATGAGGCTGTTTTAATCAATACCAAAATTTGAAACCTGAGCTTGGGACTAACAGTTACAGTTTTGCATTACTCAGCATCCAACTTGTTTCTGTCTGATTTGGTTCACCCTATCATGGTATACATGACTCATGCAGTTGCAGTGGTGACTGTTTTTTTAATCGCATGCATTCAGCTCAGGACATTCCTCAAACTATCCAAAACCTGACAAGAAGAACAGAAAGAAACATTTAAAAAAGTTTGGTTATACATTTGAGTCATAACCACATGTAGTAAGTGCTTGCGTTTCTTAACTTCAGTAGAAAGGCCAGTCCCAAACTTATAGTCAACATCAAAGCTATGTGTAGCATGATATATGTCACTTGTTCAGTTATAATTGAGTAAGTGATTACAGAGCTATGCCAAAGGCTTGAGCCAAATAGACATCTGTGAGCCTTTCCTGATACATGACTGAGCAGAACAGCCTGTGATGTATTGGTATTTACCTGAATGCTTTTACATGAGTGAATTTTTTAAAAGGTGGGTGTAAACCTTTTATTTTTATAATTAATGATACATTTATAATAAGTTCACAAACTGTGTACAGCTAGGGAAGCTTTCTTCTGACATGTATAAACAAAAAAATCGACTAACCTGGAAGTATGAGTTAAATTTTTATGATCTTTAGTGTCATGTGAGCTGATAATTACATATTAAATTCTGCATTGTTTTTCTTAACAAAGTTTAAATTATTGAAATATGCTTGAAAATCCATTTGAACTAAAAAACATGGTTGAATATGGTTTTATATACTTTGTAGCCTCATTGTCAAGCCTTAAAGGCCTTGATAGCTGCAAATATTTATGTCTGTGTAGATCTATCTAAAAACATTGCCCCAAGCTTTCAGATTTTGCTCCTAAACTCATGATTCATGTTCTTCCTTTTATGGCCAAGGTAAAAAAGGTAGTCCACTTGGACCTGCTTGGTCTGACCTGGCAAAGAGTTAGAGAGGATCACTCTTCCCGGTTTCAGGTCTTGTAATCCTTGGAGCAAGGGGTGCATGAGTATGTATGTGTGCACGTGCCTACAAAATGATCTAGGCTGGTTATATTGCATATTAATAAAAATTCTGTGTGAGAGCCTTAGCTGGTTAGCTCTTGCTGAAAGGAGCATCCACATTTTTTCCACCAGCATGAATCAACTTTTGGTAGCTCTGAAAAGGAATTTTAGAGGTGGACATTACCTTCCTCTGGCTTTATCTTTTGTTGAAATTCCAAAATTCTGTGGTTCCTCATCTTATTTCTAGTCTGCAGCTATTTCTTACCTCCTTTACTAAAGTAGGACAACTGCACACAATCAGAGAGAACATGGACATGTGCCTAGATGTGCAGAAAACAAATCACACAGTCTGTTTTCATGTATGCATGTAAGCAGGCTTGCTCTTCTAAGTTTAGACACAGCCCAAGTATTGGTCCAGATTATGAAGTCCTCTTTCAAAGTATGGAAAGAGTAATTTATAGAGGTTGGGTACCCAAAGAGAGTTATTTAATATCCCTTAAAGCTATATCTGATGTGCAATCTGAGATGTGGGATAGATTCATTCACTGAATGATTGACAGTAGGGACCTTGGAGGATTGGAGTCCACCATCTTTATCTGACAGAGAGGGAAGCAGGACCAGAGAGGAGCAATGGATTTTGTAAGGCCGTAAGCCAAGTGAGTGCCAGCTCACCTCTCACTTATTAAATGCTTATTATTCAGCCAGACATTTTCCTTGACTCTGTAAAGTAGACATTGTCCCTGCCCCAAGGTACTGACTAAATAGTGTGGGAGCAGGCACTTGAAGAGAAATTTCAGTAGAGAGTGTTAAGGATGAAATAGAATTTCCTAAAATCATTTTGTCACTTTGTTAAATCTCCAAAGGATCTACTTTTTAACTACTTCTGAATCTATAATCACTTGCCAACATTTGTATGCATGATTATTTTATTACTCGGAAAACCCCTTTAAGGTAGACACTATTATTTGTCCCATTTTATGGATAAGTAAACTGGGACTAAGAAAAGTAAGCTACTTGTCTGCAACTGCTTGTTTAACATCCTGAAATAAAAGCCTGTGGCTAGTTTAAATCACCCTCCACCCCTGCTAAAAAAAACAAAGTACTGTCAAAAGAATGAGAAGGCAAACCACAGACTAAGAGAAAGTATTTACAAAAGATACATCTGATAAAGGACTGTTAACTCAACACACACCAAGGACTCATAAAACTCAACAATAAGAAAATAAACAATTTGATTAAAAACTGGACAAAATATCTTAACAGTCACCTTACCAAGGAGGATATACAGATGGCAAATAAACATATGAAAATATGCTCAATATCATGTTATTACAGAATTGCAGATTAAACAATGAGATACTTCTACACACTATTAGAATGTCAAGATCCAAAAAGACTGACACCACCTAATGCTGGTGAAGATGTGGAGCAACAGGAACTCATTAATTGCTAGTGGGAATGCAGAATAGTCAGCCAGTTTGTAAGTAGTTTGACAGTTTCTTAAAAAAGTAAACATATTCTTACCATACCATCCAGCAGTTGTGCTCCTTGTTATCTACCAAAAGTAGTTCAAAACTTATATCCACACAGAAACCTGCACATCAATGTTTATAGCAGCTTTATTCATAATTGCCAAAACTTGGAAGAAACCAAGATGTCCTTCAGTAGGTGAATTGGTAAATCAGTGGTGGTACATCCAAACAATGGAATATTATTCAGCACTAAAAAGAAGTGATTATCAAGCTATGAAAAGACACTGAAGAATCTTAAATGCATTATGACTAAGTGATAGAAGTCAATCTGAAAAGGCTACATACTATATGGCTTGAACTATATGACATTTTGGAAAAGGTAAATTTATGGAGACATTAAAAACACCACTGGTTGTCAGGGGCTTAGGGGGAAGGAGGAATGAATAGAAAAAAAAGAATTTTTAAGGGATTTAATCTACTCTTTATGATATTATATATGGATGCATGTCATTGTACATTTGGCCAAACCCATAGGATGTACAACAGTAAAAGGGAACTTTAAACTGTGGACTATGGGTGATAATGATGTGTCAATATAGGCTCATCAGTTATAACACATGTACCATAGGGGTGCAGGATTTTGATGGTGGGGGAGTCCGTGTGTGTAGGGCATATGGGAACTCTGGTACTTTCCATTCAGTTTTGCTGTAAACTTAAAACTGCTCTAAAAAATAAAGTCTAATTTTAAAAAATTACTGTTAGCTCATTTGTCCTGATTCATCAAGATTTGTTGAGGAGGTTCGCTTAGCAAGTGATTGGCCCCAGGTCCAGTGTTTTCTTTTGATCTACATTGGGAGGTAATGTTTTATTGGGTAGCACTCTACATAACCCTTGGATCTTCTAATCGCCCCATTATTTTCAACTCTTAAACATCTTTCAGTGGATATTAGGAGAAGAAACTAAGGGGAAAGAATCCTTAGCCAAGAAGAAAAAGTTACATACCTTAAACATTTTTTTACTTTGTAAACTCTCACTATATTAAAATTCCTCATTTGAAATGTGTTGTTAATGGCCTTTTTCCTCCCCCAGTTGAGGGTGGGCAGATTATTACCAGGTCACACTGACTTTGAACAGGGCATACATTATGGGAAGGCCGCATTGAGTTTATTATTAATCCTGTATACAACAGAAAAAAATGCAAACAAAATCCTCTACACAACTCGGCCCCTTTATTTCCTGTTTGCATTAGTGTTTGTTGCGGTACCCCACTGCCTGGCCTGATGTCAACGGCAAGTGCTCAGCCCCTTCTTTAAATTTTACACTGTAACCATAAATTGCTTTCCATTTATAAATAAAATAAAATGTGGGATATGATGGAGCTCAAGAGAGTGCACTGTCTGAAACTCTTGGATCTCATTCTCAGCACAGATGCGCCAAAGCTGTTTGGCAGAGTATAAATTGAACTGGATGTTAGGGCTGTTCACAGCCCTCTGGGGACAGGTGGCTGGGTACTTGGCTGAAATCATCTCAGAGCATTAGAAAACGGCAATTGCCTGAGACTTTTCATGTTTTTTCCTGAAGCATTACTCTCTTACTGGTTTTCCAGTATAACCACTAGGGCTGATTTGAAATAGCCAAGAGTATTACTGATTGAAAAAAAAAATTTAGAAAGCATCATCTTCTCTATAGAGACAGATGTAAATAGAAAGCAAAATTTATTTCTCCTTAAGTATACTCTTCCAATTTTATTCATTTTGTAAATACTAAAAGGTTCATGAATATTAAATTGTGGATGTGCTGCTTCTTTCTGTGTTAGTGGTGTTTCCATGGAGTTCGAGCAGGACACACACCCTTGTGAGTTAGTGCCGGTCGGCTACTGAACAAGAATGGTGTGGAAGCGACTTGGAGTCTTGTGTCCTGGAAAGTATAGTAGTGCCTGGACACCCAAGGTGACATCTCCAGCTCTGCTACTAACTAGCATTCTCAACTGAGCAGGACACTTAAGTTTCCCAGCCTCTGATGCCTCCTTTTTGACATTTTGGAAGAAAGGAAGCTTGAGCAGGATTAGCCTAAGGTCACCAAGTTCCTCCTGGTTCTGGCATTTTATGGCTGTGTGAGAAGGAACTGGGATCCTGGGGCTCAACTTCGGACGTCCTCCTTTGAACAGTCTTCCCTAGGCTTCTCTGTCAACTTAGCAGAGGGGGTCTCCAAGAGCTATTGAGTCTCTTCTGTCTGCCCCCCACCATAGAACAAACAGACCACATGATAATCCTGACTTTGCAGCCCTGTGTGGGTTGACATGTTGTAGTTTAAAAAGCATTTCCACGTATATGATCCTCTCAAAAATCCTCTGAGGTGGGTACTGTTCTTGTCCAGAGTTCACAAGTGAGGAAACTATTTCAGGGAGAAAAAGCATGCTTGCCTCTACTGATCATCCCAGGCAGTCATAGGCTGGCAGTTAAGTACGGCTTTGGGAGTAGAAAAGAACTGGATTTGCATCATGACTTTGCCATTTATTCTGTCTGTAGTCTTGGGCAAAATTACTTAATCTCAGTTTATGCATTTATATAGAGAAGATTATAATACTCAACGGAATGTTTAATGTAATGTGTGTGGTGGTGGGGGGACAAAAGAATGTTTCTATATAGTATATGAAAAATGAAAAATTACAGTGATAGCTGTAATTACTATTTATTACTAAGAGGAGGCTCCAGGTCTTCTGATTCATGACTTTTCTACTATACCTAGCATCTATGAGTAACAGAGACAGTTTTATGATAATGATAACATTAATGTCTGAGATTGATTTCTCTAAAAAGTGTCAATTTATGGCCAAGAAGGTCCTTTGTGTATGAGAACTTGCTGGGAGGGATCAGCTGCTACTGAATGGAATGAAAATGGGTCATAGTTCAGCCTAGAACTGGAATCTTTTTCACACCTCTCAAGGAAAACAAAAGCAAAAGCCAACCAACCAACCTCCAGTTTTTAAAAAAATTGTTCTTATAAAAATAGTATACTTATTTTAAATGATTTTGAAATAATAGTGTAAATAAGGAAGAAATTAACAAAACATATCACACATGCTTCTATCCCTTATAAACAAATACTGCTCACCCAGTGGTATAATTTGTTTTCTTTGCAGGGAATTATTGTCATTTTTGCTGGGCACAGTTACTATCAGCTGTATAATTCAAGTATCCTAAAACATGGGCTTCATCTTCTACTAATCCTAATTATTAGTGATGGTTTCAGGGGCTTGAGGGAACGAAAGGGAGTGGGAACACACAGTCCTGGATGGCTAACTTGGCAGTTCTTTTCAGGGCTTAAACTTTCTTTCAGACTGCAAAGTAAAAACCACAGTGTTGGAAAATGAGTCAGGTCTTGGAGTTGGTAACCTGGTTCCAGTCCATTACTAATACTCTGTAACCATAGAGAGGAAACATTTTCTTTGAGCCTCAGTTTTCCAATCTAAAAATCACAAAATTGGGTCTTGGACTTCCTTAAGACTGAGTCTTAATTCTGAAAGTCTCCTGATGCGTGACTCCAAAAAATAGTTCTTACAACATCACAGATCTGTTTAGAGTTCACTTAATGCTGTAGCTGCCTCCCGCTGTTCTCCGTAAGTCCTAGCTACCAAAGGCAACCTCATGTTCACTATGTCATTTTGCTATTGTCACAAAATATGCTGCATGAAAACTGTGCCAAATTCAGTGACTAAAACTACAAGTATTTATTCGTACAGATCTGCAGGTTGAATGAGGGTTGACTGAAAGAAGCTGATCTTGGCTGGGTGGCTTTTTTGCTCTTGGCTGAACTCACTTGTGTATGTCTGGGGCTCAGTTGGCTGAGGGAAGCTGTGCTCAGCTGGCCAGTTAGACCCTGCTCCCCAAGTCTCTCATCCTCTTGCTGTTGCCAGCTGACTAGCAGTGGGGTGTAACAACAGAAGTACAAGAGAGGAGGTCACCCAGGCAAGGGCTTTTCAAGCCTATGGTCACTACACACTTGCTTATGTTCCTTGGCAAAGCATGACACATGGTCAGCTGAAAACCAAAGGGTAATGAAAAAATACCCTGCCTCTTCAGTAGGATAAATTGCAAAATCACATGGTAGAAGAGGGGATACAGAGATGGCTGAAGCATTGGGCCACTGGTGCGGTCTACTAGCTACCATCCTCCTCTTGGAAATGTGAAGGTGCACTGTCAGCTTCCACACAGATTTTCACTGGTTGGTCTCCGGAAGAGATTTTCTGGAAAATCTGCACCTAGCTTCCTTGAGACTTATTTTTCCTGCTAATCAGGTATCCAGGATTGCATAGATCAGTGCTATTCAGAGTGTTCAAAAGTTGGCAGAATTAGCAACACCTGGGAGCTTTGTTGGAATGAATTCTTGGGCCCCATATCAGACCTATTGAATCAAACTCTGGGGATGGTCCCAGGAACCTGCAATATGGCAGGCTTCCTGGGTAATTCTTACACTTACTAAAGTTTGAGAAACATTGAAATAGATCAGATCTTTGCCAGGGTGTTCCTAGTAACTTCATCCATGTGTCATCTTGCCTTCTCTTTATTAAACTGCCATCATTCATTACCTGACCATGCCGTTGGAGGTTTCAGGCTGACAATATCCTAACATAGCAACCTTCTTTACTAGACTTGGGGCCAAAATGGGCTCCTTTTCTACCCCACCCAGAGTCTGGATTTCTAGACTAGCCTGTGTGGAAAACTACAGACCAGACTACTAGCCAGCTAGTACACTGAGGCTTCATGTTAAGCACAGAAAACAAGCATAAGAGGCCACAGGAATATGCAAATCTTAACTTCTAATTCTGATCAGTGGGCACCTGTGTGCCAGTAGATGTCACATTTGTGCTCTCTCACTATTTACATGAATCATTAGACTTCATAGCTAGAGATGAAGAGGGTAAAAGACTGTTCAATACTTCTAAGAGAGTGAAATTCATATTTTATGTGGTTGTAAAATTACTGGAGAGGTAGAAAAGTAGTGTTCGCCTTTGTCAGGGGAGGTCCTGTCTGGGACTGTGTCACTCTTTTTAATAGTTTCACCACTCTCCTGAGATGAGAGGTTTCACATCTTGTTTCCATTTAGCAATTAATATAATTTATTTTATAGTGAAAATATAATACAAAATGTAATATGTGGTATAATGCTATGTAAAGAAAGATACCACTTCCTCTTTCTCATCCCATTTTGAGATAGGAGAACTGAGTTTATGTGGTTTAGTATCAGCACTTCAATCCCTAAGACAAAAATATTTAAAGTGTCATAACTCAAGACAACTGTATGTTAACTGTATGCATTATGTCATGGGGAAATAAACAAAGGGAAATAAAGGGAAAAGTAAGTAATTGCTCACATGATGGAGGAAGATATTATCCTGCCAATTCCTTCCTGGAACTGTAGGCATCATGTCCTGTGTTTGTGATAAAGCACAGGGAGTCATTGCTAACAATGAATAACATTATTGGGATGACAGCAGTTTAGGTGTGAAAGAAATTTGAGTTCTGACAAACCAGGCAGATACACAATACGAAAAATATATAATGCATCACCGCGGCCAGTTGTGTCTGTGGCTGGTGAGATACCAATACTGACTGAGGGGCTCATCAGCTCATTTGACTGTGTCTCATGGTTTAAATCTCTAAAGGGTGGAGGGTGGTGAAAAGAGCTAGTCTGCTCTGATTGGTGATGCAAAGGAGGGTGGGAGGTTGGTCTGCTTCTCATGTATATGTAAGGAATGAGCTTCTCTGAGTTTGCACTGACTTTATTATCACAAATAATAAAATGGTTGAATTCTAAAAGAGGAGAGGGAATGTAAAAGCCTTTAAAGCTTCAAAAGTTAACACACAGTCAGTTGCAGATACCTTTGCCAGTGTTGCAATCACCGTTTATTTAATCCTTTATGGAAGAAAAGTCGGAGCCACACTTGATTCCTCCCTTTTCTCTCACACCCAAATCCATGAGACCTGCCAACTTCCCTTCCTCAATGTTTCTAGAATACTTCCTTTTCTTTTCGTTCTTGCTTTCTCTGCCTTAGGCACCCTTAGTCTAATCCTTGTTCACTTTGTCCTTTGCTGAAGCTACCTAGTTGGTCTCCCGTTTCCATATTGGGTGTCCTTCTTTGTGGTTACCATCAGTGATATTTTTACCTTTTGAATCATGAATTCTTCCATCATGTACCATTCATCAACATGACAATGTTCTCTAAAGAGAGTGATCAAGACGATATGTTGAGTTACAGGAAGAGCACACATGCACACGTGCACTACTAAAGGATTAAGAAATTAAGGTGTATTACCTTTTAATATAGGGAGTGACGCTGACATCTGTATTCTGTTCATGTGTCATGGTTGGAATTGAGGTAACAGAAAGAAAGAAGGAATTCCTCAAGACAGAGTGGTGGAAAGCAATGCCCTTGTGAATCTGCATAATTGGATTTACAGATTATGTCATCCAATTTTAATCAACTGAGATCCCAGAAAAGTGGGCAAGTGACTTACAAAGAAATAATAAGACAGTGGCAGAACTGGAACTTTGCTTTCTCTTGGTACAGTCTCTTCATCAACCACCTTGTGGGGCAAAAACAGTGCTGACCTGATTAGATCTGACAAAGAGTCAGCTAAAAAGGAATAGGAATTGTCAAGATTATCTGAATTGTTAACAAAAACCTCTCCCACAGGATAATCTATGCCTCAAGATATTAGCTAATAATTGTGGTAGATATATGTAAAATATACAAATTATGCTTGTATATGTAGTTTTGGGGGGGTGATGAAATGTACAATGAAAAGCTAGCTTACAGGGTAAATTTCAAGCTTCTCAATGTGGCATGCCAAACCATCATGTCCCAGCCTCTAGTTCCAGGCTATTTTATCTTCTGTGTACTCCTTCATCTCACTGGACTTCCCAGATGCTCTGAATTACTTCTAGTTTCCCAGACACTCCATGTTGTCTCATGTCTCCATGTCTGGGCCTTTCCCTCCACCTGAATACCCTTTCCTCATTCTTCTATCCAAGTGTGATGTTTCTTTTAAGACCCACAGTTCAGGGACTGTTCTGGTAGGACATTACTGCTCAATGTAGTGGTTTTCAAAACCTGGCCTGGGAGTTTAAAAAAAATTCCTGCCACTCAGGGTTTACCCCTAGAGAGTATTTCAAAAATTTCCCATGTGATTCCCATGTGCTTGATTTGATTGTAAAATCCATCACACTAATTCACAACAATCAGTTCATATGCTTGTCTGCCAGGTGTAAGCATCCAGAGGGCAAAAGCGATGATATTCTTTTCTGTATCCCCAGTGTTTAGGATATAACATGGCTCTTAGTGGACGCACCACAAATTACTGTTGGTCTAAATCAGTGGGTCTAAATCTTGGGTGCATATCAGAATCACTTGGGGGGTTTAAAAAGTGTTAAAGTCTGGCATTTTTTAAAAGCTCCCCATGATTTCAAAGTTGAGATCCAAAATGAACTTTCTTACTATTGATCTCAACCAATCAGTCAAACAATCAGCATTTTCAGTAACAATTCAAAGTTCAAGTCCCCACTCTGTACTAATTAACTGTGTGACTTTGGGCAAGTCACTTAACTTTTCTGGGTCTCTGTTTCCTTACCCTCAAAATATAGGAGTAGGACTAGAGGATTTTAAAAGACATTGCCAGCCCTATAATTTGATTGTTACTTATGTACTGCCATCTAGGAGTAAGATTTTTTTTTAACACATAAGTGGAATTTATCTTTCAATTACCATAAATTTTAGAAATTTCCTATTTTTGATATGAAAGTTTCTTTAAAATATATCACACTTCCCTCATTCCTTAAACAGAAAACAATGTAATTTGACTTTCTCTTAATGTCTTAGGATCATTAATATACAATTCTCTATTGCATTGTCTTCTTATATAGTATTAACTTTAAGTGCCATTGAAATATGCAGTTTATTTGCCCCAATATTAAATGGCTCCAGATTGCTATCATTTCCAATTCCCATGTGTGACTTGATATATTTTTTCTTACCAAATTCTTAATTGGTACTTCATACTGCTTCATTGTACACGCCCCCTCTTGCAGTCTTGCAGCTTCCAACTTGCTGACTATAAGGTGGCATGGGCTGGCAAGAGAGTCCTATGTCTAAAGTAATAGTGGTTATAGAAACATTTCATCACTAAACTAATGTGCAGGATGAGGGAGTTGAAGTAAGACTAAGGTACAAATATTATTGACTCTTGTATATTTCAGTATACTCATCTGTTAAATGGGTATAATAGTAGCATACATATCATGGGTTATGAAATACTGCTTGCAACATGGTAGGGTAATATCCAGCAGTACTAAACACTAACACAACAATCAATAATAATGCCTAATATTTATTAAAAGATCATTACAAAAACTATGCCAGGCACCATATATATATAGATCAACTCATTTAGTCCACTTCAGTCCCCGTGAGGTTTTTCTATTATTCCCATTTTACCTATTAGGAAACTGAAGAGTAGAGAGGTGAAGTACCTTTCCTCAGTTTGCATATGTTGGCTCACCCAAGTTACACATCTGGCCAGCCGTCACATGTGGGTGGGGGGGGTGCTTTTTCCACTACTCTGGCTTCAGCCAGAGTTCAGCAGAGATGGTGCACTTTCCTTGGTCTTTTATCTTCCTCAAGCCTGGCTGTTCTCTTTCCATGTGGGCGAGGCACCTGGAGAACAACACCTATAGTGATGTTCTAGTTGCCTTTTAAAAACTCAGAATTGTCATTTGACAGTGAGATGCTTAAGACAGGGTCTATGTTTAGTTATACCTCTAACCACAGGAGCTAGAAAATTGTCCAGTTCCTCGCAAATGTTCTGAGTGAAATGCAACTTTAAGTTAAAATCAGTTTCCATGTTTTTCCTTCTATGTTCTAAAAAATTATTGCAAGGCTTTTTAGTTTTGGGCATTGCAGGACATTGAAGGAAATTGGGATCCCAGAAATAAATCATGTGTCAGGAAACAAGGTCATTCACATTTTCCACCTTGGGATTCCACCTGCTGCACCTACAAGACAATTCACAATTCTGGGAGTAGGAAAAAAAAATCTCAAACAGGTGTTCTCTAGGCTTTGGCCTGAAACTTTAGCTGGGGGGAAGAAGTGAAGGGAGAGGGAAAAGAATGCAATTTATGAAGCCACTGTTCAAGAATGCACCATATGTTAGAAATGCTATGTAAAATGCCGCTTGAGCCCAAGATGTATGATGTAGAATAGTTCATGGCTGGACTTGAAGGACAGCACAGTATCGCTGACTATTTTGGCGGTTGTAAAGTCCTCCTGCTCTGTCAGGCCAGAGCCTGGAAAGATGATGACATTCTCTACCTGTTCTTTCAGTTGGAAAGCTGGAGGAACCAAACAAAAGGTGAGGAGCCAGAAGGATCCCACTTGCCCCTGTAGGGCATTGTGAGCAGGGATGAAGCAGGCAACTGGACTGTTAAGAAAGTGAACTTTGAGGAGGAATAGCCTCAGTTATTTTCTCTCTCTCCTTCCCCCACTTTCTCCTTCGGTCCCTCCCTCTTACTTTCTTCCCCAAAATAATTAAATGGAAAAGCTACTTGAGTGTAATGACAGGTTACATATTTAAACCCACAGAGTCAGGAACTGTAGAACTAGAAGTCCTTAGGGGGTCATTAACTTTGCCACTTTTATATCATTATAGTAAACTATTCATTTAATAGCCTCATTTGTAATCACAAATACCATGGGAAATTTTGCTATGCCAACCTTTGGCTTCAGTTTTCCTGACTTGGTGATTTTGAATGTTGTATCTTTCGGAAATGCAGTTTTCTAGCATTTAGCAGTCCAAATTACGGGCAGGTGAAATTATTTATTAGCCATATTCTTCTCAGCTCTATACCCTTCCGGATATAGAATAAAGTTGGCAAAGTCTAATGAGGGTACATCTATACAGATAAGATTAAATAACTCCAATTGTGCTGTTCCCGTTTGTTTTACTGATCTATGTAGTCCAATAAAGGCATATTTTTACCTAGAAGATAGTCATAGGGAGGCATGAATTAACCAGTGTTAAAGATTTTGTTTAGAGTTAGCCTCTAGAAGACTCTTCGGGTCCACTGGGCGCGCTAAAGCCCCTATGGAATGTGCCCTATTCTTTGTTTCTGGGACCTGCGCTCCTCAGTCTGACCGTGGGCTTGATCACGTGAATTGCTTTGACCAATGACTTACTTTAGCATAAGTGATACAAGCAGAGGCTCAAAAAGCACTTAAGATTTTCCACCTGTTTTCCTGAGAACCTGCCTGGGCTAGCATTCTGGATTTATAAAAGAGAGCCAGCCACCCGTGCCAAGGCCATCCTAGACAAACCTGTCCCCAGCGCACCCGCTGGCCGACTGCTGCACATGAGCGAGCCTGGCTGAGATCACCCAAACCTGGCCCCAGCCACCAGAACCACCCAGTCAACCTGCGGACTCAAAAAAAATGATAAGGTAATGTTGTTTGAAGTCAAATAGCTGCAGCACATTTGGAACACAGCATTATTGTGACAGTAGATAACTGATAAACTTCCCCCTAAACTTTCTAATGGTAGACAATGAGTTGAGAGTATACCTCACTCGTTCCTCTGAAGTTCCTTTGACATTTGGAGCCTCATGTGGTGGGATCGAAACTTCTGTCGTTCACAGCCTGGGTCATGTGTTGCGTCACCTGCCGTATTTCTGGGATTCCGTGGAGAGAATGCCGTTCAAAACACACCTAGCGGGAGCTCTGGTTCCCACAGTCTGATTCCAACCCCGAACTCCTGTTCCCATCCTCTTGCCCCCTGGAGACTTGGCTAGGAAAGCGGCAGCCCTGTGAGTCTTAGATGATCTCATGAATGAGGGCTTCAGTTTCCCATCTGAAACTATTAAAGGCAGGGGCTTCCCTGACATCCATAGTAGGGAAGAGGCCTGTGAGAAGCAGCCTTTCACTTGACAGTTTTCTTCAAAGACTTCATCAACAAACCCTGATTACTGCCAGGAAGCCCCTTATCTCTTCAGAATGAGGACAAATTGTCTCCTCTCAGCCTGATTCAAAGGTCCCCAAAGCACCAGATTTACACACCAAAGAATTCATTTCTGACTTCAGAGGGTTTTAATGATTTTATTATATGCCTCACAATCTGTTCCTAAATCTGTTTCCATAGAGTTTATATTTACCAATTAGTAGCCGAAGTTAAGGATCTTTGTATGGAGCATTAACGATGATAATGAGGAAATAAGCTCCCTTAGAATGACCAACCCTGATGGAAATGTAAATTGAGGATGTCTGGTCAAGTATACTAGATGAATTGTTCCAAACTAAACTGTGTATATTATCTGAGTAGGGGGAACACCCCAGCCTGGAGAAAAGTAAATACCATGTTTAATAATCAAAAGTATATACTTAGCAATTAGAAATCTTTGCGGAGTAAGTCTGTATTAAGATGAAAAGCACCTATTATTCTGTTAAACTGAAGTGCAAATACTGGAAGTTTGATATTTTTTATAAGACAATGAAAGAGCTCCAGAATATGAGTGTGACAGGGGTTTGGGCCTTTGACTGATGGGAGGTTGCTAAAATTAGAGAGTCACTGGTAGGCCAAGGAGGAAAGAGTGGTCCCCAGACTTGTTTTGGGGCCCATTCCTACAAAATGTAGGCGTCATGTGTTTTCTGATGGAACTTTGTTTTTTTTTTCTTACTACCAAGTTGTTACTTGGTAGCAGTACTCCTTACTGCTTCGTCCTTCATGCTTTCCTTTCCTAATCTCTCAACTCTTTAACTTGCTGATGGCAAGGTTGTGTGGGCTGGGAAGAGGGACCAGTGGGGTTGTGCCCACCCAGAGCAGAGTTAGCCAGAGCTGTGTTCAAATTTACTATTCACCATTCATTACCTGCATGACCTTGATAGCTGAGTTTTAAGAATCTCATTTGTAAAATGGCAAAATGGGAAGGTAATAGTTACCATGGCTTGTTATAAGGATTAGACGAAATGTATGCATGTCTGGGTTGGGGCCTACAAGATAAATATTCAAGCCTTATCTTGCCCCTGCTTTCCCCTATGCTCTAACATTTAAAGAAGCTCACAGTGTGCTACGACAGAGGACTGGGAATATGGGATAATTTTCAGTACTCAGAATCCTTAGAGCAGCTCTCAATGAAGCCAGCAGCTAGCTAATGAAGCCTGATTTCTTGGGCATTTGTGTCTTATGGCTGACTGATTTAGTAACTGAATTACTCAAAAATTTTCATAATATTTTTGAATTTCTCATATCCATGCAGTGGCTAATGATTCCTAGCCAGGCCTGGGGCTTCGGTTGAGAGAGAGAACAGCTCTGTTCAAAAGAGGAGAATTTTTTTTTTAATTTAAGAAGATGATTATTACATCCTTATGGATGCCTGCAATTATTAGTTTGTATTATTGTAATTGGATAATTGGATAGTGACAGTGAATCTAGGAAGACAGCCTGGGAGAGAAGATGCTTTATCAATTTGTTTTCACAAGAATGCTGGGAGCCGATATTCACAACAGTGATAGAAGTACAATAACTGGGTGTTACAGTCTGCAGAGGGGACAGAAGTTATGCTGGGCATTTTTGAGCCAGAAAGCAAAATCTGAACCTTTCCCACTTGCCTAACCTCCCACTAATGCCATTACTTTATATAACCGTTAAGGTTACAAATGCTATCTATAAAGATGTCATCAATTGAGGATGCTTCCATTATAAGCCCTCACCCCTTGTGTGGAGCTGTGGATTATCCATCCATCACCAAGAGGTGTTGCTTAGATTCCTCTAAAGTGTTATTTGGCTATTGTAAAATACAAATATGTATAAGATATTCCTTGGATTATCTCCAGAGAGACACCTGTGCAACTGAAAAACGACCCTATTTGAAGTAACTGCTGGATCCACATTAAAAATACAGTGAGGTGAAATTGTTCCTAACTTTGTATGAGTAACATTTTTCTATTTTAGTAAGGAGGAATAGTGAATTGGATATGTTGTCAAGATGGAAGCTATTCCATTCTCTTAGTTATTTTCTTCTCCCTCTCAGACATGTTTGTCAGATGCAAAACAAAACCCCCAAATTAAAAAAAAAATCTATCTTTAAAATTTTGGCATGCTCTCAAACCATAAAGAACTAATTTTTTCCACTGGTGGGCCCTTCCTATTTATAGAAAGGATGTGGGAAAGGGAAGTGCCAGTTTGAGGGGGTCCTCATAGTTAACCAGTAAAAGAATTCATGAATAGTTTAACCTCTGTAATTCAGGTGTCTTAGTAAAACTTTTGTATCTATAAGTGAGCCAGTTTTCTCTAAAATGTTGAATCCCCTGCCACCCCACGCCATCTTCTGAAGATGATGATACTATCCGTCCAGAGCTATAGTGTTTTCCAGATTGTTTTTCTTTCCCAAGAATTAGTGTATTTTGGGAACCATCTTAAGGGAATGTCAAAGGAGAAACCTGTGTGCCAGCTTAGTGGCCTCTATCCCGTGGGATGTGGACGTGGAGAGTGAGGAGCTATGCAAAGAGTCCAAAGGCTTGTAAACCTCTAATACTGAATAAGTAATATGTTTATACATGGATGTTGTTTTTGTTTGAGTGTATATATGTGGGTATTCTGAAGAATATGCAAATTTGCTTAAGGCTATTCCTGAATCCCTTATTACTTTTTGCCAGTTTATGTTTCCCCAATTAATGGTTATGAAAAGTACACTTCGTAAAGTAAAATTGGAGCCCTCATGTTTGAAATGTTGGCGATCCCTGCCCTAGAGTGAAAAAGTGTAGGTATTTATTTTTAGAAAGGCCATGCATACGTCAGGAGAGAGAAGAGTGGTTTATATGACTAGTGAACTGAAACAGGAAAATTAGAGAATCAGGCTCATGAAGTGGGAATAACCAAAATAAGCTGGCAAACTGATTACAGTTTAAGTTATCTGCTATTGTGTTATGAATTACCCTGATGCTTATTGATTTTAAGCAACGCCCTTCCCTCTCCTCTAATTCTGTGGGGTGACTATGCTGAGTGAAGCTCTTTTACTCTGTGGGATGTTGTTTGGGGCCACACTCATCTGAGACCTAACTGTGCTGATGTCTACGGTGGCTGCCTCACGTCTAACCCTTTGGCATAGACAGCTGACCTGCTGGATCTGTCTTGTTGTGTGTTATCTTAGAGTTTCTCCATGTGTGGTCTCCCCAGTAGGATAGACAGACTTCTTACATGAATCAGGGCTCCCCAGAGATTGTACTCTACTGGTTCCAGTTCTTTTCAAGGTTTAGGTGTAGAACTGGAGCAGCGGTACTTCCTCCACATTCAGCTGGTTAAAGTAAGTCACAGGTCAGCCCAGGTTCATTGTGAGCAGGGACTACATAAGGGGGGTAAATTACCTGGAGGCAAGGTTCATTGAGAGCCATTTTGGGAACTAAATACCACACCCAGTTATGGTCATGTCAGAAGAACACTGTGGTCAGGATGTTTTTGCTGGCCCTGTAGCCACTGGACACTTTCAAATGTCTAGTAGTGACTAGACTCTTTTTTAAAATTTTTTTATTAAGGTATTATGATATACACTCTTACGAAGGTTTCACATGAAAAAACAATGTGGTGACTACATTTACCCATATTATCAAGTCCCCACTCATACCCCAGTGGAGAGCGACTAGACTCTGAACCTTAATTTGCCACTGCTAGTAATCTGCTATTGCTAGTAATGATTTTCTTTCTTTTTTTAAAAATAGCCTTTACATTTTTACATCATTCCTTCAAGGAGCATCTGACTGAGCCAGGACACAGCACCACGCCCTAGCTGTCAGGAAGCTGGGAGAAGGATTATACCCTTCCTAACTGTAGGCAGAGACTGGCGTTCCCAAGACCTGAGTAACCATATGTCCTGGCCTGCCTGGAACAGTCGGGTTTATGTTAATTGTTCAGCATGGTTATTAGCGATGTCCCCTTCAACTCTTAATAGCTTTTCAATGTGGGTAATCAATTATATGGTCATTCTTTGAGCATCCTATGGTCATCCAGGACCCACACAATGGAGGATTCTCCAAAATAAGGAACAGGATTCAGATGGTAGGTGACCCAAAAAAGAAAAATGCCCACTCTTGTCCTCTTGTCTCTCTGGTACCCAAATGCATTCTTCCTGTATTTATGTACAGAAATGATAAGTGTACCCACCTACCAATCCCATAGTTCTTCCTTGCAGACTTAACAGTAATGTCCATCCTAAATATAACCCTGAATCTTGTCTGTTGCTTCACCTTGCTCCAAACCTACAACCTCTGGGGGCTGTCCATTCTGCCTCCATTTTTGCCCTCTTCCTCCTTCTGTTTTCCACAGAATAAACTGTAAAGTTAGCTTTTCCCAACACAGTGCATATACAATCATTAGGGAAAAGGGAGAAGAAAGAAAGAGAAAATAGGTGAAAACATGTAAGTATGAATATGACATAATGAGGAGGGAGGAAGCTATATTAGAGAGTACATTTCTCATATCTGCATCTGGCATCTTACCACGGACATTCACTCCTGCGTTATTTATATTCTTTGACTATATTTTCATATTTGCCTCTCTTCCTTGAAATTCAAAGTATGAGATGAAATCAGTGGAGCCTATATAATGAACATATGCCCGAGCTGCCACAGAGACGGGAATATCTGCATCTCTTTTCTCCAGTGGTGGCAGGCAAGGTACTACTTTGCATGAGACCCACATGATAGTAGATGTTCCCAGTAGGAAACGGAACAAATGGTCATCATCCCCCCCTTCATCTAATGCTTTATTGCAAGTTGAAAAAAACAAAGACATTATAGGTAGGGGTAGGGGAGTGGCTGCTCTCACTTTTAAACTCAGTATCTAGGGAATTTATAGGCCGCAGGATTATTAACTGAGGTCTGGGGCTACACTGTGTTGGGGTAATCTAAGACAAGGTGCTTGAGCACAGGAAGCAAAATCTTCGCAAAGGCAACAAGAGTGAGAAGTGTGATATAGTAGGTGAGGAGGGAATGCTAGCAGGTCGCAGAGTCAGGGAGTTCTTTGGGAGCTGTGGATGTGACAGAATTTAGAGGATGCTGTAGATTTTAGGGGATATGGAATTGAATCAGGATCTATATCTATCTCTCAGTTTGATGTTTCGGACAGGCTAAAGGCAAGGTGCTAGGACTGGCTGGAGCTAAAAAAAAAAAAAAAAAAAGAAGAAACATGAGTAAGATTCTTATGATGGGTTAAATATTGATCTCAACATTTGTAGTACTCCTTTGTGTTGAGTGATGAGACCTGAGTCCTAGTCTAAGCCTGCCTCAGAGGGGTCCTGTTACTAGAGATAATGCTTATTTTGTAATTCATAAACTAAGGGATTTAGATCAGATAAATGATTCCTAACTTGGAATCTCCAAATTCTAAGAGACCCTCAATATAGAATTGATGGTGGAATATTTAGACAGGTAAATTATTGTTCTCTACAGTATAGATTCACAGGTTAACTAAAAGATTAATTCCTGTGGACAAACATTACATTTAAATGTGATGAGCAATAGTATGGGAGAGGTATAGAGTGCCATGTAAATATACCGTGGGAGATGGGAGATTTAACTGATTCCAGGGGTTTTCTAGGAAGGTCTCCTACAGGAAGCGATACTTCAGTGAAAGGTGAAACCACACCTGAGTATGCCCAGTTATGTTTAGGAAAGATTCAGTTGTGGAGCTTGACAAAGATTCTTGATATAGAGTGGGCATTTCTCTATAAATTACCTAGTTCTAACTTTGAGGAAACAAGGTTGTTCAAGAGAGATTTGTTGCTGGTGAAGAAACGCTGCACAAACTTTGTAGGGACTTGGGTATCTCATGTGACCTGGTTATTTTCTCTGGCTCCTGTCTCCTTTAATGAACCACAGTCATCAGTATGAACACAGCACTTCAACCTTGAGGTGCTTTTAGAACTCCATATAGAAATGAACTTTGAGCTTGGACTTTGAAGTCATCACAAAAGAATTGTTGAGTTGCTTTAAATAGATCACATTAAAGCTGGTATACAGCTCTGTGCCTTTCTGTCATGCCTATTGTACTGAAGGATGGTCTTAGATGTCTAATTAAAGTTATTCCAGAAAGCATGATGAATCAGTTACCAATTGTATTAGAACTTCTAGAATATGGGTATAAATCTTTGCTTTCTTCCTGCTGCCACTCCACTGAAATTTATCTTTTCTTGAATATTTTGCTGCTGAAATTGAAGTTTATACATTCTCTCCATTTGAAATACTCTTACAGTGAAGTTGCCGTGACAAAATGCTTCTCCCTCCCTTTAGAGTAATTGTTGTTTAGTTTTTACCATGGACTTGGGAGAGCTAATTCAATAATTATTAATCCTGGTCTCCCAAGTTGATATCTTCCCTATTAATCTAGCTGTTCTGCCAATGGGTTTCAGTCCCAGGCAAGTTCACTATGGATTCAATGTGACCAAAGAAATGACAGTAGAATGTTCTTGGGGTGAAAGGGTTATACCCAACTTTATTTCCACAGTGGCAAGTTAATTACTAGAATCCTATCCACTCAGAGCTAGTCTGCATGCGGCAAGCTGGTCTCTGCGCCTGGAACTAACTCTCTACCCGTGCAGCCTTCTCAGTGTCTGTCCTTGGCACTGCCACCACCCCAGTCTCGTCTCTGCTCTCCTGCTGCTTTGCAGCCACGCCACCGTTTCTCCCAGAGCACTGGGCGGAGCGCTTTATATACAGCCAATAACAATGTATTGCCCACACGTGTGTAGTGAGCTAGCTGACCAGGGCCAGGTGAGAATCCTGGCCACAGGAAACTTCACTTTATCCACACTAGCTGTTCCTGAATAAAAGCCTATGTGACTAGTAAAAAAAGACACTCCTTGTGTCTCTCCTACAAAAATGAAAAGTCCAAAGTATCAAAGGAAAATATTTCATATTTTAATGAAGTGCAAATGACTTTTGTTTTTATGTCTCTGGATTTTTATAATACCGAACACACATTATCTCTTCTGTTCAAGTCTCCTCTCCTTATCTGTGCATTTTGAACATGCTGGATCAGCTGTGGCCAGTATTTCCCATTTTGTGTGTCAGGGTGGTAATAGTGCCTGTGTCATACTCCACCACCCAAACTGTGGACTTTCTGCTCAGAGGAACAAGCAAGCATGATGATATCCATCTGGGAGGGAGCTTAAACTAGTGCCCATGCCTCATTTTGCAGTTAGCAATCTGTATATGGCTAATGGGGTGTTATCAATCAGGAGATAAAATTAAAATCCTATGTTAGGAACTGCTCCTGTCAGAAAGAGTGGATTTTGTAACAGCTGTTTTCTATTAGATGCCAGTGTGTTCTTTACCAGCAAATTACATAGATCAGGAACGTACAGTTAATACTTTCCCCAAATAAGGCTGTAAATGAGTCTGTTGTCCTCTGAATGAAGATACTGCAGGAAGGAGAGGAAGCTCAGAGCAAAGTCTTGGCGGACCTGATGGGGCAGTTTTCTGCTCCCTACTGGAGAGGTTAAATAGCTCTCTCAGAAAGGAATAAATATACTTTTGTGATCCTAGTGTAGGGAAGCGATCTTTTGAACTCTGATAGAGGCAATATTAAGGCTTTCACCTGGCTAGTGTCTCCTAACAATTCACATGTGATTGGTTCCAGAATTCATTAAATAATAAAGGGGAAAATTAGCTTGGGTGTAAGGTAGGCGGAGGAGAGAGAGGAGGCACTGCACCCAGAAAGCACCAAGTGTCTCAGCTCTAAATGAAGATAAGTTGTTTGAAATAAACAGCTAAGAGACAGTCAGTGCATACTCCTGCTTATTGTGGCCCAGTAAAATGAACTTAGTTTGCTCAAAGGCTGGCTCCATACTGATGTTCTTGCCTTATGGAAAATAACATGCTTTCTCCCCCAACCCTCTGCCCCCCTTTCTCCCCCCTCTCTAACAGATGACAGTAATAATGAGAACTAAAATCGTTCAAGTCAGCATATGAAAGGGAACTGTCTATTTAAAAAAAATAGAAAGACATCCCTCGGTGCCATCTGCTGAGGTACAGTAATGTTTTGTAACAGGTTTTGGAAAGCACATTAAATGGCTTTATCTGTGCTTGTCCTTTCCAGTTAGTCAAAATATAGTTGTGTCTCTCCAGTCTGATGTAGGTTTTTGAATCATGTAATTATTTCTAATTATCTCTAAAATTAAGTGTCTCAAATACAGTTTTAATTGGGATTTCATTAGGTACTTATTATACCATGTGTCAAATGATAGTTGATTATTCTGAGCATGGATGTAGAATCTGAAAAAGATAGTGGGAGAATGATGGATACCTCTAAAAGCTGATGGTGCTCAATAAATATGTCTCAAAAATAATCAGTTGATATATAATTAACATAAGTAATTACTGCAATTAAACTCTATTTATAGAACCCTGCTGTGTTGTTTCCCATCCTAAGCTTAAACATGATTGTTGTTCTTTTGCCCAAATAAAATTAATGTAAAGGGAGAAAAACAGAATAAATATAGGCCTGGATAACAGAGAGAGGAAAAAATTTTACCTTTATAAGAGAAGGGTGACACATGCAGAGAAAAATTTATTTTCGTGAGGAAAAGGCGACACCTTAAAAATATCCCCTTCCCTTAAATGAATTAGGCATGTTCAAAAGCACAGTGAGAAGTAATAGAGCTTTTAGGTGGAGTAAAGGTGTGTGGATCTGGATAAGGGGAAAACTTAGAGATTGTTGGTTAATCTGAAAGACTGGGTACTGAGAAACCAGGCTGGCCACAGAACCCCTCACCATGTGGTTGCTATTTTAATCTGTCTCTATCCTCAGCACCTGGGGCAATGGCTAGCTATAGTAAGTACTTAAAAAAAATACAATGTTGCATGATTAAGACTGGGTCAAGTCTGTCTTGAGTTACATTGAATATGTATGGTTTACAGGAGGATTATGGAAAGATAAATGAAGGGGGAGAAATCAACAGACTCAACCAATATGTTCACATGATCAAAACATGCATTCCTAACTTCTACTTCTGGGCAAGATGGGCCAACAGGTACTGGATTTACTCTCTCACCTGACTTGACTTGAAAAAAAAATGGAATAGTGGTTTCAAAATAATGAGTATCAAGCAATTAAGGACATTTTCTTAAGAAATGGGAAGCAGATGAGGAGGGCCATATAATTATCCTAATTTACTGCCTAGAGAGAATTTCCAGGTTGTGGCACAGTGAGGGAGAACTCAGGTGTAGCTAGGTAGTCTCTCTGAGTTAAGGAGACAGAGCTAGGAATGTGGGGAGACCAAGGCAGCTAGAGTTTGCACGGCAGGGGACAAGGGAGGAGAGATCTATACAGAGAACTTGAGAAATCTGCAGGTCTCCCTTGAAGCTTCAGCTAAATAACTATCAGTATGTGCTATTAAGGAAACTTCCAGAGGCTGTGGAAAGCACCATCTGAAAGAATTTGAAGTAATAATTACCAGGGCACACATAAGACTGGGAATAGTTCCTGTTCTTACCAGCTAGAATAGCTCCTAGTAATACTTACTCTAGAAAAGGTTAGAATATAGGTTATTAGAACATTCAAAAGGGTTTAATTCAGTGATGTGGCAAAAATAGCCATAAACTAAATACTGCTGTGTTCCCACCTAATGAAGCTTAAAAGAAAGACCCAAGATGGTGTGTTTTAGTTCAGGCTGCTCTCATGCCGGAGGGGAATTTCAGCTCCAGACAAGTTTGCTCTGGATTTGGTGAGACTGAAAAACAACACAACCTTGTGGGTAAAATGGTTTCTACCAAGCTTTATTCTGACAGTGGCAGGTCCAGTGCTAGAATCACGTCTGCATCCAGCAAGTCCTCAGTCTCCACTTCCAAACAGAGCACTGGGTGGAGCTCTTTATATAGTAACACTGACAATAATGGCTGATTGCCAACACACACGAGCATGCGCCTGTGCAGTAGGCCAGTTATATCATTGCATGTGTGCAGTGGGCAAGTAGATTAGTGTCAGGTGAGGAGCTTGGCTATAGGACCTTCCATTTTTCCCTACACTGCTTTGACAAAAATACATAGACTGGGTGTCTTAAACAAAAAACGTTTATTTCTCAGAGTTCTGGAGGCTGGGAACTTTAAAATCAAGGTGCCGCAGACAGCTATTTTCTTGCTGTGTCCTCGGATGGTGGAGATAGAGAGCTTCCTGGGGTCTCTTTTATAACAGCATTAATTCTGTTCTTGGGGCTCCATCCTTATGATCCAATGTCTTTCCAATGGGTTTCAGCCCTGGGCAAGTTCGCTATGGATTCAATGTGACCAAAGAAATTGACAGCAAAACGTTCTTTGGGGTGAAAGGGTTTATTACCCAGCTTGTTCTCCCGGTGATAGGTCGACCACTAGTGTCTCTGCCTCCACCCAGAGCACTGGGCTGAGCTCTCTATATACCACAATAATAGCTTATTGCCTAAAGGTGTGGAAGCGGTAGCCTAGCAACAGGCCAGTTACATCATCAGGTGTTTCGAGTTCAGTGAGGATCCTGGCCATAGGAACCCCAACTTCCCCACACTCCACCCCTCCAGGATTCTTGCCTTACAGTCAACACGCTTTCAATCTTCTGCAATGGTCACAGTGCGAGAAAGCTGGAGCACTGTAACCAGATTCCACAATAGCAACAGAGGATAACAACAACTTAGAGATAATGAAAATTAAGATACAGCAAGATTTTGATACAGGTAATAAAAATTATAATAATCCTCAAGCCAGAAGAGGTTCCTAATAACAAAAAATTATAATAATCCTCAAGCCAGAGGAAGTTCCCAATCCACAAGGACTTAGGGGTGATAAGACACATGTTTTAATGCCACCAACATAGGCAAATCTTGTCCATCAGGTAGGATGCATGCAAGAGAATGGTCCTGTGATAGGACTGTAGCAGGAAGGGAGTCTCTTCCAGGTCTAGTATACCATTCTTTTACTCCTTTCCCTGTGGGGGTTACTGAAGGGTCTATATATAGTGCTACCGTGCATGCATTGGTCATAATGATAAAACAAAACTCCCTGGTAAGATGCTCCTACCTTCTGGCCATTCAGGATATACTACTGTGACCTTTGGCAGCCACTCTGCTGTTATTCCAGGAATACGCAGGAGGCCAGCTTCCAGGCCTTGTTCCCAAGGTGCCAGGAGAGCCAGCCGTCATTGGTCCATGTGTCAAAAGGTCCAAGGCCACATCCACTCAATGGTACTGTTCACAGGCCATCCTTTCTCCTGTAAATGTTGCAGCAGTCTAGGTACTGCACCTTCTAATTCTGAAAGAGAATCAGACGTGAGCATGGTATCATCAATATAATGGTACAGCTGCACTGTTGGTGGTTCCTCCCATGTAGCCAAGTCCTGGGCTACAAGTCCATGACAGTTGGTGGGGCTGTGGAGGTATCCCTGTGGGAGGTTGGTGACAGTCCATTGCCATCCTTCCCTCATGAAGGCAAACTGTTCCTGACTTTTCTGCTCAATGTCAATGGAAAACAAGGCATTAGCAAGCTCTACTACATAATGATTTGTTCCTAGTTCATGGCTGAGGGTCTCCATCAAGCCTGCAATAGAGGGGACAGCAGCATGCATAGGGGGTATAACTTTATTCAGTTCTCTGTAATCCACAGTCATACACCAGGAGCCATCTGGCTTTTTTACTGGCCAGGCTGTGGAATTGAAAGGACTATGGGTGGGCTTTATAATACCCACCTTTTCCAGCTCCTGCAAAGTTTCTCCAATCTCTTTATGCCCTTCAGGCATTTTGTATTGTTTGGTATTAGTCACCCACCGAGGCACAGCCAAAATTATGGGCGGGTGCCTAGCATGTCGCCTCAGAACTGCCTTCACCACATGTACTCAGTATGAACTCACCTGCAGTGGTCTGCAACCATAGACCATGCAGGACATCAATCCCCAAAATATACTTAGGGATAGGAGATATATACACAGTATATTCTTTTGGGGGTAGATGCCCTGTTCCCAAAGGGATTTGTGCTTTTTTCACTCTGATAGCCTTACCCCCATATCCATCTATGATAGTGGGGGTCCCAGGGAACTGTTCAGGGTTACCATGAATCAGTGAACATTCAGCCCCAGTGTCCACCAGAGCTACGACACATTGTATGTTCACTGGGGACCAATGGATAGCTATTTCAACATGTGGCCTCCAGTACCCCCCTGTCCCTCAGTCAAACCGTGTTCCTAAATCACCTTCCTGTGTGGGCTCAAGTGAGGTTGGCTCGTTCTCCAGCAGGAAGTCTTGCAAACACACAGGCCAGACTCGTGACTCTGTCTCTGACCTCTGCCTCTTCGGTCTCAATGGCTGGAACTGCTGCTCTGGTTTCAGCTGTTGCCATAGCTCTAGTAAGATCCTATTTGACTTCCCACCTAATTTCCTTCCATCTGCTCCTGCCTGCATTAAATCAACCCACATCTGGGTCCTCATAATCTTCATGGGGCCCTGTAAATTCTTCTTGTGCATTACTGGTCTTAATTCTTTCCGAATTCTCATTGCTTCAGCCTCTCCTAAGTCTGCTACTATATGTGTCACCTCAGTTATGGGATGCCCTAAGTGAAGGGAAAGAATGGCCACTAGAGACCCAAAGAGGGGTGTAGGAGCTCTTTGAAGTACAATATTTCCCATCCTAGTAGTGAAAATCTCTTCATCTGGGCCATAATTCTCTGGACTATAGATGGTATTTCTTATGCCTAGCTCTCGTAACACCTGTTGGAGCTCAGCATATGTCTACCATCTAACAGGAGAGGATAGTAGATCACCCAGATTGGGCCACACAGCACGAAGTGCACCCATAAACCAATCAAGGAGGGAGTGACTCCCTGGGGTCTGGTGTGCATCTTGTAATCACTGCCTCAAACAGGCTGCACTGTCAGGGAAGACAGCTTTCCCATCTCTGATCCTTACAGAACAATTTCATCCACTCCTAAGTCTCACAGATGCAGGAGCCAAGCTGATATTGACTCCTTGGGCTTCTGCCTAAACCGGGAGCCCAAATCCACCAGCTCAGCCTGAGTATAGGGGCAGACCATAGAGTGCTCCACGACCTGGGGAGGGGGCTGCTCCTCTCCTTGGGGAACCTTCAGCTGCTGGATCTTTATTTTCTTTACAACCACTGGGCGTGCTTTCAATACAGGAGGCACCAGTGCCTTCCGGCATCACCCCTTTGTCTTTGCCCAGCTCCTCCATTTCTGGGGTTGATGGCACCTTTCTCTCCCCTCCCCCGAGTGCCTCCTCTGCTACAACCTTTATCGTTTCTACTGTGCCTCACAGCAATGCTCCATCAGTCTTCAGAAGGTCTCTTACCTTCACCTCAATGCTTCACCACTGATGTTCTCATGCCACCTCCGCCTGTGCTTCCCTCAGGAGTTCGTCTTTTTCCTTTATGGCCTCTTCCTCCTTCAGAACACCTGGCAGTGCTGCTGTCTCATTCTGTAAAGAATTGTTTACCTCTCCAATGGCACCTTGCTGTTGGTGTTCTCGTGCCATCTCCTCTCTCATCAATGCCATTTCTCTCTTCAGGGACTCCACAGAAGTTTGCAGCTCGCATTCTCATGCCGCCTCTTGCATCAATGCCATTTCCTTTTTTAGGGAATCCACAGAAGTTTGCAGCTCACGTTTTCGTTCACCTCTCACATCAATGCCATTTCTTTTTTCAGGGAATCCACAGAAGTTTGCAGCTCACGTTCTCATGCTGACATTTCTTTGGTTTCTTCTGTAGACCTTTTTAACCCCATGAGAAGCAGCCAACCCACAGTCCCCGCTGCCTCATGGGCACTCTGTTTCTCAAAGGATTTATTTACTACACCAAGGGCTTCCCCTACTGCCCCAAGTGTCACCTCCATTTGCTTCCAGTCCTGGGATAGGGCCCAATCCTCTAGGAGGCAAGCCACCTCTGACCACATAACCATTGGGGGACAATTCACTGTCTCCCATTCACAGGGGCAGCCCACTGAAGCACCCCTCCCATAAGGGCTGCCTGTCTTTTTCTTTGGTCAACAATGAACCCTGCCAACTATGCCAATTGTCTTGCCAATGGGTTTCAGCCCTGGGCAAGTTCGCTATGGATTCAATGTGACCAAAGAAATTAACAGCAAAACGTTCTTTGGGGTGAAAGGGTTTACTATCCGGCTTGTTCTCCCAGCGATAGGTCGACCACTAGTGTCTCTGCCTCCACCCAGAGCACTGGGCCTAGCTCTCTATATAGCACAATAATAGCTTATTGCCTAAAGGTGTGGAAGCGGTAGCCTAGCAACAGGCCAGTTACATCATCAGGTGGTTTAAGTTCAGTGAGGATCCTGGTCGTAGGAACCTCATCTTCCCCACATCCAAACATCTCCCAAATGTTCCACCTCCCGATACCATCAGATTTTGGGTTAGGATTTCAAAATATGAGCTTTAAGGGGCACAACTTTTAGTCCATAACAGATCAAATAGTTTCCAATCAACTTGTTTTCCAGAATAAAGCTCAAGAATATGTATAGGGATAGAAAAATACCTAGCCCCCAACAAGTTTAAATTTCTAATGTTTGTGATCCAATAAAAAATTAGTAAGCATGCAAATAAGCAGAAAACTATGACCCACAAATAACAACAAAATCAGTTGAAAAACCTAATTTTCCCTATTGCTGAGTAGGACAGAGAGTGATGTTCTACATCAAACAACTCTAAAACAAGAATATTGTCAAAAACAAGCATTTCATGGCTCTTGAAGTCAACCAAAATCTAAAAAATAAAAACAGTAATAAAAACATTTATTCATGAAAAACTGTTGAACCTCAATTAAGAAAATTGGGTACCAATTGCATTTTGCCTGGAGCTGCTTCTATCTCTTCTAACTTGGTTGGTATGGAAGTCCTACTTGTACAGAGCAGGCTGTGAAAGTCAGCAGCTTTCTCCCAGAAGGGACTCACTTGCTTTTTTTTATGGAAGGTGAAAAACCCCATTCCTAGTAAGTGTTCTCAGTAAAATTAATGATTTTTGAAGCAAGAAAATAAGGAAGGCCAGCAGCTGCTCATTTGAAATGTAGTCCACATTGGGAAAAGCAGCAGACCAATGGACAAGGCAGAAATTAAACAGGGACCCTAAATATGGGATAGCCACAGAGGGGATGGATACTCTCTTTACATCCTGCTGCCATCATTGTGCATGCACATGGAAGGCCAAAGACAGTCCAGTTTATACACATATGCCTGAGAGACAATTGAGAGACTATACATCTATGCAGAGTAGTGGGGAAAGAACCTAGCTGAATATAAATGCTGGGATAGGACAAAGTCCTTGAACTTTGAATAAACTCACACACAGATCCAATGATAAATAGCACAAGGCTATTTACTTATTGACTCATAGTGTTTGATTAACATGTCTGGCTGACTGTTAAGCTATGCGGACACAGGGATGGCTTTAAGGAAGCCAAACTTAAAAATAAAAGAAGAATTAAGAAAATTACTGAGAAGAGACATTAGGGGCTGCATATAACAGAGGAAACCAACTCTATAGTAAGCTTATAAAACAATAAGAAAAATCAACAACTCCTCTCGGGAAAATATTAAAATCTAAAATTAATATATTATCTAAAATGTTCAGTTTTCAACAAAAATAATGAAAATTGAAAGAAACAGGAAAGGTTGAGATATATTTTTAAAAAATCAATAGAAAGTGAGTGGGTCCAGATGTTATGTTTAGCAGAGAAAGGCTTCAAAGCAGCTATTATAAATATGTTCAAAGACTTAAAAGAAGCCATGCTTAAAAAATTAAAGGCAAGCATGATAACAATTATTTAGTAATTTGATAATATCAATAAACAGACACATAATGTAAAAGACTACATGGAAGTTTGGGAGTTAAAAAAAATACTGAAGAAAAGTTCACTAGAGGATTTGAGAAGAGTCAGCACGCTTCAGGTAGATCAGTAGAAAGTAGCCAATATGAAGAGCGGAAAGAATAAACATTAAAGAAAAATGAACAGTGCTTCAGAGACCTGTAAGTTTGCCAGCATATGTAATGTGAAAGAAAGAGAAAGGGGTAGAAAGAATATTTTTAGAAATAATGGCAGAAAAGTTCAAAAGTTGATAAGAAACATGACTCTAGGGATCCAGGAAGCTCAATAAATCCCAAATAATATGAACACAGAGAGATTAATACCTAGTCACATTATAATCAAACTGTTGAAAGGCAAGGACAGAGGAAATCTTGAAAGCAGCAAGAACAAAAAGACTCATCAAATACAAGGGTCTCCCCAAATAAGATTAACTAACTTCTCAATAGCAATAATAATGGCCAGAAGGCAGTGAAACGATACATTCAAAGTGGTGAGAGAAAAAGAAAACCTGTCAACCAAGAATTCTATATCAATAAAAACTGTCCTTCAGAAATGAAAATGGAAAAAAGACATTCTCACATAAAGAAAGGCAGAGAGAATGTGTTACTAGCAGATTTGCCTTACAAGAAATACTAAAGGAAGTCCTTTAGAAAGAAAAGAATGACATTAGAATGGTAACTAAAATCTGCAAGAATAAACAGCACTGCAAATGGTTAAATATGTTGGTAAATATAAAAGACTGCATAACTATTTTTCTTTTTTTCTGTTGAATTCTTCAAAAGACACAGGTATATAAAGCAATAGATATATATTATATACTAAAATAACACAAAAGGACATAGATACATATTAAAATACACAAAAGGACCATGCAGCAAAGTTTGTATATTTTACTAGAATTAAGTTTGTAGTAATAGGAAATAAATTGTGATGAGTTGAAATTCATATTGTAATCCCTAGATCAATCACTAAAAAAAATGAACTAGAAATATATATAGTAAAAAAATCAGATGAGGGACTTTTGCTTCTGCAGAAGGTAGAGAAACAGAGCAGATTTACCCTGTCACCTGAAATAACCAAGAAAAAGAAAACACCACCCAGCCAAAATGTATGCAACAGTGGTTTTGAAGACACTGACCACTAGGAAGGAGGAAACTTTTGAGAGTAATGGATATGTTCAACATCCTGGTTCTAGTGAGGGTTTCATTCAGTGCACATATTCCAAATCTTATCAAACTTCCTACCTTAAATATATGCAATATACTATATGTCAATAATATCTAAATAAAACTGTTAAAAGCATTTCTGCAAATTTAAATCACATATACACAAACATGCACAATACATATATAACTTTTTTGAGGAGCAGTTATAAAAGTCATATTAATTTGGAATTCTTCTTATCAATCACTTTTCCCTAATTTGAAAGTAATTTGGAAAATATTTAGCCTTTAAATATGGAATATCGAAAAACATCACAAAATATAATTTGAAAAAAACATACTATATAATAACTCCAGTGGTTTTATAAAAATAAACATTCTCAGAAAATCTCCTAATTTCTTTTTATAACGATAATATATGGAGGAAGAGAGAAAGGCTGTCCTGTTACAATATATTCTGGGTTGGTTAAGATCAGTACTGGTTGTGGTGATTGAGGTTGGGGAATAGATTAAAGAAGGAACTGAAGAAAAAATTTCTGTTGTACAGTAAATATCATAGTTCTGGAGGTGAAGGAGGTGTCAAAAGTTTCTGAGGGATCGTGGATGACTCGGTAGGTGTGTTGTTAGTAGATGAGATAGAAATTATTAGTGAAACAAGAGGTTTGAGGGAGGAAAGACAGAATGATTTTGGTCTTAAGCATAACATAGGGATTTTTTTACATTGGATCTTTGAGAAATTTATAGGTATCAGTTTCTCAGATCTTTCCTTTGAAGATAATCATTCATTTAAAAATGACTTTATTCATAAAAGTGTGTTTGCCAGATCCTGAAAATGGTGGTTCTCTTCTGTAGTAATAACGGAGATTGACCTCTCGGATTACTGGTCTCGGGGCTTTAGTAATCAATCAGTCACATATATCTGAGACCTTCTCTATGCCAGAAGTGGTGCCAGGTTCAGAAAAATGAGTAAGATATACAATGTTGCTACTTTCATGGGCCCGTTTCTTGGCAATGTGGAAACTGCAGAGGCATTATTCTGGAAGTCAAATGGAACATTTCAGCCCTTGTTTTTACAGTCACCATTAGGGATGGAGACAAGTGGTTTAGTGGCAACATCCAGGAAGATAGAATTGAGATGCTTTGTGTGGTCAGGAATCTAACACCAGGGCAGATGACAGCTCTGATTCTGCTTCACTCAGCCTCAGGCTCTGCCTCATTAAACTCAGGAAAATGCCTAGATTTCCTAATTACAGAAGGCAGGGGAGAGTATGTGGAAATTCTGGGTACATTGAGCTTTTTCTTTAGAAACAAATTATGGCATAAGTGCTACTACAAAATCAGGCTATTAATTACAGCAGTTACAGTGACAGTTCTTGGAAAGGCAGAATAAATGTGCTTTCTGGTTCTCTGCAATAAGATCTCTCTCCACATTACTGACTTGATATCTTCTGAGTATGAATGCTATTGATATTAAACTTGAGCTAGAAAAACAATGTGAATTTGTGAGACATTCAGTTCTAAAGTGGCTTTTTCCTGAGACCTTGAATTTCACTTATTAAACATTCACCCATGCTCCTTATTCTGGGGGAAGAAAGGAGGTGTCATCATTTTAAACGTAACACTCATTGCTCCCTTGGTAGATTTAATAGCACTGGGGCAATTATTACAACATTACTTTTACACATTTTTGACTCAGTAATTTAAAGAATAAATAAACTATTAAGTTGCTTTAAATAGGCTCCATCTAACATTTAAATTAGATAGAGCAGGTTTTGTTTATTTATTAAGTGCTAACTAATTATTTTGAACATATTTGCGTTGTTGTAAGAATGACATATGATTACAAAAAATCAGTCAGCCTACACTAGATGTTGAAAACAATATATTAGCTTTGAATTTATTAATGCTTTTTTATAGATATCCTAAATTTAAGGACATTTAAGTGAATGAAATTTTGTGGCAGACTTTGAATACTTCAAAACCTCATGATATTTGGCAGCAGTGAGGGTCACATAGATATATAAATGGGAGTTAGTTGCAGTTTAAGTTTTGAGTTTTAGGTCACAAGCCCAAGCCAAGGTCAACCTAATAATTACCAATGTTATTGAGAACTACTTGTTAGTGCTTGAAATGATTAGATGGTCTCAAAAACTAATTCTTTCCTATTTTTTAGTATAATATTCTGTCTGAAAATATAAAGAGTGACTAATTTTTTTCATTGCTTAAAGATCACAACTGTAACTTGGAGAAAGGTGGAAGAAATAAGAATCATTTATTACTCTTACCTGAGTAAGCTTTCTAACCACTACAGTTATTTAGACCAACTTTTAACATTTGCTGGGTTTCATTTTCTTGTTTTTTGCTTTTAGTTAGAGGAGATCATGTCAATAAATGTATTTCAGAGAAGGGAAATACACCTAAAATTACATAGAAAATGTTATAATTTCCTCCTAGTCTCTTTGGAATTTAGAGGTCTAAGGGTGCTCAAGTACAGCTCAGAAATGAGGTGTTTGGACTTTTAAAATGTTAGCCATTTTTAAACCAGAGTTGACACCTGAGTAGTTTGGGACTTGATTCATTATTGACAGAAAAAAAATCTTGTATGCATATCCACACTATACAGGACAGCCTTTTATGGCTGGAGAGGTTGTTCACTGAACAACTCCAGGGAAGCTATTCACACAGACTGGGAATGGCATCCCATGGAGTTGTTCACTGCTATCCAGTGATATCTCCTGTAAGTCTATCCAGTGGCTTTTGCAAGATTTTCCTCTTACATGTTCTTTCACTTCTATAAGTACTTTTTAGGCCTTAATTTATGCAAAGATCCACAATCCTATTATTTATTATTATTACACAGCAATTATTGCATCCCCAATTGCTTCATTAGATATAAATGGTATGATTTCAGCTTTTTACCCAATGCCCTGGGTAGTGAAAATACCCTTTGCTTTCCAAAACACACACACACACACACACACACACACACACACACACACATACACATAGAAGTACACCAGAAGCGATGTTACTGTTTCTGGAACAAATATTAACATTGAAAGCAGTGTTTCTTCCTCCTATTATTTTTCTCTTTCCTGATGTCTAAGAAGTCTGTGGCAACTGAATTGCTAAACAGTGATTTGCAATCACTATGTGTCATTATACAAATGAAATCAGAAAACAGAATTTAAGAAATATTAACCTACACCTAACCTTTTTACTTTTGATATGGTTACATTCCTAATGTTTAAAGTCACAGTTCCCCAAATTAGCATATGACATTCATCTGGAGTTTCTCATAAAACTGATAGTTGCTAAAGATTCTCTCACATTAAAACATCTTTTTAATTGCATAATTTGTTTACTTCCAAGTTAGGAATTTTTTATGTCTACACTGGGTGATTATATGTCATATATGCAGTTATGAGAGCTACAGACCCAAAGAAAAGCACATGAGACCATTCACTGGCAATCTCCGTCAGTTCTCAATAGGTGAAGCACTCAGGGTACCATCTCCTTCACTTCTCAGTGCCAGTTTTCTGTATAACTTCCTCCCATAAACTGTAACTTTAGTTGTTCTCATAACGATTGCTTTAGCCTTATGCCATGATTTCTGTATTCCTTGTTTCTGTTTGTGCAGGGTGGTAGGTAATGCTCTGACTCTTGCTTTTCTTGGCTCTGAGGTACATGTTTACCTCTTGAGTCTCAGGAAAAATCATATTTGTGTTCTTTTCCAATCTTCTTTAAATACATCCACATTGACTTCTGGGAAGATGGCAGCGTGAGTAGGGCGGCGGAAATCTCCCAAAACCATATATATTTGTGAAAATACAACAAATACAACTATTTCTAAAGGAGAGACAAGAATATACAGTACAGCAGCCAGGCTACAGCTACATCTGCAAGAACTCAGTGCCTCACGAAGCGGGTAAGATACAAAGCCGCGACCCGGTGGGACCCGAGCACTCCCCCACCCCAGGGCACCAGTGGGAGGAAAAGAATTAGAGTGGGGAGGGAGTGGAAGCACAGGCCCACCAAATAACTAGCCCTGGTGATCTGCACTGGGAGCACAGACACACATCGCGTGGTGTATCGGAGATTAGAGAAACAGAAGGGCAGGATCTGAGACGGAGACTGCAAGCGGGTCCTCTCAGCAGGCTCCCTGGGAAAAAAGAAAAGCAGGCGCTTTTTTAAAAGTGTTAAAGAGACAAGGGCCCAACAGCAGAACAAAATCATCCCAGCGCAGTCAGCCCAGCAGGCTGGAAGTCTTGGAGAATATCGGACCCCCAGGCTGGTGGCCAGGCGAAGCAGCCATGGCGAGGCTTCCCACAGAAATCAGCAGCCTAGTATTTGTTTCCCTGCCCCCAGCCGGTGCCACAAAGGGTCCGGCGGATCCCCAGCTGGGAGAGCGGCCCCACCCACAGCAACCTCACAGAATGTACTCCCAGCAGGCATGCAGCTAAGTGAGAAGGGCCCCAGAACCCAGAACCCAGAACTCAGAACAAGGTCTGGAAGGCACAAAGGGGGCCAGAACGCACCCAGTGAGACTGCAAACCTCCGCAGTGCGATAGGCTAGGCTGAGGTGGCCCCACACACAGGCAGCTCAGGGGATTATCCCAGAGACTGCCTCCTGGTGTGCGGGAAACCAGCTCAGGCCTAGGAGAAGGGCAAGGAGAACAACAAGCAAGAAGGGACTTTGTTCTCTCAGCTGACACATGTGGCATATACCAGTGACCACTTCTATCGCCATGAAAAGACAGAGGAATATGGTTCAGACAAGGATCACACAAACAACCTCAGAGAGAGGGCCTGAGGGCCTGATGGGATACACTTACACAGTCATCATGAAAAAGAATTCAGAATAAAAGTCATAAACGTGCTGATGGATCTACAGAGAAATATGCAAGAGCTAAGGGAGGAACTGAGGAAAGAAAATGCAGAAATGAGACAAGCGATCGACGGGCTTAAGAGCAGACTGGACGAGGTGCAAGAGACTGTTAATGGAATAGAAATCAGAGAACAGGAATACAGAGAAGATGAGGCAGAGAGAGATAAAAGGATCTCTAGGAATGAAAGAATATTAAGAGAACTGTGTGACCAATCCAAATGGAACAATATTCGCATTATAAGAGTATCAGAAGAGGAAGGGAGAGAAAAAGGGATAAAAAGTGTCTTTGAAGAAATAATTACTGAAAACTTCCCCAAGCTGGAAAAGGAAATAGTTTCTCAGACCACAGAAGCCCACAGATTTCCCAACACGAGGGACCTAACGAAGACAACACCAAAACACATAATTAAAATGGCAAAGATCAAAGACAAGGACAGAGTATTAAAGGCAGTGAGAGAGAGAAAAAAGATCCCCTATAAAGGAAAACCCATCAGACTTCTCGAAAGAAACCTTACAGGCCAGAAGAGAATGGCATGATATATTTACCACAATGAAACAGAAGGGCCTTGAACCAAGAATACTGTATCCAGCACGATTATCATGTAAATTTGAGGGAGGGATTAAACAATTCCTAGACAAGCGAAAGCTGAGGGAATTTGCCTCCCACAAACCACCACTACAGGATATCTTAAAGGGACTGCTCTAGATGGAAGCACTCCAAAGGCTAAAAAGATGTCATCAGAGAAAATAAAATAATAACAAAGAAAGCAGACCATCCAAATACTAACTAAAGACAGAAAGTAAAATCGACTATCCACAAAAACAGTCAAAGGAAATGTAAAAGAGTACAGAATAAAACACCTAGCATATAAAGAATGGAGGAGGAAGAATAAGAAGGGAGAGAAATAAAGAATCATCAGACTGTGTTTATAATAGCTTAACAAGAGAGTTAAGTTAGACTGTAAGATAGTAAAGAAGCTAACCTTGAACCTTTGGTAACCACGAATGACAATAAGTACATATCTATTGATAATCACCATAAATGAAAATGGACGGAATGCACCAATCAAAAGACACAGAGTAATAGAATGGATAAAAAAGCAAGACCCATCTATATGCTGTTTACAGGAGACTCACCTCAAACCCAAAGATATACACAGACTAAAGGTGAACAGATGGAAAAAGATATTTCATGCAAACAACAAGGAGAAAAAAGCAGGTGTAGCAGTACTTGTATCAGACAAAATAGAATTCAGAACGAAGAAAGTAGCAAGAGATAAAGAAGGACATTACGTAATGATAAAGGGGTCAGTCCAACAAGAGGATATGACCATTATAAATATATATACCCCCAACAAAGGAGCACTGACATATGTGAAACAAATACCAACAGAATTAAAGGAGGAAATAGAAAGCAATGCATTCATTTTAGGAGACTTCAACACACCACTCACTCCAAAGGACAAATCAACCAGACAGAAAATAAGTAAAGAAACAGAGACACTAGAACAGATGGACCTAACAGACATCTACAGAACTCTACACCCAAAAGCAACAGGATACACATTCTTCTAAAGTGCACATGGAACATTTCCAGAATAGACCACATGCTAGGCCACAGAAATAACCTCAGTATATTCAAAAATATTGAAATTCTACCAACCAACTTCTCAGATCACAAAGGTATAAAACGAGAAATAAATTGTACAAAGAAAACAAAAAGGCTCACAAATACATGGAGACCTAAAACATGCTACTAAATAATCAATGGATCAATGACCAAATTAAAACAGAGATCAAACAATATATGGAGACAAATGACAACAACAACACAAAGCTGCAACTTCTGTGGGTTGCAGCAAAGGCAGTTCTAAGAGGAAAGTATATTGCAATCCAGGCCTATTTAAAGAAGGAAGAACAATCCCAAATGAATAGTCTAAAGACCAAATTATTGAAATTGGAAAAAGAAGAAAAAATGAGGCCCAAAGTCACCAGAAGGAGGGACATAATAAAGATCAAAGAATAAATAAATAAAATTGAGAAGAATAAAACAATAGAAAAAAATCAATGAAACCAAGAGCTGGTTCTTTGAAAAAATAAACAAAATACATAAACCCCTAGCCAGACTTATTAAGATAAAAAGAGAATCTCCACACATAAACAGAATCAGAAATGAGAAAGGAAAAATAACGACAGACCCCACAGAAATACAAAGAATTATAAGAGAATATTATGAGAATCTATATACTAACAAGCTGGAAAACCTAGAAGAAATGGACAACTTCTTAGAAAAATACAACCTTCCAAGATTGACCAAGCAAGAAACAGAAAACCTAAACAGACCAATTACCAGCAAAAAAATTGAATTGGTAATCAAAAAACTACCTAAGAACAAAACGCCCGGACCAGATGGATTCACCTCTGATTTTTATCAAACATATAAAGAAGAAATAGTACCCATTCTCCTTAGAGTTTTCCAAAAAATAGAAGAGGAGGGAATACTTCCAAAGTCATTCTATGAAGCCAGCATCACTCTAATACCAAAACCAGGCAAAGACTTCACCAAAAAAGAAAATTACAGACCAATATCCCTGATGAACATAGATGCAAAAATACTCAACAAAATATTAGCAAACCAATTTCAAAAATACATCAGAAAGATCATCCATCATCTTCAAGTGGGATTCATCCCAGGGATGCAAGGATGGTACAACATTCGAAAATCCATCCACCACTACATCAACAAAAAGGACAGAAAAACACATGATCATCTCCATAGATGCCCAAAAAGCATTTGACAAAATTCAACATCCATTCATGATAAAAACTCTCAACAAAATGGGTATAGACGGCAAGTACCTCAACACCATAAAGGCCATATATGACAAACCCACAGCTAACATCATACTTAACGAGAAGCTGAAAGCTTTTCATCTAAGATGAGGAACAAGACAGGGATGCCCACTCTCTCCACTGTTATTCAACGTAGTACTGGGGGTCCTAGCCACAGCAATCAGATGAAACAAAGAAATACAAGGCATCAAGATTGGTAAAGAAGAAGTCAAATTGTCACTATTTGGAGATGACATGATATTGTACATAAAAAACCCTAAAAACTCCACTCCAAAACTACTAGAACTAATATCTGAATTCAGCAAAGTTGCAGGATATAAAATTAACACACAGAAATCTGTTGCTTTCCTATACACTAATGATGAGCTAACAGAAAGAGAAATCACAAAAACAATTCCATTCACAATTGCATCAAAAAGAATAAAGTACCTAGGAATAAACATAATGAAGGAAGTGAAAGACCTATACCGTGAAAACTACAAGACACTCCTAAGAGAAATTAAAGAGGACACTAACAAATGGAAATTCATCCCATGCTATTGGCTAGGAAGAATAAATATTGTCAAAATGGCTATACTACCTAAAGCATTCTACAGATTCAATGCAATCCCTATCAAAATACCAACAGCATTCTTCAATGAACTGGAAGAAATTGTTCTAAAATTCATATAGAATCAGAAAAGACCCCAAATAGCCAAAGCAATCCTGAGAAGGAAGAATAAAACAGGGGGAATTACACTCCCAGACTTCAAGCTCTACTACAAAGCTACAGTAATCAAGACAATTTGGTACTGGCACAAAAACAGACCCACAGACCAGTGAAACAGAATAGAAAATCCAGTCATTTACCCAAACATATACAGTCAATTAATATATGATAAAGGAGCCTTGGATATACAATGGGGAGATGACAACCTCTACAGCAGCTGGTGTTCGCAAAACTGGACAACTGCATGTAAGAGAATAAAACTGGACTACTGTCTAACCCCATACACAAAAGTACACTCAAAATGGATCAAAGACCTGAATGTAAGTCATGAAACCATAAAACTCTTAGAAAAAAACATAGGCAAAAATCTCTTGGACATAAACATGAGCGAATTCTTCATGAACATATCTCCCCGGGCAAGGGAAACAAAAGCAAAAATGAACAAGTGGGACTATATCAAGTTAAAAAGCTTCTGTACAGCAAAGGACACCATCAGTAGAACAAAGAGGCATCCCACAGTATGGGAGAATATATTCATAAATGACATATCTGATAAGGGGTTGACATCCAAGGTATAGAAAGAACTTAACTCACCTCAACAAACAAAAAACAAATAATCAAATTAAGAAATGGTAGAGGATATGAATAGACACTCCTCCAAAGAAGAAATTCAGATGGCCAACAGGCACATGAAAAGATGCTCCACATTGCTAATCATCAGAGAAATGAAAATTAAAACCACAGTGAGATATTATCTCACACCAGTATGGATGGCCAACATCCAAAACACAAACAACAACAAATATTGGCAAGGATGTGGAGAAAGGGGAACCCTCCTACACTGCTAGTGGGAATGCAAATTAGTTCAGCCATTGTGGAAAGCTGTATGGAGTTTCCTCAAAAAGCTAAAAATATAAATACCATTTGACCCAGGATTTCCACTCCTAGGAATTTACCCTGAGAATGCAGCAGCCCAGTTTGAAAAAGACAGATGCACCTCTATGTTTATCACAGCACCACTTACAATAGCCAAGAAATGGAAGCAACCTAAGTGTCCATCAGTAGATGAATGGTTAAAGAAGATGTGGTACGTATACACAATCGAATATTATTCAGCCGTAAGAAGAAAACAAATCCTACCATGTGCAACAACATGGACGGAGCTAGGGCATATTATGCTCAGTGAAATAAGCCAAGCCGAAAAAGACAAGTAGCAAATTATTTCACTCATATGTGGAGCATAAGAGCAAAGAAAACAACTGAAAGAACAAAACAGCAGCAGACTCACAGAACCCAAGAATGGACTAACAGTTACCAAAGGGAAAGGGACTGAGGAGGATGGGTGGGAAGGGAGGGACATGAGGGAAATAGTGGCATTACGATTAGCAAACATAATGTTGGTGGGGGGCACAGGAAGGGCTGTACAACTCAGAGAAGACAAGTAGTGATTCTATAGCATCTCATTACACTGATGGACAGTGACTTTAATGGGGTAGGTGGGGGGTACCTGATTGAATTGGGGAGTTTAGTAACCATAATGTTGCACATGTAATTGTAGATTAGTGATACCAATATAAAAAATATATATATATCCACACTGCTTTTGTGTTTTATGATCCATTCACCATTGCTTTGAACTCATATTAATCCAATTCAGCAAAACCATCCTCTTAGTTTTGCTGTGTCTTTGGATTCATGCTTTTATCAGCTGAGAGAGATGCTGGGCTAGTTGCTTGTGAATGTAGTGTTTGATGTGTATGGAAATTCACCAAGCTTTCTGGAGAGTGCAGTTTCTAGAAATTGTGTGTGGGTATGTGGGCGATTAAAGCAAGTCAATAATATCAAACAACTAAAATATAAAGTGTATCATGTAGTCTAGGAAGGCATGACTGCAACCCATGTCAGTTACATATATACTCTACCACTGCTGTGAAGTTTACCAGTATAGAATGTATTTGAGAGAAATTTGCAGGCCTGTACTGTATGTCCCAATAATTAATATGGCATGGATAGAATTTGAGTAAGTTAAGGGGGGTTAATAACATTAGAGGAGGAGCCTGGCTTGCCATCCCTGCATCAGCCACACCAATCCTTTCTCTCTGATTCTTTATCCTTCTCACTTTGAATATTCCTGTTGGGAGCAGACTGGAAGTTGTTTGGCATCATTTGGGTTGTGGCAGTTGGACTAGTTTAAGTGGAGGCAACAGGTCAAATTGTGGGAAGGTGAAGGCTGTGCTTTTGCAAACCATTCCTCTCACAAAACTCTTATCTCTAGTACTAACATTTCTTTTAACTTAATCCTCTATATCCAGATGCTTTCTGGGTACCTCTGCCGGGATATACCTCTCAAACTCAACATGTTGAAAATAACTCACTGTGTTCTTCCCCCAGTCAACTTTCTCTTGACTTCCCTGTTTCTACAACAATATAATAATATTTTCCACACACTGAGGTGTCATGTGTAACTCTTCCTTTTTCAATTAGCATATCCAATGTATTGAAAATTCTACAGATTCTCTTAGAAAATTCCTTCTATTGCAAGTTTCACATTTCCTCAGCCAGCTGTTTATTCCAAATCCTTAGTACTTTTCACATAGATCCTTTCAATAGTTAGATAAGGAATATCAACACTCACTTTGCCATTTCCCTTCCAATTCATGATATACAAATAGGCAGATTAATCTCCTTTATTAAAACATGGCTATTGTATTGTTATACCACCCTTTGTTCAAAAACATTCAGTGACTCACAATTGCCTACAAAATTAAGTATTAGTTCCCCTGTCTTGCATTTTAGACCCCTAAAATAAAACCTCAACTTCCTGTTTTAGTTACATCTTGTATTTTTTTCCATATCAGTCCTGAATTTCAGCTAAAACAGACACTTTGGTGTGTTTGGGAGATTGATTATGTGGGAACAGATATGTGTGTCATATATCACATGAGCATACTTTTATTTATCATCTACTAAATATAAGACACTATGTGCTAGTAGAAACTATGTAGTAAGAGAATATGAAGGTATATAAGATGAATTATTTTCCATTTAATAATTTACATTTTTGTTAATCATGTAAGATTATATGAAATGTTAAATAACAATAAAATCTGTAAATTGACAAAAAGATGTCAAATGCAAAAACATAATTGCTTGCTTGATGGACTTTACAATTTCTATAAATTTCAAAGGACATAAAGATCAGTGTAGACTGAGTGAGTTTTATAGACCAGATGGAATTTGAATGTTTGAGAAACAGTGCATTTTGATTTGAGTGGAGGGTGAGGATAGGGATAGTAAGAAAACAGGAGGGGCAGGTAGGGGCTCTCATAATAACTTTTCAACAGAGATACATGGCCCAGGGAAGGGACCAGGGCCTGCCTTGTGGAAGTGATCCTAGAAATTATTTGCTGAGGAGAAAGGATTAGGAACTCATTGGGGAGACTTAAAGCAGACAAATTAGAGGAAAGAACTGAAATCACGACCTGACATTTGCCTTCATAGCCGTCAGTGAATCCTCTAGCAAATTCTGTCAACTCTTCCTTCAAAATAGGTCCCAAAGTACTTTTTCTCTCACCATCTGGACCAAGCCAACATCATTTCTCACCTGGGCTATTGTAGTGGGCCCCATCTGACCTTGATGCTATCCCCCAGCCCCCAGCATTCACCAAGCCATAGTCTGTTAAACATACAGTAGTAGCCTTAGTTTACTTTCAAAAAGTGGCTCAGATCATTTTTCTCCAGAACCTTCCAGATGATTCATCATCTCACTAACAATAAGAGACCAAGTTCTTGTCATGGTCAGTAGAGCCCTGCCTGATCTTGTCCCTAGCTACCTTCTTACCTCCTTTTCCCTAGACCTTTCTCATTTGTTCTCTTCCTGACACACTTGTTTCCTTGTTTCTTTTTCTTTTTTTTAAAATTTTGGAATCATTAATTTAAATTGCATGAAGAACATTCTGGATACTAGACTCCCCCTATTATCAAGTCCCCACCACATGTGTACCCCATTACAGTCACTGTCCATCAGCATAGTAAGATGCTATAGAATCACTACTTGTCTTCTCTGTGTTATACTGCCTTCCCTGTATGCCCCCACCCCCGCTACATTATATGTGCTAATCATAATACCCATTTTTCCCCCTTATCCCTCCCTTCCTACCCATCTTCCCCAGTTCCTTTCCCTTTGGTAACTGTTAGTCCATTCTTGGGTTCTGTGAGTCTGCTGCTGTTTTGTTCCTTCAGTTTTTACTTTGTTCTTATAATCCACAAATGAGTGAAATCATTTGATACTTGTCTTTCTCTGGCTGGCTTATTTCACTGAGCATAATACTCTCTAGCTCCATCCATGTTGTTGTAAATGGTAGGATTTGTTTTCTTCTTATGGCTGAATAATATTCCATTGTGTATATGTACCACATCTTCTTTAACCATTCATCTACTGATGGACACTTAGGTTTCTTCCATTTCTTGGCTACTGTAAATAGTGCTGCAATAAACATAGGGGTGCATCTGTATTTTTCAAACTGGGCTGCTGCATTCTTAGGGTAAATTCCTAGGAGTGGAATTCCTGGGTCAAATGGTATTTCTATTTTTAGCATTTGAAGGAACCTCCATACTCCTTTCCACAATGGTTGAACTAATTTACATTCCCAAAAGCAGTGTAGCAGGGTTCTCCTTTCTTCACATCCTTGCTAACATTTGTTGTTGTTTGTCTTTTGAATGGCAGCCATCCTAATTGGTGTGAGGTGATATCTCATTGTGGTTTTAATTTTCATTTTTCTGATGATTAGCAATGTGGAGCATCTTTTCATGTGCCTGTTGGCCATCTGAATTTCTTTTTTGGAGAAGTGTCTATTCAGCTTCTCTGCCCATTTTTTAATTGGCTTATTTGCTTTTTGTTTGTTGAGGTGCGTGAGCTCTTTATATAATTTGGATGTCAACCCCTTATCGGATATGTCATTTATGAGTATATTTTCCCACACTGTAGGATGTCTTTTTGTTCTACTGATGGTGTCCTTTGCTGTAAGGAAGATTTTTAGTTTGATATAGTCCCATTTGTTCATTTTTGCTTTTGTTTCCCTTGCCCGGGGAGATATGTTCATGAAGAATTTGCTCATGTTTATGTCCAAGAGATTTCTGCCTATCTTGTCTTCTATGAGTTTTATGGTTTCATTACTTACATTCAGGTCTTTGATCCATTTCCAGTTTACTTTTGTTTATGGGGTTAAACAATAATCCAGTTTCATTCTCTTGCATGTAGCTGTCCAGTTTTGCCAACACCAGTTGTTGAGGAGGCTGTCTTTTCCCCATTTTTTGTCCATGGCTCCATTATCATATATTAATTGACCATATATGCTTGGGTTTATATCTGGGCTCTCTAGTCTGTTCCATTGGTCTATGGGTCTGTTCTTGTGCCAGTACCAAATTGTCTTGATTACTGTGGCTTTTTAGTAGAGCTTGAAGTCAGGGAGTGTAATTTTCCCCACTTTGTTCATCCTTCTCAGGATTGCTTTGGCTATTTGGGGTCTTTTTTGGTTCCATATACATTTTAGAACTATTTGCTCTAGTTCTTTGAAGAATGCTGTTAGTATTTTGATAGGGATTGCATTGAATCTGTAGATTGCTTTAGACAGGATGGCCATTTTGACAATATTAATTCTTTCTATCAATGAGCACAGGACGTGTTTCCATTTAATGGTATCTTTAATTTCTTACATGAAGGTCTTGTAGTTTTCAGAGTATAGGTCTCACTTTCTTGGTTAGGTTATTCCTAGGTATTTTATTCTTTTGGATGCAATTGTGAATGGAATTGTTTTCCTGATTTCTCTTTCTGCTTGTTCATTGTTAGTGTATAGGAGTGCAACATATTTCTGTGTATTAATTTTGCATCCTGCAACTTTGCTGAATTCAGATGTTACATCTAGTAGTTTTGGAATGGATTCTTTAGGGTTTTTCATGTACAATATCATGTCATCTGCAAACAGGGACAGTTTATCCTCATCCTTACCAGTCTGGATGCCTTTTATTTCTTTGTGTTGTCTAACTGCTGTGGCAAAGACCTCCAGTAGTATGTTGAATGAAAGTGGGGAGAGTGGGTATCCTTGTCTTGTTCCTGATCTTAAAGGAAAAGCTTTCAGTTTCTCACTCTTAAGTATAATGTTGGCTGTAGGTTTGTTATATATGGCCTTTATTATGTTGAGGTAGTTGCCCTCTATACTCATTTTGTTGAGAGTTTTAATCATGAATAGGTGTTGCATTTTGTCGAATGCGTCTTCAGCATCTATGGAGATAATCGTGTGGTTTTTGTCCTTCTTTTTGTTGATGTGGTGGACGATGTTGATGGATTTTTGAATGTTGTGCCATCCTTGAATTCCTGGGATGAATCCCACTATGTCATGATGGATGATCTTTTTGATGTATTTTTGAATTCGGTTTGCTAATATTTTGTTGAGTATTTTTGCATCTATGTTCATCAGGGATATTTGTCTGTAATTTTCTTTTTTTGTGGTGTCTTTGCCTGGTTTTGGTGTTAGAGTGATGTTGGCCTTGTAGAATGAGTTTGGGAGTATTGCCTCCTCTTCTACTTTTTGGAAAACTTTGAGGATGGGTATTAGGTCCTCACTAAATGTTTGATAAAATTCAGCAATGAAACCATCTGGACCAGGAGTTTTGTTCTTAGGTAGTTTTTTGATTACCAGTTCAATTTCCTTGCTGGTGATTGGTCTATTCACATTTTCTGTTTCTCTCTGGGTCAGCCTTGGAAGGTTGTATTTTTCTAGAAAATTGTCCATTTCTTCTAGGTTATCCAGTTTGTTACCATATAATTTTTCATAGTATTCTCTCATAATTATTTGTATTTCTGTGATGTCCATAATGATTTTTTCCTTTCTCCTTTCTGATTCTTTTTAGTTGTGTAGACTCTCTTTTTTTCTTGTTAAGTCTGGCTAGTGGTTTATCTATTTTGTTTATTTTCTCAAAGAACCAGCTCTTGCTTTAATTGATTCTTTCTATTGTTTTGTTCTTTTGTTCTTCTCAATTTTATTTATTTCTGCTCTAACCTTTATCATGTCCCTCCTTCTACTGACTTTGGGCCTCATTTGTTCTTCCTTTTCTAGTTTCATTAGTTGTGACATTAGACCATTCATTTGGTATTGTTCTTCTTTCCTGAGTTAGGACTGTATTGCAATATACTTCCCTCTTAGCACGGACTTCTCTGCGTCCCGCAGAATTTGCAGTGTTGAATTCTTGTTGTCATTTGTCTCCATATATTGCTTAATCTCTGTTTTTGTTTTGTCATTGATCCATTGATTATTTAGGAGTATGTTATTAAGCCTCCATATGTTTGTGTGCTTTTTCATATTCTTTGTGGAATTTATTTCTAGTTTCATAACTTTGTGATCTGAGAATCTGGTTGGTACAATTTCAATCATTTTGAATTTACTGAGGTTCTTTTTTGTGGCCTAGTATATGATCTATTCTTTACAATGTTCCATGTGCACTTGAGAAGAATGTGTATCCTGTTGCTTTGGATGAAGTGTTCCGTAGATGTCTGTTAGGTCCATCTGTTGAACTACATTGTTCAATGCCTCTGTCTCTTTGCTTATTTTCTCTCTGGTTGATCCGTCCTTTGGAGTGAGTGGTGTGTTGAAGTCTCCTAAAATAAATGCATTGCATTCCATTTCTTTCTTTAATTCTGTTAGCATTTGTTTCACATATGTGGGTCATCCTGTGTTGGCTGCTTAGATATTTATAATGGTTATATCCTCTTGTTCGATTGACCCCTTTATCATTATGTAATGTCCTTCTTTATCTCTTGTTACTTTCTTTGTTTTGGAGTTTATTTTGTCTGATACAAGTACTGCAACTCCTTCTTTTTTCTCCCTATTAGTTGCATGGAATACCTTTTTCCATCCTTTCACTTTCAGTCTATGTATATCTTTGGGTGTGAAGTGAGTCTCTTGGAGGCAGCATATAGATGGGTCTTGTTTTTTATCCATTCAGTGTCTCTATATCTTTCAAATGGTGCATTCAGACCGTTTATATTTAATGTGATTATCGATAGGTATGTACTTATTGCCATTGCAGGCTTTAGATTCGTGTAATTTAACTCACTTCATATGCTATTACAAACACAACCTATAGGTTCTTTTTTTTCCTCCTCCATTCTTTATATGTTAGGTATCATATTCTTTACTCTTTGCATATCCCTTTATTGACTTTGGGGAGGTAATTGCTGGAAACCTCCCCAATCTGGGATTTGACTTTGCATTTGCTTAGTAATTAATTGTTCTACTTTGCTGTGGCTTTATTTCCCCTGGTGACATCTATTTAGTCTTGGGAATACTTCCATCTATAGGAGTCCCTCCAAAATGCACTGTAGAGGTGGTTTGTGGGAGGCAAATTCTCTCAGCTTTTGCTCATCTGAAAATTGTTTAATCCCTCTTTCAAATTTAAATGATAACTTTCTGGGTAGAGTATTCTTGGTTCGAGGCCCTTCTGCTTCATTGCATTAAATATATCATTCCACTCCCTTCTGGACTGTAAGGTTTCTGTTGAGAAATATGATAGCCTGATGGGTTTTCCTTTATATGTGATATTTTTTCTCTCTCTAGCTATTTTTAAAAAAGTCTGTCTTTATCCTTGATCTTTGCCATTTTAATTATTATATGTCTTGATGTTGTCTTCCTTGGGTCCCTTGTGTTGGGAGATCTCTGCACCTTCATGGCTTGAGAGACCACCTCCTTCCCCAGATTGGGGAAATTTTCAGCCATTACTTCCTCAGTAACAGTTTCTATCCCTTTTTCTCTCTCTTCTTCTTCTGGTACCCCTATAATGAAGATATTGTTCCGTTTGTACTGGTCACACAGTTCTCTCAATATTTTCATTCTTAGAGATTCTTTTTTCTCTCTGTGTCTCAGCTTCCTTTTATTCTTCTTTTCTAATTTCTATCCCATTTACCATCTCTTCTACTACATCTAATCTGCTTTTAAATCCCCCCATTGTATGTTTCATTTCCGATATGGAATTTTTTAATGATTGAATCTCCATCTTAAATTTGTCCCCGAGTTCTTGAATATTTTTCTGTTAATCTCCATGAGTATGTTTATGATTTTTATTTTAAACTCTCTTTCAGGAAGATTGGTGAGTTCAGTTTCATTTGGTCCTTTTCTTGGGTTTGTGATATTTTGGTCTGAACTAGTTTCCTTTGACGTTTCATAATTCTGTGTTGCCCTCTAGTGCCCAGAAGCTCTAGTCTCTGGAGCTGCTTAGCCCCTAAAGTGAGGTTGGCAATCATAGGAGATTATAGGGGAGCGGTGCTGGTACCTTGGGGCAGGAAAGAGCTGTTTCCTGATTCCCCGCTGCAGTGCCTGTCTCCAGTATCAGAGCCAGTGGGCCAAGCTCACAGGTGTAAGCCTCTGCGCTCAGTGTCTCTACCTGCTGTACCCGGGGCCTCCCTCTGGCTGGTCTGACGCCAGCACAGTGACTGCCAGTTTGTGAGCAGGTGCCGGCAGGCCAGGAGGTAGGTTCAGCAGGCTGCGTTTCACAGTGGGGGGCCTCGGAACTGAGTAGGCTGCCAGGGGGATGGGGCACCGGAAGCTCCTCAAAATTTCCAACCTGCTGGGCGGAGTGTGCCCATACAACCTTGTCCACCTATCCCTTCTCTTGCTTAACAAGCTCTGTGAAAACCCCACCCCTTCAGCAGCCCTCTTGCTGCTACAAAGCCTGTCAGATCGCCCACCTTTGCTTTGTCCCAAGCAGCCCAATATGGATCTCTGTCCTCCACAAACGGCCGGAATCTCAGTCTCTCAGGCACTCTACCTGTCCCAGCTCCCTAACCCCATCAACCTCCAGAGCACCGCACAATGTAGGTTTGTGCTCTAAAGCTGACCTCCAGGGCTGGGTGTTCAGCAGTTTTAGCCTTCCACCCCCTCCCCACTGTTTCTCCTCCTCCCACCAGTGAGCTGGAGTGGGGGAAGGGCTTGGGTCCTGCCGGATCAAGGCTTTGGTACGTTGCCCTGTTTCGTGAGGTCTGCTCTGTTTGTGACGTCTGTACGTGGTCTGGTGAAGCCTTCTTTCCTGTTGCTGTTTTAGGGCTAGTTGTATTAGCTATATTTTCACACTATATGTGGTTTTGGGAGGAATTCTCTGTCTCACTTCTCACACCACCATCTTGAATCCATTAATCGCTTCCTTGTTACTTGAACACATCAAGCCTATTCCTCCTCAGGACCTTGGCTTATGACATTCTCTCTGCCTGGGGCACTTTTCTCCAGTTGGTTGTGTGGCTCTCTTCCTCAGTATTTCAGGTCATCTCCTCAGAAAGATGTTGCCTGGTCCCCCACCAAACATTCATGTTCATCGTCCTTTACTTTCTGTTCCCTTATCCTACTTTATTTTTTCTCATAGCACTTATCTGCGTGACATGGTATATATTTGTTTATCATCTACCTCTTTCCACTAAAATATAGCTCCATAAGCAAAAGGTTCTTTTTTTCTTTGCTGTGTCCCAAGCACCTATAACTGCCAGATACATACTAGATGCTCAATACATATTAAATAAGTCAAGGACAATACCAGTGAAATAGAGGAACCAGAGGAAATAACAGCCCTGATAACTTTTAAAGTGGTGAGAAGTGCAGATTCTGGGTGGTTAGAATACCATGTCCTGCTCTCATTCTCCTGGGAAGATGCAGATAAGAAGTAAACAAATAAGGTGATTTTAGAGGAATAAGCCCTAGAAGAAAATCTTAAAAATTACAAAGCAGTAGTGTGTTGGTAGTGGAGTACAGGGAATTGGTTTGGGTAGTTAGGCAAAAGTTCTGAGGAGATGATAGTTGAGCTGAGACCTGAGTGATAAAGTTCTAGTCAAGTGACCATTTAGGGCATGAGAATTCTCTGTACTAAGAAGAACAAGCCAAAAGTCCTGGAGTTCCCTTGTGGTGCTGTCCCAGGGCAGTCTGTCCTGGCTGTAATTAACCCTGGTCCACTCACGGGTAAGCTGGGGAGGAGGGCTGCAGGAAGTGGGGATCCCTGCGATTCCATTTGCCTTTATGAAAATAGTGGCTGTGCCTTTTTAGATGTATAAGTTCTCTTTGACTATGCCTTCTGGGGGGCCTCTTTGTATGTAACTTTTGAGTGAACCTAGACAAATACCTTACCGCAGGAAAGGAAAAGGTTAGTATTTCTGATAATCCCCCAGATCATTTCAGCACACAGTTTAAAATGGGAGGCATGATGACAGAAATGAAACACTTCACTTACTCTTTTATCAACTTCCTATTAAGGGACTTGAAGTGCTTTTATCTCCTCCCAATTATAGGATTCTCAGGGTCTCAGATGTGTTGAACAATAAGACCTATTGTGTCCATGTCTTCTTTTCTCCTTTTGTTTAACTATTTTTTAGTGGCATTGTAAAATTTTCTTCACCTATATTACACAATTTTTATGTTTATCAGATACTTCATCTTTTTTGTTACTGCAAATAGGTTCTCTTTATATCTTCTATCTGGTTGTATAAATGTAAACTATTGATTTCTGTATATGAATTCTGTAACTAGTCATTTTACAAATTCTCTCATTGTATATAATCATTCTGTGACTTTCTTTTAAAACATTATCACTTCAACAGAGATTCATAGAAGGGTTAATAGGAAACTGATTGTTCATTCACAAATATTCATCAGATGTCCACTATATGCCAGGGAATCTTCAAGGTCCTAGATATCAGGACTATTATTAACCCAGAAGGGATTTTTTTTCTGTAAGAATGAGCTTCCTTAAGAGATTTTACTTATTATCTTTTGGAAAATTGTTATACTATCCTGATTTCATTGAGAAAATGGGCTATACTGCCTTTGCTGTATAAGTTTGGTAGTAAACCTGAAAATCTGTGTTTACAAATTGAATCATAGCCTCTTGGATGTGGTGCCATTGTGCAGTGCCTGAATGGCACATACAAATAAAGCAGCCATGGAAACAGCAGGGAATAAGATAGTCAAGAGTTCTGCTCTCATGGGGCTTACTTAGCTTCTGTCAAGGAGAAAGAATTTTTGCCAGCACAGCAAACTTGTAGGGTTCTATGGAATACAAAGGAATACATAGAGTATATTCCTAAAATCATTTTTATTTTTGTTTCCTGCTGTCTCTTAAAACCCGCTTCATGGAAGTCATTCTTTCTCTGTCTTCTGCATGAATACTTTGGCAGTCCTATGACCTTTCTCGTAACCGTCAGGTAATAAAATATTTCAATCACTGCAAGTGAAGATCACAGTCTCAGTTTGGCTCACATCTTCTCCCCTTCCCTAGGTGAAAGTCGACAGTCTGAGAAACAGTGTGGTCAGCTTCCTCTCTCTTCATTGTTGACCTTCTCTTCCACTCAGTTAGTTGCTGTTCTCACTTCTCCCCACTTTGGAGCATTGAGATGGAAGAGAGGAAATGGGGTCAGAAAATTTTTACTTGACTGATGCTGTGGTGAGACAGCTTCTTTTCTGCCAATGGCCCATTTCTCACACATCCCTTTTGCTGACAGACTCTGCAGGTTTGAGCTGATTCTAACAGTTACCTCTGCCATCAGAGCAGCTAGCAGCCCTAACCTGTTAGGTTTCCCAGCTGAGAGTCAGACTTAGAACACTCTCCACTCCAGATCTAAGGGTCACACAGCAAACTCCGAGAGGTCCAGTTGAAGTCTCTTTTAGGCTCGAGTTTGGGAAGCAGCATTTCCCCATAAACCCAGCTGTTCCTTGGCGGGGGGGAGGTCCTGGAGAAGGGGCAATCACAGCTCAGTTCTCAACAAAGTAATCCTCTCACAAAAACCCTCTCTACATTTTTCCATATTGTTCATTTGGTTGTTATAAATCTATCTTCTAATCCCTTGCTATTCAAAATGCGGGCCATGGATCACCAGTATCAATATTGCCTGGGAGCTTGTTAGAAATGCAGAATCTTATGTCCACCCCAGATCTACTGAATTAGAAGCTCTCCAGGTGATTGATGTGTGCACTCATTTGCAAGCACTGATCTCATCTATTCCTAGCTTCTTATTTTAAAGTTTTTGCTGGCAATCTTCCTCATACTTCATGGTGATATCTAATATTTATCATATCTTAGTGCCTCAGTGGAAACTTACAGTTTAGCATCTAGTTGTATAGATAGTAAGTAAAAAAAAAATCCGATTGGGATACTTTATATGAAGAAAATGTGAAAAGTAATTGCTATGGTTGAATTGTCCCTCTTTCTCCCCCCCCCACCCAAATTAGTATGTTGAAGTTCATCCCACTATGTCAGAATGCAACCTTATTTGGAATAGGGTCATTGCAAATATAATTAGATAGTTTAAGACCTCAGACTGGAGTAGGATAGGTATGATTGTTGTCCTTATAAGAGAGTGAGTATTTGGACACAGATGTGCACACAGGGAGTATATCATGTGAAGATGAAGGCAAAGATTGGGGTGATGATTCTAGAAGTCAAGGAAAGCCAAAGATTGTCAACAAACTTCCAGAAGCTAGGAGACAGGCATGGAACAAATTATCTCTCTTAGCCCTCAGAAGGAACCAACCCTGTTGACACCTTGGTCTTGGACTTCTAGCCTCCAAAAATGTGAGACAATAAATTTCCATTGTTAGGCTACCCCATTTGTAATAGTTTGTTACGACAGCCCCAACATGCCATGTGGCTAGGCCCTCAGTGAGTTAGAGCTGGGAAGGAACACAAGTGATTAATACAGTTTACAACAAACATGGAATGGTTTAATCAAGGGCCACCAGAAGAGCAAAAGAACCAGTAGAACATGCTTCTCATCCTCAATTGCATGCAGTTTCTGCTGGCCCTGCTGCAGCCTCCTCCAAAACCTTTGTGGGCAGTGAATACATATTTGTTGATGTGACAACATCAAAACAGTGTCTTGCTTTGGAAAATGTAAAGTGAAGGGAAAAAGGCAGTTTCTGGTAAATGGAAGTAATTCTTGGCAGGATGAATTCTTAGCCAGTTAGCGCTAAGGAATTTTGCTCATGTAGTGAGAATGAAAACATATTGAAGCAAATAACCCAAGTTTTCCATTGCAGTTTCAGAAGATGAGAATTTAGCTCATTATTAATATTCCCTGCTTGATTGCTCCTTTCTGTTGTGCTGGAGATGAAAGTATCCTGTGGTCCTACTCAAGCAGCTGTTCATTAATCTGCAGACAGGGTTGGAGGAGCGGTCAGTGCAGTGCAGAGCTTAGCAGGCTGGGGACATGTGGGGCATTGGTGGGAAGCCAAGGAACATGCCAGTAAAAGCAGAAGGCAAATGAAGTTGGCTTTCACGCCCTCTTTGTTCCCTTTTCTACAGATATCTCATCCCTTTAAGAAGGAAATTAGCTTTTAATAATTGCCATGCATATTCACATTGGATTCTCACAACCCAACTTGATGTAAGTATTTTTATCTCCAGTTTCCTAAATGGGCCCTTGGGGCTTGTAAGTTAAGTCACTTACATAACAACATAAAGTCAGCATAGCTGGGGGAGGATGTGGACTGTTTGAGCAATTCCTTAAATCTGGGCAATTCCTTAAACTTTTCTGTACCTCCACTATCCCATCTGTAAAGTAGAATAATAATCCTAATACTTCTTATCTCTCAGAGCTGTCGAGATGGTTAAATGGATCACTACATGTAGTTGTGGAACATCACCTGACATATGAACTTGATGTAGGAGGATGTGAACCCACCTGGCCCAGGGCTTTTCCCACTGTGCACACTCGTTTTCTCTTAGTGCCCAGATGCCCACCTGACACCTGATAACTCTTTAGGTTGTTCTCTCCTTTCCCTCCCACTGCCCCTTACCTCCTCTGAATTCCAATGGCTCAGGAACTACCAGGTATTTGGGTTTGTTAACCTGTAGATTTATGTAGGCTGAGATGTTAATGAGTGATCCTGGCTTGATGGTGTGCTTTTTGGTGTGGTGGCAGTTTGAGTTGTGCATACTAGGAATGGGCTGTCTAACAACAGAGGGACTGGACAGAAGATACATGAGCTGGGGAAGAGTTGGCCCTACTTTTCTGTACAAAGGGAAAACCAGCATGGGAAATGCCACCATTGTTGTAGATTCTTTGGAAGGCAGAGCTTTGTGCCATCAGGCCTTTGCTTTCCTGTCAAATCTCACATTTATTAGAGACCTTTTGCACTCTCACATAGGCCAGCCAGACATGTGTGAGTGGGGCCAGCAAGTTATCTGAATAAAAGCTGGTCACTTCAGAATATCTGTAGGAATTAATCTACTATTACCATAGTCTTTTGTTACTTTAACCATTCAATGTTTCCATTCATGGATTAACATTTTTGGGGGGTGGTTTTCTCCAGCCATATTGATTCATTCTTAAATTTATGTTAAATGTTTCTCAGTCTATTCCTCAAGAGTAGATGCTTGAACTGTGGTTTGCCAAGTTCACAATTCTTTGTTCAAGAGATTGTTTCTTCCTAAACCTTACCAAAGTTTTAAATGCAAATCCAGCTTGACTTCCTAATGATGCAAAGACAGTGCTTTGAGAAGAAAAATTTTGGCAGGAATCAGAAAAGAAACAGTCTTATACCATTTCCTGCTGCTAAAAACTGAACTAAGAAGGGGAGTGGACTAAAGGGCCACAGATCTTTTAAGGAAACAAAGTGTGCACTTTGTGTATGTGTGCATGCACACGCATGCTTTATTTCTGATGACAAATGGGTTTTAGCAATCAAACTTGGAAGAAATATAGGCAATAAATCAGTTTTCCCATTTCATGGCAGACTTTATCATGAAAGATGATTCTAAATGTAAACACAGTGGGTCAAATGCCACTTAGAGGGAATTTAATAAACATACTAATTTAGACTTCAGCAAGAAAGCACCTAAATATCAAACATAATGATATACCACAAATCAAATATTCAGGATATCTATTTTAATCTAAGACGAAACAACTCTTTATTCTAATCTTGCTATAAAACCTTTGGTTTCCTAAAGTATATGATCTTGTTAAATTAAAGGATTAAAGAGAATGCATCCTTACTTAGGTATGTACTTACAACTAAATAAATAACATGCTTGTTATGACTGCAAATAAAATGAATTAAGTGAAACAAGACAGACAGCATGGACTTGTTGATGTCTTTGTTTTTGACAGCCTGTAATCCTGGAAACAGGAAGATACTGAGATGAGTAAACATTCTTTGCCTATATGAGCTCCCAAGTGGTTAAGTCTATGAACAGATTTGTGCTAAGAAGTTCAGACACTGAAGCATCTAGAGACTGTGCATATACATAAAGTGAATCTCTCCCTTCCATTGTCTGCTTCTCTGAAAACCCATTAATGGTTTAGCATTTGGGGCCCTGAAATAGAATAAAGGTGGTGGGGGTGGAGAAGAAAAATTCCTCATTAGGCACTTTTGAATTTTCCCTCTCAAAACAGCTGTCCCAATTTAGTCCCCATCAACTGTCTCTGAACCTTCTAGGAAAAAATAAAAGACCTGGTGCTTTGAATGAAAATCCGTTCCCATCAACATTTAACCCAGGGGCCACAGATGTGTCCCCTTTCTTCATGGAATGCTGTCCTGAACCCAGTATGCTAGCACTTAAATAGCCCATGAACACACCACAAATATTTGTTTATTGGGAATCAAAATGTGGGGTGGGCTACAAAATTGGGGGCTGGAATATTGAGACCATATTGAATAGTGCTGTGGGGATGCTCAGGTAAATATCACTCGTGGTACAATATTGAAAAGATTGGGAAGTCATCAGCCAGCCCTTCAGAACTGAAACATATTATTTAACCACAAGCTGTACTTTCTGAAATCTTAAACTGTAACACGAAGAGTGACCTAATTTAATCCATGTGGGCAACATGTTTGATGTTAACAGACTTTTCTTTTTAAACAGTTCAGGGAATGCAACAAGGCCTTTAGTTCTTTAATAAAAATCTGGGCTTTTTCCTGTTAAATCACTTATCTTGAGGGATTAATTATTTTTATGTTATGATTGATATTCCATGGATTCCATGAGTTTTCCTGTACCTTTGTGTGCATATGCTTTTGGCAAGGGACAATGAAGTATAAGTTATAAAACATTAGTCTCCCACAGGTGTAGTGGATGTGGAAGTAGAACCTGAGGCAGACTGTGCTTCTGTCTCCATGAGGGGCTTGTAAGAGACAGAATGAAGACAACAGTTGCTCTAGTAAGTCACACACATGATACCTGCTTCATATGGAGGCTACTTGTGGACTTCATGTGACATGTGCACATAGTATAGAAAAACACTTACTAAGCAACTCTCCGTAAAACAGTTTGAGACTTGACTTGGGGACTGGTGCTTCCCCATAGATTCACTCCACAACATGATTTTTTACCAGAATGAGATGGTTTCAACATAATCATATATATTTTTTTCTACCAGATGGCCAACTGGTTGACCCTTCACTTTTTTAAAAATATTATGACCATTAATTGAAAATACCAGATGGACACATTTTACAAGTGTATCTTTTTAAAGGCTCTTGAGACTAAAATTTCTCAGATGATAGTCTCAGTTCAGACTGGAATAGTTGGAAGTGATGCAGTATTCTTCCAGTAGCCCTGAGGACCACTAGGCTGATAACAAATCTAGTTTAAAAGAAAAAATGGTAAGCAAAGAAGAACTCAGGCCTATGTCCTGTTCCTACCTATGCTCAATCCTTTATATCTTCCCTGCTCAATGTGATGGACCACAGGATGGTCTATATCACCGCATCAGCATCCCCTGAGGATTTGTTAGACAGACTCAAGAGCCCCTACCCAGACCTACTGAATCAGAATATCCATTTTAACAAGAACAATTCACAGGAACATTTAAACTTGAGAAGCACTGTTTTAGAGGGCTTTTGGGCATGACTACAGGAGGCCTTAACTAGTTGAACTAATCCTTTAAAAAGTAACCCATAGAAGGAAAATTTCTTTTGCTGACTGTAGTCCTTAAACACCAGAACTGATGAATCAGTGTCACACGTATGTATGTGTGTGTGTGTGTGTGTGTGTGTGTGTGTGTATATATAAAATCATATTTCTAACTATATAGTATAGAATGGTGTCAGGTACTAAACAGGAAGAAGAGGAGCCACGTATGTATCCCTTTGTAAAAGCCTGAGGCTGAGTAGAGTAAGAAAGGATATTAAACTGTGGGCATCCTTACCTTGGTTTTATAACAACTTCAAATTTGAACCCTGCTCTTCAGCTGTGAATCTGAACATTCAGATACTCTGGACAAAAGAGTCCTCGTAATTCATAAAAGCAATTAGATAGGATGGCTTTTTTCTTGGGTCCAGGCCTTAAACACCTTAAAAATACTTTGGTTTGTAGTATGTAAAAAACAGGCACATTCTATATACTGATGAAATTTCATGTTCAATCCAAATTATAAAACATTATTATTTATACTAACTTTGACATTTGTCTCATATAATATCAGGAAATGTGTATTCTCATCAGATGCTTTTCTATATTTAATTTATTAAAAATAAACCAATTCACAAGGTCAAAAATTCAAACTGAAGGGGTATAGAATGAAAACCCTCTCTCTCCCTATGTTTTCAGGCTCCTCTTCCAATACTGAAAAAACATTTATGGTTAATAGTTTGTTTTCAATATTCTTCGAGAGAAGTTATTTTATTTTTCATTTATTTCTTTCCCTCCTTTCCCCCCTTCCTCCTTCCTCTTTTCTCTCTCTTGCTGATTTTAATGATTTTAAAATTTGTACAGTAGAATTATATCTTACGGATTTTATGTTACTTTGCTTCTTTCCTATACTTTATTTTGCATAACTTTCTGTGCCATCACCTACAGATACACTTCATTTAGAAAAAGCTTTTTATTTGGAAATTTTTTCAAATTCACAGAAAAACTGCAATAAGAATAGTACATTATACCCTTTAACCAGATTCATTTATTTGTTAACATTACTACCTCATCTGACTAAAATTTCAGCTGTCTTCCCTCTGACTCTGTCTGTTTCAGTCTCTATGTGTGTGTGTGTTTTATTTGAACAATTTGAAAATAAATTGCCTACATCATGACCATCATGACCTTTTTTTAACTGTTTCCCTCCACGAAAATCTTCAGTAAAAGGCAAAAGATTTATGTGATTTGAAGAGAAACCAGAGTGTACACATGATGACCTTTTATCCCTAAATATTCCAATGTTTATTTCCTAAGAATAGGAAATTCTCTTACATAACAATCATATTGTAATCAGTTTCAGTGAATTTAACACTGATACAATACTTTAACCTCCCATCTGTATTTCAAGTTTATCAACTGACCCAATAATGCCTTTTTTTTTACCATTTGTTTTCCTCCAATATGGGACCAAGTACAAGACCAGGTATGACCTTTAATTGTCATGCTTTTTACTTTTCTTTAATCTGGAACATTGTCAGAGCCTTTCTTTGTCTTTCTTGATAGTAACATTTTGGATAATACAGTTTCCAGCCCCCTACTCTGTATGTATAAATAGAAAATTTCTCTTTATGAGTTTGTCTGGTATTTTCTCAAGATTAGATGTAGACTTTGTACTCCTGACATGTGTACTATATAAGTGACATTGTGTGCTTTCCAGGATATTTCATCTGCAAATACATGTTGTCCTTCTGTTAATTTTGATCACCCATTGAGGGGTTACTTAATTTCTCCACAGTATAGTTACTATTTTTCCCTTTACAATTAGTAAGCAGTCTGTGAGGAGACCCTTTAAGATCCTTCAGTCCTGCTGCTTATTAAAATTTCCTCCGAAGTTTAGCATTCAATGACCATTTTTGCCTGAAATAATCTTTATCACTCATTTACCTGCACCAGCTCCCAGCTAAGTCCCTGACCTCTAATCCTATCTGGCCTGAAAGCATGTGGCTGCCACACTCATCAGGACATCACATCTCATGAGCAATAAAGGAGATTTTGTTCCACATACTCTCCAGTATTTGGTATTGTCAGTGTTTTTGATTTTGGTCATTCTAGTAGGTGTTTAGCAGTATGTTATTGTTTTAATTTGCAATTCCTTAGGGACATATGATGTTGAGCATGTGTTTACCTGCTTATTTTCCATCCTTATATCTTCTTTGGTGAAGTGTCTGTTCAGGTATTTTTCCCATTTTAAAGTCATGTGGTTTATTTTCTTATTGTTGAGTTTTAAGAGTTCTTTGTATATGTTAGATAACTGTCCTTTGTAAATTTTTTGCAAGAATTTTTTCCCAGTTTATGACTTATCTTCTCATTCTGTTGATATTATCCTGTGTATATATTGCTGAGTTTGATTTTGTAATGTTTTTGAGGGTTTTTGCATGTATGTTCATAAAAGATACTGGTCTACAGTTTTCTTTTGATGTCTTTGTTTTATGATTAGTGTATTGCTGCTTGCCTCATAAATGAATTGGGAACTGTTCGTACCTCTTCTGTTTTTTTTTTGAAGAAGTTTTGTAGTATTAGTCTTCTTTATTCCTCACTGACATAAACATTTGGGCCTGGAATTTTCTTTTTTGGAACTAAACTATGAATACAATTTGTTTAACAGCTATAGGACTATTCAGTTACTATATCATCTTGAGTGAATTTTCTGGTTAGTCTGATTAGTGCTCACTATTTTTTAACTTCATTGATTTTTACTTTTATATGTATAATTTCCTCCTTTTTGTATGATTTGGGTTTATTTCGTTTTTCTTTCTTTAACTCAAGGTGGAATTTTAGATTATGGATTTGAGAACATTTTTTAATATAATAATTTAATGGCATAAATTTTCCTCTAAATATTGTGTTAACTATATCCCACAAAGTTTGACATAATGTGTTTTCATTTTTATTCAATTCAACATGTTCTTTAAAGTTGCTTTGAGAGTTTATTTTTGATCCAGAGGCATCAAATTTTGTCAAAGACATTTTCTGCATCTATTAAGATGATCATGCAGTTTTATCCTTTACTCTGTTAATGTCGTATATCATATTGGTTGATTTGCATATGATGAACCATGCTTGCATCCCAGGAGTAAATCCCAGTTGACTGTGGGGTATATCCTTTTAATATGCTGCATTTTATTTGCTAGAATTTTGTTGAAAATTTTTGAATCTATATTCATCAAGGGTATTGGCCTGTAATTTCTTATTTTCTTGGTGTTAGTAGCAGAGTGATGGTGGCCTCCTACAATGAATTTGGAAATGTTCCCTGCTCTTCTATTTTTTGGAAGAGCTGAGAGTGACTGGCATTAATTCTTTAAATGTGCAGAATTCACCAGTGAAACATCTGGTCCTGGAAATTTTTTTAGTTGGAGGTTTTTGATTACTGATTCAATCTCCTTACGTGTTATTGGTGTGTTCTAATTTTCTATTTCTTCATTACTTACTCTTGTTAGATTGTATGTTTCTAGGAATGTATCTACTTATCCTAGGTTATTCAATGTTTTGATGCATATAGTGGTATTCATAGTAGGCCTTTAAGATCAGGTTATAATATGTCTTCTTTCATTTATAATTTTGTTTAAATGATTCCTCTTCCTTGGTGAGTCTAGCTAAAGGTTTGTCAATTTTGTTTCATCCTTTCAAAAAAATGCACTTTGATTCGCTGATTTTTCTCTACTGCCTTTCTGATCTCTATTTCATTTATTTCTGCTTTAAACTTTATTATTTCCTTCTTTCTTCTAACTTTGGGCTTAGATTGTTCTTCTTTTTCTAATATCTGAAAGGTTTGCACCTGACAGTGTAAAAGTTAGGTTGTATATTTGAGATCTTTGTTTTCTCTTAATGTAGGCATTTATTGCTATAAATTCTCCTCTTAGAACTGCTTTTGCTGTGTCATTTAAGTTTTGGTATGTTGTGTTTTCATTTTCACTTAAGATACTTTGATTTTCCTTTTGACTTTTTTTTTTGACCCACTGATTGTTCAGGAGTTTGCTAATTTAAACATAGTGGTCAGTTTTTCCATTTTCCTCCTATTATTGATTTCTAGTTTCATAACTGTGTTCAGGAAAGATACTTAATATGTTTATAATCTTCTAAAATCTGTTAAGGCTTGCTTTGTGCCCAATATGTTCATCCATGGAGAATGTTCCATATGCATGTGAGAAAATGTGTATTCTAGTGCTGTAGGGTGGAATATTTTGTGTATGTGTCTGTTAAGTCCTTTTGGTCTATACTGTTATTCAGATCCACTGTTACCTTATTAATTTTATGTCTGGATGATCTACACAGTATTGAAAGTGAGTATTGAAGTCCCTTACTATTAGTTTATTTTTGTCTCTTTCTCCCTTCAGTTCTCTTCAATTTTTTCTTTGAATATTTATTTAGGTGCTCAGATGTTGGGTCCATATATATTTATTGTTATATCCTCTTGATGAATTGACCCCTTAATCACTACATAGTGATCTTTGTTATTACCCATTTTGACTGAAAGTCTGTTTTATCTGATACTCTTCTTCTCTTTTGGTTACCATTTGCATGGAGTTTCTTTTTCCATTCTTTCACTTTCAGCCTGTGTGTCCTGAAAGCTGAAGTGAGTCGCTTGTAGGCAGCATATTGTTGGATCTTGTGTCTTGTTTGTTTGTTTATATTTTTTTCAGCCATTCAACCATTCTGTGTTTTCTGGTTTGAAAATTTACTCAATTTATGCTTAAAATAATTATTGATAGGTAAGGGCTTCCTGTTGCCATTTGTTCATTGATCTCTGACTGATTTTTTAAAATTCCTTTCTTCCTACCTTCCTCTCATGCTCTAAACATAACCATATTTATTTTTGTTGATTAAATAACTAATAAGTCTCTCAAAATCATGAATGGACTCTGTAACAAAATATTACCAAAATTAAATATATTAGTGGAGATCTCAGTACACAGAAGCAGTAGGAGGAAGGAAGGAAGATTCATTCAGAAATATATATATATATATATATATATATATATATATACATTTTTTTTAACAAAAAGACTTCTTCTCAAACACTGAGTGAGTATAAACTATTTTTAACTAGGGACTGGTATATTGGTGGCTAGTGGAGAAAGGACTAGCTAGAACAAGGAAACTGGAGCTTCTTCCTCTGTGTAACTTTAACAAGTTAGTTAATACTTCTACATCTCAGTAATCTCAGATGTCAAATGAGTGGTGAGGTGGGTTGAATTAAAAGGTCTTTCATGGATTCAAGATGGCAGCATGAGACATGACATGGAGAACTCTTCCCAAAACAACAAATAGTACAAAAATATAGTTAATCAATACAACTACCCCTAAAACAGCAACAAGAAAGAAGGCTGAACCACACTGTACACAGACCTCATGAACAGAGCAGACCTCACAAAACAGGGTAACGTAGGAAAGCCTTAATCCAGTGGGACCCAAGTCCTTCCACCACCCCTGCTCACCAGTTGGAGGAAGATAAATGGAGTGGGGAAGGGGTAGAAGCTTGGGACTGCTGAGTGCCTAGCCCTGGAGATCTGCTCTGTGAGCGGAAGCCTATATTGTGTGGTGCTCTGAACACTGGGGAGCTTGGATGGGCAGAGTGCTTGGAAGACCAACATTCTGGCCATTTGTGCAGGAGGGATCCACATCTGGCTGCTCTGCGTCAGAGGAGGGGCGGGTGGCCTGAGAGGCTTCCTAGCAGTGAGAGGGCTGCTGAAGGGGTGGTGCTTGCATGGAGCTTGCTGCGTGGGAGAAGGGAGAGCTGGACAAGGTTGTCTGGGTGCACTCTGCCCAGTGGGTTGGGAACTTTGAGGAGCGTCAGGTGCTCCATTCCCCTGGCTGGCTACTCAGCTCCGAGGCCCCCCACTATGACATGAAGCCTGCTGCACCTGCCTCCTAGTGTGGCAGCACTCGTTTGAAAGCTGGCATCACTGTGCTGGCACCAGGCCAGCCACAGGGAGGCCCCACCTTCAACAGCTAGAGACGCAAAGCACACAGGCTTACATGTGTGTGCTTGGCCCACTGGGTCTGACATGAGACAGGCACCACAGACAGGAATCAGGAAATATATGTTTCCTCCCCCAAGGTACCAGCTCTGCTCCCCTACAACCCCCAACCTCACTATAGGGGCTGAGCAGCTCCAGAGACTGGAGTTTCTGCACACTACTGAGCACCACAGAGAAATAGGAAATGTCAAAAGAACATGGTTCAGACCAAAATCTCACAAACACCAGAAAAAGGTCCAAATGAAACTGAACTCACCAATCTTCCTGAAAGAGAATTTAAAATAAAAATCATAACATGCTCATGGAGATACAGAAAAATATTCAAGAACTCGGGGACGAATTTAAGATGGAGATTCAATCATTAAGAAATTCCTTATCTGAAATGAAACATACAAGGGGGGATTTAAAAGCAGATTAGATGTAGTAGAAGATATAGTAAATGGGATAGAAATTAGAAAAGAAGAATAAAAGGAAGCTGAGACACAGAGAGAAAAAAGGATCTCTAAGAATGAAAGAATATTGAGAGAACTGTGTGACCAATCCAAATGGAACAATATTTGCATAATAGGGGCACCAGAAGAAGAAGAGAGAGAAAAATGGATAGAAAGTGTCATTGATGAGGTAATTGCTCAAAACTTCCCCAGTCTGGGGAAGGAGATAGTCTCTCAAGCCATGGAGGTGCACAGATCTCCCAAGACAAGGGACCCAAGGAAATCAACATCAAGAAATATAATAATTAAAATGGCAAAGATCAAGGATAAAGACAGACTTTTAAAAGGAGCTAGAGAGAGAAAAAACATCACATAAAAAGGAAAACCCATCAGGCTATCATCAGACTTCTCAACAGAAACATTACAGGACAGAAGAGAGTGGCAATGATATATTTAAGGCAATGAAGCAGAAGGGCCTTGAACCAAGAATATGCTACCCGGCAAGGTTATCATTTAAATTTGAAGGAGGGATTAAACAATTTTCAGATGAGCAAAATCTGAGAGAATTTAACTCCCACAAACCACCTCTACAGTGCATTTTGGAGGGACTCCTATAGATGGAAGTATTCCTAAGGCTAAAGAGATGACAGCCAAGGGATGGACAAAGAGTACAGAATATGACTCATAACATACAAAGAATGGAGGTGGAAGAAAAAGGAGGAAAAAGAAAGCACCTTTAGGCTGTGTTTCTAATAGCATACGAAGTGAGTTAAATTAGAGTGTCAGATAGTAAGGGAACTACCCTTGAACCTTTGGTAAACACAAATCGAGAGCATGCAATGGCAATAAGTACATACCTATTGATAATCACCCTAAATGTAAATGGTCTGAATGCACCAATCAAAAGACATAGAGTTGCTGAATGGATAAAAAAAAAATGACCCATCTATATGCGGCCTACAAGAGACTCACTTCAACCCAAAGATATACACAGACTGAAAGTAAAGGAAAGAAAAAGATATTTCATGCATCTAATAGTGAGAAAAAAGCAGGAGTTCCAGTACTTGTATCAGACAAAAGAGACTTCAAAACAAAGAAAGTCACAAGAGAAAAAGAAGGACATTACATAATGATAAAAGGGTCAGTCCAACAAGAGGATAAAACTATTTTAAATATCTATGCACCCAACACAAGATCACCTACATGTGTGAAACAAATACTAACAGAATTAAAGGGGGAAATAGAATGCAATGCATTCATTTTAGGAGACTTCAACACACCACTTACCCCAAACGACAGATCAACCAGACAGAAAATAAACAAAGACACAGGGACACTGAACAACATATTAGAACAGATGGACCTAACGGACATCTACAGAATACTCAATCCAAAAACAACAGGATACACATTCTTCTCAAGTGCACATGGAACATTTTCAAGAATAGATCTTATACTCGGCCACAAAAAGAACCTCAGTGAATTCAAAAAGATTAAAATTGTACCAGCCAGTTTCTCAGATCACAAAGTTATGAAACTAGAAATAAATTACAGAAAGAAAATTAAAAATCCCACAAACACATGGAGGCTTAGTAACATACTCCTAAATAAGCAATGGATCAATGACCAAATAAAAACAGAGATCAGGAAATATATGGAGACATATGAGAGCAATAATTCAACACCACAAAATCTGTGGGACGCAGTGAAGGCCATGCTAAGAGGGAAATGTATTGCAATACAGGCCTACCTCAGGAAAGAAGAACAATCCCAAATGAACAGTCTAAACTCACAATTAATGAAACTAGGAAAGGAAGAACCAATGAAGCCCAAAGTCAGTAGAAGGAGGGACATAATAAATATTAAAGCAGAAATAAATATAATTGACAGGAATAAAACAATAGAAATAATCAATGAAAGCAAGAGGTGGTTTTTTGAGAAAAAAAGCAAATAGATTAACCCCTAGGCAGACTTATCAAGAAAAAAAGAGAGTCTACACACATAAACAGAATCAGAAATGAGAAAGGAAAAATCACTATGGACACCACAGAAATCCAAAGAATTATGAGAGAATACTATGAAAAACTATATGTTAAAAAACTGCATAAACTGGAAGAAAGGGACAACTTTCTAGAAAAATACACCTTCAAGGCTGACCCAGAAAGAAACAGAAAATCTGAACAGACCAATCACCAGCAAGGAAATTGAATTGGTGATCAAAAACCTACCTAAGAAAAAACTGGACCAGATGGCTTCACTGCTGAATTTTATCAAACATTTAGAGAAGACCTAATATCCATCCTCCTCAAAGATTTCCAAAGAGTAGAAGAAGAGGGAATACTTCCAAACTCATTCTATGAGGTCAGCATTACTCTAATACCAAAACCAGGCAAAGACACCACAAAAAAAGAAAATTGCAGACCAATATCCCTGAAGAACATAGATGCAAAAATACCCAACAAAATATTAGCAAACCGAATTTGAAAATACATCAAAAAGATCATCCATCATGATCAAATGGGATTCAACCCCAGGATGCAAGGATGGTACAACATTTGAAAATCCATCAACATCATCCACTGCATCAACAAAAAGAAGGACAAAAACCACATGATCATCTCCATAGATGCTGAAAAAGCATTCAACAAAATTCGACATTCATTCATGATAAAAACTGTTAACAAAATGGGTATAGAGGGCAAGTACCTCAACATAATAAAGGCCATATATGACAAACGCACAGCCAACATTATACTTAACAGTGAGAAGTTGAAAGCTTTTCCTTTAAGATTAGGAACAAGGGACTTCTGGGAAGATGGTGGTGTGAGCAGGGCAGCAGAAATCTCCTCCCAACACTATATTTATCTACGAAAACACAGAAAATACATCTATTCCTAAAAGAGAGACGAGAATACACAGGAAAGCGCACAGCGTGCAGCTACACCCGAGAGGACTCGGCACCCCAAGAGGCGGGTAAGATACGGAGCCGCGACCCGGCGGGACCCGAGCCCTCCCCCACCCCAGCGCACCGGCGGGAGGAGAGGATTCAGAGCCGGGAGGGAGTGGAAGTACACCCCGCGAAGTAGCCAGCCCCGGTGATCTGTGCGGGGAGCGCTGACCCACATTGCGCAGTGCAGCGGAGATTGGGGAGACAGAGTGGCAGGATCTGAGCAGGGAACGCGCCAGGGTGCTTGCAGCCGGCTCCCGGGAAGGAAAAAAAAAAAAGCGCGCACTTTCTTCAGCGGTCTTAAAGAGACAGGAGCCCAGCGGAGGAGCCGGATCGCCCCAGCACACTCCGCCCAGCAGGCTGGGAGTCCGGGGGAGTTTCATACGCCTTAGCTGGCGACCGAGGAAGCGTAGCCATACTTAACACTTCTCACTGAGATCAACAGCCTCCTATTCATTCCCACCCCTGCCAGAGCGATAAAGGGCCCTGCAGAGCGACGCAGTCACAGCTGTGGAGTAATGGGGCAATAGCGCCACCTACAGCATTCCCACAGAATCTACGTCCAGTGGGCATTTTTTTGTTTTGTTTTGTTTTCTGTTTTGTTTTTGTTTTTTCTTTTCTTTCTTTTATATTTTTTTCTTTCTTTCTTTTATTTCTTTTTTCTCTCTTTTTTTTCTTCTCTTTTTAAAGTCTTAAAGAGACCAGCTGACATACGTGGCAACTATCAGTGACCAATTATATAGCCATGAAAAGACAGAGGAATATGGTTCAGACCAAAATCAACCAGACAACCCCAGAGAGGGAGTCTGAAGGGATGGAAATGCACAGCCTCCCTGAAAAAGAATTCAGAATAAAAGTCATAACCATGCTGATGGACCTACAGAGAAATGTGCAAGAGCTGAGGGAGGAAGTGAGGGAACTGAGGAAAGACAATACAGAAATCAGACAAGCGATCGACGGGCTTAACAGCAGAATGGATGAGATGCAAGAGACTGTTAATGGAATAGAAAACAGAGAACAGGAGTACAGAGCAGCTGAGGCAGAGAGAGATAAAAGGATTTCTAGGAATGAAAGAATATTAAGAGAACTGTGTGACCAATCCAAAAGGAACAATATTCGCATTATAGCAGTACCAGAGGAAGAAGAGAGACAAAAAGGGATAGAAAGTGTCTTTGAAGAAATAATTGCTGAAAACTTTCCCTCGCTGAAGAAGGCAGTAGTCTCGCAGTCCACCGAAGCTCATAGATCTCCCAACACAAGGGACCCAAGGAAGACAACACCAAGACACATAATAATTAAGATGGCAAAGATCAAAGATAAAGACAGGGTATTAAAGGCAGCTAGAGAGAGAAAAAGATCACCTACAAAGGAAAACCCATCAGACTATCATCAGACTTCTCAACAGAAACCTTACAGGCCAGAAGAGAATGGCATGATATATTTAACGTTATGAAACAGAAGGGCCTCGAACCAAGAATATTGTATCCAGCACGATTACCATTTAAATATGATGGAGAGATTAAACAATTTCCAGACAAACGAAAGTTGAGAGAATTTGCGTCTCATAAACCACCACTACAGGATATCTTAAATGGACTGCTCTAGTTGGAAGCACACCTAAGGCTAAAAAGATGTCACCAGAGAAAATAAAATCATAGCAAAGAAAGCAGACCATCCAAATACTAACTAAAGGCAAAGAATAAAACACCTATTATAGAAAGAATGGAGGAGGAGGAATAAGAAGGGAGAGAAAGAAAGAAACATCAGACTGTGTTTACAATAACTTAACAAGAAAGTTAAGTTAGATTGTTAGATAGTAAAGAAGCAACCCTTGAACCCTTGGTGACCACGAATCTAAAGCCAGCAATGGCAATAAGTACATACCTATCAATAATCACCCTAAGTGTAAATGGACTGAATGCACCAATCAAAAGACACAGAGTAACAGAATGGATAAAAAAGCAAGACCCATCTATATGCTGCCTACAAGAAACTCACCTCAAATCCAAAGATATACACAGACTAAAAGTGAAGGGATGGAAAAAGATATTTCATGCAAACAACAAAGAGAAAAAAGCAGGTGTTGCAGTACTTGTATCAGACAAAATAGACTTCAAAATGAAGAAAATAGCAAGAGATAAAGAAGGACATTGCATAATGATAAAGGGTTCAGTCCAACAAGAAGATATAACCATTATAAATATATATGCAGCCAACACAGGAGCGCCAGCATATGTGAGACAAATACTAACAGAATTAAAGGAGGAAATAGACAGCAATGCATTCATCTTAGGAGACTTCAACACACCACTCACTCCAGAGGACAGATCTACCAGACAGAAAATAAGTAAAGACACAGAGGCACTGAATAACACACTAGAACAGATGGACCTAACAGACATCTACAGAACTCTACACCCAAAAGCAACAGGATACACATTCTTCTCAAGTGCACATGGAACATTTTCCAGAATAGACCACATACTAGGCCACAAAAGAACCTCAGTAAATTCAAAAATATTGAAATTCTACCAACCAACTTCTCAGATCACAAAGGTATAAAACTAGAAGTAAATTTTAGAAAGAAATCAAAAAGGCTCACAAATACATGGAGACTTAACAACACTCTCCTAATTAATCAGTGGGTTAACGACCAAATCAAAACAGAAGTCAAAGAATATATGGAGACTAATGACAACAACAACACAAAGCCACAACTTCTGTGGGACGCAGCAAAGGCAGTTCTAAGAGGAAAGTATATTGCAATCCAGGCCTATTTAAGAAGGAAGAACATTCCCAAATGAATAGTCTAAAGACACAATTACTGAAATTGGAAAAAGAAGAACAAATGAGACCCAAAGTCACCAGAAGGAGGGACATAATAAAGATCAGAGAAGAAATAAATAAAATTGAGAAGAATAAAACAATAGAAAAATCAATAAAACCAAGAGCTGGTTCTTTGAAAAAATAAACAAAATAGATAAACCCCTAGCCATACTCATTAAGAGAAAAAGAGAATCTACACACATAAACAGAATCAGAAATGAAAAAGGAAAAATCATGACGGACCCCACAGAAATACAAAGAATTATAAGAGAATATTATGAAAATCTATATGCTAACAAGCTGGAAAACCTAGAAGAAATGGACAACTTCTTAGAAAAATACAACCTTCAAGACTGACCAAGCAAGAAACAGAAAAACTAAACAGACCAATCACCAGCAACAAAATTGAATCGGTAATCAAAAAACTACCCAAGAACAAAACCCCCGGACCTGATGGATTCACCTCTGAATTCTACCAGACATATAGAGAAGAAATAACACCCATTCTCCTTAAAGTTTTCCAAAAAAATAGAAGAGGAGGGAATACTTCCAAACTCATTCTATGAAGCCAGCATCACTCTCATACCAAAACCTGGAAAAGACCTCACCAAAAAAGAAAATTACAGACCAATATCCCTAATGAACGTAGATGCAAAAATACTCAACAAAATATTAGCAAAACGAATTCAAAAATACATCAAGAGGATCATACACCATGATCAAGTGGGATTCATCCCAGGGATGCAAGGATGGTACAACATTCGAAAATCCATCAACATCATCAACCACATCAACAAAAAGAAGAACAAAAACCACATGATCATCTCCATAAATGCTGAAAAAGCATTTGACAAAATTCAGCATCCATTCATGATTAAAACTCACAACAAAATGGGTATAGACAGCAAGTACCGCAACATCATAAAGCTATATATGACAAACCCACAGCTAACATCATACTTAACGGCGAGACGCTGAAAGCTTTTCATCTAAGATCAGGAACACGACACGGATGCCCACTCTCTCCACTGTTATTCAACATAGTACTGGAGGTCCTAGCCACAGCAATCAGACAAAACAAAGACATACAAGGCATCCAGATTGGTAAAGAAGAAGTCAAATTGTCACTATTTGCAGATGACATGATACTGTACATAAAAAACCCTAAAGATTCCAGTCCAAAACTACTAGAACTAATATCTGAATTCAGCAAAGTTGCAGGATACAAAATTAACACACAGAAATCTGTTGCTTTCCTATACACTAATGATGAACTAACAGAAAGAGAAAACAGAAAAACAATTCCATTCACAAATGCATCAAAATAATAAAATATCTAGGAATAAACCTAACGAAGGAAGTGAAAGACCTGTACTCTGAAAACTACAAGACACTCCTGAGAGAAATTAAAGAAGACACTAACAAATGGAAATGCATCCCATGCTCTTGGCTAGGAAGAATAAGTATTGTCAAAATGGCTATACTACCTAAAGCAATCTACAGATTCAATGCAATCCCTATCAAACTACCAACAGCTTGCTTCAATGAACTGGAACAAATAATTCTAAAATTCATATGGAACCACAAAAGACCCCGAATAGCCAAATCAATCCTGAGAAGGAGGAATCAAACAGGGGGAATTGCACTCCCTGACTTCAAGCTCTACTACAAAGCCACAGTAATCAAGACAATTTGGTATTGGCACAAAAACAGACCCACAGACCAGTGGAACAGAATAGAAAATCCAAACATTAACCCAAACATATACAGTCAATTAATATTTGATAAAAGTGCCTTGGATATACAATGGGGAGATGACAGCCTCTTCAGCAGCTGGTGTTGGAAAAACTGGACAGCTACATGTAAGAGAATGAAACTGGACTACTGTCTAGCCCCATACACAAAGGTAAACTCAAGGTGGATCAAAGACCTGAATGTAAGTCATGAAACCATAAAACTCTTAGAAAAAAACATAGGCAAAAATCTCTTGGACATAAACATGAGCAACTTCTTCATGAACATATCTCCCCGGGCAAGGGAAACAAAAGCAAAAATGAACAAGTGGGACTATATCAAGCTGAAAAGCTTCTGTACAGCAAAGGACACCATCAGTAGAACAAAAAGACATCCTACAGTATGGGAGAATATATTCATAAAAAACGTATCTGATAAAGGGTTGACATCCAAAATATATAAAGAACTCATGCACCTTAACAAACAGAAAGCAAATAATCCAATTAAGAAATGGGCAGAGGACATGAATAGACACTTCTCCAAAGAAGAAATTCAGATGGCCAACAGGCACATGAAAAGATGCTCCACATCGCTAATCATCAGAGAAATGCAGATTAAAACCACAATGAGATATCACCTCACACCAGTGAGGATGGCCAACATCCAAAACACAAACAACAACAAATGTTGGCGAGGATGTGGAGAAAAGGGAACCCTCCTACACTGCTGGTGGGAATGCAAATTAGTTCAACCATTGTGGAAAGCAGTATGGAGGTTCCTCAAAAAACTCAAAATAGAAATACCATTTGACCCAGGAATTCCACTCCTAGGAATTTACCCTAAGAATGCAGCAGCCCAATTTGAAAAGGACAGATGCACCCCTATGTTTATTGCAGCACTATTTACAATAGCCAAGAAATGGAAGCAACCTAAGTGTCCATCAGTAGATGAATGGATAAAGAAGATGTGGTACATATACACAATGGAATATTATTCAGCCATAAGAAGAAAACAAATCCTACCATTTGCAACAACATGGATGGAGCTAGAGGGTATTATGCTCAGTGAAATAAGCCAAGCCGAAAAGACAAGTATCAAATGATTTCACTCATATGTGGAGTATAAGAACAAAGAAAAAATACTGAAGGAACAAAACAGCAGCAGACTCACAGAACCCAAGAACGGACTAATAGTTACCAAAGGGAAAGGGACTGGGGAAAATGGGCGGGAAGGGAGGGATAAGAGGGAAAAAGGGGCATTACGATTAGCAGATGTAATGTTGGGGGGGGCACGGGGAGGGCAGTACAACTCAGAGAAGACAAGTAGTGATTCTATAGCATCTCACTACGCTGATGGACAGTGACTGTAATGGGGTTGGTGGGGGGGACCTGATGAAGGGGTAGTTTAATATTCGTAATATTGCACATGTAATTGTAAATTAATGATAATAAAATAAATTATATTTAAAAAAAAAAAAGAAATATATTGTCCCATACTGTAGGGTGCCTTTTTGTTTTGCTGATGGTGCCCTCTACTGTACAGAAGCTTTTTAGCGTGATATGGTCCCATTTGTTCATTTTTGCTTTTGTTTCCATTGCCCAAGGAGACTCGTTTAGGATAGAGTTTCTCAGGTTTCTAGTCAAGAGATTTTTGCCTGTGTGTTTCTCTAAGAGTTTTATGGTTTTGTGACATCCATTGAGGCCCTTAATCCATTTTGAATTTTCTTTTGTGTGTGGGGTTACACAATAATCCAGTTTCATTCTCTTGCATGCATCTGTTCAGTTTTGCCAACACCAGTTGTTGAAGAGACTGTCATTTCCGCCATTGTAAATCCATGGTTCCTTTATTGTATATTAATTGTCTATATATGCTTGGGTTTATATCTGGGCTCTCTATAGTCTGTTCGATCAGTCTGTGGGTGTGTTCTTGTGCCAGTGCCAAATTGTCTGTGGCTTTGTAGTAGAGCTTGAAGTCAGGAAGCGTAATCCACCCAGGTTTTATTCTTTCTTGTTCAGGATTGCTTTGGCTATTCATGGTCTTTTGTGGTTTCATATGAATTTTAGAACTATTTGCTCTAGCTTGTTGAAGAAAGCTGTTGGTATTTTGATAGGAATTGCATTAAGTCTGTAGATTGCTTTAGGCAGGATGGCCATTTTGACAAGATTAATTCTTCCTATTCATAAGCAGGGGATGTATTTCCATTTAGTGGAATCTTTAAATTCTTTCATGAATGTCTTGTAGGTTTCATGGTTATATGTCTTACATTTCCTTGGTTAGGTTTATTCCTATTTGTTTTATTCTTTTTGATGCCATTGTGAATGGAATTTTTTCCTTCTCTCTTTCTCCTAGGTCATGATTAAGTCTTTTCCACTCACCGAGCCTCCTCCGTGTGGCCAATCAGCGGCTGCAGTTGGCGTGTGTGTGCAGCGCGGGCTTGTGTGCATGCGCACTTTCTTCTCAGCTGCAGCCGAACTCAGCAAGAGACGCGTCGCTGACCAGGTGCTCTGGCCGTGGTGTCGCTGAAGACGGTCTGATGGGACTTTCCCCGCTGGCAACTTCGTCACCGCCATGCCCCGCGAAGCCTGTCGCCGCCCCCGTTAACGGACCTTGCTAGCGCAAGAGTGCCCCAGGCCTGGGCCGGGCGATGGTGACCCCTCAGTATGGCTGTCGGAGGTTCCTGCCCGGTCCCAGGTGGCAGCGGCTGCACCGCGTCCCCCACGCGGTGCCCGAGAGCCTGGCCAGGACGTGCGGTGGTGCGGCGGGAGGCCGACTCCAAAGTTGAGCGCCCGCCGGTGGCGCGGTTGATGGTGGCTCCTGACGCTCCTGCTGCAACTCCTCCAGGCTCTGGGTCAGGGTAGGACGGGGCGCAGGCTCCCCCTGAGGAGCGGGGTAGTGGTGCGCGTGGTTCACCCTGAGTAGCAGGGCGGTGTTGCGCGGCGCCGGCTGAGGAGCGGGGCGGTGGTGCGCCGGGCCCCTCTAAGGAGTGGGACGGTGGGGGTGGGGCCCCAGTGGAGCCCGCAGTTGGGGTGGCTGTGTTACCAGGACATGGTCACCAGGCGGTGGTTTCTGTGAGTCTGCCCCTGTTTTGTTCCTTCAGTTTTTTTCTTTGTTTTTATACTCCACAGATGAGTGAAATCATTTGGTACTTGTCTTTCTCGGCCTGCACTGAGCATAATACCCTCTAGCTCCATCTGTGTTGTTGTAAATGGTAGGGTTTGTTTCTTTCTTATGGCTGAGTAGCATTCCATTGTGTGTATGTACCATCTCTTCTCTATCCATTCATCTACTGACAGACACTTAGGTTGCTTCCATATCTTGGCTATTTAAAATTGTTCTGCAGTAAACATAATGGTGCATGTCTTTTTGAATCTGCGAAGTTGTTTTCTTTGGGTAAATTCCAAGAGTGGAATTCCTGGGTCAAAATTTTATTTCTATTTTTAGTTTTTTGAGGAACCTCCATATTGCCTTCCACAATACTTGAACTAGTTTACATTGCCACCAGCAGTGTAGGAGGGTTCCCAGGGTCTGTCATCTTGCTTTTTGTACTCTTTTGGTCTGAGGCCTCCAAGGGGATGGGGTCAAGGGGAAGGATACCAGTCCAGGTAACAGTTGTGGGATCACTGTCTCTGGCAGTCCCGCATCTAGCCTAATTGGAGCAAAATCCTAGGAAGCTAAGTAGCTTTACTTCAGTGTCACCTCTCTTTAGTCTTTTTGCAAAATCTGATTTTTGAATCATAGTCTTAGTTCCTTCTAGACATTTATTTTTGTGATCAGTAAATGTGGAGGGAAAGTCTTGGTTAGAGGGAAATAAATCTATATGAGTGGGAAGGGGAAAAGCAACAAATTATGCCAGCACAATTTCTATGAAAGGAGCAAGGCTGGTACATTTAAGGGAAACTGTGCAGGCTGGCAGAACTCATGAGACAAGAGAGCAAAACAAGGAGAAAATCCAAGAAGTGGTGGGTTTGCTTCTCCCACTGGCAAGAGTGAAGGGGACCAGTATGGTGGCTAGAAGGTACATTGCAGCTGCCTGCCTGTGGTCCCTCGTGACTGTCAAGGCAACGCACCCTTGCCTCCTGCAGTGCCATTGGAAGGCAAAGACCGGGGCAAATCAAACACATGTTCCTCAAAAGCACAGCCACCTGTGTGGCTCTCCTAGTTCCCTCTGGGCGAGCTGGGGGACATGGTGGCTGGAAGGCTTTCTACCATGGAAATGAATGCTTGTGCTGAAGGAGTTCTGAGTGAAGGGTAGCCGGGTTATTTGGTCTGTGGGGTTGAGGGAGCCTCAGGCTGCTGTCGTCCCATTCCTGCTTTTAGCCAGTTTGGGGGGAGACAGGATAAATCCAGAATTACAGCCACGTTCTCATGTGCTCTTATTGTCATCACAGCTTAAACAAAGCAAGCACGGAGAAAGAGGGCGCCCCAGGCGAGGGGCAGCCTCTGGCCTGGTCAGGGTGGGGCCTGCTCAGAGCAGTACTGGATCGATGCCATCATCTTTTTGTTTCATTGTTAGTCCCCAGACTCGGGTAAATTCACTTTGTTGATATAAGGTGCTAATAAAATGCCCTGTCAGCTACTGTCAGCTAAATGAGTTAAGTGTTTGTGAAGAGTTTAGAACAGTACCTGACACTGTTAGCTATTATTTTAATAATAATTTGTTGAAGCTGTGGTGTTTCAGCTACTGAATTCTGCTGCCTGTATAAACAGATGCTTCTCAGGGTTACTCAAGGGTGACCGGGCAAGGCTGATCAGTTAGGTTTGCTTCCCTGATGGGGTTAGCAGGCATGGAGGTGGGGGGTGGGAGGAGTAAAGGTGACAACAGCTGGGCGCACACAGACCTGACACCTGACACTGGCAATCTCTCTGCAGGAAACACTCTCCAGCTGTTATCAATATCCCTTCAGCAATGGCTCCAGCGCACACGCACGCTCTGTAGGATGTGTGCAGGCTCTGCGTCTGCTGGGGAACCTACTGGTTGGCAATGGTGGAGTAAACCCAGGGCAGTGCTTACAGGGGTCAGGTGCGAGGCCTGTCTGTCCCCATTTAGGAGAGCCATTTCTGAGACATCTACCTCCCAGCCTTACCGATGGTGGTGCACATATGATTCCACTTGTATTCAGAGACTGGATAGACAGCCTTCAATTCAGACCTGCATCCTGGACTGAGAGGCAGGGGAGGGCTAGGCTCTCCTGCAAACAATACACACCTTCTCAGGTACACTGCCCTCCTGGGCCTTGGCCCATAGTTGCTCATAAAGCCCAGGAGTGATTTTCCACCACTGCATTGCTGGCAAAAGAGGTGTAAGCCAGGCTCTGTAAGGGTGAGATCCTTCTAGGTAGGGTGCCTGCCCTGGACTGCACAGCCTGTGAGGACCGATCGCTTGCTGCTCACTGCTGGCTTGCTCTTGCCTTTGCTGTCTGCCCCCAGCTCTACTCAGGAGCCCCGTCTCAACGTGCTCCACACCTCCAGTCTCTCATTATAGTTTCCTTCTCCTGTTTGTAGAATTATCTCTACCCACAGATGAATGTAAGCCTGCTCTCTTCCCTGTCACCTTAGCTCTATGCTGACTGCCATGATCAGTCTCCCCAGGGCCCACTGTCCCAGCTGCCTGCTGCTCTGGGGAAATGTCCATCCTGGTTTGGCCTTCATGGGCCTCCTGGATGCCAGCCTGCACTGCCACCCTGAATGCCCTAGGCTGGGGACTTGGATGGCTGTCTTCAATGAGAGGGGATCAGTCAGACTTCCACAGGAAGCAGAGTCCCAGATTTGTGTCAGACAGCCTTCATCTTCCAGTGTCTGTTGGAAAGGGCATGCTCTCCCCTGGGACCCTGGGCAAATGCCAGAGTGCCCTTCAGAGCAGTTTAACCTTTAATGAAGGCTAGTGGTGGGAACAGGTGGGCAGAGATCACCATTAGAGAACGTCTCTTTTCCTTCCCCTCCTCTTTATTTTATGTAAGTAGCAGCCACTTCCCCGTGCAATGTAGTAAGGCCTCTGTCATCTAGAATGGTGTTGATAAACTGCTTTTGAAATTAACATTCAACTACCTTGACCAACTTCTTTGGTAGGATAAATAATACCACGTGATGAACTAACCACATGAACCCTTTCTGAAAACTGAAGAGTGAGGTCTGGGGGTTCATGCCATGCCGATGAGCCAGGAGGGTATGGGCTTTCCTTGTGGTTTCCCAGCAGAATCTGTGGACCCACAGTGAACATTCTGGGAAGCCCTCATGAGCCAAAGATAGAAAGAGTGTCAAGACAGAGAATAAGTGTGAAAGGAGGAAGAGTGTGGGGAGCATGTTACGTTGGGTCAGGCTAAAGAGAGTAAGGTCCCATTTGTGTTTCCCAAAGTAGTTACTTTGTATTAATATGCCTAAAGTAGGAACCAGTCCATTTTCTTCTAAAAATAGAGATATTTGATATTCTCATCTGTTATTTCTTGATTTTTAATATCTTAATTTACTGGGGTCTTTAAATTTATACAGTTGGGGAGCATATCTAGCACACTTTTCATTTTCTCTACATCCTTTCATATCTTCTCCAAATCTGTTCTATTTCATACTTCTGTGCCTTTGCCGATGCTGTACCCACTGCCTGGAGCACCGCCTTCTCTGGCAGCACCCCTCCCTACCACCTCAGTAAGCAAATTCCACTCATCCTTCTTCATACGTCACTTTCTCCAGGGAGCCTTCCCTGTCTCCTTGACCTTGCCCCACCCCTAACTATATGGCTCCTCCCTGCTGATCTCACATACACCGTGCAGATGTTTCCTTCTTCCACCCATATTTTAATTAGAATGTCACTTAATGTGTCTCTCTCCCCTTCTAGACAGTAAGCTTCCTGGGATCAGTGGATGCATGTCATGGTGGCATTTCTAACAGTGATCACAGACCCTGACACATAACAGACGCCTAAACTGATGTTGCCCACCTTGCACTGACCTCTTCCTTTTGCCGCCCTCTGGATACCTTCCTTTTTTGAGAAGAAACACCATATCCACGGGCACATTGCCATGCAGTGTTCTTATTTTTCGAGTGGCTAATGTGTGGCGCTGCTCAACAGATTTTGTTTTGTAATCTATGTTCTCTAGTATCTGAATCAGGAGTTCTTACGCTTTTTGGTCTCAGAACCCCTTTGTAATCTTAAAAAACACTGAGGACACCAAAGAGCTTTTGTTTATGTGGGTTATATATATTGATCGGTGCTACATTATACATTAAAACTGAAATTAAAACTTCTAAGTCACTGAAATTACAGCTAGTATCAGTAATCCTCCATACTTAGGTTGTGGAGTAGTTCTTCATTGTTTATCTACTTGCTTCACTCCTGTAGGTCCTATTATATGGAAAAAGGTTGGTGAAGAAATACATAAATAAACTTCTGGAGGAAAATTTGGATGGCACAATGCTACTGATCATATAAAAAAGATAATAATCAATATGATATTTACAAAACAGTATTGACCCAAGAAGACATTGGCAAATATACCTGTGAAAAATTCCAGAAAGGGAATCCTGTTGCATTATTTAAAAGTAGTTATGTGTATTTAAATGTATCACTTGCCCCAGAACGTGAGTATTCCTCACCTAATTTGTGGTTATTACAGCTTGCCAGTCAAGGCTTATAGAAGTCATCCTTCTGTGTAGCAGGAGATTCTTCCATTAGTGGATTACTGAAAAGTAATTTAATAGGCATAGGACTTCCTTTGTCAGTGTTTACTAATATTTCAGGCATAAATATAATTATTCCTCCCAGGATACTTATTTGTGATATTCAATTGAATTTACCTGTTAGCACTACTATAGTGTCAGATTGCTTGTGCATTAATTGCACACAAATACCTTCTTATTGCAATTCTGTTACTCGAGTGAAATGGCCTTTTGGATATCAGCTTCCAAATGGCTGGGTGTTTTTATGTAATAATAAAATATATCAAGCCCTTTCTTCCCGTTATCAAGGCGTTTGTGGAGTGGGATGCATTCTTCCAGCTTTAATAGATCATCCTGGATATCAGCGTACAAGGTCACTTCGCTCTTTGCCGTCCAGCTGTAATGACAACCTGGAGCTATTGAATCCCGCTGCTATTGCTGTTGCAGCTGCATTTCTTCTACCAACTCCTGGACTTGTTGCTGGAATGCAAAATGAACTCTCTAAATTAGCCTGTGCTTCAGAACCCAAGAATGGACTAATAGTTACCAAAGGGAAAGGGACTGAGAGGATGGGTGGGAAGAGAGGGACAAGGGGGAAAAGGGGGCATTATGATTAGCAGATGTAATGTTGGGGGGGACACGGGGAGAGTTGTACAACTCAGAGAAGACATGGACAGTGACTGTAATGGGGCTGGTAGGGGGGACCTGATGAAGGGGGTAATTTAATCACCATAATATTGCACATGTAATTGTAGATTAATGATACCAAAATAAACTATAAAAAAAAAGAAAAAGAAAAAAAATAAGCCTGTGCTTATAGTAGAACAACAAATGTGACTGCATCCATACTATCTGAACTTAATTAAGAGTTAGGGGAAGTACAAACTGCAGTACTTCAGAATCGTGCTACTATAGATTATTGCTGAAAGAACGTATGGGATGTGAACAATTTCCAGGAATGTGTTGTTTTAATTTGTCTGATTTTTCTCATACTATTAAAGATCAAATACATGATATTCACCATGTTATTGATAAATTTTCTCAAATGCCTGGATTATCTTCTTGGTTTTCTTGGTTTCATTGGATATGGCCTATAATTATAGGTCTAATTCTGTTATGCATTTGTATTCCTGTTCTACTAGCAGTTACTAATCTTTTAAAACCAATACATGCTTATGCTACTTTTCAAGAGTTAACTTCAAGAACTCAGTGATTCCTTTAAGCAACCTTTTGAAATCATATGTTGATTCCCCACCTGCATCTGCTGCAAGAATATAATCATGTATATTATGATTTTATCCAGAATTATAGCTGCTGGCTGTCCTCTCTTTTATATTTTATCTCCCTGTTTGGTCCCAGGAGATGGCTGGTTAGCCAGAGACAGGTAAGATTCCTCACGGGAGGAACAACCTAAGACAGGCACAGTCGCAAGGGACCTCAGGTGAGCAACGTGGGGGCCAACTGAGGTGAGGCATAGAACCTTGCTCCCCCCAGATGAGAGAGACTCCCTGTGACAGGCTGTGTCACAGGTCGAGCCCAGCTAATCATTATTCTGGTATCTTTCTACAAATATATTCGCACATATTTCTATCATTTAAAAACAAAAAAGGGGGAAATGTGGGAAATCATGTTAATCATTTACAAGTTAATCACTTCTTACTTGCACTAGTTTCCCTACCTGTGACTCTTGATACATAAAAGAATATGTATATTATGGTTATGCTAGGAAAACAGTATATTACAGTTATGCTTGTTTTCATGACTGTACTTACATTGCTTCCTGTAAGTAGAAGTAGATCATCAGTCACTATCCATCAGTGTGGTGAGATGCTATAGAATTACTACTTATCTTCTCTGAGTTGTACAGCCCTCCCCGTGCCCCCCCCCAACATTACATCTGCTAATCGTAATGCCCTTTTTCCCCCTTGTCCCTCCCTTCCCACCCATCCTCCCCAGTCCCTTTCCCTTTGGTAACTGTTAGTCCATTCTTGGGTTCTGTGAGTCTGCTGCTGTTTTGTTCCTTCAGTTTTCTTCTTTGCTCTTACACTCCACATATGAGTGAAATCATTTGATACTTGTCTTTTTCCGCTTGGCTTATTTCACTGAGCATAATACCCTCTAGCTCCATCCATGTTGTTCCAAATGGCAGGATCGGTTTTCTTCTTATGGCTGAATAATATTCCATTGTGTATATGTACCACCTCTTCTTTATCCATTCATCTACTGATGGACACTTAGGTTGCTTCCATTTCTTGGCTATTGTAAATAGTGCTACAATAAACATAGGGATACATATATCTTTTTCAAATTGGGCTGCTGCATTCTTAGGGTAAATTCCTAGGAGTGGAATTCCTGGGTCAAATGGTATTTCTATTTTGAACTTTACAATAGCCTCATTTAATTGACACAGTTGAGACATGAGCTATGCTGAGGTATTTTCTTATCTGGGGGATGTTCAAACATTCCAGGCCAGGTTATTTCTGGCTTTTTAGTTTTAACTAATCTTCACTGAAGAATGCTCATATTCCTAGTTTAAGGTTTAGGCATTTCAGTTTACTTACTACGTCAGAACATTCTTTGAAAAGACATGTTTAGCTCATAAGTGCTTACTGGTTGATTTTTCATTTTGTGCATATGCTAGAGGACAATCAGCATGGTCCCTTTTGGAGAAAAGGCCGTGGAAGAAGTCACACCCTTTGTACATAATCTATCATTGGAAAGGATTTGTGTCATTTGGTTGCTAAGTAAATGAACTGCTGAAGTCCATACAATCAGTCTTCATGTTACTCCCATTTTAGAATTAACTTTCTGTCCTTACAATTCCTGACATTTGCTCCTGCACTTAGGTACCCCTACCTAAGCTATGCTCAGGGTCTTCTTATACTGGAGAGTTCTCTGCGTTATTGTGTTGTCTGAATATTTGCGATTGGGTAGAAAAGTTTTCAGGAAGTAATCTCCCTCCATTCCTCTCTCCTTTTCCTATTGTTATAGTCATGGCCCAATTTAATTTCTCAGTTTGTCCCTCTTAGAATAATGTAGAAATAGTGAGTAGAAACAATGGAGTTCATTATTCCATTCTGTTAATTCATTCACCCGTCCATTCATTTGGCCATCACTTACCCCATGCCCACATGGTTCAGGAATGCAGGGGCTGACAGCAGCACAGGCTGGGGCCCTGCCCTCCCATCCCAGGGCCCACAGAAGTCTTGTATTGCAGATGGACAGAGTATTTGGTAGTCTCCCTGGTGACCCTCAGGTGATAAAAATTTTTAAAGGTGTTCTTTGCTTGGAGATGATGAAGTTCAAATCAGGGCAGGGATCAGAGACCCTTCTGACACAGACTGTGGACAAACCACATGAAATCTAGGAGCCTTTTGTCCTCCCCATTGTCCCAGGTCCATTTACATAAAGGGCATGGAGTCCTGTGTGCACATTCTGGCATCTCAGGAGTTATCGGCTTCTACTTTGGTTTGTAATCTTCTGGTGGGCTCAAGACACTGTGACCTTGGTCTTTAAGGGTCTTACTTAGTAGTATGTGGCATTTATGAGCAAGGTCATGGAACTAAATGTCCCTGTAGTGGGAACTCTCTTCCTAACCATTTTGGTTAATCAGTGTTAGGTCCCAGTAAACATTTGTTCTCGGTGAATGAAGCACCCCTAATGTCCTGGCTGTTAAGCCAGGGGCCTGTCTATTGGTACAGTGCACACAAGAAAACAGTGCCCCACCCACCCATCTCTCCTCTTGTTCCACCTTAGTCCCATGGGAAGATACACCCATGGTGGGTATGGTGCGAATGGCCATCAAAGTAACTCCCCACTGCCTGGGTTTTTTCTTCTGTTGAGACTCGGTTTCTCACTCTTGGGGGAGTCAAGACGTCAGTTAATTTCTCAAAGCATCATCCAAACTAGGAGAAAGCCCAGGCCCATGTTTGTGTCTCCATCTACAGCCTTTGCCTTGCACCTGCTCCAGAAGCAGGGGGAGCTCTCTCCACAACCTGGCTACTTTAGGAAGTGGGTTTACTTATTACTAGTCCAACTGCCTGTATCTGAACAAAATATAAATATGTCTCTGCAATTACATTTGTATGGCTGGCATTTTTTGTGTGCAAGGTTACTTTTTTGTTTGCTAAAATCTTAGATTTATTTTTCTTGATAGACGCTCGTGTAGGAGGGATACTTGGTATGCTTCTGTGGAAGAAGACTAAGCAGCTGAAACTCTTCACCTGTTTTGCCTCTATTGGTCTTGGAGAAATGATGGAAATGGTGCTTCTGAAGACTAGTACAGTGGGCGCTATCCTAATATTTGGTATTTTTGAGTACATAAGAAAATTTCTAAAATTTTACATAATTATTAAGACCACACTTATGCTGATGAATGCCAGTATCTTGTATTTGAATACAGCTCTTTCTTATTTTTGAAGTAATTTGTATCTGTTATCTCTTTATCAGGGAAGCTAGTAAGAACTATTATTAACCCACTGCCTTGTTTTATTCTTGTAGATCATTTTACGGTGCCCAGGCAACTTTAAAAATAACTGCTTTGCTCCTGTATTCGTGTGTGTGTGTGTGTGTGTGTGCATTTAATTTGGAAAAAGACGTATTTACCAAGTAGTTGCAGAGATAATACAGAGGGTGTACATACAGATGGTCCTCAACCTGGGGTGATTTTGTCCCTTCGCTGCTCCCGAGGATGTTTGGAAATGTCTGGAGGCCTTTTAGTTTTCACAGTTGGATGTGCTACTGGCATCCAGTGTGGAGAATAGGGATGCTGCTCTACATGCCACAGGAGAATAGATTGCCTCCCCCGAGCAAGAGTCAGCTAGCCTAAAGTGTAAGTAGTGCTGTGGTTGAGAAACTCTGCTCTAGACACTTCACCCGTTTCCCTACTGTTACCATGTTAAATTACCATGACACATATATCAAAATTAAGAAATTAACATTGGTTCAATATCATTAAGCTATGGAATTTTTCAGATTTCCATTTTTTTAAGCTAATATCCCTTGGTCCCGAATTTACTCCTCTTTAGTCTGATCCAGTCTGTGACAGTTTCTCCGTCTTCCTTTGATTTTCATGACTTTGGTCTGCCTTTGTTTTTTTGAGCTTGATACTTTTGAGGAGATTTGTAAGTGTTTCTCACCTGGATATGATATGGACCCCATCCGCATAGCACAGGCAGCATATGTAAATATGGTGTGTCTTGGGATTTCATCCATGACTGCAAGTTTCATGGCATTTAGAGGGTAGGGTAACTGATAATCATAGTGGTTCCAAGCTCAAGACAGTCCCATATAACAAGGAAATTCCTGAGCAAAATGGTAACAACAGTGCCCTCATTGCCACACAGAGATCTCAAGTCCTTTCCAGTGACTCATGTAGACTGAAACGCCTTGTTTCCAGTCTAGCAAAAGGCAGGTAGTAAACGTCAAAGTAAAAGCTTGATCTTTTTAGGGTTTCAGTCCAGGAATTTTTGTATCTAACAGTAAGTGTGTCTACTGAAAATATTTGCTTTAATATTTTTAGCAACAATTTTAATCTTTTGGAAAATCTTTATTTCTAACCAGGTGAAATGTTTTCATTTTATTTGCTGAGGTATTACATTAAAGCATGAGTTGCAGCCCAAAGGAAACACTGAAAAAAGAACTAGAATTCATAGTAAGAGATAGCGTAGTTCCCTGGTGATGGGACCAGGAAAGTATCTGGGGTCACAGCTGTGTTGATGGAGGTGTATGCATATGCATCCCTCCTGCTGCTTTTCTTTATAGCCCTTCTTCCCACCTGCCAGTGTATACATTCATTTACTTGTATATTCTGTCTCCACCCCCTTAGAAAGCAAGTTCTATGGGAGGAGGGATTTTGCTTTGTTTATAGTGTATTCTCTGACTCTCTAAAGGAAAATACCACAAAATCCATGCTTGAACAGTATCTAAAGAAGCTTTAGCTGGAAAGAACAACCCAGGCAAAGTGGCCATTTGATCTCTTACCTGGGTTCTGGCCTCCTCTAGTATGCTAGCAATATGGCTTTGTACTTGTTTAATTTGTGCATGTGGCATGTGCTGCACATAATGCTCCACTCCGTCTTCTTCCTTTGACAGTGTGTTTTGAGATTTATCCTTCTGTAACCCACATGTAGCTGTAGTTCAGTAGTTTGCAGCAGCCGGTCATTGTGTCCTTCAGGGGATATTTGGGAGCACCGGCAGACACTGCTGATTGTCACTGCCGGAGGTGGTCCTAACGCTGTGTGGCCAAGAGAGGCCAGGTTTGCTGCTCAAAATCCCCAGTGCACAGGGCATCCACCCCCTACATGGAATTATCTGGCCCAGGAGCCCAGGAGCCCATTGGCCTATTTCTTCCCTTTAATCTGTGGACTAGTATTCCCTTGACAGCACGTACCGCATCTACTTCATCCAGTCCTCTTCTGGTGGACATTTAGGTTGCTCCAACCTGCTGCTCTGACAGAGTGCTGCCGGCAGCCTCACCAAGCTGTGTGTGTGTGTGTGTGTGTGTGTGTGTGTGTGTGTGCGCGCGCGCGCGTGCGCGCGCGTGCACAGTGAGTTTCTGGGAGCCGCACTTTGTTCCAGGGAACACACTCCCCAGTGCTGCTCCTGGAGGGCTGCACCCCCCCCCCCGACCCCCCTACCCCCCCACCCGACACCGCAGCACTGCCTGGGACTCCGGTTCTCTGTCTTTACAGCATTTGATATTATTTAACTTTTTAATGTTTCCCAGCCTGAAGAGGTTAAATAAGTAGATCATTTTTTTTAATTTTACATGATCTGGTTATTGATACGGCCAAACCATGAATAATTCACACCCAGAGCATTCTACAAAATGGGGGGAATGTTTTTGGCAAGCACACACCACTTCACGTTGGTCATCTTTGTATCTCTGATGTGTGTGCTAAGACCCCCCACCCCGTCCCATTTTGGGAGACCGAGGTTGACTCTTCCTGCCAGTAGAAGTCACTGTCCCTCAGTGGTTCTCCACCAGCGTGATTTTTTTTTTTTGGACAGGTACTCCCCACCTCCACCCATCCAGCGCCCCAGGAATATTTGGCAATGACTGGAGATATTTTTTCTTTTCACAATGGGGGTATGCTACTAGCACCTAGAGCAGAGAGGCCAGGGATTCTGCTAAAACGCTGCAGTGCAGAGGACGGCAGCCAGCAAACAACAGGTATCCGAGCCCAGGTGTTCACAGGGCCTGGGAGGAGAAACCATGGTGTGGGTGAGATCCTGCCCTGGGACTCTATCCAAAAAAGACACGGACAAACTGTATGACAGAAAACTGCCTCCTATTGTTATTTAGGATAAGAACAGGTGGACAAAGGGGAGATGCACTCCTCCTCGTGGTGGGGTGGGGTGTGGGTGGGCAGGAGGCAGGCTGTGGTCGTGGGGTCCACAGGGCTGCTTCGGCGGTGGGAGCAGAGGCTTCTCAGCGGCCGGGGGCTGGACGCACAGGCAGGGACCCCTACATCTGTCCACGCAGGCCTGAGGGCCCCGGGCTCGGCCTCCACCTCCTGGTGGCGGGCCTCTCACAGAGACAGCGAGGTCTGGTGAGCCTCCTTCTCCGTCCCTGGCATTGGGCGTGGACACACTGGTGCGGGCACTGCGGGGCGGGTGGGCGCCTGGAGAAGCGCTCTCTGCCCCCAGGCTGTGACCGGGATGGCCTCCTCGCTCTGAGGGCACCGGGGTGGCGGCCGTCGCAGAGCCAGCGGCTTCTCACATTCCTGTGCTGCCCGGGAAGGGCCCGCCCCATGGCGGTCTGGCGGGGCGGGGGCCGGGCGGCCGTCGAGTTAGTGCCTCCAAGCCTCGGGGACCTACTCCCTCTGGGCTGTGCTGCAGCCCCAGCTGGGCGGGCCAGAGGGGAGCGGGCGGGTGGGGACCCAGAGTTCCGGCAGGGCCTGACCCCGCGCCTGACCCGGGGCCTGACCCGGGGCAGCTGCTCTGCCGGGGCTCTGCCCAGGTATCTGCTCAGGTATTGGCCCATCCTGTCGGGGCAGCCGGCCTCGGTGTTCAGCTTCCAGAAGTTCCCCAAGTCTGCGGCCATAAGCGCATAGGTCTCAGGTGATCGCTGACATCAGGGCGCAACGACAGCACGTGCAGGCGCCCGGGCACAAGGTCCTGCCCGCGCTCTCTGAATAAGGGGCCCCTCCGGCTTGGCACTGCTGAGCCCAGGGGGTTGCTTCTGGCCAGAGGAGCCTAGGAGCCGTTCGTTGCCTTTTGCACCTGACATTTAAGGGGGGAAATGTAATAATTTCTACCAGGTCCTGAGAAATACAGGAAATGGACAGGCAGGCACTCTCTTGCATCATGGTAAAATGAACACGATATTCTTCTTGAAGAGCTCTTTAAGGGAAGCTCATCAGTTCACTTTTACTAGCCTTTAAAGGGATGTGTTTCTTTTTTCTGGAATGGTTGCTAATGTCAATTTTTGCAGTTTTGTTCATAAGGATATGGTGAAAGCCATTCAGCATTTATGTTTTATCTCCCAAAACATTGATTTAATGTGAACTCTCTAAAATTCAACCTTCATATATTCATATATAGATCAACTCCAGTCTGAACTCTAATGCCATTTCTTTCTTGTCATTTCTACTGGTAATCTGTGTATACAGAGCAGAATGAGACACAGTTCCAATTTGCAGCTGGAAATCAGGGAACTACAAAAAGAGTTTTCAAAGGCTGCTGGTAAACTGATGATAGCATTTCGGTTTGGAGGTCTGCTATGGGGCTGGCCCTAATACTGGAGTTGGTAAGGGGCAGAAATAGTGGCCAACAGAGCAAGCAAGGATTGAATCAAGAGTGGGCAACAGATTTTTTTTTCTGGGTCTGAGAGGTGGAAGACTTGAACTAAAACACAAAAGGCTTCTGTAGTTCAGAGAGAGGCCACATGCTGGGGAAGTACGGTTGCTGTTAGCTAATGTTGATGAAGAATGAGATCCCTAATGCTCTCTACTGAGAAATTCTTTTCTTATTTGGTAGATTCTTAGTTAAGGAATAATCCCTAATCATTTGATTTTGAAACAAAGGAAATTTTCTATTTTATTTTCTTCTTAATAAGACATAGCTTCATAATGGTAGACATGACTTTTCATTCATAGGTAAGATGCGTCTTTAGATGTAATAACACCACATTGGATGTTCTAATGCAATCTGGCAATATTTCCTTAAATGTATTTTTTCTTTCGATTGTCTGCAGCATTTCCCATGTTCTACTTTGCAACATAACCCAGAGGGTGTCCTGGTTTGTGGTTACAGATCCTTCGAAAAACCACACCCTTCCTGCTGTTGAGGTACAGTCAGCCATAAGGTAATCACTACTAGATATGTCTTCTACTGGTAAGTGAACTTGTTGACTAATTCAACTGTTTTCATAGATTTTGAAGAATTCACTCAGCTTCACAATGACTCATTAATATATCAAAGATTTCACTTTGTTAGTTCATATTGGAGGTTACTGTCGATCTGTGCTTTTCAACCAGGGGCAGTGTTCCCTCCAAGGAGACATTTGGCAATATCCCAATTGGCGGGAGGTGGATGCCACCGACATCGAGTAGGCAGAAGTTAAGGGTGCTGCTAACCATCCTACTCTACACAGGACAACCCTCACAGCAAAGAATTATTTGACCCCAAATGTCAATCATGTTGTGCTTGAGAAGCCCTGGTTTTGATGTTTGCTAAGAACATTCAGTAGGGTCATCTTTTGGTAAGAGCACTTTGTGTGGCCCTATCGTGTGATGGTTCATCACACAGATCTTGGAGCCTGAATGCTTAGGTTTTTAATTCTGGTTTTGTCTCTTGCTAACTATTTGAATACAGACAACTTACTTTCCCACATTTTGCTTTCCTCTTATCACCTTTACGATGGGAATCATGATGGTACCACTCTCTCAGAGTTGTTGAGAGATTAAATGAGTTAAAAAATATAAGGCATTTTGAGGGACAAGTCATACCTTTGACTTTTATTTAGAAGCCAAGAAAAATAGTCACATTTCTTGGGTCTCTAGGGACTTACCTTCTTTAGTCAATATACAGTCTTTACTTTTAAAAGATATGTTTTAAAGAAAAAAGCAATACCATGACTCTCATATAAAAAATAAATGCTACCAAGGATTTTATTATTAATTAATGAGGGAACTAACAAAATGTTAAAATCAGTTCAAAGGAGACTTCAAGGCACCACGCATATGCAGTGATTGAGGAATGGTGATGTTCATTTACAAAGAGATGCCCCACCCAGGCTTTGCACTGGGCAGTACTCAACCATGTTCCACCAGACACAGTTCCCTTGGTCTTCTATGCACAAGAATCATTTACATTTCATCAATTTTCTACAATTTGTAGATTTGCAAAATAACTCAAAGACAAAAAAAGGAAATTGTCCAGAAAAGTGCATTCCCCAGATACTCTAATATTTTTTACCCATTTCAAGTTTGCACAGTTTTTCCTGACAGTTCCACTCCTCTTCTCCCTTGATCATAACAACCTTTCAAAAGTGAAATGTATTCTTTACTTCACAGAAGCGGAAGGATGCAATGTGTGTTTATTTCAATTAATGTGCACATTATGTGTGTCAAAACTCCACATCCCACACATGATTGATGTTGGTGGCAAAGGTATATTGGAGGAACGAGGCAGGAAAGAAACTATTTCCTGAGAAAGAAAGACTGAAACTACAGAGCTCTCCTCACAAAGAACTCCTTACAAGTTACTGAAATGCATATTGTTCTCTTTACCAAGGGAAATATCTAGTGAGGGAACTCATTTGCTCTCTGTAAAATATTAACATTCAAGATAACGAGTATATAATCAAATGCCAAAGGTTTTTGTGTGAGCAGTCATCTCTTTACTTTGCTGAAGCAGACATTTAGCATCTGTACCAGTGGGTAGTGATTTAGCCTGATTAACAAAAAGGTTTGAACAGAATTGTTTCAGCGCTCTGCCCCTAAGGATATTGTTAAGACCTACTACTTGGGAAGTAAGAATTAGGAAGATCGTATTTCCCATGAAAAGGGGTTTTATTCAAGCCCTGTGATCTGGGAGGACTACAAGGAAAATGAAGGCACTGTGGTTAAACCAGCCTTCAGTTAATATGAAGAGGAAGAGTCAGTGTTCGTGGTGAAGGTCAAGGATGTAGATGAATATGTTCACAACGAAGTGTCTGTTTCAGAGGTCCTAGCAGGAGAAGCTATTTGGGGGGTGAGGATGGCCAGTAGAATGAGGATTTATCAGGGAATGGACAGGGCTCAGCAGGATTGTAAGAAAATAAAGGAAACAATACTGGGGGAAGGATAGAGTGAAAAGAAAGGGGACAGTCCCTAGAGAGCAGGTTATAGGAATTTCAAGGCTGAAGAATCTATGTGGTTGGGCAAAAATACTAGTTCTACCTAATATTTGTATAACACTTTCTGGTTCATAAGGCATCTTCTTATGCATCTGTGGCATTTAATATCAACACTAGTCATTTTTGAGTAGTTACTATTATCCCTGATTTATAAATGAGGAAATTAAGGCTCAGGGAGATTAACTGATTTGCTGAGGTCACCATGCTAGAAAAATAAAAAGTGAGGACCCGAACTCAGGCTACTGTTACTACATCCAGTGGGTTTTTTTCCCCCTTCTCTACCAAAGTGTCCACACCAATGGAATTAGGTGAGGGACTGACTGACCAGTTTGAAGATGTCTGTTTTAGCTCTGTCATGAGGGCCTGGCCTTATTCAAGGCCAATCTGGTTGGAAGACATCCGTGGTGATTGACACTGGAGTTCTCAGTGATGGGTTTAGTCTGTAGTGAGCTGCAATTTCTAATCAGCCTGAGAGGTAATAGAACAGGGAAGTGTTAACCAACTGGGTAGGTAGACAGAGAACACAGAGCACCTTCTCATTCTACTCCGAGTTGTACCTCAGTAGTGGGGTTCATTATTTTGCAGAAGGGTTTGTGTTCCCATATTATCAATATTAAGTATGAGAAAAGAAAATATTCCATAGTTTGATTAAAAGTATGTTGATATTATCCCCTGCTGTAGATGATCTGGCTGCGACTATCCTTCACATTCATGAATAATCATGCCTCAGCACAGATTTTTATTTGCTAAAGGAAGTCTTTCTTGATAGCTTGGTACTGGTCTGCAGAGATTCTCAAGCCATTACTGTCAGGTTCATGACCTGGGCTATTCAATCCAGTAGTCACCAGCCACATGTGGTTATCAAGCACTTGAAATGTAGCTAGTCCAAGATTAGATATGCTCTAAGTGTAAAGTACACACCGAGTTTCAAAAACTTAGTACAAAATAAACTGCGAACCAGCTTAATATTGATAACATGTTAAAATTATATTTTCTCAGATATATTGGGCAGAAATATTTTAAAAATCAATTTCAACTCTTTCTTTGTCCTTTTTTTTTAAATATAGCTTCTAGAAACTTTAAGTCACATATGAGGCTCATGTTATATTTCTATTTTCCAGTGCTGTCTGGTGGTAGATGAAGTCAGCCAGTCTAGCGGGAATTCAGTAAAGGCCATATAATATCTCCAAGAAATCACCTCATCTAGTTTGTAAATTCTGGTTAGAAATTCACTTATTTGGTTTCTGTCAAATAAGTCTCTGCAACCAGTCCCTCCCCAGTTGCCACCATCACCCAAATGCAGGTTTTCTAGACTTTCAGACTCCTAAAACACCATTTTCTTTAATCATATGGAACTACTTGCAGTTTACTGAACAATTAATAATGCCATGTCTCTGTTCCTGTGCTCACTACACACTTTGGTCTGAAGAACTCCTACTTGCCCCTTAAAACACATCTCAAAAGTTGCTTTCTCAGAAAGCAGCCCTGACTTCATGCTGTGATGTCCTTCCCCCTCAGCTGCACTCCCACTGTGCCCATATTTGCATTGTTCACTACGAACATTTTGTGCCATGCTGTGGTTGTGGAGGGGCTGATCTGCCATCCTTCCAGACTGTAAGCTCCTTGGTATTTTCATCTTACTTTGTATCTCCAGCACCTAACACAGTATCTTACTTGGTAAGTTTTCAGCAAATATTTCTTGAATTAATGGGGAAAAAAAAGAGATCACGTTGATGAATTTGCAGCTGCTCCTGGCTTCATGTTTTCTTTTCGTTCCTGTTTTTCTTTTCTTCTCATGTTTATCACTCACTTTTTACATATAATTTTATCTTTTTGGGCCATTGGTATTTATGCAAGCCACCATACATAGAGTTCTGTCATTTTAATGTAGGTGCTACTGCTCAGGAAATAAAACATGGTGGGCAGAGCCTGCAGCTCAGGACTTCTGGTTACTTCTGGGACATCAGTGACAATGGAGGGCAGTAATGCATAGACAAGCTTCTCTCTGGCAGCCAGCACTGCAGCTTATGCAAACAATACCACAGCACAATTGCCCTCACTGAACTGTCTAGTCAGCCTAAAGCCTCTTGCTATGGGGATGCTCTGTTTATAGAGATAGGGGGAATTATGGAGAGAGAGGTCTGTACCTTCTGTTTCTAATGGGGTTTTTTTTCTGTCTTGTTTTGTTTTTAATCACTGTATTTTAGAATGAATAGGAACCGGATCAATAAGGTCTTCTTTTTGAATGACCAGACTCTGTAATTTAAAAAAATTCCTTCCACTCTTGCACCACCCACTGACCCATCTGTGCCCATCTGGATTATTGTATTTGGTGTGATATTCTGCATCGTCATTGTTGCAGTCACGCTACTGGTTTTATCAGGAATCCGGCAACATAGAAGGTAAGATATCGAAAGGGAGTAATTTAAAGAGCGTCATCCTATTTGCTCATGACTTAGAAAAATAAGGAGAGAATTTTGCCTGAAATTTGAAGATAATGCCCTACATCTGAAACTTTGAAAAATTAGTGATTTTTCAAAATATCACTTATGTTCTTGTTTTTAGAGACTTTTTAGAGTCCAATGTCCCTAACTAGCTCCTTCCACTACTTTCTTTCTCTCTGTTATACACCATATGAATGTTTCATATCCAGAGTTGATTTCAACATCTTTGTTATGATTTTATAAGCTGCAGAGCTAAGTAGACTTGTCGGGCAGGCAGAGTTCATCTTCGGTAGTCATCTACCTCCAAATGGTGGCAGTCCCAGTCTTTCCATGCCTCTCTCCTCGGCCTGCCTCTTGGCTCAGTGCCTGTAGCCACCATCTTGTCCCACATACTTTTGCTCTGTCTTATACTTCCCACGCTTCAATGGATGCTCATCTCTAGTGTCTATGATATTATGTAGAACTGTGTTCCTCAAAGTGGACTTCCAATACACTCCCTGCCCCAGAATCACCTGGAACACTTGTTTAAAATGTAGGTTCCTTTGCCCTACCACAGACCCTCTAAACTAGAATCTCTGAAGGGGATGCATTTTAATGATTTTCCAGTTTATTCTAATTCACTTAGTTTGAGAGCTTCCAATTTAACTGCTTTTATACAGATTTCCACTTTTCCAATTCATTTACCTGTATGCTGAGGCACTTGTACACTTTGCCACCTAAATTACCAATATTACTTCAAGAGTGAATTACACAGCAGGTGGGGAGTTACTAAGGTAAGGGGCAGGAGAGGAGATAGGATTTCTCAGAGTGATGAAAGGAGAAAAAAATTTTGTTTACCAGTACCTCTGATCCAGAGGGGAAGTGGAGCGAGTCAGCTCTTCACTAGATACTTTATTGCTTCTTAAACTTCTGCTTCTGATAATGAAGAAGAGGAATTCTGGTGAGAATCGGGGGCACCTGCACTGGTTTTCCAAAGGGTTGGTGCTCACACGGGACATGTGGGACATGTTTGGCGAAGTGTGTGTTCAGCTAAGTGTTTCTCCTGAGGTTTGCTACTTTCCATATGTTTCATCCTAGTTACCAGCAGAAGGTGATCATTTAAAATACGGGGGCTTTGTAATTTTTGTCACAGGTGATAAGTGAAATGGTATGGGATAAATGTGATTTTTTATTTATAAAAATTAAACGCTAAGGTTAAGATCAAGTTCAAGTTGTACTTGCTTGATTTTCTTCATCTTGCATGACATGTATGTAAAGAGTGTTCATACCAGTTGATAATTTGTTTTGTTTTTTGAATATTAAAAAATATTCTCCTGTAATATTTGAATACCCACGTTTAAGATTTTTAAGGTTGTTTAGATTTCCATTTATTTGTGTCTTCCTTAATTTCTCTCATGAGTGTCTTATAGTTTTCAGAGTGCAGGTCTTTCACCTCCTTAGACTTTTAAGTTTTGTATTGCTCCAAAAGTGCTCTGATTCTGTGGCTTCTAATGATGGTAACCTTTGTAAATACACTTCGTCTCCTTCGTTCCCAATTTTCTCACTAGTATGATATAGGGTAGGAGTTAGGCGAGTGGACTCTGGAGATAGACTGCTTACATTCAACGTATTTTTCTCCTACATTCTGCTCTTGTATATAACCCATCAACAGTATGCACAACAGGAAGCACAGGTAATGAGTCAGGAAGCCAACCTCAGGAAAATATGGTTTGTGGTACTAGAGTCAAGTTGGTTAAGTTTTTCTTTGCTGTCTGGGCATACATAACTTTGCTAGTGTGACAACTAAGTATACTGAAAATAATGAAGGTGGTGGGATAAAAAGAGTTAATTCAGTAGAGTACTCAGAGTGGATCCTGGTCTACAGTGAGCATTCAATAAGTGTTAGCTGTTACTGTTATTTTATTATCCTGCCATTTTCTGGTCTTTGAGCAAGCCTGTGCTGGGATCAGCTATCTTTTTCCTGCTGAGCAGATTCTACAGTAATATAATAACTGGTTGTGTGGCATCATCATCTGTTGCCTAGGAGAAATGAGGCTATTGTTACAATCTTGCTTTCACAAATTCATTTCATGTTCAGACTAGGAAGACAGATGGACAAATCTCTTGTGTAAACCTAAAGAACATCAATAATTAGCAAATATAGTCAGGACAGTTATGACAACCTTCTGAAGATTAATTGATTGGTTGTGTTTTAAGTTTGATACGACCTGTGTTGGGTTTCTCTTGGGCAAAGTATTGCTTCAAAGAGGAGGAGAGGGTGCAGTTTGAAGTGGGGAGAGCCTGATAATTGTGGCGAAGGCCTTTCTAGTCATGGAAGAGACAGGTGTTGCCTCTAAAGGCTTTAGTCTTGAGGAAGACAAAGATTTGTTCAACAGTCTGATCCATACGTTAGATAATAATGGACATAGTGTTGTGTGATATGAAATCTTAAACTTAGAAGACCAGGAGGGACCCAGGGTCATCTAAGTAAGCTTTCTGCTTCTGTGGAGAAGAGTGCCAATGTCATCTAAGACATATGCATAGTTAAACCTACTATTGAGGAGATTTCTTAAGTAAAGCTGTAACAGTTCTGTTAGCTGTGTCAATAGCAGCATTGCATTGATTATTCAGAGCCACTAGGTTGAAGTATGAAGTCATTGGAGCCCAAACTAGGTGAACTCAAATACCAGCTACATCCCCTTTAGCTGAATGACCTTGGTTGAATCATCTAATTTCCATGGTTCTTTTTCTCCATCTGTAATAGGGAGGTAATATCTCACAGAGCTTCCATGAAGATTTGATGAGATAAATGTGTATAAAGTACCTGGAATATAATATGCACTAAAGAAACAGTAATTATTATTGTCAAAGATCAGCTTAAGTCATTTCTGTGATTAAGGGATACTGAGAAAGGATCTCTCTTCCATTCAGATATTGCTACCATACTGTAGAAAATTTTCCAGTTCAGTGTCTCATTGCTTGGGATTTTATTAGTTAACAAACACCTATTTTAGAAGGCAAATTATCTTACTAGGTCTACTGTTTAGTATAATAGTGGTGAGCTGGTTAACCTGCTCTCTAAAAAATAAAAAATTTATATACCCTGATTGTAGCACTTGCCAATTTCCTCTCAAGTATGAAATTTCTGAGTACTTAACAGTCACTTCTTGAAAGCTTATGCCAGCCAGCTTCAACACACTTTTAAAACTGCCCCCTCCTTGAGTAATAATTTGAGAAGGTTGCTTCTCTATCACCATCTAATTGAGAATAGCAGTTTGTGGAAATGAGAGATTTGCTGAAGGGAAAAAGTTGAGAAAGTGTTATTTTTTAAACTTTTGAGCAACAGTTAGGGAGCTGGGTGGTTAGGAAGGCGACCACGATGAGCCTCGTATACTTGGCAGCGATGTCTGTGTCCAGCCCCAGCCTGGAAGTGGATGTTCTAGTTCTTTGGTCAGCCTGATGATGCTGGTGATGGTGCATGATGGCAGCCGTGATGGTCACGATGGGGATGTTTTTGACGTGATGTGTGTTTTCGTAGAAAGAATCAATACTCTTGGTTTTGGGGTCTAGGCTCAGGCCATGGCATTTATTAGCTGAGTGATCTTGAGCAGGTCGTGTGTGGCAAATGAAGATCATATTTTCTTATATAGTTACAATGATGAGAAGACAAAGTAGAGAATATACACAAGTGCTTTCTACACTGGAAAGTGGCTATATCAATACAAGCTACTAGCACTGGCATCAGAAAGCAGTTACAAAGTGCTAATTCTATCTCCACTCCCTACGGCCGACACACAGATACAGAATTGGTAAGACTCAGGCAAGGTCTACGTAATCACCAGTATGCGCCTCTGACTCTCTTCCACATGTCCAAGGTCACAGAGCACCTGTCTTTCAGGTCTCATAAAATTCAAATCCTGCTTGCTTGCCATGATCAAATCCCTAACCCATGCTGTCAACCAGTGTTCTGTGGGGGTTTTGTTTCCTTGCTTACTGACATCTGGGATTATGGTCAGGACAGCAGCATTCTCTGAGGAGAGCTGCCCATTTTTTGGTTCTAAACTGTCTTCCTACAGAGTTTACTGTCTTGGTACCTGCAGGGTTCATGCACCCGCTTAGATTATCACTCAAAGTCAGCCTCCAGGCTTGTTCTTTAACCCTGCTCATACCTAAAAAGGAGTTCCAGATTTCAGTTTCACCCACTCTCCCTGAGAGGTGTGGGGCTCTTTCCACAGAGCACAAAATTCAGAAAGCAGAACATTTAGAAGATAGTCTCATTAAAGCGAACTGTCTTTTGGTTTTACCAAAACAAAAAGTCTTGGACTACTGGCCAAAATCTTACTTTTTACGCAGTTATTTTAGCATTACAGTGACAAAGAACAATTATTATGTTTGAAATACACACACACCATTTAGAAATGAGGTGAAAGTTTAGGGGCGAGAGCCAAAAGGCAGAGGGAGCAGCTGGGAGCACGTGGGGCCTACTCTGCTCCATCAAAGCTCTGTAGTGTTGTTTCATTTTAAACCAGGTATACATGAACCCAGTGTAAAAAAATTAATTGGAAAATCTATGAGATTAAAAACACCTAGAGAGGTTACTACCCATTTTCCTAACTTAATGCTTCTGAGTATCACACATATACATCCATCAAATACTTATGCATGGAGTCCCTACTTCGTACCATCCAGCATCTAGGAGGCTGAACATAACAGAAAAAGTTCTGCTCTCCACATTATAAAGGGGAGATAATGAAAAATAAATATATAGTATAGGAAATGCACAACAATGCAAAACTATATGAGAATATATTAAGTAAGTATACATTCATTATTTGTTATGAGTTATATCTAAATAGTAGTAAATGTTTTATGAAACAATGAAAATATACAATGAATCAAGTAAATGCTGCTAAGAAAATTAAGTATGGCAAAGGGCTGTGGTGTACTAGTGCATTTGACATCCTAAGCAGATTATTTTTTAATGTCCTCATCCTTTATATGGCAAAATTATTATGTGGAAAGTTATATTCAATAATCATGAAATTAAATATGTGGCAGACAGACTCTTAGGGTGCCCCATTTTGCCCATCTTTTACTGGTAACCATGTGGATAACCCCATTCACCAAATTATAGGGCAAAGGTGGTGGGAAGTCATTATGTTACACAAGATTGAACCCATATTGCTCTCCCTCTCATTGCCTTTAAGAGGCAAGGGCAGTGCTGGGAAGGCCCACATGGCAAGATGCTATGGGCAGCCTCTGCGCTGCTCCCACAAGGAACTGAATCTCCCCAGCAGGCAGATGGGCTTGGCTCCTTCCCGGTCTGACCTCAGCTCACACCTTGACTGCAGCCTTGTGAGACCCTGAAGCGGAGAGCCAGCCCACCCATGCCCTCGTTCCTGACCTACAGGCACTATGAGATAATAAATATGTGTTTCTTTAGACCACTAAGCTTGTGATAATATTGTTATTCAGCAATAGATAACTAATACAGAACACGTTTTAATAATTTTTGTTGAACTTCATATTTATAACCATGCCAGTAAAAAAATAAAACAAGAAATTAAAAAAGGCAAATAACTAAAAGATAAAGAAGAAAAACATGGATTAAAGATTTTTTAATATATTAATGTATTTTTTAAAAAAAGAAGAAATAATGGTCTGTCAGAGGAATTAATAAATTTATGGTTTCTGTTTTTAAGCCATAACTTCTGCCAACTTGTTAATGGCTTCACCAATAGGTCTTTTTTGCATATTCATGTTCAGTAGAGTTCACCTAGATTTGTCAATTTCTCATTGCCCGAAGTTGACCCTTATCTAGGAATATGTCTACACCACAAGAGTTGGGATTGCCACCTGCACCCAGAGCTCTGACTCTGAACTACCACACATTCACTCACAAACACACAGCCCTGTCCACCTGCACCAGGCGCCGGCTGTACAGCTTGAAGTTCTCTGAGTCAACTGTGTAGAGCACCATGTCCAAGTACTTATAGGTAGAACACTGTGTTTGTTAAAGGACAAGTAATGAAAATGTGCTCATTAAAGTATACATATAGGTTTTTATAACTCAAAAATGATTGCAGGTGTAGGCAGGGATTGGATTAAAGATGGCAGTGTGAGAGGTGAGACAGAGGCTTCCTCCTAAAACCTCATATAATATGAAAATAAAGCTACATCAACTACTTTTGAAAGAGCAACGGGAAAGAGGATGGCAACAAACTGCATACACCTGGAGACAAGAGCAGCCCTCACAGAAAAGGGTAACATACTAAAGCTGTGGTCCTGCGGGATCCAAGCCCTTCCCCCACCCCAGCTCACCAGTGGGAGGAACAGGAATGGAGCAGGGAGGGAGTGGAGATGTGGGACTGCTGAATACCTAACTCTGGAGATCTGCTCTGGGAGCACAAACCTACATTACATGGTGCTTGCATGATACTCTTGTAATTAGGGGGTTGGAAAGCTAAGACAGGCAGAATTCCTGGAGAGACTAAGAATCCAGCTGCTTGTGAAAGCAGGGATCCATACCCAGCTGCTCGGGGACAAAAGAAGGGCGGCAGTTTGAAAAAGACAGATGCACCCCTATGTTTGTCGCAGCGCTATTTACAATAGCCAAGAAGTGGAAGCAACCTAACTGTCCATCAGTAGATGAATGGATAAAGAAGATGTGGTACATATACACAATGGAATATTATGCAGCCATAAGAAGAAAACAAATCCTACCATTTGCAACAGCATGGATGGAGCTAGAGGGTATTATGCTCAGTGAAATAAGCCAAGCTGAAAAAGACAAGTACCAAATGATTTCACTCATATGTGGAGTATAAGAACTAAGGAAAAAAAAACTGAAGGAACAAAACAGCAGGAGACTCACAGAACCCAAGAACAGACTAATAGTTAACAAAGGGAAAGGGACTGGGGAGGATGGGTGGGAAGGGAGGGGCAAGGGGGAAGAAGGGACATTACGATTAGCAGATGTAATGTTGGGGGGGCGCATAGGGAGGGCTGTACAACTCAGAGAGGACAAGTAGTGACTCTATGGCATCTCACTACACTGATGGACAGTGACTGTAATGGGGTTGGCGGGGGGAGGACCTGATGAAGGGGGTAGTGTAATCACCATAATATTACTCATTTAATTGTAGATTAATGATACCAAATTAACTTATAAAAAATAAAAAAATAAATAATAAAAAAAAAGAAGGGCGGGCAGTCTGAGAGACTTCCTAACAAAGAAGCCCTTAGCAAGAGAGCTGATAAAGGGGCAAGGATTGCACGGAGCTTACTGCTCAGGAGAAAGGACAGGCAGACAAAATTGTCCGGGTGCACTCTGCCCAGCAGGTTGGGAGCTTTCACGATCTTCAGGTGCTCTAGATCCCTGGCTGCCTACACAGATCCAAGAACCTCTTCTGTGACAGGCAGACTTGTGCGTCTTTCTTCTGGCCAGCCCCACAGGGCTTGCAAACTGGGAAATCATTCCCTGGTGTTAGGCCAGCCAGAGGGAAGATCTGTCTATAGCAACTAAAAATGCAAAGCACAGAGGCTTATACCTGTGTGCTCAGCCCACTGGTTCAGGCAGTGGAGACAAGCATAGCAGCCAGGAACCAGCAAACACCCCTTTCCTCCCTGGAGGCACCAATACCATTCCCCTACAATCCCCTTATTGCTTCAGGGGCTGAGCAGCTCCAGAGAGTAGAGCTTCTGGGCACTAGAGGGCACCATACACAAATATGAAATGCCAAAGGAACCTGGTCCAGAGTAAAATTATGAACACAACTCCTGAGAAAGATTTAAATGATATGGACCTTATGACTCTCCCTGAAAGGGACATCAAAATAAAAATCATTAACATGCTCATGGAGGTACGGAAAGATATTCAAGAACTCAGGAATGAATTCCGGTCAGAGATCCAATCATTGAAGAACACAATGGATGGTATTAAAAGCAGATTGGATATGGTGGAGGAGACAATAAATGAAATATAAACTAGAGAACAGGAATATAAAGAAGCTGAGGCACAGAGAGAAAAAAGGATCTCTAAGAATGAAAGAATATTGAGAAAACTGTGGGACCAATCCAAACGGAACAATATTCGCATTATAGGGGTACCAGAGGAAGAAGAGAGAGAAAAAGGGATAGAAAGCATCTTTGAGGAGGTGATTGCTGAAAACTTCCCCAATCTGGGGAAGGAGATAGTCTCTCAGGCCATGGAGGTGCGCAGATCTCCCAACACAAGGGACACAAGAAAGACAACAGCAAGACATATAGTAATTAAAATGGCAAAGATCAAGGATAAGGACAGACTATTAAAAGCAGCCAGAGAGAGAAATAAGATCACATACAAAGGAAAACCCATCAGGCTATCATCAGACTTCTCAGCAGAAACCTTACAGGCCAGAAGGGAGTGGCATGATGCATTTAATGCAATGAAGCAGAAGGGCCTTGAACCAAGATTACTTTATCAGGCAAGATTATCATTTAAATTGGAAGGAGGTATTAAACAATTCCCAGATAAGCAAAAGCTGAGAGAATTTACCTCCCACAAACCATCTCTACAGTGTATTGTGGAGGGACTGCTATAGATGGAAGTGTTCCTACAGATTAATAGCTGTCACCAGAGGTAATAAAACTGCAGTAAAGAAAATAGAACAGCTAATTACTAAGAAAATGCAAAATTAAATTAACTATTCCCAAAGTCAATCAAGGGATAGACAAACAGTACAGAATATGATACCCAATATATAAAGTTTGGAGTAGAAAGAAAAAGGAGGAAACAAACAAACAAAAAAAGAACCTTTAGATTGTGTTTGTAATAGCATATTAAGTTAGTTGTTAGACTTTTAGACAGTAGGGAAGGTAACCTTGAACCTTTGGTAACCATGAATTGGAAACCTGCAATGCCAATAAGTACATACATATCCATAATCACCCTAAATGTAAATGGACTGAACGTACCAGTCAAAAGACATAGAGTCACTGAATGGATAAAAAAACTATGTGCTTCCTTCAAGAGACTCACTTTAAACCCAAAGACATGCACAGACTAAAAGTGAAGGGATGGAAAAAGATATTTCATGCAAACAACAAGGAGAAAAAAGCAGGTGTTGCAGTACTTCTATCAGACAAAGTAGACTTCAAAACGAAGAAAGTAGCAAGAGATAAAGGAAATTACATAATGATAAAGGGGTCAGTCCAACAAGAAGATATAACTATTATAAATATATATGCACCCAACACAGGAACGCCAGCATATGTGAAACAAATACTAACACAATTAAAGGAGGAAATAGACAGCAATGCATTCATTTTAGGAGACTTCAACACACCACTCACTCCAAAGGACAGATCAACCAGACAGAGAATAAGTAAAGACACAGAGGCACTGAACAACACACTAGAACAGATGGACCTAACAGATATCTAAAGAACTCTGCACCCAAAAGCAGCAGGATACACATTTTTCTCAGGTGCACATGGAACATTTTCCAGAATAGACCGCATACTAGGCCACAAAAAGAACCTCAGTAAAGTCAAAAATATTGAAATTCTACCAGCCAACTTCTCAGATCACAAAGGTATAAAACTAGAAATAAACTGTACAAAGAAAACAAAAAGGCTCACAAATACATGGAGACTTAACAACATTCTCCTAACTAATCAATGGGTTAACGACCAAATCAAAACAGAAATGAAAGAATATATGGAGGTAGTACTTCCGGGAAGATGGCGGTGTGAGCAGGGCGGCAGAAATCTCCTCCCAACACTGTATTTATCTACGAAAACACAGCAAATACATCTATTCCTAAAAGAGAGATGAGAATACACAGGAAAGCGCACAGCGTGCAGCTACACCCGAGAGGACTCGGCACCCCAAGAGGTGGGTGAGATATGGAGCCGTGACCCGGTGGGACCCGAGCACTCCCCCACCCCAGCGCACCAGCGGGAGGAGAGGATTCAGAGCTGGGAGCGAGTGGAAGTACACCCCGCAAAGTAGCCAGCCCCGGTGATCTGCGCGGGGAGTGCTGACTCACATTGCGCAGTGCAGCGGAGATTGGAGAGACAGAGGGGCAGGATCTGAGCGGGGAATGCGCCAGGGTGCTTGCAGCCGGCTCCCGGGAAGGAAAAAAAAAAGCGTGCGCTTTCTTCAGCAGTCCTAAAGAGACAGGAGCCCAGCGGAGGAGCCAGATCGCCCCAGCACACTCAACCCAGCAGGCTTGGAGTCCTGGGGAGTTTCAGACGCCTTAGCCGGCGACTGAGGAAGAGTAGCGACACTTAGACTTCTCACTGAGATCAACAGCCTCCTATTCGTTCCCACCCCTGCCAGAGCGATAAAGGGCCCTGTGGAGTGGCGCAGCCACGGCTGTGGAATACTGGGGCAACAGCACCACCTACAGCATTCCCACAGAATCTACGTCCGGTGGGCGTTTTTTTTGTTTTTGTTTTGTTTTGTTTTGGTTCTTTCTTTTCCTTCCTTTATTCTTTTCTTTCTTTCTTTCTTTCCTTCTTCTTCTTCTTTTTTTTTCTCTTTTTAAAGTCTTAAAGAACCCAGCTGACATACGTGGCAACTACCAGTGACCAATTCTATAGCCATGAAAAGACAGAGGAATATGGTTCAGACCAAAATCAACCAGACAACCCCAGAGAGGGAGTCTGAAGGGATGGAAATGCACAGCCTCCCTGAAAAAGAATTCAGAATAAAAGTCATAACCATGCTGATGGACCTACAGAGAAATGTGCAAGAGCTGAGGGAGGAAGTGAGGGAACTGAGGAAAGACAATGCAGAAATCAGACAAGCGATCGACGGGCTTAACAGCAGAATGGATGAGATGCAAGAGACTGTTAATGGAATAGAAAACAGAGAACAGGAGTACAGAGCAGCTGAGGCAGAGAGAGACAAAAGGATTTCTAGGAATGAAAGAATATTAAGAGAACTGTGTGACCAATCCAAACGGAACAATATTCGCATTATAGGAGTACCAGAGGAAGAAGAGGGAGAAAAAGGGATAGAAAGTGTCTTTGAAGAAATAATTGCTGAAAACTTTCCCTCGCTGGGGAAGGAAATAGTCTTGCAGTTCACCGAAGCCCACAGATCTCCCAACACAAGGGACCCAAGGAAGACAACACCAAGACACATAATAATTAAGATGGCAAAGATCAAAGATAAAGACAGGGTATTAAAGGCAGCTAGAGAGAGAAAAAAGATCACCTACAAAGGAAAACCCATCAGACTATCATCAGACTTCTCAACAGAAACCTTACAGGCCAGAAGAGAATGGCATGATATATTTAACGTTATGAAACAGAAGGGCCTCGAACCAAGAATATTGTATCCAGCACGATTATCATTTAAATGCCAGTGGAGAAGTTAAACAATTTCAGACAAATGAAAGTTGAGAGAGTTTGCCTCTCTCGGCTCCCACCTCTACAGGATATCTTACATGAACTCCTCTAGATGGAGCACACTAAAACAAAAAAGATATATAAGAGGAAAAAATCATAGCAAAAGCAGACCATCCAAATACTAACTAGAAGCAAAGAATAAACACCTATTATATAGAAAGAATGGAGGAGGAGGAATAAGAAGGGAGAAAAATAAAGAAACATCAGACTGTGTTTACAATAACTTAACAAGAAAGTTAAGTTAGATTGTTAGATAGTAAAGAAGCAACCCTTGAACCCTTGGCAACCACGAATCTAAAGCCAGCAATGACAATAAGTACATACCTATCAATAATCACCCTAAATGTAAATGGACTGAATGCACCAATCAAAAGACACAGAGTAACAGAATGGATAAAAAAGCAAGACCCATCTATATGCTGCCTACAAGAAATTCACCTCAAATCCAAAGATACACACAGACTAAAAGTGAAGGGATGGAAAAAGATATTTCATGCAAACAACAAAGAGAAAAAAGCAGGTGTTGCAGTACTTGTATCAGACAAAATAGACTTCAAAACGAAGAAAGTTGCAAGAGATAAAGAAGGACATTACATAATGATAAAGGTGTCAGTCCAACAAGAAGATATAACCATTATAAATATATATGCACCCAACACAGGAGCGCCAGCATGTGTGAGACAAATACTAACAGAATTAAAGGAGGAAATAGACAGCAATGCATTCATCTTAGGAGACTTCAACACACCACTCACTCCAGAGGACAGATCAACCAGACAGAAAATAAGTAAAGACACAGAGGCACTGAACAACACACTAAAACAGATGGACCTTACAGACATCTACAGAACTCTACACCCAAAAGCAACAGGATACACATTCTTCTCAAGTGCACATGGAACATTTTCCAGAATAGACCACATACTAGGCCACAAAAAGAACCTCAGTAATTTCAAAAATATTGAAATCCTACCAACCAACTTCTCAGATCACCAAGGTATAAAACTAGAAATAAATTTTAGAAAGAAATTGAAAAGGCTCACAAATACATGGAGACTTAACAACATTCTCCTAATTAATCAATGCGTTAACGACCAAATCAAAACAGAAATCAAAGAATATATGGAGACTAATGACGACAACAACACAAAGCCACAACTTCTGTGGGACACAGCAAAGGCATTTCTAAGAGGAAAGTATATTGGAATCCAGGCCTATTTAAAGAAGGAAGAACATTCCCAAATGAATAGTCTAAAGACACAATTACTGAAATTGGAAAAAGAAGAACAAATGAGGCCCAAAGTCACCAGAAGGAGGACATAATAAAGATTAGAGAAGAAATAAATAAAATTGAGAAGAATAAAACAATAGAAAAAAATCAATGAAACCAAGAGCTGGTTCTTTGAAAAAATAAACAAAATAGATAAACCCCTAGCCAGATTCATTAAGAGAAAAAGAGAATCTACACACATAAACATAATCAGAAATGACAAAGGAAAAATCACGACGGACCCCACAGAAATACAAAGAATCATAAGAGTACTATGAGAATCTATATGGTAACAAGCTTGAAAACATAGAAGAAATGGACAACTTCTTAGAAAAATACAACCTTCCAAGACTGACCAAGCAAGAAACAGAAAAACTAAACAGACCAATCACCAGCAATGAAATTGAATCAGTAATCAAAAAACTACCCAAGAACAAAACCCCTGGACCACATGGATTCACCTCTGAATTCTACCAGACATATAGAGAATAAATAATACCCATTCTTCTTAAAGTTTTCCAAAAAATAGAAGAGGAGGGAATACTTCCAAACTCATTCTATGAAGCCAGCATCACTCTAATACCAAAACCGGGCAAAGACCTCACCAAAAAAGAAAATTACAGACCAATATCCCTGATGAACGTAGATGCAAAAATACTCAACAAAATATTAGCAAACCGAATTCAAAAATACATCAAGAGGATCATACACCATGATCAAGTGGGATTCATCCCAGGGATGCAAGGATGGTACAACATTCGAAAATCCATCAACATCATCCACCACATCAAGAAAAAGAAGAACAAAAACCACATGATCATCTCCATAGATGCTGAAAAAGCATTTGACAAAATTCAGCATCCATTCATGATACTCAACAAAATGGGTATAGACGGCAAGTACCTCAACATCATAAAGGCCATATATGAGAAACCCACAGCTAACATCATGCTTAACAGTGAGAAGCTGAAAGCTTTTCATCTAAGATCGGGAACAAGACAGGGATGCCCACTCTCTCCACTGTTATTCAACATAGTACTGGAGGTCCTAGCCACGGCAATCAGACAAAACAAAGACATACAAGGCATCCAGATTGGTAAAGAAGAAGTCAATTGTCACTATTTGCAGATGACATGATATTGTACATAAAAAACCCTGAACACTCCACTCCAAAACTACTAGTACTAATATCTGAATTCAGCAAACTTGCAGGATACAAAATTAACACACAGAAATCTGTTGCTTTCCTATACACTAATGATGAACTAACAGAGAAATCAGAAAAACAATTCCGTTCACAGTTGCATCAAAAAGAATCAAATACCTAGGAATAAACCTAACGAAGGAAGTGAAAGACCTGTACTCTGAAAACTACAAGACACTCCTACGAGAAATTAAAGAGGACACTAAGAAATGGAAACTCATCCCATGCTCTTGGCTAGGAAGAACAAATATTGTCAAAATGGCTATACTACGTAAAGCAATCTACAGATTCAATGCAATCCCTATCAAACTACCAACAGCTTTCTCAATGAACTGGAACAAATAATCCTAAAATTCTTATGGAACCACAAAAGACCCCGAATAGCCAAAGCAATCCTGAGAAGGAGGAGTAAAACAGGGGGAATTACGCTCCCTGACTTCAAGCTCTACTACAAAACCACAGTAATCAAGACAATTTGGTATTAGCACAAAAACAGACCCACAGACCTGTGGAACAGAATAGAAAATCCAAACATTAACCCAAACATATACAGTCAACTAATATTTGATAAAGGAGCCTTGGATATACAATGGGGAGATGACAGCCTCTTCAGCAGCTGGTGTTGGAAAAACTGGACAGCTACATGTAAGAGAATGAAACTGGACTACTGTCTAGCCCCATACACAAAGGTAAACTCAAGGTGGATCAAAGACCTGAATGTAAGTCATGAAACCATAAAACTCTTAGAAAAAAACATAGGCAAAATCTCTTGGATATAAACATGAGCGACTTCTTCATGAATATATGTCCCCGGGCAAGGGAAACAAAAGCAAAAATGGAAGAAGTGGGACTATATGAAGCTGAAAACCTTCTGTACAGCAAAGGACACCATCAGTAGAACAAAAAGACATCCTACGGTATGGGAGAATATATTCCTAAATGATGTATCCAATAAGGGGTTGTCATCCAAAATATATAAAGAACTCATGCACCTTAACAAACAAAAGCAAATAATCCAATTAAGAAATGGGCAGAGGACATGAATAGACACTTCTCTAAAGAAGAAATTCAGATGGCCAACAGGCACATGAAAAGATGCTCCACATCGCTAATCATCAGAGAAATGTAGATTAAAGCCACAATGAGATATCACCTCACACCAGTGAGGATGGCCAACATCCAAAACACAAACAACAACAAATGTTGGCGAGGATGTGGAGAAAAGGGAACCCTCCTACACTGCTGGTGGGACTGCAAATTAGTTCAACCATTGTGGAAAGCAGTATGGAGGTTCCTCAAAAAACTCAAAATAGAAATACCATTTGACCCAGGAATTCCACTCCTAGGAATTTACCCTAAGAATGCAGCAGCCCAGTTTGAAAAAGACAGATGCACCCCTATGTTTATCGCAGCACTATTTACAATAGCCAAGAAATGGAAGCAACCTAAGTGTCCATCAGTAGATGAATGGATAAAGAAGATGTGGTACATATACACAATGGAATATTATTCAGCTGTAAGAAGAAAACAAATTCTGCCATTTGCAACAACATGGATGGAGCTAGAAGGTATGCTCAGTGAAATAAGCCAGGTGGGAAAAGACAAGTATCAAATGATTTCATTCATATGTGGAGCATAAGAACAAAGAATAAAACTGAAGGAACAAAACAGCAGCAGACTCAGAGAACCCAGGAATGGACTAATAGTTACCAAAGGGAAAGAGACTGGGGAAGATGGGTGGGAAGGGAGGGAGGGATAAGAGGGAAAAAGGGGTAGTATGATTGCAGAATTAATGTTCGGAGGGCACGGGGTGGGCTGTACAACTCAGAGAAGACAAGTAGTGATTCTATAGCATCTCACTATGCTGATGGACAGTGACTGTAATGGGTTGGTTGGGGGGACTTGATGAAGGGGGTAGTTTAATAATCATAATATTCCACATGTAATTGTAGCTTAATGATCCAAAATAAATTATTAAAAAAAAGAATACTTAGGAGAAGCTAACAAAAGAATAAGTGATTAAAAAAAAAAAAGAACGTATGGGATGTGAACAATTTCCAGGGATGTGTTGTTTTAATTTGTCTGATTTTTCCCATAGTATTGAAGGTCAAATAAACAACATTCACCATGTTATTGATAAGTTTTCACAAATGCCTGGATTGTTAAATTGGTTTTCTTTTTTCATTGGATATGGCCTATAATTGTAGGTCTAAAACTGTTATGCATTTGTATTCTGTTCTCCTTGTGTGTGTGCGGAAGGCAGTTGTTGGTCTTTTAAAGCCAATACAAGTATATGCTACTTTTCAAGAATTAACTTCAAGAAATAAGTGATTCCTTTTAAACAACCTTGTGAAATCATATACTGATTCCCCACCTGCATTTGCTGCAAGAAAATAATCATATATATTGTGATTTTATCCAGAATTACAGGTGCTGGCTGTCCTCTCTTTCGTATTTTATCTCCCTGTTTGGTCCCAGGAGATGGCTGGTTAGCCAGAGACGGGTAAGATTCCTCATGGGAGGAACAACCTAAGACAGGCATAGTCGTAAGGGACCTCAGGTGAGCAACATTGGGGCCAACTGAGGTGAGGCATAGAACCTCACCCCTCCAGACGAGAGAGACATTTGCCTGTGACAAGCTATGTCACAGGCCGAGCCCAGCTAATCATTATTCTGGTACCTTCCACAAATATATGCATATGCATTTGCATTAATTAAAACAAAAAAGGGGGAAATGTGGGATTCACTTATAATTTAAGTATAAAAATCATATGAATAATCATAGTTGACTTGATTGATTATAGTAACTGAATTAGTTTCTCTGATATGACTGCCTTTGCATTGTTTACCTTGTGAGAACTTGTTCACTATGTTCCTTGCATTGTTCACCTTGTGGGAGCTTGTTCACTGTATTGGAACTTGTTCGTTGCATGGTGAGCAATAATGTCTTGTGTATTGAAAAGTTAAGAGAAAAAACTTCAAAAGTTCACATCGCAAGAAAAAATAATTTGTAACTATGTATGTTGAAGGATGTTAACTAAACTTACTGTGATAATCATTTCACAATAAAAAAAATGTAAAAAAAAAAATAATTGCAGCAGTTATTCCAAACTTAGACCAACAAAGGCTGTTTGGTTTTTCTCAGAAAAGTGTTCTGTCACTGATACTGCTCAGACTTCCTGGGAATGGTGAAAATAAAAAGCAGACTGAGTGTTAGTTCTAGTATTGTCAGTCTGTGCCTGGGTAATGAGGACCCCTGTTCCATACAGGGCTCAGTGAGGGACCTTGGAGCAGAGAGCTTAGGGGACGGAGTGAATGAGCCAAGTCACTCTCCGGGGAGGAGGAGTTCCAGCAAGTGCAGAGGTTCGGAGACCAGAATGTGGTGCTGTGCTCAAGGGACAGCAAGAAACCAGGTGATTGGTACAGAAGGAGTGAGGGGGATGAGGTGGCTGGTGAGGTGAGAGAAGCAGCAGGTTGTGGGAGGTAGGGGGGAGGGACACATGAATATCTGAGGCATGTGAGATCTGTTTCCACCACATCTTCCATGGTGAGTGACATGAGCTCTAGCCTGGTGAAACTACATTGACTTTCCTACTGGAAAAATGTCATTTGAGTTAGATATTCCCCACTTTGTTGAACTGTTTTCCAGCATGAAATTTAGAACAATAAAACCCATCTCAGAGGGTTTTTGAGCTTATTAAATTAAATAAGGTAATGTTTGTGAAAGTGCTTTGTTATCTGTAAAGCAGGGCAGTGGAGACACTCCTGTGGCTGTGGGAGTTGACGTCTAAGTGCCCAAGAACCAGGGAAGTGTGATGTATTGAGCTGGGACTCTGGATCCTGCTGTTTTCTTCCCTCACTGCTCCAGCCACTGAATTCCAGGCCCTCCCTGCACCCTCCTTCAGCAAGAGGCTTCCCCCCAGCATGACAGAAGGCATGTCACCACCCTCAGTGACAACATTTAACCAGGCTACACAGGATGGGATAACCTCCATTTGCAAATCTGATGAGCAAAATTACAGGGTTCAGCTCTAATAGAGGGGGAAATGAAGCTCCAGATCATTATTTCCACGTCTAAGGTTAGCAGTTGGAAAACACAGTACATCTGTAAGATGACAGTGTCAGAGATATCCCAGTTCTGCATGACACCAGCATACACACGAAAAAGGAATCACTCCAAAAGGAGAAATGGAGACACTGTCCTCTGGATAGTCGTGTCAGATAGACGTATATGGGTTTTTGCCACATCCCAGCTTAGGCTACCATGACATCTTTTGTTGAAACTACTGCTAAAGGCCACTGGCACCTACAGGCACTATGAGATAATAAATATGTGTTTCTTTAGACCACTAAGCTTGTGATAATATTGTTATTCAGCAATAGACAACTAATACAGAACACATTTTAATAATTTTTGTTGAACTTCATATTTATAACCATGCCAGTAAAAAAAATAAAACAAGAAATAAAAGGCAAATCACTAAAAGATAAAGAAGAAAAACATGGATTAAAAAATTTTAAATATATTAATGTATTTTTTTAAAAAAGAAGAAATAATGGTCTGTCAGAGGAATTAATAAATTTATGGTTTCTGTTTTTAAGCCGTAACTTCTGCCAACTTGTTAATGGCTTCACCAATAGGTCTTTTTTGCATATTCATGTTCAGTAGAGTTCACCTAGATATCTGCTAACCCAAAGGGAAACAAAAGCTGAGTTTACATCCATTTTCTCTTTCATAGGTCAGAAGAAAGTGTTCTTTGCCTGAAGAAATACTCCTTTATATAAATCAAGTAGGGAAGATGAGGGTGGAAGGAATAAATGCAGGAATGGGAAGTTGTCCCAGGAGAAATTGAACATCTCCCTTACATTTCCAGGGGCAGTAAATTACTAAGGGCCTAGACTCCAAAAGACATGGGTTTGAACCCTTGCATTTCTGGTTTCTATCTCCTCATTCAGTAGGGGGAGACAACAGGAGATCCTAATTGGTAGGTCTGGGAACACTTTATGTACAGATAGTTGATGATTTACAAAAATGGACTGATTCCTTGAAGACTACAAGCTCCCAAAACTCACTCAAGGTGAAATATAGTATGTTATCTTATAACTGAAAGAAATGAAAGTCATAGTTGGAAAACTTATGAAAAAGAAGCAACTAGGCCTAGAGGGTTTCACTGGAGAATTTATGAGACATTTAAGGAACCATTTTACATGCCCTCCATAACACTGTTCTACTAATCTCTTCTAGCAAGTGAAAAAGGATGAAACATTCCTTAACTCTCTATTCTTGAAAATGTTCCATGTGCACTTGAGAATAATGTGTATTCTGCTGCTCTTGGGGGTAGAGTTCTGTAGATGTCTGTTAGGTCCATCTGTTCTAATGTGTTGTTCAGTGCCTCTGTGTCTTTACTTATTTTCTGTCTGGTTGATCTGTTCTTTGGAGTGAGTGGTGTGTTGAAGTCTCCTAAAATGAATGCATTGCATTCTGTTTCCCCCTTTAATTCCATCAGCATTTGTTCCACATATGTAGGTGCTCATGTGTTAGGTGCATAGATATTTATAATGGTTATATCTTCTTGTTGGACTGACCCTTTTATCATTATGTAATGTCCTTCTTTGTCTCTTGTGGCTTTCTTTGTTTTGAAGTCTATTTTGTCTGATACAACTACTGCAACTCCTGCTTTTTTCTCCTTATTAGTTGCAGGAAATAACTTTTTCCATCCCTTCACTTTTAGTCTGTGTATGTCTTTGGGTTTAAAGTGAGTCTCTTGTAGGCAGCATATAGCTCGGTCTGGTTTTTTTTATCCATTCAGTGACTCTATGTCTTTTGATTGGTGCATTCAGTCCATTTACCTTAAGTGTGTATTATCAATAGGTATGTACTTATTGGCATTGCAGGCTTTAGATGTGTGGTTACCAAAGGTTCAAGGTTAAATTCCTTACTATCTAAGAGTCTAACTTAACTCACTTAATATGCTATTACAGACACAATCTAAAGGTTCTTTTTTTTTCTCCTCCTTTTTCTTACTCCTCCATTCTTTATATATTAGGTATCATATTCTGTACACTTTGTCTATCCCTTGATTGACTTTGGAGATAGTTATTTTAATTTTTGCATTTGCTTAGTAATTAGCTGTTCTACTTTCTTTAATGTGGTTTTATTACCTCTGGTGACAGCTATTAAACTGTAGGACCACTTCTATATATAGCAGTCCCTCCAAAATACACTGTAGAGATGGTTTGTGGGAGGTAAATTCTCTCAGCTTTTGCTTATCTGGGAATTGTTTAATCTTTCCTTCAAATTTAAATGATAATCTTGCCTGATAAAGTAATCTTGGTTCAAGGTCCTTCTGCTTCATTGCATTAAATACATCATGCCACTCCCTTCCTGCCTGTAAGGTTTCTGTTGAGAAGTCAGATGATAGCCTGATGGGCTTTCCTTTGTATGTGATCTTATTTCTCTCTGGCTGCTTTTAATCATCTGTCCTTATCCTTGATCTTTGCCATTTCAATTTCTATATGTCTTGATGTTGTCTTCCTTGGGTCCCTTTTGTTGGGAGATCTGTGCACCTCCATGGCCTGAGAGACTCTCCTTCTCCTGATTGGGGAAGTTTTCAGCAATCTCCTCCTCAAAGACGCTTTCTATCCCCTTTTCTCTCTTCTTTTTCTTCTGGTACCCCTATAATGCGAATACTGTTCCGTTTGGATTGGTCACACAGTTCTCTCAATATTCTTTCATTCTTAGAGAACGTTTTTTCTCTCTGTGCCTCAGCTTCTTTGTATTCCTGTTCTCTAGTTTCTATTTCACTTATCATCTCCTCCACCATATCCAATCTGCTTTTAATACCGTCCATTGTGTTCTTCAACGATTGGGTCGCCGACCGGAATTCATTCCTGAGTTCTTGAATATCTTTCTGTACCTCCATGAGCATGTTAATGGTTTTTATTTTGAAGTCCCTTTCAGGAAGAGTCACGAGGTCGATGTCATTTAAATCTTTCTCAGGAGTTGTATTAATAATTTTACTCTTAAACAGATTCCTTTGGCATTTCATATTTGTATATGGCACCCTCTAGTGCTCAGATGCTCTACTCCCTGGAGCTGCTCAGCCCCTGAAGCAATGTCAGGGGTCGCAGGGGAGTGGTTATTGGTGCCTGGGGTAAGGAAAGAGCTGTTTCCTGCTTCCTGGCTGCTATGCCTGTCTCCACTGCCTGAACCAGTGGGTTGAGCACATAGGTATAAGCCTGTATGCTTTGCGTTTGTAGTTGCTGTAGACAGATCTTTCCTCTGGCTTGCCTAATGCCCGGGTAGGGTTTGCTGGTTTGCAAGCCAGGTGCAGCTGGTCGGGAGAAAGGCGCAGTAGGCTGCGTATCACTGAGGAGGTCCTTGGAGCTGCGTAACCAGCCAGGGAGCTGGAGCACCTGAAGATTGTCTAAGGAGGAAGATTTCTTTTTCCTCCTTAAATATAAGAGTCTCTATGGCAAAGCTCCCAACCTGGTGGGCAGAGTACGCCAGATAATTTTGTCTACCTGTCCTTTCTCCTGAGCAGTAAGCTCTGTGCAATCCTTGCCCCTTTAGCAGCCCTCTTGCTAAGGGCTTCCTTGTTAGGAAGTCTCTCAGACTTCCTGCCTTTCTTTTGGCCCAGAGCAGCCAGATATGGATCCCTGCTTTCCACAAGTGGCTGGAATCTCAGTCTCTCCAGGAATTCTGCCTGTCTTAGCTTTCCCACCCCGTAATCATGCGAGTATCATGCAAGTACCATGAATTGTAGGTCTGTGCTCCCAGAGCAGATCTCCAGAGTTAGGTATTCAGCAGTCCCAGGCCTCCACTCCCTCCCTGCTCCATTTCTCTTCCTCCCACTAGTGAGCTGGGGTGGGGGAAGGGCTTGGGTCCCGCCGGGCCACAGCTTTGGTCCGTTACCCTGTTCTGTGAGGTCTGCTCTTTTCTCCGGGTGTATGCAGTCTGGTGCAGTCCTCTTTCCTGTTGCTCTTTCAGGATTAGTTGTATTATTTATATTTTCATGTTATATGCAGTTTTTGGAGGAAGCCTGTGTCTCACCTCTCATACTGCCATCTTTAATCCCTCTCTTAGTAATTTTTTAACCAGGGGTCCCACATTTTTATCTTGCATTAGACCTGCAAATTTTGTGGCTGGTCCTGGCCACTGCATTTTGGTGGACTCCCTAATAGAGATTCACTGTAGAAGCTATGCCTTTTCCTGTGTTTAATTGTTTATTGGTATTTAATCTCTACCTGAACCCAGTAAACTGACTGATTCTCCAATTCCACATAATACTCTTCTGAGTAGCCATTCTCTGGTATCGCAATGATAAAGAGAGGACATGACGTCATGAAAACTTTCAGGACTGGCATCCTTCTGGCATCCAGCAGGTATCCAGAAAGCCGGGGAAGCAGTGTCCTCAATCACTTGAGCAGCTTGTTTGGCAGGAGGCTGGACTAAGTGCCATAGAATGTCTATTCTTTTATTATTTTATCTCAGATTCACCAAATTATTTCTCTCAAAGAGAGTCAAGGAAGTGATCTTCCTATAGTTCTGAAAGCATAATGGTTTCCAGAATGCTTTAGCTCTGAAATCCAAGTATGTCTGAGCCATGTGGATTTTTTATGGACAGCAAGGAGGAAGGGTACTTATTTGGTTCATAAGTATCAGATGTGACTCAAATGTTTTTTAAAATTTCCTTTCTCTGGTAAAATCACCTGGGAGACATTCTGAATGTGTGTTTGAGGTCTGGTCCTATAAGCATGGGAGGGGATAAAAAGTTTGAGAAAGGAATCCACCAAGAAGGAAGCTTCTGTACCATATGCTTTTTGAGGGTAAGGATAATGTCTCAGATGTATTTTTATCTAACTCTGCATGGTCTTGAACATAGATGTGCAACAAACATTGGTTCCACAATCTGGAGAAGAGACGTTCCTGCTGGTTCTACCTAGAAACAGGTGGGTGAGCTGGAGATGGCGCCTGGAGGTGAGCCCCAGGGAATGGTCCTGCTTCACTGGTCCCTGCCCTCTGCTTGTCATCTGCACAGCTCCACACACCATGGTTCTACCCTGCCCCAACTTCCAGTACGTTTCTGCTTCCACACTTCACACTATATGTTTTTAACAAATCACCTGATTATCAACTTGGAGATTAAATACTTAAAACTATGCCCCAAAACCAAAAGTTTAAAGTTCTCAGTCTAGTCTTGGATCCTTCCATAATCATATCTCCCACCTTGTTCCAGCCTCTTGGACTCCTTACTAGGTTCCCAAACAGGATATACAGACAAGAGCTGAAGCAAACATATGGATTAAAGTAAAGAAATGTGGCTTTAGGACAAATACCAAATGATTTCCCTCATTTGTGGAGTATAGCAATGAAGCAAAACTGAAGGAACAAAACAGCAGCAGACTCACAGACTCCAAGAAAGGACTAGCGGTTACCAAAGGGTTCTTTAAATTTACAAGCCCCTTCAGAAAGATTCCAGTGGAAAGTGCTTCCTCAAGGAATGCTAAATAGCCCCACAATTTGTCAGAATTATGTACACAGAGCTCTTCAGTCTATATGTACCAAATGTCCTTCAGCCTATATCATTCACTATATGGATGATATCCTTATAGCTTTACCTAAACATCTATCTTTTACTGATATTCTTGAAGACACTGAAGTAGAATTAAAACAATGGTGCTTACAAATAGCTCCTAATAAAATACAACATCAGTACCCAGTGAATTATTTAGGAAATAAAATTCAAGAAAGTTCAATAATCCCTCAGAAAATTCAAATAAGAAGAGATCATCTTAAAAATTTTAATGATTTTCAAAAATTATTAGGAGATATTAATTGGATTCGACCTTTATTAGGTATTCATACTTATAAATTACAAAACTTTTTTGACATTTTAAAAGGACCCCCAGATCTTAATAGTCCTAGAGACTTAACCTCAAAAGCTGAGGAAGAACTTAAAGGGATAGAACAACATATTCAAAAAGCCCAATTATCAAAAATTGACTTACACAAACCTTTGCTTTTATTAATTTACTTTACTCCTCATTCCCCCACAGGATTTCTCTGTCAATGTAACGGATAGTTAGGATAGATATTTTTACAATATCAAACTAAACCTTCATTACAACCTTACACTGACAAAGTAGCCTCCATTATCCTTAAAGGACGATGGAGATTAAGACAGATGATCGGTCAAGATCTCACTCCATTATTCTTCCATTATCTAAACAAAATATCATGCAAGTATTTCAAGAAAACACTTATTGGCAAATTGCATTTTCAGACTTTTTAGGAAATTTGATTGTCATTACCCTAAAAATAAATTATTTTCCTTTTTTCAACATCATCAATGGATTCTCCCTCAGAAAGTTTCCATAAATCCATTAATACATGCTACTACTTGTTTTACTGACGGAACCAAATTTTTAAAAGCAGCTTATGTGACTTGTTCTGGTTCATCAAAAACTTTTCATACATCTTTTACTTCTGCACAACAAAATGAACTTTATGCTGGATTGCAAGCTCTACAAGATTTTCCAAATCCTCTCAATATTGTTACTGACTCTGCTTATGCTGCCTTCTCTGTTCCTCTTTTAGAAACTGCAACATTAGGAACTACTCATTCCGCCATTAACACTTTGTTTTCTCAGTTACGAGCATGTATCCACCACTGTTTACACCCTTTCTTTATTACTCATAATACACATTCTAACTTACCAGGTCCTTTATTGTATTATAATGATAAAGTAGACAAACTTGTTCCTTTAGTTAACTACTCACCAGCTCAACGCTATCATGACCTGACTCAAGCTCCCTCCTTTACCTTACAGAAACGTTTTTCTCTCTCGGCTTCTGAAGATCAGAATATCCTGAATCCTTGTTCAGCCTGTTCTCAAATTAACTCTCCTCATTTGCCAGCCAGAACTGTTCCCAGGGGAACGCGTCCTAATGCCCTCTGGCAAATGGATGTTACTATTGTTTGTGAATTTGGAACTCTCAAACACGTTTATGTTTCCATAGATACCTATTCTTCTGCTTCATGGACCACAGCTTCACCAGGAGAACGATCTCATCATGTTATTTATTATTCATCTTTTGCAAGCATTTGCAGTACTAGGCATTCCAGCCACTATAAAAACTGACAACGCTCAAGTTTACCTCTCCTCCACGCTTAAAAATTTTTTCAGCTATATAATAGTACTCACAAAACAGGTATTCCTTATAATTCTACAGGTCAAGCTTTAGTTGAACGTCATCACCTTACCCTTAAGCATTATTTATTAAAACAAAAAGGGGGATTACTCCCCGATATGATAAAATTAACAGCTAATCAACGATTAATGCATGCTTTACATATTCTTAATTTTGATCTTTTAAAGGATGACGGACGATCAGCTATGAAAGTGCATTTTTCTGATGATATTTCTTTTTCTAAAACAGCAGCAGTTCCGGTATGGTGGTCTCCAATAGGTTCTTCACCATGGCATAAAGGTCATGTCAAAGTGTGGGGCAGAGGGTTTGTTTGTATTGTTGCAGAAGATCAGCGCCTGATTTGGCTGCCCAGGAAAAGAATTAAACTACGAAATGAAGAACTCCCAACATTATCACCTCCAGGACATCAGCAGCCTCCACCTACTGAGAAATGAAGCCTCACGCATAAAGATGCATCGATTCTTATTCCTGATGGTGATGTTTATGCCTACACACACTACTGTAGCTTGTGAAATTACAGCTAGTATCAGTAATCCTCCATACTTAGATCGTGGAGTAGTTCTTCATTGTTTATCTACTTGCTCCACTCCTGTAGGTCCTATGATATGGAAAAAGGATGGTGAAGAAATATATAAACAAACATCTGGAGGAAAATTTGGATGGCACAATGCCACTGATCATCTAAAAAAGATAATCAATATATTTTCAAAACAGTATTGACTCAAGAAGACATTGGCAAATATACCTGTGAAAAATTCCAGAAAGGGAATCCTGATACATTATTTAAAAGTAGTTATGTGTATTTAAATGTATCACTTGCCCCAGAACGTGAGTACTCCTCACTTAATTTGTGGTTACAGCTCACAAGTCAAGGCTTACAGAAATCATTCTTCTGCGTAGCAGGAGATTCTTCCATTAGTGGATTACTGAAAAGCAATTTAATAGGCATAGGACTTCCTTTTTCGGTGTTTACTAATATTTCAGGCATAAATATAATTATTCCTCCCAGGATACTTATTCGTGATATTCAATTGAATTTACTTGTTAGCACTACTATAGTGTCAGATTGCTTGTGCATTAATTGCACACAAATACCTTCTTATTGCAGTTCTGTTACTCGAGTGAAATGGCCTTTTGGATATCAATTCCAAATGGCTGGGTGTTTTTATGTATTAATAAAACATATCAAGCCCTTTCTTCCCGTTATCAAGGCGTTTGTGGAGTGGGATGCATTCTTCCAGCTTTAATAGATCATCCTGGATATCAGCGTACAAGGTCACTTCGCTCTTTGCCGTCCAGCTGTAATGACAACCTGGAGCTATTGAATCCCGCTGCTATTGCTGTTGCAGCTGCATTCCTTCTACCAACTCCTGGACTTGTTGCTGGAATGCAAAATGAACTCTCTAAATTAGCCTGTGCTTATAGTAGAACAACAAATGTGACTGCATCCATACTATCTGAACTTAATCAAGAGTTAGGGGAAGTACGAACTGCAGTACTTCAGAATCGTGCTACTATGGATTACCTGTTGTTGAAAGAACATATGGGATGTGAACAGTTTCCAGGAATGTGTTGTTTTAATTTGTCTGATTTTTCTCATACTATTCAAGATCAAATAGATGATATTCACCATGTTATTGATAAATTTTCTCAAATGCCTGGATTGTCTTCTTGGTTTTCTTGGTTTCATTGGATATGGCCTATAATTATAGGTCTAATTCTGTTATGCATTTGTATTCCTGTTCTAGCGTGTGTACGAAGTGCAGTTGCTAATCTTTTAAAGCCAATACATGCTTATGCTACTTTTCAAGAATTAACTTCAAGAAATTAGTGATTCTTTTTAAGCAACCTTTTGAAATCATATGCTGATTCCCCACCTGCATCTGCTGCAAGAATATAATCATGTATATTGTGATTTTATCCAGAATTATAGCTGCTGGCTGTCCTCTCTTTTATTTTATCTCCCTGTTTGGTCCCAGGAGATGGCTGGTTAGCCAGAGACGGGTAAGATTCCTCACAGGAGGAACAACCTAAGACAGGCACAGTCGCAAGGGACCTCAGGTGAGCAACGTGCGGGCCAACTGAGGTGAGGCATAGAACCTCGCCCCCCCAGATGAGAGAGACATTCCCTGTGACAGGCTGTGTCACAGGTTGAGCCCAGCTAATCATTATTCTGGTATCTTTCTACAAATATATTTGCATATATTTCTATCATTTAAATACAAAAAAGGGGAAATGTGGGAAATTATATTAATCACTTACAAGCTAATTGCTTCTCACCTTATATTAATCATTGCCTCTTAACTGCACTAGTTCCCGTACCTATGACCCTTGATGCATAAAGGAATATGGTGTATTACAGTTATGTTAAGTAAATAGTATATTATGGTTATGCTTGTTTTCATGATGTGACTGTACTTATATTGCTTCCTGTAAGTAGAAGTAGATCATCAATCACTATGTAATGTGATCTGTCCTGGCCCTTTGTTAATTATTATGTAGTATGATTTTCTCTGGACCTCTATTGTGTTTTCTGATCAATAAATGTGAGAGGTGCTTTCTCAGGATCACTCTTGAGCTGTTACACCTTGAGTCCCCTGGCTGGTCCGTTCAGGTCTTCAAAATATCATCATGTTGCCTCCATTCCCTGCAGGTCAGTGGCAGGGAGGAGCCCACAAAAACAACATCCAATGCCCAGATTCCTCAATACAAGGAACCAGTGTACTTGAGAGAAATGGTTTATCCTGGGCAGGAAAAATACAAGATAAACCTGAAGCAAGTTGTAGTACCAGAAACTAAGGAAATGGTCAAAAAGAAAAAAAAGGAAAGAAGAAATCTAAAACAAACAACCAAACAGAAGTACAAGAAAAAAGACGGCAAGAAAATATGCTGAAATGGGAGGAAGTTCCAGAAAGATGGTGGCATGAGCAGGGCAGCGAAAATCTCCTCCCAAAACCATATATATCTATGAAAATACAGCAAATACAATGATTCCTACAAGAGAGACCAGAATATACAGGACAGCGCACAGCCTGCATCTACACCTGAGAGGACCCGGCACCCCGCGAGGTGGGTAAGATATGGAGCCGCGACCCGGCGGGACCCGAGCACTCCCCCACCCCAGTGCACTGGCGGGAGGAGAGGATTCAGAGCCGGGAGGGAGTAGAAGTACAGGCCCATGGAAAAACCAGCCCTGGTGATCTGCGCCAGGAGCGCTGACACACATTGCGCCATGTATCGGATACTAGAGAGGCAGAAGGTGCAGGTTTTGAGCTGGGAACGCGCCTGGGTCCTTGCAGCAGGATCCCCGAGACAAAAGAAAAGCACGCACTTTTTTTGGTGGTCATAAAGAGGCAAGTGCCCAGGATCGTCCAGCACACTTGGCCCAGCAGGCTGGGAGTCCTGAGGAATTTCAGATCCCTTGGCTGATGACTGGGAAAAAATATCCGCACTGAAACTTCACACAGAGAACAACAGCCTCCCATTCGTTCCCGCCCTGGCCAGAGCTACAAATGGCCTGGCAGAGCTGTGTGGCCGCGACTGCGGAATAGTGGAGCAACAGCGCCACCTACAGCATCCTTACAGAATCTACACCCAGTAGACGCTTTTTTTTCTTTCTTTACTTTCTTTTTCTCTCTTTTCTTCTTTTTTTGTTTGTTTTTGTTTTTTTGTTTTTTTTAAGTCTTAAAGAGCCCAGCTGACATACATGACACCTACAAGCGACCACTTCTATCGCCATGAAAAGACAGAGGAATATGGTACAGACAAAGCTCACCCAGACCCAGACAACACCAGAGAGGGAGCCTGAAGGGATGGAAATGCACAACTTTCCTGAAAAAGAATTCAGAATAAAAGTCATAACCATGCGGATGGATCTACAGAGAAATATGCAAGATCTGAGGGAGGAAGTGAGGGAAGTCAGGAAAGACAATGCAAAAATGAGACAAGCCATTGACGGGCTTAGCAGCAGACTTGACGAGATGCAAGAGACTGTTAATGGAATAGAAATCAGAGAACAGGAATACAGAGAAGCTGAGGCAGAGAGAGATAAAAGGATCTCTAGGAATGAAAGAATATTAAGAGAACTGTGCGACCAATCCAAAGGAAACAATATTCGAATTATAGGAGTACCAGTGGAAGAAGAAGGAGAAAAAGGGATAGAAACTGTCTTTGAAGAAATAATTGCTGAAAACTTTCCCTCGCTGGGGAAGGAAATAGTCTCGCAGTCGACGGAAGCCCACAGATCTCCGAACACAAGGGACCCAAGGAAGACAACACCAAAACACGTAATAATTAAAATGGCAAAGATCAAAGATAAGGACAGAGTATTAAAGGCAGCTAGAGAGAGAAAAAAGATCACCTACAAAGGAAAACCCATCAGACTATCATCACACTTCTCAACAGAAACCTTACAGGCCAGAAGAGAATGGCATGATATATTTAATGCAATGAAACAGAAGGGCCTTGAACCAAGAATATTGTATCCAGCACAATTATCACTTAAATATGACGGAGGGATTAAACAATTTCCAGACAAGCAAGAGCTGAGAGAATTTGCCTCCCATAAACCACCTCTACAGAATATCATAAGGGAACTGCTCTAGAGGGAAGCACTCCTAAGGCTACAAAGATGTCACCCAAGAAAATATCATAGCAAAGAAAGCAGACCATCCAAATACTAACTAAAGGCAAAGAATAAAACACCTAGTATATAAAGAATGGAGGAGGAAGAATAAGAAGGGAGAGAAAGAAAGAAACATCAGACTGTCTTTACAATAACTTAACAGGAAAGTTAAGTTAGATCATTACATAGTAAAGAAGCAACCCTTGAACCTTTGGTAACCACGAATCTAAAGCCAGCAATGGCAATAAGTACACATCTATCAATAATCACCCTAAATGTAAATAGACTGAATGCACCAATCAAAGGACACAGAGTAATAGAATGGATAAAAAGCAAGACCCATCTTTATGCTGCCTGCAAGAAACTCACCTCAAACCCAAAGATATACACAGACTAAAAGTAAAGGGATGGAAAAAGATATTTCATGCAAACAACAAGGAGAAAAAAGCAGGTGTTGCAGTACTTGTATCAGACAAAATAGACTTCAAAACAAAGAAATCAGGAAGAGATAAAGAAGGACATTACATAATGATAAAGGGGTCAATCCAACAAGAGAATATAACCATTATAAATATATATGCACCCAACACAGGAGAGATAGCATATGTGAAACAAATACTAACAGAATTAAAGGAGGAAATAGACAATGCATTCATTTTAGGTGACTTCAAAACACCACTCACGCCAAAGGACAGATCAACCAGACAGATAATAAGTAAAGACACAGAGGCACTGAACAACACACTAGAACAGATGGACCTAACAGACATCTACAGAACTCTACACCCTAACGCAACAGGACACACATTCTTCTCAAGTGCACATGGAACATTTTCCAGAATAGACCACATACTTGGCCACAAAAAGAACCTCAGTAATTTCAAAAATATTGAAATTTTACCAGCCAACTTCTCAGATCACCAAGGTATAAAACTAGAAATAAATTTTAGAAAGAAATCAAAAAGGCTCACAAATACATGAAGACTTAACAACACTCTCCTTATTAATCAGTGGGTTAACGACCAAATCAAAACAGAAATCAAAGAATATATGGAGACTAATGACGACAACAACACAAAGCCACAACTTCTGTGGGACGCAGCAAAGGCAGTTCTAAGAGGAAAGTATATTGCAATCCAGGCCTATCTGAGGAAGGAAGAATATTCCCAAATGAATAGTCTAAAGACACAGTTACTGAAATTGGAAAAGGAAGAACAAATGAGACACAAAGTCACCAGAAGGAGGGACATAATAAAGATTAGAGAAGAAATAAATAAAATTGAGAAGAATAAAACAATAGAAAAAAATCAATGAGACCAAGAGCTGGTTCTTGGAAAAAATAAACAAAATAGATAAACCCCTAGCCAGACTTAAGAGAAAAAGAGAATCTACACACATAAACAGAATCAGAAATGAGAAAGGAAAAATAACGACGGACCCCACAGAAATACAAAGAATTATAAGAATATTATGAGAATCTATATGCTAACAAGCTGGAAAACATAGAAGAAATGGAAAACTTCTTAGAAAAATACAACCTTCCAAAACTGAACAAACAGGAAACATAACACCTAAACAGACCAATCACCAGCAACGAAATTGAAGCAGTAATCAAAAAACTACCCAAGAACAAAAACCCCAGACCAGATGGATTCACCTCTGAATTCTGCCAGACATACAGAGAAGAAATAACACCCATTCCCCTTAAAGTTTTCCAAAAAATAGAAGAGGAGGGAGTACTTCCAAACTCATTCTATGAAGCCAGCGTCACTCTAATACAAAAACCTGGCAAGGACCTCACCAAAAAAGAAAATTACAGACCAATATCCCTGATGAACATAGATGCAAAAATACTCAACAAAATACTAGCAAACCGAATTCAAAAATACATCAAGAGCATCATCATACACCATGATCTAGTGGGATTCATCCCAGGGATGCAAGGATGGTACAACATTCGAAAATCCATCAACATCATCCACCACATCAACAAAAAGAAGAACAAAAACCACATGATCATCTCCATAGATGATGAAAAAGCATTTGACAAAATTCAGCATCCATTCATGATTAAAACTCTCAACAAAATGGGTATAGATGGCAAGTACCTCAACATCATAAAGGCCATACATGACAAACCCACAGCTAACATCATACTTAACAGTGAGAAGCTGAAAGTTTCTCATCTAAGATCGGGAACAAGACAGGGATGCCCTCTCTCCTCTGTTATTTTACATAGCCCTGGAGGTCCTAGCCATAGCAATCAGACAAAACAAAGACATACAAGGCATCCAGATTGGTAAAGAAAAAGTCAAATTGTCACTATTTGCAGATGACATGATACTGTACATAAAAAAACCCTAAAGACTCCACTTCAGAACAATTAGAACTAATATCTAAATTCAGCAAAGTGGCTGGATACAAAATTAACACACAGAAATCTGTTGCTTTCCTATACACTAACGATGAACTAACAGAAAGAGAAATCAGAAAAACAATTCCATTCACAATTGCATCAAAAAGAATAAAATACCTAGGAATAAACCTAACGAAGGAAGTGAAAGACCTGTACTCTGAAAACTACAAGACACTCCTAAGAGAAATTAAAGAGGACACTAACAAATGGAAATGCATCCCATGCTCTTGTCTAGGAAGAATAAATATTGTCAAAATGGCTATACTACCTAAAGCAATCTACAGATTCAATGCAATCGCCATCAAAATACCAACACCATTCTTCAATGAACTGGAACAAATAATTCTAAAATTCATATGGAACCACGAAAGACCCTGAATAGCCTAAGCAATCCTGAGAAGGAAGAATGAAGCAGGGGGAATTATGCTCCCAGACTTCAAGCTCTACTACAAAGCCTCAGTAATCAAGACAATTTAGTATTGGCACAAAAGCAGACCCACAGACCAGTGGAACAGAATAGAAAATCCAAACATTAACCCAAACATATACAGTCAATTAATATATGATAAAGGAGCCTTGGATATACAATGGGGAGATGACAGCCTCTTCAGCAGCTGGTGTTGGAAAAACTGGACAGCTACATGTAAGAGAATGAAACTGGACTACTGTCTAACCCCATACACAAAAGTAAACTCAAAATGGATCAAAGACCTGAATGTAAGTCATGAAACCATAAAACTTTTAGAAAAAAATCTAGGCAAAAATATCTTGGACGTAAACATGAGTGACTTCTGCATGAACATATCTCTCGGGGCAAGGGAAACAAAAGCAAAAATGAACAAGTGGGACTATATCAAGCTGAAAAACTTCTGTACAGCAAAGGACACCATCAGTAGAACAAAAAGACATTCTACAGTATTGGAGAATATATTCATAAATGACATATCCGATAAGGGGTTGACATCCAAAATATATAAAGAACTCACGCACCTTAACAAACAAAAAGCAAATAATCCAATTAAGAAATGGGCAGAGGACATGAATAGACACTTCTCTAAAGAAGAAATTCAGATGGCCAACAGGCACATGAAAAGATGCTCCACATCGCTAATCATCAGAGAAATGCAAATTAAAACTACAATGATATATCACCTCACACCAGTAAGGATGGCCACAATCCAAAAGACAAACAACAGCAAATGTTGGCGAGGATGTGGAAAAAAGGGAACCCTCCTACACTGCTGGTGGGAAAGCAAATTAGTTCAACCATTGTGGAAAGCAGTATGGAGGTTCCTCAAAAAACTCAAAATAGAAATACCATTTAACCCAGGAATTCCACTCCTAGGAATTTACCCTAAGAATGCAGCAGCCCAGTTTGAAAAGACAGATGCACCCCTATGTTTATCGCAGCACTATTTACAATAGCCAAGAAATGGAAGCAACCTAAGTGTCCATCAGTAGATGAATGGATAAAGAAGAGGTGGTACATATACACAATGGAATATTATTCAGCTATAAGAAGAAAACAAATCCTGCCATTTGCAACATGGATGGAGCTAGAACGTATTATGCTCAGTGAAATAAGCCAAGCGGAAAAAGATAAGTATCAAATGATTTCACTCATATGTGGAGCATAAGAGCAAAGAAAAAAAAAACTGAAGGAAAAAAACAGTAGCAGACTCACAGAACCCAAGAATGGACTAATAGTTACCACAGGGAAAGGGACTGGGGAGGATGGGTGGAAAGGTTGGGATAAGGGGGAAAAAGGGGCATTACGATTAGCAGACAGAATGTTGGGGGGGCATGGGGAGGGCTGTACAATTCAGAGAAGACAAGTAGTGATTCTATAGCATCTCACTACGCTTATGGACAGTGACTGTAATGGGGTTGGTGGGAGGGACCTGATGAAGTGGGTAGTTTAATAACCATAATATTGCACATGTAATTGTAGATTAATGATACCAAATAAATTAAAAAACAAAAACAAGCACCTAACTGAATGTAAACACCGACCAAAGTCCCCCGTGCCCTCCCTGCTCATGTCTGACTATCTACCAACACTAACACAAAGTTGGGACGATGCACACTTTAAGGCAGGAAAGAGACGGTAAGATAAACAACCACAGGAGGACTCCGCATGTGTGGGGGTGATGTGTGTGTGTGTGTTTGTGTGATCGGGTGCATGAGATTGCTATATCCGTGAAGGGTTGGAGGCAGATCAGGCTGTGAGATGCTTCTGGGGCCGCGACTTCTCGTAGCCATTTTTAATATGGCCACAGTGGGATGATTTTTGGGGTGGAGGTGGGGAAGGGATGGACATGTTTACAAAAAACCTACTCAGGGATTTTGTCATATTTGTAGTCCTCTGGGAATAGACTCTTCCATCTTTCCAGCACTACAGCATATACATTTTCTCATACTTCCTTAGCAAGGCAGTGTGAATCAAAGTAGAGACAGCCAATTATGTATATGTTATAGGTGTGTGTGTATGTGTGTGTTTGACTGGTTTTTCTGCCTGATTCTAAATCTAGCTGATTCATTAGGGCAAGTAATGGCATGACTTTCAAACTGGAAATGTCTCTGCTAATAGACTCTGTGCTTCAGGGTTGAAGTGGGTCCTGGGAAAGAACTCAGCTCCCCTCCCTGGGCTCCTTCTGCCACTCTGTGAAGCTGTGCTCCTTCCTGGCCCATTCTCCCCTATCCTGGGTTTGCCATGGAAACACTCCCCTGCCAATTATTAAGCCAAGTTCTACCTCTCCAGGGAGTTTGACTGTTTACCCCTATTCCTCTAAGCCAGGAATTTTTCTAACTACCTCTGAGAAGCCTAGGGACTCCCTCCATACAGATGTATTTGATGCTGACGTAAAGGCCAGAACAGACAGCAGGCTAGCAGAGCCCTTGACCCTCTTTCCTTCTTACCACTTCTTGTTTCTACAAAGAATCTTGCTTTTAGCTGTTTCAAATAAAAGTTACGAGAAAAGGAAGATTTCAATTATAGGCTGCCCCACTAAAAAATGGAAACTAATAGTCTAATGTTTGGAGATGGTCTTCCTAGAAGCCTTGTGAAGAGAACCATATTCCCAGAAGCTTCTGTGTTACAGCTTATCTTTCCAACCATATGTGCTTCTTTCCTTATTTAAAGAATCTTTACTTTCTCTTGGACATAATACTTAATTATTATCTGCGGAACAACTTCTGATTAGAGCTTTGTCACAGAAAATACATAAATGCATAAACATACATGCAAAAAAAAACCTGTTTACAATTTCAGCAGATTGACGGTCCCTGTTCTTATGCTTCCAGCCCGCCCTTCCTTTCTCGATTGACAGGCCCATGCCAGCAATGGTGTTTTAACACCATCATACTCTGGCAATGTTCTTTTGAAATAAATATTACTGCTTCTTAAACTTTTGATCTATTATTATTATTTATTAGTTTTATTGTTATAAAATAAAACATTTACAGACTTATGATGGAAAGTTTATAAAATAGAGAGAAGCAAAATCAAACACCTAAAACTCCTATAATCCCAAAACTTTGGAAGAATCAGAGATGACATTTTTTTTCTTTTCTTTTCTTTTTTTCCTTTATTTTTGAGAGATGACATTTTTATTATGTCCTTCCAGTCACTTTTTCAAAAGGGTTTTATAATTTAAAAAAACAGGATCATGTGAAGTTTTAAATTGCTTTTTAAAATATAACAATATATTTGAATACCTTCCCCTGTCATTGAATACTCTTCAAAGACATTATTTTGAATTGTAGAACAGAATTGTACCACAATCATTCATCCAAGCCTTGATTGCTGGCAATGATTTTCAGTCTTTTACTACTATGAACAATGCAACAATAAACATCTTTAAAGCAAAATTTAATTCTTTGCCTAAATTTTCAAGATTATTTCCCTAAAGTCCTCAAAGTGTTCATTCCATACACATTCCTGAATTGCTCTTCATTTAATTTTATATACCACCGCTCCACCTTCCCAGAAACAGAGAGGATTGCCCATATTTCCAATCTTCACAAACTCTGTTTTATTATTATTATTCACTAATATTATAGGTGGAAAATGCCTTATTTACATTCACGCTTGTTGTTTCTTTGATTGCCAATTATACTGACCTTTCTCATAGGCTCACTCACAGGGAAATTCTTTCTGCTTTCTGGGTATTTCCACTTGGATGCTCCACAGGCACCTCCAATCTGATATATATGAAAGCTCATTTCTCTTCCTCCCCTTGCAAATCTGCTCTTCCAACATTCCGTGTCTTGGTCAATGGGACACCAACCAGCCAGATTCCCATGCCAGAAACATCTTTGGTTTTTCACTGTCATCTTCCACATCCATTTCATCACCAAGATGTGCCGAGAACCTTCTAAATATCTCCCAAGCTGGTCCCCTCCCATCTCTCCACTCCTCCCATCATGTCTTGCTTAGATGACTTCCCCAGAGCCAGCTGGTCTCTCTGCTCCCAGTTCTGTCCCTTCATGATCCCCTCTACACAGTGCAATCAGTGACCTTTCCACAACACAAATCTGATGCTGCTGTTCTCTGTCAAGCTCTTCAGTGGCTCCTATTTCTAGCTGGATGAGGTCCATGTGTCCTAAATGTTGTACAGGGCCTACACCACTGACCTCTGCTGCTTGTCCAGCCACGTTTCTTCATAGCACTGTGCCTCTGTTTCCCCTTTTCTTAGACTTCATGGTGTAACAAACTCTTACTCATCCTTCAAAGTCTAGTTTAAACATCACCTCTCACCTGACATTTTCCCCGACTCTCCCTACACGCCTGTGGTGCCTTGCTTGTATCTCCGAAACAGCATTTCCAGACTGGGTTTCAACTTACATGTTTACATTCCTGTCTTCCCAACAAGTCTTTAGTTTCTTAAAGACTGAAAAAATATATCTTTCATTTCTGATTTGCATAGCCTCCCAGAATTGGATATAGTAAGGCTTCAATAAAGTTGAATAGAAGAATTAATAAATAAATGAAACTATACAGTGAATTCATGAGTCTTCAAAAGGTTTTCTAAACCAAATCACTATGTTGAATACTTGAAAGCAATATAATATTGTATATCAAATATACTTTAATAAGAAATTTTTCTTTTAATCCAAAATATTTTCTTAAAGAAAATTCATTCTTCCTTCCTCTTTTTTTTTTTCATTCAACAAAGACTTACTGAGCTTTGATATGCCAGGTGTAGGTACCAGGTATTCCACAGATAATAAAATAAACTCCCTGGCTTATCTGTGGACAATATTTTTCTTTAAAAAAATACTAAGTGGGGAAATGTGTTTATCTTTGACAGAGATAACAGAACTTCCCACAGTTCATGTAAAAGAAAACTCATCCACAGATCCTCAGATTTGAATGACTGGTTATTTAAAGAACATTCTGCTGTGTATTTTACACTTTGCACTGCTCTCAAGTTAACCACGGCTTACAGAAGTGTAAAATAGCTCCTATAGAATCAGAGTCAGATAGCCAGGAAGGGCAAGTTCTCGTACAGAGTCTAGATTTCAGACCGTGCATAGTTTTTCTTTGAAGTACAAACTTCCTCCCACACTTCTATTTCTAACTATTCTATTTACGGACTGCCTGGCTCCAGAAGTGTTTGCCCACCCTGATCCCAGAGAGTTGTCATTTCTCTTCTTTTTATTCAGTTTCTTCAATTATGAAATGTGGAGATTGGGCTAATCACTAAATTCCCTTAAATTCCTTAATTTGAATTTCTTAGATCTGCTTCCATCCAGCACTCCCAACCCACACACACATCACCTCCATAAAATATTCATCCTCATTCAGCCATTCAGGTCCTTGTCAGTGATGTGTAGCTACTTTAATTTGTGCTAAGCTGCAAAGGTGGTATTTTATTAATATGATACTTTATCCTCTCCAACATCTTCCATTACCATCGCAGACCATCTCACTTTCATGAAAGCACCCCACAAGATTCAGCTTTAAATATCTGCCGCCAAGAAGGCCCAGACACCTCTGTCAGCAAAGACATTTTCTCCCTGACACTGGGCCCTTTTCCCCAACCACCCCCTCACCCCAAGCCAGTCCTGGAGAGAGAACAACTTCTGTTGGTAAACTGGGGGTGAAGATAAACGAAGGCTGAGAAAAGTAGTCCACCACACCATCTTCCTGGACCCCAGATGGGAAGCAGAGAAGAGATATGGGCTTCCAAGGGGGAATTTTAATTTTTCCAGGAGACTGGGCACCCTCATGACCAAACTGAGCCTGCTTGAGGCTTTATTACAAAATTGAAATTTTTATCACCTGAGCAAGACCAGAACAATTTGGGGTAAAAAAAAAAGTAGGTTCCTAGCCCTAGTCTCGGGTGTTGGGGACAGAGCAGTGGATATGACAGAAAGTCCTGCTCTCACGTGGTTCACATTCTAATTCACAGATTTTGAAGGAAAGCTGAGAGACAAAAACAGAAGCTGCACTTTGAATAAGTTGGGGATAAATTTTGTTTAATATGTGCTTTCATATTAGTATTATCAATCTACACTATCCTGAGGCTAATAATCCCTGTTTGTGCTTTGAATTCCATCCCTTCTGTGCCCTCCAGGACCGGGCACCACAGAGGACGCCAGCATCATCCCAGCGCACATCCAATACTCAGAGCTCTGCATCCCCCCGATCCAGGGGGCCTTACGGACTGGACTTCACACAGGCTTCTTCCTGACGCTAGGCCCTTGATCTCCCTTAGAGCATTTTCTTTAGGAAACTTACAGTCTTTGCTTCTTTGAGAGGCAAGTAAATATTTTCTAAAGCCTCTTGTCAATTTTACAACCCAAGAGTGTCTTTCTTAAGGATCTGAGAGCCATGCCTTCGAAGTGTCCTCATCAGGAGAGAGCACCCCCGCCTCCCTGCCTCTGTGGGAGGGTAGCAGCCCAACTTCACAGGCACCTAGCTCCCATCTGCAGGACCACCTCCTGTCACACACAGGCGCAGTTTATTTTTCCTGCGGCTAAAGCCAGTTATCAAACACAGATGGCCTCGGACCTCCCTCCCTCCCTCCCCTCACAGAATCTCACACCCTAGCACCCTCCACAGCTTCTAGACCACCCACCCTGGCTCCAAAGAATATCCCACCCTCTGCTTCTGCAGAATTGAGCTCACACTTCTTCTGGCCTCTCTTTTTGATTGCAGTAGTCTCTTCCCTCCCTTGCATATCCTGTTTTCAAATAAAAGTCTCTTCTTACTAAGCCTGAATTTTTTATTTGGTATCCCGCATCCTGCTTTGTTTTCATTCTCTTTCCAGTCTTTCCTTCACCAGAAAGCTTTCTTCAAATATGTCTTCCATTCCCTATACCTCCCATTCATTCCCAGCCTTCTAGAATGTAAATCTGATCATATCTTTCTCCGAAGCATCCTTAAGTCCTACCTAGAGCAAGGTACCAGTTGTGTAGCCAGATAGACCCAAGTCAGAAAACCAGCTCAGCTGCTTACCGATGGGGTAATTTACCTTCTCTGAGCCCCTATTTCCATTACTTACAAAATAGGATCCCTCCCTCGCTCAAGAAATGTAGCTATTACTTATTAAGTTAGGAAACAATGTATGAACTCTGACAGCCACGGTGTTCCCTAGGTCAGAGTGACAGCTGACTTACTTAGGGCTCACTGTGTGTCCAGCCCAGCATTTTAGACGCCGTATCTCATTTAGTTCCTCACCACAGTCCCATGTAATGTAGGTATTTTTATTATCATCATCTCCATTTTACAGACAAGGAAATGGAGGTTAGAAAGAAAGGTTAGGTAATTTGTCCAAATCTCACAGCTATGAAGTTCATACAGAGCCCAAGTCTGTGCAGAGCTTACCCACGAACTTCTCTGCATCACCTCCAAGGTGAAGGTTAAACCGCTCGCTCCTCGCCTCCCCCAGCACACCAGCTCTGCCTCCCACTGGTCACCCCCTGCTCTCTTAGCCCCTGTGCACTCGCTCATGCTGTTCTCTTCGTGTAGAGTAACTGCTTCCTGCTCACCCCCCACTACACACACGAATTCCTATGTATGCTCACACATTTCACCTGGTTTTCCTGAAGACCACTTTAAAACTCCATTTTCTGTGGAGTCTTCCTAACCCCTTCAGAGACAGCCTCTCCTTCATACTGTCAGGGGCTGTTCACAGGAGGCTCCACATGCGCTTCCGTTGCAGAACTTATATTTATCGTTAGGTTAAAGTAGGCAAGGTGACCTTACAGCCAAGCAAAGCTGAAACAGTCATACAAAAAGGCCCAGGAAGAACATGAAGAAATTTAGAGAAGGGTCAGAGGCCCATGGATTTGTTGTATCATGGAAGTGTAATGGAGGTAAATTAATCATAAATGACAATGGCATGGTAAATGCCCCGGCGTACAGTCTAACAGGCTGAAATGGACTGTGATGAACAGGTAATGTGCAATGGAATCCGGAGGACATGGGCTGCACGTTCGCCCCCAGGGGGTCATGATTCGAAGTCCCTACAGGTAAAGCCCCTTTATAAATGAACACCCAGCAAGTTCCTCTTATTGTGAAAAGAATCACCCTGGATGTGAATGGCCCAGATCTTGTGTCCAGGGCACAGTCCCTGGTTGCGAGTCGTCCGCACACACTAAGGGAATTCTAAAAAACCTGGCGTGGTATGATCGTTGCCTTAGTTGGCAAGGTCTTCAAACTCTTAAAGACTTAAAGTATTCAGAATGAAATGATTCAAACCTTGATTAATATATTTTTTAAGTTTATTTTGATATCATTCATCTACAATTAAATGAGTAATATTATGGTTATTAAACTACCCCCTTCATCAGGTCCCCCCCCCAACCCCATTGCAGTCACTGTCCAACAGCGTAGTGAGATGCCATAGAGTCACTACTTGTCCTCTCTGGGTTGTACTGCCCTCCCCGTGCCCCCCCAACATTACATCTGCTAATCGTAATGCCCCTTCTTCCCCCTTGTCCCTCCCTTCCCACCCATCCTCCCCAGTCCCTTTCCCTTTGGTAACTATTAGTCCGTTCTTGGGTTCTGTGAGTCTGCTGCTGTTTTGTTCCTTCAGTTTTTTTTTTTAGTTCTTATACTCCACATATGAGTGAAATCATTTGGTACTTGTCTTTTTCAGCTTGGCTTATTTCACTGAGCATAATACTCGATTAATATTTTATGTTAAATTTGGGAATGAATAACCTGTGCATATTTGGTATTGAAAGCCTTTGTAATATTTAAGAATTTGGCATTTAATTAAGAGTCTAACAAATTCATCTTATGATTCCAAGTTCAAACACATAACACATACTTTGTTAACTTAGATGTTGATTTTTAGGTTGAAAGGCATGAGAATTTTGCAAAATTTGTACACAGTATGATTACCAGTCTTTAATAATGATATAACTAATTAAGTAGCTTTACTGGAATTGTTCAAATATGTGACAAGGTTTCGTAAATTAGTTCCAAAACTTAACAGAAGAAAAGAATTTACTAACTTTAAAAATGAGCTCAAAATATCTAAGGAAATTTAAGTAACAGAATTGTAAGAACCCCTTAAAACCAATTTAAAAGCTTAAAGATTAGTTGTATTTATTGCTTCAATAAATTATGTAACTTGAAATTTTCTGTACTGATAAACTGCTCTGTAGGAGACCTAAAAATCTATACTGAGGTACAATAATGACTGTTTATGTGTGTTTCCTGCCACTGAACTATTAATTCATCGAATAGAAAGCATCTTCCTCCTTATATGCTTATCACCTAGCAGTGTTGGAGCCCAGGCTGAATCCAGACTCTCTGACTTCAGGGCTGCATCTTCCCCTAACTTTCATGTTACTAGTTGAATGGATGAAATTCCTGATGGGGGAACTTTTGGCAGTAGTAACTGAGCTGAGAAGACAAGAGGTATGTGCTAGAGACATGGATCTAAGTCGTCCCATGTGGACACGTGAGGAGAAAGAGTTTCCTGGGAAAAATTTGAGAAAAGGTTGTCTTCATTAAAAGACAGAACATGAGGATTCTGGAGACCAGGGGATGAGTGACAGAGGAGAAGAAAGCAGTTTGCTTTCACTTAGGAGGATCAGGAAAAGTACTCCCTGGGTCATGACTGACTTGGAAGAGGCCCAGGGAACATCTCCTTCATGGTCAGTTGGCTGCTATGGCATTTTGACTTGGAATGGAGGTGTAATGCCAGGTAACCCAGATTAAGCAAAATAACGTTCCTCAGGAGCCAAGGAAAATGCAGGAGAAACCTTTGGCACCAGGGTGAGGTGGGAGTGTGAGAGGGCAGGCACAGGAGGGCACAGAGGAACGGTGTGAGGGTTTGGCTGACTTGCAAGTGAAACGAAGCAGAAGCCACACTCGGTGGGTTATTGTGCTAATTTGCGGCAAACCACGAAGGGAGCGGCCGTATTTTTATTCACCAGCTAAAGTAAGTGCCCAGAGATGCTCGCGTGCCTTGGTAGCTCTGGGCTTCCAGAACCTCAGACGTGTGCTCTAGTGGGGGTGCACCGTGGGAGAATAGAAGTGAGGTGGGGAGGCTGGGCTGTGGTGTGACCTGGCTGGCTGACAGGAAGGCCGAGGGGAGTGGCGCGTGCTTGTGTTGCACAACTGTCAGGTAAGTGCTGGAAATATTGCGCTTCTGCTCATTTTCAGATTTTCAAAGCAAACCACAGTCACCTTGCCTGAGCCCATCTCTCAGCCAGCAAGACAAGATTGCTGTGCACTTTTCAAATATGTCCACAGTGGAGTCATGGCAGTTCCCAACAGGAGTGGTAGAGCCCCCGAGAGGGCATCTGGGGAATGGCTCGGTCATCACAATGGCCCAGGGGTACCACAGGCACCTGGTGGGTGGGAACCAGGAGGGGCAGACATTCCTCAGAAAGTCAGAGCACACGAACGAAGGGCTGAAACTCATCACATGACTTTCAAAAACCCACTTAGAGTCATCTGAACTTAGAATCTGTTTTAGATAGAAGGGACTTCTGATATGGGTTTAGTATATGCTGTTTTCAAGAATGCAATTACTATATAAAGCTAAGGAGGATTATATTTTGCTTTGTTGTGAACTTTACAAGAAGTTGTCCACTAATTCAGAAGCTGACATCCTGCCAGCGCTCATGGTATGTAAGTGGCCAACACAACTCTGCCCTTCCCCTATCAGGCCAGTTTCCTTTGGTGCCTATCGTGACTTCAAGCCGATGCAACTGACAACTTCACTATGCCTTCAATGCGGGTATATGTGGGTTATTTTATAATTTGTTGATATGATTTGATTTACTTATATAAGAGAAGGCATTATGTCTTGATTATGTTAAGTTGGTTATAATGGCTTTGACTTTCATGTAAGGTTAGTAAAGGATGCATTACAAAATACACAAGGGGACATTGGGCCTGACAGGACAGAACCATCCTGGCGGAACGATGACTTTAGAGCAAGTATATAGTATCATGAGTTAGGATACAAACTGAAGGACAAGAAACAGCGTTGCTGGAACATGCAGATAGAAGATGCTGTACATTCTAGAATGGCTCTTTCTATTCAAATCAAACCTGCCCACCTGTGTGCCTACTCACTGGCTTACAGCCCAAAGGGATACCACATGTAACAAGAGGTATCTGAACTGAAGAAAAAAAGTTAAGTTGGAGCTGAGCTGCACTCCTTTCCCTAGAACACTGAGTTCAGTTATCAGAATAACCTGGCATGTAGACTACAAATAAAATTTCCTGGACCCTTTCTCCCAAGTCTGATTCAGTCTGGGTGTAGGTTAGGGCTCAGCCACCTGACTAAACAACACAAATTGCACTGCACGGATACAGCATTTCTGTGCACAGGGCCTTTCACGCTCATGGGCAGAGCTCCCAGAGGCCCTGTAGATACAGATGCTCATTCACCAGGTCTGGGGTGGAGCCTGGGATCCCCCATTTCTAACAAGCTCCCAGGTGATGCTGCTAATCGTGGACCACACTTGAATAGCGCACTTTTGTCCATCTTAAGACAAAAGATTCTGGAGCACGCAGAGGGCAGGTAGAGAACTCACCTTCAACATCCACATGTCTTACTGTGTACAGATGATGAGACGGGCATTACTGCGACTGAACAGGGTTCACACTGATGTCCCATCTTACAGACCAAAGGGCTGGGTCACAGCGGCATGCAGTGACCAACCTTGGGTCACCTCCAATGGCTTCCCCACAAATTACAAGTTTTTAATCAAACTGTACCTGAAGAATTTGCCAGCACTAAGCTGTTCATCCAGATCTTGGCTGGATGTGATATTAACAACTTACACAAAAAGCCCTAATTCCTAAGCAGTGGCATTACTGGAGAGGCCGTGGCACCTCCTCTGCCCAGGAAGAACCCACCTACACCCACGTGTCTGAACCCATCTAAATGCCGCCCTGCCAGCAGGGGGCAGAGGCCTCAGGCAGGTCAGAGCCGAGCACAGGACACGGGAACGCAAGTGAAGACTCCATGTCTCCAATGTTCTTATGTGTATTACTATTTTTTAAGTGTATGCAGATGTCACTGAAGTAAATTTTTAAAAAATACCTTAAGTGTGAATAAATTCAGATTGGTTTTAATACTGCAATTTCCTCAATCAATGGGTATTAAGCCATCACAATACTTTAACATTAAAAAGGGGTCCTTGTCTTCCAGAACATAGGCTAGAAATGGCCTGGCCTAGAGAAGCTGAAATCCTTCAGCATTTCAGAGACTCAGTGACATACATGCCATTATTAAATGTACATTAAAACAAACTCTGAGCAGGTCCCAAATGGCTGAATTTCTCATTTTATAAATCGAGAAAGAAAATACTGCTGCAGATTTTAATCTCAGATATTTTAATGGGGGATCTTATTCACTATGTACAGGATTCTCTGATGAAAGTGGGCTGGTCACTAGCCAGGTGACCCAAAACGCCAAAAACCAAGGGCAGTTCAAGGGCCACTAAATGTTAACAGTCTTGGCTGGCTTCACATCTTCAATCTCAGAAGACAGCCAGCGGTAAGTGCGGTGGCGTCGCAGCACCTCTATGGCCTTGAGCTCCAGGGCTGTTGCCTGAATACCGAGGTCCTCCAAGCCGGGCAGATGAGGCAGCGTCATGTCTGTGATGTGAACCTGTGAATAAACAAAAAACCACAGAGAGCACTGAAAACTGGCCAGGACACGAAGTGCTATCTTAGCAAACATGTCAATGCTCAAGCTGGCCTGGGTCCCATTACCGAGACTTAATGGTTTTCCAAGGAGACCTGGAAGTCACTCAGAGTAGACCCCAGGAAAGGATTTAAGGGACAGAAGACAAGGTCACGAGTATCAGCTCACAGGTCCCGGCACTACTCATGAGCACAGGACTGGCTCGACGTGAGGCAGCACACGGAACGACACGGAAGTGAGCCCAGCGGGAGATGCGCAGCCATCACGTCCATCGGCGCTGAGGCGGCTCAGGAATAAAGCGGGGCCAGTGCAGAACCAGCCGCTCCCCAGCTCTCCCTTGGGCCTGCTCTCTGAGCACAGCTTTCTTCAGCAGTTTCAACTGCTAAATTAAGGAGAGAATTAGCATTTGTTCATTGCTCACTAAGAGATAATCCATTCACCTTTGTGCTCCAGTTCCACTTAACCTGGTCGACTAATGCTCACTCTGGACCTAAATACCAAACCCATGTTGTTCATAGGGAAGGAGAATGACTAGGAGACTTTTGAAGATCCCACATTACCCAAAAGCACACAAAGAGAGTCCGCATACAGAGCAGCGCCAATCCTCTGTCATCGCCCTGGCCAAGTCTGCCGTCCTCTCACCAGAGTGCCACAAAGCAGTCTCCAAGCCATATCCGAAGCCCCCGCGGCCTACTGTGTCCACACTTCCTCGGTTATAAATTTAAGAGGCACATGACTGTAAAATACACTGAAGTATTCTGACAATTAGTTCTGCCAAATCTTTCGTGGACATAGAAGGAACACCTTAGAAACAGTCTCGGCTTTCCAGACAGGGCCTGTCAGAGGGAGGGTGATGGCTGCCACTTCACATCGCTTCCCTGAGGGCTATTTTTTCATTTTCCCTACATTTTAGCTTTTAGATGACATTCAGAGGACAATTTGGCTGCTTCTTGTTGATAAAAGGTCATTAGGTCTTCAAAGGTAGAGATGGTACAGTACTTTTATTTTGTATCCTCCCAAGAAACAATTCTATATGCAGCGGGCAAACGATCAGCGAGGGGGACGAGCATGGGGGACAGCAAGATGGAAGAGCTAGACTCTGGAGTCCAGCCAACTGCAGAAGGAAAGAGGACCAGGAGATGGTCAGGAGAATAAGAAAGCAATGATCTGCCCACTTGGAATACAGCGGGTAGAGTGGGGGCAATGATTTCCTCTACTTTTCTGTGAGCTGAAAATGTTCAATACTTTTATAAGCATTTTCATAGTGAAAGGCTGAATAAAAAGGCAGGAAGACGGAGAAGTAAGATCTGGCAGGTGCTCTGAGGGCTTCTCCAATAATACTTGCTGGTGGCCTAGACCTACACTGTCCAATATGGTAGCTACTAGCCAAATGTGGGAATTTAAGTTTAAATTAATTAAATCAGAATCCAATTCTTATTTGTGTAGTTGCACTAGCCCCATTTCAGTGTTCAATGACCCCATGTTGCTAGTGGCTACACCTGAACATGGCAGATCATAGAACATTTCCATTGCCGCAAGTCACAGAGGGCAGTACTGGTTTAGGTCTGAACTGGGAAGGCAAAGGAGGAACTCAAGCGGGATTCTTGGATTCTAGGCTTGAGCAACAGAGAGAACAGTGGTATCATGAATTGAGATGAGAGAGGCTGGGAGTGAAGCAGATTTTCAGTTCTATTCATGGACATGTCATACTTCAGGTGACTGTAAAATAACTAACAGATGTGAGAGTCTGCAACTGGGGTGGGGGACAGTTCAGGGCTGGAGGTGAAGTGGCGGCTGCAAGCTTACAGTCAGCAGCTGGGGCATGGGGTTAGGTGAGGGTCATTTGGAGAAGCAGCAAAGATAGAAAAGGGCTGAGGACACAGCCGGTGGGTCCCCCCACATTTAGAGACCAGGAAGAAGACAGTGAACCAGGAAGGGAGACTGAAAAGCATGGCCTAGTGAAGGAGGAAGAGCAAGAGAGCATGGCAGCCAGAAGACAGGTAGAAATTCAGGGTTTCAAGACAGAGAGAAGGGGCCCCTCTGACAAATGCTCTTCACAGATGGAGTGTGATGGGGTCAGAGAACTGACTGTGGGATCCCACAGAATGGAGAGAAGAGGTGACCATGAAATGTGCAGTTTGGGGAGAGAAACGGGAATAAAAGCCTAAATGGAGTGGGTTATAGGAAGAGTGAGGTAAGCAACTGTCAGCAGTAGGGACAGACAGCTCTTCTGAGGAGCTCAGGTGCAAAGGGACAGAGACACCAGGGCCAGAGCTAGGACATGGCAGGAAAGGGGGGGGGGTTGCCTTTTAAAAACAATGGAGCTCTTAAGGAATGTCTGCAGGCTGATGGGAATGATCCCCAGACAAAAGAAAACTGAAAATGTCAGAGAGAGGACAATGGAGGAACCACACCCTGGAGCAGGCCAACAGGGGACAACTTCAGTGCACAAGGGGAGGGGCCAGCCTTAGACAGAAGGCAAGACAGACAAGAGCATGAAAATAACCTAAGCAGCAAGCAAAAATCAATTTGAACTTAGCGTCCCTGCAGCCTTCTGCTCAGCATCCACCAGGCAGAGGGTCACCACACTTGGACTCACCCGCTCCACTTTATCCCTCGTTGTCCAGGGCTCAAATGGACTCATTTCGAAGAGTCGTGCTAGCAGTCTGGAGAAAGGAATCAATACGGTACATGCGGTAAGTGTCTCTATGCCCCACATTCAGGCCGGCCTATGAGAACCACAGGGACATGGGCTGCTGCTGACGCAGGAATCCACGGGGTACTTTTCTAAGAAAATAACCAACATCCTGGCACCACTTTTGAGGCAACCCAGCCTGACCTCTGTAACTGCTGGCACTCCTTATTCTCCACCAAAGGGACGATGAATCTTAAAAATTAAAATAAAGCCACCACCACTGACAAAACAAATAAAAAAGATCCAACATTCAGTGAAATGTCAAATTTAATCTAATTTCAGCCTGAAACACCCAAATACGCTTCTGTTAAGGACCCAAGGCAAGCTGAGCAGTGTGCAAGAGATAAATCACAACCCTTAAAAGCAGGGGCCCCCAGGAAACCAAAAAAATCCCAAAGGAGAGAAGCCTAAGCTCTATGATTCCAACCAGGAAGCAAATACAAACCCCAGAACAAGAGGGGCTCCTGCTCTGATTAATGCCTTTTCTTCACTCTCAAGAAAACTGAGTTTCTTTATCTGTCATCAAGTTCCTAACTTAAGTATCCTCAGGGCAGTGGGTATTAAGCATCTGAGGTACCCTAGGAATCCCTGGGGATCCCCAGAGAGGACTGGGGCAAAGGCTGGGGGAATAAGCTCTGAGCATCACCCATCACTACAGACCAGCTCTGCTTCTGTCTGATTCACCTAGTGGGCCTATATGTAAAAAGTCGCTGAATGCAGGGTTCCACAGCTTTTTAAAAACCTGGAAAACATCATCCTAACAAGTCACAGAAAAAATGAAAAAGGAAGCCAAAGACTGCTCAGAAGCACTCCAGAACATACAAAGCTTCCGATTCCAGACAACCTGGTCTGATGGCAGAAAAAGGCACTTTATTGGGCTCACATGGCTTAATAAAAACACCCTATACAAACCTTCAACACTGTGCTCTGGTTCTAGGCCAATCGATTACTTATGGTGTCTACATTAGTGTCCCCTGTGGGCCATGCCATGTGCATACGCCAAGTCCACTCTAACTGAATTTTCTGCACACCCAGGGAGTAGCTCCCAGCAATGTGCCTTACACCCCTCTGCTGCACGGGAGTCACTGGCACAATGCCTTATTAACTCTGGATGCTTTTTAATCCTGTATCTTATTTGACTTTTCTGCAGCATTTCACTCCACAAATATTAACAAAGTGCCTACGGTGTGCCAAGCATTGCATGAGGTGCTGCAGATACCGATATGAACAAACAGCAATGCTCTCCTCCAAACAGTCACCCCCTCCTTAAAACATCCCTTCCCTCTGGTGTCTAAGCTTCCAATCTCTTCATCTTTCACTTAAAGGGCTGATTACCTCCTTTAGTCTCTGATAAATTCCTCTTACTCTGCTCGTCCTTTAAGTGCAAGTACTCCTCACACTCATCCTCAGCCCCCACCTTCCACGCACAACCCACTCTTCCCTACCTACCTCAGTCACTACAAGTACTAGAGGACAAAATATTCTGGAAGATTGAAATCTCCATAAATATTAGCATCATACTGCATTGTTTTTCTGACACCTCTGACAGATCATAAGCATTCTGAGGATAACTCTGAGTCCCCAGAGCATTGACTAAGACATAGTAGGCACCCAATAAACACCTGAGAATGACTGACTGAGCAAACAAATGAAGGAGGGAACGGCCCTGGCGGTTCTTTCTTTTTTTATTATGACATACAATCTTATGAAGGTTTCACATGAACAACATTGTGGTGTCAACATTCATCCATACTATCAAGCCCTCACCCCCTCCATTGCAGTCACTGTCTATCAGCATTATAAGATGCTATGAAGTCATTACTTGTCTTCTCCATGCTGTACTGCCTTCCCCGTGACCTACCTATATTATGATTGCAAATTATAATGCTCTTTAACCCCTTCTCCCTCCCCACCCCTTTGGTAACTGTTAGTTCCTTCTTGGAGCCTGTGAGTCTGCTGCTGTTGTTCCTTCAGTTTTGCTTCATCGTTACACTCCATAAATGAGGGAAATCATTTGTTACTTGTTTTTCTCTGCCTGACTTATTTCATTGAGCATAATACCCTCTAGCTCCATCCATGTTGTTGCAAATGGTAGGATTTGTTTCTTTCTTATGGCTGAATAGTATTCCACTGGGTATATGTACCACTTCTTCTTTATCCATTCATCTACTGATGGACACTTAAGTTGCTTCCATATCTTGGCTATTGTAAAAAGTGCTGCGATAAACACAGGGGTGCATATGTCTTTTTGAATCTGAGATCTTGCTTTCCTTGGGTAAATTCCTAGGAGTGGAATTCCCGGGTCAAATGGTATTTCTATTTTCAGTTTTTTGAGGAACCTCCATACTGCTTTCCACAATGGTTGAACTAGCTTACATTCCCACCAGCAGTGTAGGAGGGTTCCCCTTTCTCCGCATCCTCACCAGCACTTGTTCCTAGTCTTTTCTATGTTGGCCATCCTAACTGGTGTGAGGTGATATCTCATTGTGGTTTCAATTTGCGTTTCCCTGATAATTAGTGATGTGGAGCGTCTTTTCATGTGGCTGTTGGCCATATGAATTTCTTCTTTGGAGAAGTATCTGTCCATATCCTCCGCCCATTTGTAATTGGGTTATTTGCTTTTTGGGTGTTGAGGCGTGTGAGTTCTTTATACATTTTGGATGTTAACCCCTTGTCAGATAAGTTGTTTACAAATATATTCTCCCATACTGTAGGATGCCTTTTTGTTCTGCTGATGGTGTCCTTTGCTGTAAAGAACCTTTTTAGCTTGATGTAGTCTCATTTATTCACTTTTGCTTTTGTTTCCCTTGCCCGAGGAGATGCATTCAGGAAAATGTTGCTCATGTTTATATTCAAGAGATTTTTGCCTGTTTTCTTCTAAGAGTTTTATGGTTTCATGATTTACATTGAGGTTTTTGATCCATTTTGAGTTTACTTTTGTGTATGGAGTTAGATAGTAATTCAGTTTCATTCTCTTACATGTAGCTGTCCAGTTTTGGCAACACCAGTTATTGAAGAGGCTGTCATTTCCCCACTGTATATCCATGGCTCCTTTATTGTATATTGACCATATATGCTTGGGTTTATATCTGGGCTCTCTAGTAGGTTCCATTGGCAGATGGGTCTGTTTTTGTGCCAGTATCAAATTGTCTTGATTACTGTGGCTTTGTAGTAGAGCTTGAAGTCAGGGAGCATAATCGCCCACCTTTGTTCTTCCTTCTCAGGATTGCTTTGGTATTCGGGGTCTCTTGTGGTTCCATATGAATTTTAGAACTATTTTTTCTAGTTCATTGAAGAATGCTGTTGGTATTTTGATAGGGATTGCATTGAATCTGCAGATTGCTTTAGGCAGGATGTCCGTTTTGACAAAATTAAATTTTCCTATCCATGAGCACGGGATGAATTTCCATTTATTGGTATCTTCTTTAATATCCCTCATGTGTCTTGTAGTTTTCAGGGTATAGGTCTTTCACTTCCTTCATTAGGTTTATTCCTAGGTATTTTATTCTTTTTGATGCAATTGTGAATGGAACTGTTTTCCTGATTTCTCTTTCTGCTAGTTCATCATTAGCGATAGAAATGCAACAGATTTCTGTGTATTGATTTTGTATCCAGCAACTTTGCTGAATTCAGATATTAGATCTAGTAGTTCTGGAGTGGATTCTTTAGGGCTTTTTATGTACAATATCATGTTATCTGCAAACAGGGACAATTTAACATCTTTACCAATCTTGATGCTTTTTATTTCTTTGTTGTCTGATTGTCGCACCTAGGACCTCCAGGACTATGTAGAATACAAGTGGGGAGAGTGGGCATTCTTGTCTTATTCCCGATCTTAAAGGAAAAGCTTTCAGCTTCTCGCTGTTAAGTATAATGTTGCCTGTGGGTTTGTCATATATGGCCTTTTTTAATTTTGAGGTACTTGCCCTCTATAAAACCATTTTGTTGAGAGTTTTTATCATGAATGGATGTTGAATTTTGTTGAATGCTTTTTCAGCATCTGTGGAGATGATCATGTGGTTTTTGTCCTTTTTGTTGATGTGGTGATGTTGATGGATTTTCAAATATTGTACCATCCTTGTATCCCTAGAATCAATCCTACTTGATCATGATGGGTGATCTTTTTGATGTATTTTTGAATTCAGTTTGCTAATATGTTCATCAGGGATATTGATCTGAAGTTTTCTTTTTTTGTGGTGTCTTTGCCCAGTTTTGGAATTAGAGTGATGCTGACCTCATAGAATGAATTTGGAAGTATTCCCTCCTCTTCTACTTTTTGTAAAACTTTGAGGAGGATGTGTATTAGGTCTTCACTAAATGTTTGATAAAATTCAGCGGTGAAGTCATCTGGTTCAGGAGTTTGTTCTTAAGTAGTTTTTTGATTACCAATTCAATTTGGTTGCTTGTAATTGGTCTGTTCAGATTTTGTTGCTTCCTGGGTCAGCCTTGGAAGATTGCATTTTTCTAGAAAGTTGTCCATTTCTTCTAAGTTATCCAGCTTTTTAGCATATAATTTTTCATAGTATTCTCTAATAATTCTTTGTACTTCTATGGTGTCCACAGTGATTTTTCCTTTTCCATTTCTGATTCTGTATTCTGTTTATGTGTGTAGACTCTCTTTTTTCCTTAATAAGTCTAGCTAGGGGTTTATCTATTTTGTTTATTTTCTTGAAGAACCAGCTCTTGCTTTCATTGATTCTTCCTATTGTTTTAATCTTCTAAATTTTATTTATGCTCTAATCTTTATTATGTCCCTCCTTCTACTGACTTTGGGATTCTTTTGTTCTTTTTCTAGCTTCATTAATTTTGAGTTTAGACTGTTCATATGGGATTGTTATTCTTTCCTGAGGTAGACCTGTATTATAATAGACTTTCCTCTTAGCACAGCCTTCTCTGAGTTCCACAGATTTTGTGGTGTTGAATTATTGTTGTCATTTGTCTCCATATATTGCTCGATCTCTGTTTTTATTTGGTCATTGATCCACTGATTATTTAGTAACATGTTAAGCCTCCAGGTGTTTGTGGGCTTTTTCGTTTTCTTTGCATAACTTATTTCTAGTTTCATACCTTTGTGGTCTGAGAAGCCAGCTGTTACAATTTCCACCTTTTTGAATTTACTGAGGCTCTTTTTGTGGCCTAATATATGATCTACTCTTCAAAATGTTCCACATGCACTTGAGAAGAATGTGTATCTTGCTGCTTTTGGGTGGAGTGTTCTGTAGGAGTCTGTTAGGTCCAACTGTTCTAATGTGTTGTTCAGTGCCTTTGTCTGTTCTTTGGAATGAGTGGTGTGTTGAAGTATCCTAAAATGAATGCACTGCATTCTATTTCTCCCTTTAATTCTGTTAGTATTTGTTTCACATATCTAGGTGATTCTCTGTTGGGTGCATAGATATTTATAATGGTTATATCCTCTTGTTGCACTGCCCCTTTATCATTATGTAATGTCCTTCTTTCTCTCGTTACTTTGAAGTCTATTTTGTCTGATACAAGAAGTGCAACTCCTACTTTTTTCTCCCTGTTAGTTGCATGAAATATCTTTTTCCATCCCTTCACTTTTAGTCTGTATATCTTTCCATTTGAAGTGAGTCTCTTGTAGGCAGCCTATAAATGGGTCTTATTTTTTTATCCATTCAGTAACTCTATGTCTTTTGATTGGTGCTTTCAGACCATTTACATTTAGGGTGATTATCGATAGGTATGTACTTACTGCCATTGCTGGCTTTAGATTCGTGGTTACCAAAGGTTCAGGAGTAATTTCTTACTATCTAACAGTCTAATTTAACTCACTTACTATGCTATTACAAACACAATCTAAAGGTTCTTTTAAAAAATTTTTTTCCTCCTTTTTATTCCTCTTCCATTCTTTATATATTAGGTATCATATTCTGTACTCTTTGTCTATCCCCTGACTGACTTTGGAGGTAGCTGATTTGATTTTGCATCTGCTTGGTAATTAATTGTTCTACTTTCTTTACTGTGATTTTATTTCCTCTGGTGACAGCTATTTATTGTTGGGAACCCTTCCATCTATTACAGTCCCTCCAAAATATACTGTAGAGATGGTTTGTGGGAGGTAAACTCTCAGCTTTTGCTTATCTGGAAAATTTTTAATCCCTCCTTCAAATTTAAATGATAATTTTGCCAGGTAGAGTATTCTTGGTTCAAGGCCCTTTTGTTTCATTTCATTAAATATATCATGCCACTCCCTTCTGGCCTGTAAGGTTTCTGTTGAGAAGTCTGATGATAACCTGATGAGCTTTCCTTTATATGTGATCCTTTTTCTCTCTCTGGCTGCTTTTAATTCTGTCCTTATCCTGATCTTTGCCATTTTAATTATTATACATGTTGGTGTTGTCTTCCTTGGGTCCCTTGTGTTGGGAGATCTGTGCACCTCCATGGCTTGGGAGACTATCTCCTTCCCCAGATTGGGGAAGTTTTCAGCAATTACCTCCTCAAAGACATTTTCTATCTCTTTTTCTCTTTTTGTTCTGGTACCCCTATAATGCGAATTATGTTCCATTTGGATTGGTCACAAGGTTCTCTCAATATTCTTTCATTCCTAGAGATCCTTTTTTCTCTCTGTGCTTCAACTTCTTTGTATTCCTGTTCTCTAATTTCTATTCTATTTACCGTCTTTTCTACTACATCTAATCTGCTTTTGAATCCCTCCATTGTAGTTTTCATTTCAGATATTGCATTCCTGACTGATTGAATCTCGGTCCTGAATTCTACCCTGAGTTCTTAAATATTTTTCTGTACTTCCATGTGCATGTTTATGATTTTTATTTTGAAATCTTTCATGAAGACTGATGAGTTCAGTTTCATTTGGCCTTTTCTGTTGTTTGTGGGATTTTGATTTGAACCATGTTCCTTTCACGTTTCTTATTTCTATGTGGCACCCTCTAGTGCCCAGAAGCTGTACTCTCTGGACTGCTCAGCCCCTGGAACGATGTCAGAGGTCGCAGAGGAGTGGCGCTGGTGCCTGGGGGGAAGAAAGAGTTGTTTCCTGCTTCCCCACTGCTGTGCCTGTCCCCAACGCTGTGCCTGTCTCCACTGCCAGAACCAGTGGGCTGAGCACACAGGTGTAAGCCTCTGTGCTTTGAGTTTGTAACTGCCATAGGCCTCCGTCTGGCTGGCCTGATGCCAGGGCAGGGGCTGCTAGTTTGCAAGCCAGTGCGCCAGGAGGAAGGCGCAGCAGGTTGTGTATCACGGTGGGGGGCCTCGGAGTTGCTTATCCAGCCAGAGGGATGGAGCACCTGAAGCTCCTAAAAGTTCCCAACCTGCTGAGCAGTGTGCACCCAGACAATTTCATCCACCTGTTCTTTCTCCTGAGCAGCAAGTTCTGTGCAATCCTTGCCCCTTTAGCAGCCCTCTCGCTGTTAGAAAGTCTCTCAGATTGCCTGCCTTTCTTTTGTCCCAGAGCAGCCAGATGTGGATCCCTGTTTTCCACAAGCGGCTGGAATCTCAGTCTCTCCAAGTATTCCGCCCGTCTTAGCTTTCCAACCCCACTAATCTCCAGAGCACCATGCAATATTTTTTCATGCTCCAAAAACAGATCTCTGGGTGTTCAGCAGTCCTGGGCCTCCAACCCCTCCCTGCTCCGTTTCTCTTTCTCCTGCCTGTGAGCTGGGGCTTGGGTAAGGGCTTAGGTCCCACCAGATCACAGGTTTGGTATGTTACCCTTTTCCATGAAGTCTGTTCTTTTCTCCAGGTGTATGCAGTCTGGCACAGCCTTCTTTCCTATTGCTCTTTTAGGATTAGTTGTATTAACTATATTTTCATATTATATGTGATTTTGGGAGGAGGCCTCTGTCTCACGCAGCCATCTTTAATCTTGACCTGTTTTGCTTTGTTTTTTGGTAGTTGTCTTTCTCCGCCTGGCTTATTTCACTGCACATAATACCCTCTAGCTCCATCCACGCTGTTGAAAATTGTAGGATTTCTTTTCTTTTTATGCCTGAATAATACTCCATAGTGTATATATACCATATTTTCTTTATCCATTCATCTACTGATTGCCTTGGTGGTTCTTAAGACAATCTCTAACAAACAGAATGTGAAAGCTGACCTGACCAGACCACTAGTGGGACATGATCACCCTGAGATCTAAACTTACAAACGGAAGAGGTGAACCAAGAAGCCAGGAAAGAAGATAAGGCGACCTCAGGCCCTGTCTGTGTCAGCCTGTTCCTTCCCCCACTATGAGGTGACTATGCTCCTTCCCCCACTATATGGTCAGCCTGCTCCTTCTCCCACTACATGGTCTAATTGTCAACAGCCTCCTCCTTCCCCCACTACGTGCTCAGCCTGTTGTTCCCCACTACATGGTCAGCCTGCTACTTCCCCCACTAAGTGGTCAGCATGCTTCAATAAGAAAGGGGCCCTTTCCTACGGCTGGGTGAGTGCTATGGAATGAATGAAACCTGATTGCTCCTTTACACAACCTGCTGAGCAAGACACTTTTCCAAATGGAAACTTAACGGTTTCTAACTGGAGGATTTAAAGACTTGCAGATTTCACTTCTCAACACTCATTGTTTTATTCCCCAAAAGAATCTATGTTTCCCTTTGTTAGGCACCCCTTGTTCTCTCCTGGACTAATGTCAGGACCCCACGAGCACCCCCTAGTTAGAGATTCAGAGATTTCACTGACGCACTTTAATAGACACACTCCCTGTAGCCCTAAGTGAGAGCACCACCAAGTATACTGAGTTAGCTCTATTTTAGAAGGCCCAGAAAGAAGCATTTTACTTACTGATAGGCAAAACGTGGCAGAGGATATGGGAGGAAGGGTCTGTGAGCCACAGCAAAAATATATTGCACCAGGTCAAAAAGCACGTACCGATTGGGCCTACAAAAAGAAAATTGACAGCTCTTCAAATGGCTTGCTCCTTACAAATTTTCTTTCTTAATTTAACAAACTAATAGTTTTTCTTATGAAAAAGGAAACACATGCAACATAGTAAATACAGATTAGCACAAAGAAAAAACCACCCATAATCACACCAAAGATAAAGTTAATACATATATATCTTTCTCATCCCTGTAGATACACACATTTTTTTTCTTTTTGTAAATATAAGGTTACACAAGTCAGCTCATTCTATAATGTCTTTTTCACTTAACATTAAATCACAATTTTCTGTTACTAAACATTCCAGTGCATGTCTAATGATTGCACATATTATGTTGCATATAATCCTATTTAACTAATTGCCAGTTTTGAGATATTTAAGCTAGTAAAACTATTTTTCCTTTATAAAATAATGCCTTCATGAACAGTCTTGTAGTGCATATTTGTACTTGTCCATAAATATGTATCTGTAATACATTCTGGAAGTGCAACTGGCTCAAAGTATATTTGGAAATTTTAAGATTTTCATTGAATTTTTCCAAACTACCTTCCAAAAAGGTTGTATCAATTTATATCCTCACCAAAAATGAGTTTAGTCATAGAAAATAAACAAAATTTTACCCATCTGCCAGGTAAAAAAGGTACCTCAACATTTTAATTCATGTCATTTTAATACTAGAATCTTCATATATTTTTGACCATTTATACTTCTTTTTCTCTTTCCTCCTCGAGTCCCTTTCTATAAATGACGTGAAAGAATACTTTCTATTTTAATGATATAGTTGGAAATATCTTCTATTGTTTGTATCATGCCTTTTAATGTTTGTTTTGTGGAACACAAATTTAAACATTTCACTTAATCAAAACTACTGATTTCTTTTACTTTATAGTTTGGTCTTACATTTTTATTTAGAAAATCCCTCTACAGTCTCCAGTGACATAAACTTCCAAATATTTTTCCTAATGCTATTGTTTTTGTTTTTTTAACACATAAAATAAGTTCCTCCTGCAACACGTTTTTGTATTGATATAAAGATGTAGCACCACTTGCTTAATAATTGCCCTGGTGACACCCTTTTCCCATATAAGTGTCACCCTCATAACATCCTGTATTCTTAAATATCTTTGAGACTACTTCTGGACTTTCTGTTCCATTCCACTGATCTGAATAGCTCTGTACTGGTATAACAAAACTATTGATTATCACTGCTTATAACACATTTAAATATCTCTTCACCCATTTTCCTAATTCTTTTTGCCTCAGAAAGCCCGGGAAAACTGAGAGCTGAATGAAGGTGATATTTTCACCAAAAGAAAACAAAACAAAAATGTCAGCTAGGGGAACAGTCAGACAAAGCCCCCAAATAGCTTCCTTCAAATTCCAAAAGGATGTAAAAGAATCATTGCAGGCATAAATATATGCCAAGCCAAAGAACACTCTGTGATACTGGTATCATGGGTAAACTGTATGTACTACACTTGCTCTGCAGCTGTTCTAAAGCACTTTGTGTCCCATTAACTGTGACTCACAGACTGGCGTAAGTGGCCCTGCTCACAGAGAAAGGTACACTAAGGCCTGTGTCCTTCCCTGCTTGGACTTCATGGTTCAGCACTGTGGTCTTTGTTTTTACAAACAGCCTGAGCAACACCTTGTCCCCCAGACCTGTCTCAACTATTCTAGGGCAGTAAAAGCCCTAGGCTGGTTGACCCAAGTATCCACCTTCTTTGTGCCTGAACCCCCAGCAAGTTGAGTTATAAAGAAAATTAAAATACAACAGGGCTAATGCCTCACTTTACATTTTTGATCACTGACTTCAAATGGGAGACTCAGTTCTGCTCTGTCATCCTATTATGCTCTCCTAGAAGTGCTCTTTTCCTGTCCTCTCGGGGAATACTTCTTTATCTTCTGTCCTCAGATTTTCTATGTACTGCTCCGACCCACACTGCCTTCTAGCTGATGATCTCCTCACTTGTCCTTTCATCATGCTCTTAATGGTGTCTTTAGAAGTACAATTTTTGTACTTTCAATGAAGTCTAATTTATCATTTTTTTCTTTTATGGAATATGCTTCTGATGTCATACCTAAAAAATCTTTACCTGAGCCAAGGTCCAGAAGATTTAAAATTTTTATTCCAAAATTTTTATAGCTTTAACTCTTATATTTAGGTTTCTGATCTACTTTGAGATAATTTTTCAAATATAATGTAAAGTAAGGGTCTGCATTGATCTTTTTTCATGTGGATATCCCAATATCATTTGTTGAAAAGACTCTTTTCCCCATGTGACCTTTGTCAAAAATCAATCATCCATAACCATAAAGGTTGATATCTAGACCATCAGTTCTGTTTAATTAATCTATATGTCTACTCTTAACACCAATCCCACACAGTCTTTCTAACTGTAGCTCCCAAGTTTTAAAACTGGGAAGCTTAAGTGCTCCAACTTTATTCTTTGCAAAATGGTTTGGCTATTGTGGGTTTTTGAATTCAGAATCAGTTTGTCAATTTCTGCAAAAAGGCCTGCTTGAATTTTCACAAGATTAAATTGAATACATAGATCAATGTGGGGAAAACTGCCATTTTAACAATAATGACTCTTCCAATCCATGAATTCCCATTTATTCAGTCATCTTTAATTTCTCTCAACAATGATTTATTTTCAATAGACAGGTTTTATATCTCTTTTGTTAAATTTATACTTATGTATCTCATTCTTTCTGATGCTGTGGTGACAGGTCCTGAGCCAATTATAATGTGGATTTGGTACTTTTCAATTTGGAAGATTTGAGTCATAGTTTTTCAGTTTCAGTTAATTCAGGAAAAGGGTCAGGGACTTAGCTGTGACAGGACTCGGTAATCCCAGGTAGGTAACACAGCCTACCTGTACCCCATTCTTCCTGAAGGCAAATCTCACCAAAGAGAACACATGACAAGTGACCCATCTTGCACAGCACTAGTGACCGTACCCTAAACCAGCACCTCCAAACTCCTGTGGGCACTGGGAGAACCCACCAAAATAACTTCATTTCGCAACTGTACTTATTCCCTAGAAGCTATTGTAATATCCTTTTATACATTAAAAACATGACTGGAACAGTATAAAACCATCCTTGGGCATCATTCGTCTAAGTATGGATAACAGTCAAGGGCACTGGCTCTCAGACTTCGGGGACAGAAAAATCATTTATTAAAGCTGATTCCCAGGTTTCCTCAAATACTGATTTAATGTAAGAATTCATAAAATTCTGATAGTGCTGGCTTTTGGACAGTTCTTTGAGACACACTGGCCTCAGGGCTAAAGGGACTAAGGCTTCTGGAATAAACATAGATGAAGAAAGACACTGTAAAAAAATGCAACAAATTAATCTGTTAGTGATGTATTTAAAAATTATTGTTCTTGTAAATCAGTATAACCCCTTCATCTTAACAGGGAGCACAATTTTAAAATTGAACTCTAGCCACTTACCCAACAAAGGCAAAAGTTTTACCTCTGGCATCTGAATCTTTAAGGGCATTAACAATTCCTTTCGATACATCTACAACCTATAAAAAGATCATAATGTATGTCTAAGTAATTGCTGAAAGAGAGAGAAACAAGAGATATGGGGGGAGAGAAAACAGGGAGGAAGGAAAACAGGCCATATCAATCACAACAAAAAAGCCTGATACATTAAACAACACTGTCTATTTTCAGAACGCTACTTCAAGAACCCAGTTCTGAAGAGCTTAAATAATCTCCAACTGGAAGGCCTGCCAAGTACTGTCTCTAGTCAGAGCACAGGTGTCTCCAGGTGGCTGTCAATGCCTTTCTGACTTGCCTCTGCCGGCGGTCTCTCCACTCTCTCCCCACATTATACTTCCTCTCCGTTACCATGCTATCGCAAACTATGAGGCTGAACCACTGCCAATATTCTACCTTTCTAATTTTCAAAAGTTACAATTTTATATGGTTTTGGACCTGACGGTTTTCATCTGGGGCTAATTCTGGCCTCGGGAACACACTTGGCAAATAAATGCCAGGAGACACTTTAATCATCCCAAATGGTGAGGCAGTACTACTGCCATCTGGTGGCTGGAGGCCAGGGATGCCGCTGAACATTCTACGGCAGCCCCTAAACAATTAGTCAGCCCCAAATGTCAACTGTGCCACCGCTGAGAAACCCTTGTTCAACATAATATGGAATCCAACACAGTCTCCCAGCTCTGGGCCCTGTACACACTGTTTCCTAGCATGGAACACTCTTCCCCAATCCCTTCCATCTGATTTTCTCCCAGCAGATGTCATATTCCCTGGGAGGCCTTCCCTGGCCCTCAGGTGTGGTTACGTATCCTTCTGATATAATTACATAAAATCCGTTCCCTGACACAGCACTTCTCACATTGCATAAGTGCTTTGCTGACCGCCTCTGACTGAACGCAGCTTGAGGATAGCAATTGTGTCTGTCTACTTAATATCCCTACATGCCCAGTGACATGGACAGTGCCTAGTTCATTAGGAGTTCAGTGCATTTTTTAAAATGAATGAACAAGTGAAAACTCAGAGAAGACATGTTCCACTTAGGTAAACTAAGAGGCAACCTGCTGGAGCAAGCTGACAAAGAAGAAATGACAGTTACAGGATTAGGATAAAACTAGAAAACTGAACCTGAATCTGAATTCAGCCAAAGCCCTCCATCCAGGATACTTACATACACTGGCTGTTTCACTGTCTTCTTGCCCAAGGAAGTAAGAGGTACACCACCAAACCAACGAGCATCTGGCAGAAAAAAAGAGAATTATTCTTACCAGGTCTAAACTGCTGTAAGACCCACCAATCTCCAGCTCCTCCAGATCAGCAAAGCACTTTGCATCATAGAAATACTGAAATAAATGTAGATGACTCTGAGGAAGCTAGTGAGCAGCCATTTGGTTTTCAGACAACACACATGGATGTAAAAAGGCCAGACATTTAAGGATATGGAGAGCAAAGGAAAGCAGTCAAATGGCTTGGCCACTTGTCTTCTGTTCTGCAATGCTAAAAGCATGGCCCCTGCCAAGACTGGACTCTAACTGCACCCCATTCAATGGAGTAACAGAGGAATCAATAAATCAGTGATACCAGAAAAAAAATGCTCTTAAAAGTGGAATTTAGTATATGATGAATGCAGTGTCATAAATATGTGGGAAATGGAAATATTATTTAATATATGTTGCTGAGACAATCATTCTATTTGGGGAAAAAAAAACAAATGGCTCACATACCATAAACCAAAACAATTTCAAGTGGACTGACTGAAGGTAAAAAAGCTTTCATGAAAAATTTTCAAAGAAGAAATTATTTATAAGAGCATCTAATAGAATAAAATATAGGAATAAATTTAACTGAGTTGGTTAAAAACTGCATACTGAAAACTATAAAACATTGCTTAAAAAAATTAGTATGACACAAATAAATGGTAAGACATCCTGGGTTCATGGACTGGAAGACAACATAAGATGCCAATACTACCCAAAGCCCCCTATAGTTGGAATGCAATTCCTATCAAAACCCCAGTGGTGTTTTTTGCAGAAATATAAAAATTCCACCCTAAAATTCATATAGAATCTTTGGAAACCCAGAAAAGCCATAACTACTTGAAATGAAAAACAAAGTTGGAGGTCTCACACTTTGATTTCAAAATTGATTATAAACTACAGTAATCAAAACACAGTTATCAAAATAATGGCATAAAGACAAACCAATGGAATAGAAATAATCCTTGTATATATGATCAAATGATTTCTCACAAGGTACCAAGACCATTCGGAGGGGAAATGATAGTCTTCTGAACAACTGAGGCTATATGGATATCCACATATAAAAGAATGGAATTGGGGGGACCTGATGAAGGGGGTAGTTTAATAACCATAATAATGCACATGTAATTGTAGATTAATGATACCAAAATAAATTATAAAAAAAGAATGGAATTGGACCCTTCCCTTACACCACATACAAAAAATAACTCAAAAAGGATCACGGACCTAATAATAAAAGCTAAAACTGTAAACCCTTTGGAGAAAACATAGAGGAAAAGCTTCACGATATTGGAGTTAGCCATCATTTCTTGGCTATGACCCCAAAACCACAGGCAACAAAAGTAAAAATAGATAAATTGAACTACATCAAAATTAGAAGCTTCTGTGCACCAAAGGACAGAGTGAAAAGGCAACCTACAGAATGGGAAAAATATTTGCAAATCATAGATCTGATAAGGGGTTGCTGTTCAGAATATATAGAGAACTCCACTACAATAATAAAAAAAACCCAATTAAAAAATGAGCAAGGGACATAAATAGATGTTTCTACAAATAAAATATACAAATGGCCAACAAGCACATGAAAAAATACTCAGCATCACTAAGCATTAGGGAAATGCAAGTCAAAACCACAAGATAGGACCTTACACTCAATTACTATAAAAAAAATAGAAAATAACAAGTGTTGACAACGATATAAACAGGAACCCCTCTTCTGTTGGTGGAAACATAAATTGGTATAGCCACTATGGAAAATAGTATGGCATTTAAAAAGTTAAAAATAGAATTACTATATGATCCAGCAATCCCACTTCTGCATACACACCCCAAAGAAATGAAAGCAGGGTCTCAAAGAGATATTTGCACACCCATGTTCATAGCAGCAGTCACATGTTACAACATGGATGAACCTTAAGGAAATTATGCTAAGTGAAGTAAGCCAGTCACAAAAAGACAAATACCATGTGATTCTACATATATGAGGTACTGATAAAACAGTATTTCATTAACTTTCTTAGTACTTCCAAGGAGGAAGGTCAGAATTCTCTCCCACACATAAGCAAGTACATAGAGAGGTAATGTAATTCAGTAGAATCAAAAACTAAGCTGGGTTCTTATCATAGACTTTAAAAATGTATTCTCTCCTTCTGCCCCTACAGAAGTACAGGAAAATTATTTTTTCAGCCCTAAAATCTCAGCATTTTGTCAAGTCTGCTCTTCTCTGCCAAGACAAGTCTAATTAGTAAACAAAAAAATAAAAACCCTGAGAGTAGGCATAAACCAATCCCTACCCATGAAAGCAGTTTACATACCATTTCCAGTTTCTCAATGGCCAAGTTAATATTTATTAATCCCTAATCATGTTCCACAGAATTTGCTATTAACAAGGGAAAACCAATTAAATGTATCTGACAAAGTACAATCATACCTCTTTGTCTTTCAAAATCAACACCTAACTGACTTGGCAATCCAACTAAAAGTGAGAAGGCAGTTAACAAAGGCTTCATATGAAAAATACGAATGAAGCCAATATTTAAGCACTAGCTGTGTGCCAGGTGCTGTGATCAGGCTGCTTCACTGTGTTAACATGCCCCTCCTGCGGCAGGCGTGACCACCTCCACTTTACCAGAAGTGACACTGCCACTCGCTGACTTGCCGAAGTCAGAGCTAGTGAGTCCCAGGACCAAACTGGATATCCAGGTCTCCAACTTCCAAGCCCATGCTCTTCCCATGAATCTAAGGAGCTGCTTCTGCTACGAAAATCATGAGAAAGACCGTGCTGACCAGGCAAAGATAACCTTTGAGAGAAAATGGCAACTAAGGGAGAAAAAATATAATCTCAGTCTATTAAGTCAGGAACACTGTTAGCTTGTGCTTAACTTTAACTTGGTTAATGGGTATCCTTTCTTTTACTATTAAGAAAGAAAACGTACTTGCAAAATAATTGAGGAATCTATCCTCTCTTCCAAAGATGTCCGATGGTTTTATGATAGTGGCTTCTGGAAATGCCTCTCTCACTTCTTTCTCTCCAACAGCCTAAACAGCCGAACAAACAGGGCTCTGAGACATGTGAACAAAGCTTGCATTCTTTCCACTATCAGGACACCACTTGTATTTCAAAGGCCGTATTTTCCTCCAGATTAAGGTATTATTCATTAAACTCAAATTACTAGAATTTTTTTTTATAACACATAAAAATGCCCTGCCTCTTAGAGCTCTAGTTGGGTTTCTTCCCATGTTTATTCTGTGGAAGCTTACACAGAAAAAGAAAGGAGAAAAATGAGAGTAGAATTTTCTGGCCTCCATTTATCCTTCTAACCACAGATTTTCTGTGTCAACAACCTAGCAGCCTGCCAGAGAAAGGACGGTGTGTCAGAGCAGGCTGCAGTAGTGGAAATGGCAGTGGTGCACACCTACCCAGAGGAGTAGGGGACAGGGTCATTAATCTTCCAAACCTCAGCTGTTGTAATGTTGTAATACCCTCACTCACTGTCACCTGTTCACCTCCTGACCAGGCCTGGGCTCCATGCAGACAGCAGTGCCTAGGTCAGTACTCCCTCCCACATACACCCCATCGCTAACCACCAGGGATGCAAATCAAAACCACAATGAGATCACCTCACACCTGTCAGAATGACTAGTATCAAAAAGACAAGAGGTAACAAGTGTTGGTAAGGATGTGCAGAAAGGAGAACCCTGGTACCAACAGCATTATTTAAAAAAAGAAGGAAATCTTGCCACTTGGGACAATATGGTGGATCTTGAGGACATCATGTTAAATGAAATAAATCAGGGAAAGACAAATACTGTATAATCTCACATGTAGAATCTAAAAAAATTTTTAATCCAAAAAAATGTACTCTTATTTTAGATAAAGACTGGTGATTGTTAGAGGTGGGCAAAATGGATAAAGGAATCAAAAGGTACAAACTTCTGGTTATAAATCAGTCAGTCATGGAATAGAATGTACAGCATGGTGACTATACTTAATAATACTGTATTGTATATTTGAAAGTTGCTAAAAGAGTAGATCTTCAAAGTTCTCATCACAATAAGAACACATTTGTAACTATATATAGTGATGGATGTTAACTAGACTTATGGTGGTCATCATTTCACAATATATACAAATATCAAATCATTAAGTTGCACACCTAAAACTAACATAATTTATATGTCAATTTTATCTCAATCAAAAAAACATATTTTTACCACTGTAAGTTCATGTCAGTTACCAATTTTAACTGGGCCCTCAACAGTTCCCGGAAGTAGTGTTTTCTTCTAACTGGTTTACTTTCCCATCCTACAACTTCTCTAGTTTATTCAAATTTCTCCCTTTCTTTCCTCTTCCTTATAGTAAATGATTTCACCTTTTATTTCAAAGAGAAAATACAGCAGCAGAGAAAAACCACCTCATGTTCCCACTACTAAATCTAAAACTCAGGGGCATGAACCAACATTTTCACTTCCTTTCTTACAACAGAGGAGTAGAGCCACCTCCAGGGCTCCAGGGCTCACCTCCACTTGCTCAGGAACCTGCCCAATTTACTCTCTCCTCTATCTTCAGTTGCACTCTCTTTACCAGCACCTTCCCATCAGTATTTAAATGTCAAGTTCTTCTGCCTTAAAGGAAAAAAAATGTCCAACTCCACATGTACCTCCAGCTTCCTGCTCCCTCCATCCTCTTACCAAACCATTTTAAAATGCTATCTGCCATGAAAGCCCCACTACCTCAGCTCCTGCTCCCTACCTGTACTCGGGACTCTGCCCCGACACGTGCACTCAAACCATTGTTGATAAGGTCACAGATGACCTCTGTGCAGATCCAAGCTGACTGTGCAGGTCTCACCTTACTCTGCTCCTCAGCGGCTTTCCCAGGTAACTCCCCCTCCTCTCAGCGCTGTCTTCCCTTGGCTTCCACAGCCACGGGCTCTCCCGGGTCCCCTCCCACCTCACCAGGCCCATTCCTACTCAGTCTTTTGTTTTGTTTTTTGGTAGGTGCCTCCTCACCTACCAGACCACAAATCACTGGTATTCCTCTGGGCCTAGTCCAAAGCTCTCAATCTACACATCCTCACTAGGCCATCTTATCCCCTCCCACAGCTTCAATTAATAACAGATGCTGGTGAAACATTAATATCTTCAACCCAGACCTCTCTTTTGGGCTCCAGGATCATAAACATCATTCACCACTGTCACCTGGATGAGGGAAACACATCTAAAATGCAGCCCAAGTCACATCCTCACCATCCTCTGGAAAGCAGTGTTTCTCCGCCTTTGCTGCATACTGGAATTACCTAGGGAGAGTCAAACAATACCAGTGCCCAAGTTCTATCCCCAGAGATGCTCTTTTCATTGGTCTGGGTGCAGCCTGGGCATCAGGATTTTTTCAAAGCTTCCTCAGTGGTTCTAATATGCAGCTCAGGCTAAGAACCACTATGCTTAAGCCTCAGAGCCTTATCCTTCCCCAGCGCCTCTCGCCTTCTTCAACAGTACCACATCTAACCAGTGGTTTCAGCCAGAAGGTTGGACATCTCTGACTCTTCCCTCTCTCCCCCTTGACTCCTGCCCCAACCCAAGCCCTTCCCAACAGACACAGAATCAGGCGATTCCAGGAATGCTAGGGCAGAGGTGGGCTCCCTGTGCTCACCCTCGTTCTCCTCACCAAAGCACAATGAAAATGCTGAGGCCCGAATGTGCTGTCAGCCATTTCTGTGACTATAAGAAACAGAGCAAAAGCCCTGATAAACCTTGGCACCAAGGTGGCTAGAGTTCCCTACTGCTATGTCTTTCAGATACCTGGGTCTATGAATTCCCTTTATGTTTAAGCCAGTTTACACCGGATTTGCTGATGTTAGAAATTAAATGATCCTAACAGATACTGCCTTCTTTCCCCATTCTGTGTTCATGTGGCACACCTGGTGCATCTGGAATCATTTTCCTCAATGGACTAGAAATTAGATGTGGGCTAAGACCATGTCTGTTTTATTTACTACTCTATCCCTAGTGCCTAATCCAGTATGTAGCACTTAGTAGGTGCTTAATAAATAATTTGTCAATACAAGAATGCAGTGGGTCAAAAAGTTGGAGCCACTGTCACGGAACTCTGTGGTCTGTATCAGTCTGCCCCAAAGCAGGCTCCTGGTGGCAGAAACTAAATGGTGATGGCAGCTCCAGACACTGTAATCCCTGAGTCCCCAATAATAGAGACATTTCAGGTTACAGACTGACTCAAAACCAGAGTAGTCAATCCCTAAGTACAATCTGGATAACAGTGAGGCTTCTGGAAGTATCAGAAGCCTATGTACTGTGTGGATAGCCACTTTCCCTGGAAAATATTTATCCCTATCATCCTAAGCCTTCACACCACCCCTTCAAGAGTGGCACAGGACCATGACCATGCAAGGGGCCTGGGAAAGAAAAATGACCTTTAACCTTGGTGGGTGACACAGGTGTGACTCATTCGGCAGAAATCGTACTATACCTTTTATGATGCCTACTGTGTAATCCTATTATGCCCCAAGAAACTTTAAGTATTTGACAGCACATAATGATATTGGTCTATCCATATTTGAAGCCTCTTAGCATAGTTCTCTGCAAACACATACACATACAATTCTGGATGTGGAGAATTAAAACCCCTTTAAATTCTGGCTAAGTCAAGGAGAAACCCTTCTCATTTAACTCATGTTTCAAAGGGGCCAAGAAATCCTAGTTCTGTGAACCATTTCCCAAATCAACTTGTCCCTTACTTACCTTATTTCTCATATATCTAGAAGAACTTTTAATATCGGCATTCAGATGTGAAACATGAATGAATTTTTCAACTCCAGCGCTCCTGGACACTTGAGCAATTGTCTGAGGAATCTTCACAAAAACATCCTCAAAGTCAAAGTTTCTGGAAGAAAAAAAAAGGGATCAGCTAAGAACACCTGACTCAGGATTCTGTGATGAGCTGGTTTTCATACTACTGCCACATGTATTTTGTGTTTTACTGCTGTCATTACTGTACATAATTTAAGTTATAAATCAACATGCACAATATTCTCTGATCTCAAGGAATTTCAAGACTGAGGCCCTTTAAAAACATCTGGTTGGGTGAGGAGAGGTAAGTGTCAGGGGCTGGAAGGGAAATCACCTCTTACCCCCAGGTCTTTGTTTCCCTCAGAGGAAAAAAAAGAACTAAAAAATCTGTCACCAGTTTAATCCAATAACATTAACCAAATGCTTACTCTCTACAAGGCACTGGGTTAGTATGGGGAATATGAAATTGAGTAAGACCATCCAAGTCATCACAGAACTTAAAAATATGTGATGAGGCACATACAGATAAATAAATCTAAGTCAAACGTTAATAAATGCTAAAAGGGAGGTGTGAACAAAGTGGTGTGGAACTATAGGATTAAAACATTATTTGTTGATAAACGACCACACAAAGGCTAAAAAGAACCACTCAAGCCAGCACTGTTCGAACTGTTCAAAGTGCATCTTTGATTAACAATGAGGAGAACAGATCTAAAACGTTATACCAATGTTCAGTTTATTGAACAGTAGAACAGGCAAAATCCTGCTACCTAACCACATCCCCGCTGGACAGATCTAAGAACAGGACCAACACTGGCCATTCCATGGCGTTGATGACACCAAAAGCACTGATAAGATCTGCATGGGCTGTTTACGGGCAGCACGTCACACTGCTCATTTGTAACAGACCTACTGCCAACTAAATCCCTTAAGGGGGGTCCAATGGGTGCTTAAGTGGTTGTTCAATCAATGCTCATTGATGGGAGAACTGAAAATATCACAGTTACAATGCCTGGCATCAGAAGGTGCCCAACGAATATTTACTGAGCCCTAAGACAGATTATGCAAAGAAGAAAGAGAAGTCAAAGACTTACTTGGTTTCCCATTCTCGTCCAACAAGATTGATGACCACATTGCTGTGCTTCACTGCTCTTTGGATAGAATCTCTGTTTCTCCCATTCCACTCCTATAAAAGTAGCAGCCAATCAAATGAGAACATAAGCAGCATTCCCTGGCACTTAGCAGTTTTGTAGGTCCTTCATCCCCCCTACCTCCTTCCTGCCCAGACAATTTTCAAAATGAGCCATCTGTTGTAATCATTATACAGTGCCACTTCATACAGGCTCCATCTACTATAACACAAATGGTTCTGAGGTCTCAGACTCCCTGATGATTCTCTGACTCTTCTGGAGATAAATAAGCCAAATTATATTTGATTCAGGTAATCAAATGAAAGAACTAGAAAAGACACTATTCATTCTTAATGGGCCATATCAATCTTTGTGTACCCAGCTGCCTCCTACAAGTCTGTAAACGAATCCAGTAATCAAGTGTCCCTGAAATACAACCAAAGAACCAAGATCACCAGAGAGGTAATCTGACTCTCCCTTTTTTAGCAGCAACAAGTTACAGACTGAAGATGGAGCAGTATCTCAGAAGCTAACATTAACGGGAGCATTCACAACTATCTTATTACTTTTTTAACTCTTTCCTCTTTATAATCCCAGCTCTCACCATTTCTACTTTAAAGACATGAGAACAACACTCAGAGAGAAATGAGCTGCCTAAAACTTCTAGGTGAGCCAATGGCAGACTTTGGTGCAGGACTTCTGCAGTCACTTAGGACTTGTCAGATTGACAATTCTTGTCCAAAATAGGGATTAAATAACCCCAGACAAAGGTACAGCATTTTCTACATTAAAATAAAATAGAATTTTCAAAACAGTCCCTTGGGATGTAATTAGTATTAAGAATTTCTTAGGGTCAAATACTAGGTGTGTATGCATGAGTGAGAAAGGATGGGGGAAGGGAAAAGAAAAAGGGAGAGAGACAGAGACAGCATGAGTGTACTAAAATGCTCATGCAATTCTGATGAGTGAGGAAGGGCCACAGAAATCAGACTCAAGAACAAAAGATGAAACCCTCAGCAGGAGAAGCTAGTGACAACTGCTGATGGGAGAGTGGAGTACCAGAGATGGTACAGGGTGACAGCTTTGGAGTCAGACAGGAATGCAAATTCCTGTTTGCCATTTACTAAAATAAACTATGTACAAATTATCTCTGCAACATCCACATAAAATTTGAAAATACAAATACCTCATGGGGTTGCCATGGTGATTAAGTGAACTATACATAAAATCTGGAGCACAGTGAGTGACATACTCAACAAAAAAAGCAGCTCTACATGTAAGAACAAGAAAAGGCTTTTTCACAAAAGACGGCAAGGTTGGAGAGGAAGAATCCAAGAAGACTCAGACTGGAAGAGCTTGAGGCGTAACTGCGTGAATGGCCCAAGCGATGCCTGGAGAGAAGGAATCAGAAGGAAATCAAATTCCCAGGGACAAAACCCCCCAGGCACGGTCAGCTCAGTAAACCAAGTGGCCGTTCAAACAGCAGTCTCTTAACAGAGACTAAAGGGGGGAATCAACACCTCACACCTAACATGGTCCATCCTTCTCAAAAATAAACAATAATATAGTGAAGTTTTTCCATTATTCCTTCTCTTTCATACACACATTATATTCAAAGTTATGTGTTTACTGTCTGTATTCCCTGTTAAGACTGTAAGCTCCCTGCAGTCTTGTGCAGCAAGACATGCTCAGAGCCTAGCTCAATGCCAGACACAGAGCAGACACTCAATAAATACCTGTGGAAAGAATGGAATACATGTCATATGGTGCAAACCCGGGGATTCCACATTTACAAAGCAGAAAAGTTTTCACCTATCATTTATGAAATACTTTTAAGGACTGACAAGATGACCAACAATCTTAATTCATAAAGAACTAGGAAAAAGCTAAGCTTTTTCCTATTGTAACTATTTATGTAAAATAAAAAATATTTCCTTTTTTTTTATTATATAACTACAATACATAGAAGATATTTGAGAGTTAAGATTTTGGAAAAGAAAAACACTTTAAAAACACGAAATTTCCATATAGGTACTAAGCTTGTGACCATTCAGTTAAGAAGAAATGAAAATGCCTTTAAAAATAAATCAAAATTTAAAGAGCTCACAATTTGTATGAATATATCAGTGATATTAAGGATGTTCATGAAACATTTTTTAAAAGGAGGAAATGTGGAAACAGAAGAGCTCAGTTCTGTACAAGATGATAAAAGTAGGGAAAACTTAGCTGTAAGACCAGTGGACCAAGCATGAGAGCCCAGGGCATTCTCACCAAGATCGGTGCAAGGATTCTGGGCACCATAACTGTTTGTAAAAAGGGACTGCCCTGGCTACTGCAGGATATTTAGCATCCCGGGCTCCTACCTAATAAGCCAGTATGGTCTCCAGTCATTGTGATAGCCAAAGGGCCCACACATTTTTAATCACTCCCTTCCACAATCTCCCCCTCCCCAGAATGGCAGAATGCCCACCTAGTTTCCTTTAGGAAAAACCTGTCAATTAAAGAATGAGAGGGGATGCTCAGGAAGGACTGTTCTAAATACATTAAGTCTATGCTAAGCAATCCAAGTTACAAAACACCTTATGTGTGATTTTCACTGTCTGCAGAAGCACCATCCAATAGAAACATAACACGAAGCCCATCTGTCATTCCAAATTTTCTACTAGTCACACTTAAAAGAAACAGGTGAAATTCTTATTTAATAATATACTTTATTCAACCCAATATATCCAAAATGTCATTTCATTATGTAATACAGTTACTAATGATGTATATATATGGTTTTGTACTAAGTCTTTGAAACCTGGTATATATTTTACACTTATACCACATCTCAATTCAGACAGCCACACTTCAGCGTTCAAAAGCCACATGTGGCTAGTGGCTGTCATACTGGACAGCACAAGTCTAGAGCAGGAGTTGGCAAACTATGAGCCACAGGGAAATCTAACTTCAAGTCTAACTTTGTAAATAAAGTTTTCTTGGAACACAGCCACTCCCATTAATTTACATATCATCTAGGCTGCTTTCAGGACTACAAGAGCAGAGCTGAGTTATAATGACAAAGACCTTATGACCTACAAAAGCTGGCTGTTTACAGAAAAAGTTTGCCAACTGCTGGACTAGAGTTTACAAGAATGCCCTGAGAATGGAGGATGCCCTAGGTCTACTCTGGGATGAAACTGCTGCCTTATTATACTGCCTGTCTCTTAAAAATGACCTGAGTAATTTACATTTTTCAACTCAAATAATCAGCCCTACGGCTCTTACCAGAAAGATAATCTGACCCAAGTCACCCATGGGACGAAGGTGCATGATGTCATACGGATCACATCGATAGGGTACGATCACCTGTGACCCCATACGTCCTGAAAATGAACGGATTGAAACAAGGATCAACATTAACGTAATTCAGATACGTTAAACAACAGTGATTTGGTAAATATTAAATTCCAGCATGACACAAGAATTGATATTTAACAAAAAGCCTGTTTTGCCATGCTAGAGATGCCATTAACTTTTCAGAGTTGTTTATTCTTGTTTTGACATCCTATTCCAGAAGCATGGGTGTGCTCATAATGCACAGCAGATCAAAATTATAAAAATCCAAGACAGGAGTAATTCATAGCACTGTTAAAATGAAAGAAACACAGCTTCTGGCTGCTCATCAGGCAAGTCTAATAAATGGCACAGGGCTACACTGAACTGCAGAACTTTACTTACCAAGGTGGTTGACAACATAGCGGCCCAGGAACCCTGTTGCCCCAAACACAGTGGCCACGACCCCACTGACTGAGGACCGCCCACCTTTTCCATGAGGTATGAGAGCATGATGGAGCTGGTGCTGGGGCGAGCCATGAAACCTGGATGTGGCTGTTGCAGTAACAGGAGAACCTTAAACAAACCACAGAGTATATGAAAATGGCAAATGTTACTCTAAAAGTGACTATGAGTAGTGTTTTTCCTAGGAACCTTGTAACATTATTTTGCTATCAGTATTTTCATTTACTCAAGTTACTGTTCAAATTTAACTTCTCAATTAAAAGTTGTAACGTAGGTGCCAACAGCCAATGATAATCACAAATGATTGCAACAAAGAATCCACAGGACAGAAGGAAACATAGAAAAATTAGAAAGTAAACTCCCTGCCTTATAGGATATAATTTACCTAGCAAGGTAAATCACATTTTTAAAAAAGACACATTAAATAGTTACAAATTAAAAGTATAAAACCTCTATGTTAAAAGGAACTGAGAGAATGCCAAGTAAGGAAGCAACAGGTTAGACAATTATAAGGAAGGCTTGCTGAATAAAGTGGGGACGGTTGTTTTTTTTTTCCAGTATTACTGAGAAATAACTGACATACCATCACTGTATAAGTTTACGGCATATGGCATGACGGTTTCATTTACAGATACTGTGAACTGATTACCATAGACTAGCTAATATCCATCATCTCATATAGATATAATGAAAAGAAAGAAGAAAAAAAAATTTCTCCTTGTGATGAGAAGTCTTAGGATTAACTCTCCTAACATTTTCCTGAATATCATACAGCAGTGTCAGCTACATTCTAACCTGTGTTTCTTCCTATCCAAATGTCTGGAATTGGGAGGAAAAGCCGAGCCTTCTAAATAGTGACTGAAACCAAAGATTAAGAACAAACATTGCATATCAGGCCCAAAATAACAACAAAATAATAATATAATAATAAGTGATAATACAATATGTATAATATATAATAATGTATTATAAATATATATAATGTTTAATAGCTAAACTTACAAACCTCTTACCAGAAGCCTGACATTACTCTAAGAGCTTAACAGCTTTATCTTATTTAATGCCATTTTTATGCCACTTTACTGATGAAGAAACTTAGGCTCAGAGAGGTTAAGTAACTAGTGCAAAAAGCCAGCAACAGAAATTGAGAAACAGCTAGTGAGGTTAAGAAAAAGAACACACAAAATGGCATCCAGAAGCCAAACAAAGAAAGAAGCAGATGGAGACAGTAGTTAACACCCTGCAATGCCGCTGAAAAGTGAGTAGGATGAGAAGAGAGGCCATTGATCTAGACAGTGCTGGTTGAAATCGGCCTTACCAAGAGCAATTTTATGGAGTGGGAATGAAAGCCTGACTGGAGCAGGCAAGGGAGAATGTGAGGCAAGGGAGTGGTCAGAGCAGCATCAATAAGTCTTTTTCTGAGGAGATAAGATGCAAAGGGCCAAAGAAAAATGCAACTAGAGGAACATGAGGATGAGTAAGGATTTAAAAAAAAAATGAGATATTGTAACATATTTAAAGGCTGATAGATGTAACCCAGTAGAGGGGAAAAATTAATAATTCAGGAGAGGGCATGAACAGGTATGAGAGGATGGGACTGAACATAAAAGTGAAGGAACTGGCCACAGATCAGAGCAGGAGGAGGTCACTGCCTGCTGGAGGGAAGGTAGAAAATTTCCATAAGTCACCATTTAGATTTTTATGGTGGGAAAAAGAGCGTGGTCTCATCTGAATTCTTAGATTTTTCTGTAAAGGTGAGATGAGACAAAAGCACATGTTAGAAGTTTAAGGAGACTACCAATGTTACACAGTGATTATGGAGAAAGAGATGGGAACTTTACTAGGAAAATGTAGTGCTGAAAGTCTGCCTGAGAACTGTATTCATGTATTTAAAATAAGGCCAGTCAGGTAGTTTGGAGTATTCCTTAGCTCGCTTCTCCACTGCTCAGGAGCAGGCAGAAAATATATGGAAAGCCTGGTTTCATCAGTGTTGTTTATTATGACAGTAGGAGATGGTCTGGGAGTCGAGAACATATGAAAAGGAATGATCAGAATAATGAGTAAGGAAAGAAGTGAGGACATCAATGTAAGTACAGAATTGCTAAAATGGGAAGAATTACTGGAGTTAAGAGATTAATACTTTAAAGAATTGTTATGGGAGTTAAACGTATATAAAGCATTTAGCACATTACCTCACACACATTAAGCACTCCATGAGTAAGATGACTTCAGTTACAATTATTTTGAAATTCCTCAGAAGGTAATATGACACTAACCTCACATGGTTGTTTTTTGTTTTTAACAATTATTGGATCAAGCACTCGTCTAGAACGGTTGACTAGCATAGTAAAAAAGCCAAAGTCCCTGGCCTCATGGAGCTTACATTTTAGAGGGTTGATATGAGAATTAATAATATATAGGTAAGTACTTATCACAGCGCCTTGCACATAGTAGGTGTTCAATAAGTATGTTATTATTCTCTTTGGCTCCATCCAGCCTGTCCATTTTCTTCCACTGATTATGAACAACCTTAGAAGAGTCTTATTCTTGATTCATCTATTCCTCTGCTCAAAAATCTGCAGTATTCCAATTGTAATATCTAAACCAACAGTCTCCAAACATATTTGCTTGCACACTGAATTCATTTTTTAAAAGTATTTATTTATAGATTACATACATGCTCTATGTAGTACCAATGTTACATACATTAAAAACATATTAAAGCATTTAGAATAGTGTCTGGTATAGTTTGACCTATGTGTTAACTATTGGTGCTATTATTACTGAAAACGTTTTTTAAAAGTTCTAACACTGTATTTTTATATCCCATTGATTCCTCTTACAAAACCCACTTTGGAGACCACTGGCTTAAACTCTTCTTGACTTCCAAAGGCCTCCAGTATCTGATCCCATCTAAGGTATCCCATCACCCTCCTTTCCTAGGATTGCAGATCTACAGGAATTTCACTGCCTGCTAAGTATTTCATGACTTCCCTCCCACTGCATGTCCTTGCCAGTGCCAGGAAAATGTCCAGCCTCTCTGACTTTCCAGATCATAAAAACCCTAAAAAAAACTCAAGGGAAACACTGTAATTCTCCATTGGTCTTCCATCTTCCTTCACTACTTCAATGATACTAATCTTTCCCTTTTCTGATTTCCTATGGTATTTAGGAGTCTCTCCACATTTCATTATATATAACTGTTTTACACAGTTCTGTTCTATAGTGTTTTATGTTACACACTAGACTTGCCTCTCCAGAGTTTACCCAAAAGCTTAATTTACCAGAGACAATAAAGCAGAGTGGCTAAGAGAACAAGCCAGGGTGTCAGTTAAAAAAAAAAAAGCGGAGGTGAAATTAAAGGGAAAATAATGTATGAAAATACTGTAGTTCACAGACAGCAGGAACTCAATAAATAGCAGTTATTATTATTCACAGTCACCATTATGTCACACCGATGTAACAGTTTAACAAGAACCAGCAAACATCTTTGCAAAGAAGTCATGGTTACGAAATCTATACTATACAGTGGTATAAAGCTACTATATGTGATGAGAACCAAGCATGTTCCCAGGGGTCTGTAGGAGCTCTACCCAAGATGGAAAATAAAAAAGGATCCTCCCATGCAAATTCACCCCTCGCTGAACATCAGAACTATCTGTGGAGCTTTTAAAATTTGAGGTGCAAGAAGCCAATCTCAAAGATTCAATCGCTCTGCAAGGAGACCCCATTTCTATTTTATATATAAAGCTCTAAGAATTACTGATATCCAGCTAATTCTGGGAGCAAATGATTCTGTGATGACTAAAATACACTATGGAAAAATAAAACTTTTCAAGATTGATTGAAGCATATTTACAAAGGGGTGCAGGAGAAAGAATGATAACGAAGTGTAACTGTATTCCCAATTTCCTTGTTTTTCTAGCCTCTCTTGAGTAGGAGAGCAAATACATGCGTTCAATTTGGAAGATCATGCCAGCAGATCCAGTCAGAAGAGAAAAGAAAATGAACAACGCTTAGACAAATCCTAAGTCACCCTTTACTCCTCTTCCCTTTCCTTTCCACCAAGCTCCTAATATTCTCTTTCCAGGCATCCCTTGCTGTCCAAAGACTCCGCGCCTCAACCTAACACACTCTCCATCTGTAGACATGCTTTTGATTTAGAAAATGCTTCAGAGATATTACTTCACTTAATCGTTTCAGAAACTCCCTGACGCGGTATTACCATTCCTGTTGTAACAGGAAGAATCTAAGCTGACACCAATTAAAGGTTTGCACAAGGTCATAAAGTAAGTCAACGAAGAACCATTTCTCACTACCCTTTGGATTCCATCCCTTTCGGATTCCTCCCCGTCCCTGCCCGCCACACACAGGTATTTCTCACAATCCCAAACCCTGTAAGAACTCCAATTCTCTCGATCCTTTACAGGGCCCCACTTTCTCTCCTTTCCCGTAGCTCACGTTCGCTCAGCGCAGACCTCTTCCTAAGTGAACGATTTATTATGGGAGCCGGGAACGAGAAACTGCAGAGAGCTGCCAACCTAGAAAAACCAAGCTGCCCAGGGAGCCTGCGTGGCCGCTGCAGCACGGCGCCACTCCCCAGACTTTCCACCCCGGTCTCGGAATCCCGAACCAGCACCGGGGCCGCTGTTCCCGGTGACACTTACGTGACATTGGCAGGGCCCGGAGAAGCCGGGGGTGAACGGCTGCCGCCATTTTCTCCCACAATACCCCACTGCCAGCCCTTCGGCGGCGGACTACGGCTTCTAAGCTGGGTCAAAAGTAGTGGTCCGCGCCGGTTGCGCAAACGCTAACCGGAAAAGAAGAGGCGGGCGGAGGTGGAGGTGGAGTGTACGGAAACGGGGCCTAGGCGAGACGGATGGGAGGCAGCGTGCTGGAGAGGGACAGGAAGGGAAATAAAAAGAATCTTGTGGTCGGAATCTCAGATCTGGAACGGACCGTATGGATAATCTCGTGGCGGAGGAACCTCACGTTGAGAGTCAACCAGGAACTGATTCAAGGGCAAACAAATGGCAGACCCCGAGCTGCAGGAGTGCAGCTTTCCTGACCCTCAGCCGTCTGTTGCCTGAAAATGTCAGATAGGGTAACCCTGGTGAGACGGGGGAAGGTGGCGTCGTGGCCTCTGCCCTCTGCAAGGTCTTTAAGGAGGGAGCCAGTGCCCAGGGAAGGGGATGTACAGAAAAGGACTGAGTGGGGCGGGGGCGCAGAGGGGAGAAGTGGAGAAGAGAATAGAAATGAGGATGGGAACGTCTAACTCCTCAAACACTCTCTGCTCGGAGCCTTTGCTCGTGTGCCCTTTTCCTGGTGTGCGCACGCAGATGTCTGCACCAGCTGAAGTCTCTGCTCGTAGGTGACCTCCTTAGAGAAGGACTTCTTTGTCATCCAGGGTGGTCATTATTCCACCCGTCTTTATGATTATTACTCATTTATCACAGCATTTATAACCACTTGATAGGAATCCAAGGATTCTTAATTTGAAGTGTGATTCGTGAGTGGACTTTAGGAAGTCTAACCTACGGAAATGTTACATGAAATGTGCTGTGTGCCATCTGCATGTTTTTCCAGAAAGAAACTCAAGGTGCTCTCTAGAGCAGTGGTTTGTACTTTGTTTTTTAAACTGTGGACCCCTTTGAAGATCTGCATTATTCTAGAAAGAGGTATCTAGAGCATGTGGAAATTCCAGGATCATAGAACACTTGCATTTTAAAAGTTTATTCTGGTCAGCCTCTCAAGATGCCTGAGTAAAAGACTGCAACCAGCATCCTATCCTGAGACATCTACCTTGGGCTATTCAGAAAACAAACTAATTTGGGGACTCTTCCTAGGCCTGGTAATTATTTCAGTGCTTTGTTTTTTCAGGAAATAAAGAGTGTGCATTGCTGGGATGGACAAAAGACCTATAGAGAGTAGAGAGGCTGCATATAAGGTCTGTTAAGATTGACTGTTCTCACTCCACCCTACTCCAGTTTACTGCAGTGTCACCTACTAGACTGAATTGGAAGAGGAGCGAAACTTGAAAAATGTTATCAGAGAAGTTTAATAATGCTACACTATCTTATGTTTCTCAGCCTCATCCAATGTTCGCTCAGCACTTAAAATTTGCTAATATTTGATTCTGGAGTCAATATGAATATAAACGTGCTTTTCTGGCTCTGATAAATTGACAGACCCCATTATCATCAGCAACCTCCTAACACCTGTGTAACATTGACAAGTATGTTATTTTACATCGCCAAGTCGAACACTGTCTCATGTTCCTAACACCAGTCTCAAGGTGGCATGATATAGTTGAGAGAGCACTGACGTAAAACTCAGAATGTTAGATCTAGTCCTAATTCAACCAGTTAATAGTTGTCACCCGAGCAAGCTTCCACACCTGTCTAACAGGGAAAATAATACCTGCCCTGTTACCTCAAAAGGTTATTATGAGCATCTCCTGACATAATGGATGTGAAAGTGCTTTGTCAACTGCAAAGTGCTATGTGGATGTACGTGCAGTTCCATTCAAAAACCACTGCGGTATCAAAATCATAAAATGTTAGAGCTGGAAGGGATCTTAAGAGATGATTAAGTCCAAAATCTTTATGAAGCTGAGACCTAATACAAAAGATCAGCAATAGAAAAATAACCTTGTTGAAGGAAGCTTGCAATAACCCAGCCACTTTTGAATTCGTTAACAATTTTAATCTTTATCTTGTGGACTTGATCAGAGAAATTTTGCTTCTTGGAAATTATGCTTTAGTCCTATATTTAATCATTAATTAAGAGTACCTAAGGTAACATTACCAAAGAGAATAAACTAATAATGAAGTACTCCTCAAGTGAAGAAATTGCCAACCTAATGCCTCTTGGTCTGATTTAATCCCAGTATCTTGCTCAGTTTGAGGCATTGCAGAGGATCGGTAAATGCTACTGTATCTCTGACCATTGAAGATGAATTATAACCCAGAGATGGTTAGTCTGGGAAAAATATCCCAAAGTGTATTTTACAAAAAGTAAGATGCTTAAAGGGCCCAGCCTGGATTCCACAAAATGAAGTGATACCATGGGCTTTGCAGAAAAAATTTTGTAGACAAATGTTTTATTCCTTAGTCTCTACATCCACCTGGGTTAACTCACATATCTTGTTTTAAGTTGAATCCATTGGCAAAATTTCTCCCTTCCTTATTCCTTACCAAAATTAGACACTTAGGGGAAATTTAGTTGGGAGAAAGCAAGGCCTTTGGAGTATATCTTCCCCCTTCCCCTTGACCTTTGGCAACTCAATTGCTTTGTAGCCTCACTGCTATTGTTAGAGAGACAGTGATGTCACCAGTTGTGATTCTCATGTCACTCTCCAGTCCCTACAAGGGGGAGGTACATAGGAGGCTGGTGGAGGAAACAAGATCTTGAGCTGAGCAAGAACATATCAGAATCTTCACTGACTTTAAAAAGTCCATTCTGGAGTCTTCTGTGGTTCGCTATGCCAGTGCTACGGAAGTAGGATATCCCACTGGCCTGATAAAACAGCCCATTTTCTGAGCCTCTGGGGTTAAAAGGGAGAATTCAGTGACAAGTGATGGGTAACTTAGTTTTCAAGCCAGCTTCCTTCTTGGCCCAATTTTATTTTCACATCAGAGTTCTCTGGAAATATGTGAGTCTCTCCCTCAGCAGCAATACAGCTGGACCTACAAACTTAGCTGCTGAAGTTTTAATTTTGTTGTAGGTTTGACCATATCTTCTTGGCCATCCTTTTGGGGACCAATGGCCTCCTTGCTTCCCGATTTGATGATGAGACTGAAAGCCTGATGGAGAACCTGCTGACCTTTCTTCTTCATTGTGTGGCTGTTCCGAAAGCTCTTTTATTTCCAGTCCTCTAACGGCAAAGTCAGCCTGGTGTAGTTCTGAGTCTGGATTCTCATTCCCCTTTCATCCTCTCACTATCCTTTCTGAAGACTTGGCAAGACAGCAGAGAACTGCGGAAAGACACCATGTATCTAGCTGTGCAAAGAGTGTGTATACTAATGGGGCACTAGGGAAAGAAGCCAGGGGAAAGAGAAAGTAGGGGAGATCCACGATGAAGTTGACAGTGGTACACACACACTTCTCATCTTATTTAAGCAAAATCAGCTAAAACTGATAGCAGCAGTAACCTAATTCATTGAGTGTGTGTACAATGTGCCAGGCACTTAGAGAAAGGGAGTGAGGAACAAGAGAATGGATGTAATTGAATATATTCTTCCTTTTTAAAACTAGTAAAAAAAAAACCTGATTGAATACACTTCAAAGCTTGATCAGGTATGTATCAACCCTGCAGAAGCTTCACTTGATGCTGCCTGTAGTTTGAGCTGTTCTATGAGTTTAAGAATCTTGAGTAAATAGGTGCCTCTTGCTTATGATGGATGCAGGAGAAAAACATCTTGAAATGGAGCTGTGGTCTGGGACATAGCAGCCCTCATCAAACCCCTGTGTTGTTTAAGCCCTCTCTGCCTGGCGTTCATGGTTTACACTCCTCAGTTATTATTGTGGTAATAATTACATTGGCATTTTTAAGGAACATTCAGGTCATCCTTCTATTATTGGCCATAGAAGAATTTCACAGCTTCCAGGATCTTAACCAGTAATATTCAAAGGATTATATATACTGGTTTTAATATTTTTCTGACCCTCAATTTCCTAATCTGTAAAATGAGGGCATTAGAATAAATGGTTTCTAAGGCCCACTTATCTTTACATTGAATATAGTTAGTTCTCTTTTCTCATCAAACTTAGTAGATGACACAAATCCTTTTTCTTTTTTATTTTCCACCCTAACTTCAGGATTTTATTCAGTAACTTTTAACTTGAGAAATTTATGAATCCATTCATTGGCTCCATTAAACTCCTTAGATTTTCCTTCCCTATTTTTCCATTTTCATTATGGGAAATGTATACAGATTTAGAAATCTGAATACCATTATCATCAAAAGGTATTTAAGTACCTCTTTATATACTATTATCCCGGACAATTTGGGGAGTTAAAAGTCTAACAAGCTTAAACAAGCTTTATGGATACAGATAAACAAGAAGACATAGGAAATAGAATAAAAGCATTAGGAAGTGTTTGCTGGATATACATGACTAATAAGTATACTTCCTGTTTGTGAAAGGAACACAACAGCACCTTTGGGATGTTGATTTATTTTTGTTATGGAAAGTCTGTTAATAAATCATTGGATAAGTTTAAGTCTCTTGGGTGAACTTACCCACCACAGGAGTCAAGCTTCAAGAAAGCCTGAATGTATGGCTTACCACCTTTGCAGACTTGAGCAAGCCATTTCATTTTTGTTCTCAGATTCTCCAGTTTAAGAAAGAGAAAATTGAGCTATCTGTAATTAGAAATAGACAGTATTCATATCTGTATTCATATATTCTTTTGGCATATATGCTTTAAGTACCAACTTTAAGATACCAGCTACTCTGAGAGATACCAAGATGAGTGAGAAAATACATCTGCGCTCATGAAGCCATCTACTACAGGAGATGCAATATATGTGAGCAATTAAAATACTAGGCAGGATGTAAAAGTTGAAACTTTAATGGGGGGGCAATCACATTCAATTAGGTATTTAGAAAATATTTCATAGATGGGGTAGGTTTTGACCTGAGCTATAAAGTAAGGGTTGGATTTAGAGACATTATTAAGGAACTGGGTGGATATACAAGAAGAGAATGCAATGCCTTAATGTCTTCCGTTTAAGTGTCTTAATAGAGGTAGTATAGGGGAAATAATTAATATGAAAGCTGGTATGATATTAACTGTGAATTCCCTTTACAACATGAGGATGTATATTTCCCTCAAGTTGTCAAAGGAATACTTAAGAAGTGTGAGATCCATGAATTCACAGCATTTATACTTCATTCTAGCTACTTATCCTTTGACTTTCTAATCAAGCAAGTTTGAGATTAGGCTAAAAACTTTCAGTTTCCTCATTGTTAAATAAGCCTCTCTGTCAATGATTTGAAAGTGGAGAAAGCAATAGTCATTTCAGATATTAATGGCCAAGAAGATGAAACCTTTTTTTGGCATCTGGGAACCATCAGACCGCACCAAGAATAAGATCTGGACTTTAAATTTGAATGTCATTTTGTGCTCATCACTTGTGTACCACATGTGAAAAAGAAAAAGTCAAAATCAGTACGTGGTAATCAGAGCGGTAAGGTTCATATGTACACTTAGTTACCTTCATTTATGTCTTCCTATTGCAGATTCCTTATATTTCATGGCAGGAGGGGGTGTAAACTTAGGGATAGTGAAGACAACAAATTAATCAAGAGCTTTGCTCATATCTCAGGACCTGTCCTTAGTAAAAGTAAATGATCACACAGTCTCCTTTTTGTACTTTGTTTTCATCCCCACTTTATTTGTGATATATAGCTTAAATAAGTCAGATCCTATTGATTTTGTCATTTTATATTAGAAGTAATTCATTAAGATGAAATATAAACTAGAGATTAAGAGACATGAGCTTCTGGCTCTCACTCTGTCGATGGTCCCAAACAACCTATATCCAATTCTTGTCACACTTTGGCCAAGTAATACTACCATCCATTCCTTTCTTCATGGTAATGGTTCAAGCATAAGAATATTTGTATAGAGTAGCTGCTAGGAGACAGTATAGAGTTTAACTTCATAGATATTAACAACTTCTCTGTTAGGGTTGAAAAAAACCACACAGTTAAAATGAGATGCCAAAGAAGGTTATGAAATTGCAGAGAAAATTTTTAGTGAGAAGATTAAAAATTATCTTTCTGGAGCTGGCCATTCGTTCTCAGAGAGATTCTCTCTAGATTAGCCCAGGCCCAGGGCCAGGGAGTCTCACTTCTAGATACACATTAGAATAACCCAAGGAGCTTTAAAGAAATCAAATGCCTAAGTTCCCCCACCCCAATACCATTGAAATAACTTTCTCTGGTGGGTGGTATCTCAGATTCAGTATTTTTAAACAGTTCTCTGGGTGATTCTAAGTTCTGATTAGGGTAGAGAACCCATTGCTTACCCAAGCAAAATATTTATTACAGGGTCAGGATGAGTAAAAGAAACCATTGTCCTACCTCAGTGATCTGAATTAGTGAAAGGGGTGGGAAAATGGATACAAATCCTTGTGGGAACAAAGAAAGGTAGCTCTTGAAGATTTTATGTTTTCTTTTTAATAATTACTCATAATACTCTGTATAACAAAAATAATAAATCTACTTATAAATAAGCTTATATCGTGTGTAATCTATATTTGATTTGTGTTGGTTTTGTTTTGAGGGAGGATAACCCCCTCCACAGCCCAAAGTCCTTTAAACAAATATTTCCAATTAACTAGTTATTCAACCTCTAATAATGCTTACTATAAGCAATCCTTCATAAAATATAGTTTCACTCTAAAAGTTAGGATAAGCTATTGGATTTTATTATAACAGAATTTTAACCCAGTATTTTGTTGGAATCAAAATATGAGTGTATATGTCTGTTTCACAAAGATGTTTAGGAATTTAGGGAGGAGAAAGGGGCCATCTTATTCCACTTTGCTTATTGAGAAGTATAAATCTAAGCAAAGTTTAAACTGAAAGAAGGGAAATTTCATTGTGGAAGTCTGGTAATGGAAATCTGGCACGGGAAAAGAGGTCAAAGATTATCAGTGGGCCAGTATTATGATAATTAGCCATGGTTTCAAAAACTATCAAATAAGATGCGATGCTATAGAAGGCAGACGAGGCTAAGGCCCGAGGAGTATGTGGAATAGGAGCTATGATGCTCAGCCTTGAGGTGAGGCAATGAAAGCAGCAAGCAGAAGCCATCCTTCCAAGCAAAATGGCTACAAATGAGAGAAGTAGTAGCTGGAGAGAAGCTTGGTGTAGAAGAAGACAATGAAAATGATTATCAGCTTCCCATCTTGGAAGACCAGGTAGATGGCAGTGCTGTTACTGAGATTAGGGATAAAGCAAAGCATTAGGAGGTTTATGAAACAGTCAACATCAGCAAGAGCATCTCTTTATCCATGAACAAAGGCCCACTGTTTGGCGCATATGACATCTCTTTTCTCCTCGTAGTCAGAAGCTTGGCTGAACCATGGAGACTGAGAATTCCCACAGAATCCTTGACTAACTGGAGGAGGAATGGTCTTAAGGAAGAGCTACTATACTTACTGCTAATATAAATAAGTTAGTGCTCTAGAAATTAATTAAAAATGAAGCACATGTTACATTAGAAAATAAGTTGGTGGGGCAAGAAAAGGCAAGGGCGAAGTAAATTAATACTATTTTGATCAAGATGAGTTTTGAGTGTTTACTGAGAATCCAAGATGTGGAAGTGCTGTCAAGGACACTAAAAGCAGGACATGGCTGGTTAGGTTCATTCATGAACAAACCAATATCAAGCCCTTCTAGCAAATACTCGGCCCTGGCCTCAGCACTAGAGATACATATGTTTAAGAAATCTTCCTGCAGTGGAGAGCTGAGGATGAAGAGATACAGAGTTAAGTGGTCTGAAGTGGCTCCTGGGCCAGGTCTCTCTATTGAAAGCATTGCTCCTATTTCCACACCACAACCATTTACTTTTTTCTCCTTTCATATACTTTGATGGCCCTTTCTCGTTTTTTCCACTTCCATATGTCTGAGAGGGTTAACTGGTTATGAAGCCGAAACAGAGTACGCAAAGTTGATGTCTGTTCCCCTGGAGGTAGCCAACCCCAGGACTGGAAAATGGTAAGGGGCAACCTCCTTATAAATACTTGGGAACATGTGGGCAACCATTACCTTTAGTCTTATTCTCTCCACCACCACCATCCACCTCTCCTTTTCAGAGCTGGAATTCTTGGGTAGGGAAGAGGGGGATGGTGGGGGTGGGGGGTGGAGGGGAAGAACTCTTTAGAACAGGAAATTCCCATCTATATTTTTTGGGGGAAAAAGTTCCTTCAATATGATATTTAGTAGGAGAAATAGGCCATAATTAGTGAAAAACTATATATTACAGCTGCAAAATTTTGTTTAATTTTCAAATAGAAAGGGATTGAGTTTCAACATAAATGCCTCCAAAGTTCATAGGAACTATTTTTTGAAACGTAGGATGCCTAAAAATTCTCAGAACTATAAACTCATCTAAGTAACATTGTCATTCTGCCTTCAACATCCAACAAACATTTATTAAATATTTACTAAGTATCAGGCACTGTAAGTCAGGGTCCAGTCAGAGGTAGAAACCACACCAGTAATTCAACATTTAAAAATTTAGTAAAAGGTGGCTAACTAAGTCAACTACTAAAAGCTATAAAAGAGGACTTTGTGAGTTCTATAAGCAGCAAATGCAGAAAGCAGCTACTACCCCTAGACTGAGAATGAACAAGGAAGAAACTAAGAACTTATCCCTCTCCTTCAATCAAGGCTTCTTCAGATCTCTTTGGAGAGAATGTGGCTGCCACAGGAATGCACAGCCTGCTGGTGCCCAAGGCACTTGGCACAGAGGGTGCAAGCGGGCCAGAAGGGGAGCCCTTTTCTTTGCTGTGACCATGCAGCTCCCTTTATTAACAAAGCCAACTGCTAAGGGAGATATATTTAGAGGGACCCAGTTCCAATGTCACAAAGCAAGGCAAAGGAGGGAGAGCTTCTAGCTGAGAGACAATAGTGGCTAAGTGGCACAGACACTGCGTTAAATCTTAGGGTCAGAGATATCAGAGTAAATGAGACAAAATTCCCTGCCTTAAAGGATCTCATAATCTGATGGAATTACTATTGTAATCCTCATCCTTAGTATTAACATTTATTGGGCACCTCTTTGCCTGTAATGTTACATGACCCTTCTTCTATTTATCCAGAATTGCTTTTACCTATCTTTAAATAGCATAAGAGAAAATACTAACAAATCTACATAAGACATTAAGACATATAGATAATAAATATCCAATTACTGCAGAGTAAGTCCCAACCAAAACTGCCTCTATTAGATCTTTTATTTACCTCTGCCCTTTCATTTAGAAAAACAAAAAACAGATGAGTTTCAGTATTAAATCTAAAAAAAATTTTTTTATTTCTCACTTAGAAGCACTCTGGAGGAGGCAAAAAGAACAAAGTAATTTCTGCCCTTGTAGACCTTACCATTCACTTGGGAAAATAAAAAATACACATGTGAAAATATAAATATAAAGATAACTTTAAAACTCTAAACTGGTGGATCCTGATTATAAGAAGTTCATGATAATTTACCACGTCAATTTGCTGGATAATAATTGCTATAGGTACTTAAAGAACAGATCATTTCAAAGTGGGAGGTAGCCAGGGAAATTTTTATAAAGTACGTTTAATTGAACTAGAGGTGATGAAGAATAGGATGGGAAGTATATAGGTTGACTTAAAACTAAGCCACCAAAGCAGAAGGTGGCTGAGAAGTGCTCTTCATGAACATGAAAATTTTTCCTGACCTTAACCAATAAGCCTTAAGTTTTCTCTCCTGGAAGTTTCAGAAGGACTTTTAAAGGCCTCCATTATTTGCTATCCTGAGACTACAAAGTGAAGATAAGAAACTCTCCCCACCAGGTTTCTCCTGCCATCCTTTTAAAAACAAGCATGTACCCTGTTGGATTTCTCTGAAACTATTCTTCCTGGATTTAGTCTCAACCACTTATATTAATCATAACTTTCAACAAAAGTACTTTCTATTCTTTGTAATGCATAAATAGAAAGGGGGAGGTGTATAATTGTGAACTGCCACACCCCAGCTAAGTGCAAATTAGCAGAGCTCACGAAAACATGTAAGACAACTTTCTATACCACACACATCCCTTATACAACCTAAGTAGCAAAAATGAACATTCATTAACAGACCCAAAGTCAAAGCCCCTCTATAGTAATAAAAAGAAGAAAAAGCATATAAACTATGCTTAACTATCATTGATTCAGTATTCTGTCTTACTTAGAAACTATTTAAGTATCCAATGAATACCCATTTAATTAACTCAATTTAATACTAGTCCAATGTTTTAAGTTAATTAAACATGTTGGAAATTTATCATCAAGCTGACAATACTATAAAACATAACCATTGAAATAAACTGTCAGAATGATTATTTGATTTGATTAAACACAAATTTATATTTTTCATTATCTTAAGCATTAAGTAAAAGTAACACTAGCTTGTGACATCTGTATAACCTGTATAAGCTTATTAAGAGCATACCAAAGTAAAAATGCATGCTTGTATTATATTTAACACTGATTAATCAAAAAAGACATAGCTGTTTTTATTAAGCCAAAATTATTAAACAATCTTGTTTGCCAAAGTTTGTCCTGATTTGAGTGAACTTAAGTCACTAAAATGTTTCTGAGTTAGGTTCTCTAAGAATACTTTTTCTGATCAAAATAGAGATCCTTTAAGAGACTTCATAATCTAATTTACTAATATTATATGGAGGTAGGGAAACATTACTATTTACACTTAATACTTTTCTGAATGACAGGCACATAGTGATACAAATACTGGTAGACAGCTTATAGCTTCAATTCTAAACTTTCAGCCATTAGATTCAAATGTCCAGCTTTCAACAAAAATCCAAAGGCATGCAAAGAAACAGGAAAGTATGGCCCATTCAAAGGGAAAAAAATAAATCTACAGAAACTGTCTCTGAAAAAGACCTGAAAGATCTTCTAGACAAAGACTCTAAAACAACTGTCTTAAAGAAGCTTGAAGAACTAAAGGAAAGTTGTGGAGAAGTCAAGAAAACAATGTGTGAACAAAATGCAAATATCAATAAAGAGAAAACCTAAAGATAACCAAAACAAAATTCTGGAGCTGAGAAGTGAAATGAAAAATTCACTAGAGCAACACAAAGGCAGATTTGAACAGGCAGAAGAAAGAATAAACTTACAGGTTGGACAATATAAAGTATCAAGTCTAAAGAACAGAAAGAAAAAAGATTGAAAAAAAGTTAACAAAGCCAAAGGGACCTGAGGGAGACAATCAAACAAATGTATGCATTGTGGGAGTCCCACTAGAAGAAGAGAAAGAAGCAGAGAGAATATTTGAAGTAACAAGGGCCGAAAACTTCCCAAATATGATGAAAAGTATGACTATAAACATCCAAAAAATTCAATCAACTCCAAATGGTGAACTCAAAGAGTCCCACACTGAGACACATTATAATCAGACTTTCAAAAGGTGAAGACAAATGGAATATGGGTAGAAGTGATGTTTGTTATTTCCAGGCTTGGATCACAAAGTCTCCTATTCAGTCCTCCACAATCCACATTGTTCCCATACACTGGCTCAGAGAAAAAACTCTGAGACCCTAGGCAAGTATTATACCATGCCAAAGCAGAGCATGGATCCCCAACTAATTGGGAAGATGGTTGGTCATTGAATGGCCTCTCTAAACTAAGTTATTGAGAAACAAATCTCTATTTTCCTATGCTACTGATAGTTCAGGAGCTGTATGATTTAAAACTAGCATTATCCCAAATCACATATTTTGCCTGTGTCATTTTGTTGCCAGGAATGCCTGCCCTGTTATATAAGGCTGTCAAATGCTTAAAAGTCCATCCCAAATGCCACTTATTTCTCTAGTTACCCAGCCAAAATTATCTGTCCCTCTTCTAACATTAAATATCTTTTCTCATTATTTTATAGCACTGATCAAATTGTATTTAATAATATCTGTGTTCATGTTTTGTCTCTACATTAGACTATATGTTCTTGCCTTTGTATATCCCACGGTATCTAGTAGAGTGTGTTGTACACAGATCCTACATGCATGTTGAATTATACAGCCAGTTTGTTTTACACATCATTCATCTCCCCTAAATCACCTCTCTAGCAGAGGGCTATAAGGTTGGTCATCCTGGTGGATAGTTTGTATATTGGAAGCTGATTTTCCATTTTTTGAATGCTGTCTTTGCTCTGATTCCACACCTTTTCTCTGTCCCTTTCTCAGATAGGCATATAGGCAGCCTTCTTTCCTAAAACTTTTTCTTAATGCTTAATTTTTTACCCCCCCCCCCGACGCTTGTTACTGACCTTTGGTTCAGAAAAATAATTTTTTAAAAGATTCATTACAGAAACTCAGCAGCTTCCCCATACCTCCCAGCTGGTCTGGTAGAAATGAACTGCATTACACATCCCTAACCATACTGTGTTCCAGCACTTCTGTCTTCACCCAGAGCACTACCGGCCATCATGTATGAAGTCAAGTTTCATTCCCTAGTACTACTACAGCTGGTTAACTACATATACTGCATTACCCTAAAAATAAAGCTTGTTGACTTCTCTTACCTCTCCTGAAATCTAATCTTAATTTGAAATGTTTAAGTAATATTATCTATCATATTTACACCACTTTAAGTATACAAATTATTTTGTGCATATTTTCTCATTTAATCCTAAATCACAATCATATGAGGAAATTATTAAAAATAATAATAATTACTATATGATCCAGCAATTCCACTTCTGGATATATATCCAAAGGAAGCAAAATCACTATCTCAAAGAGATATTAGCAACCCCATGTTCATTGCAGCATTATTTACAATATCCAAGATGTGGAATCAACCTATGTGTCCATCAGAGGATGAGTGGATAAAGAAGATGTACAGATACACATGGGATATTATTCAGCCATGAAAAAGAATGAAATCTTGCCATCTGTGCCAACATGGAAGGACCTAGAGGATATCATGCCAAGTGAAATAAGTCAGACAGAGAAACACAAATACCATGTGATTTTACTTACATGTGGAATCTCGGGGAGAAAAAGAAAAAAAAGAACTCATAGTACAGAGAACAGATTCATGGTTGCAGGGGCAGGGCAAGGGAAATGGGGTGCAAAATGTGTGAAGGGGGTCAAAATGTACAAACTTCCACTTGTAAAGTAAATAACCCTGGGGATATAATGAACAGCTTAGTGACTGTAGTTACTAATACTCTATAATATATTTATGAGTTACTAAGAGAGTAGATTTTAAAAATTCTCAACACAAGAAAAATATTTTGAACCATGTGTGGTGATGGATATTAGCTACACTTATTGTGGTGATCATTTCACAATACGTACAAATACTGAATCACAATGTTGTACAACTGAAACTAATATAATGTTATATTGTCCTTTATATCTCAACCAAAAATAATAAACTTTCAGCCATGCATCAAAAGTAAACACAGAAACACAAAACTCACCTGCCCAGAGATCAGAGTTCTTCTCCTTCTAAGTGAGCACACAATTCTTAATTGATTTAAGTTTAATATGGGCCGAAAATACTGGCAAAACAAATACTCTGTTGCCTGTCACCCAAACGGGACAGATGTCTATAAACCATTAGTCCATTAAAGAGATAGAGATCACCAGATGGTCAAACAGTACAACCAAATTCTTGATTATTGCTGCTACAAGTGATATTGGCATAAGGGAACCAAAATGAAATCCACAAGCAAATTTAGTAAAGAGGAAGATTAAAACTATAAAAAACAGATCATCTGCGAAGTTCTAGCACTCTGGATTCGCTACTAGGGGACAAGAAGAGATGCACCTGCTACTTCTCTCATCATGACTTTTGCCTCTATAAGGTGAATGATCTTTTGGACATCTTGGCAAAGACTTCAAAAACTGTTAAAAGATCATTTTCAGAGAATGGTGAAATAATGAATCTCTTAAGTGTATAAAAATAAACTCATGTTAAATATTTTATTAATCATTAGCAAGGAACTGGTGAGGTTCCAAGAAAAATCAAAATTAAAAAAGACACATATATAGGTCAGCAATATTGAAGTGAATGTGCAAATGAAGGCAAAACTGACCTTTTCCACAGTGGGAGAGGAAGCCAGTGAACCTTCCCTGGTCAAAATTAATATGTGTATAGATGAGAGTTATATTACATTGGTGTCAGCTATCTACACGTTGTAGCGTTGTAAAACAGCTCCAAGAGAATCAGAACCAGAAAATGTAGAAGGGTGTATTATATAATGTGCATAATTTTCCTCTGAAGCACAAAATTTTCCTACAGTAGCAATTTTTCTAATTAGGAGAACCATTTAGGAGGATTTAGAACCAAGCACTAGGCCCATAGGCAGCTTAAACCAGGCCTGTAAAGGACTGGTATAAGTAACTGCCTTTTTCTTCTTTCCAAGTCATCAAAACATAGCAGTGTACTCCAGGGATGGAGAGCACCAATGATAAGAGTCAGCGCTGGATTTGAATGCTAGCTCCATCATGTAGCAGCTGTGAAATGCTAGCCCATTTATTTAACTTCTCTAAGCCAGTTTTCTACCTGTGAAACTGGAAGAGTAACTTACCTTACAGAGTATGTATGAGGATTAAATAATGTACATAAAGCACTTAGCACAGAGCCTGGAAAACTTAATTATTTAACAAATAGTAGCTAGTATAACTGTATGACTCTTGGTAATTAAAATACCAAATTATTTTTTAAAGTTGGGTGATGCTTATGCTCATTCCCGGATAGTCATAACTCCAATAATTACAATGATCCATTACATTTGCTGGCAAACAGGACACTTTCACATACATTCTTATTTTAGCCTAAGTGCAAGATTATAGGTTATAATATGTAAGCATATAAATATGTGCATGTGCTTATCACAGCTAGTCCACTAAAGAATCTGTATTCACTCAAAACTAATAAATTTTCCACATATATTAACTCCTCAATTATAAATTATAAATTATATTGTTAACTTAAACAATGTCAAACAGTCCCCTGGAAGCCATTTAGCATATCAAGATTGTGCTTGGGTAGCCTGGCAAAGTGACTAATGATGTACAATTGTCCTTGAATTTTCTAATTTTTTGAAAACTATACTTGTAATAAGAGACCTAAATAAAAACAGATAAATTATAGAAAATAGCAGTTAATATCATTACAAGAAAAGATGATTCCGTTCAAATGCTAACTCTGCTATGTAGCTGATGATTGTCAGATCTTAAGGATGCAGGTTGTTAGATGTAATAAAGATTAGTGGCTGAGATCATAGTTCTCTAGGATTTATACTGCCTCGGTTGGAATTCCTGCTCCATCAGTGATCAGCTGTATAACTCAGATAAGTAACTAAGTTAATCTCTCAGTTCTTCAATTTCCTCCTCTGTAAAACATATAATAAAAAGAGAGCTAACATTTAAGCTTACTGTGAGAATAATATTAGATGAGATATCATTTGAAAATATTTGGAACACTGCCTGATACATAGTAAGCACTCAATAAATGTTGATTACTTTAAGCCGTTAAGTCTTGAGAGAGGTGACCATTTTTGTAATTGCTCTTTGAGGTTGTCCTGAATATCCCGTATCTTTACTTTGTTATAGTCGGTTGAATCCTTGTCTATTTTTCAGGAAGCTGCCACGGATCCTGTCAGAGTGCTCAGCTGGCTCCGCAGAGACCTGGAGAAAAGTCCAGCAGGGTTCCAAGTTAGGTTCAAGGCCAGAGAATCGTCATTTGGTGGGCACGTGATCACCTCAGGCGACCCACGCAAGGGTCTCCCCGTGGACTGTTACACTGCCGCCAGCAGGGGTGGCCCAGGGAGATTGCACTTTGAGATGACTTATAGAGAGAACCCCTTCCAGGGCCCCAGGGCCCAAATTGGTAATTCAAGTTCAGTCGATGAAGTTTCCTTCTGTGCGAACCGCCTCACAAATCTGGTCATAGCCATGGCCCGCAAGGAGGTCACTGAGAAAACTGATGGTTCTGAAAACAAGTGTATGCCTCAGTCATTGTACATAGGGGATGAACCCACGCCCAACAGAAGCCTGAGTTAAGGTGGCGTTGGAGCTCGTGAATGAGACTGTCTCTACTTGTTCCAAGAATGCTGCCTCAGAGAAGGCTCCTGGCTCTGGGGAAAGGGCCTCAGGATCACTACAGAGTTCCCCAAATTGGAAATACAAGACCACTCTGAAGATCAAGGAGAACACCAAGGAAAGCAAGCGTCCACATGACACCAAGGAAAGCAAGCGTCCACATGACACCAAGGAAAGCAAGCGTCCACATGACACCAAGGAAAGCAAGGGTCCAGATGACACCAAGGAAAGCAAGGGTCCACATGACACCAAGGAAAGCAAGGGTCCACATGACACCAAGGAAAGCAAGGGTCCACATGACAAGCCTGCTTCTGAGAAGTCTTTCTTCTACAAGGAAGTGTTTGAATCTTGTAATGAAAATGATGCCAGAGAGGGAAGGTCCTTACCTGGGGTGAGAGAGATGTTCAGAGGGCAAGAAAGGCCTGATGACATTACATCTTCTATTAGTCAAGGGACCATGACTTATGCTAACAGTGCAGTATCTGATGTGCTGGCCTCCGTCATGAAGACACTGAGGATCCAAGTGAAGGACGCGACCATCGCCACCGTCCTGCTGAAGAAGGTCCTGATCAAGCATGCGAAAGGGGTGGTCTCAGATCTCCTTGACTCTTTCCTGAAAACCTCCACAACGTCACAGGGGCCCTCATGACTGATTCAGACTTTGTCTCAGCTGTGAAAAGAAGTCTCTTATCTCATGGAAGCCAGAAGGCTGCCGACATCATGGATGCCATGCTGGGTAAGCTATACACTGTCATGTTTGCCAAGAAACCTCCTGAAACTCTCAGGAAAGCCAAGGACAAGTCTGAGAGTTACTCATTTGTCTCCATGAAAGGAATGGGTGACCCTAAAAACCAAAATGTAAACTTTCCAACAATGAAATCTGAAGGTAAATTGAGGGAAAAAGTTTACTGTCCTGCTCCCAAGCCAGAGGAGAAGACTTGTGCCGAAACTCTAGGTGAGCACATCATCAGACAGGGACTGAGAGTATGGCATAAGACTCAGCATAAAGAAGGACGATCTCCAGGTCTCCAGCATGCAACGTTTGCAGCTCCCAACGAACAGTATGAGCCTGTACCAGACAGTCCCCTGGGATATCCTCCAGATATTTGCAACTCCAGCCGCCCTTTGCATCATCCAGAGAAACCTGAGAATTTTATGTATGTTTCAGACTCCTGGGCCAAGGACCTGATTGTGTCTGCTCTACTGATTCAATACCGCCTGGCTCAGGGAGGAAGCGTGGATGTGCAGAGTTTCCTTGAAGCTGCTAGCCACACCAACGTCCCCACCAAGTCCCCTGTTGATTCTGATGAGTCCAACCTTAAGTCTCCTCATACGGGAAGTGACCAAGAAGAAACAGAAAAGAAGGATCTCATGGGCGTTTTCTTCAACTTTATCCGAAATTTACTTAGTGAGACTATATTTAAGAGTGACCATAGCTCTGAACACAAGATGCCAGAACCACCAGTTAAGGAAGAAGATACCCACCAGCATCAAAGACCTGTAACCCCTTGTCCAACCAAACTAAATGAAGACAGTGAGATTGGTGGTCCCTTTGCTGGGCTGACCAAGATAGTTTCTAACCAGAGAGATGGCCACATGAATGGGCAGATGATAGAACATTTGATGGACTCAGTGATGAAGTTATGTCTCATTATTTTCAAGTCCTGTGATTCTTCCTTCGCAGAGCTGGGAGATGATAAGTCTGAAGATACCAGCAGGCCAACTTCAGCCTTTGCAGATGGTTTATATGAGTGTTTACCAGTCAAGGGCATAGGGACAGCAGAAGCCATCTTGCAGAATGACTATCAAGCTATCCATAGTGAAATGAAAGGGATATCAGAACAGCTGCCTGAAGGGTGTGCAGCACCCAAAGCGATTGTCAGCAATCATAACCTAACTGATACAGTTCAGAACAAGGAACTCCAAGCTGTACTTCAGCGGGTAGCTGCCTCTGAGCTCAATGTCCCTATTTTGTACTTTGCTGGTGACAATGAAGGAATCCAGGAGAAGGTAAGGAAGTAGAGTCAGGAGAATTTGGAAAGATTTGTTAAGGGTTAATTAGGGTTTTAAGCTCTTTTTTCTTTCTTTCTGTTTGGGAGGATAGCCACAGAGGGTAGAAAGGGAACATTAAGAATTTGAAGCCCATTCCTCTTGGCAGAGATAATGAATAAAATCAAATTAGGTTTTGCCTAATAAGCGGCATATCAAAGGGAAAAAAGGATAAATCTACTTACCTATCAATCTATATTAGGGATAAGTCAAATATGATTCATTTTTCTGCAAATATTTGTGAGAATGCACAGATATGGAACCTATAAGAGCCTTGGTGAAAGAATCAGATTAAAGTTTGGGCTTCAGCCTGAATTTTGGATAGGACAGCACTGCCCATAGAATGAGGAGGAGCTGCTAGGAAACATCCTGAAGATGTATGGGGGCGTGGGAGGCAAAGGGTTTCGATTTATGATATTTTCAAACCTGTCATTACTCTCTTAGCTAGTTGTTTAGAAGATGTAGGGGATTTGGAGGGATTCAATAAATAGCATCCCTCTTCTCTCACTCTAAGTTCTGAATGAATTGAGAGGTAAGACTAAAGAATAAGGGGAATTCAGCTTATCACTGTTATTACTGATAAAGGTAAGCATGTTTTCTAACTTTTTTTCCTCCTAATGTAGGCCTTGGAACTACTTAGTGGGGGGAAAATTTTTATCGAGTTAGAACTGGCATGTAACATATCAGTTTCAGGTGTACAGCATTACAATTCAGTCTTTGTATACACTACAAAGTGATCACCACCCTAAGTCGTTACCATCCATCACCATAGAATTAAGACCCTTTATCCAGTTCATCCACCCCCAAGCTTTCTTCCTCTGTGGCAACCACCAGTCTGTTCTCTGTATCTATTAGTTTGTTTTTGCTTTGTTTTGTTTTGTTTTTTAGATTCCACATATAAGTGAGATCATATGGTATTTGTCTTTCTTTATCTGACTTATTCACTTAGCATCATACCCTCAAGGTCCACACATGTTGTCACTGCTGAGAAGATTTCATTCTTTCTTATGGCTGAGTAGTATGCCATTGTGTGTGTGTGTGTGTGTGTGTGTGTGTGTGTGTGTGTATACACCTCTTCTTTATCTCTTCATCCACTGATGTACACTTAGGTTGTTTCCACACCCTGACTGTGGTAAATATGTTGCAATGAACATAGAAGCACATAGAGCTTTTCAAATTAGTGTTTTCATTTTCTTCAGATAAATAAACAGAATGAAAATACTGGGTTATATGGTATTTCTACTTTAAATTTTTTGAGGAATCTCCATACTGTTTTCCGCAGAGGCTGCACCAATTTACATTCTTACAAACCATATATGAGGCCTCCCTTTTCTCCACATCCTTGCCAATACTTGTTATTTCATGTCTATTTGATTCTAGCCATTCTAACAGGTGTGAGGTAATATCTCATTGTGCTTTTGATTTGCATTTATTTCTCTAATAATTAGTGATGTCGAACATCTTTTCATGTGCCTCTTGGCCATCTACATGTCTTCTTTGGAAAAATGTCTCATTCCATTTTTAATCAGGTGGTAGTGGTGCTGAGTTATATGAGTTATTTGTATATTTTGGATATTATCCTCTTCTGAAATATATGATTCACAGTATCTTCTCCCATTCAGTAGGTTGTCTTTTTTTGTTTTGTTGATGATTACCTTTGCTTTGCAGAAACCTTTTAGTTTACTGCAGTCTCATTGCTTATTTTTATTTTGTTTTCCTTCCCTTTGGAGTAAGACCTCCCAAAAACATTGCCAAGACCAATATCATGGAGTTTACTCCCTGTTTTCTTCTCTTAGGGAATTTTATTCAGGTCTTAACATTCAAGTCTTTAATCTGTTTTGAGTTTATTTTTGTGTATGGTGTAAGATAGTGATCTAATTTCATTCTTTATCATGTGGCTTTTCCCACAAGCATTTGTTGAAGAGACTTTCCTTTCCCCACTGTACATTCTTACCTCCTTTGTCATAAATTAATTGACCTTATATGTATGGCTTTATTTCTGGGCTCTGTATTCTTTTCCATTGATCTACGTGTATATTTTTATGCCAATACCATACCTCTTTTATTACTTTAGCTTTGTAGTGTAGTTTGAAATCAAGGAGCCGAATACTTCTAGCTTTGTTCTTTTTTCTCAATATTGCTTTGGTTATTTGGGGCCTTTTGTGGTTCCACACAAACTTTTGACTTACTCTAGTTCTGTGAAAAATGCCATTGATATTTTGATAAGGGTTGCATTGAATCTGTAGATTGCTTTGTGTAGGGCAATTTAACAATGCTAATTCTTCCAATCTGTGAGTATTGAATATCTTTACATTTATTTGTGTCTTCTTCAATTTCCTTTATTAGTGTCTTGTGGTTTTTGTTACACAGGTCTTTTACCTCCTTGGTTAGATATATTCCTAGGTATTTATTCCTTTTGATGCAATTGTAAATGGGATTGTTTTCTTAATTTCTCTTTCTTCTAATTTCCTATTACTATATGCAAAAGTTCCTTATTATATATGCAGCAGATTTCTTTATATTGATTTTGTGTCATGCAACTAGTTCTAATAGTCTTTTGGTGGAGACTTTAGGGTTTTCTATGTATAGTATCATGTCATCTGCAAATAGAGACAATGTTACATCTTCCTTTTTGATTTGTATACCCTTTATTTCTTTTTCTTGCATAATTGCTGTGGCTCAGAATTCCAATGCTAAGCTGAAAAAAAGTGACAAGAGTGGGCATCCTTGTAGTTGATGTATGTTCCCTCTATACCCAGTTTGTTGAGAGTTTTTATCATGGGTGGATGTTAAATTTTGTCATATGCTTTTTCTGCATTTATTGAGATGATCATACAGTTTTTATCCTTCATTTTGTTAATGTGGTACATCATATTGGTTGATACGTTGATGTTGAACCATCTTTGCATCCATGAGATAAATCCCACCATCATAGTATATGATCCTTTTAATATGTTTCCTAATTCAGTTTGCTAGTATTTTGCAGACTTTTGCATCTATGTTCATTACAGATATTGGCCTGTAATTTGTGTGTGTGTGTGTGTGTGTGTGTGTGTGTGTGTGTGTGTGATGTCCTTTTCTGGTTTTGGTATCAGTATAATACAAAATAATTTGGTAATTTGGTAATCATGGCTGGCCTTATAAAATGAGTCTGGAAACATTCCCACCTCTTCAGTGTTTTGGAATAGTTTGAGAAGGGTAGGTATTAAATATTCTGTCAATGTTTGGTAGCATTCACCAGTGAAACAGCCTTGTCTTAGACTTTTGTTTTTTGGGAGGTTTTTGATTTCTGATTCAATCTCCTTGCTAGTCTTTGTTCTACTCAAGTTCTCTACATGATTTAGTCTTGGAAATTTGTATGTTTCTAGGAATGTGTCCATTTTTCTTAGGTTGTCCAATTTTTTGTGTATAATTTTTCATAGTAATCTCTTATGATCCTTTGTATTTCTGTGATATCAATTGTAATTGTAACTTCTCTTTCATTTCTTCCATTTAATTCTCTCTCATTTCAAAGTTAATTTATTTGAGCCCTCTTTTCTTTCTTGGTAAGTCTAGCTAAAGGTTTGTCATCTTTATCTTTTTAAAGCTCTTAGTTTTACTGGTATTTTCTGTCTTTGGTCTCTATTTCATTTAGTTCCACTCTGATTTCCATTATTTCCTCTCCTCTGTAATCTTTGGGCTTCATTTTTCTTTTTCTAATTCCTTTATTTGTAGAATTAGAGTATTTGGGATTTTTCTTGTTTCTTGAGGTAGTCCTGTATTACTATGAACTTCCCTCTTAACACTGCTTTTGCTGATTTTGGATTGTTCTACTTCCATTTTCATTTGTTTCCATATATTTTTCATTTCTCCTTTCATTCTTCATTGACCCATTGGTTGTTCAGTAACATGTTGTTTAATCTCCACATATTTGTGATTTTTCCAGTATTCTTCCTGTAATTGGTTTCCAGTTTCATACTATTATGGTCTGAAAATATGCTTGATATGATTTCAGTCTTCTTAAATTTGTTGACATTTGCTTTGTGGCCTAATATATGGTCTATCCTGTAGATGTGCACTAGAGAAGAATGTTTATTCTGCTGCTTTTAAATTGATTGTTCTGTATATATCTGTTAAGTCTGTCTGGTCTAATATAGCATTTAGGGCTAACTACTGTTTACGACTGATTCTCTGTCTGGATGATCCATCCATTGATGTAAATGGGGTATTAGAGTCTCCTACCATTATAATATTGCTGTTGATTTCTACCTTTGTGTCTATTAATATTCTATTTATTTAGTGCTATGTTGAATGCATAAATATTTACAAATGTTATATCATCTTTTTGGATTGACCCCTTTATCATTATGTAATACCCTTCTTTGTCTTTCATTACAGTCTTTGTTTTAAAGTCTATTTTATCTCATATACATAAAACTACACCAGCTTTCTTTCTGCTTCCATTTGCATGGAATGTTTTTCTGTCCCTTCACTTTCAGTCTCTGTGTGTTTACAATTGAAGTGAATCTCTTGTAGGCAACATTTTGTTGATTAGAGAATTTAGTCCACTTACATTTAAAGTAATTATTGATAGGCTCTTAATACCATTTTGTTGACTGTTTTCTGGCTGTTTTTGTAGTTTTTTTCTGTTCCTGGCTTTCTTTTGCTCTCATCCCTTGTGGTTTGGTGATTTTTTCTAGTGTTATGTTTAGATTCCTTTCTCATTGTCTTTTGTGTATCTACTATAGATTTTTGCTCTGTGGTTATCATGAGGTTCACATATTATATATATATATGAAAGGTCTATTTTGAGATTGGATCTTAAATTTGAATACATTCTAAAAATTATACATTTTTACTCACCCTCCACATGTTATTTTTGATGTCCTATATTACATATTTTTATTTTTGTGTTCCTTAACCAATTATTATAGCTATTTTTAATTTTACTACTTTTTTATTTTAACCTTTATAGTAGCTTATAAGTGGCTGGTCCACTACCTTTACTATATATTTGCACTAATGTTGACATCTTTTCTTTTATATGTTTTCTTGTTTCTAGTTAGTGCCTTTTCTTTCTAGCTTTAAGAAATCCCTTTAACATTTTTTGTAAGGCCAGTTTGGTGGTGATGAACTCCTTTAGTTTTTATTTGTCTGTGAAACTCTTTCCCTCTCCTTCAATTATGAATGATAGCCTTGCCAAATAGAGTATTCTTGGCTGGAAATTTTTTCCTTTCAGCACTTTGAATATATCATCCTTTCAGGCGTGCAAAGTTTATGCTGAAAAAAAAATCATCTTACAGTATTATGAGGGCTCTCTCATAAGTAATAAGTTGTTTTTCTCTTGCTCCTTTTGATAGTCTCTCTTTAACTTTTGACATTTTAATTATAAAGTGTCTTGTTGTGCTCCTCTTTGGGTTCATCTTATTTGGAACTTTCCATGCTTCCTGGATGTCTGTTTCCTTCCCCAGGTTAGAGAAGTTTTTAGCCATTGCTTCCTTAAGTAAGTTTTTCTATCCCTTTCTCTGTTCTCCTTCTGGGACCTCTGTAATATGGATGTCAGTCCACTTGATTTTGTCCCACAGGTCCCTTATGACATCTTCAACATTTAAAATCCTTTTTTTCTTTTTGCTGCTCTGTTTGGGTGATTTCACTGCCACATATTCTGGGTCACCAGTGCATTCTTACATTTTGTCTGCTGTTCATCCAGTGTATTTTTCAGTTCAGCTATTTTATTCTTCAGCTCTGATTTCTGTCTGGTACCTTCTTATGGATTCCATCTCTTTGTTGAATTCTCACTGTGTTCATCCATTCTTCTCTGGGAGTTTTCAGTGAGCATCTTTATGAGCATTACTTTGAACTCTTTATCAGGTACATTACTTATATCCATTTAATTAAGGTGATTTTCTGAGGTTTTATCTTGTTCTGTCATTTGGAACATATTCTTCTGTCTCATTTTGCTTGACTCTCTGTGCTTGGTTCTATGTATTAGGCAAAATAGCTACCTCTCCCAATCTTGAAGTATGTATATATGTATATGTATATGTATATGTATATGTATATGTATATGTATATGTATATGTATATGTATATGTATATGTATATAGTCTTTTGGGTCCACAGTCATAATCTTTACTGAATTCCAGAACAGGAGATCTAGAGGTGTCCACTGGGAGATAGTTGTAAAACTCATTGCTTTAGATGTGCGTATATCTTCTTTCTCAGAGTTATCAGCAAGCTGTAGTGAAGCCAAGTGAGGGTGTTAATAAGGTGTCTCCCTGCCCACATTCCCTGGGGGTGCCTCTGTAACCTCAGGAAATGTGGCAGACCTGAAGCCTGCCCCTCAGGCTAAATCTCTAGGACAAGACAATAGGCCTTTTTCACATGAAGAACAAGGGTGTAATTCTGTGTGCTGTTTGGACAGTGCCATGGGGCTAGTAGCCTGCCCAGGACTCTCTCGCCAATTGTTTCAGACCTATGGGCCCAGAAACACAATTCCCCTGCCCACTAGAGCCAGGCTTTCAAAGGGTGTTCCCTTTGTGGGTTGTGTGTGTCTGCCCACAGTTACAGGGCAGGCCATAGCTGCAGTGCAGGAGGACAGGGAGCTTCCCCTGAAGTTATCAGACTATGGGCAAGGGGAGGGGGCTAAAATGGCACCCAACAGCACCAGCAAAAACAAGGTATAATGAGAAAACAAAAATAGTGCCTGCCAGTGCCTCCATCCCCAGGAGTTTCCCAGTAGGTTCCTGCTTCTGTGGCAGACACTTTGAGATAAGTGAGTCTCCTTTTCCCATGGTCGAGGTACTTTTCATACTGTTGCTCTTGAGCTGGGTCCCAGGGTGATTGGGTCTATGTGCAAGCACTTTAGAAACAAGTTTTCCATTTCCTAGAGCCCTTTAGTTCTCCTGTAAGAGAACCAACCTCTCTGTTGGTTTTCAAGGCCAGTTGCTTTGAGGACTTGTCTCTCCAGTGCAATTCCCAAGAGTTAGGGTGCCTGATATGAGGCACAAACCCCTCTCTTCTTAGGCAGAAGTTCTAAATTATGAGATCCCTTCCAACTGCATGTTGCTGTCCCTCGGGTTGGATTTCTTGCTAGACTATATCTCCACCTCTCCTGCTCATCTCAACATAGCCCTTTTATCCTCTGGTGGAGAGAAACTCTTCAGCTAGCTTTCCAGTTCTTGTCAGAGGGAATTATTCCATATGCATTTGTAGATTTGTTGTGTTTATGGGAGGTGAGTTCAGAAGCCTTCTATGCCACCATAATGAACCCACCTGTGAAGGAAAATTTTGAGTCGGGAAAGAGTGAACACTTACATAAGTTGCTGCTTCATGCTAGTGTAGAGAAATTAAGAGACTATCCCCACAACATACACACACACAAATACACACACACATACATACACACATGCTTCTTAGGGCTTTTGATTATTTCATCTCAGTCAAGAACAGTGGAACAATATAACTTACTAAATAAGTAGTAAAGGGTGACACATGAACTGGATTATTTATAAAAATAACTCATCCTCGACAGAGTTTTGATTGTAAAACTGCATATAATACAAAAATATAATTAATACAACTTATCCTGAAAGAGCAACAGGAAAGAGGACTGTGCCAGACTGCATACAACTGGAGAAAAGATCAAACCTCATGAAATGGGGTAATATACCAAAGCTGTGGCCAGGTGGGACCCAAGCCCTTCCCCCACCCAGCTCACTGGTGGGAGGAAGAGAAACGGAGCAGGGAGGGAGTGGAGGCCAGGGACTGCTGAACACCTACCTCTGGAGATCTGCTCTAGGAGCACAAACCTACATTTCATGGTACTCTCATGATTAGGGGGGTTGGAAAGCTAAGACAGGCAGAATACCTGAAGAGACTAGGATTCCAGCAGCTTGTGGAAAACGGGGATCCATACGTTAATGCCTCTGGAACAAAAGGCTGGCAGTTTAAGAGACTTTCTAACAGTGAGAAGGCTGCTAAAGGGGCAAGGATTGCACAGAGCTTACTGCTCAGGAGAAAGGACAGGTAGACAAGATTGTCCAGGTGCTCTCTGCCCAGGAGGTTTGGAACTTTCATGATCTTCAGGCGCTCCAGCCCCCTAGCCGGCTACGCAGCTCCAAGGCCCCCCTCTGTGATATGTGGCCTGCAGCACCTTCCTCCTGGACATCCCGCACCTGGCTTGCACACCGGCAAAACCTGCCCTGGCATTAGGCCAGCCAGAGGGACGCTCCGCCTACAGCAACTACAAATGCAAAGCATAGAGGCTTATACCTGTGTGCTCTGCCCACTGGCTCTGGCAGTGGAGACAGGCATAGCAGCCGGGAAGCAGGAAACAGCTCTTTCCTCCCCTGAGGCACCAACACTGCTCCCCTGCAACTCCTGACATTGCTTCAGGGGCTGAGCAGCTCCAGAGAGTAGAGCTTCTGGGCACTAGATGGTGCCACATAAAAATATGAAATGTCAAAGGAACCTGGTTCAAAGCAAAATTATGAATACACCAGAGAAAGATTCAAATGAAACCGACCTCATGAATCTTCCTGAAAGAGATTTCAAAATAAAAATCATTAACATGCTCAAGAAGGTACAGAAAAATACTCAAGAACTCAGGAATGAATTCCAGTTGGAGATCCAATCATTACGGAACACAGTATAAGAAAAGAAACATACAGTGGAAGGTTTTAAAAGCAGATTAGATACAGTGGAGGAGACGATGAATGAAACAGAAATTAGAGAAGAGGAATACAAAGAAGCTGTGGCACAGAGAGAAAAAAGGATCTCTAAGATGAAAGAATATTGAGAGAACTGTGTGGCCAATCCACATGGAACAATATTCACATTATAAGGGTACCAGAAGAAGAAGAGAGAAAAGGGGACAGAAAGTGTCTTTGAGAAGGTAATTGATGAAAAATTCTGTAATCTGGGGAAGGAGATGGTCTCTCAGGCCATGGAGGTGCACAGATCTCCCAACACAAGGGACCCAGGGAAGACAACACCAACACATATAATAATTAAAATGGCAAAGATCAAGGATAAAGACAGAATATTAAAAGCAGCCAGAGAGAGAAAAAGGACCACATATAAAGGAAAAACCATCAGGCTATCATCAGACTTCTCAACAGAAACCTTACAGGCCAGAAGGGAGTGGCATATACATTTGATGCAATGAAACAAGGGCCTTATACCAAGAATACTATACCCGGCAAAATTATCATTTAAATTTGAAGGAAGAATTAAGCAATTTCCCAATAAGCAAAAGCTTAGAGAATTTACCCCCACAAACCATCTCTACAGTGTATTTTGGAGGGACTGCTGTAGATGGAAGTGTTCCTAAGGTTTAATAGCTGTCACCAGAGGTAATAAAACCACAGTAAAGAAAGTAGAACAGTTAATTACTAAGCAAATGCAAAATTAGATCAACTACCCACAAAGTTAGTCATGGGATAGACAAAGAGTACAGAATATGATACCTAATACATAAAGAATGGAGGAGGAAGAAAAAGGAGGAGAAAAAATGAACCTTTAGATTGTGTTTGTAATAGTGTATTAAGTGAGTTAAGTTAGACTCTTAGATAGTAGGGAAGTTCACCTTGAACCTTTGGTAACCATGAATCTAAAGCCTGCAATGCCAATAATTACATACCTATTGATAATCACCCTAAATATAAATGGTCTGAATGCACCAATCAAAAGACATAGAGTCACTGAATAGATTAAAAAAACAAGACCCATCTATATGCTGCCTACAAGAGACTCACTTTAAACCCAGAGACATATACAGACTAAAAGTGAAGGGATGGAAAAAGATATTTCATGCAACTAATAGGGAGAAAAAAGCGGGAGTTGCAGTACTTGTTTCAGACAAAATAGACTTCAAAACAACGAAAGTCAAAAGAGACAAAGAAGGACCATTACATAATGATAAAGGGTTCAATCCAACAAGAAGATATAACCATTGTAAATATCTACGCACCCAACACAGGAGCACCTACATATGTGACTAACAGAATTAAAAGGGGAAATAGAATGTAATGCATTCATTCTAGGAGACTTCAACACTCTACTCACTCCAAGGGACAGATCAACCAGACAGAAAATAAGTAAGAAGACAGAGACATAGAACAACACATTAGAACAAGTGGACCTAACAGATATCTACAGAACTCTATACACAAAAGCAACAGGATACACATTCTTCTCAAGTGCACATGGAACATTTTCAAGAAAAGATCATATCCTAGGCCACAATAAATTTAAAAAGATTGAAGTTGAAACAACCAGTTTCTCAGACCACACATGCTCCTAAATAACAAGTGTATCAATTACCAAAAACAGAGATCAAGCAATATATGGAGACAAATGATAACAATAATTCAACACCGCAAAATCTGTGGAACTCAGAGAAGACTGTGCTAAGAGGAAAGTATACTGCAATACAGGCCTACCTCAGGAAAGAAGACCAATCCCATATGAACAGTCTAAACTCACAATTAACAAAACTAGAAAAATAAGAACAAAAGAGGCTGAAAGTCAGTAGAAGGAGGGACATAATAAAGATTAGAGCAGATTTAAATAAAATCAAGAACAATAAAACAACAGAAAGAATCGATGAAAGCAGGAGCTGGTTCTTTGAGAAAATAAGCAAAATAGATAAACCCCTAGCTAGACTTATCAAGAAAAAAAGAGAGTCTACACACATAAACAGAATCAGAAATGAGAAAGGAAAAATCACAATGGACACCACAGAAATACAAAGAATTATTAGATAATACTATGAAAAATTATATGCTAACAAACTGGATAACCTAGAAGAAATGGACAACTTTCTAGAAAAATACAACCTTAACAGACCAATTACCAGCAACAAAATTGAATTGGTAATCCAAAAACTACCTAAGAACAAATCTACTGGACCAGATGGCTTCACCACTGAATTTTATCAAACATTTAGTGAAGACCTAATACCCATCCTCCTTAAAGTTTTCCAAACAGTAGATGAAGTGGTAATACTCCCAAACTCATTCTATGAGGCCAGCATCACTCTAGTAGTACCAAACCAGGCAAAGACACCACAAAAAAAGAAAATTACAGACCAATATCCCTGCTGAACATAGATGCAAAAATACTCAACAAAATATTAGCAAACTAAATTCAAAAATACATCAAAAAGATCACCCATCATGATCAAGTAGGATTTATTCCAGGGATGCAAGAATGGTACAACATTTAAAAACCATCAGTATCGCCACATCAACAAAAAGAAGGACAAAAACCACATGATCATCTCTATAGATGGGGAAAAAGCAGTTGACAAAATTCAACATCAATTCATGATATAAACTCTCAACAGAATGGATATAGAGGGCACGTACCTCAACATAATAAAGGCCATATATGACAAACCCACAGCCGACATTATACTTAACAGCAAGAAGCTGAAAGCTTTTCCCCTAAGATTGGGAACAAGACAAGGATGCCCACTCTCCCCACTTTTATTCAACATCGTTCTGGAGGTCCTAGCCACACAATCAGACAACACAAAGAAGTAAAAGACATCAAAACTGGCAAGGAAGAAGTCAAACTGTCCCTGTTTGCAGATGACATGATATTGTACATAAAAAACCCAAAAGAATCCACTCCAAAACTAGTAGATCTAATATCTGAATTCAGCAAAGTTGCAGGATACAAAATTAATATGTAGAAATCTGTGGCATTCCTATAAGCTAACGATGAACTAGCAGAAAGGGAGGTCAGGAAAACAATTCCATTCCCAATTGCATCAAAAAGAATAAAATATATAGGAATAAACCTAACCGAGGAAGTGAAAGACCTATACTCTGAAAACTACTAGACACTCATGAAAGTAATTAAAGAAGATACCCGTAAATGGAAACACATCCTGTGCTCATGGATAGGAAGAATTAATATTGTCAAAATGGCCATCCTGCCTAAAGCAATCTACAGATTCAATGCAATTCCTATCAAAATACCAACAGCATTCTTCAATGAACTAGACCAAATCATTCTAAAATTCATATTGAACCACGAAACACCCCGAATAGCCAAAGCAATCCTGAGAAGGAAGAATAAAGCTGGGGGGATTATGCTCCCCAACTTCAAGCTCTACTACAAAGCCACTGTAATCAAGACCATTTGGTACTGGCACAAGAACAGAACCATAGGCCAATGCAACAGACTAGAGAACCCTGATATAAAGCCAACCATGTATGGCCAATTAATATACAATAAGGAGCCATGGACCTACAATGAGAAAATGACAGCTTCTTCAAAACTGGTGTTGGCAAAACTGGAAAGCTACATGCAAGAGAATGAAATTGGATTATTGTTTAACCCCATACACAAAAGTCAACTTGAAATGGATCAAAGACCTGAATGTAAGTCATGAAACCATAAAACTCTTAGAAGACAACATAGGCAAAAATCTCCTGAATATAAACATGAGAAACTTCTTCCTGAATGCATCTCCTCGAGCAAGGGAAACAAAAGCAAAAATGAACTCATGGGACTACATCAAACTAAAAAGCTTCTGTATGGCAAAGGACACCATCAGCAGAACAGAAAGGCATCCTATGGTATGGGAGAATGTATTCGTAAATGACATATCCGACAAGGGTTTAACACCCAAAATATATAAAGAACTCACATTCCTCAAAACCCAAAAAGCAGATAACCCGATTAAAAAATGAGCAGAGGATATGAAGAGACAATTCTCCAAAGAAGAAATTCAGATGGTCAACAGACACACGAAAAGGTGGTCCACATCACTAATCATCAGGTAAATGCAAATTAAAACCACAATGAAATATCACCTCACACCAGTTAGGATGGCCAGCATTGAAAAGACTAAGTACAACAAATGCTGGTGAGGATGTGGAGAAAGGGGAACCCTCCTACACTGCTGGTGGGAATGTAAGCTAGTTCAAACCACTGTGGAAAGCAATATGGAGGTTCCTCAAAAAACTAAAAATACAAATATCATTTGACCCGGGAATCCCACTCCTTGGAATTTACCCAAAGAATACGACTTCTCAGATTCAAAAAGGCATATGCACCCCTATGTTTATTGCAGCACTTTTTACAATAGCCAAGATGTGGAAGCAACCTAAGTGTCCATCAGTACATGAATGGATAAAGTAGAAGTGGTACATGTACACAATGGAATGCTATTCAGCCATAAGAAAGAAACAAATCCTACCGTTTGCAACAACATGGATGGAGCTGGAGGATATTATGCTCAGTGAAATAAGCCAGGAACAGAAAGACAAGTTCCAAATGATTTCCCTCATTTGTGGAGTAAAACAACGAAGCAAGACTGATGGAACAAAACAGCAGTAGACTCACAGACTCCAAGAAGGAACTAGCAGTTACCAAAGGGGAGGGGTGTGGGAGGGCGTGTCGGGAGGGAGGGAAAAGGGGATTGAGGGGTATTATGTTTAGTACATATGGTGTGGCTGGGGTCACGGGGAAAACAGTGTAGCACAGAGAAGGCAAATAGTGAATCTATGGCATCTACTACACTGCTGGACAGTGACTGCAATAGGGTATGGGTGGGTACTTGATAATATGGGTAAATGTAGTAACCACATTGTTTTTTCATGTGAAACCTTCATAAGAGTGTATATCCATAATACCTTAATAAAAAATTTTAAAAATATATCTAAAATTTCTAATAAATAAGTAAATAAATGATAACTCATCCTCATAGAAACCAAAGGTTGTGGAGAGAAAGGATTCCTCTGTTTACAAGAGGCATTTAGTAACCCTTGTAATTGGGTTACTTGGTTTATCTGATGACTGGGAAGACATAAGGTTGTATAGCATCCATATAAGGCTACATAAACAAGAAACTGTTGACTTGCTATTCAAAGTGTGGTCTGCAGGCCAACAGTTGGTATCACCTGGGGGCTTGTCAGAAGTACAGAATCTCAAGTTCCACTCCTGACCTACTGAATCAGAAATTTAGCAAAATCTTCAGGTGATTTTTATACACATTCAAATTTGGTCTAGAGAACAGACATGGAATTCCAATGCTATATATATTCCTAAAAGTCCTTGGCAAGTTCCAACTCTTTATAGTTTTCACAATCTGTAAAATAGATAATGATTTTCGTACACAGCAATTAGAGGGGGCTATATTCACAAAAGCTTTTGACTGATAAAAAAATTTAAAAAGCATAGCTTTCATGTGTACAATATGCGAAATGTTTCTGTCCTGTAACCATCTTTTAAGTCAAACCCACCACACACAGCATACATAATACATTCTGGTTTTAGGTTATTTTGAATTAATTAGAATATCTGTAACATATTTACCTAAAATGGGGACAGTAGACTTGTAGTCCTCCTTCTACATACACTCACGCACACACACAGACACACATCTTTGGCCCCTGTAAAGATAAAGATGATCATCTATATCATTAAAGGAAAAGAGTGGAAAGGCAACAGCACATCTAAACTTCTGCTTACATTTTCATTTAACAGTATATTTTTAAGAATGTTTGGTTGAAGAATACATCAAAAAAAACTACAAATGATTTGAGATATTTTTAGAAACAAATGTAGTTAGTCTGTGTAAATATTCTCATGCCAATGCAGGTGGTTGAACCCAGTAGCACTGGGATGCCTATAAGCCCAATTCCTTTAAACAAGTTTGTATCCATTTTTGAATAGGTAATGTGTGCATAGTACAAAATCCAAACATGCAAAAGGATACACAGTGAAAATTAAGGATGTTTTGTATCCTCATCTCCCATCCCATTGCCCTCCCTGGAGAAAACTTGTCTGATCAATTTCTTGTTTATCCTTCCAGAAGTACATGTGCACACACAAGTAAATGCTTATATGTATACATCTTTTTTTAAAGTCACAAATGGTAGTACAGTATATATATTCTGTTCTGCAACACATAGAACTGCCACATTCTTTTTAATGGCTGTATTTACTTTATTGTATGAAGCTGCTATATTTAACCACTCTCCGAAGTATGGACATTTCACTTGCCAATATTTTGGTATTATAAGCAATTCTGTGTGCAGATTCAAATATATCTGCACATGCTAAATACATAGGAAAGAGTTTCAAAATCACCATGAATATGTATTGTATATTTGATATGTATTCCCAAATTGCCTTCCATAGAGCTTTCACTAATTTGCACACCTGTTAAAACAATATGAGGGTGCCAATTTCCCACACTTTTACCAAAAATGAGTGCCAAACTTTTGATCTTTGCCAGTATTGCCTTACTTTGCACTTGTCTTATTAGGAATGAGTGTGAATATATTTCCATATGTTTAAGATCCATTTGAATTTCCTTTTCATGGATGAATTGTTCATAACATTTTTCTGTTGTTGGTCTTTTCCTTATTGACCTGTAAGAGTTTTATATATATAGGAAATTAACCTTTGTGATACTAAATATTATTTTTTGTCATTTGTCTTTTTGTTTTGTTTTTGCTATACAGAATTTTAAAAATGTTTATGTAGTCAAATACAAGGCATTTTTCTTTCACTTTTCCTGGATTTTCTATCATATTTTGGAAAACATTCTCCATTGCAAGATATTAATGAAACTTTCCCATGTTTTCTTCTTGTAATTTTATGATTTTTAAAAAATTATTTAAGACTTTTCCATTTTGAATTCATTTTTATATAAGCTATGAGGTGGAGATGCAATCTCTTATTTTTTTCCCAGATGGTTACCTGTCTTTGATTCTTTTTCTGAACTTTGCTAATGTTCCTTTGAATTGTTCATCAATTCTTACTATTTTAATAGCATACTCTTTTAATTACTGTAATTCTATGATAAGTTTTAATATCTGTTGAGACTAGAAACTCCTTATTTCTCTATCCCAGAACCTTCTAACCTACATTTCTCAGTTTCTACCTCCAGCCCTAGGCAACCTTCAACCTAATGTCTATGATTATAGACTTGTCTTTCTAACATTTTATATAATGGAGCAAAAAAATGTGTAGTTCTTCACACTCAGATTAACATTTTTGGGTTCACCCGTGTTTAGTATGTATTAGTAATTCATTTCTTATTGCTCAGTACTATTTCATTATATGAATATGTCATATTTTGTTTACCCATTCATCATGTAATGGAAATTAAATTGTTTCCACTTTTTTCCTATTATCAATAATGCTGCTATGAACATTCACCTACTAGTCTTTGTGTGGGCATATGTTTTCATTTCCCTTGGGTAGCAAGGAGTGAAACTGATGCATCTTATGGCAAGTATAATTTAACAAAAATCTACCAAAACTGTTTTCAAAAATGGCTATACCATTTTATATTACCACCAGCAATTCATATCGGTTTCAGTTTCTCCACATCCTCATGTCGATATTATTTTTTAATAGCATTATAGTAGTATCTCATTATGGATTTAATTTGACAGATATGCATTGAAATGACTAAGGATATTGAACAATTTCTTATATGCTCATTAGTCATTCATATATATATATATTCTTTGGTGAGTTTTTAAGGGCAATTTTTTGCCCACCTTTATCAGATATATGATTTACAAATATTTTCTCTCAGCCTGTAGCTTTTATTTTTACTTAATGGAGTCTTCTGAAGAGCAAAAGTTTTTACACATGAAATCTGACATCATATTTTTGCTTTTATTGCTTGTGCTTTTGATAGTATATCAAAATAAATAATAGTGCCAGATTTAGAAACCCTGACCTAACCCAAAGTTGTGAAGATTTTCTCTTTTGTCTTCTCCTAAATTCTGATAATTTCAGCCTTATTTAGGTCTATGATCCATTTTGAATTCATTTTTGTGTATGATATGAGGTAGGCATCAAAATTCATTCCTTTGCATGTGAATATACAGTTGTCTCAGCAACATTTGTTGAAAAAAACAAATGAACATCTGGCCCTTTGGAATTGTCTCTTTATAGAAAATCAGTGACCATAAATATTGATATCCAAGCTTTCTTTAGATAGAGGTTTTCATCTTTTAGCATAATTTTACTTTAACCTACCTGTATCTTTGTAGTGAGGTTTTTTTGTAGGCAACATGTAGTTGGGTCATGTTTTTTCCTCCATTCTGACAATTGCTGTTGTGTGTGTGTGTGTGTGTGTGTGTGTTTTGTAATATTTTTTTTGGTATTGTGAATGTACAATTACTTGAACAACATTATGATTACTAGACCCCCTACTATCAAGTGCCCCCCACATACCCCATTACAGTCACTGTCCATCAGTGTGGTAAGATGCTATAGAATCATTACTTGTCTTCTCTGTAAATACTGCTTTTCCCGTGTTCCCCCACCCCCTACATTATGTGTGCTAATCATAATGCCCCTTTTTCCCCTTCTCCCTCCCTTCGCACCCACCCTCCCCAGTCCCTTTCCCTTCCTACCATTTGCAACAACATGGATGGAGCTAGAGGGTATTAAGCTCAGTGAAATAAGCCAGGCTGACAATTGTTGTTTTTAAACCACTTACATTTAGCCTAATTATTGATATGTTTGGATTTAGGTCTACTATTTTAATATTAATTCTGTTTATTCTATTTTTCCTTTCTGTTTTCCACTTTGTTGCCTTCTTTGACTTACTTAAACATTTTTTCAGTAATTTCATTTTAATTTGTTTTCGACTATACTCCTTTACATAGTTTTCCTTAGTGGTTTCTCTAGGGATTATAATCTACATAACTTTTCAGAGGTTGTGTAGAATCAATAGTTGCCACTTAAACCAGGATGTACAGTTCTTACTACCATAAAGATACCTTTACCTTTTCCCCTTTTTTCTAGTTACTTTATGTATTTAATCTACATACCTTGAAAAAAACCTTTGGCAATGTTGTTATTTACTTTCAACCATAAAACACATTTTTAAGAACTGAAGAAAATATTTTGATGTTGACATGGAGATTTTTACTGCTTCTGTTGTTCTTCATTCATTTCCGATGTTGCCAGCTTCCTTCCAATATCATTTTCTGTGTGTCTGAAGAACTAGAAAACATTTTCTGGTAATAAATTCTCTTTTTACTTTTCTAATCTGAAAATTTAATTAACCTTCAGTCTCAAAGTGTTTTTTTTTTTTTTTTTTTTTTTGCTGGCTATAGAATTCCACTTTTTCTTCTAGTGCTTAAGAAGTGCGGTGCCACTTCCTTCTGGCCTCTATGGTCTCTCACCAGAAATCTGCTGTCCTTACATATGTTGTTCCCTTATAAATAATGTGCCCATTTCTCTCTGGCTGCTTTTAGATTTTTTTTTTCCTTTTTCTTTAGTTTTCAGAAGATTATAACAGGTCTTGAAGTGAGTTTCTCCAGTTTCGCCTTATTTTAGGTTCACTAAGATTCTTGAATTTGTCTGTTACGTCTTTTGGTAAAATGGGGAATCTTTCATCACCATCTTCAGATATTTTTTCTGCGCCACCCTTTTTCTCCTCTCCTGGGATTCCGATGACATAAATGTAAAACCTTTTGGTATCTCCCACAGTTCCCTGAGCTCTGGTTATTTTTTAAATCTTTTCTGAAGGAGGGTTAGTCACTCTCTGTGTTGTTCAGCATGGTTAATTTCTATTGATCTGTCTTAAGTTCATCGACTGTACTCTCGCCTCCATTCTATTTAGTCTATCCAATGTTTTCATTTTGGATTTTGGATTTTTAGTTCTAAAATTTCCATTTGGTTCCCCTTTATGTCTTCTCTTTAGTAAGATTTTCTGTCTTACCGTTTGTTTCAAGAGTATCCATATGTGGTTCAGTCTCTCTTGTGGAAATCCCCGCTTTTGGAAAAGCTCCTGATGTTTGGCCTGTTTTCCTTTTGACTCTTTCTCACAGAGTCAGGTGCAGAATGCACAAAATAAAAATCTGATTACTTCAGTCTGTTGCCACTAGGATTCCAGACGAATGTCAATGTACTGTATTCATATTAGAATGGCTGCTTTGGCTAATTTTTCTTATTTTATATTTGGAAAAAGAACTAAACATAGGGTTCAGAGACCTGGGTATAAGTTTTGTCTCTGCTAATTTCTATTACTGTATTAATGACAAGTCTCTTCCTTTCACTGAGCAACATTTTCCCGGGGGTTGAATGGATTTTTAAGCAGCCTTCCTGCTTGAACAATAGGGTTCTTTGGTCTATAGGGCATGGAAGTAGCATCCACATTTGCCCTTTGGTTGTTTCTTTTTTTGGCCTCAGTAGTCTTGGGACAATGATGGACACTTGATATTACAGTGACCTTAAGAACTTTAGAATTCTTACAGAGCAAGAACAGCATTGACCAAACTCTCACTTGGAAGCAGGAAGATTTTATTCTTAGTGGGAAATCATATTTTCCATATCACAGATAGGTGGATATTAATATCTCTTCTTTAAATTAAGGGTGATATAACTACCTTTCTTCTGTCAAACAGACCAGAAAACTTTACAATTATGGAAGAATTCTCAACATCTAATTTAGTAGTCCCTCCTGTAGTTTCCCAGTCTACCTCACCTCTTTGTTCTAGCCTTGGCAGGCCCTTGCCAGCCTGCTCTGGGATGTTCTGACCCTGCACTACCGCTTTCCTTCCTTTCCACAGCTCGTTCAGCTCTCAACTGCTGCCATGGAAAAAGGATGCAGCGTAGGCGAGTTCTGCAAGCAGTGCCGCTCTATGAGAAGGAACGACGGCTAGATGGGACAGTGGGGAAGGATGCAGAGCTGCAGCTTCTGGACTGGTTGATGGTGAACCTGTGATCAGCGTGCCCCCACTGCTTTCCCCTCTTCCAGCAGTGGGACCAGCCCAACCCATACCCCCTCCCTTCTCTCTCACTTCCACAGCTTCCTTCTCCATAACCTCAAAGAACCCTAACATCACCTTTATACCATTCACATCAAAGACATGTCATCTTATGCTGGTCACTGGATTTTGCAGATTTTCCTGTCCATGCGAGCAAGATAATAAAATTAAAAAATACAGTTGCAGGACTTCAGGTGTTTGGTTTCCTTGAGATCCAGTAGGACAATAAGATGAAATCTCAGGTATGAAAAATAATCAGATGGAAAGCAAAAGAAAAATAGTGCTGAACTGAGAGGACCTGCCACTGATCACTCAGCCTACTCCCTGTGTATGCCCCTATCTCCGCAGTTCCCCTGCTTTAAAGTGTCCCCTAAAAACGAGAAGTCACAATTTATTTCAGCCTTTTATAGCCATGCAAAACAGGAAGTATTTTTTTAATATCCAACCTAAGTCATTCTAATTAAGATATTGAGGATGTGGCTTCTTGTCCTGTCTCTGTAGAGCTGCAGAACAATGTTCACCTCAGTGCTATCCATGGATGAAGATAATTGGTGTCAAAAAGGTCCAGAGGACCTGAGTTCTATTGCCAGTTCTGTACCTTTCTGGCTGTAGGACCTGGGATGAATCACCAGTTATGACACTGCTCTTACTAATGTTCCTACCATACCACCTAAGAAGCATTTTCTGTTCTTACCCTGATCTTTCTATTTCTGTAGAATTTTACAGTCTTGATCCTTTCTTCTAGAAACTTTCTCCTCCTTTGGTTTTCCTATTTTCCTACATTTCTTGGGGGCTCTATTCAACTCTATCAACCCCTTACATATTTATCTTTCCTAGGTCTTTCTCTTAACCCTCTGATATTCTTACTCTGGTGATCTTCCCTAGGTGATCTCATACAAACCCATAACTTCAGTCACCTGGTATTTCCCTTTATGGGATACTACACAGTGATTAAAAGGAAAACTATGTCCATGTTGTTTATGATGTTATAATCTTAAGTTTCTTGTAAAATTTTATCTGTACTACAAGTAGAACCATCTATAGAGATTATGTATTCATGTAGATAAGGAACACATCTTGTTACTCAATTTCCCTTCCTTTTGGAAACTCCCTGTTCCCTACTCCATCCTTCATGGTGCTACCACCACCATCATCACGTGTGGGCTTGTATGCAGGCTGACCAACTGGAGGATCCCAATATCTCAAATACAGTGACTGGTTCAAGTCAAATCATTTCTGACCCTTCCCTGCTAAGAAGACTGCATCTTTTCACTGGATGATAGTGGTCATCTAAACTTCTGTGCAGAGCTCATCTTCGGAATGAAAACCATAAAAACAAACAAGGCTAATAGGTAGAGGAAGTCTGAGCCCTATGACTTTGTTTGAATTCTGAGATCCTGCTATGCCTGAAACAACACTTACCTTTCCTGATTCTCTAATTATATAATCATTCCTACAAGTAGCTTGAATTTGGCTTCTGTCATTTTCAAACAAGAATCCTAACAGAGGTGAATTGTCTTGGACATGAAAAATTTTTTCCTCTTAAAAGTTCTGTTAGTGATGTAACATTGAGTACATAACACTCCCTGCCCTGACACACACACACACACACACACATGCACAGACACGCATTGTTTTATCTGGTTGAAAGCATAATGAAGGAGTATAGGTTCAAGGACATCCTCTCCCATCCTCATATTAGGAATCATGCCAGTTGCCCATATGAACAGAGGGTCTTTTTAAACAAACATTTATGCATTAAAAAACAATCTGACATATTGTATAATATAAGTGCTGTCTCTAATACAAATCATTGGTGGAAAGGAACAGGACACACCCTCAGCAAAGGTCATACAATAGGTGGTAAAATGTTTGTGTTCTTCGGGGAAGAGCTCTTGTTTTCTTGTCCTGTGGAGGTCTTGGACTCCTCTGGCCCAACAACTGCCTCTTGCTTTCTGGAAGCTTCTACTAGATGAGGCAGCTGAACTTCAGGTGTGTGCTGGAAAGAGCCCTGCTGATGACCTGAACTCCGAACTTGTTCAGTGGAGCCATCTTTTATTTCTTACAATATAGTCTCTTCTTTGGTGATCACATCTGCTGAAGGAGAGAGAAGACAGAAGGAAAAAGTGTTCAAATGTGAATTACATTCCAACTGTCCATTAGACTGTAAATCACTTTGGCAGTTTACAGATCCAGGTTGTAATGATACAAAACAATTCATCTGTAAAGCATTATTCTATGTGCCAGGCATTATTCCAGGCACTTTACATTTACTAATTCCTTTGATCATTTCCACAACCATAGAGACTAGGCATTATTCTTATTCTCATAAATGAAGAAACTTAGACACAGAGAAGTTAATTGCCCAAGGGCCTACACCTGGTAAATGGTAGAGCCAGAATTAATCCCAAACAACCTGACTCCAGTGACCATGTACTTAAGCATAGGCTGTTTTGCTTATAAAAGATATTTGCATAAGCCATAATCTGATAAAAATTCAAAAGGTAATTACAGGCCATGCAGAAAAGGACACAGTGAAAAAGGAGGGAAAGAGAAAAGGAATTGAAGATAGGAGAAAGATGAAAAAATCCTAATTAAACAGGGGCAAAACAGCAGTGAACCCAGATAGAACCAATTTTCCTAAAAGATGTAAATCCAAAAAAGTAAGACATGGTAGGCTAGAGGTTATATATACAGAATAATTATCTATTTAGAGTTCAGACTTGCAATCCTTCATATACCTGACCCCCTGAATGATGGGAAAAGGACTGGATATTTGAAGAGCTGTACCTTTTTTGCCCAACTGAAGATGCCCTTGACCCTTGCTCTTACTTGTCTCTGAAGGGAAACAGAGACTGGGTTTCCTCGGGGTCTGAGGCCTGGGCTGTGGACTGAGGTTCTGTGGCTCATGAATCCAAGCATGCTTGAGAGCCTGGTCAGGGGTCATGCGAAGAGAAGGTTCCCATCTACACACCAACAAAGCCCACCATGGATTATTGTTTTGCTTCCCTTTTTAATAATGAAACATTTAAAAAGACCCCCCAAAATAATCTAAATATGATATAAAAACAGTTCATTTTTAAAGAACCCATGGAAGCTGTAACAAATAAATCATCATAGAACAGAGGTTATGACATATAAGTTAAAAGCACCTTGAAACAACTATTAAAAATAGTCTTTTCAGAAAATTTGTATGACAAGCCAGGGAACATATTAGAGCCCAAGTCTTTCAGAGTTTCTGGTATGTGAAATATTATAGAAAATCTTAACCAGTGGGATTTAGGGTTCAGTAAACTAAGAAGATCAAAGAGATGCTCAGTTTCAATTTCTAAACAACAGAATTTGGGCCTCCAAATATATCACAAAGAATATTATAGAATGCTAGAATATTAAGACTATAAGAGGACTTGTATATAATCCAGCCAAATTACTAATGCAGTAACAAAATACATTTGACAAAACTACCAACACGGAATCATCCTGCCATTTCTCAGTAATTTTAGTGACAAGGAACTCACTCTCAGAACTAGCTATTACAATTTTGAAAAACTCCAATTCTTTAAAAGTTTATTTTTATTGAGCCAAAATTCACTTCCCATGAACTTTTACCCTAGTGACCTAGACCCAGGTCCTAATTCTACCCATTAGCATTACAGAAGTCCCTCCTTATCCATAGGGGACACATTCCAAAACCCCCCAGTGGATACCTGAAACCATCAATAGTACCAAACCCTAGATATACTATGCCTTTTCCTATGCATACATACCTATGATGAAGTTTAGCTTATAAATTAGGCACAGAAATATTAATAACAATAGCTAATAATAAAATAAAAGACATATAACAATATACTGTAACAAATGTTGTGAATGTGGTCTCTCTCTCTCTGAAAATATCCCACTATACCATACTCACCCTTCTTATTGTGATGATGTGAGGTGATAAAATGCCTACATGATGAGTTGAAGTGAGGTGAATGATGTAAGTGTTGTGACATAACATTAGGCTACTGTGACCTTTTGACAGTATGTCAGAAGGAGGATTTTCTGCTTCTGGACCACAGTTGGCCATGGGTAACTGAGACCTCAGTAAGTGAAACTGCAGATAAGGGGAAGACTACTGTATACAGAATGGGTCAACTAATCTATCTTTTATGTCACAACCCTTCAACTATCTGAAAACATTTACATTACTACTAATTATTGATCATATAATATGGTTGCCACCTTTAGGAGATAGGAAATTTCAGCTGTTGTCTAACTGGTGTCCATAATGCTGGGAATAGCATCTAACTGCAGGTAGATGGTATTAATATCATAGACTCATCAAGGTCATAAAATCAAGCTCCTGGTTCTTTGTCAAATGAACTGCTGTTAAGCAACATGTCTCCTCCCCTGAACTTCTAGCATTAGCCTGTAAAATGTAGACACAGGACTTTACATATACACCTAAAAAATTTGACTAAAAAATTTAGTCTCTCAGTCCAAAGATTTGCTAATTAGCAAAATATGAAGTGATAGTATAAAAGTCCCCATTATCTTGATTGCCTCTTGCAAGTTGTGAGCAACCAGCCCTTTGCACTAAAAAATAAAATAATCAGTAATCAAAAAATTCCCAGCAAACAAAATTCGAGGACCAGATGGCTTCACAGAAAAATTCTACCAAACATTTAAAGAAGAGTTAACACCTGTCCTCAAACTATTCCAAAAACTTGAAGTAGAAGGGATGCTTCCAAATTCATTCTATGAGATCAACATCATCCTGATACCAAAACCAGACAAAAGCACTATAAAAAAAGGCCAGTATCTCTAATGAACATAGATGTAAAAATCCTCAACAAAATATTACCAAACTGAATTCAATAATACATTAAAAAGGATTTCAATCAAATGGAATTTATTACAGGGATGCAAGGCTGACTAGATACACAAATCATCAAGGTAATATAACACATTAATAAAATTAAGAATAAATATTATCTCAATAGATGCAGAAAAAGTATTTGATAAAATTCAGCATCCATTCATGATAAACACAACAATCTGGGATAGAGGGAACATACCTCAACATAATAAAGGTCATATATGACAAACCCACAGTTAACATCATACTTGATGGTGAAAAGCTGAAAGCTTCTCATCTAAGGTCAGGAACAAGACAAGGATGTCCACTCTTTTCACTTTTATTCAACATAGAACTGGAAGTCTGTACCACAGCAATTAGGCAAGAAAAAGAAAGGCACCCAAATTGGTAAGGAGAAGTAAGACTGTCACTATTTGCAGATGACATGTATATGGAAACCCTAAAGACTCCACCAAAAAAATTATTAGAACTAATAAATGAAATCAGTAGAGTAGCAGCACACAAAATCAATATACGTAAATCTGTTGCATTTCTATACACTAATAAGGATCTAGCAGAAAGAGAAAATAAGAAAACAATCCCATTTACAATTACATCAAAAAGAATAATATACCTAGAAATATATTTAACCAAGGAGGTGAAGACCTGTGCACTGAAAACTATAAGACACTAATAAACAAAATTGAAGAAAACACAAATAAATGTAAAGATATTCTGTGCTCATGGATTGGAATAATGAGTATTGTCAAAATGTCCATACAACCCAAAGCAACCTACAGATTCAATGCAATCCCTGTCAAAATACCAATGGCATTTTTCACAGAACTAGAATAATCCAAATTCATGTACAACCACAAAAGATCACAAATAGCCAAAGTAATACTGAGAAAGAACAAAGCTAGAGGTACCATGCTCCATGATTTCAAACTATACTACAAAGCCACAGTAATCAAAACTATACTACAAAACTATAGTATGGTATTGCATAAAAATGTACACATAGATGAATGAAACAGAGAGAGCCCAGAAATAAGCCCATGCTTATATGCTCAATTAATCTACAACAAAGGAGGCAAGAATGTACAATGGGGAAAACAGAGTCTCTTCAATAAATGGTGCTGGAAAAACTGGACAGCCACATGCTAAAGAATGAAATTAGATCACTATCTTACATCATACACAAAAACAACTTGAAATGGGTTAAAGACCTAAACGTAAAACTTCTAAAAGAAAAAATAGGCAGTAAACTCTTAGGCATTGATTTTAACAATTTATTTTTGGATCTGTCTCCATAGGCAAGGAAAGCAAAAGCAAAAATAAACAATTGGGCCTACCTCAAATTAAAAATCTTTTTCACAGCAAAGGAAATCATCAACAAAAGAAAAACAATGTACTGAATGGAAGAAGAAATTTGCAAATGAGATACCCAATAAAGGATTAATATCCAAATTATATAAGGAACTCACGCAACCCAACAACAAAAAAACAAATAACTTGATTTAAAAATAGGCTGAGGGCCTGAATAGACATTTTTCCAAAGAAGACCAACAGATAGCCAATAAGCACCTGAAAAGATGTTCAACATCACTAATTAACAGAGAAACAAATGCAAATTAGAAACACAATGAGATATCACCTCACACCTGTTAGATGGCTAGTATCAACAAGACATGAAATAACAAGTGTTGGTGAGGATGTGGAGATAAGGGATCCCTCCTACACTGTTGGTGGGAATGTAAATCAGTGCAGCCACTATGGAAAACAATATGAAGATTCCTCAAAAAAAATTTTTTAAATGCATATCATCTAACAATTCCATTTCTGGGCATTTAACCCAAAGAAAATCAAAACATTAACTTGAAAAGATATATGCATCCCTATGTTCATTGCAGCATTATTTATAATACAAGATATGGAAGTAACCTAAGTGTCCATCAAGAGATGAATAGATAAAGAACTTGTGGTATATATATACATATACAATATTACTCAGCCATAAAAATGAATGAAATCTTGCCATTTATGACAACATGAATGAACCTAGAGGGTATTATGCTAAGTGAAATAGGTCAGATAAAGACAAATACCATATGATTTCATTTATATGTGGAAACTAAAATACAAATGAACAAACAAACAAACCAAATCAAACTCATAGATAAAGAGAAGAAACTGGTAGTTACCAGAGGGGAGGAAAGAGGAGTGGGAGGTATAGGTGAACTAATTGAAGGGGATTAAAAGTTATAAACTTCTGTTATAAAATAAGTCACAAGGATGAAAAACAGCACAAGAAATAATGTCAATAATATTGTAATAACTTTTTGTGGTGACAGATGGTAACTTCACTTGCCATGCTTAGCATTTCATAATGTATTTAAATATTGAACCACCATGTTGTACACCTGAATATAATATAATATTGTATGTCAACTATACTTCAGTTTTTAAGAAAGAATTTCTCGGTTCTGAATTGTATACTGGACGATTGGGGTTTCTGGATAACTCCCCTCTGTCTTAGTAGTGAGTTTCTATCATTTGTGACTACACATTCATTCTATAGCCTCGGCAAGAAGCTTGATGGGGGTGATGATGGCGTGCAGCATCCTTCTCTATCTCCATTTTTCAGGGAAAATTTTCAGCAGTAGTTTATGTTTTAGTCTCTGAGCTAGAACCTAAATTCCAGAATGCACAAATGCCAAATGAATATTTTGCTAAAACTTCATCCCACTGGAAGAATGAAAGACCATAAAGATAAGGTCTTCTAAAAATACTAAATAATTATAGGACAGATATAGCTAAAAGGACCACTTTATAGAAAAGGAAACTGAAGCCCAGAGAGAGACGATGACTTGCCAAATGTCACGTGGCTAATCTATCTGCCACTCAGTGGAGACAGACTTGCAAAACCTCTGTAAAATTACTGACAAAAGTTAACATCTGTTAACTCCTCAATTAGGCACTATTCTGGGTAGCTTTGTGTACTGGTCCTGTTTTGCTGTAACTTGACTGAGTACAGAACCTAATTTCTAAGAGTCAAAATATGACATAGATTCTAAAAAGCTACATATAATAAATCACCCTTTCCCAAATTCCCTACTTCAGGAGGATTTAGGCTCTAAATAACTGGGGAATGGGGAGTAACCCTGAAACCATACTCTAGTGTGTATACAAACAGTTACAAGTACATGGAAGAGGTTGCGTTCAGTTCACCAAGCAGAAGACATTTAGGACTTTCCTACAACCTCACTGCCAGGCAAACTCACTGAGGCCAAGAAGAAGGCAAACTACCCACACACTGTAATCCAGGGCAAGTCACTTAATCCCTCCAAGTCTCAGCGCCCCTGCCCCCCATATCTCAAAACGGAGTAAATCATCTGACCTGCCTATCAGAGAGGAAGGGGAGATAACAGTCTGATGAGTCAACGAATGGGAAATCATTTCATAGACTCTAAAGCTCTCCAATCAGCATTTGTTATTCCTTTTATAACCATCTCCCAGCCCTAGAATTTCACCAGCAAACACGTGGGAAAGTGCAGTGTTTAAGAGGAAACTCAGAGGCAAAGACAGTCTGACAAACTCACACCAAACACCTTCTGAGGAAATCCAGGAAGGTGGTGTCATAGGTTTTCAGCATCATCGTGAGATCCTTGGAATCTGGGTATCATTTTCTCCCCTTGTTGTTGGTTATATTTTTAGGGAAACCTTTGGAATCTTTAGAGATACAACATTCTGTGTTTAGTTCCAGGTGTAAAAATTCACTGGTCACATCACAGCCATTCACTCAACCACTGAAGTTCTTGGACTGGCTTCTACATCCCTGGCTCTCGGTTCTACACCTCCGCCTCCCATAAGCACAAACATACCTGCAGTCCCAGTCAGTTTGACATAACCATGTGTGATTCTCCAATGAGCGAAATTAACGTTCACAAATAAGTTACCCTACTACCCAGCATGTGCTGAGCTTCCTTTCTGCCACCTCCTTCCCAAATCAATCAAATGCCTTAAATGATTTAACATTAACCAAATAAAATAATAAGTATGAAGTGAAAAAAACATTCAGCTCTAGACAAAAAGGACACCACCCATTCTTGGATTATCTATGCCCTTGCTCCCTCCCCACTGAGCCAATAAAGTGAGAATATGGAGCAGCCACGGGGCCTAACAAGAAACTGATATCAGGAGAATGATTTGTTTTCAGAGCTCATTTACAAGCCACACAAGCAAGTTGATCTCATTTTTTATAGTCACGTTAAAACTGTGTACACAATTGGAATGATCAAACTTGGTTGTTTAAGACACAGCTTGGAAATTACTTTCTTCAGCTATTTCCACTGATTAAAGCCCTCACCAAATGTATAACTTGTCAAGCCTGAAAAGGGGCCCTGAAGATAGCTCCAGAAATTTCCCAAAGCTTTGTGTAATACTTCGAAGGTGAGACTGCTCATGTGGACATCTAGATTCTGCTGCGCATGGTCAAAAAAGATGACCATTTAGGCTCATGCCTTTTACATTTGCAAGTAAATGGGTGGATGTGTATATACACATATACAATTTACACATTAAACTGAACTCTCACAAAAAATGTGGCTCATAAAGTAGACTTTATGGAAGGTGCATAATGAAGTGCTTCTATTACTTTGTCATCAGGGCAGCTTGCAGGGCCCCCTAAAGGACATGTGTTCGTATTGAATTCCTGGAAGGGACCATGAGTGTCTGTCTGTGTGTATATACACACATGAGTATCTGCAGATTTGTATAGATAAAAATGGGTTGGGGTATTGCAAAGGGTTCAAGGTGCCATGAACTCACACAAATCCCCCACTTCCTTTTTGACACTGGCACCAGTGTCACCTTATCCAATGTTGCTCTTTTTACAAATGACCAAAGAAGAATCAGCCTCTCAGGCTTATAAGAAACATAGTTCCTAGAGCCATCACTATGTAATTGTTTTTCTTGTACAAGTTTTTCTCACCTCTCTGACTCTCCCAATATTTAGCCAGTCTCAGTTAGTCTCTCCAACTCCTTCTTGCTGCCTACAACACCTGTCTTACTGCCTTGGAGGAACCATCACTTTGATGCCAGTTGGGAGTATTAACTAAGGGTGGCTGGGATTCGGGACCTGTTGGCAGCCCAAATCTGGGGGAGAGCCGACAGCTGAAGTGGACAGTGTTTCCTAGACTTACAGTATCATAAGAATCACAAGGAGCTGCTGTTAAAAACACAGACTCCACCTCAGATCTGTTATATCATAGTTTATATAGCAGGATCATGGGCATTAGCCAAATGATTGATCAAGTGCCCAAACAATTCCTATAATCAGATAAAGTTTGAAGAGGATGCAGCTCCCAATGGAGTCCTCTCTTATGCCAGAAGTGAAGACATGTGATGGTGCTACCAAAATTCTATACTAGTCTAAAGTCTGGTACTGATGGTAAAACCAGGGTACTCTATGAAATGAACATGTGTATGTCTTTGGTTCACTCTTAACAAGATGCCCTATATTCTACATACAATCTCTTGAGCTCAGTGTTATAGCTTAAGATGTGACTCTTCCTGCAATGTCTTTGTCTAGCATGAAGAAACACCATACTTTTCTTTCCCTAAATCCTCTGAAATCCGTAAGGCTGAATTAAAAGTGGTAGAAAAGTATATTTGGTAAAAATGTTGGTGAAAAATATATTTGGGGTCAAAAGACTAGTTCTACTGCTCCATGCATAAGTTAAACAGTGAGTAAGCCAGATCTTCTGCTTGCCATCAGAGTGCTCTGGGGAAAGGGTTAGTATGAGAGGGCTGTTCTAAGGCAACCTGGACATTGACCCTCTCAGAGGCAAGGTCTTCAAAGCTCTGGCTATGACTACAAGGAGGCCTTTAAAAGACTTAACCACTGGAATGGTGTGGGGCTGACCAATTAGAATGGATGGCAGCCTTGGCGCTGGATAGGATGTAGAGGACCTCGGATTGCCAGGACTTCCACTCTTAGTTTCTGGATCATGGGGAGAGTCTATGGAGTCCAAGGAGAGAGGCCAAGTTTTCCATGGCTGTGGCAAGGGCTCAGGGCTGTAGGTTTGTACCAAATGCTGTAGAAGTAGACTACCTTTTAACCCCTGCATGGCTGAACCAGTGTATGCTCACTGACCACCAACATGACTGAAATTCTTTTGTCCAGGATGGTGTTTTTTACTCTCCTATTGATGGGACAAGTAGTGGAGAGAAACTTGGTGATTTGCCCACCATTTTGAGGCCACCTGGGTGAAAATAAGAGGTAGGAGAGCTAGGAATGACTGGGACTCCACAGCCAATATGAGTCTGTGTACTATCCTGATGACGGTGGCTGGTCACAAATGTCATACCAGACGGCACGGAGACCCTGTCTATGGAGGACCCCTCACCCCCTGTCTGGCTGATCTTTGGGCCACTGTGGCTTTTTCTACATGGAAATCCTTTAGCTTCTTGTGGTTCTTCAAAGGGATTGGAGATATGGGGCTGACTTCATCTTTCTGGCACGCCATGCCCTGGAAGCCGTGCCCCAGTTGGGCCTTGTTGCCCTACATGGCCATCTGGTACAGCACCTCTGAACAGAAAGGCAGAGGATCACATAGTCCAGAGCCTGGGAACTGTGATGAGGGCGCAGCACAAGGCCATGGATCAGGCTTAGTCCCAGCAATGAGGCAAGTGTCCCATACATAATTGGCAAGCCACAGCATGGCCATCCTGACAGCCATTCCTTCCCTGCTGTATGTCAAAGTTGCAATGATCCTGGGATAATAAGGATACGGGGGACTGAGAGAGTTTCAGCGGGAAGGAATAATACTCCATTAATGATAGCATGTAGCAATGGGGCTTCCCACTAACCTTGAAAAGAAGCTTCTGCTCCTTGGTGTCCTGCACGGTGCACAGTGTGAGGAGCCACGATGCCTGGGGAAGGGGCAGAATTCTCAGGAGAGGTACAGTCATTAGCGTTTGAGGTTCCAAGATCTACTCTGAGCAGGATTCCCAGCGTGACACCCTCAGCCCATCTCCATCCTGCCATCTGGAACCACTTCCCAGCATCTTTTTCCTTTGCAGAAGGAAACCCCTAAGCAGAGCTTGCCCTTTGGGTTAGGGCCAGGGGAGGGGCAACAAATGGAGGTCGTAGGGGAATTTCTTCAAGACCTGTGAAACCTCATCAGCCACAGTAGGAGAGTCAGGCATGACCTGGGGACTTACCAAAGAAGGTCTGTCTCCTGGAGGCCATCTGGATGAAGCGGGTTGGGGGGCAGGCCCAGCACAAGGGCAAGATCGTGGGTTCACTCTTGGAGTCACACATTCAAAAACAAGTATTAGAGCTGGGTGGGACTTTGGCCAAGTTTGCTTTCTACAGAAAAGGACCCGGAGGTATTAAGTGGTAACATTAAGCCAGTGGCAGAGCAGACCAAGAGCGTGGGCTTGTGACGCCTACTCCAGGGCTGCGTCTGTGCCCTGAGCACCAGTATCAGCAGCGTCGCTCTAATCAGAGGGAGGCCGCTCTGGAGGGCAGCCAGGCCTCCTCGTCAGAAGGCGGGAGCCAGTGTGCACGCTGACTGCTCCTGAATTAAGAAATGACATATCCCAACGCAAAGCCCTGGGAAGGGAGGGAAGGAAAAGGAGATGAGGGCCACCAGGTGGGCATCAGACCACATGACAAAATATCTCCTCAAAAAGAAAAGCGTAGTGCCTACTTGTTCACCTTTTTTCCCCACTGCTAATAGAGAAATTACAGGTGTCACCTCCTTGCCACTGGGTCCCCAGCCATATCCATGCACAACCCTGCCCTTCTGCTCCTCAGCCTCACGGACCCTGAGGTCAGGAAGAGACTGAATCAGTTCTGGGGTGGCAGGAACCTCAGCCCAGATCCCATGCTCCCCAGTTCTCCTTGGTATTAGAGTAGGATTGGTTCAGGGATGTTTCATTAAATCGTCCATCATCAACCTCAGAAGCTATGTGCTCTCATCCCCTCATCTGACAGAGGTCCAGAAGGCGGAACTGATGCCACAGTCCAGGACTGGACTCCAGGCTTACCAATTCCAGGCCAGTGTCCATTCCACCATAACTACCACTTACAGCTATTGTCACCCAAATTATTTTAATACTTTATTATTAGTTTCAACCAAGAAATGAAACTGTCTATAATTTAATAATTTCTCTGACCATCTGTAACCTTGAGATAATCTAGAAAATAGAAATTTGGGAGGGACTGATAGATAGGATAGATAGGGATGAGAGAAGGAGAAATTAGATCGTTGTTCAGAGTCAAAGTATCTTTGTTCACTGGGAAATCCTAAAATGTGAAATTTCCAGTATTTCAGGCTTATTTTCTCCTGGTTCATCTAATTTAGCTCCATAATAAGATGCCTTTAAATAAAAGGAGAATAGGTCTAATAAATAACTGTATGATGAGTTTTGGTATAGTCTTTTTATTGGGAACTATTCTTTCCAGAATGTTAAGATAATGACTGACTAATGACTGAACAATACAAAGTTTTGGACAGTGTCATGTCACTCTGGATTTTAAAAGATTCTTTTGAATTTATTTGAAAGACTGATATTATGGTTTTATTTTTAAAAGTCACTATTCACAATGCACTGGAAACTACATCCTCTGAAACCATTTAAATTTATGATAAAAATGTTAGATGTCAACTCAAAAGTGTACAAAGGGGTACATAATTTCAAAAATACTTTCACCAAGAAAAAATATGTAGGCCAATGTCCTGTAGTGAGTCTGATGCAGCCCAAGGCTTGCCAGTGGTGTGACCCCTTGGCCCTTCCCTCACCTCCATGATGCAGGCCAACTGCTCCACTTCATTCTCCCCAGGGAACAGGGGGTACCTGTATACAGCTCCGCCATTATGCAGCCTAGGCCCCACGTATCAATGGCCATTTTGTAGGGATGGCCCAGGATCAGCTCTGGGGACCTGTAGAAATGGTTTTGGATGAAGGTGTATACTGAGGAGGAAACAAAGATAAACTTCATGTAAACAATCTCCTCTCCAGAGCCCACTTCTCCAGGATACCCTCTCAGGTGGGAGTGGACAATAGTTAAGGCACCCCCACTTCTTTTCACTCTCTGGGCTCTGCAGGGAGGTGGTAGGACAACCAACCAGCATGTAGGAGTCATATCACACATCTGATCTCATCCATCCTCACAGCAGGATTTGATTATCCTGGAGGTGTTACTATTCTCACTTTATTGATAAAGAACTCTAAAGCAGGCATTGTTTTAGGGAAGTAAATTTAAGTCAGCCAAGCTTTAAGAAAAAGGAAACATAAGACTAAAATAAAACTCAGTTTTCAAACTGTCGGATTAGTTTGGCCCAGACATCTTCTGAAAGTATTTCAATTTGGCAAGGGAAGAGGCACCTCAAAATTGAAAAGAACCATGCAAGATGAAAATGTAAATTCAATATATTATGTGCATTGTGTTGTATAATGTATAGAAAGAAAAGCTTAGTGAAATCCGTACAGAGAGGACATATAGAAGATAGTAGTGTAGGAGCCTAGATTTTACAGGTGAGGAGACTGAGGGCAGGGAAATGGGACATGATCGTTATTTCCATGGCTGTTATTTGGCTCCTAGGTGGGGTGAGGCACGGATTCTGTTGGGTTCGTTGGTTATAGTCACTTCTCTTTTGGTTTAATTGGTTATCATAAGGATGTAATAGTTTTGTGATTTAAAACAAAGACTTAATAAAAATGACTTTTATACCCCGCCTGCTGTCAAAGTGGACTTGAGGCACTGAGCCATCAAAATCCAGTACACAGGGTAGTTTTTTAAAATGGATTTAAAATATACTTACATGATGCTTAATGACATGTACCAGGCACCATCCCAAATGCTTTATACAGAATTCTTCCAATCCTTACAACAACCCTACGAAGCAGGTACTATTATGGCCATTTTAAAATGAGGAAACTGAGGTATACGGACATTAAAGAAACTGTCAAGGTCATTCAGCTAGAAGTGGCAGAACTGGGATTCAAACTCAGTACATTTGAGTCTAGTACCCATACTCTATGCTGTGTCATGGTTAAAACAAAGATAAAGGGAAGTTAGAAAATAAAGGAGCAAATGACTATCAGAAACAATATAAAGTCATTACAAATTCAGCTCTGAGCATCCTGTCAGTCAAGATAAGTGTTAACAAATAAGTTATACAGCTTTCATGTGAGAAAAGTAAGCACACGAGTTTTTTGTAGGAGTTACACTATCTCCTAGCTGGCATTCCTGTGGGCCTATAAAAGATAAAGGGCACATATCGTCAAAAGTGGATATTCAGAATGTTGGCAAATGTCCATCTAGTGTCCTTTTCTACAGCCCCCAGAGGATTCCTCTGATACCCGCTGTCATCAAGAAGGCTGGTCCCAAAGCCCCTCTTTTGTGTGCCCTTAACACAGCCTGGATATGTCTCTAATCGCTGAACCTGTCCTGGTATCTTCTCATCTTTCTGTCTCTTCCAGTGGACCATAAACAATTGGAGGACAGGAAATGTTCACTTTTTTGTTTCCAGTACCCAGGACCCTGACTAACACAGAGCAGATAATAAATGTTTGTTAAATGGTACATGTTTTTGACAACAAACTTGATAACAGCCAAAAGAAGAGACTCAAATCAAGTTCCGTGAAGGTTGCACACATGTACTGCATGCAGGACTGCTTTCTGGATTCCAGCTTGAAAAAGTAAAAAGCCTAGAAAACCCAGGACAGTAAGGCCCAACCTTCAGAATGGCTATATTTGCTAAAGGGCAGGCTTCTGGGTATGCCCCCAGAAATTTACATTTGGTACAACGGGGCAAGGCCCTGGAAGCTACAATTTTCCAGAGGCCTTATGTGATTCAGATATACACCCAGTTAGTATTGGGATGCAATGCTTTTGGGTAATTCCAAATACATGAGAGCTGCAAAGAACCCTTACAGTATTTGAGTCCAACTTTCTCATTTTATAAATGAGGAAACTTGGGATCTGAGAAGTGAAGCATCTTGTTCAGAATCACACCAGCAGTTGCTTTTAGCCTGAGCCCAGACGAGAATCCAGGTGACCTCATGTGTGAATATTTGTTTCAGTAAGGGAAGGAAATCTCAGTAGGAAAACTCAGGCAAAGGACCTGGAAGGGGCCTACCTTTCTGGTGTTCATAACAGCTTGATCCAAAGTCAATAACTTTAACAGAGACTTGGCCCTTTTGCTATAACACTATATTCTCCTAGAGAGAAGAAAAAAGACATGGTCAAGTTTAGTAATGTTGCCCCAGGAACTTTATTTACCTAAATGCCATCCTCCAGGACCCCATTCAAAATTTGACCACCTACGAGCAGACTCCCCTCCATCATCTCCAAATCCCATTGTTCTCCCCTGTCTGACTTCCCACTTGACTGTGGTCTGTACCTCTTGGGCTGGAAGATTAAATCCTGATCATGTTTTCAAGGATCTCAACATCAGATGAATTGACTGTTACAAATATCAGATGAACTGATTGCATACTGAACCCCTAACATTCTGGGTGTGGCACGGCAGGCCTGGTCTGAAGACTCTAGCACCATAAACAACAAAGTACCAATTTAGAGCATAGCACCCTTTCTAAAGAAAGAGTAAGATCAGCAAAAGATTTTTAAAAGCAGGAATTTTGAGTGTATCTCTAGCCCAGTGGAAGAGGCTGGCCTTCCCATCTTATTGGTAGAAGTAGCTCTACAGAGGGGATGGATGCACCAGGCCATCACAGCTCATTGATACAAAGCCTTAAGTGCAAAAGAACAACTCTGACTCTTGAATCCATACTCACCAAATACTCTCCCGGTTGTGTGTATGTTTCCCTATTGGGTACATAGATTCCAGTCTACTTGATCTATTTCTCAAGGAAATCTGTTACTTCCTATTTTGGCTACCAGTGTCTTGTGAATTTCCTTGGTGAAAATAAGTCCCCTGAGCCCAGAGATCAAGGGTGCTGTGACCCTTTGGAGCTGCGAAGCTGAGGACAAGGAGCTTGGGTGTTGAGAAGAAACTGATGCAGTACCATCCTTGTGAGGCTCTATCAATAATCCCTGAGAGAACATGTCTACCTTGACAATCTTTAATTATGTAAATATCCAAAATTTATCCAATGAGTTAGTTTTTTTTTTAATTTTTAAACTACCTTTGGGGGTGAGGAGAAGAGAATGAGGAAAAGTATAAAAGATATTTACACTTCCGTGGGTGTCAGGTTGTTTTTGGAACCAGCTCCTGACCCCATATTTTCACACCTTTATACCTTTCCCCTAGCTGCCACATTTGCAAACATTAACCCTTCTAACAAACATTTACTTACTGCCTACCATACTATTGTCAGGTACCGTCCTAGTCCTGGGAATAAACTGGTGAGAAGACATAGCTCCTGGCCTTGGGGAAGCTGACAGTCCAATGAGGGGTACAGATAAAGAAACAATCCCTACACAAAGCAAACAGTGCAATAACAGAGCTAGGTATACAACGCTAGCAGAGTGTGTGGGAAGCATGTGTCCATCTGGAGACAAGGCAGTGGCCAGAGACTTGCTGCACACCGAGACCATCTCAATAGAGTAGAAATAGCTGCTTTAGTGCAGTGGTGACCCTTCTCCCTGTGTGGCATGTGTTCCTGCTCACCCCAAGCCTTCCATGGGAAGACCTTCCTGTCCCTGCCTGCCTCAATGACACATCTCTCTTTGTTGCCCCAATAGTCTTCACTTGGTTTATACAACATATAAACATGACTGCTCGGCTTCCCCAACAGAGCTCTGGCCATGGTGGCAGCCCAGTTACCCCTGGGGAATGGAAAGGGGCAAACGAATCTGAGGGCGGAAACCAGCCTCCCTGGCAGGACAGAGATCGTACTCACAGGCTTGAGATCACTGTGAATGATTTTCTGTACATAAAGCATTTGCAAACACTTCAAAACAGAGAGGGTGAAGCGCCGAACTATTGACAGACTGAAGCCTTGAAAGCTATTATTCCTCATCAACTCGTACAAGTTGATTCTGGGAAAGAGAGAGTGTGATGTGTGTCAGTGTAAAAAGTATGATACTGAGTCTGAACCTGCCAACAATCCCATATCACCTGGTTTCCCTCTGGTAGTAGGCAGGCCTCAGAGCGGGAGGCAGGGCTCTCTTGTCCTATAAGTTCAACTCGCCCACTCATTCGTGGTGGTTTAAGGTGAAGCTCAACTGTCTTGGCCTCTCAGATGCCCCTCATTTCTTATATGGCAGGGCACTTAATCACTTTTTTACACCTGCGGGTGTTAGAAGGTTGGACCCAGGTTCTGAAATATTCATAGTTATTCAGGCCCTTGGGAGGGATCCAGAAAGTCTACTGGTAAGTCCGCCAAGTGGCCACTCCTGCCCAGGCCTAATAAAGCTGCCTAAAGACAAGACAAGAGAGCGAGCAGATGAGGGTGAGGCAAAATGGAGAAGCCCTACCCTGTCTAAAGTGAGCTTGGCTGTCTGACTCCATCTGTTGCCTTGCAGGAATGAAGGCTTTCTCTTGTTAGATCATCCTAAATTTTCTACATAGGCAGAGACTGAAATATTATATAAAAGGCTGCTATGTTGTATGAAACCTGCTGAGCTATAAATGTTGGAAATGAATACAAAGCATTTGAAAAAGAAAAACTTATCCATGGGCTGCCAGGTTGTGATCTCTGTGCAAACCATGGATGTGGAGAGGAGGGAAAGGGCATGACCAGGGAACAGCTCTGCATCAACCTCCTCCTGCATTCTCCTCATCTTCTAAGTTTCTCTAACTCTGGCAGTATTTGGGAAGCCATTCCTTCTTGAGGTATACAGGGGAGATGTGAGGCTTGGCTCTGGCCCCATCTTGACTTGCTGTGTGACCCTGGGCAATTCCCCACCTTCTCTGGCCTTTGAATTCTCAAAGGCCACACATCTGTCCTTCTGACCTCCTGGACCTCTTGTAACTAAAAAGACATCTTAACTGTGGACTGCAATTACTGGCCTAGGAGGGCAGCCGGGGATGTCCATTTTGCCACAAGAAAGTAATTCATCTCTGCATATTGGAAAGTGGACTACAGTCTGTATTCATCATGGATTATGAGGAAGTATCAACTTTCCTTCTGATTCAAACTTAGCCAGTTCCTAGAACTTCACTATCAACAAGGGTGTCATGGGAGCCCCAAGCTCAGCTCAGTGCATCTCATTACAGTGGGCCTCTGAGAGCCCTCCCCAATTATTCTCCTTTCTTAAATGCATTCTAGGTTTCTGGTTTTACTTAAATGTATCAGATGGTCTTTTCAGAGAGAAAAGCAATCAAATCAATGTGCCCTTCCACTCAACACACCCTTTCAGCTCGAATACTCAACCAGATGATGCCAATCTATTTAAGTCAGGTTCTGCTCTCTTGCCAAAAATATCTGCTCCTGCCCTTATCTGCACAAAAGCAAAGACCCTTCCCCACTCTGAACAGCCAGCTGCCTGCACCCCTGGGATTCAACCTCCGCATATAGAGTTGTAAAGCCAGTGTGTGGGGACATGGTAGCAAAGAGAGTCCTTTCCAGCACATTTCAGTCTAGCCTGTGAGGGCAGAGGCTTTGTTTTGGTTATGCCACCAGTTCAGCACCCAGCACCTGGGCAGCATGCGCTGTGAACCCTGGCAGGTGACAGGCAGGACTGAGAGGTTGAGTGATATGGGCAGCTTTTGGTCCAGCCTCCTTGCTCCAGGCTTTCTCAGTAACTTAAGTGGCCGTTCACCCATTCTAGTCATTAAACATTCATGCCCAGGAAAATCTAGTATTCTGACCTCAAGTTTTTCTTGTCACTTAAGCAACTTGCCAAAAGAAAATGTATCAGAAAGAAAAGGCAGCTGACCCCAGGAGTTCGAAGGTGATACAGAGGTGGGTGCAGAAGTAGAAAAAGTCCTTCATGTGCACCACGTGATAGGAGTTGTCTTTGTCCTTCCTTCGGAGAGTTTCCAGGATCTTCAGCTCCACCAGGGCCTGGTGGTGAAATCTGAGGGGAGTGGCAGGGAGGAGGGGGGGAAATGGGGACGGAAGACACCCAGATGTCATGTCATGCTGCGGCAGTTGGCCCGTTTCCCCCATCACCCCAACAAGATCACCCAGGAGGCAGAGAACACTAACAACTCCATCCTCCTGCCTCCTCTTCACCCCATCATGGAATCAGGGAGAGAGAGAAAGAGGAAAAGGAAGAGGAAGGCCAGGCAAAGAGGCAGAGTCAGGGAGGATTGGCTTTATGAAGGGACCAGAGTCAGGTGGCCCCTCCTCTATGGCCTATGCCATCTGCTGAGGCACACCTCTTCTTGTTCCTGATGATTTTCAAGGCCACCAACTCATCGTTTTTGTGATCCAAGCACTTGGCCACCTGCCCAAAGGACCCTTTTCCAATCATCTCCAGAACCTCATAGTGGTAGGCAATGTGGTCATGCAGGACCTGCAGAAGCCAGGCCAGGGATGCAGAGCAGAGCTACAGGCTCTGGGACTCCCCTGACACTGGGGTCCCTGGAAACCCACCCCCAGCTCATGGATGACTCCTGGAGGCAGCTTTCTGACCTGCACTGGGTACTTTTGTGTGACTTCCACCCTCACCTCATTGTGACTACAAAGGTTTGGTTGTTGCCTGGATTCCAGGCCACCCACGTGGTGCCAGGGAAAGTCCCGCACCATCAGTGTCAGACAGTGTAAAGAATATTGGATGGTCTTTGGGAAACTTGGGTTTTAGTCCCAGTCCTGCTACCACCTCTAGTTTTCAGCATGTATGCAACCCTGTAAAGGAAGAGGGTTAAACAAAGTGACCCCAAAGGTCCCTTCTAGTTTGGACATTACATGACTCTTGGATGCACTTCAGTAGCAGCTTCAGTTTGGGGGAAGTCCCATTTCTGAACCTTAAAGTGTCTTACATCAACCAGAACTTTGTGTATGCTCTGCTTCTTCCTGGCCAGATCTGGCTCTCCTCTTGACTCATCCAGATTTAATTCTGTCTTGGAGTTAGCAGTACAGAATGTGGACATTCTCAACTAAGAAGAGAAATATTTCCCAAGAGCCAAAATCACCCATATCCATCTGTGCACTGGAAATTAAGGAGCAGGTGTTCAGTCAAAGCCACAGGAAATTTTCAATTAAAAAGACCATCTGGGTGGCTTCAGCAAAGCCACTTAACCACACTGAGATGCAATGCCCTCAGCTGTAACGGAAGGTTCTGGATAAGATATGACACCTAAGGCCTTGCAGCTTTAAGAATCTCTGATTCCTGGTGTTACACTCACGAATTTGAGAGAGATAAAGGATTACACGTCCTCAGGATGGGTGTGCAGTCGTGCGGCAGGAGTTTGTTCAACAGGAGGAATCAAGAGCATGAATGTGAACACGTACAACTTTACTGGTATGTGGAAGTGGGTGACTCTGTTTGGAAAGGTCTGTCATGAGAATATGTGGGGAAAGGGAGAGAGAGAGATTCTGTAGATGCTGGTGTAAAGGTATATATTGTTTCCTTAGAGTTTGTGCATATCTTCTATATACCACCAGTTTGCCTGTATCGTTATTATTTGCTTCTGTGTCAACTTTGACATTGGGGTTACTTGAGGCCAAGGACCAGATCATACTTACTGTTGATATTTTATATTTCCTTTATGTTTCCAGAGTCTAGCAGATGCCCAAGCCTATGATAGATTCTCAATAAATAGGTGTTCAATTAACACTTGCTGACACAGAATATGACAATGTGGTTGTGTTGCTTATTTGGAAATTTGGCTGTTAGCATTGCATATCTGCACATGCACTGGAATGCAATAAGGATGGAAATTCTGAGCATACAGAAAGCACACATTGTCCCTCTCCTCCCACCAAACACATAGCTCTTGAAGATCTGAGATTGAGGAAATGAGCTCCAGTGAATCAACTTAAAGATAGTGATAACGTCGCTAGGGAATTTCCCAGAGACTCTATTTCCAGGTTGGGGGTAAGGGTGAGAGGAGTTGAGGATGTCTGGCTGAATTGGAGTTAAGGTTTATATTGAAGAGTCTTAACCAAGAATCCATTAACAACCTTCCCTCCTCCCTTTAAAATTTTGTGTCTGTTCAGGGTGCCTTTACTGGGATGAGGACTTACAGCTTTTATCAGATTGTCAAAAGGATCCTTGACCTAAAAATGCTAAGAACCAGGGCTCCAGATAGGGGCCATGTGCCAGAAACTCTACATCCTTGCTTCTCAAAGTGTGGTCCAAAGACCAGCAACATAGGCCTCACCTGGAAGCTTTTTGGAGAGGCAAAATCTCAGGCCCCAACCCAGACCTGCTGGATAGGAATCTGCATTTTAACAAGATCCCCAGGTGATTTTGTGCACAATAAAGTTTGAGGAACGCAGCCCTAAGTACTATTAAGAAAATCTGTTCCTGCTATGAAGCCATCAGAGACCAAACTTGTCTCCTAAACCTAACCAAGTTAGGAGGAAATTCCCACCAGCCCACAAGCCACATGGACTAAGCATCACATATCTGGACAGCTTCAGAAGTAGAATTGCTTCCTGAAGCAAAACGGATCCTTTCCACTGTCAGATTTCACCTTCAGGCTAGTAAGAGACGCTGGCCCGGGGAAGCCCAGAGATACCCCAGAAGAGGGGCAGGTGGAGTTGCTCAGATCCATCTGTGGGAAACTGAAGGATGTGAAGCACTAGGTGCCCGGGCTGTAGTGACAAAACCTTTGTGGGGAAATGACATTTGTAATAAAATGGGAAAGGGTCATGGAGCTTGTATGGAAGAGACAAAAATGTAAATATTGGGGAGACTGTATCTTATTCCAAAGTCTGGCCTTTCTAGTGGATCCAGGGCTATGCAAGGGAGAGCCTGTGGGGGTCACCCAGAATGTGAACCTGTTCCCCCAAATACTCCTGGAGAAAAATCAGTGTTCTGTTAGTGGAGTATGCTGTGTGCTAATGGTACATTTTCCCATTTTTAACAAGGCATTTCTTTGGTTTAGCACCTACTGGAATCCTTCAGGATGCCTACTCCCAGACATATCAGTCCCAAAGGCTAGAAAATACCCCTAGGCTTTTACCCTTTCCAGACTTTCTCTTGGCCCCAGGTCCAAGCCCCTGGAGTTCCCATGACCCGCTCCCCCATCACCTTCATGTAGGAGCCATGTTCATCATCAAAACTTGTTTTGTTGAGTTTCTCAGGAGCCACACGGAGTTTCTCAGTGTCAAGCCCCAGGAACCACAGCTCTGGGTAGCCCAGGACTTCACTTTGCTCATAAGAAGACAGCTGGTTCTTAAAAAACTTTAAAGCCTCTGTGTGAAAAACACTGTAGTTGCCAGGTAAGCTAAGGCGACATGGGGATTTGCCCAAGATGCAGATGACGGCCTCTCCTGCAGCTCAGGAGCGCTCCCCCTCCAGATGGCTCAACTAGAGACCATGCTTGTTGAATCTCACAGGGTGGAAATGTAGCAAGGACAGATGTCAGGGTCTTATACTTATTTCAACAAATCAGGAGAGAAACATAACAGTAGGAAAAGACAGAACTTAGTTCCCAAAGAGCTATGGAGTCGCAGCAGCATGGGTAAAAACTCCAGGAGTAAATTTAGTATAACAGCAAGATGTAGGTAAGGTAGCAGTTGCCCAAGTTAACATGAGATTGGGCTACACAGACTCGCCCAAGGGGGTTTGCAAACTGTAATGTCATCAGAGACCCGGCAGCTTGTGTGACTTTAAAGGCCCAGGAGATATTCCCACTCAGGTCTGCAGCCGAGCCAGTGAGGGCTTCAGACTAGAGGGAAGGATGTGTGCTCACTCTTCGCTGCTCTGCACTGGCCAGATCACATCAGGGGTCTGGCGTGTGGTCTGTGGGTGGAGGGTGGGATTCCTTAAGAGAGATGGAGATAAACTAGAAAGTGCTGAGAGGAGGGAAACCCAGACTGGGCACCATGTTGTCTGACAAGAAGAGTTGGAGAAGGAACTGTCAAGAGGAAAAAAACTTATGGAGGATAAGACCTGTGTCTCTATGTGAGGGCCGTCTTGTGTAAGCCGAATAAGGCATATTCCTCACCCAGAAGGCAGAGCCACAGCCGAAGAGAGCAGGGAGGCAGTGATCAGCTCTGTAAAGGCAGAACCAGCTCAGAACTGACATGACCTGCTTATGGGTAGTTCCTGAGCCTGTTTCAGAAGAGGAAGGACAAGTGATTTCAAAGCAGTAGGAGAAAAGCCCCAAGCTTCAGGTGACACTGGCACACAGTAGGTGCTCTGTGCACTTGGGGGTCTTCCTTTGAACCCTACTAGGGTATGAATCCCCAAACCTTGTGAGGAATCAGGCTCCTGGCCACAAGCCCATGTGTGATCTTTCAGGCCGGACCACAGGTAATTACAAAGGCTTACCTGGCAGGCCTCAGGGTGGAAGCCGCCCCCGACCCCAATGCCAGCCTTGGTGCGTAGGCAGGGCAGGGAAATCTCCCAAGAGCTGGGGTCAAGGACGTGGGTTCCCCTGGCTGGCCATGCTCTTACAGCATTTCCTAACCCAGGGGCCTCCATTCAGAGACCTTCCTCAGGTGCTTCTGCCAAGATCTCCTTATCAAGAGGAGGGGAAACTTCAAGACACTGGACCCTGACTCAGTACTCAGTACTGTCCACTCCTGCCTCTTCTGCCTCCCCCACCACCCTCCCCACTCCTCCACAAAATGACAGGAGGCTTGTTCCGTGGGACAGTTCCCTCTGAATGCACTGAGACGTCAGGCCCTGCCTGTGTCCATAGGGGACAATGGAGCCATGGGGCATCGCTTCTTTCTCCTGTTCAGCCTCTTGCTTATTCTCTCACAGTAAGTGACAGGAGGCTTGCCCATCACCTTCATCTTAGCTTGCTGCCTTAACTGACCACTCACACGTGGCCACTCAGCCCTCTCCAGCTCAGCTCAGCCCTTGACACCCTGCCCACCCACAACCACTTGCCCACCCCCACTGCCCTGCTGCTGCCCTGAAGTCATACCTGATGCCGTCAGAGGCACCTTGTGCTTCCTTGGTGGCTTCTTCTCTGGCTTGGGAGCTTGGGTTTTAATGTTCGGAAGGGAAGGCAATTCTGAAGCCTTGACCCCACAGGCTGGCTTGTGATTGTGAGTTTGAGTCTCCTGTCCAGGGAGAGACACCTGCATTAAAGGACTATGTAGGCTTCTCCTGAGTGTCAGAAACCACTTATACATCCAAGAATTGGAATAGTACTTGGCATGGTTTCACTTCATGCTGCTCTGACATTTATTTTGCTTCATTACAATAAACAAGATACACATGAGTAAACAAGATACACTCTTTCCTGGCCCTAAAGCTTGGAAAAGCTAAGAGAGGCTCAAGGAAGTGCTGAATGAATAACCAAACAAATGATCTTTCTAGCCGTGTCTATCCTGGACTGACTGACTTGTCCTATGGTTTTCACACTTAAAAAAAATCCATAGAACCTTTTCTTCAAATAAACCTTAAGTAGGTTCCCTTCAAATAAACCTTAATTAGGGGAAGAAATCAAAGCTGAGCTGCTCTTTCTAAAGAAAAGAAAGCACCCATCGTCTTGTCCAGGAACTTTTCTCAACATCAGAGTGGTCTTGACAGCTGTGGCAGAACTAGGATATAGGAGCCCAGCCTGAACACCAGGGACCTGGGACTTCCCATCTGAAAAAAGGTGGGGAGGGAAAGACCAAAACAGAAGAGCTGTGTCCCCCAAAGAGTGGTCAGCACACAATGAGGTGTGTGACATAATTAGGTATAGCACACAGATAACAGTTATCTAATTGTTAGGCCTTTATTTTAATATCCATTTGCAAAACTATAACTAGCACATTAAACCTGTAATTTGTGGGGGTTTCAGCCAGAATGAGACTAAAATTTAAGTCAAAAAGTATGTCTATGTAAATATAGCAAAAATCATTAAAGTGGCACTGAAATGACCAAAGTTTAGCAAAAGACCAGCCACAGCTTCAAGCTGGATTCTGCTCTTTGAAGAAGAACACATGAGTTCTGCTTCCAGCCCTCACTTAGGGAACTGAATGGCATTTATCCAAAGCTGAAACACAGCTGGTGCCAATCCCACTGCCATTAAACTTGGTATATTGGACACATTGAAATAAGAAATGGGTATGTAAATACTTCAACTTCATATCACCAGTGCAGCTAAGTCCTCCACATCATGGGCACTATTTAGAATAGTCCATCTTGACCTCTGAGAATAGGGACATGGTCTGGGGGAGAGGAGGTTCTATAGGCCCTGACCTCAGACCAAACTTATTTGATTGGCTGATATGTACTATGTGCAGGATTCGATTGTCTATTTGGGTGGACAATGACAGTACCTGAGCCAATACTATAACCACAAATCTCACAGAGTCCCACACTCTCATCAAATAAATTTGTGGGGATGAAAACTTATAACCATCATCAACAATGACAAGCCAGCACTGAGGAGTTGGGAAGAAACTGGACAGATAAATAAAAAATACATTAACAAAACACAATCCAGACTAAATACCAAATGAACAGCATGGACAGTAAGTCCACAAAGAAGGAAAAGAATGACTATGAATGCAGGTGGCCCAGGTGGATGTGGTGAAGCTTTTGGAAGGGATGTGGCCTGGTCTGAGCTTTAACTGGGAGGAAGGATAGGGAGCATGCTGTCAGGTGAAACAGCACCTAAGCATGCTCTCTGGGTCTTCACTGTTCATGCTGGTGAAACTAGAGCACAGGGGACACTGGAATGTGGAGGGCGCTGAAGGCTAAGCTATGATCTTTGGTCTTTATCTTACAGACAATAGTGAACTACGGACAGTTTGCAAGGTTGGGAGTTACATATGCAAAGCAGTATTTCAGAAAGACCCCTCCAGCAGCAATGTGGTATAAAATAATGCTCATAGATAATGACTCTGAAATCAGACTCTGGTTTGAATCCAAGCTCCACTACTCATTAGTTGTTTGACCCTGGGCACCTCTCCTCAAGTAATATGGGGATAATAATAGTGCCACAGCCATAGGGTTGTTGTGAGGAATAAATGAGTGCATACATGTGAAGCATTTACCAGCGCCAGGGGGAAGTGTGTGCTGGTGCTCATTTTCCTCTCGTGGAAATGGGGCATGATCTTTGGTCATTTCTCACAAAATAGGAAAACTGTGGACTCAGGACTGATGGAAAATTTCAAGATGGTGTGGAGCCTAAAATGTTTAAAGGAGCTGAGGGTGTCTAAGTTGAGCGAAGATCAAGTAAAACAAAACTTCTGAGAGTTTAACAACTCTGATACTCTCATACATGTATCCTGGAATCAAACAAATAAATGGATAGTGAATGGTAGGGACCAGGTTTTTTACTGTTGGAGTGGCCAGATAATCAAGGCCACCATCAACAATACAACATTGTGTTAATGGTAGAGTTGGAGCCATCAGTAAAAACATATCTTTAACTTAACATGGAAACAGATGGCTACATATAGAAATATTTTTAAATATGGTATATGCAAGGATTAGTGCATGCACACACACATCTCACACACACACAGACACAAACACACACATGCATTTCTTTGCTTTGTCAACTGAGAAGTCCTAAAAGAAATAACACCCCAACGGAAACAAGCACACCAACCACTCAGATCTTAGGTTCTAATACCATTCTCCAGTATGAGGAACAAAGGCTCTTTGGAGAAATAATTCTAGGACTGGGGCAGGAAATGTACAAGATGAGCCTGGAGCATCTTCTAGTGACAGAAAGTACGGAAATGCTCAAATACAAAATAAAACCCCACATGGATGAGAGTCTGCCAAAGGGAAGCGAGAGCCAGTTGAAGGAGCTCTCAATGGTCAGAGTGGGAACAGGTTTAACAACAAAATAATGTAGTAATGGGTTATAACTCAAAGCATAAAATAAATATCCATGAGTTCATACTGATGTAAATAAGTAACTTAATAAAGAAATAAGTAGGGAGGAAGATAAATCTCCTATGCAGAAAAATTACTAATATGATATACTAGGATTTATATTCTACCCTAGAGGATGGAGAGCACAACTCCCCACTCCTCAAGTGTGGGCTGTGCATAGTGACCAGTTTCCAAAAAGTACACCATGGAAAGGGGGAAAAGAGTAGCTTTTCAGTGGAGAAACCAGACAAACACTACCTCAGCCAGGTGGTCTAGGTCATCACCAGCAGTCATAAATCACATTGATAGTTTATGATAGATAGTTGATAGTTTAAAATCACATTTATACCACACCACAGATATGGTGTGACGAAAATGGCACTTTACCTTAGTGGTCTTTCTCTCCAAACCTCTAACCCCAATCTCTTCTCTTGAGAAAAAACAAACAAATTCCAATAGGAAAGCATCCTACAACATAGCTCCTCAAAACTGTCAAGGTCATCCAAACCAAGGGAAGTGTGAGAAACTGTCACAGCCAAGAGAAGCTTAAAGAGACATGACAACTAAATGTAATATGGTGTCCTGGGTGGGATCCTGGACTAGACAAAGAATAGTAGGTAAAAATTAAGGAAATCTGCCTAAAGTATGGAGGTCAGTTAACACTGTATCAATATTGGTTCATTCCTGTAACTAATGTACTATCTGCATGTAGGATATTAATAAAAGGGGAAAGTGGGTGTGGGGATGGAGTGATATATGAGGACTCTGTACTACCTGCTCAATTTTTCCATAAATCTAAACCTGTTCTTTAAAAAATATCTATTAATGAAACAAACAAAACTCCTGGAGGGCAATATCAGAAGGGCTGCTGCCTAGGACACAGTATAAACTTGTTCTGCATGACCCAAAAGAGTTAAGTGTGGAATTCATAGGGAGGTAGTTTCTGGTCCAGTAAAAAGAAGGATTTTCTATAGTTGAGGGCTGTCCCAGAATGGAATGGGAGTCCTTAAGAGGTAGTGAGCTCTCCACCACTGTAGTGCTGAAGTCCACCCAATGAGCATCTGTGAGAAATGTGCATGCACTTGGGGGGAGTGCGGGGGTGGGGGGCAGGACATAACCTCTAAAGTCCCATCTGTCTGTAAGATTCAATCAAGTGACCCCGGGAGTGTGTCTCAAATGCAACCTTCATCCTCTGGTCGAACCAGGACTGAGAACTATTCTACAGAACAGGGTTTCCCAACCTTTGTCCCATCATGCCACACATAAAAAAGTATATTTGTACTGCAAGCTGGGGTAAATAGAGGAGGCAGCTCACAGACACATGCTACCAGCCCAGGGTTCCAGCTGTACGAGCTTGACCAGCTCAGGAGCTGCGGCCTCTGCACCTCTGCACGTCTGTACAGTATGTTGCACAAATCTATGCTGGATGTTTGTCTCCAGCAGCTTCCTCAAGAGGCGCACAACGCCCATAACAACACTTCATTCTACTGCAGCATCCCCAAGAGGCAGGAAGAAGAGGGTGTGAGCTCCCGTATTCATGGTGGCAAAACCAGATTTTTCCTTTAAGACCCTGAGCTTCGGGGCGTTGTTCTGCGGTCCCTTACTGCCCTCTGAGCTAATGTAGCAGGAATCTCTTTGACAGCCCTGAGCTCTGTATCCAAACTCAGAATTCTCAGCATAAAAATCTTTTTCACAGGGACACACATAGGTGGTGATTTCTATGCTGTCCAAGGCCTGGGCACTGGCCAGGGGCTGCAGAAAACCTCTGAGGGGCTGGGAGATGAAAAGACAGGACATCAGAGGAGGTCGCTGGGGCTTCTCAGGCTCCTCTTTCCATTTACCACAGCTTTCGGGGCCTTCTCCACAGCCCATACTCAGCTGCAAAGCCCCTTTTCTTTCCAAACTTTTATATTAACATGTACCGCTTTTTAATTGAAAAATACCATTATTTAAAAACAAAAAAAATATATTGCAAGAGAGAACTTTAGATGGTTCAGGGCAATGAGACAGGGAAAAGATAGTAAGGACAGCACAGGGCATCCTTTCCCTGAGACTGGAGCGCAGGGAATTAAATGGGAAGCGGCTGTCAAGGGGCTGGACTCAAAGCCTCAGAGCAGGGACCGCACACCGTGGGGATCTAAAGGGAAAGGACCCCTGTGCTCACAAGTAGGCTTCAGGGGCTAACAGTCTCCCACATTCAAGGCCCAAACTCAAATCCTGGGCTTCCCTGGGTCTCTGGCTATCACTGAGCAATAGGCCCAGAGGCTCTGGGGACTGCCCTTACTGCACAGTGACAAGGCTGGCTGATTAGTGGCTTTGAGCCTCATGTCCTGGGCCCCTCCTCCGAATCTTGTGCCTCTGTCTTCAGAGCTAGACACTGCTGGGTTCTCACACTTCTTTTTTTTTCTCAGAAAATAAAGGGCAAGTTCCACCTCACTTCTTTGCAAAGGCCAGCTCACATTTCTCAAATAGTAGCTAAGTTCCACTTAAGCTGATACGGAGGAAAGTGGGAGAGCTGAAACCCAGCTGCTCCACACCTACCCCCATCTCTGGCATTTGTGCAAAATAGCCCCAAAGGTGACACACTATTCTAGTTACTGGTTCCTGTGACTCAGCCTCAAGGGTTCATCCCGGGACATCTCCTTCTTGCTTCCCCAAGCCAGGAGGGTACATGGAATCACAGAGTTGGGCTGAACCATGGAGATGCATTCATTCTTAACATGTTTACTGAGCACAACTACATGCCAGGGAGTGTGCTAAGCACAGATCACAGTGGTTTTCATATTTGTATGATGTCCCAGGGATGTGCCTTCGCTGCAAATGTAGGCTAATCAACACAAGCTAACTGCTGTAAGCGCAGCTCCCTCACTTGCAGGACTGAGAATGTCTCTATAAACTTGCAAATTGTCACTTCTGATTTCCTACCATGTGTAGCTTAATTGTGTGAAAATGAAGATTTTCCTTTAAGACTCTTTGCCCCCCAAATCCCATGTTTAAGCATTACAAGAGTAATGGACCTAACCAGTTTCCCTGCCCCTCTCCTGACCCATCCGCTACTGCCTAAGTGACCTCAGAAATTAAACATCAACACCTGATTTTGTTGCCATGGGAGTTCATTGTCCTTGGTGACTTCCCAGGGTGGAGAAGACCTGGCATATAAAACCTCCCAGCCTCACCTCTTGTCCTGGACCTGGCCCTGCCCTTTTAGCTCCAGCAACTGTGAATGACTTGGAGTTTTCAAACACCATGCTGTTTCACATCTCAGCACTTCTGCTCTTGTTCTGTTTCTGCTTGGCATGTTCTCCCATCACTCAAGCCACCGTTTCCTCCGCTCCAGAGCTCTGTCATTCACCTGGTGAATGCACCCACTCCAAGCCCAGCCAAGGTGCCACTTTTCCCACGAGGCCTCTGGGATGTAACCATCCCTTCCTGCGTTTGTAACCCTGCTGCTCCCCCTGCTCTGCACTTGATTTCATACAGCTCCTGTAAAGGTCTGCAGCTCAGTGTTGTCTTACATCTGTCTTCTTCTGCCTGGCCCAAGGCTCTTTAATAAAAGATCTGCATCTTATCTCAAAATCCTGAAGCCTAACATTATCTCACACAGTAGGCACTTGAGGAAAGGCGGGAGCAGGAAGCACTACTAGTAGCCCTCACAGATATGAACTGACTCCAAGCTGTCCTGGAGACAGCTGGGCTTGGACCTCTGCATCCCCTCCTGGTTGGTAGCCCATCCTTCCCCAGTGTCACTACATGCCCGCTCCTAGTGGCTTAACTCCCACTAGGAATTGGTGTTGTCCTGCTCCCTGGCACTTCCTTTTGGAGGGAAAGCCATCCTCATCAGCTAATGTAGACAAGAGAACCCCCTGTGCATAATCCCTTCTCAAAGGCAATGAAGAAAGCACCTAGAAAAATCAGTGCATTGGCCTAGAGAGATGAACCTCTGCTCAAAGACTTTTCAGCCCTAGGACACTAGATGAAAGAGATAGCTCATTTTAGGAAAGAAAAGCTTCACAAGCCCTGTCAGGCAGGAGTGCGTCCCACCAGGAATCACACTGATGTGTAACTCTGCAGAATGGAGGAGAGAGGGACATGGAAGGGTGAAAGCCCCAAGCAAGCCCTTGCCTGTGTCCGTGGCCCTCTCCCCGGGGCGCTCTGACTCCCCCTCCTTATTTTGCACTTTATCATGCCAAGTTCCCACCCACAACATGCAGTTTACCCACTGGTCGCAGGGGAGTGTATTTCCTGTCCCCTCCCTCTGACAGCTGAAGGATGATAGGTCGGGTCCCTATGTAGAGCTCGTTGGAGCAGAACCCTGAGACACACTGGCTCATCTTATTACCTTGCACAGGATCTTGGACATCCTTATCTGTAAAGTTCAGGAGAGAAAGCAACTGGGCTCTCAGCAGGCCTCAGGGCCACCCCGGTCCCCTGCTGCTAAGCCACCCAGCCTTTTCAGAAAGGCACACCTCCTTGCTCATACCTCACAGGCTATTTTTCTACTTCTTAGCTGGCTCCTCCTGGTCCTTCCTCCTCCCTATTAAAAAAAAAATTCCCTAAGTGCCAGGTCAGGGTCGAAGGGGAGATGAGGCTCAAGTTCTGTGATATCAAATCACAGCTTTCTCCTTGCAGGCTCCATAATCCCTTCCCAGAGGCCAAAACAACCAAGAGCTTAAAACAAATGCATTGATGCAGGCAGAGGGTGTGATAAGGAGAGAGAAGAGAAATCTTTGGGGATTCCCTACAAAATGCAAGTCTGAAGATGAGTACAGCAGAAGAGCACAGACAGCAAGGAGTGGCCTGGGCTCTCCGCACCCCCTGCTAAGGCACTAAGCTTCTCTCACCACACAGACCTTAGGCACATTGCAGCATCTCTCCCACTGCCACTTCTAGCTAAGATTCTGCCCCGAAAGCCCCTTTGCTGTGTGTGAGAAAGCCCAGGATGTCTACACAGAGGGGAGCAGCCTCCGGTTTACACCCACAGCTGAGGCTAGGCTCAACAGACCCATTAGCAGTGTGAACACGGCCAGCCACTTGGGAGTACCAGGTTTTCATCTCACTGATGTAGTGTCCTCCCTGGGGCGCTGCCCACCAGTCTGCCCCTGGTGAAGGTGGAGGAAGGAAACCCTTGTCAAACATGGGGTTTGAGAGAAGGGCAAGAGCACAGGCCTGAAATCCCAGATGCTTGGAGCCATTTTCTAATGCATTCAGTGTGTGGCCATGGGGAGACCTGTTGCATGGAGCTTGTAAAACGATGGTGCTGGAAGCCACCCTAGGGACTCTGTAGTCAAATGTTTGAAGATAGAGAAAGGGAGGCTAGGAAGGTTACCCAAGTGACTTGTCCAAGATAACACAACAGCAGAAAATCTGGGTGTGGAATCTATGTCCCCCAGGGCCTTTTCACTATATCACTCTGCCATCAGATGATCTCCTCTGGCCTCTGTTGTGTTCTGCCTTGAAACTGGGTAGGAAGGGATTATAAAGAGTTCCCCTCCAAAAGGTCTTTAAATAAAAATAAGATCATGCTTTCATTCTGATGGAGCCCAGTTACAGCTGACAATAGATAAAAACATCAGAGACAAGCATTTATTCTATATAATAGGCACAAAATTCCCTATAACATGAAGTGGATTTATGCTTCATGTAGGAGGGTTAGAGTATGATTTTGAAGGCTCTAGTCCCATTATTTATTGTATGCTTTTGCATATGTTATCCTTCTGCCTCAAATGTCCTCTATCCCAGCTCACCATGCAGCTTCCTTGCATAATTCCAGGGTGTATCATTCACTTTGAAAAAATTGTGACTAATGAGCCCTGACTATGCCACTTGATGGGACTGTAACTGACTGGCATGTCAGTGAAGCATGATGCAATGCCTGGGCTTTCACCAATTGCTTAAGAAAACTTTCCCTAGGCTCCCAGAGAACTTTATTTCTACCTTACAGACTGCACTTACCTTGCTTTATTGTCACTTGTTTATTTACATGTTTGTATCCCTCACTAGACTGTGCATACTAGGCAAGGAGATGTATATTTATTTTTGTATCCCAACACCAAAAGCAATGCATGACCCAAAGCTGGCTCTCAGTAAACACCTGTGGGATGAATTGTGAAAGGGTCATCAGTCAAAGGCTTTTAAGGCTTCACAGGATATAAAAAGTACATGGACTTTGGAGTCAGACTTTGACTAGAATTCTTGCTCTGCTACTTGCCAATTGTATGCCCTTTGGCAAACGATTTGTCATCTCTCAAGTTCAGTTTCCTTTTTTGCAAAAGAAGACTCATAACTTCATAGTAAGGAATCAAAAACCAAAAAGTTACAAAATATACAAGGAAACAAGGTACTGTGAGTAAAAACTAGCAGAAAGTATAGACACCAGAATCAGATTCCTTACCCCTCAAAAAATCCAAATATTGAATTATCAGGTAAAAATTACAAAATAATGATGCATGATATACTTAAATAAGTAAAAGAGATTGAAAATATAAGTGTAAGACACTGAGACAGGGACCATGGGTGTAGTCAGAGTAGGGTGAGAGGCTCCAGAAAAAGCAGGGCGGGATATTTACAGTCAGCAATATAACAATGGGCAAAGAAGTCCCTTTTGAAACTCTGTGTTAAGCATTATGCAAAGTCAAGGTCACACTAATCCTCTAGGATCGAGATACCAGACTAAGAATATAGACATCTTCAGTAAGGTCAGTTAAAAGTCAAAAGGCCAGGAGCAACTTGGCCTAGAATGCTTGAGTGTTTCACAAATAAAGAAGAGTATCTCAGTATAACCTGTGACTTTACTGTAAACAACCCTAGCAAGCAGAGAACAACCCAGCCCACCTTGAGGGCAGGGCAAGTGGTACAAGTCCACACCCCTAAGCCTTTTTTTTGATGTTCTTGAAAAATCCTCATTTGCCTATGAAACCCCTAGACAACGCACCACACCGGACTCCCTTGTCCCCTCCTGGTGTGAGCCAGGAGGTCTGTCCTATCGCTTTATTTCTAAATAAAAGCCTGTACCTTGCTCTCCTACCTTGCCTGTTTGCTAAGCTCATTCTTCGGCTTCATGAACAAGAACCCCGGCATCATCTTTGGGGGCTTGTCCGGGATAGCTTCCGAGGTGAGTATCAGCATCCAAGCCTGCCTGTTCTCTCACTGTCCTCATAGAAGGAAACCGTCTATGGCATACAAAATTGGACGCTTGTCAGCCACTTAAATGGGACTAGCCTGGCTGCTGATCTCAAAGTCTCAAGCGACAGGTTCCCCTGCATCTCCCTCAGTGGATCCCCTGTCTCCCTTGGGAGCTGGGAAAGTCACCTGAGTGGAGGCCAGGATTCCCTTTCAGAGGCATCTCCTTGGATGCGAGGGACTGAGGAAAGCCGGGGGCAACTGCGAGAATCTAGGCTGAGGCTACACTTCAGCAGCTCCTCAAAGGCCCATGTGTCTGGAATCAGACCCTGACAGCCCGACTGGGTATCCATGAGGAGTGTCTCTCTTCTCTGTCTGACTTCCAGCCTGCTTCTCCAGGCCACCCTGGCCTCTGAGTGAGGCAGGGAGCTTTCCTAACTCTCTTCTAACTTCATCAATTTCACGGAACCCGATGCTCACCACCACAAGGTAGGAGATACATGCTTCACTCTTATTTCTGACCTAATACTGTATTTTTATCTCATGAAATGTGTCTGGACACCCGTTAGCCACTTAAAAGACAATTAGTGTCAGCTACCAGTCTTCATGCCTTGGGTGAAAGGTTTCCCGGTGTCTGCCACTCCTTGATCCCCCGCCTCCGGATGGATGGGAATGTCGGGGAGTGGCTGAGCCGATTTCCTACTTTCCTATCCTAATCTGCAGACTCCGAGGGCAGACTGGACTAGTAGACAGTGGTCCTTGGATCTCGGCTCCGGCCGATTGATCCGATGGTGCTGAGTGAACCTCTGGCTAGGCTGCTGCCTATGAGAGAGTCGCAGATAACCCCCCCACCCCCAACCTTTTATCTCAGATCAGATTTGTTATAGTAGGTGACTGGCTAAATAATTTCCAGGCAGTGGCAGAAACTGGTGTTTAAGAGTATAGATCTCCCCACCCCCATAAATGTCCATGGCAGCCTCTGAATTTTATCTCCGGCCTTGGAAAAAGTTCCCCTGCTCCCCATTCAAAGCAGTCCTCCTAGGCCTGCACCACTTTCTCCTGTGTAATGCAAATGAAGTCTGTGAAGTAATCAAACTGAACCGGAGTCCAACATGTAAATGGCTCTATTCTATTGATCTCCCTTTTTTAGAGGCAGTCATCCTGGGGCTGGCATTTCCTTTTCTGCAGCCCCAGAGAAGCAAAACTGGCTTGTGACTCTGACCAAGATTCAGGCAATGAGAGGTTACACAGTTCCTGCACTTATCAGACAGGCAGGGGGCTCTCAAGGAATGACTAAAGCTTGTGCAGAGAAGATTAGGACTCCCAAAAGGCGTAAAGTAGGAGCACACTGGGAAGGTCCCACTAAATCCAGAGCTCCGAGGCAACTCTTGCTTAAGCGGGAAGGCAAGAGGGAAATCAAGGCAAGGTGCAGGCCATGCTGGTAAAGAGTGGTCAAGTCCAGTAGGCCTGGCAGAGGGGGTGGCTAACCACTGTCACCTAGGCTCCAAGGTGAGGGGACGCCCTCACAGAGAGAGAAGCCAATAAGGTGCTGGGCACCAGTCTTTCTTTCTCTCTCTTCCAGATGGGAGCATCCTCTTCAAGTTTAAAGCCAGACACGCCTCTGGCATGCATTCTGAAAAACTGGGAGCAATTTGATCCCCAGACCCTGAAGAAGAAGTGCCTTATCTTCTGCACACAAGCTTGGCCTCAATACAAACTCTCTAATGGAGAGGCTTGGTCCCTGAGAGAAGTATACAATATGATAAGGTTATGCAGCTAAATTTATGTAAATGCAAGGAAGGGAAATAGTCAAAAGTCCTGTGGACTACTACAATATGAGACTAGTTTTCTAAATTTTTTTGGTGAAAATCTACTCTACTTAATTGGGTTCGTTATCTTCAAATATTGAGAGGTTTTTAAACTAGACTCCCTGAAATGGATGGAATGTATCTTCTGAAATACAGCCTGCCTTTAAATGATTGGTGCTAGAATTGTACTTGCATTTCAATTCCAGCCACCTAGACACACACACTCCCTATCAGTTCAGAGCCTTCATCGGCCCTATTAGTCTGGGGCCATCTAAACCTTAACCCAGTTATGTAAACTGCTCGCCCTTAGAGTGTATTCTTGCAAACTCAGATACTTTTAGTCAAATAAGCTAAAAAGATTGCAAAGGGTTTTCTAATTGTTTTATCAAAGCAGTTTCTCATGCTTAAAGTCTCAATGAGCTGTCTGAGTATTTAAGAAAATGAGATCTTAGTATTAAAAGGACTAAAAGCTAAACTTTGCTAACAACTGTAACCTTCTGTATTTGCCTTTGAGGTATTTTGTTGTCATTCTGGTTAAATGAATAAGTATTGCTTCATGGCAACCTATAATCCTATTTAAGCAAGTGCCAAAGAAACTTTCTTCTGACAACTTCCCAAAACCAAATTCAAAAAGGTGCTTTTACCTCTAAGTTAACTCTGATATTTTCCAGAGGGCCCCTAGAACATGTCAGAGAGATTTTTTTTCTCATTGGGGAAATATGTGGCTAATTCAGCTTGTTTATCTGATATATAATTACTTGCTTAATTACCTGGAAAGCACTGTCAAAGGGAATGATGCTAAACTTTGTTACTAAATGTTTTGTGTTGCAGAAATATCCAAATTTCCTTATGTCAATTGTCTTATAATAAGCTCTCATCAGATCTTTAGCCATTGTCATTTGTAAGTCTTTTGTCATTTATAGTCACTGTTTTATTACTCCTAAACTAGTAAAGAACTAGATTTCAGCAGAACAGGTATTACGTAGGATTAAGTAAACTAAGGAAGTTCAAATGTTGCTGATAAAGTGTTTTAAGCTTTTTCTCTTAAGCTGAAAACAGTTTGGTAAATTATAATACCTTTGTAAGCAGAATTGAAACATTTATCTTTCTCTCTACCTGATCCCTCCAGAATTTAAAAACTCTCAGTGACTATTTTTATATTTCATGGCAGTATGTTTATTTCCATAAGTTCAATAAGAATCTGCTTTCCTTGTAAAAGGACCAATTAAAAACACTGGCTATATTACCAAGGCTTTGACTGGAATGTCATACCTGAGAGACATGTGCATAAACTCAGATATGAACAGCTCTAAGGAACTAAGGTTGACCTTATAGAGCCAAGAAAGCCCCTTGGAAGAACTTGCCTGGTACCTTACTTACAGGGTTCCCAGCAGCCTTACCAGGTGAGTAAGGAAGGTCACTTCCTGGCAGGTGCAGGAAACTCAGAGTGTCTTGGGGACCTCAAGAAGAGAGGAAATTCACCCAAATCTACAGGTACTGCAGGCAAAACCTGGTGGCAAGTCTGGCTTGGTTTCTGGCCTCGAGGCCTTTAAAAGTCCAATCTGAAGTTCCTTATAAAAAGTTCCAGCAAAGCACATTTAAAAGAGCCTATGTAATCACTTGCTCTTCTTGCTGCACTTATGCAAATAATCAAGCCAAGTGTTAATTATTTTCTTAATCTGGTTACTTCTAATAAAAATGAGGGTGATTTTAGAGAAAAGTATTGTTTCAGTAATGCAGCCTTATCTCTACTGAGTCCTAACACTAGTCATTGGGACATAAACTAGATCCAGAATTCTAGTTTCTTCAAAATATCTGGCTATGATTCTCTAGATGTTTACTATTTCTAATCCTCATATTCAGCCATGCATTCATTAATCTCCTTGTCAAGTCTGTTCTTCCAGAATGGAAAATCCAACACCAGATGTTGCTACTTAACCTAATAACATGATTTATTCTATCTCACCTAGAAGCCATAAGACTGCAAATGGTGATGGAAATAGAACCCAGGATGGAAACTCCCATCTCCCGAGGCCCTCCCGACCAACCACTGATGGAGATCTAGCTGCACCCCTTACAGCGCCCCCTCTCAGCATGAAGCAGCTGGAGCAGTCATCGCCCCCTTTCCCCAGCAGTAGCTAGGGTCTCTATCTATAGAAGGGGGAATGAGACAGGGACCATGGGTGTAGTCAGAGTAGGGTGAGGGCCTCCAGAAAAAGCAGGGTGGGATATTTACAGTCAGCAATATAACAATGGGCAAAGAAGTCCCTTTTGAAACTCTGTGTTAAGCATTATGCAAAGTCAAGGTCACACTAATCCTCTAGGATCGAGATACCAGACTAAGAATATAGACATCTTCAGTAAGGTCAGTTAAAAGTCAAAAGGCCAGGAGCAACGTGGCCTAGAATGCTTGAGTGTTTCACAAATAAAGAAGAGTATCTCAGTATAACCCGTGACTTTACTGTAAACAACCTATATAGAGTGTAAAGACAATCCAAGATTATAGCAAGGTTGTAGGATACAAGATTAATATACAAATTCAATTGCTTTCCTATATACCAGCAGTGAATAATTAGAATTTGAAATTAAAGATGGAGCCTCCTCTCTGAGGTAGCCCACACTCTCTCCTCTCGGAGTGTGCACCTTTTTTGCTTTAAATAAATCTCTCATAACAAAAAAAAAGAAATTAAAGAGACTCCATTTACATTAGCATCCCTAAGAAGTTGTAATACTCATGTATAAGTCCAACAAAATATGTACAATATACATACGAGAAAAACTATGAAACTGATGAAAGAAATAAAAAATCTAAATAAATGGAGGGATTTTCCATGTTCATGGATAGGAAGACTCAATATCATTAAGGTGTTCTCACTGAAAACTCAGTGATGAAAGAAATTGAAAAAGACACAAATATATAGAAATATATTGTGTTCATGAATTGGACAAATTAATATTGTTAAAATGTCCATACTACTTAAGGCAATCTACAGATTCCTGAAATCCTTATCAAAATATCAATGGCATTTTCCACAGATCCAGAACAAAAATATCCTAAAATTTGTATAGAACCCCAAAAAACCCCAAACAGCCAAAGCCATCTTGAAAAAGAACAAATTATGGAGGCATCACACTTCCTGGTTGCAAACCACATTATATAAAACCTATAGCAATCAAAGCAGTATACTATTGGCATAAAAGCAGACACATTGATCAATAGAATAGAACTGTGCCTGGAAATAAACTCATACATATGTGGTCTATTAGGACAAAGAACCAAGAATATACCATGGAGAAAGGACAGGTTTCAATCAATGGTGGTGTGAAAACTGGACAGCCACATGCAAGAGAATGAAACTGGATCCCTATTCTTACACCATACCCAAAAACAACTCCAAATGGATTAAAGATTTGAATGTAACAACAGACCTGAAAACTGGAATCCATAAAACTCCTAGAAGAAAACTTAGGGATTAAGATTCCTGGCATTGGTCTTGGCAGTGATTTTTTTTGGATTACACATCAAAAGGAAAAGCAACGAAAGTGAAAATAAACATGTGGGGATCACATCAAGCCAAACAGCTTGGTACAGCAAGGTACAGCACTGCAAGGTACACTACCAACAAAATGAAAAAGAAACATATGGAATAGGAGAAAATATTTGCAAGTCATGATAAGGGGTTAATATCCAAAATAAATAAAGAACTCATATAACTCAGTAACAACAACAAATACCCAAATAACCCAATTTTTAAATGGCCAGAGGATCTGAATAGACATTTTTCCAAAGAAGACATACAGATGGCCAATAGACACATGAAAAGACGCTCAGCATCACTAATCATCAGGGAAATGCAAATCAAAACCATAGTGAGATATCACTTCACTTCTTTCAGAATGGCTATTATCAGAAAGATAAGAAATAACAAGTATTGGTGAGGATGTGGAGAAAAGAGAACCCTTGGGCACTGTTGGTGGGAATGTAAATTGGTGCAGCCAATATGGAAAACAGTATGGATTTTCCTCAAGAAACTAAAAATAGAACTACAATATGATCCAGCAATTCTACTTTGGGGTATTTATTTTTAAAAAATGAAAACACTAACTGGAAAAGATAATTGCACCCCCATGTACACTGCAGCTTTATTCACAATAGCAAAGATATAGAAACAATCTAAGTGTCCATCAATGAGTGAATGGATAAAGAAAATGTGAGATACACACACACACACACACACACACACACACACACAGTGGAATACTATTCAACCATAGAAAAGAATGAAATCTTGCCATTTGTGACAACATGGATGGACCTTGAGGGTATTATGCTAAGTGAAATAAGAGAGAAAGACAAATGCTGCATGATTTTACTTATCTGTGGATTATAAAAAAACAAGCAAAACTCATAGATGTAGAAAACAGACTATGGTTGCCAGAGGGGAGGTGGGCTAGAGAGTGAGAAAATGGGAGAAGATGGTCAAGAAGTACAAACATACATTCATAAAATAAACAAGTCACGGGGATGTAATGTACAACATGGTGACTATAGTCAATAATATTGTATTGCATCCTGTGTAACTTTATATGGTGATGGAGAAACTAGACTTATTATAGTGCTCACTTCTCAATGTATACCAATATCAGTTCATTATGTTGTACACATGAAACTAATATAATGTTAGATGTCAATTATACCTCAATAAAAGATAAATGAAATTTAAAAGTCAAGAGGTAGCAAGAAATAAGAAACCTTGTATATGGATTTGAAACATTTTTATTCATGCTTGCCAAAACTTCGAAGCAACAAAGATGTCCATCAGAAGGTAAATGGATAAATAAACTGTGGTACATCCAGACAATGCAATGTTAATTCCACACCAAGAAGAGATGAGCTATCAAGCCACAAAAAGACAGGGAGGAAGCGTAATGCACATTATTAGGTGAAAGAAGCCAGCCTGAAAAGACTACATACTATATGATTCCAACTATCTGATATCCTGGAAAAAGCAAAACTACAGAAACAGTACAAAGATTGGTTTCTGGGGGTGCACAGGGATGAGGGAAAAGCATGATTAAGTGGAGCACCGGGCATTTTTAGGTAAATGAAACAATTTTGTGTGATACTGTAATGGTGGATCAATTATCCACCATTTGTCAAAACCAATGAACTGGAGGATTAAAGATGGTGGCATAAGAGGTGAGACACAGGCTTCCTCCTAAAACTGCATATAATAAGAAAATATAATTAATACAACTAATCCAGAAAAAGCAACAGGAAAGAGGACTGTGCCAAACTGCATACACCTGGAAAAAAAAAAAAACTTCACAGAACAGGGTAATGTAGTAAAGCTGTGGCCCAGCAGGACCCAAGTCCTTCCCCCACCCCAGCTCTCTGGCGGAGGAAGAGAAACAGAGCGGGGAGGGAGTGGAGGCCTGGGACTGCTGAACACCTACCTCTAGAGATCTGTGTGCCTTTCTGGATGCATTCAATCTGGATTTCACCTAATCCATTACACTTAACTCATACTCAAAATTTCACAGATGCCACCTTTTATCCTCAAAATACATGGGGAGCTATGTAGAAAAAGAGTTAAAATATATTTTATGTCTTGTTTATGCCTGTTGCCTGAAGGATTAAAGAATGAATAAACTCAGCTCAGAGTTAGAGTGAATATTGCTTTGAGAAATGGAATTTAATTTGAAAATTCCTCCTATTATTTTACAAGAAGATTCTTAGTTCCCCTACCTCTACAGCCTGTACCAATGTCCCTCATCTGGATTTCAGCACTTTTGTCTGTGGAGATCATTCTGTCACTTGGTCAACAGCTTTAGTGTTAATTATCTTCCGTGTGTATTTTCAACTCATCTTGATTGTGAGTCTGTTGGGGGCAGGGATGGTGAGCTTGTGCTTTTATTTTTTATGTTCTTCATTGGAGAAGGACATGACTTGTCTATTGAAAGCTTTTGGAACAAATTTGCTGAAGCAAGAGCAATCTGAGATAGTTTAAATCAATTCATCAAAAACTTTCATACCATCATCTCTATGCCAGATACTGTGCTAAGCATGGGGGGATTCAAAAATGAATAAAACATAATCTTTGCTTTCAAGGAATTCAAAATCAGGTGGACAAGACAGACCCATAAGCAGTAGTGCCCATGTTACTGCATTCATAGTATTTTACCCATAATGCATGATCTATGCATACTGAACTTCAATACCCAAAAAGGAAATGTATCTTCTGAGATTTACCTGTTACGATTTCAGTATTTCAACTGCAGTTGTTAGTAGCTTGATCTTTATGTCCTGGGGGACTACCTTTGGAGTAGAAATTGTGGCAGGGTAGGGTTTGCAGGGACTCCCTTTGCATTTCTGTGAACAGGAGATAATGTACTTAACGTACTGAAGTTCCTCTCACTTCTGCCAAAGAGAATTCCTCGGCCCGCTTCAGTTACTGTTGAAATTTGTCATAGTCCATGGACTCACGGGCTCTTAGGAGCTGGAGGAGGTTTTAGGGCCCATCTCATCCATTTTCCCACCCCAGGCAGAAATCGTCTTCCGAGCAGCCCTGACCATTGCTCATCTCTGCTTGAGCGTTCTGTAACAGGGCACACTGTTTCTCCCCTTTCACGCCCAGATGTTAATTTACATATGGTTGGCGCTCAGTAAATGTCAGTTTGAAGAAATGATATTGGGCAGCCTCCTCTGCAAGGTAACAAAGAACACATCTACCCTCCCTTCTACTCAAGAGTTCCTGAATATTCAAAACCACAGCGTTTGCTTCCCCAGTACCTACACATCTCCAAGCATTCCATGGTTTTATTTCAAACTCCTCCTCATATGACAGTGTCCAGCATGACAGAGAACCTGTATTGTTTTTGTCTCTATATTCTAGTTTGCTTTTTTAATGATCTTTCTTGAAGTGGTTACTCTTTACTAGAGTCTAGATTATGGTCTAGTCAATGCTAAATCAGGCAGTGAGTCCTCTACATCCCCATTTGGTCACTTTATGTTTATGGATGCAGCCTAGAGCAGTATTTGCTCTTTTCAGATGTCACAGCACATTCGTGCTGGGTTTGGGGTCAGCTAAAACCACCCTAGCACAGGGTCGTTCACAGGTTTGAGAAGCATGCATTCTGGCCAAATTGTTGACAACAGTACAGCTTGGAGAGGGCAGTCAGGGAAGAGGAGCTAGCACCCTGCAGGAGTCTGCCTTCCAGCTTATCTTTACTCTCTTGATAAAGACTGAAGTAGAGAGGGAAATAGACTGAAGTCACAGAACCAATTATCCGCAGTCCATGTTGGAGAATTCTTTACAAAACTTCTTGATTTTAGGGATCTACCTCAGAGAGGTGATTAAATCCTTCAAGCAAGACTTGCAACAAGGGACACCTATTGGTTGTTTCATAGTCTGAACTTCCCATTTAGATGGACTCACACTTGGTTTCCAAGTCTCCATTAAGCCTGAACACTGAAAGTTTGAATTAAGATTGCTTCAGTCATTTTAAACACGTCAGAGGGGTCACAAGTTACTTAAGCCCTCAATCGGCTGATGGACATTTCAAACACAGCAAATAACCAGAATTAACTACAAAAATTTTTTTAAATCCAAAATTTTGCATTGTTCATCCCCCTTTTAAGCAAAAAATTGCTAACACTGAGAAGTACCCCAGAGTGGCAATTACCACCTGAGAGAGTATTGCTCTTGTTGTAAGATCCACACACCTCCAAATGCTTTTAGGTCGAGGGTGGGGCTCTGGCTGAGCACACAGGCAAATGGGCCCGCTCCAGAGCTGCTCAGCCAGATCATCAACCGCAGCCCGGCGGGGTCTTGGACCCGGTTTTGCTTTCCAAGAGGACCAGACTTGCAGTGAAGATAAAGGGGGGAAGAGTGTTCTGTGCCCTAAGTTGTTGGGGTCCAGTCTGGAAGCAGTTTCAGGGTAGGTCTTATGAGCTCTCTAAAACCCGTCTCTCCCCATCCCACCCCCAGCCGGTCAGCGATGCAACGTTCTATTAACAGAAAAGGATCCTGTGTTGGGTCCTGAGGATGCTGCTGTTCATTGTTTAGAGCAAAATCCAAAATGTCACTTTCCTTTTCCGCTCACAGCTGCCCTTTTCTCTCCTCCGACCATCCCTTCCTTTTAGCACAGGCTACACCTATCATCCTCCCGCTCCCCCGACCTCTTCCCCACTGCCCCAGAGGCTTCTCCCTCGGAGGGCGCGGGAGGCGAGCCGGCCGCCTGCCTCTCCTTACTTTGTCCGGGTGGGGCGAGGAGGTGGGAGGGGCTCCATCGGGCTGGTGCAGGCGCCCCCAGCTGGACAGGCCACCATGCCCTGCTCCCTTCGTGTTGGAAACGACTGCCGTGCTTTTTGTGACTCTGGAGCTGGAAGGACTCAGGCTCTGGTCCAATCCCAAACCAGCTTTCACATTGGCCTAAATACATCCCTTTCCCTCTCACTCCCATTCTCTTGCCCCCAGTTCTTTCATGTTTGGGACAAAAACTGGACAGCTCCAGGATAGAGAGATTGTGAGTTGATGAACAGACCAGACTCCTGAAATTATCCCTACCCTCTCCCTCTTCAGAAAAGTTGGTTACCAGAAGCTCATAGCAAATGTTCTGGATATACTGTGTTCCCTAGACAAACACTTTTTGAGTGCTTACCTTGGCACCAGGTTGTTAACAGCCTAAAAACTAAGGAAAGCTATAGTCGAACCAACAGTAGCGTGGCCTGGAGGAATACAGCTGGTCCGTGAGGGAACAAACACTCCAATACAGCTCTTGGAGAAAGCCCAGTTATTCCAGTCTTCAAGGACAGGTAGGAATTAGTAAAGTAAAGGCAAATAAGGACCAGTTTAAAGGCCCTGGGCTAAGGGAAAACAAGGTACCACGGGTGCCAGCCCTGCTTGGAGTAGCAGGGGTCAAAAGTGCACACGTGCAGCATGAGGTGAGGTTGAAGGAGCGGGCCGGGCCAGCCCGGTTCAAAATTATCTTTTGAACTGAAGAGACTAAGATGTATAAGTGTGTGAATTTTAAGCAGAGGAATGATCATACTCAGATGTTATTTTAGAAAACGGCACCTGGCAATAATGGTATTTACTACCTGGCCAATAATCAAGGCAAGGATGCCTGTTGGAAGTAGAAAGTGATGTTTCAGAGTAAGAGACAGTAAGTGGGAGGAGAGAACAGTTTTGAGATTAGAAAACGGAATTCAGGAATGGAGCATGGTGTGGATGTGAAGCATCCAAGTGCCGCAGGCACCTGAGTGGACGGTGGTGCCATTTACTAACAGGATAAAGGAGCGAAGACATGGGGAGGGAGGCTGGTTACTGATTTAGAAATGATTTGCATCAGATTATCAATGAGCCAGACAACAGGTCTTGGGCAGGGCAAGATCTAGGGTAAGGATCCTGACTGGGCATTCAGCATCACATAGGCGACCACTGGAGCCTGAAGTCACCTAAGCTTTAAAAAAAAAAGTCAGGGGGAAAAGAATGGAATCACACTGAATATGACACTATAAAGTGGGAGGAGTGGGTGCAGGTGACACAAATGATTAGAAAACTGCAAAATCTGAACAGTAGACAGGGAAGTAGAGAGAAAATTACAAAAGCAGAGTGTCGTGTGAGCTCAGGAAATAAAATGTACTGAGCAGAGTATGATGAATAGGGTCTGTAAGATCAGGTGAGAAAAACAGACACTGGATTTGGCATCAGGAGGTCATCAGTGTTTTCTGCAAGGACAGTTTCTCATACTTTAAAGTAATTCCAACAGAAACTACTCATTTGAATAACAGAAAAAATAGGTTCATCAAGGTGGTGTCAGATGATTAATCAATGATATCATTACTTAATACAGGGTACTCTCAATAAATGTTTATTGTAGAACTGTACCAGAGAGAGTATCTCACTACTATGTAACTGAAAAATATGTTTTTAAAAGAGAGTTGAGCAAGGTAGGTGAGGTGATATACTACAGTATAAAAATACATACTAAGAAAAAAACATACAATAGCAATAGTCAAATGCTCACTTTAATAATGCCTAATCACCTCCTTTCACATTAACATAGACGTCTGCATGCACCAAGAACTGAGCCAAGTATTATATATTTTTTAATGTTTAACATAATTTGAAGAGTTTTTATTAAAAAGTGCTCATGAGCTGGTTGAAATTCTCACCATAAATATAAAATACCTCTTACTATTTTTATTCACAAAAAATTCAGACCTAGGCTTCCCGAATAGCTATATTATCTAATATCATAACAGGGATAAGTAAGTACTTGACAGCCACCCTCTAAAGCACTGGATTAACATAAAGCTAGGACTAAGGAATAGCTCCCCTGCTTGATACTTATGCAAAAAGGCTAACATTTTTTGCAAAGCATTCGTTTGTTCATGGAATGTACACAACCAGAGACAGATGGATGCCATGGTATCAAGGAAAGAAAATACCAAAGCCCTTTCACTTCTGTTAAAGGTTTTGACTAAGAGTGCTTCATAAAATGTTCTGAAATTCTATTTGCTATAAAATAACGATCTACTTGTAAGTAGGAGACATATGCTATATTATAGCAACCATTTTAATGTGTTAAATAATCCTGAATTCTTACTATAAAAATATTTAGCTAAAATATTAACCATCTTTGTAATAAATTGACAATGTAGCTTATGTAATTCATATGATTTCGGAAATGTCTCTTGGAAAAAGTGAGAATGCTTGCTTTTGCCAAACTCTGAAGTTAAGGTGCTATAAACTAGACAAAGTTACAAAGGAACATCATAGTAGTAGAAAAGAACAAGATACAATGTGGGCTTCCTCCATGTCAGGCTGACAACCACATAATAATGAAGACTTACTCTATATAAGGAAAATAGAATATGCTCTTTACAAGGAAATGACATTATAAGGTAATTCTTATAAACAGACCTCCTGAATAGCTTTCCAGTTAGACCATAAGCACAAAATGAGTGGAGAATTCATAAGTCATTAAAGGAATCCTTTATATTACAACACCCTCCTCAAATATAAACACAAATCAAACAAACACACATGTAAAACTGACTCTCTTAATCCAACATTTCTTTACACTCAGCTACTAGTGGTATTTGGATGCAAAGGTTTAACTCGTGCTAATCTGGACAAGCCAAGGCGGAGACTCTGACTCGGAGATTTCACAGACCCTACCAGTGGGCTGCTGCCTCCAGATGCCGCTGAAAGAAAACATATCACAGCGATGCTGACAACGTTAGAAATCTCTTAACAAAGATCAATTTCTAAAACAGAAGCAAAAAAAGTAGTTAAGCATTTTTCTGTGATACAGGTTCTATCGTGCTACAAATAACATCAAAAAAGGAGAAAATACTCAAGACCAGAAAAAATAGTGTTGCCTATTTTCAAACACCCCCAAAAGGCAAGGTAATGACACCAAAACTTTAAATGGCATAGCCAAAATAGGTAAATTGGAAGCAAGTATCATTGGTTGTAAAGGCATAAAGAAATGCATGCAACTAGTTTTCTAAAGCAGAATCTAATGCATTTTTTCAAACCCGCAATTTTTACAAGTACTCCTCGAAAGAATCTTTTTTTTTAAATAACTTTAAACATGATAAATACTGTTTTTATTTATTTTTCCTAGTTTCATTTATGCTACCACTCTAATAAGCAGTTAGGTATTAAATTTATCCACATCGATGTACCATAGTTGATCGTGATTGTAGTCATAAGAAGTACAACTCTGTGTACTTTTTAAAAGTAAAGACTTATAAACATTTCCACATTTCTAGCCATCTGATTTGTTGCTGTTAATTGTATATATGGGCCATGTATTGGTCACATTCCTCCAACGGGCTTCTGGGTTGGTTCTACTTTCTCACCATTTTTCATAAATAACTGTAAAAAGTCTGACGACTATTAATTTCTCTTCTTTTGAATTCTTTTTAAGGAATAAATTCCCAAGATTAGCCCCTAAACTGAAGGATAGGTTTATTTTTATGGATCTTGTCAAGATGTCCTAAAGGGATTAAAATTTATCATAAATAATTACACCTTCTACACAACCCAAAGTGTACTGGATTATACTGCTTTATTATTTTCTAGTTAGAGAGGTAGTATTTTATTATTTTAATTTATATTTCTTCATTTACCAGTGAGAGTGAAATTCTTGCACATTTACTTCTCATTGTATTTCTTGGGGGCACTAGTACGTTTATGTCCTTGGCTCATTTTCCCACTGGGATCTTGGTGGTATTTGTGTAATACAAGTAATTAACTGGCAACCTCAGGGTCAAAACCAGCCCTCAGATATATTGTTTGGTCCATATGGTGTTAAAAAATCAACTTTTAAAAGCAAGGAGATTTCACATTAAAATCTAGATTTCTGGCTTCTCTTGAAAAAATCACATGTGGAATTACCAGGCCTGTAATCCTGCCTGTGAACAACTGGAGGGAACTGGGCAACAGCTGCTTCCTTCCAAAGGGGCGTGAGCTCTCAAGCCCAACAAGTCCCCAGTCCGCTCACTCACAACGCCTGCCCTACCCTTCCACGCACTGAATCTACAAGCATTTTGTGCTTTATGTTATTAACTCTTTATCCGTCATTCCATTATTTCCTTTTTATCTTTTTGATTATGCTACCTTTACATTTCTATAGCCATTATATCTTTTAAATTTCCTTCAATGGGGAATCACAATCAGAAGAAGAAATACACTAAGGATTACCCTTTAAATGATAATGGCATCATTATTCAGTAACTAATCTTCCTCCTTTCCTTCTCCAAAACACTTCTAAGTCTTCATTAAAATCTTAGAATTTTTAAACCAAAAAAGATATAAAGTTTTAGTTATATATATACTTATATATTTCAGATGATGAAATAAAGACTAAGAGAAATTAAGTAATCACGCAATCTCAGGCCTAAATCTATTCACATCCAGTTATCATTAGGGGAGTGGTCACTGGGGACCGATTAAGAAGTGTCACTGGAAAGAAGTGAACCTGAGCAGACTCGGAATGAGAGGGAACACAGGAAGAAAGCCTATCAGTTGGGGAAACAGGACAAATAGAGGCTCTGATAGAAGAATACACACTATTGAAGGAACAAAAAAATGGATCAGTTTCACTGGAGTAGAAGGTGAAAGTGATTGGACGAGGGAAGGGGACACTAGTTAGGAACACACCAGGATTCAAGGTTTTTGTGAAATGAACAGGACCTGGGGTAGGGTTTATTCATGTTAAAAAGTGTGAGGGCCAAAGAATTCTTGAAGGATAGTGAGACTTGGCTGTGGAACAAAGGAAAACAAAGAGAAGCCAAGCTGGTAAGGCTGTTGTTGAGTTTGCTAGGGCATCTGTTAGATGCTGGAGCTCCCATGTATAGGCCCGAAGCCTCAGTTAGACTGTGGAGGTCAGCAGGTCTAGAGCAAAAAGATTTTCTGTCAGAAATATATATCAGGAATCTTAAATGTTAATGCTCTCTGACACAATAATTCTACTACTAGGAATTTATCCTAAAGAAATAATCAGGGATGTGACCACAGATTTCTAAATAAGGTTGTTTACTGCAACCTTATTTATAACACTGAAAAAGTCATAAACAATCTGGATGCTCATTATAAGGGAATGATAAATGATGAATAAATGCAGCAAATAAAAACCTTGGTTTTAAGGAATATATAACATGTATAACATTTGCAAGTGGGGGGGGGGAATCTACCAGTGGTAATTTTTTAAGCTCCTCCCCTTGGTCAATAAATATACCATACCTGGTGGGACCCACTTAGACCTCTTGCTTTGAGCTGAAGAACTGTGTACTTGTAATGGTTTCCTGGTGATCTCTGAAGAAAGAGAAATCTTTTTCGGTGAAGGCTGAGATTTTGATTTGATGGCAGTGAGAGTAGAGTCTACTGAGGTCACTTATTTGAAAAATACACATAAAAAAATTTGTCACAGAGGAAGATTAAGTCTAGCATGTATGTGTAAAAATTATAAAGTTACTTAATCTTATACAACTTAACAAGGCAGTATCATAAATATGAAAAACTCATTATAAATCAACAAACATTTATGAAAGCCTAAAATGCCATCTTTTATGAGCATTTATTTGCAAAGCAGTGCAGGAAGCATATCATATAGATTACCTTTAACTCTTACAGCAACTCTGATACAGATATTACTATTCCCACTATTAGATGAGGAAACAGAGAGGTTAAGCAAGCTGCTTATAGTCCGATAGCTAGTAAGTGTCTGAGCCAGGATTAGGGACCAGGTCTGACTCTGAGGTCCATATTTGTGACCATTACACAAGTGTCTCATCAGTATGTGTCAGTGAGACAATGTACTAAGCACTAAGGTTATAAAGAGTGTAACTCATGGATCCTGCTCCTAAGCAATTTATGGTCCAGTCACTAGACTCTGGTAGAAAGGGCAGAAAAGCAGAGTTATACAGTGCAGTATAGTAAGAAGTCTGACAGGTACACACAAGCAGGAGAGAACCTTCAATCTGAGTACAGATCTGCATAGGTTTAGAAATCACAGGGAGGCAGGTGAGGATAATTTGAGACAAATCAAGGCTGGAAAACAATGATGACTGAGGGAGTAGGGCATGCAAAGCTGGAGAATGCAGCAAGTTCCTGCACCAATTACTGGTTCAGTGTGGCTGGAACAGGAATGTCAAGGGTAGGAAGGTGAGAGATCCAGACAGGATGCAGATCACTGGAGACGAGCTCTGTGCCCCAGCGAAGGAATCTGGCTACTGACAACCACGTATTACTTTTTCTCAGGAGCACCTGCATTCTGGAAACGTCTTTCTGATGGCAGTCTTTGGCAAGTCTGTGGTAGTCTACCACAAAGCTCTTGTGGTAATCCAGGTGGGGGGTGGTAAGGGCCTGAACTAAAGGGGAGAATGGAGAGAAAAACGGGAGATTGGATATCTTTTAGTCCTTAGATGGGGGAGGCGGTTATGGAAAAGAAGAAATAATCATAACTTGAAAGTTCCTGTCATAGGCACACTGCTTGATGGTGCTATTTGCCCGGAGCATGAACACAAGAATGGGAGTAGGTTTAGGGATTTGGGTTTTTTTTTTAAGGTGGGGGAACAAAGGTGAAAGAAGAGGCAGAATATCAGTACACGCTCAAATCATGCTTGCTTTGAGATACCTTAGGGGTTTAACTAAATATATATGAATATGAACATTTTCACTATATACTCTTCTTAATGTTAACATACATTCCCTAGATCGGCACAGTCCAACAGAAGCTTTTCTGCAGTGATGGAAACATTCCATATTTTGTGCTGTCTAATATGTAACCTTGGCCACATATTATTCCTGAGCACTTGAAATGTGGCCAGAAAAACCAAGGAAGTGACTATTAAATTTTATTTAATTTTAAGTAACTTAAATGTAATATAGCTACATGTGGCTAGTGGCCCCTGTATTGGAAAGCACAGCTCTGGCAATTTTTCTGTCAAGGAAAAAACTGTAACATGAACCAGATGAAAGACTCAAAGGTTACTCAGTACATTACTAATGGGACTAGAAAAATGATCCATCTTTCCTAATTCTTATTCCCATTATTTAGCAGTTAAATTTTACTTCTACTACCATATATTAAACTTCCTTGTAAAGCAACTTGCTTCAATGTATATAGAAGGGAAGATTTTAGATGGTAAATTCCAACTTGGAAACTGAAATTTTATTTTTAATGAAAAATACTAAAGGTGAGGAAGCATAAACAAACAACTAAAGAAAATATAAAATCTATTCATACTGTTAGTGACATTTTTATATCAGTTTGTGGTAGGCAGAATAATGGCCCCTCAAAGATGTCTCCTAAGTCCCAGACATAGGCACATGTTACCTTACACAGCAAAGGGACCAGATGCCATGAAGTTAAGGATCTTGAGATGGGGAGATTATCCTGAATTATCCAGATGGACCCAACAAACTCACAAGGGTCCTTAAAAGTGAAAGTGAGAAGCAGGAGAGTGAGAGTCAGAGTGATATGATGCAAGAGAGTCTCTGCCACTGCTGGCTTGAAGATAGATGGGAACCACCCATCCAAGAGTATTGATGGCCTTGAGAATCTGGAAAAGGCAGGAAATGGATTCTCTCCTGGACCCTCACAGGGAACACGGCCCAGTGAGAACCACTTTGAACTTGTAACCTGCAGAACTGTAAGATAATAAATTTGGGTTGTTTTAAGCCACTAAGTTTGTGGTAATTTGTACAGGTAAATTGAAAACTAACACAGTTTTATTTCTAACAACCCCTACATTTAAATATAATTTCTGGAAACCAGATGAACCCATCAACTAAAAAAACACTACTTAAAACCTCATTTATTCAGAATCCAGTGGAAAGAGGAATATGACTCGGTCAGTATTTCTTATTGCTTAGAAAGCACTTAGCACCATGCTATTTAAGGCAAGAGCAACCACCACCATTAAGAAATGGAGTCTGAATAGTGGAAATTTTAGTTTCAAACAGCATATATATTAAACAACTAAGACATAAAAATATATATCAGTAAGTAAAACACATCAGCTTAATGGCAGTTACATTTTACAATAATGTTATGAACTCAGAAATATCCTAACTTTTGTTACACGAGATACATATTTCATGTTTAAGCTGTCACAAATTTCAAAAGTTGTACTGCAAAAAAGGTTTCTAATAGAATTTGTTTTGAAAAAACAAAAAGGCCCTAAACACGTGACAAAAGGTTCTCGAATCAAAGACTAAGCCAAGTATGAAAGCAGGTAAGAATCCTGCAAACTTCCTGTTCAGCTGCCTGGAGAAAACACGGTCCAGTGGATAGAGCTTAGGCTTGGGATGGACAAACCTGGGTGCAAAGTTCAGCCCCTCCCTTACTAAAGTAAGAATTCCAGCACACTATTTAACTCCCTGAGCCTCAGCTTTCTTACTGGGAAATGTGGGTGGTAGCAACTGTCCCAGAGGGCGACCGTCAGTGCTAGGGGAGGTAATACATAGCAAGAGTGAGACAGGCTGTGGGTCTCAGGGCTCGTCTGCTTCTCTCCCTTCCCCGCCCCGCCCAGCTTTCTTCTGTGTATTTTAACTAGAAATGAACACTGGCAAAATGTGGACAACAAAGAAAAAGATGGGAAAACACATTAAATAAATCAAATGCACTTCCTTTATAAAATCAAGTGTTTGGATGAAGCTTACCCAAAGCATTCTGCTTGCATTTAGGTTTCTTCTCTTTCTTTTCAACTGGGGGTTTTACCTTCACTTCTTTCTTTTTAGTTTCTTTAACTTTACTTTTTCTCACAGTGAATTCTTCATCATCTTCACTCTCACTAAAATCAGAATCATCCTCAGAATCTTCACCTAAAAAAGATTACATAGTTTATCTTTGCTCTAAAATGTGAGACACCTACTGTCTCTGCTTTACAGCTGTTGGACCAAATTCGTGTGCACCTTTGTGCTGTGCCATTTCCAGGGCAAAACACTGTAGTGACCGCAAGCACAGCTGCCTGGGTTTGAATTTGAGCCCTTCCACTAATATGTTGCATGACCTCAGACAGGCCACTAACTTCACTGTGCCTCAGTTTCTATGTACAAAATGGGAATAAATATAAAGCCTACATCACAGGGTAGTTGTAAAGACTGAGTTATATAGGTAAAGCATTTAGAGTAACATCTAGCATATGGTAAGTAAACCAGAAACTGTTTGCTATTACCATTATCATTACAATCTCCTATCCGTAAATCTTTACTTCTGATCTTACCAGTTGAACTCAGGAACTTTTGAAAAGAATGGTAGGGCATAACATTAACTACTGTTTCGAAACAATGACCTTGACGGTAATAGTAACAGTATACCTTCCCTTAATCACATAAACTACAATATTCCAGAACAGAAACCCATTTGGAATTGAGAAGAGACTAACCATACCACAACAGTCTTAACTGATAATCCTACATGTGGTTTCATTTGGGGCACACCTCTAATTTCCCACAAGCTCTTTTCTGTATTTCATGGCATGATATAAGCCAATGATGTAATACATTAGGTAGTTACAGGTGCTCTAGAGAAAAGCATGGTGAATACTTAATAGTTAAACAATGATCCTTCTATTTTGGAGTGGGGGGTAGTGTAGAATCAGAAAACCATGTCGCATAAATAATAAACTCTGATAGCCAAGCATATATAAGGATTAGTGCTATATTCATTAAAAAATTCATGTTTTTTACATTATAAAAGTAGTGCAAGCTTATCACAGAAAATGTAGACCATACAAAAAAAATATTAAGGAAAATCTTCCTTATCTCAACACTCAGACATAACTATTGTTATGCCCACAATATGTCTACTTATCTATATGAAATATTATATATAAAAAATATGAAAACTTTCAAGCACCTACAACAGTAGATAATAAACTACCACCCAGATTCAACAATCCTCCAAATGCATTCTGCTATATTTATTTCATCTCTTTTCTTCTTCTCTTCCCTTTCTCCTTGGGAATTATTCCAATAAATCCAAGGCATCAAATCATGTCATTACCCTCCTACACACTTCAGAATGCATCTCTAAAAAACGTAGATTTCTTTTAACACAACAGTGTCATTATATCTAACAATATTAGTAATAGTTTTTTGGTATCATCTTCTATCCAGTCCACATTAATCACTTCTACTATAGAGCAATATCCCTCCCTTTGCCCCCATGCCTTTGACTTGTTGAAGTAACCGGCTTAGGTATCCTGCAGAATGTCCCACATTCTGGATGTTTGTTTTCTTCCTCATGCTGTCATTTAACTTACCTGGTATTTTCTGTGAGCCAGAATTTTCTCAAGGCTCAATTAGAATCAAGCTCATATTATCATTATTTTTGTCAGTAATATGCTTCACAGGTGATGCTCTGTACTCTACATCATCTCAGAGAGCACATAGGCGTGGCCGTCCCACCCCTTTTGGTCGGTTCAGTTAACGCTTGAATTCTCCCCTGTGAGATCCTCCTCAGCCTTCCACTGATGATCTTTGCCTAAGTAATGACGTCATTATGATCTTCAAATTGTAATTGCCGTTTTCTGTCTTTCTTTCCACACAAATAGAATTTTAAAAACAGGTAAGAGTAATCAACCCACGTATTCATGTAATGGCTACTGTGTTGTATAGAATTAGCCATAGAAGGCCAGCAGATCACATGAAGTCTGTTATAAATAGTACCTTGCAAAATCAAGTAATTATTTCTGGACTCCCTGAAGGATTCAGGTTCAGGGAGGGCAGGTAGTGGAGAAGTTTCTCCAAAATTTCAGAACATAGAACCTAGGAGGGCAAAATTTATGTATCCAACAGTTCTGGGTATGTGTTCTTTTCTTGGCTTGAGAGGATAAATGGTAGGAGCTGGTTATAACTCAATTTAACAAATTTAGCTAATGATAGGGTCCTACTGATCTTCAACAGCCAACTGAGAAAACAGTTTAATTTGAAGGTAGGAAGGTTGAGCTCCCAGACCCCTGAGTCATTAACACACCGCATCAGAAAATCTGGAAGGTCATAGATCCTGATAATCTTAAGATGTCATTAAAAAAAAAAAGCCTTATGCTTTCCCCAACTTTCACTCTTTCGCTACTGAAGACCACAAAGATCCTTTCTCTTCGCATTGAGGGTGAACTAATGCAGGGGGAATACTCTGACCACTCACCTAAGAAAAGACGCTACTCCAAAACAACTTCAGGCCAAAATGCTACCCGCTGCAGGTTCAAGCATAACACACAGTCACCTCTGGGGGCACTGGACAGCTGTTAGGCACCCTTGGTTTAGGGTGGATGAAAACAAATAGATTGCATTGCTCCTTAAAGTACACAAAGCATAAGGAGGAGTATGTCTGTCTTTGAATGTAAGCGAAAGCAGTCTTGGCTGGAAGAGCTTACGGAGGTTGCGACAGAGGAAGGCTTTTGTATTCTTGAGGTGGAGGACAGGCAGGGAGTCAGAAAGTTAGGCAAGGAAAAAATTTTGCCTAAAGCTTAGCCTGTATATCCCCAGCACAGCTTGGATGGCAGTTATCACCCCTAAGCTAATGAGCTAGCTCCCTGTAAGGGTTGAAGGATTGCTTCCCTGGGCTGGCCCATATGGCATCTGACAGGGAGAACAGCCACACTTGTACTGTGGTGGAAACCATAATAATATAACAGGGAAAAGAAAACCAAACCAGCTCTCAAAGAGATAGAGAAGAAGCAGTCACTTAGTCCACAAGGACACAAGATCAGGGACACATCTCAGAACCTAAGAACTCTTAAGTATCCACTCACTACTATGTAAACCATCAGCATCATTTCCTCCCAATGTCCTAACCAGTCTAACATCCAAGGATTCAGATATTCCATTTATTGACAAATTATTTTTACCACAACAGCTTCCTGTTGTGATTATTGTCCTAGTTACAATAATAACCCTCATTAGCAGAACTCATAATGAAGTTACCATCGATAACCACATTTCCGCTAAACTCTAGATCTTGAATATACCTAAGTGAGAATAATTTTCAGTTAGAAATATTTTTTGCAGTCCTCAAATCCAGCCTAACCTCAAAAGCACTCATATTTCAATAAATGTTTTCCTTCTTATTTTTCATGTTTTCTATACCCTAAATCATTGTTTGTACAGAGCTTGATATTAAAGCCTATCATTATCTCAGAACTTTGGTTCATATTTCATCTAAAAAATATTTGCTTACCCAGAACTGAGTAAGAAAAATAACTTGGAACTCAGCTATTTACTTAAAAAAATTATTTCCTTATTAAAAAATGTTTTGTGATAAAAAACCAGCATAAAATTTATTATCTTGACCATCTTTAAGCATACAGTTCAGTAGTGGTAAGTATATTCACACAGCTGTGCAGCAGATTTCCAGAACTTCTCCATCTTGCAAAACAGAAAAGGTATCCATTAAATGATTTACCCCAGTATCTGCTAAGCACCATTCTGCTGTTTCTATGAACTGACTACTCTAGATACTTCATATGAGTAGAATGAACACAGTATTTGTCTTTGTGACTGACCTATTTCCCTTGGCATATCCCTTGGCATAATGTCCTCAAGGTTCATCCAAGTTGTGGCTTCTGACAGGATTTTCTTCCTTTTTAAGGCTAATACTCCATTGTGTTTTATATATACATATATATATATCACTTTTTGTCTATCCATTCATCCTTCAGTGGACATTTGGGTTACTTTCATCTCTTGGCTATTGTTAATAATGCTGCTATGAACCTAAGTGTGCAAATATCTGAGACCCTGCTTTCAATTTTTTTGGACATATACCAAAGTGCTTTCAATTTTTTTGGACATATACCAAAGTAGAATTCCTGGATCACATGGCACTTCTATTTTTAGTTTTTTGAAAAACTACCATACTGTCTTCCACAGCAGAAATCCCACGAGTGCATAAGGTTTCTAATTTCACCACATCCTCACAAACACTTGTTATTTTTTTTTACATCCTAATGGGTGTGAGGTAACATGGTTTTAATTTGAATTTCCCTAATGATTAGTGCAACTGAGCATGTTTTTATAATGCTTTTTGGCCATTTGTGTATCATCTTTGGAAAAATGTCTATTCAAGTCCTTTACTATTTACTTTTAAGAGACAGAGGCAATTTTAAAGTCATCCAAGTCATGATCTCAATAAAAATTTATTTTTATAAATGGTTCGAGATTATCTGAAGGTGGAATGCAAATAACACATTATTATTTTTAAATATCTATATCTCTATAAATCTATATAGAAATCCATGAATTCTCTAAATCCAACAAACACAGCAAGTGATTTCATTTCCACATACACAGCAGATGTTTTAATTCTTTATTAAAGATAATTTTGTTAGCATGGTAAGTAACTTATAACTTTAGAACTGTTTACCGATTTTTCTGACAGGCATACATTAAAGAATGATATGAAATGATAATAATAATGGAAAAGAAACTGCCAAAGAGTTATTTTGATTATATTGGGATTTTTGTATTGGGAAGTTTCTAGTCCACGCCCCACTATGTTTCTTGAGGGTATTTTCTTCCACTGGCCCCTACTCTTTGGTGCCCCACTTATATCACTATTTCTCAAAGTGGTTGCCCTGGAATCACCTGGGTCATGTAGAGGGGCAAGTTTTGGTTAAAAAGCCAGATTTCTGGCCTCTACCCTGCCTTCCTCTTTTTCATATAGGGTCCTATGATGGTACTTAACACATTATGTATTTGATTATTGTCTGTTTCTCCTCACTCAAATTTAAACTGTTTTGTTCACTGCTGTATCTTTAGTGTCTACAATATGGTACACATAATAGGTACTCAAATATTTGTGGAATAAATGTTGATGAACAAATCTGTTACTGTTTGTTGATAGCACATTAAAATCTATCAAAATATAGTATCTGATTTGGCATAAACTTATGGATTCATTCATTTTAATTTTTAATTAATATGTCATGAGGTCTGTCAAAGTCATTACGCTTTGCATTGGCCCTAACTTCTGAATGAGTCTGAATACAACTGTCACAACATAAGTTTCATATCACCTCTATCCCAAAATATTTCATGAATTTCTACTACATACAGAGAAAAACTACACTTCTTAGAATGAGTCTGAGACCCTCCATGATTTAGTGCCAGCCTGCCTCTTTGGCCTTTTCTACAACATTCTTCCCTGCAGACCTCACTGAAGTCTTGTACATACACTTGTCTACTCCACTTTTACATGGTTCTATCAGTCAGAAACGCTATTTTACCCCTGCAGTTTGCCTACATTGTACTTGCCTTTCAAGGCATGGCTTAAAGATCAGCTCCAGATAAGGCTTATTCCCCAAATGCTACAGCTGAATTTAACTGTCCTGTTTCTCAGTTTGCATATGCCAAATATTTAACACAGTGCTTTCCATATGCTAATGGTCTCCAAGCTTTTACTTAATATCCATAGGATTAATTCTGAGTAGGCTGTAACTTACCAGTTGTAAAACCTGGCTCAGAGTCATCGCTCTTACCATCGCTGCCTTCCAAAAGAATCTTCCTCTGCTGAACCACAGCTTTAGATGCTGCTTTTCTTTTTCCCTGAGCACCAGGCAAGTCATCTTCCTCAGTAATCTTATCCAGATCTTCAGAAGAGGCATGAAAATCAATGGAAAACTTTTTGTGCCTGGTAATATTTAAAGAACTGCAAAATAGACGTATATTATATCTGTTTTTATCTGCCCAGCTTCATTCCTCCCCTGCTTCTAGTAATAGACCACAAAGCCCAATCTGGGCCAATCATAACACAAAGAGTCTCCAAAGAGTCCAGTTTAAGGATAAGTCCAAGACCTAAACATAGAGAGTCTTTCCCCAAAAAGTTTCAAACTGGGGCTGGAAAGAGCAGCCCCTTTCTTCAGCGGTCAAATGCTGCTGGAGGCCATGGGTGGTCATAACCGTCCACCAGGGAAGAAACTGGGTCTGCAGTAAAACAGGACTCAAACAAACAAACAAGAAGTGAAGAGAACCGTGGCAAATTTAAAGACCTTGGTTCTAGCTACAGGTTCAGGAATTTAAATAAAAGAAAATAGCACTATTGATAAATAAATAAATATTAATATGAAAAACTTACCTAAATAATCACTGGCTACACTGCAATTGGAGATATGGGGAGATTTATTCATGGTTTCTGTTTCACTATTGCCACATTTTTCAATGCCTAAATATAAGGAAGGTGTAAAAAGATGCAAATGTACTTAATGTCTAGAAATAGAAAATTAGTGCTAAAATGTAATAGCATCCAGATGCAGATAAATGATCCAAACTCAAACCAGCACAGTGACTTTACCTGGACAGGCTAGCATATGGTTAGGAGTTTGGGCTCTGAAATCCAACAGACTTAATCAGACTTAAGTTCAAATCCAGGCATTATCACTTAAACTGACTATGTGATCACGGGAAAATTGCTTATCCTCTCTAAGACTTAATTTCCTCATCAATAATGTGGAGACAAAAATAGTGTGGGGATTAAGTGGGGTCACTGTGGGGGATTATGTCTGTTGCATGTGGAAACTGCTTATTGCATTGCCCAGCAGATAGGAAATGGTCAATAAACAGTAACTACCATTTCTGTGTAGAGAATTCCATGCTTTTACTAACATAATCATTACAACATAATCTTCAATCATTATAATAACCTTAAAATGATCAAAAGTATATTTAAGAGGACTTCAAGTCATAATAATTGGTATCATTAAATCCCAGTGCTATAAATATTAGTACATTATTCTATGAGAAGTGGCACGTCCAAGGAAATCCTACTATACATTCTACAATCTCTTATAGGAAAGAGATGCATTTCATTTTCTCAGTTTTAGATATGACAATCCTCTTTTGCATCTCTTTGATTCCTGATTACTGAAAGGTTCCCCGATCAATACTGCCTCATTCATCTTCAAATAGGAGATAATACAGGCTTAAACATCTATATCCTTAAATAAGGTGATGTGCTAAAAATATTCTCCAATGTAAAAGTTAAATCAAAACAACTTAATCCAAAAAGCATTTTAGCAGTTTGGATGTCTTTTCCAGGAACAATGATTTCTGCCTCTCTAGAATATCATCATTGCCATCTGCTGCAGAGTCGCCAGAAAAATCAAAGGACCGAAATAGAGAAATCCAAAAGTCATAAATCTTTTAAGTCTACTGAACTTGCTAACCAACTTAGTATCCTCAACTCTGTAAATAATAAAAATTACCATTATTAGGTCATTTTTAACAAATGTAAATTTTGAGAGAAAGGAAGTAGACTGTTAGGATTGTACAGATAGAGTCATTAAATAAAGAAATTAAATGTTCACTGTATACAAAGACATAATTTGAACATCCAAGCTCATAGTCATTGTCCTCAAGTGTACTTTGGGTGTTAAGCAAAGATGTATGTATGTATGCATGAGATTCAGATAGCAGAATAAACACTTGAATTCAGTTGTACCCTTTGCATATTGCTCCATTTATAGTCCAAAGTATTAAAATTCTATTCTTTCCTTTGTGAAGGCTCATCCAAAGAAACGATTACAAAAGTAGTAAGAAGGTTATAAACATAAATATACAGAAAACAAAGTTACTTTTATCTTGATATTCCTCCGCATCAGTGGTGACTGTTGGAAGTTCCTTCACTGATAAAGCTAGTGCAACTTCTAAGTCTCTCCGGTAGAGTTTGTCATCTAAAGCCAGCCTAAAATAGACACACAAATAATAATGGGTATTTAAAAATATCAATCTCAATTAAACTTGTTCTGAACACAAGTCACTCATCAATTATATAGTTTGCAAATATCTTCTCCCATGTGTGGGCTGTTTTTTCCACTACAGTTAAAATGTAGTATAAGAAACTCAAAATCAAAAACCAAAAAAAAAGGAAAAAAGTAAAGAGAATGACATGGTTAAGTTTCTCTGTGTTAATTAACTTTCCTCCTACCTATAGCAGTGACCGATCCCATGCTCCATGCTCTACTTGTTAACGTTCCTTTTCTGCCCATCTCCTCCCCATACTTCAGGTTTGGGACCTCTCAGATCTTCCTTCCCTCACACTCTCTTCTCTCTTGGCACTAACCTAATGTTAGTCCAGAGCTAGTCTGGAAATAATAGGACATTCTCACTGCTGGACAAGTCTCAACAATATAAAGAGAAAATGTCTTTTATCTGTAGAAAAATACACCATTCTAAATTTAAAAAATTTTAAATGTCCTTTTAAATCATTAAAAGTGTCCTTATAAATATTATTTTTAAGAAAGTATTTGTGAAGATTGGAGGACTTCAGAGACAGGAACAGGGTCCTGTGAAAGTAAGCTGTAATTTCTAAACTCTGTAATTATGATGGTGTTCCCATGTAAATAGACATTTCCTTACATGTTTGTGAAATTTCTTTTTTAAGTCAGAAAAATCATAAGGGGATTAATGGTACATCCCTGATCTCCTACAAGCACTAAATAATACCATGACTCTGCTTGTGTTCTAATTTAAACAGAGAGTTGGGATCTATCTATCTTCTAAATTAACACATTTAATGTCATATATTTACCATATGTCTTACCTCTCACCTTTTTTTAGGGGTTATCTCTTGTAGTGGGATCTCTTTTTTCTGGAGATTCTTCAATTTTGCTTTCGGGTTTTCTAATTTTACCTCCTTTGGTGTTCTGGATTTCTTAGTTGAAGGTGCAGTTGCAGAAACAAAGTCGTCTATTTATGTGTCAATTAAAAATAAAAGAATATATGAAATAGCTTTTCTTAAGAATAAATATAATCTTTTTTAAATTCATTGCAGTGTGTGTTCAAGTTTAAAGGTTAGGCAAATTGTTTAATTTCCACAATTAAAAACTATTGTTTGCCTTTATTTTTATTCATGCTTTCCAACTTCGTTTTAATGGACTTTACTTATTAAAATATCAATCTATCAAAAACTAATTCACTACAAAAATGACATAGTTCTTCTGTTGATACTCAACATATAACTATTGCTATAACTTATAATCTCATACATGACACATGTATGCATACCTTCAGGGCACATGCAGTCTTAATCACGTACCTTAGCATTTACTAATATATGTTGCTCCTTTATGCTTCTCCGTGTAGTAATACAATAAATTGTGACTTGCCCTGCACACATAGTATCTAGAACACAACCAGCATTTTATAAATATTTGGTGACAAACTGATGATAGTAGCAAAATGCTGGAAGTTATATTTTATGCTATTTTCCCCATGTTTTAGACACACTTAAGGCTGTGCCCAATGCAAAAAAGATTCCTTCAACCCTCAGAATTACTAAATGCTTGACTCACAGAAAGATATGGCAGTCTAAGAAATACAAAACTTACTTTAAAGTATAATGTAATCTAACCTGAGGTTTCTCAAACTCTGACTAAAGTTAATGGCAGAGAAATAAATACATAACCTAACAGGGTATAGCTTAAGCCTAACCTTTCTTCAAGGTCTTATTTAATCCTACAATTAATGGGGATTTCAGTTACTAAATGTAGCTATGTATACACACACACACACACACACACACACACACGCAAGCACTTTATATACTGTAACACACCTATGTCTCAAAAAGACAATGTGTTCCCTCTTAGAAGAAAGGACAGGAGTATACAAACCCCATTTGAGAAATGTGGACCTAGGGTAGCTTAGACCCAAAGAGTTATTTCACCTGTCCCTGTTCATTTATCACCTACCTACAAAATTCTTATCAGTGTAATTACCAGGATAATTGTCTCAAATGCTTAGAAAATTATTTTTCCTGACCCACCTCATATGCAATGGGTACTATGTTCAATATTTGATATATATGTATCATACAAATTTTGAGGAAATAAATTTCCAAGTCTTTAAAGCAGAAATAAGAATCTCTACTTACCATCGCTGTCAGAGTTCTCAAACTGTGAGTAATTGACTGGCTTCTTATGCCTGTGACCAAAACAGAAATTTTTTCATTTACACAAACTTCTCACCTAAATCCTTAAGACCATTTATAGTCTTGAATAAATAAAAACATGTTTGGATTGTCTTAAGAATACATAAACTTCAAAAACAATTTGGATTTTACAGCAGGGAATCAGCATTAGCAGACATAGTTATAACTGTATTTGACTACTTAATAAGGAAAATAATTAATTTAAAAAATTAACCATACTACACTGATGGACAGTGACTGCAATGAGGTATGGGGGGGGACACGATAATAAGGGTGAAGGTAATAACCACATTGTTTTTCTTGTGAAACCTTCATAAGAGTGTATATCAAGGATACCTTAACAACAACAAAATAATAATAATAATAAAAGAACACATTGTCAGTGAGAAGTGATGTGGATAGCATGTACCCATTACAATGTGATGAGAAGGGCTCTTTGCCTCCATGGCATTTTTCCCCAAGGCTATAACTGCAGTCATCCCAGGAAAACAGCAGAAAACCTAATGCCTTAGTCCGTTCAGGCTGCTACAACAAGATACCACAGACTGGATAGCTTATAAACAACAGATATTTATTCCACACGGTTCTGGGGGTCCGAAGTCCAAGATCAGGGTGCCAGTATGGTTGGTTGGGTGAGCACCCTCTTTTGGGTTGCAGATTTCTTTAAGTCTCCTCACATGGTGGATGTAGGGTCCTCATGACCTAATCACCTCCCAAAGACCTCACTTCCTAATACCATCACACTGGTGATCAGGATTTCAACATATGGATTCAGCACAAACATTCAGATCGTAGCAGCCAAACTGAATGACATTCTACAAAATACCTGACCAGTACTCCTCAAAACTATGAAAGTCTTGAAAAGGAAAGGAAAGATGGAGAGACTCCAGCCCAGGGGAGCCTAGAGAGACATGATGACTAAATGCAATGTAGTGCTTTGGATGGGATCCTGCACCAGAAAGAAGACATTTGTGAAAAAACTAGAGAAATCCAAATCAAGTCTGGAGTTCAGTTAACAGTAATGTACTGATGTTGGTTTCTTAGTTTTGACAGAAGTACCATGGAAATATAAGACATTAACATTAGGGGAAACCAGGTGAAGTGTATAAAGGATCTCTCTGTACTTTCCTTGAAACTTTGTTAATCTAAAATTATTTAAAAATAGAAAAATTAACCTCCCAAGAGCAGGAACAACAAAACAATATGCCACATTAGTTTTACATTGTGATCAGAGAAGGAAAAGCAAGATGGAGAAAAAAATCCACCCAAAAAGGACAGAGATGGAGGCAGGGACATCCAACGAGCAACAGACAGGTACAGAAATAGACTGGTGGGCTCTGGAGGGTGTGAGAGCTCCAGTGCCCTGTTATGTGGCTCCCTGCTATTCTCTTAAGCCACAGGGATCAGAGAAAAGGATCATTCTTTAAACCAAGTTAGAGATCTGACATGGGTTGGAAACATGAATACTAAGAAACTACTCTGCCTTTTTCTATTTTCAAATGTTAGGTATTTTTTTCTATGTGAATCTGAAGGTTTTGCAGATGTGTGAATAGCTTTGGTTTAGCAAGTTTTCAGGAACCTTGGTGAGACTGATCACCAAGCTTTTGACTCTGAAAACTGTCATGTGTCATGGAGATGTTCTTGGAGAAGTGTCCCAAAGCCAACAGGATATATTTAGAATTGACCTTGACTTCATCCTGATGGGCACTTCAATTTAGGAATCAGTTTTGGTCTACCTGAAAATAGATATAACGGAAAGCAAAAAAAAAAACCCTTAAAATAAATCCCTAAGGTTAGGTTAAGTTTTCACAACTGCACACCTGCACAGTCTTCAGGGGTTCTCTTCTTAAAAGAAGACTCCCAGTATTTTACAGACACTTCCCTGATCATTTAACCTGCAGTTAATCTGCAATTAATGCCTGCTAATAATTTCTGCAGACCAATGTGCACTCACTTATACTTTCCATGGTGTTTTTCCGGAAATGACTTGAAATAGTATTAACCATAAGTCAGGGTAGTCTTGACAAGGTTGTGTGGGATAGTAACAGCGAATCAAAGATATTAGATTAGTGTGTTCCCTAAACCAGCACAAACATATATTTCAAGGATGGGATATTCACATCCAGTTTTCCAGATCTTTTACTGTTATTGATCAGAGAAACCACATACCATATTATATGGACAAAATCTCTGTCTAGAAAAACTGATTGAGATTTTGGTAATGGTTAGTATGTTGGAAGTAGGAGGGTAGGGAGACAGATCTAGGAAGACATTTCAGGGGACTGCGTATTTCATCTTGAATTAGTTTTATACCATAAATGTGAAGTTCTTGTGAGCTTAGAAATGCAGAAAATTACATAAACTCTTTAACAAGAGCCAAAGTTTTAAAGTGACCTCTTACATTTGTTTTCCTTTCCAATGGCCCCGCATGCCAAATCTGAATCGGATTAAGTCTACTGAATTTGCTATCAGCACTAGGAACTATGTAACCCATACAGAAAATAAACTTCACCTAGAAATGCAAATAAATAAATAAATAACCAACAAACCAAGAATAATCAATATAGCACAGTTTATATACTGTTTAATTGCTATTAGGTATTTATAAGTTTCTGTCATATGCATTCTTTGGTTTTATATGTGACTTAATCTTCTTTATTATAAACTGACACTAAAAGCCATTTTGTTTTTTTTTTAAATCTCCCAAACTAAATAGTGTTCCTTATGCAGTGGACACTTTAAAAATGGTGAATGACTTTGTACCTGCCACCTGAACTGAATTTTTATACTACTTTAGAGGCACTAGAAGAAAGTGATAAGTGAAGGAAATAAAATCATTTCCTTCTCTCTCCTCTAGGACGTAAATGAAACAACATTCTAGTTTTCATTTCCATCTTCTGCCAAATACCCAAGTGTGAATAACGCAGATTGTCAGTTGTTCTTGCAAGTAAAAATGGTGTTCTATGGAAAAGAGCCTAGTTCAGCCCATGATCAAACCTCACAGGTGTTTTTCCTTGACAACCATTGCTAAAGTACTTTATACACACTTCTTATTACCTCCTACAGAATAGTCCAATGAAATATACTCTTGTTACTCTCCTACTCTATGGAGTCAAAGAATCTGAGAGCTGAATAAATATGGAAACCCTTTGGAAATTCTGAGATTGAATGATAGTAAAATAAAATTAAGACTCTCAAATAAAACAAGGATGGTCAGTGGTTGAGTTCTAATGAAAATAATTCTTACTGCTTCATCAAGCACCTGACACTGCCATTTAACTTTTCTCCTCTGAGTGGGTACAGAATACAAGGAGTTTGGTGGCACTGCATTGATTTATGCTCAGGTGCCAGTAGTTCTACCACCACTGCAGTGCAAATGAGAAAACAATGAAAAAAGCAAGTTAATATTATTATGGTAATAGTTTTGACTTCATGGACCTCCTAAGAGGATCTCAGGAACTCCTAGGAGTCTGCAGACCATACTTTGACAACTGCTGTTCCAGACAGAGGGATTGTGTCTTCGCTACTTGGTTGTTTAAAACCCATTCCATACTTATATGTTCCAATCGGAACTCTTGATCCCTCACACCTCTTGAACCCATTCCTTTTCCTAGTCTTTCCTGCTTCCACACAAAGGTTACATCCTCTCAATAGCTCAGGTCAAAAATAATACAAAGTCATCCTGGGTCTTTTTTCCCCTTACCTCCACACCCACTTCATCAGCAAGTTCTGTCAGTGCTACCTCCAAAATATATCCCAACCTCATCTGTCCCATTCCATGTCCACTGATAACACCCCACCTGAAACCACTACCCAGTGATATAATAGCCTATTTCCTGCTCCCATGATGGTCACCCTCTCTCCCAATCATTCCCCACCAGCAGCCAATGAACTTTATAAAACCAAAATGAGATTTCCCTCCCCTATTTGAAACTCTCCACTGACTTCCCATTGCACTTAGAACAAAATCCAAACTCCTTTCTAAAACCTACAAGGCCCTACCTGCTCTGGCCCCTCCCTATTTCTCTGACTTAATCCTCTGCAATGCCCCCGACTGCCTGCTGATGCTACAGCTTCAGTGGCCTTCCTTCTGTCCCTCAATCATGGTCAAGCTCAGGGCCTAGGCTCTTGTTCTCTCTACCTTGATGCTCTCAGATTTTCACTGGCTAATTCCTTCCTGTCACTGAGTCTCATCTCACGTATGATCTCCTAATGGTGCACATCCTAACCACTTAAGGCTTTCCTCCTCCTCATTACCTATCACTTTGCCATGTTTATTTTGGGGCCACCAACCTCACCAATGACAGAATATAACCTGCTGGCACCTACTACAATCAGAGGTAAATATTGTCCATAACTTTACTAAATAAATGGCTGACCCTGGGCCTCCATAGCACTCAACTGTGGCTAAACAGAGGAATAGTTTTAAAGAGGATAATGGAAAGCACAGAAGATCTGAAGCTAGGTGCCTTAGGTTGGGTATCTTCCTGCCATTCACCAGCTGTGTGAACTCAGGTAAATTGGCTTTTATGCCTAGGAGTTTACATCCATAAAACAGGGATACTTAAAGTGCTATGATGAACAAATGAAACAATACCCACGTTGGAGCTCGGTGAAATGCAAAGCGCTGTTCCAATACAAACATAACAAGGTTTATTTTGAATGGGATGGGAGAAAGAAAGGGCGGTAGCTGCGAAGGGAGCCAGAGAGAAGCACAAAGCTAGAATGCTCTGGGGCGTGGTGGTTCTCGGGAGCCTGGACAGCTGCCCAGGAACTGTCCATCCCACCGCACCACCGCCGCCTTCTGTCCTACTCGGCCTTTTCCCCTCAATCGTGTGCAGGTGAGGTTGCCTGCAGTGTCTTCCTGCTCTTTCTTCCCGTCCCGTTCGTGAGATGTCACGAACTACTCACCTCACAGGACGCACCATGGCCCCCTTCAAGGCTGGAGATTTGCGAGTCTTGAGTTCTCGTTGGCCACAGCGGCGGTTTCAATTCCCGCCGAAAGTCGGACACCGGGGCTCTCCGCCCCCTGCCACCGGTCCTCCAATGATGACCAGTCATCTTGCGACAACGCAAGAGCTCTGAAAGGAGGGCATTTGTTCCCGCCCTTCCGCATCCGGTTTGCCCGGAACGAATTTGTGTTTCGCTACTGCATTTTCGTCATGAGAGTGGCTCTCGCTCCGTCTCCGAAATACACAATATCAATGAAAGTATAGCTTCCCTCGGTTTATAAATGATCATATAGAGGTAGTATGGGACAAGAGGGCTCTTATATAGAGGAATTTTCTACAGGGTGGTAAGAAAGAAGAAAAGGTGTGGGCTAATCTGCCGAAGCGGATTTGCTGGCTGTAAAAAACAGGGCAGTAAGTCAGCTGACCTTCGCTGCGCCCCGGCTCCTACGCAGCTTGGTGTGTGCGGACCGCGAAGGACTTCGGAACTAGGGGAGGTGAGCCCAGAAATAGTGAGGAGCCCCATTCAGACCTAAACCCCCGAATGGAGGAGCTGTCCGCCTCACTTGGCTGGAGCTCCTCGGCCCCACTGTTGGCCCTCCCTTTCCCTGACTAATTTGAACCTCAGAGCCTCCTCGGTCTTTTGAGTTCGGTCCATCTCTCCACCTCCCATCCCAGGTTCGCATGGGAAACCTTCCCTGATTTCACCCTTGCTATAAAAAGAAAGCGGAGAGAGGAAATTAAAGAACAGTTGAAACATAATATATCTAAACGTTGAATCGATTGAAACTAATAGTTTTTGTTGATAGAAAATATCAACGCTAAACGAGATTAGATCATAAGCCCTAATTTCCGTGACTTTCAGTTCTCTTCTACGGCGTTTCTTTTTTTTTAATATAATTTATTTTGGTATCATTAATCTACAATTACATGTGCAATATTATGGTTATTAAACTACCCCCTTCATCAGGTCCCCCCCACCAACCCCATTACAGTCACTGTCCATCAGCGTAGTGAGATGCTATAGAATCACTACTTGTCTTCTCTGAGTTGTACAGCCCTCCCCGTGCCCCCCCCCGCCCAACATTACGTCTGCTAATAATAATGCCCCTTTTCCCCTCTTATCCCTCCCTTCCCACCCATTTTCCCCAGTCCCTTTCCCTTTGTTAACTATTAGTCCTACGGCGTTTCTTTCCTGCCTGTTTTCCCCACGTGTATTCACTTAGTAGCCTGTGTATTTTTTGCTGATCTGTTAGGTTCTTTTATTATTGCTATTCTAATTTGTTTATCATCATGTTTGTCAGATGCTTCGTATTTATTATTTGATTAATTCTTAACGACACGCCTATGAGTTAAAAGGCTTCTTGGGGCCTAAGCTGACTCCTGAAGAATGAGTAGATGTTACCCCAGGAAGGAAGAGCAGTAACAGTGCTCTAGGCAAAGGAAAAACATTTAAAAATGTTGGAAGTTGAAGTCGAGATTTGGTATTGAAAGGAGTTCCGTATGGCCGGAAAATAAAGTTTGTGGATTTGTGTATTGGGAAGGAGGAGTGCAGGTGCTGAAAAAGAAAGTCTGGAGATACAAGCAGAGGCATTGTAATTGGGGTTAAAAAGTGAATTTTATTCTGAGAGCAATGGAATGTATAAAGGATTTTAAGCAGATGAGCAACATGATCAGATTTGCACTTTGGAAAGATTACTATGCCTTTAGTGTAGAGAATAGTCTGAGAACTGAGTTGATGGGGAAAATCTAGAGACTGGGCATCTGGTAAGGAGACTGATAAATGTTTAATTGATGTTGATTCTTACTCTTTTTGACTAATGTCCATTTTGTCTTGTGGAGAATTCTGTTCTATTTTCCATATATCTTCTTCCCACGTGGAACTCTTTCTTATACCGTCTCCATTCCCTCCACCTCCGATCAGATTCATTTACGTGTGAGATTGCTAAGATCACTTCTTGGTCCCTCATCTGTTTTCTTTGACTTTGTATTCACTAACTGTTTAACAATTCTGTATCTGCCTGCCCATGCATCTCCTTCTAAGAATCCTCTCTATGTTCCTTCCCTATTCTTGAGAACCCTGCCTAGGAATGCAAAGTACTTAATAAGCATAATTTTATTTCTTAAATGAAGTTTAAAAAGAAATTCTTCATTAAAAAAAAAGCACATCAGTGAAAAAAGCCTGGCAGAGAAAGAAAAGTACTGTATGATTTCATTTATTTGTGAAATATAAAAAAAGAAAAATAGCATTAAACTCATAGACACTGAGAAGTGACTAGTGGTTACCAAGGGGGAGGGGAGTGGGTGGGGATGGGAACTGTTGAAACACTGTGATGTACATTTGATAAAAAACAAAAAACAAAAAACACAGAAGTACTTCATTTTCATCATTGTCTTGCCTGAGGATTTTAGCCCCGGGCAGGTTGACTGTGGATTCAGTGAGACCAAGAAATGATAATGGAACATTCTTGGGGGAAAAAAGAGTTTATACCCGGCCTTATTCTCCTGGTGGTAGGTTGAGCACTAGAATCACGTCTGCATCCAACAGTCTGCAGGTCTGTAATCCTCCTCCGTGTCTGCCTCCACCCAGAGCACTGGGCAGGGCTCTTTATATAGTGACTCAGTCAATAATAGCTTATTGCTTACAGGTTTGGAAGCAGTAGCCTAGCAGCAGGCCAATTACATCATCAAGTAGTTTAGGGTTAGGTGCGGTTCCTGGCCATAGGAACTCCCATTTTCCCCGCAGTCATGAAGATGAAAATGCAGGGATAAATGTAAGAAAAACTAGATTAGCTCAGAGTCACACAAATGAAATCTCTAAGTGGTGGAACATTTTCTTAGAAGTGGTACAGCAATAACAAAACATCATTTTCTTAATGGACTTACAAGGTGCTGCTTTTTTTGGTAGTTCTGTAGAAATCCTGCCAAAGAAGATGAAGAAAAACAGAGAAAGATACTGCAACAGAGAGAGGGAATTTGTATATAAATTCAAAGTGGGAAGTCAATGCTTAGAACTGAGGGTGCCCCTCAAATTTCCTGTTCAAGAGAATGTCATTCATTTACATGGACGTCTGATGCTGCTGCACAATTTACCATGCTTTATAGAAAAAGGTAAAGACTAATTTTGTAGTACCACTTTATTATTTTCCTATTGTCTCTGTCACTAGAAGTTTCATGATAGAAAGCATAAACCTAGAAGCATTGGAACAGCCATATAATATGTGTTTAACTGCTTCCAGGAATAAAAAGGTTTCCCAGACCTCTGTTTTATTGAGGGTTTTTTCCTGTAACCCTTATAATTGTTTGTAGGCAGTTTAATGTAAAATATTTAGTGAAAAAATTAGTTACAAAGTTTGAATTAGAACTATGAAGCTCTTAGTTTAGTTGGATGGATTCATAAAGCATTTCAGTGACCATTAATTACAATATTATGGAATTATATTCCAAATGCATTGCCTTTTTAATCTGATCCTCAATTCCTGAGATGTCATGAAAGAGAAGGAATACTAATACTAACATGAAAAAAATAATTCTTTCTTACCTAAATTGATTCCATTAGGTCATCCGTATTAAACCATTTATAAGGTCTATGTTCTATCTCACAAATGAGGAAAAGAATTTTAAATTGAGAATATATTGGGTCATACAAAGTTAGAGTTACAAGGGAACTTAGGCACGTTCTAGCACAATCTCATACAGATGAGACTGTTATTTAAAAGGTTAAATTATTTACCTAAGGCAGTGGTTCTCAAAAATTGTTCTCTGATCAGAAGCTGTAGCATCACCTGGAAACTTGTTAAAATTGCAGATTTGGGGGCCCCACCTCATTCTGCTTAACCAGAAACCCTGGGGGTGCCATGCAGCGACCTAGGGAACTCTGATGCGCTGTAAAGATTGAGAACACTGGCCCAAAGTTACAAACATAGAAACAGAGCCAAGACCAGAACATAGGCATCCTGACTTTATTCCAACGCTCTTTCCATTGTATCAGTTTCTAAATAGTGTTTCTAACATTGGAATTACAGATCTGAAGTAAATCAGTTTTAATATACTAACCTTCAGTTTCTTTTCAAATTCAAAGACTGTAACTATATATAGATCTAGATATATAACTTTCATTTAAATACAGTAACCTTTAGACCCCCCCAAACCTGTAGATTTTTTAATGTACTTTTTTACCTACACTTAAGAAATTGACACTTTAAAATTAATATCAAGGTTATACATAAGAGTTAAGAATTTTGACCATTTTCCATGCAATAACCTATAATAGGAAAGAAAAATAATGATGAAATCAGTTAAATGATCCCTGAAACTGATTTTTATGGAGTATTTAGGTATTTACTATATAGATACTCCATCAAGGATATAAACTTGATAAAATAAAATTTCACATTGGACTGCTTAGCCAAGTCGAATGTTGCCTATTTATGTCTGGATTTTTCTGATGATGGCATTTCTTATCCCTGTAACAGACTTAAAAGAAGCTCTGAGTCAGTTTATAGAAGAAGAATCTCTCAGAGACTGTGACAGAGATGCTGAAGCATCTCTGGAAGCTGTGAAATCAGGTGAAGTAGACTTACATCAGCTGGCAAGTTCATGGGCCAGAGCTTATGCTGAGGTAAGAAAATCAGATTGTAAATTTCAAGGATATTCTGGACTTTAAAAAGGATTTTTAAATTGCTAATACAGAAACAGTTGTAGAATTCTTTTTCTATATGTACAAAAATTCATCCCATACTATACAATATATATTGATGCTTGTGTTTTCTTTATATGGTTAAGCACAGATGACACAATATTTTATGCAATGCCTTTGTAAAACAACAGGCTACTTTTATATTTCTAACCAGCATAGGGTTGCAGGATTTAGTAATTAAAAATACAGAATATCCGGTGTCTTGCCAATGGGTTTCAGCCCCGTGCAAGTTCACTATGGATTCAGTGAAACCAGAAAAATGACAGTGGAATGTTCGTGGGGTGAAAGCGTTTATACCCAACTTTTTTCCCACAGTGGCAGGTCAGTCACTAGAATCCCATCCACTCAGAGTGAGTCTGCATAAAGCAAGCCAGTCTCTGCCTCTGGGCTTCTCTGTACTTGCAGCTGTCTCAGTCTCTGTCCTTGGCACTGTCTCCACTCCAGGCTCTGCTCTCTTGCAGCCCTGCAGCAGCCCCAAGTACTGGGCGGAGCTCTTTATATAGAGTCAGTAACAACATACTGCCCACCTGTGTATTGAGTAAGCCAACCAGGGCCAAGGGAGAATCCTGGCTATAGGAACCTTCACTCTCTCCACACCCAGTTAACTTAGAATTTCAGAAAAACGGTGAATAGTTTTTTTAGTATAAGTATATCCTACATATTACATGGAATGTGTAATTTTTTAGTATGAGTATATCCCACATTTACATGGAATATACTTAAGAGTAAAAAATTCTAATTTAACTGGGTGACCTGTATGTTATTTGGCAACCCGAAACTAACAGTGGTAGTTCATTTTAAACTTTGTTTTACTTTTGTCCTCTCACTTACTGTCACTGTTGTTAAATAATTTCATAATGTCATAATTTTTCCATTTAAATAGTATGCTTCATTTCATAAAGTCTAAGATGCCATCAGTCATAACACATACCATTATTTAATTTACTACTAAGAAAGAACACCACCACCAATTAAACTCTGATAGAATGCCAGGATACCATCAAGTATAAGATGTGTCCTGATTTCTGAGAGTTGTAATGTGAAAAGATATGCATATTAGAGTTGATGAGATACAGTATGTTGAGGATCTACTATATCTCAGGTACTGTACTTGGTGTTGGGCATAAAATAATGAGCAAGACACAAAATGAAATTTCATTTTAGATAGTCAGATACAGAACTACAGAAACAGACAACTAAGTTCAATAATTACAAGCTATAATGAGTGAATTACATCCCACTTTAAGCAACTCTATGAGAATTTGAAAAAATCAATTTTATGGGGTCATATTTGTTATTAAGAGCAGATTGCTCCATGTCCAGGAAGGTTCTCTAGTTTGTTTAAAAGATTACACTATTTACACATACTATTTTAAATGTCAAAAACCTAATTGTTGCATTTAAAAAAGATAAGTCTGATAATTACAATTTAAAGAAGCCTAATCTTTCTGCTGATAAAAAAAAATAAGGCTGTAAGATGTAGTAAAAGAATAATCCTGTGTTGTTTATTCACCCAATATTTTTTGTGCCTATAAAATTGGTTGGGTATACAGTTGAGGATAAGTGTTTGCCCTCAGGGAGCTTACAATCTAGTAGGAAGAGACTGAAATCCACAGACTATTATAAAACTGCAGTCAGTGGTAGGATTGGGGTAAACATTGTAGTGCCCTGTAGAGAAAGAAGAGTGGTTCAGTAAGATTTCTTGAAGAATGCAACCCTTCCTCTATCATTAAAATCTGGAAGCAGAATGTTTCCTATCTCTGATTTTGTGTAACCAAAGAGAAAATTTCCCAAATGTTAGGTCAGTAACAATGCTTGTTTAAGTTTATCTTATTATAAATAATGATTACCGCATTTACCAAACTTATGGTTATACTTATTCTTTTGTGCTTAACTGTTCTAAAAATAGGAATTTGACAATCTTCCAGATTAATGCCATAACAATAGTAATAATAATACATGAATGTAACAATGCTTTATGTTTATTCACTTAATCACAAGAGCACAGATTTACAGTGAATTAAAATCAACAAGTATTGATTGAACAAGTACTTTGTGCTTACCCTATGTAATATTAGTAGATACATAGCCCCTCTTGTTATGTAGAGTTCAGCTTTCTATCAAGGGCAGGGTTCTAGAACTAAGGTAGATCCATGGAGCTGTGCTTTAATGGACATACTTATGTGGTATAAGGAGGTTCTGAAGGATTGGTGGGGGCAGAGCCTCGATTTGAGAGTCTCAGGGAATGTCTGCGAGTGTGGGACTAGAGAAACTGAGTAGATAGAACTCAGGCAGTGTGGCCATAGAAGAAGGATGAGGTGCTGGCACATGGGAACACAGAATCAGAGGGTGGTGTGTTGTTGTTTTTTTTAAGACAGTGAAGATGAAGACCAGAGGGATAAAATCCAGAACTCAAAGTAGAGAATGAACCTTAATGGGACTAGGGACTGATGTTATAGAAGACAGGAAGAAGAAAGGTGAATATAAATTTAGAAAATTTTACTACTTTGGTAGCCAGAGGTTGATATTCTCTCTTATCTACTTTATTTGTAAAATAATGAAGACAGGCCATTTGTTTAGATGAGGCAGGGGCCTAATGAGATAGGTGTTTGAGGAGAACATTGTCAAGAGAAAGGTAAGATTGCCAGGCATCACTGAAGGGAAAGGTTCGAGTGGCACCAGTCCACCACCATGAACTTGAGAGGTGTGTAGTTTTTCTGCTGCAGCTCTCTACAGCCTGACTGCAGGACTATGAAGAGAAGAGGAGTAAGATTAGAGTTTTGTTAGGGGGCCAAGAGAAAGAACACCAGTCAGGGAGTTGAGGGTTTTGTTAAGCCAGTGATTGAGTGATGAGCCATGGAATGCAGGCTACATAGAGAAGAAAGTGAAGCCAGGTGGGAGCTAGTGACTGATGGAAAATGAGAAAGTGGAAGGGTCTCTGGAGTAGAGGTCCTGATGGGGTTGAAAACCCAATTGCCTGGGAGTAATTGAATGAGAAATCTTCACTGGGAGTTGTAGTCAGAAACTTAGTGTTTTAATTTTCAAGGTTGAGATGCTCTTGGTGCTGATGTAGATTTGGCGACTGAGGCTCAGTGGAGGACTTCATGAAGATACAGAGTTCAGGGAAGTGAGAAGCCAGGGCACTGGCCAGGTTATCCACATGGACAGCCAAATCACTCAGGTTGTGACAGGATGTAGGAGAGAGAGGAAGTCTGTGAACTCAGTGCCAAAACTTTGTATGAATGAGGGTGAGTAACAGGTGGGCTGTTAGATAAGGATGGTGTGGAGAAAGTGAAGGTTCCTATGGTCAGGATTCTCCCCTGGCCCTGGTTGGCTTGCTCACTACACACGTGTGGGCAATACATTGTTATTGACTTTATATAAAGAGCTCCACCCAGTGCTATGAGCTGCTGCATGGCTGCAGGGCTGCAAGGCTGTAGGGGAGCAGAGACTGGAGTGGTGGCAGCACCAAGGACAGACTGAGATGCTGTGGGGCAGAGAGGCCCAGAGGCAGAGAGGCTTGCTGCATGCAGACTTGCTCTGAGTGGACAGGATTCTAGTGATTGACATGCCACTGTGGAAATAAAGTTGGGTATAAACCATTTTACCCCAAGAAAGTTCCCTTGTCATTCCTTGGTCTCAGTGAATCTGTAGTGAACTTGCCCAGGGCTGAAACCCATTGGCAAAACAGATGGACACCAAAGGTAAGGGATGCATACTGGTTTGAGCCTCAGAGAAGCAGAGCTTTATGCCAGAAGGTGGAGATGGAGAAATAATGGCCTGGACATTGAATAGTTTCCTCTCTGCAGGCCCTTACTTTATGCCCCATCCTTCTCAGTTGTCACAATCCCCTTTCTAGTATCATCTCTCCTGAGACAATGGCGTGTTAAGTCATGGAAAAACTATTTAGTGCTTCTCACATAGGTAGCTGTTACCGATTCATAAGGTTTGCTCTAGGCTGCATTTTAAATTGATGCTGTAAATTATTGTAGTTAGTGAATCTGATTAATGAGGTCACTGAATGTTTGGTGTTGTGCAAGGCCAAGCAGATCCTGATGTCACACTGGCTCCTTCCTACATAATTTTATCCTGACCCTGAAGTAAATTTTGAACCAAGCTTAAGTCACATGGACTGGCTATCATTCCTAGAGCAGTGCCAGATCGAAAGACATGGAACAGTTATCAGAATGTGGTTTCAGGTTTTCAGAGGCATGGAGTAGATGAAATACACCTTCGAGATTCAGCTAGTTGTCTTAAACTCTTCCCTCCTGCTATAGTAATTGATTGAAGAATAAGTGAAAAAAAGACAGGGAAAAGTTTGCCTGTTCATTGGCTGGATTCAAGATACCTGTTTCTGTGATTGAGCCATTTGTTTATTTTGAAGTAAATTATTACCCCGAATTATGCCTTGAATTACAGTTTCTAACACAGGCAGACCTCTGACGTACTGTGGGTTCAGTTCCAGGTCCCCACAATAAAGCAAATAGTAAAGTAAGACAGGAATTTTTTTTTGTTTGATGGCTGCTGACTGCTCAGGGTGCTGAGGGTTAGTCAGCCGTGGCAATTTCAGTGAAGTCTGCTGCATCAGTGGCCTCTCCTTTCACGAATGGTTTCTCTGCAGCATTTGACGCTGTTTGCTAGCATTTTACCCACAGTAGAACTTTTTTCAAAATTGGAGTCGGTCTTTTCAAACCCTGCCACTGCTTTATCAATTAAGTGTATGGAATATTCTAAATCCTCTGTTGTCTATTCAACAGTCTTCAAAGCATCTTCACCAGGCATAGATTCTATTTCAACAAACCATTTTCTTTGCTCATCCACAAGAAGCAGCTCCTCATCCATTAAAGTTTTATCATGAGATTCAGCAATTCAGTCCCATCATGAGATTCAGCAATTCAGCTCCACTTCAAATTCTAGTTCTCTTTCTGTTTCCACCACATCTGCAGTCACCTGCTCTGGTGAAGTCTTAAACCCCTCAAAGTCCATGAGGGTTGGAATCAGCTTCTTCCAAACTCCTGTTCATGTTGGTATTTTGACCTCTCCCATGAATCACACTTTCTTAATAGCATCTAGAATGGTGTGAATCATTTCCAGAAAGTTTTTAATTGACTGCCCAGATCCATCAGAGGAATCACTATTTTGGCAGCTATAACCTCACAAAATTTATTTCTTAAATAATAATACTTGATAGTTTAAATGACTCCTTGATCCATGGGCTGCAGAATGAAAACATTAATTTTGTGCATCTCCATCACATCTCCTGGGTGACCGGGTGCCTTGTCAATGCAGTAATATTTGAAAGGAATCTTTTTTTCTGAGCAGTGAGTCTCAACAGTGGGCTTAAAGTATTTAGTAAACTGTGTTGTAAACAGATGTGCTGTCATCCAGGCTTTGTTGTTCCATTTCTAGAGCACAGACAAAGTAGATTTAGCATAATTCTTAAGGGCCCTGGGATTTTCAGAATGGTCAGTGAGCACTGGCTTCAACTTAAGTCATCAGCTGCACTAGCCCCAGTAGAGGAGTCACTCTGTATTTTGAAGCTTTTTTTAAAATATAATTTATTTTATTATCATTAATTTACAATTACATGTGCAATATTACGATTATTAAACTACCCCTTCATCAGGTCCCCCCCACCAACCCCATTACAGTCACTGTCCATCAGCGTAGTGAGATGCTATAGAATCACTACTTGTCTTCTCTGAGTTGCACTGCCCTCCCCGTGCCCCCCCAACATTACATCTGCTAATCGTAATGCCCCTTTTTCCCTCTTATCCCTCCCTTCCCGCCCATTTTCCCCAGTCCCTTTCCCTTTGGTAACTATTAGTCCGTTCTTGGGTTCTGTGAGTCTGCTGCTGTTTTGTTCCTTCAGTTTTTTTCTTTGTTCTTATACTCCACATATGAGTGAAATCATTTGATACTTGTCTTTTTCGGCTTGGCTTATTTCACTGAGCATAATACCCTCTAGCTCCATCCATGTTGTTGCAAATGGTAGGATTTGTTTTCTTCTTATGGCTGAATAATATTCCATTGTGTATATGTACCACATCTTCTTTATCCATTCATCTACTGATGGACACTTAGGTTGCTTCCATTTCTTGGCTATTGTAAATAGTGCTGCAATAAACATAGGGGTGCATCTGTCTTTTTCAAATTGGGCTGCTGCATTCTTAGGGTAAATTCCTAGGAGTGGAATTCCTGGGTCAAATGGTATTTCTATTTTGAGTTTTTTGAGGAACCTCCATACTGCTTTCCACAATGGTTGAACTAATTTGCAGTCCCACCAGCAGTGTAGGAGGGTTCCCTTTTCTCCACATCCTCGCCAACATTTGTTGTTGTTTGTGTTTTGGATGTTGGCCATCCTCACTGGTGTGAGGTGATATCTCATTGTGGTTTTAATCTGCATTTCTCTGATGATTAGCGATGTGGAGCATCTTTTCATGTGCCTGTTGGCCATCTGAATTTCTTCTTTGGAGAAGTGTCTATTCATGTCCTCTGCCCATTTCTTAATTGGATTATTTGCTTTCTGTTTGTTAAGGTGCATGAGTTCTTTAAATATTTTGGATGTCAAACCTTTATCAGATACGTTTTTTATGAATATATTCTCCCATACTGTAGGATGTCTTTTTGTTCTACTGATGGTGTCCTTTGCTGTACAGAAGCTTTGCAGCTTGATATAGTCCCACTTGTTCATTTTTGCTTTTGTTTCCCTTGCCCGGGGAGATATGTTCATGAAGAAGTTGCTCATGTTTATGTCCAAGAGATTTTTGCCTATGTTTTTTTCTTAGAGTTTTATGGTTTCATGACTTACATTCAGGTCTTTGATCCACGTTGAGTTTACCTTTGTGTATGGGGCTAGACAGTAGTCCAGTTTCATTCTCTTACATGTAGCTGTCCAGTTTTTCCAACACCAGCTGCTGAACTGGCTGTCATCTCCCCATTGAATATCCAAGGCACTTTTATCAAATATTAATTGACTGTGTATGTTTGGGTTAATGTTTGGATTTTCTATTCTGTTCCACTGGTCTGGGGGTCTGTTTTTGTGCCAATACCAAATTGTCTTGATTACCGTGGCTTTGTAGTAGAGCTTGAAGTCAGGGAGTGTAATTCCCCCTGTTTTATTCCTCCTTCTCAGGATTGATTTGGCTATTCGGGGTCTTTTGTGGTTCCATATGAATTTTAGAATTATTTCTTCCAGTTCATTGAAGAAAGCTGTTGGTAGTTTGATAGGGATTGCATTGACTCTGTAGATTGCTTTAGGTAGTATAGCCATTTTGACAATATTTATTCTTCCTAGCCCAGAGCATGGGATGCATTTCCATTTGTTAGTGTCCTCTTTAATTTCTCTTAGGAGTGTCTTGTAGTTTTCAGAGTACAGGTCTTTCACTTCCTTCGTTAGGTTTATTCCTAGGTATTTTATTCTTTTTGATGCAATTGTGAATGGAATTGTTTTTCTGATTTCTCTTTCTGTTAGTTCATCATTAGTGTATAGGAAAGCAACAGATTTCTGTGTGTTAATTTTGTATCCTGCAAGTTTGCTGAATTCAGATATTAGTTCTAGTAGTTTTGGAATGGAATCCTTAGGGTTTTTTATGTAGAGTATCATGTCATCTGCAAATAGTGACAATTGACTTCTTCTTTACCAATCTGGATGCCTTGTATGTCTTTGTTTTGTCTGATTGCTGTGGCTAGGACCTCCAGTACTATGTTGAATAACAGTGGAGAGAGTGGGCATCCTGTCTTGTTCCCGATCTTAGATGAAAAGCTTTCAGCGTCTCGCCGTTAAGTATGATGTTAGCTGTGGGTTTGTCATATATAGCCTTTATGATGTTGAGGTACTTGCCCTCTATACCCATTTTGTTGAGAGTTTTAATCAGGAATGGATGCTGAATTTTGTCAAATGCTTTTCCAGCATCTATGGAGATGATCATGTGGTTTTTGTTCTTCTTTTTGTTGATGTGGTGGATGATGTTGATGGATTTTCGAATGTTGTACCATCCTTGCATCCCTGGGATGAATCCCACTTGATCATGGTGTATGATCCTCTTGATGTATTTTTGAATTCGGTTTGCTAATATTTTGTTGAGTATTTTTGCATCTACGTTCATCAGGGATATTGGTCTGTAATTTTCTTTTTTGGTGAGGTCTTTGCCCGGTTTTGGTATTAGAGTGATGCTGGCTTCATAGAATGAGTTTGGAAGTATTCCCTCCTCTTCTATTTTTTGGAAAACTTTAAGGAGAATGGGTGTTATTTCTTCTCTATATGTCTGGTAGAATTCAGAGGTGAATCCATCAGGCCCAGGGGTTTTGTTCTTGGGTAGTTTTTTGATTACCAATTCGATTTCGTCACTGGTGATTGGTCTGTTTAGTTTTTCTGTTTCTTGCTTTGGTCAGTCTTGGAAGGTTGTATTTTTCTAAGAAGTTGTCCATTTCTTCTATGTTTTCCAGCTTGTTAGCATATAGATTCTCATAATATTCTCTTATGATTCTTTGTATTTCTGTGGGGTCCGTCGTGATTTTTCCTTTCTCATTTCTGATTGTGTTTATGTGTGTAGATTCTCTTTTTCTCTTAATGAGTCTGGTTAGGGGTTTATCTATTTTGTTTATTTTTTCAAAGAACCAGCTCTTGGTTTTATTGATTTTTTCTATTGTTTTATTCTTCTCAATTTTATTTATTTCTTCTCTAATCTTTATTATGTCCCTCCTTCTGGTGACTTTGGGCCTCATTTGTTCTTCTTTTTCCAATTTCAGTAATTGTGTCTTTAGACTATTCATTTGGGAATGTTCTTCCTTCTTTAAATAGGCCTGGATTGCAATATACTTTCCTCTTAGAACTGCCTTTGCTGCGTCCCACAGAAGTTGTGGCTTTGTGTTGTTGTTGTCATTAGCCTCCATATATTCTTTGATTTCTGTTTTGATTTGGTCGTTAACCCATTGATTAATTAGGAGAGTGTTGTTAAGTCTCCATGTATTTGTGAGCCTTTTTGATTTCTTTCTAAAATTTATTTCTAGTTTTATACCTTGGTGATCTGAGAAGTTGGTTGGTAGGATTTCAATATTTTTGAAATTACTGAGGTTCTTTTTGTGGCCTAGTATGTGGTCTATTCTGGAAAATGTTCCATGTGCACTTGAGAAGAATGTGTATCCTGTTGCTTTTGGGTGTAGAGTTCTGTAGATGTCTGTTAGGTCCATCTGTTCTAGTGTGTTGTTCAGTGCCTCTGTGTCTTTACTTATTTTCTGTCTGGTTGATCTGTCCTCTGGAGTGAGTGGTGTGTTGAAGTCTCCTAAGATGAATGCATTGCTGTCTATTTCCTCCTTTAATTCTGTTAGTATTTGTCTCACATATGCTGGCGCTCCTGTGTTGGGTGCATATATATTTATAATGGTTATATCTTCTTGTTGGACTGACCCCTTTATCATTATGTAATGTCCTTCTTTATCTTTTGCTACTTTCTTCGTTTTGAAGTCTATTTTGTCTGATACAAGTACTGCAACACCTGCTTTTTTCTCTTTGTTGTTTGCATGAAATATCTTTTTCCATCCCTTCACTTTTAGTCTGTGTATATCTTTGGATTTGAGGTGAGTTTCTTGTAGGCAGCATATAGATGGGTCTTGCTTTTTTATCCATTCTGTTACTCTGTGTCTTTTGATTGGTGCATTCAGTCCATTTACATTTAGGGTGATTATTGATAGGTATGTACTTATTGCCATTGCTGGCTTTAGATTCGTGGTTACCAAGGGTTCAAGGGTTCCTTCTTTACTATCTAACAATCTAACTTAACTTTCTTGTTAAGTTATTGTAAACACAGTCTGATGTTTCTTTCTTTCTCTCCCTTCTTATTCCTCCTACTCCATTCTTTATATACGAGGTGTTTTATTCTTTGCCTTTAGTTAGTATTTGGATGGTCTGCTTTCTTTGCTATGGTTTTTTTTTCTCTGGTGACATCTTTTTAGCCTTAGGTGTGCTTCCATCTAGAGCAGTCCATTTAAGATATCCTGTAGTGGTGGTTTATGAGAGGCAAACTTTCAACTTTAGTTTATCTGGAAATTGTTTAATCCCTCCATCATATTTAAATGATAATCGTGCTGGATACAATATTCTTGGTTCGAGGCCCTTCTGTTTCATAACGTTAAATATATCATGCCATTCTCTTCTGGCCTGTAAGGTTTCTGTTGAGAAGTCTGATGATAGTCTGATGGGTTTTCCTTTGTAGGTGATCTTTTTTCTCTCTCTAGCTGCCTTTAATACCCTGTCTTTATCTTTGATCTTTGCCATCTTAATTATTATGTGTCTTGGTGTTGTCTTCCTTGGGTCCCTTGTGTTGGGAGATCTATGAGCTTCGGTGGACTGCGAGACTACTTCCTTCCCCAGCGAGGGAAAGTTTTCAGCAATTATTTCTTCAAAGACACTTTCTATCCCTTTTTCTCTCTCTTCTTCCTCTGGTACTCCTATAATGCGAATATTGTTCCGTTTGGATTGGTCACACAGTTCTCTTAATATTCTTTCATTCCTAGAAATCATTTTATCTCTCTCTGCCTCTGCTGCTCTGTACTCCTGTTCTCTGTTTTCTATTCCATTAACAGTCTCTTGCATCTCATCCATTCTGCTGTTAAGCCCGTCGATCGCTTGTCTGATATCTGCATTGTCTTTCCTCAGTTCCCTCACTTCCTCCCTCAGCTCTTGCACATTTCTCTGTAGGTCCATCAGCATGGTTATGACTTTTATTCTGAATTCTTTTTCAGGGAGGCTGTGCATTTCCATCCCTTCAGACTCCCTCTCTGGGGTTGTCTGGTTGATTTTGGTGTGAACCATATTCCTCTGTCTTTTCATGGCTATATAATTGGTCACTGATAGTTGCCACGTATGTCAGCTGGGCTCTTTAAGACTTAAAAAAGAGAAGAAAAAAAAAGAGAAAAAAAAAGAAAAAGAAGAAAGGAAGAAAAAAGAAAAAAAGAAAGAAAAGAAAAAACAAAAACAAAACAAAAAACAAAACAAAAGAAAACAAAAAAAAATGCCCTCCGGATGTAGATTCTGTGGGAATGCTCTAGGTGGCGCTATTGCCCCACTATTCCACAACTGTGACTGTGCCGCTCCGCAGGGCCCTTTATCGCTCTGGCAGGGGTGGGAACGAATAGGAGGCTGTTGATCCCAGTGAGAAGGGTTAAGTATGGCTACGCTTCCTCAGTCGCCAGCTAAGGCGTCTGAAACTCCCCAGGACTCCCAGCCTGCTGGGCTGAGTGTGCTGGGGCGATCCGGCTCCTCCGCTGGGCTCCTGTCTCTTTAAGACCGCTGAGGAAAGCGCGCACTTTTTTTTTTCCTTCCCGGAGCCGGCTGCAAGCACCCTGGCGCGTTCCCCGCTCAGATCCTGCCCCTCTGTCTCTCCAATCTCCGCTGCACTGCGCAATGTGGGTCAGCGCTCCCCGCGCAGATCACCGGGGCTGGCTACTTCGCGGGGTGTACTTCCACTCCCTCCCGGCTCTGAATCCTCTCCTCCCGCCGGTGCGCTGGGGTGGGGGAGGGCTCGGGTCCCGCCGGGTCGCGGCTCCGTATCTTACCCGCCTCTTGGGGTGCCGAGTCTCTCGGGTGTAGCTGCACGCTGTGCGCTTTCCTGTGTATTCTCATCTGTCTTTTAGGAATAGATGTATTTTCTGTGTTTTCGTAGATAAATATAGTGTTGGGAGGAGATTTCTGCCGCCCTGCTCACACCGCCATCTTCCCGGAAGTCCAGATAGTTTCTTTTTCTGTATTTTGAAGCTTTGAAGCCAGACATTGAGCTCTTCTCTCTAGCTATGAAAGTCCTAAGTGGCATCTTCCAGTAGAAGGCTGTTTTCTCTCTATTCAAAAATCTGTTGCTTCGTGTACCTGCATTAATTACCTGAGATCACCTGGATAACATGCTGCAGCTTCTATTTCATTACTTCTTCATCTGGCACTGTGGTGTTATGGAGATGGCATCTTTCCTTAAAACATCATGAGCTAACTTAAAAATTTCTTCTGTAGTTTCCTCACCTCACTTTGTCTTCACAGAATTGTAGAGAGTTAGGATCTTGCTCTGGAGTAGGCTTTGGCTTATTGCCATGACTGGTTTGATCTTCTCTCCAGGCCATTAAAACCTCCATAGCAGCAGTAAGGCTGTTTTTCTTTCTTACCATTTGTGTATCCTCACCATTTGTGTGCTCACTTTTTTTGAGAGGGAGTAGCACTTTTCATTTCCTTTAAGAAGTTTCCCTTTGCATTCATAACTTGGCTAACTGGCTCAAGAGGCCTCGTTTTCATCCTGTCTTAGCATTTGACATGGCCTTCCTCACTAAGCTTAATCATTTCTAGCTTTTGATTTAAAGTGAGAGATGTGTAACCCTTCTTTTCACTTTAACACTGAGAAACCATTGTGGGGCTATTAATTGGCCTAATTTCAATATTATTGTGTCTCAGGGAATAGGGAGGCCTAAGGAGGGGGAGAGAGACAGGCAATAGCGGCTCAGTGGAACAGTCAGAACACACACATGTATCGATTCAGTTTGCTGTCTCGTGTGGGCATGGTGCATGGCACCCCAAAACCATTTCAGTAGTAACATCAGAGATCACTGATCACAGCTCACTATAACAAATATAAAATAGTGAAAAGTTGGAACTGTTTCAATAAATAAACCAAAATGTAACACAGGCACAAAGTGAGCAGGTGCTGTTGAAAAAACAGCACCAGTAGACTTTCTCAGTAGAGGATTGCCACAGGCCTTCAATTTGCAGTATCTTCAAAGCACAGAAAAGTGAAATGCAGCAAAACAACGCGTGCCTGCATGTTCATTGGTAAGAAAAGAGAAAGATTCAGATTGTTCCTTTTTTTTCAGGTATCTGTCAACAGTATCAGTAATGGGAAAAAAACATTGATATATTTGTATTATTTCCACTTTTACCATTAAATTGTATGATTTTTGGCAAGGGGCTTCTCAGCAAATCCATTTCCTCACCTGTAAAGTGCTGTACCCCCTAGGTGGATTTGTGTGTGCTCTAGGGGTATCTCTATTTTGCTTCTCTCCATGTTTCTGTTTTTGTTGGTTAACAGTGTTTACTCTGTCCCTTTATCATTTCAATAGCTACTGTTTTTATATACTTAAAAGCATGCTTACATTATAGGAAGAAAGCACAACACTAGAAAAAGTTGAAGTAAGAATTGCATGTTTATCTTGATATAAAATTCTATGCGTGCATTGGGTTTTCAAGGTCATTGCATCACTACACAAGAGACCACATAGGTAATATCATTTTCTAAATACATAGTGTGTAAAACCTTTTTAACAATATGTTCTTTAATAATAAAAAGCTTTTTTCCTATTTATATAGTTAATAACATGCAAGTTATTATATAATACATGAAAATGTAAAGAAAGTAAAGGTCATCAGAAATGCCACTGTCCTGAAATAGCCTCCATTAGCATTTTGTTGCTCATCCCTTCCTGGGTGTGTGTTATTTTTCAGAAATGGGATCATAGCATTCTTAGTTGTTGTTTTTCTGTTGTGAGCACCTCCTATCCCTTCCTTCACATTAGTATCTCCCCTCATTCCTACCTCCAGGTAACTCATGTTAACTTACTTTCCATCTTCCCATATTTTTTTGTATGCTTAGATGATCCTATATAACGTGTAAGTACTATAAATAGAGGTATTTCTGTCCTTACGTACAAAAATAGAATTATAGTATACATACTTGCCTAGTCGTGTATTAAATAAAAGTACTGTGCCAAGATCTAGTAATGTCTGGGTACTGTCTCGCAGACCACCTTAGAGCATGCACGGCCTGAGGAGCCCAGCTGGGATGAAGATTTTGCAGATGTGTACCATGACCTGATCCATTCTCCCGCCTCTGAAACTCTCCTAAATTTGGAACATAATTACTTTGTTAGTATCTCAGAACTGATTGGTGAAAGAGATGTGGAGCTGAAAAAACTGAGAGAGAGGTATTTCAGATTTCTTGCATTATCATAATTAAATGTCACATTGTCAATTATGATGGCCTGTAGAAGAGCTTTTAATTTTTTTATCAAATTAAAGAATAAAACAAAAATTTCTTTCATGTTAGAAATTAATTTTCTTGTGTTTAAATCTGTAATTTCAACTGGGAAGTCCTCATAGGTTTATAAAAGTTCTCAAGTAAATGACTTAAATAAATCATGGTGGCTTTATATATTCTTAACTCTCCTAAGAGGAATAGTTTGCCTCTGTTAAAGGTTGTGTTGTTTCAGACTCTGTGCAAAGTGCTGTGGATGCCGTCTGAGTTGAGGATCATGTAACAAAATACCACAGACTGAGTGGTTTAAACAATAGCAATTTATTTCTCCCGGTTCTGGAGGCTGATCAGGGCACTGGCAGATGTGGTGTCTGGTGAAGACCTGTTTCCTGGCATGCAGACAATGCCCTTTCGCTGCACGCTCACAGGCGCTTTCCTCAGTGTGCGCCTGCTGCGTCTCTTCCAGAAAAAGGAGCTCTAGCATCTCTCTTCCTCTAGGTACTGATTGCATCAGAAGGGCTTCAGCCTCAGGGTCTCATCTAAACCTAATTACCTCCCAAAGCTCCACCTCAAAATACCAGCACATTGCGGGTTAGGGTTTCAGTATACAAATTTGAGGGGGACACACATGCAGTCCATAACATATGCCTTATCTCCTTGGACCCTCACCACAACCATACTGTTATTAGCCCCCATTTTACAGTTGAGCAAACTGAGGCTTAAATTACTTAAATAACTTGTCTAAGGACAAGCTGGAATCTGAAACCAGGAAGTCTGACTCCAAAGCTCTTAACCACTATACCATGCTGCCTCCCTCTTCAGACCTGTTTAAAGCCCTGCTGTTCCTAAGTCCATGGTTCTCTTTCAGTTCACTTTGTAAGCTTATTTACATTGGGAAAAACAATAACACCAGTGTTATTCCAAAAATTTTAATTAGATTTGAATTCATTCTATATTGATTACTTAATACAGTATGCAAATAGTGCTTTTATGATCATTTTTTTTCTTCAAAGTAAGTAAAAAGATGTTAGCATTATTTATCATAAAGCATGACTTCCCAGACCACTTCCTAGTAATTCTATAAATTGCAGTAATAATTCAGGACACACTTCTTCTAGATAATCCATTTTAATCTAGCAGAATCTAATAATGTTTATTACCTTAAAAACATTTACTTAAGGCTGTAGGTATACATGGCATTAGGATTTTTTTTTACTGTTACTGATGTAATAAATGTATTAATTACTGATTTAATAAATTTAATAATCAGTCCTGAAGAAGTAAATTTGAAATGATGTACTGGTTTGCTCCTGGCTGTCATTAGCCTACCATTAGAAAACACTGGGACTAGCAAAAGGAGAATCATCTGTTATTTTGAGGGTTGTCATAGTTAAGGAAACTTAAACACAAAAGTCATTAACAAATGGATTTAATCATTTTTCCTGTGTATCTGATCAGCATTTTATTATATTGCATATATTTGTCAATTTTCATAACAGTTCTCCTCCTCCAAATATCTCCTATGAAATACTTATTCTCATATCTAAGTAATTAGTAGAACTGTCTCTTTGTCAAAAGAGCATGCTGTTTTGAAACATTTGTCACTATGGGTTTGGCTTTGCTGATCAGCCATGTTGAGATGGTCTGTTCCTTTCTGGACGGGCTGGAGGGGTAGTTGCCACCACAGAAATAGCTGAAGCCGTGTCCCTGGGGGAGACAGAAATTTGATTTTTTTTCCTAGTTCTTTATTATGCAGCCAATAAAACTGTGAATGTGTTTTTAAATATACATGAAAGTATAATTACCTAATACCAATTAATTATCTTCTATTGAACTTCATTTGTTTGATTTTTCATACTAGGACTTCAAATAATATAACCTCGACTTTATTCTGAATCTGTACTTGAATCTCAGGTCTTCAGGGATTAAACTCATTCTACTCATTTTGGTATACTGAAAAATTCCCTGCTTACCTTTAGTTCATATTAGTAACCATTACTAATACTATGATTTGCTGGTGACCTTCTCTACATTGTGTTCTACTTTTTTACCTACTCACTACACCTCCCAGAAAACTCTGTATCTGGCCATCAATATTCTGTAACGGTTCTTTTTTCTAAATTGAAGAAGATCCCCATTCCACATGACCCTTCAGCTTTTGGGAAGCTGAATTAACTTATTAATTTTATCTGCATTTACTAGTACTTTATACCTTTTTTTTCTGTTGCAGAATAGTTTTTTAGTAGGGGGTTGTTTGGATTTCTGTTATTTTCTTGAAATGTTCTTTGGCCAAACTTCTTGATGGGGCTTTGCTTTTTCTTTTTCCTAAACATATAAACAATATTTGAATACATTCATTTAAAAAATCGTTCTGTGGTCTATTTTTCACATGTCCAAACTATTAGCTTGAAAAGGAAAAACAAGCTTATATTTCTCGTAAGGTTAGTACTATTTATTGCAAAAGTGAACAGTATAACTTAAGGTAAGCTGGAAATCACAGATATCAGTGGAATTTGACCCAAATTTGGATGTTTAATTCACTTATCCAATTCATGAGCAAAAGTGACACATTTTCTTATTTCTCATTTCATTTTAATTCCATCTTTAAAAGACAGCTCAACACAGCATCAATAGTTAAAATCTTTTTTTCTACGTGTCTTCAAGATATAAAGATTGTCAGAATTGTTAAACCTGACATACTGAGCCGATGTATAGTATTTCTTCTGACATCTAATAAAATTTCCTTCGATCTTAATCCTAGAAAATACGTTATTATATCATTAACTGTGTCATTAGCTACTTTATTTTTGACACATTTAGGGTAAAATCATTGTTCATGAAATTTTATTTGTTAAATTCTGATTTACTGGTCTTTTTTTTTTTTTCTGTCTCCCTGGTAATTTGCTTCTCAGATTCAAGATAAAAGTTAAAAATGGCAATGATACTTTTTATCCACTAGGGGGAACATGTGTAATGTGAAATATTAATATGTTTGTATCAAAGCTTGTATTTATATATGTTTAGCAGTTACTTGTTTTAAATAAAAAGCTTACTTGCAAGCATAATCTTCACCTGACCTCTAATAAGGGTGAGATGAATTAGTGGGCTCACTTGCATTAGGATTAAGTGAGGACTAAATGGCATTGAATATTTAGTAGGTATATGTAGAAATTTATAACATAAGAATGAGTTTCACTTATCATTTATATATAAGTATCTTAATCAGTTACTATAAATAATTGTAGGTTCTTTTTTAAAAACAGTTTACTTAAATTAACTAGAATGATAACAAAATCCATTTAGTTCATGTCTGTTTCATTCCTTCCAAGTTTGAAGTATGTTTTATAACAACTTTTTAATACATTTGCATTAAGATATAATTTCTTTTTTCTTTAAGTTTTACTAAGATATTTAACTGACATAAAGCACTGTATAAGTTTAAAGTTTATAGCATAATGATTTGACTTACATATATTATGAAATGATTTACACAACTGTTAACCTCCGTCATTTCATATAGATACAAAAAAAATGATTTTCCTTATATAAGAACTTGTAGGATGTACTCTCCTAACAACTATGAAGTATACCATACAGCAATGTTAACTATAGTCATCGTGTTGTACATTACATCCCCAGTACTTATTTATCTTATAACTGGACATTTGTAACTTCCTTTTAACCACCTTCCTCCAATTCTCCCTTTCCTCATTCCTCTGCTACTGATAAGCACAGATCTGATCTCTTTTCTGAGTTTGTTTTTTTCAATCCACATGTAAGTGAGGTCATGCAGTATTTGTCTTTTTCTAACTTACTTCACTTAGGTAATAAGATATAATTTCTTAATTGAAATTTTTAATGAACTTACTTATGAAAATATACAGAAAAGGCAACAAACTGTAGCTGTATAGTTCAACAAATTTTCTCAACAAAAGCACACTCCTGTAATCATTACCTAGATCAAGAAATGAAATGTTTCCAACACTGCAGAAGGCTCCCTCATGTCTTTCTAGTCACTACCATTTCCCTCAGAAATAACCCTTATCTGAACTTCTAACTCACTGCTTAGTTTTTCCTGTAGGGAAAGTCATTTTCAGCTTCTGCACATTATTTATTTGGATAAATAAAACTGAAACATATCTTCATAATGTATTTAATATTCCTCTGTAAAGGTAACTTTGTGACTTACTACCAGTTTGATTCTTAGAAACCTAATTGACAGATTCCGGTTAAACTAACTTTCAACAGTTGAAGTCACTTTAACTCATATACAAATAAATACAAATATACTTGAGCTAGAATTGCAGAGTTTGTTCTTTAAATTTACAGATGAAAAGGAGTCAGGACTTTTAAACATTAGCCATGAAAATTGAAAGATCACTTTTTGACTTTAGATTTTGAATGCTTTCATTTATGTATTAAATTTAGTTTAAAATTTAGCTGTACAAATGACATCAATATTATATGACATTATCATCATTATTTCCACATCTCTATTTCCAAGTCTTCAAAGTGCTTCCCAGGTATTATAGTTGCCATTCCTGGACATATTCCTACAAAATAAAATTTTTTACATTGTAGAGATTGTTCAATGAATCTGGAATGTTTACTGTAAAAATGTGATGAATATAATGATCTGCTTATTTGTGTTTTAGACAAGGTATTGAAATGGAGAAAGTGATGCAGGAACTGGGAAAATCACTGACAGATCAAGATGTGAATTCACTGGCTGCTCAGCATTTTGAATCCCAACAAGTAAGTGAAGTACAATGACTTAGATATGCAGCTGTGTTTTCTTTTACTGATTTATTATTTTTTTAATTAACCAGTTGCACACTGATGGACAGTGACTCCAATGGGGTATGATGGGGGGACTCGATAATAAGGGTGAATATAATAAACACATTGTTTTTCTTGTGAAACCTTCATAAGAGTGTATATCAATGATACCTTAATAAAAAATAAATAAGTAAATAACCAGTTGCTGTACTGTCTCTTTAGGATTTAGAAAATAAATGGTCAAATGAATTAAAACAATCAACTGCCATCCAAAAGCAAGAGTATCAGGAGTGGGTAATAAAACTTCATCAAGACCTAAAAAACCCCAACAACAGCTCCCTCAGGTATTAGTCATGCATTGTTCTTATTAGATGAAAGTTCATTGTTAGTTACAGTTGGCATTTATTGTAAAATTGAACTTTTTTAGGTGTAGATATTTTTAAGTGACAATGAAAATTCAAAGTAATTTTATACTTCTAACACCTTTTGTGTTAACAGACTTTATGTGGATTATTTGGAAGGGGGCAGACTGGTTAGTTTAAAATAGTGATTTCCCCCTAAAACTTAGCCCTGTAAATCTGTTAAGTGTATTTGTCCAGATACCTCAAGTACTCTCTCTTGTTTGTTTAAATTGATTTCCATTTAGTGCAATAAACATTCGTTGAATGAATTTATATGTCGACTTGTCTCTAAGCAGGAAAACAAAAAAGATATCTGCCCATGTGTGTGGAGCTTATATTCCAGAGAGTGATCTATAAATGAAACATTGCTCCATAGAGTGCAATGTTGGCATATACATGGTACATATAGAGGGTTTTCCATAATTCATATTTGTATGAATGGTATGGTAAAATTCATTGTGTTTGGTGCAAATTGTATGGTACTGCATACATTTTGTTCATTGCCCTAGAGCTTGACAGTGCCTGTTTTATATCCTGGTGAGATACTTGTATATTTGAGAATTTCTTTCTTCATTCAAATCCTAATATTTAGAAAAATTGGAAAAATATTTAGTCCAATATAGTAATGTCATTATTTCTAGCATTTGTCTGGTATGTGTGATCAACATTTAGAAATAGCATTTAATTTATATAGTACCAGTCTCCTCCACTAGTCTTGCCTTGACAAAAACCATGTCTGTTTTTTCTACCACTGTATACCCGGACCCTTGCCAAGTGTCCAGCTTCTCACACTGGCATGTAAGGCATACTTGATAAATATTTGTGGATGGGTGGACAAAGGAACAGATGGATGGATTATTGTTAAACTGTTTACCTAATAGCTATATCACCTCTTACTTAAATATTATAATCTTTCATTTCCCTTATTTTTCCCAACACGATACCTTAGAAATAGTTTAACAATTTTTTATGATTAGAAATGGGACAACATCCTTGACACTAACATATTTTACTATACCTCTCATTTCAAATGAAAATAGTGATGAACATAATGCCAAAGGGGGAAAATGGGTTAGGAATATTTGTAAGTTATAATGTACAGTGATTCTTAAACTGGTGGTTGCACTCTGCTAGAGGTCATTTTAGATCCTTTACTTTCCAATCAGACTTTTAAAAATAACAGTAACAGAACAGAGTGGAGTACAATAGAAAGTATCAGAACAGTCATGCATGAAGCTTTCTACAAATGAATGCATATATTGAGCCAAATTGCAAAATGTGTAGTGCGTATTGTGGTCAAAGGTAGAAAGTCATTGATTCAGGGAAGCTGAAAAAGCCCCTTGTTACAAAAATTATCTCTCACTTTGCTGCCGTAATTTCAGAAATTAAATATACAGTATTAATTCCATTGTGAAAATACTGGCCTCTAGCTCTGCTTCTTTTAAAAACCAAATATTCCTAGCAAAGAACGTTTTTACTGTGTCTCTGCTAGTTTGCTTTCCTTTTTGATAGGGGTTTCTATGGGTAGCAGAAACCTGTTTTCAACACCATCACATGTAGAACTCCTGTTTGAGATTGATAAAAGTGGCATTTTATTTTTATTCATTTATTTTTGCTTTTTTTTTAAAGTCATATTTATTGAAGGATAAATTGCATCATGTAAAATTCACATTCTAGATTTACATTTTGATGAGATTTGACAAAATTGTTATGAAACCGTCACTGCAATCAAAATACTGCATTTCCTTTTTACACCTTTATAGTTAGTCCCCTTTCCCCTTGCTTACTTCCTGGCAACCTAATCCAATTTCTGTCCCTATAGTCTTGATTTTTCCAGAATCTCATATAAATAGAATCAAACTATGTGTAGCAGTTTGTATCTTGCTTCTTTCACTTAGCATAATATATTGAGATTCATTCATGTTCCATTTATGAGTGGTTCTTTCCCTTTTGTTGCTTAGTGGTATTCTGTTCTTCATTTATCCATTCACTTGATAAGGCAGTTGAGGTATTTCCAGATTTTTGCAATTATAAACAAACTGGTGTAAATTTTCACATGTAGGTCTTCATATACATATGTTTTTATTTGTTATGTGAATACCTTAGAGTAGGATTGCTGGATCACATGGTAAGTGTGTGTTTAATTTTATAAGAACTGACAGACTGTTTTCTAAAGTGTTCAGTTTGCATTCCTGCCACCAATGTATGAAGGTTCTAGGTGCTCCACATCCTTGTTAACACTTGGTATTGGTATTTAGCCTTTCTGGTAGGTTTTGTTGTCTAGCTCATTGAGGTTTTACTGTGCATTTCCCTAATGCTAATGAGGTTGAACATCTCTTCATGTGCCAATTTTCTGTCCATATTATTCCTTTATATTTTTCTCATTATTGAGTCTTATTACTGGTTCTTTCTTATTACTGGTTCTTTATATAATCTGGATATAAGTCCATCATCAGATATGTGTTTCACAGATACTTTCTCTCACCCTGTGGCTTCTCTTTTCATTTTCTTGATAGTGTCTTTCAAAAAGCAAACGTTTTCATCTTAATTAAGTGTGATTTATCAATTTTTAAATGGCTAGTGTCTAATCTAAGATCTCTGCCTAATCTAGGGTCACAAAGATTTTCTCCTGTTTACTTCTAGAAGTTTCATAGTTAAACTTATACATTTGTCATGATGTATTATTTCATATTTATTATATATATAAATTAAGTATAATAGTAAATATATGTATATGTGTTGTTCTAGTCTTCTTATAATCATTTAATTTTGGTATCAGGTTAGTGGTGGCATAAAATGAGCTGGTGGTCTGCTGGTGAACCTGTTGAAAGAATTGATATCTGTGATTATCAATCTGATAAACATGTTTTTATTCTAGTACTTACACTTATTTTCTCTCATTGCTGAAATTCCTTATCTGTCGTTATGTGGTGTTTTCTACTAGATCTTTTAGCATAGTAATCAGAATTATTTGAAAGTCCCTTTCTTTTAGTCCCAACATCTAGGTCATCTCTAAGTCTGTTTCTGTTGATTGCTTTCTCTCTTGACAGTGGGTTTTTGGTTTTTGGTTTATTTTCCTTGCTTTGTGTGTGTGTGTGTGTGTGTGTGTGTGTGTGTGTGTGTGTCTCTTTTGTAAACTGAATGCTGAATATTATGTGTATTAGAAAACAAGAGACTGGGGTAAATAATATTTATGTCGAGGAATGAATAGGCCATTAATGGTGAGGATCGAGCAAATCTAGTCAGCAGTTGAGCTGAGTTGGTTTTTGTTCCTTTAGTACACCATAGGCTTCATTTTCTACAATAGTAAACTGCTGCCACTTGTTTAGAGTGGGGTTTTGGGTCCTAGGGAGTTTTCTCTGTCATTCTGCTATATCCTCAGCTTTCAGTAGTTGTTCAGGCCTGTGCCACAGCACAAGGTGCCTCTGCATGCTGCATGTACACCCCCTCAGCAATAGAATGTTGTTTGGTGCTTGGTGCTGGGCTCATAGTTGTGGTTGGGAGGCAGGTCTCTATTGTCTTTGCCCAGCTACAAGCCCTGTGTATCTGGGCCTTGGGCTTGCCATGTTCTCAGCATTTCTACCTGTGCCATGAAGGGGGAATCTCGTGTCTCGTGCTCTGCCCCCAGTGTTTTTTTTGGAAGCACCTGGTAGAAGCCAGTGGAAAAGGGTTTGCAACTTCCTGAAAAACTCCCCTTGTTCCTGGGGCTCATAGCCATCCTAAATTTACATGGTAGCCCATACTTGATCTTTAAGAATTTGTTAAAATTTTAGCTGATTTCTTCTTACCTCTATTTTACAACAACTCATTTCATTTCTGCTGTGCTCTGCCAAAAATGAAAATTATGTGTCCTGTGTCTCCTTCAAGAGGCATGTCACATTATAGAATTGAGTTCACTTGGCTGCCTTGTTACCTCACATCTCTGATGGGCTCCAGAATAGTTACAGTTTCATGTATTATCTGGCTTTTTCTTATTAGAGTGGGAACAGCATTCTCTTATGCCTTTCTGCATCCTAAGATAAGGATAATTTATTAATATAAATTTATTTTTAGGTTAAATTTTCCATATTTACCAATGAAGTCAGTGAGACTAATGAGACCATTTGGATTAACCCAAAAAATGTAGTCAGGGGAATAGATGACAATTATAGACTTACATCACCTTCAGTTACCATGAAATTTCAATTGAACAGTTACATGGTTACAGTGCCTCCAAGGAAACCTTTTCAGGAAATAAAAGTGGAGTAGAGCAAGGACAGAAGTAAACAGGAGGAGAATGTTAGTGGGAAAAAGAACAGGAAATGGTAAAAAAAAAAGAGAGAATGTGAATACATCAAAATGAACTACATCTTTTTTTTATTATTCCCACTATGTGACATTTTAGTTTTTAATTTTCATTTCTATCACTTCACCTATTTTCTAGTTTTGCCTAGAGCCAACCCTGACACAGGATATATTACATTTTTTAAAAATACATCATTTTATAGTAGTGTTAGTCACTTCATTTAACCATTCTCTTAGGCCACTAAGAAATATTAAATGATAATATATGAGTTGAGATTGTAATAAGTGAAAAGAATAATATGCATTACTTACTGAGAGGAAGTGAAAGAACAAATGGGAGTTATAGAACCTCTTGGTGCTTATCATCTCATTTGTCACTATGAATTAAGGATAAATTTAGGAATAAATTGTGTGCTGTAATTTCAGCTTTAGTTTTGTTTCATTTCATTATAAGATTTTATTTTCTTTAAGAGTTCTTGACAAACATACAAAAACATACTGATCATTTTATTAATTTCAGTGAGGAAATTAAAGTTCAACCAAGTCAGTTCAGAGAATCTGTAGAAGCAAATGGAAGAATTTATGAGGAACAGAGAAAGTTAGAAGAAAGCTTTACCATTCACTTAGGTAAGTTATTATTTTTTTACAATCATAACTTATTGTAACTTGTGAAACTTTTTTATGCTATAAGAGGAAAATCCATAGCATATGAATAGAATATACCCATGTTATTTTAATTACAGATTATGTTCCTGCCTCAAAGAAGCCTATAGTTTGTTGGCTATAAGTTTTCTGTTTTAGCATAGATAGTATTTTTTGCAAATTGAATGATTAAAAATCATTAGTTATCAAAGTGGGAAATTGTAAGGCCCATTTTAAATTATTTATAGCACAAATTTATCTGGATTCTTGCCATAAAGATTTGCATCCTGTTATCCTGAATCTTTGCAGCTGTTTAAGCATCTTTCTGGGACTGTTGCTTACCCCCCAGGAGCGCAGTTGAAGACCATGCATAATTTGAGACTGCTGAGAGCAGATATGCTGGACTTCTGTAAGCACAAAAGAAATCATCGAAGTGGTGTGAAACTCCACCGACTCCAGACAGCACTATCACTTTATTCCACATCTCTCTGTGGCCTGGTTTTATTAGTTGATAATCGAATCAATTCATATAGTGGTATTAAAAGAGGTAAGTGAATGTTTGTACATATTTATTTCATTAGATTTCTCCTTTTAATACTATTCTTACCAAGAAAGGAATTATGGAAAAACTGAAAAAAATCTTTACTTACTCAAGATTCAAGTGGAGTAAACAACATACGTACCCACCACAGCTATTTTAGATTTGTTTCATACTTCAGCATGGATAGAGTGCTTCAGGATATTTAAAAATTCTACTATATTATAAATAATACTTTTACAGAATCCTTATTTCAAGGTATAACAAGAAGAATAATAAAGATATAAATGTATTTTTCAGTGTAGAAGCAGATCATGACTCAGTGAATTTTAGTTCATCCATTTGTCCTTTTTTTTTAATAACCTATTTTTAAATGTGCCAGGTAAAATTCTGTCTTCCCTCTTAGTATAACTCACTTTTTGTGATTATCTAAAAAATTCTAAATATATAAAGTATATTGAAACATATAGCTGTTTTTAAAAGAAGCTTGAATAATTTCCTACCATAAATATAAGAAGCTTCTTGTATTTTTTTCATATTTTTTGATGGGACCAGATTATGATCAAAGTATCTCTTATATCAAGAAGGCTTAGAATTATGTTATGTTGTATCGTATGTTTATTATTTTAAAATTTCCTTGTCTACTAATACCTATTCTTTTGAGTGATTGATTTTCTGATCAAAAGAAAATTGTGCCCTAATTTAATAAGATATAATTATTGAAAGGAAAAGTACAAGAAATCATACTTGTGCATTTTATATTCTATTTCTACTATATCTCATGTCTGTAAGCAAATACTAAATATTTGATAGTTCTCCTTTATACGTTTGTAAATGTTTTGGGTCCTTTAGATTTTGCCACAGTTTGCCAAGAATGCACTGACTTCCACTTTCCCCGAATTGAAGAGCAACTGGAAGTTGTCCAGCAGGTGGTACTTTATGCAAGAACCCAACGCAGGAGTAAGTTGAAAGAATCACATGGTGAGTAAAACTCACATTTTTTAAAATGTCACTTTCAGTATGTTCTGTCCCTAAGAATTCTAATAGCATCATTAAAATATAGAAAGTTGTGTTGGTGGAAAGGTAAAAATGTAAGAACAAAATTCAAGATCTTTAGAAGCTTGAATCCTGTTCTTAATTTCCTTCTTTTGCATGATTTTGTTCCAGATCCTTGGCAAAAACTGCATTTAATTTTCAATTCTTTAGTTAGAGTAGGCACTCACTGGAAAGTTGGTGATACTTGATCCAAGTTCTCTGTCCCTAAAATGGACATAATTATTACTACAAAGGGCATTGAAATCATGGACTAAATGTTGCACAGAATGCACATTTTATATGTTCCATTTTTGATCCACTCAGCGTGAAATCAGTCACAAAAATTGTTTGGATTGTTCATTTAAAAAACTACCATGTCCAAAACTATGTATTGCTTTTTCTCTGTATTTACCCACAACATAAACATCCTTTCTAACTATTTAGGAAATTGACTAGAAAATGATTTTAAAGCTATGGAAAAGTTCATGTCATTTTTCTTCAAAAGATTTCTGTTTATGTAGAGAGAGACTTAAGGGAAGACATGGGTCAAAGAAAAACTTCTCACTCAAATTACAGAGTAATTCTGCTTTCTTAATTGAAAAATGAAAGGTTTAAAAAATAGTTTATAAATCAAAGTGGTATCATAAGTTTGTTTAGTTATGAACTAAGTATAAGGTAATATTCATTCCAAAATAGATGTAAAACATGTTTTTCCTATTTTCTGTATTTCATATGATATCACAGCAAAAATCACAATACATGCTCCTATCTGGCTTGAATGCATACTCAGTACCTTATTATTTCTTTTCTTATGGGTGTTGGAGTTGCAGATAATTCTATCTGGAGGGACTATGGTTTTTACTTTCTCTATATTAGTATGGGTCATTTTTTTAAAATTAAGGTATCATTGATATACAATCTTATGAAGGTTTCACATGAGCAACATTGTGGTTTCAGCATTCACCCATATTATCAAGTCCCCCCCCACACCCCATTGCAGTCACTGTCCATCAGCATAGTAAGATGCTATAGAGTCACTACTTGTTTTCTCTGTGCTAGACTGCCTTCCCCATGACCTACCTATATTGTGTGTGCTAATTATAATGCCCCTTAATCCCCTTCTCCCTCCCTCCCAACCAACCCACCCCCTTCCCTTTGGTAACCTAGTCCCTTCTTGGAGTCTGAGTCTGCTGCTGTTTTGTTCCTTCAGTTTTGCTTTGTTGTTTTACTCCACAAATGAAGGAAATCATTTGATACTTCTCTTTCTCCATCTGGCTTATTTTACTGAGCATAATACCCTCTAGCTCCATCAGTGTTGTTGCAAATGGTAGGATTTGTTTTCTTCCTATGGCTGAATAATATTCCATTGTGTAATATATGTACCATATTTTCTTTATCCATTCATCTACTGATGGACACTTAGGTTACTTCCATACCTTGGCTATTGTAAATAGTGCTGCGATATACATAGGGGTGCATATGGCTTTTTGAATCTGAAAACTTGTTTTCTTTGGGTGAATTCCTAGGAGTGAAATTCCTGGGTCAAATGATATTTCTATTTTTAGTTCTTTGAGGAACCCCCATATTGCTTTCCACAATGATTGAACTAATTTACATTCCCTCCAGCAGTGTAGGAGGGTTCCCCTTTCTCTGCATCCTTGCCACCTTTTGTTGTTCCTAATATTTTTGATGCTGGCCATCCTAACTGGTGTGAGGTGATATCTCATTGTGGTTTTAATTTGCATTTTTAAATTAATTAGCAATGTGGAGCATCTTTTCATGTGCCTGTTGGCCATCAGAATTTCTTCTTTGGAGAAGTGACTGTTCATATCATCTGTCCATTTTTTAATTGGCTTATTTGCTTTTTGGGTGTTGAGGTGTATGAGTCCTTATATATTTTGGGTGTTAACCCTTTTTTGGATATGTCGTTTACGAATATATTCTCCCATACTGTAGGATGCCTTTTTGTTCTACTGATGGTGTCCTTTGCTGTACAGAACTTTTTAGTTTGATGTAGTCCTATTTGTTCATTTTTGCTTTTGTTTCCCTTGCCCAAGGAGATGCATTCAGGAAAAAGTTGCTCGTGTTTATATTCAAGAGATTTTTGCCTGTTTTTCCTATGAGTTTTATGGTTTCCTGACTTACATTCAGGTCTTTGATCCATTTCAAGTTTATTTTTGTTTATGGAGTTAGACAATAATATAGTTTCATTCTCTTACATGTAGCTGTCCAGTTTTGCCAATACTAGTTGTTGAAGAGGCTCTCATTTCCCCATTGTATTTCCATGGCCCCTTTATCATATCTTTATTGGCCATGTGTGTGTGGCTTTATATCTGGGCTCTCTGTTCTGTTCCATTGATCTGTGGGTCTCTTCTTGTGCCAGTACCAAATTGGTAGTAGAGTTTGATGTTAGGGAGTGTAATCCCCCAACCTTTATTCTTCTCAGGATTGCTTTGGCTATTCAGGATCCTCTGTGGTGCCATATGAATTTTAGAATTATTTGTTCTAGTTCATTGAAGAATGCTATTGGTATTTTGATAGGGATTGCATTGAATCTGTAAATTGCTTTAGGCAGGATGGCCATTATGACAATATTAATTCTTCCTACCCATAAGCATGGTATGTATTTCCATTTATTGGTGTCTTTAATTTCTCTGAGTGTCTTATAGTTTTCAGGGGATAGGTCTTTCACCTCCTTGGTTAGGTTTAATCCTAGGTATTTTATTCCTTATTTCTAACAAAAACTTGGTGTCTTGCCTAGGAAATAGAATATGGCAAGTCTTTTCATTGTAGCTGGTCAAACCTTTAAGTCAGCTTCTGATACTTCAGATGTCTTGTTTGTTTGTTTGTTTTATAACTGCAGTATTTAAAATAAACAATTATAGTATTTTTGGTTCCTATGTTTTGTATTTTGTAGAAAGCAAAGAGATATTATTAGCTCTTTGCTTGGTGTCTTTCCTCCCTCCCATGTAAGTTGTAGGATTCCTCCTTTTCTCCTGATGTTAGAATATAGCTATCTAAACTTGACTTAATTAGCATTCACTATAGTTTCCATATTTATTCAATAGACTTTTTAAAACTCTGTTATTTATTTTTTAATCATTTCTTAAACAGGTAAAACCATCTCAGGATTCACAATTCAAACTGTGCAAAGGAGCATAGAGGGCAGCCTTCCTCACTTTGCCCACCAACCATCCAGTTTCCCACTCCAGAGGCAGCCAATGCCATCTCACTTGTACCTCCCATTTATACACAAAAATGAGCATATGTAGGGGTGTATTTATTTTCCTGTTTTACAAAAATGGCAGCTTTCTCTGCCTACTTTTCTGAATGATTTCTGCCCTCTTTTTTCACTGAATAATTTATCTTGGACATCATTTTATATCAGTGCATAAGGAGCATCACCATACCTTTTTACTGCTGCATAGAACACTGCAGGATATCCCATTATTAATCAGTTCCCGATTGATAGACATTTAATCTGTTCCCAAGTTTTTGTTATTGTAGATAATACTGAATGAGTACCCTTGCACATATATCACTGTGTGTGTGTAAGCATATCTTTAGATTGGATTCCTTGAAGAAATTTCTGGGGTTAAAGGGCACATACATTTATAATTTTAATAGTGTTAACAACTGCTCTCCACAGCGGCTGTACCAGTTATATTGCCACCATAGGTAACGTGGCTTTGCTGTGGCAATTCGGGTTATATATGATAGAGACCTGCTAACTGTTAGGAAATCAGTATGAAAATATATCCTAACAAAGGACCTTTCAGGAAATTCTAGTATATCCTGTTATTCTTCTACCATCTTCTTCCTCCATCTCAAACTAGCAATGATATGATCAGAGACATTTTAATATTATTCTTAGTAGTGACTAAATGCATGAAGATTGAGATCATGACAGGTGTGGGAAAAGGAGGAGGATTCTAAGTATATTTATGAGAGATAGAAAGTGTGCAGCAAATGACAGGAAGTTTTTAAACCACATACGGTTAAGGCAGTGTGTGTACATCATGCTATTATTTTGTTCTTGTTCAAGCAACTATTTTGTGGTTTAAGTGAGTCAGTGAAACAAGCAGGTTTCTAAAAGCCAACTTTCATAAAGGAGCCCACATGCTGTTACAGGAGAGTTTTGTGAAAATAGTTTCTCCGTCTTTTCCTTGTCTGTGCATACATTTGTTCTACACGTTTACATCCTGATACACAAATACCTGCTTATTCTAAGCATTTCATTGTTTTCCTTCCTGTGTTTATTATATTGTTATTATATTTCTGCAGTCCATGATAGCAAGCCAAAAGCAATTTAGATTTTGGGGCACACTTTATATACATTTTTTTGAAAATGAAAAGCAGCCATCTTCTTAGTATTACAAAGTATTATTAAAAAATGGAAAGGGGAATGGACTATGAACTGCTGTCTCTTGTTTACTTAATAGGGATTCTGTTTGTTCATACTCCATGTGAACAAAATTACAGTCCTTATTTATTGTTTTTTGTCTGTGCCATGATCAGACATTTATTCAAAGCCTATCAGTTACATGGCTCTGTATCAGAAACAGAGTATTATTAAATATAGATTCTAGCAATGCAGAACCTTCTCTCTGTGCCTGTCTCTCCATATCTATAAAATATGTGTTTTCAAAGTACAATGTTTAGGAATCATTTATTCAAAGTAGTCATTCAGCAAAAATATCAGGTTACTTTTATTCAGAACATTTTTGAAACCATAATATTCCATTAGTGTTCTCAGTTAACTCATTTGAAGTTCTGGCTGTTTTCAAGTGATTTTTGATGCTGAAGGCCATTCCAAAATAGTTTTGTATGTAGTTAGGATAAATATGCAGCCTCTTAAAGATAGCTGCTTTGAGTGCTAATTCTTATTCTGCATTTATGACAGAATTATTATAAAATTAAATTATATCTTCCATTAAAAATATATATGTGTGAAAAATAATTTGTTTAACAATATATGGAAAATTGAGATGTATCTTACTTTACCAATATTCATCCTTCTAAAAAGAAAAAAAGAAAAACTTTTGAATATCTGAAAAAAAATGTTCCATTTGAAACAGGACCTCACATCTGTTTGAAATGAATTGTATATAGTGTCTTATTAAGAAGTAATAAATTTCAGGAATGGACTGAATATCAAGTGTTTCCTTGTGCTGCTAACTATTTGCTTGTAGTCCTGAACAATTTATATCAACAACAGTGACTCAGATTCTAAAAATAAAGATGATCACACTACAAGTATCTGAATTCTTTTATGTGTAGTTAACTTAATGCCCCAGACCTCCCAGATGAAAAATACAGTATTGGCAAGTGTCGTGTGGTTAAGGCCATAGGATTTAGGATCTGAGTGTGTGGGTTCAAAACCTCATTCCACCACTTAACTGTACATCCTTAGTTAGGTTCACTAACCCAGGTAAGCCTCTATATCCTCATGTATAAAATGAAAATAGTAATGATACTTACCTCCTAAGGTGGTTATAGGGGTTTTGTAAGAATTATATGAGACCATCCATGTAAAACATATGTCAGCATACAAGGCACCTAGAGAGTCTTAGTGTATTTTTACTGTTGTGATAGCTGCAGAGGAGTGGCAGTAGTAGCAGCGTGTTTTCGTATGTTGTTGTATTCTTTCATGTTGCATTATCTTATCAATAGATTCCGGAAACCGAAACGGAGAAAGTGATGAAAAAACTAAAAATGCTGATAGAAACTATTTAAATATTTTACCTGGTAAGTATTATTTTAAATTACAATTTTCTTAGAATCACATACATTGAAAACAAATTTGAAGCAAGTTCTTACAGTGCACATTATAAGAAGTGTGTCAGTGTCTCAGTTTGAAACAACCTTGTATCTGTATAATACACTTTCACACGTTCTGCCATTTAAATCGTGCTCATACTAGTACTGACTTTTTTCAAGATCCATACATTAAAACTGCTCAAGCAGTTGCATAAGTGTTATCGTTATTTGCTGTTTCAAATTTCCTCCTTTATATGTTGTTTCTTAGTTTCTCAAATGAGCCAAGAAATATTTTTCACTCTGAAATATAAACAGTAGTACTTAGAGATACAAATGACTTTGTAGAAAGAACATGGATCATCTAATTAAGAATCTCTCTTATTTTCTTTTCCCCATACATTTTCCTGCTTTCCATTTCTTTAATTTCCTTTTTTATTCTTGGATATACTGTTTACCAACTCGAAATTCAGTCCCTTTGGTTCACTTCCAGAGTGAATTCATTCTGATGTTCCTTAGTAGTGTTTGTATGACAAGAGCATAACAAGGAAGTCCTATTTGTAAAGGTTAAGTCTTTTAAACTAAATGGTAAATTTTGCAGTTCCTTAAATAACCTAGGTTGTTGCCTCACATTTCCTTCCCCAGATTTACTACATGTAGGTCACTTTCCATGTATCCAGGCGCACTGCATGCCGTGTCTGGTACTCATCTTGCCAGGCCCAGCCAGTTAGCCTGTGGTCATCAGCTTTGAACTTCCTGCCACCTTCGGAGAGCCCACCTTCGCGGATAATGTTAGAGGCAGGATTGCATCACCACATGCTGCTTCCTCCACTTTGTGGAACAGGAAGCTGTCCTCCTCTCCATCTAAAAATACCTCCTTTGAGACAGGATTTATTACATTTCTCTTCATAGATCCATAATACAATCATCCATATTTTGTGGCTTTCTTAAAATGTTCCAATCTTATTATCTATTCTAGAGGTTGCAATGTCTGGCTTTTTTTTTTAAGCTGAACCTTTTATTGCTATATTTAATTCCTTCCTCACTCCTTTTTAGAAAAATCCTATAGGTTAGTGTTGTATTACTAACACCAAATAAGACAGTATCATGTGTCTGCATTTGAAATGGAGTATTAAACTATTCAGTTAGCATATGAATTTCCACTTAACGGGTACCTACACAGCCAGGAACTTTACAGGAGATGAAAAAAGATCCAAATCACAAACTTTTAAAAATTCTTTAGTTGCAAAGAAAAACAGTTTTATTTATATATTTCTTGTCATTAAGTATGTGCAGGTTGTATCATCTAATTCTCACAGAACTTTGTAAGGTGTCATTATTTTTCCCCACATGTACATGAAGTGCAGAGGACCTAAAAGTTGATTTTTTTGTGCAGGATCACTCAGCCAATAAATGATAGAGACCAGATTTTCTTAATACCCAAGTCCTTTTACTATTTTATCACATTACTTTGATTGCTGCAGCCAGCTACGTGACCCCCATTTTACTAATGGGTAAAATGAGGCCAAGAGACAAGTCATCTAAGGTCAAACAAAGCAGTGCCAGCTTAGGGATTAGGAGCACCTGACTTGTTCACTAAGTCATCTGTCCCCTGCTGGACTATTGCCCATATTTAATGCTGGGGCTCCCATCATTTAAATCATCAGTAGGAGTGTGGGATATACTACACTTCACTGGGCCCAGAAGATAGTGTCTCATTTAGTCTACCAGGTTTCTGATAAACAGCCCGTGTCATTTATTGGCTTTTAGGGAAGTTGTAACAACTATTCCTCACCAATTTCCTTTTTACTTTTTCTTTGTCTAGTTTATTTTAATATCTGTAACTGTCCTTTCTTTAGTGTTTTTTTTTCTGCTTATCTAATTCTTTTAAGTTAAAAAAAAAGACCTTCGCTTGGGGCTTGTCAGTGACATCCATGGATGCAACCTATGTACACTGGTAACTAGAAATGATTGAACATTGTGCTAAAAGATATTAAATATACTGTATGTTTATAAGTAAATATAAGTAAAATCCTAAGGTAATGACTTTGAAGCAAGGAAGAGCAAAATTTGTGAGGGCAGGCGGTAGTGTTGAGTAGTTCTTAGCAGAGCAAAGCTTTCCTAGAAGGACAGAGCAGAATTTCCAGCGAGGCAGGTATATTTGTAAAAATATATTCTTTACATATTTTATATTGTATTTAATTATATTGACAGAAACTGCAGAATGTACCAGCTGATGGCTAGTGTGGCTACATAGAAAATGGAGTGATTATAGCAAGCATGGATTTTAAGATTTGATAAACTAGACTGATGCTGCTGCATTCAGTCTAAAACATTTATTCATCCACTCATTTAGCAAATATTGATTGAGTACCTTCTCTCTACCAGGTACTGTTCCATGTGCTAGAGAGAACTTTAAGCAAGATAGACAAAATGCCTATAGTCATGAAATGTAAGCACTTTATAATAATCTCATAAGTATAAGAATTTCAGTGCTGAAAAGAAAATAAAGCAGAACAATGAGAACGAGAATTAAGTGAGGAGTGAGGGAGTCTTATTTCAGATGGGGCAGTCTGAGGAGGTGACCTTTGATGTGAGACGTGATTAATGAAAAGAAGTCAGCTGTATGAGAATATTGGGGAAAACCTTCCATGAAGTAGCCCTGAGTTGGAAACAGGCTCTGCATGTTTGAAGAACTTAGCAAAAGAAGGAGAGAGGGTGAGACAAGAGGACGTCAGACAGTTGGGCAGTGTCCACATATAATAGGCCTTGCAGGACCATAGTAAAGAGTTTGGATTTTTTTTTCTGAATGTAATGTGAGCCTGTTGGACAATTTTAAATAGGGGAGTGATACAATCTGATTTATATTTTAAATAATTTTGGCTGCAAATGTGGGAATGGTTTGTAGGTGGGCAGGAATGGGAGCAGAGAGATTTAATGAAGAGGCTGTTACAAAAACCTAGGTGAGAGATGATGGTAGCATGAAATAAGGTGATGCAGTAAAAGTAGAATGCTCAAAGTGGAGATGTTGGAGCTATTACTGAAAATAGTTGGTGGTGAATCGGATTGTAGACTGGGAAGAAGCATTGAGAAAAAGAAAGTAACTAAGGGCAATTTCTATGTTTGTCCTGGGTGATGAACTGGAGGGAGTCTGAACGCATAAATTGAGATGAAGGCAGATTTAGGGTGTGGGACTGACAGGTAATCAAATAGCCTGTTTTTATTTGTTAAGTTTGAATGAAAAGTAGGACATTTTGAGCATTTACATCAAAATAGATCTGGGCAATGGATACATAAGTGTGTACACATGTCAAAATTCATCACTGTCTACACTAAGATTTGTGCATTTTATTTTGTGTACCTCAATATACATCAAAAATTTTTTAAACATTAGGGAAAAAAAATAGAGATGAGAATCCTCATTCGATTTACTTACTATTTGGTAGTCACTTCATACAGTTTACAAACCTAATGCAAAATTGACTGTTGTCTCTTTTTCATCACCTTCTTTCCAAGCATTGAGGCACAATAATCACACTTGCTTCTTGGGCCCAGCATACGTTCCTGGTATACCACTACTAGTTCAACACACTGACTGCCATTACAGTCAGTAAAATCCATTGATGAGTGAGTTATGCATTCAGAATTCATGATTGCATTTGTTGTTCACAGGAGAATTTTACATCACACGGCATTCTAATCTCTCAGAAATACATGTTGTTTTCCATCTTTGTGTGGATGACAATGTAAAGTCAGGAAACATCACTGCTCGTGATCCTGCCATTATGGGACTCCGAAATATACTCAAGGTTTGCTGCACCCATGACATCACAACAATTAGCCTTCCTCTCTTGCTGGTACATGACATGTCAGAGGTAAGCAGAGAGAAAAGTACAAAATTGTATGAAAATGTTAACCTTCAATACTGTATAATAATTACAATCCACTTTACACTTTAAAAGCACTTTATTTTTAACTAATGGACCTTTGCATCTTTTATCTGGTTAACAGAATTGAGTGATATGTAACACAAAACAGTGAATAATCCTTAACCATTTATGTTCAGAGAATTTATAGTTGGTAAACTAGAAAGCATAATTATCTTTAGTTTTGGATAAGGCATGGGCTCCCCTTCTCACCCTCCTCTCCTTCCTCCTCATCTTCCTACATTTTTGTCTTAAGTAGTAAAAGATTTACCTCCACATTTATATTTGGCTTAGGCTAACATTAAAATTCGTTTGCATTCTCTGAGTATATATGAATAGGCAATGGAAAGAGATGCTAGATGACAGGAAGAAACCAGCCTCATTTTAGTATTTTCTCAAGGCTGTTCCTTGGATAATACAGGTATTAGCTTCTACTGTTAAAGTGTGGTACAATCATTCTTTTTATTGGGAGCAAAACAACCTCAAAACAAAGGGCTACAGGCAAGTTCTTCTGGGAGAGCCAGTGGTCAACCTGGTGACGAAGGATCTGTATCAGCGATTTAGTGTCTGCTTATTTTGAGGTGGCATTTTTTAGAACACAAAATGGCTAACTGGTAAGTGCAGACTGTGAGTGTCAGGAAGGAATTTTGATCACTGATTACTGAAAGTTATTTAACAAAATAAAAGATGTGTGTAAATGCTAAGCAGATCTTCTTTGACTTACGATGGGATGACGTCCTGAAAAACTCATTGTTAAGTTGAAATATTGTGAGTCAAAAATGAATTTAATGGTATATACCTATTCTACCAAACACCATAACTTAGCCCAGGACACTTATATTACCCTACAGTTGGAAAAAATCACCTAACACAATGCTTATGGTGTAATAAAGAGTGAATATCTCAAGTGATATATTGAATACTGTTTGGAAAGTGAACAACAGAGTGGGTGAGTGGGTAAGAACGGCTGTCAGTGTATGGACTGTCTACCCTCATTATTGGGGAGGCTCACTGCCCTGCCCAGCATCACAAGCGAGCACCGTATGGCCGATTGCGAGCTCAGAAAAGATCAGAATTCAGAATTCAGGGTGCGGTTCATACTGAATGAGTAGTACTTTTGTACCTTCATAAAATCCAAAAAGTTGAACCATCCTAAGATGGGGACCGTCTATATTTGTTGCAGTGTAAAAATTGTCACATTTTACTTTTTAGAGTGCCTGAGTCTCACTTAGACTCATTATATGATGAGGCCTCATTTTAAGTACAATACCCTGAATAAATATACACAGAAAATTAATTTTACGTAAGACAAGTTTGTTTTAAATGATTTCCCAGTTATTTACAGTCTATTTTATTTCCACCAGACACATTTATTGTTTTGTAGAAGAATTCTGGCTCCATCTTCAGAAAGCTGCATCAGACTCCCTGATTTCTCATTTCATTCACTGCAGTGCCCTCAGTCATACCTATTATGGTATCAGAAGAGATTGGCAAACATGTTTTTCTTTCTTCACTGTAGCTTTATAAAGTTTTAGTTCCATCAGGAATGTTTAGCCATTGTTAAGTTATCACTAACTAGTCCCTCTATGAAAGAGGCTTTGGGAAGTAACAAAGAAAAGTTTTTGATGAATTCCAGCCACAAGGAAACATCCAAACATTCCTGCAGCTGGACTCCTGGTTAACCAGTTTATAAAAATGGTTATATGTAGGTGGGAAACAACCTCAAAAACAGTGTTTCCGAAAGTCACTAAGTTTGGATTTATTTCTAGACATCTGATACTACTAGCATTCCCTCTCCCACAATGTTACAAAAGTTACATGTTTTAAATTGGGACAGCCAGCTGCAGGACATTAAGTTTGTTTCTAAGTGTTCATTTCAATTCACAAAAGTATATTGAGTGGTGATCCTCCCATTTGTTGTATTTAAACATCCATTCAGGTCAAGAAGTTTATTCTCCAAACTCAGACAGTTCTACACAGGATATAGAGGTAATATTTGTTTAGCTCTGATGCAGAGATCCCAAGCATTTTCAGGTGTTGTTTTCTTCCAGTTTCAAACAGAATTCCTAGACACTCAGTTACCACATTTTAGTATGTTCAAGGTGTAATGATGATAATGTCTGAAACAGCCTGTATCCTATGGTAGATAAAAAGAGCTGTAGAAATGAATTGCAGTATTTTTTAAAAGCAAAGGGAAAAATAATCTATCAGCAAGAAGAAAGACTGATATTACCAGTTTTATCTCTATAGTCTTTATGATCTGAAGACATTGGCATATTGGGGTCATCTGACCTAATGGATGTAGAATAAACCTGCAAGTCAAGAATCCTGATTTCTTGACTTCCTTTTATTTTTACTATTAACTTGATGAATAATTTGGGTCTAAGGGGGTTTAGTTATTGTAATTGTTGTGGCTGATAAGGATGTTAAATTTTGTTTTTAAATTTTTATTAGAATATAGTACACATGTAGAAAAGCATACATATCGTAAGTATATAGCTCAAATTTTCAGAAACTGAACACCCATGTAACCAATAGCCAGAACAGATCATAGCATTACCAGTGCCCCAGAAAGCCATCCTCACAATCCCTTCCAGTCACTTAAAACTCACTTCCTCCACAAGGGTAGCCACGATTATCACTCTGAAAATCATAGTTTAGTTAGTTGTTTGTTTTTGTAGTTTATGTAAGTGGAATCATATAGAATATGCTCCTATATCTGGCTTCTTTCACTCAAATTATATTTGTGAAATTTATCCACATTATTGCTTGTGGTTATATATAGGTCGTTCATTCTCATTGTTAGGTATTACTCCATTGTAACTAGACCACATTTAACCATTATACTATTTAAGGACATTAGAGTAGTTTCCAGGTTTTGGTAATGACTGATGTTGCTGTGAACGTATTAACACATGTATCTTAACATTTCTGTTGGGTGTCTAGTTAGGAATGGAAGTGTTAGGTGTCCAGTATGCATGCATATGTTTAGCTTTGGTAGATACAGCCAGATTATGTCCCCAAAGTGGTTGCACCTAACCCCTTGTTTTTGAATGTAAAAAAAAGAAAGCCAGGCTATTCCTCACCTTCTGATAATAGCTGTGAAACTGAATAATACAAGAATTTCAGGTACCTCAGAGGCACATATCTGAAAGTAAAGAATAGTTAATTTCCCACATGGATATATAAACTAAGAAAATAAGTCTGATACCTAACTTTAAGACATACAGTGAAGAACTAAAAGTATATACCAACTAAATGTTAATCACCTCTGCAGTGCAAGCTTACCCTAATCAAACATTCAAGTTGAGTAGTTAAAATATGGCCATTTACTTTAGATAGAAGGTATTGTCTGCAGTCAGAATCAGCAGGACATTTTCATCTCAGTGTCACAGGTTTAGAAGTTACTCTCTGTGCAGTGCCCACTGACCATCTACAGTATAGCCATAGGGCCCAATTTTCTGCTTCATGTGCAGTCTGAAGTGTTTCACATGATCCATTCAGCTTCTTCAGTGGATTTCTTTTGCAGCGTTTTCTCACCAGTGTGACAGTAAGATGTACTCTCTTTGCCATTACTTAGAACTCAACAGTCAGTAACTTCCTGTATTGTGGCCATACCCATTATGTTGTATACCCCATTCACTGTATAACATATACTGAGATTTCTTTCCAGAAGAGAGCTCCTTGTGAGACTGCAGGCTACATCCCATAAGTTATGTCTTCTCCTGACTTTATCAGTTTCTAAGCTACAGTTTACCTTTTCCAGTAACTCAAAGCCATTCTTTTTAGGAGCTGGTTTTAATCAGAGAGAAAATGACAGGGATGCTTGGGACAGAGTCTCTGTGTAGGCAAATGGGAGATTAGAAACAGCTTGGATGTGTTTGTGCACACATGCGTGCAACTGTCTAGCATTTACTTTCAGATTCATATGCTGCTAAGCAGCAAGAAGTAAATAGAATATGAGGGTTTATGTTATCTGAAAATTAAGTTGTCTATCATGTCAAAGTTTTCCTGGGATCCTGGCATGAATTGGTGTTTTGGTGTGTTCTCTACATAGCACCAATGACACTTTGTCATTAATTCACATCATTCTGAGGAGCGTGAAGTTCTTAATTTGTCTCATAGACATTTTCTGTAGACAATGCTATTAACCACCCATGTACAAAAAGCAAGAACACATGGTATTAGTGGGTAAAACATGATGAAGTGGGACACTGAAAGGACTTTATCATCTTTTCCCATCTACTTTTGGCCAAACCATTAGAGCCATCCCTACTGTAACCTGTGCTTCAGTCTTTCATTATTATTATTATTCTGATTTTAATACACTGGGGCAATATATATTCTGTATGCTGGTGTTCATGGCTAGCTATTTAGTGCCTCTGTGCTTACAATTTACATTAGTTGTCCTCATGTGAGTAGCTGTGAGGCTTGACCTTACCAGCCTGAGATAATTCAAAGGCTAATCATAGATGTCAATAAATTATAGATTATAAGACAAGCTACTGTCAGATAATGCTTTTTTATACATAAAAATGAGTGCTCTATTATAGCAGTGTAAATAGTAATAATTCCTTGATTCTGATTATTTCCATAGTATTTTGAAGAGCATTATGTTTCAGAGTACTATTTTAAGGTGATACAAATATTAATTTACACGTTAGCACTTACTCCCACATGTAATCCTTCAATAAAATGTTTAACATGAGTGAAATGTAAGTAGGCCTTTAAGGAAATGAAACGCTCCGTGAATGCGAACCAGCAGAAACAACCAAAACATAAAAGCAGATGCACAAAGACGTGAGGCAATGGGCTTATGAGACACAGACCATAGTATAGTTGGTTACTGTGTTTAGACAAGCTTAAAATGCCTTCAAATAAAAAATGCTATGAAAAATGACCTAACAACTACAAAATTGAGTTTTTAGTTGAAGAAAGAAATTTTAAAAGACCTAAATAAATGGAGAGATACACTGTGTTCCTGGGTTGGAAGACTCGATGCCCTTATCAGTTCTCACAGCGACCTATGGGTTTAAATCCCAATCAAAATCCTTATAAGGCAATTCTGAAGATGCCAAAGAGCTCATTTTAAAATTTATATGAAATGCACAGGACCTGAAACAGCCAAAACAATTTTGAACAAGAACAAAGTTGAGGGGCTTACACCAACTGATTTTAAGACTTACTATAAAGCCACAGTAACCAATACAATGTGTTACTGGCAAATAATAGACTATGACTCAAACGAACAGAATAGAGAATCCAGAAATAAGTCCATGCATATGTGGTCATTTTGATTTCCAACAAAGATGCCAGGGCAAGTCAATGGGAGGAAGGTAGTGTTTTGAACCAGTGGTGTTGGAAGAACTGGATATTCCTATAGCAAAAATAACCTTGACTTTTACCTCACATCATACATAAAAATTAAAATAGATCATAGACCTAAACCAAAAAAGCTAATATGATAAAACTTCTAGAGGAAAACGTAAAAGAAAATCTTGATGACATCAGGTTAAGTAAAGATCTGTTAGGACACAAAAGACATAAGCCATAAAAGAAAAAACTTAATTGTACTTCATTAACATTTAAAACCTTTGTTAATCAAAAGATACTGTCCAGAGAATGAAAATCCGAGTCTCAGACAGCCACAAGACTTTGAGCGAGTCACTGTAACTCTCTCAGTGTCTTTTTTGAATTTATAAATGTTTTTGTGATCAGATTATATAGATTGTAAAGTTTCATGTAAACATAAGACATTATTATTGTAGCTTTCTGAGCTATCAACATTTCCTCTTAGCTGTTGATTTTTGTTAGTCACCGTGCTCCCTCTGTACATAAGTTTTTAACTAGGGAGAAACAAACCGAAAGAAAAAATTTTTCACACCATGCGTGTCTTACCTCGCATAAGGCACTGTGGCTCTTCCCAGTTAAAAGGAAATGCCCTTCCTTTTTGTGAACTTTGAAGCTGAGAAGTATTATAAACATAATTTAAAGTTAAACATCAGAAAATTCTGGTCATTTTTATAAGCTTCCAGATCTTTAGAAAGAGGGTTCTTTACTTCTTAGTTCTCTTAGCATCTAGACTTCTTTTAATTATCAATCTTAAAATGTCTTGGACACAAAAAGTGGTTTACTATTTAAGCCCATTTTTGGCTATAGAGAAAATCATTTTTTTTAATTTCCAATAATTAAAAATTATTCACTCAACTTATACTTTTGAGCATCTATATGCTCAGTATTGTAGAAGTCATTGTAAAAGTAATAAAGATGAATAAAAAGTGGTTCATGCCCTCAGAGAACACACAATGAAGGAAAAAAAATCCATACGTGATCACTGAGATAAAAGAAGTACTTTGGGAGCTGAGAGCATAGAGACATCATTTGTAGATGGGGAAATAGAGACTGCTTCATGAAGGAGATGGCAGTTAAACTGGACACTGAAGAATGAAGATGGGGTTTCGGGAGATGGAAATAGCAGGGAGGGTTTAGGTGGGCAGAAGACATGGCTGGAGGAAGAACAAGAGGAGGTGGGGGACAGGCATTGCAGATTTGTGCAGGCGGAGGTGGGCAGATACGCTCAAGTGAAACCTTCGTTTTTTTAGCTTAAAGTCATGGAAGCTGAGGTAATTTTGGCCATAATGTAAATATCCCTAACTAGTAAAAGAAAGTCTTAGATATTATCCATGAGACAGTAGGGAAGCAATGGTAAGTTATTAAACAGGAGTGTATCATCAGAAATGGACTTAAGATAAATTAGCCAAATATGGTTTGAAGGGGCAGTATTGGAGCCAAGGAAACTGGACTCCCGGAAGACAGCAGTTACAGGCATGAGGCCACAATGCACTCAGTTAGGTGTGCAGTGAACAGACTCCAGTGACACGCCAGCCCCCTAGGCAGGCGGGCAGGTTCATGAGACAAGGGAACGTCACTAACAGGAAGTATGCCGTTAAGGTCAGTTAGAATGAGACTGAGAAAAGATTAAATACTTAATAATCATGGAATTATAACCCAGCATGTAAAGCAAAAGTCCATGAGTCTGCACCTATACAAACAGATTATTGAGTAAATAGGGGAGAAGAAACAACGCAGACAAATGCTAAATAACTTATGTAGATACTTCATCCTCTAGGAGGAGAGCAAGTCTCCATCTTGTAAGTGTGTGCTGCCCCTCGTGAGTGACTTCTTAACAAAGAGTACAATGTGGGAAGGCTGGTGGATAACTCCACAGTGGAGAAACCAGAAAAACTGCCTCAGCCAGCTTATCCCGGTCAATACTAAGTTATAAATCACACTGATAGTATGTGCCCTTGATAAGAGGTGATGAGAATGACACTTCACCTCTGCAGTCTTCCTCCCCAAAACCCATAGCGCCAAGCTAATGAGAGGAACATCAGACAAGCTCCAATAGAAGGCGTTTGACCAGGGCTCCCTAAACTCCCAGAGTCATCAAAACAAGGAAAGTCTGAGAAAGTCCCAAGTCTAAGGGGACATGATGACTCAATATAGTGTCGTATCTTGGATGTGATCATGAAACAGTGTATGTTTTTAGGTTAAAAACTAAGGAAATCTGCGTAAACTGGATTTTGATTAATGTATCAATAGCAGTGGGGGGCCTGTTATTATATGCATTTAATTTGTTTATTACACTGCAGTTAGAAAGAAAACAGATAATGCATCCAGGAGAGAGAACAAAAATGTATTCAGGGATTTTATTTGTAACAGACAGCAATAGAAATTAGTGAGATCGTGGCAATTTGGCGGTATTGTGATTAAGTTCAACAGGTATATGGGGTACTTGGAAGATCAAATTCTATAGCTGCCTCTTTCTACAGCTTCTAATTGATCCAGCTCCTTAGATGATAGGGGGGAAGGCCCTTCTTTGGTGGGGAAACATTTCCAAAACTAAGCTATTAAAAGCTCATATCAGTTGTTAAAAAAGGGCCTCTGCACACACATGTGTGTTTTGGTTATTTCACCTTAGTGTCATCATCAAAATTCCTGTGCTTCCACAATTGTGATTTTACAGTGTAGAAAATAATTCAGTTGTAGTCTGCCTATCGTTTGAAATATATATGTGTCACTGAAAACCCAAAGTGCATTGAAATTGCTAAGAATCTTCCCTGCTGTTTGATACAGTCCGTTGTCTTTATTTTTGACAGGTGCGTAGACACTTCATTTTGGTACTGTACTAGTTAATGTAAGATGTTAGTATTAGGGGAAATTGAGTGACAGAGGGAGAATTTGGGCACTCTGTACCATTTTCACAACTTTTCTGTAAACCTAAAGCTGTTTCAAAAAATACTCTATTTTTAAAAAGCTATCAGAGAGATACCATTTTGGATCTACTAAACTAATAAAAGTTTTAAATAATATTTTAATATTTAAATGTCCAATTGCTGGTGAACATACAGTGCCATTGAATGATGCATACATTGCTAATAGCTAGTGTAAATTAATATAACCTTTTTGGGAAGAACCTAATTTTATTTCATTAAGCTATATAAATATCACAAGAAATTATTAAAAAACAGTGATGTATACACACATACACATACATACATGTACATAAATATGTCCACTGCAGTGTTATCAGAAACAAGTGGAAATCGAGCTATAAGGGGCTGTTTCAATAAATTATGATACAGTAACTGAATAGAACAGTTTTTAAATTGTGTTCTGAAGATTCTTCCCAGGATCCTAGCCCCTTCTAAGGGGGTCCAGAAGATTTAAAATGTTTTCATAATCAGTGGTGTTATTTGCCTTTTCCATTCTTATTTTCTCATGAGCATCAGCGAGTTTTTCCAAAGGCTGTATACTGTATGCTATAACACAGCAGATTAAATGCAGAAGCAGATAGGAGAATCCAGATCTTTTCTATTAAACCAAGAATTGAGATTTGCAGATATGTAAAACATTACCACTCTTCTCACTAAAAATTTTTCTTTTTTGGAAAATGTAATTTCCATAAAAAAGTATGTTAACATAATGCATTTACCATCATTGTTTTTAAATGGAATTAATATTTTCATGTTTTTCTCAGTTTTAATTTCTAATGCAATAAATATCAAGAGATAGAACCCAATAAACAAAAGGTCATTGGAGTCCTCAGTGATTTTTATGAATATAAAAGATCCCAAAACCAAAAAAGATTGATAATTACTGTAATGAAATAATAAACATATTTTGTTATTATGAAGACTTGTAACATGGGGAAGTAATTCTGATGATAGTGAAGATAAGTAGAATTTAATATAGTCACTGACCATAACTATGGAAAATTATAAATGTATTGGTCATAGTCTCTAACACTGCCATTCATGTGCATATGTGGCAAATGATTAGAAAGCTATATAGAAAAATGAATGCATTTAGTTTGTTAGGTGGCTGGGATGGGGTGTTTGTTTCTGTTACTTTTGTAACAACAACATGTTATACAATAAAAACATTTTAATGTATTGCTTATTCAAATAATACACAGTTTAACAGTTATTCATGCTAACATATTGGGAGTAGTAGGTAGAGTTTCTGTATCACATTTGTCTTTAGAATTAATTATCTTTGAAAGTTTTAAGGGTATGTTTATTTTTTAAATTATATTTAGGCCAATTCAGTTAGTTTGCATTTCCACAAGTATAGTCAAACAGCTAGAAGTTATATATCTAAAAACCAGATGAAACCCAGCTGAAGTGATCAAGTAGTTGTCTGAATCTGTTCGCAAAGTGGATGGTCAACATTATAGATGGATTAAGATCTGAATGTATATTTTTTGCAAAGTTCTTTTAAAAATACATGACTTGTTTTGCTTCTGTTTTTAGGAAATGACTATACCGTGGTGCTTAAGGAGAGCAGAACTTGTATTTAAGTGTGTCAAAGGTGAACATAATCTTACATGTAACAATGCAACCTGTATTTCCTCGCTTCCAAATATTGAAAGTAGAGCAACCCTGCAGGAAGAATGTGAAAGTTACCTCTGTCATCTGGTGCCTCAGTTTAACAAGCAAATATTTCATGATAGGTTTACTTATTTTTTCCAGTCAAAAAAAAAAATCTCCAGCACACCTGAAATACAAGAATATTTGAATGTTACTTATATCTTGTGCCCTGATTTTCTGTTTTTTATTTTCTTAAAAGGAAAAATAATAGAGCCACATGTTTAATTAACCATTAATAACCTGCTGTAGCTGCATTGTATAGAGACTATAAATAGGCTGAGAAATTCTAAGTAAGAATGTGTTAACAAAATCATGTTAAACCTCTTTGGCATGGAGGATTAAGGATTGCAGAAGTCCATCTGTTCCTTAGGCTTAGCCTCTCTCCTGCAGGCAAGTGGCTAACTAAAAGGTCAAGACATGAAGCCCCACAATGAAAATTCAGTTTCTCTCAGTAAAGGACAGGTAGGTCTGAAAACAGAACTCATAATTCAGCAGAGGGTGTTCTGTTTTAGGTTTCATGATGGAAATGGCTTCGTGGGATGGAGGAATTTCTAGGACAGTGCAATTTCTGGTCCCACAGGTATGTTGCCTGAATACATCTCACTCCAGTTTAATCTCTTATCCTTACAGATACAGCTAGGCATGCTGAATAAACTCAGTACAAAATAACAGATGCTAATAGCTTCCTTTTTTTTAAGGAGAGAAGTGTTTGGATGCTATTAAGGCATTCAATTTATTGTCAGAGATGTCAGCATCTACCACTTAAGAGATCTTTTATTTGCTTAACCCCAAAACCACACTTGATTCATGTGTCCTTTGGTGGGGTTTTTTTGGTATTATTAATGTACAATTACATGAGCAACATTATGGTTACTAGTGTCCTTTGGTTTTTTTCCACATTTATGTTACATTTTTTTTTTGAAGAGTTCATAAAGAAGGGCATTGGCAGAGAATGATTCCGTATTTTACAGAGAACTTAGCAAAATTAGTGGTACTTTTATTACTTAATTATAATAGTGTTACCTAGGGGTTTTCCCGGTAATCAAATTTATTATTTGACAGAAAGAATATAGGGTCTCAGAGGATAGAATCAAAAAAACATTACCCGTAGCCATGCAATTAACTCAGTATGAAAGTTATTAATTGTGTATATCTATTTATGGTGTATATAATTATTTATATTTAAATATATTTATATATACTTATTATGAAAGATGGTTTTCACACATTACACTCCATATCTAGAACTAGTTCATATTTTAAATCACTTTAAAATTTTAAAAATCAGTGATGATTTTTAGTTAAAAAGTTAACAAGTTCCAAACTTTTTTTTTACTTCTTACAGAGTATTTCTGAAGAAATGTTTTATCAACTTAGTAACATGCTCCCCCAGATCTTCCGGGTATCATCAACACTTACTCTGACGTCCAAGCACTAAACCCTTGCTGATGGACAACACTGGCAGAAGGGGATTGCTGGCTTCCCCAGGGACTTGAGCTGTGCCGGGAGTCTTGTCAGGCAAAAGAGGCCCAGAAAGAGAACCTGCAACCGAGGCCACAGACCAGACCCTGATAGACATCTGTCCAACATTCCCAAAGGTCGTGTACTACACAGACTAGGATCAGCCGCTTGTACATTTATTCATAAAGCTTCTTTATGGAACTGTGTTCTTTCACCGTTAGGTCCTATCTGTGAATATTAGTTGTTACTTCTGTTATTTTATAATATTAGTTAAAACTTCCTGTATGTCGTACATAGACAGTTGGTATAAGAGGTTGTTCACATGGAGACACTCGACTTTTCCAAGAGGTTTCAATCATATCAGGTGCAAGGCTTAGTTAAGTGCACACCCAAAATCTCCCTCTACCTTATTTGCCAAGTGAAAATTAAAAAGCACTGAAATATACATGGCAAGTATGGATTTCTTTTTTTTTCTTCCTTTTTTTATTATTATTTTTTTTATTAAGGTATTATTGATGCAAACTCTTATGAAGGTTTCACATGAAAAAACAATGTGGTTACTACATTTACCCATATTACCAAGTCCCCATTCATACCCCAATTCAGTCCCAGTGATTCCCTACACCATGTGGACTAAACATAATACACAATCCCCTTCCCCTGCCTCCCCACCCACCCTCCCACACCCCTCCCCTTTGGTAACCACTAGTTCCTTCTTGGAGTCTCTGAGTTTGCTACTATTTTGTTCCTTCAGTATTGCTTCGTTGTTATACTCCACAAATGAGGGAAATCATTTGGCACTTGTCTTTCTCCGCCTGGCTTATTTCACTGAGCATAATATCCTCCAGCTCCATCCATGTTGTTGCAAATGGCAGGATTTGTTTCCTTCTTGTGGCTGAATAGTATTCCATTGTGTATATGTACCACCTCTTCTTATACATTCCTCTACTGATAGACACTTAGGTTGCTTCCATATCTTGGCTATTGTAAAAAGTGCTGCAATAATTAAAGGGGTGCATATGTCTTTTTGAATCTGAGAAGTTGTATTCTTTGGGTAAATTCCAAGGAGTGGGATTCCCGGGTCAAATGGTATTTGTATTTTTAGTTTTTTGAGGAACCTCCATATTGCTTTCCACAATGGTTGAACTAGCTTACATTCCCACCAGCAGTGTAGGAGGGTTCCCCTTTCTCTACATCCTTAACAGCATTTGTTGTTCTTAGTCTTTTGGATAGTGGCCATCCTTACTGGTGTGAGGTGATATCTCATTGAGGTTTTAATTTGCATTTCTCTGATGATTAGTGATGTGGAGCATCTTTTCATATGTCTGTTGGCCATCTGAATTTCTTCTTTGGAGAACTGTTTCTTCATATCCTCTGCCCATTTTTTAAGGGGATTATTTGTTTTTTGGGTGTTGAGGTGTGTAAGTTCTTTATATATTTTGTATGTTAACCACTTGTCGGATATGTCATTTACAAATATATTCTCCCATACTATAGGATGCCTTTATGTTCTGTTGATGGTACAGAAACTTCTTAGTTTGATGTAGTCCCATGGGTTCATTTTTGCTTTTGTTTCCCTTGCTCGAGGAGATGCGTTCAGGAAGAAGTTTCTCATGTTTATATTCAGGAGATTTTTCCTATGTTGTCTTCTAAGAGTTTTATAGTTTCGACTTACATTCAGGTCCTTGATCCATTTTGAGTTTACTTTTGTGTGTGGGGTTGAACAATAATCCAGTTTCATTCTCTTGCATGTAGCTGTCCAGTTTTTGCCAACACCAGCTGTTGAAGAGGCTGTCATTTCCCCATTGTATGTCCATGGCTCCTTTATCATATATTAATTGACCATATATGGTTGCATTTATATCAGGGCTCTCTAGTCCGTTGCATTGGTCTATGGGTCTGTTCTTGTGCCAGTACCAAACTGTCTTGAGTACTGTGGCTTTGTAGTAAAGCTTGAAGTTGGGGAGCATAATCCCTCCAGCTTTATTCTTCCTTCTCAGGATTGCTTTGGCTATTCAGGGTCTTTTCTGGTTCCATATGAATTTTAGAATGGTCTCTAGTTTGTTGAAAAATGCTGTTGGTATTTTGATAGGAATTGCATTGAATCTGTAGATTGCTTTAGGCAGGATGACCATTTTGACAATATTAATTCTTCCTATCCATGAGCACAGGATGTGTTTCCATTTATTGGTATCTTCTTTAACTTCTCTCATGAGTGTCTTGTAGTTTTCAGAGTATAGGTCTTTCACTTCATGGTTAGGTTTATTCCTAGGTATTTTATTCTTTTTGATGCAACTTTGAATGGAATTGTTTTCCTGATTTCTCTCTCTGCTAGGTCATTGTTAGTGTATAGGAATGCCACAGATTTCTGTGTATTAATATTGTATCCCGCAGCTTTGCTGAATTCATATATTAGATCTAGTAGTTTTGGAGTAGATTCTTTAGGGTTTTTTATGTACAATATCATGTCATCTGCAAACAGAGACAGTTTAACTTCTTCCCTGCCAATCTGGATGCCTTTTATTTCTTTGTGTTGTCTAATTGCCATGGCTAGGACCTCCAGTACTATGTTGAATACAAGTGGGGAGAGTGGGCATCCTTGTCTTGTTCCCGATCGTAAAGGAAAAGCTTTCAGCTTCTCGCTGTTAAGTATAATGTTAACTGTGGGTTTGTCATATATGACCTTTATTATGTTGAGGTACTTGCCCTCTATACCCATTTTCTTGAGAGTTTTTGTCATGAATGGATGTTGAATTTTGTCAACTGCTTTTTCCCCATCTATGGAGATGATCATGTGGTTTTTGTCCTTCTTTTTGTTGATATGGTGGATAATGTTGATGGATTTTCAAATGTTGAACCATCCTTGCATCCCTGGAATAAATCCTACTTGATCATGATGCATGATCCTTTTGATATACTTTTGAATTCAGTTGCTAACATTTTGCTGAGTATTTTTGCATCTATGTTCATCAGGGATATTGGTCTGTAGTTTTCTTTTTTTGTGGTGTCTTTGCCTGGTTTTGGTATTAGAATGATGCTGGCCTCATAGAATGAGTTTGGACGTATTCCCTCTTCTTCTACTCCTTGGAAAATTTTAAGGAGGATGGGTATTAGGTCTTCACTAAATGTTTGATAAAATTCAGCGGTGAAGCTATCTGGTCCAGGGGTTTTGTTCTTAAGGTAAGTTTTTGATTACCAGTTCAACTTCATTGCTGATAATTGGTCTGTTGAGATTTTCTGTTTCTTTCTGGGTCAGCCTTGGAAGGTTATATTTTTCTAGAAAGCTGTCCATTTCTTCTAGGTTATCCAGTTTGTTAGTGTATAATTTTTCATAGTATTCTCTAATAGTTCTTTGTATTTCTGTGCTGTCCGTAGTGATTTTTCCTTTCTCATTTCTGATTCTGTTTATGTGAGTAGACTCTCTTTTTTTCTTGATAAGTCTGGCTAGGGGTTTATCTATTTTGTTTATTTTCTTGAGGAACCAGTGCTTGCTTTTATTGATCCTTTCTATTTTATTCTTCTCGATTTTATTTATTTATGCTCTAATCTTTATTATGTCCCTTCTTCTACTGACTTTGGGTCTCATTTATTCTTCTTTTTCTAGTTTTGTTAATTGTGAGTTTAGACTGCTCATATGGGAATGTTCTTCTTTCTTGAGGTAGGCCTGTATTGCAATATACTTTCCTCTTAGCATGGCCTTTGCTGCGTCCCACGGATTTTGTGGTGTTGAATTATTGTTGTCATTTGTCTCCATATAATGCTTGATCTCTGTTTTTATTTGGTCATTGATCCATTGATTATTTAGGAGCATGTTATTAAGCCTCCATGTGTTTGTGGGATTTTTCATTTTCTTTGTGTAATTCATTTCTAGTTTCATACCTTTGTGGTCTGAGAAGCTGGTTGGTACAATTTCAATCTTTTTTAATTTACCGAGGCTCTTTTTGTGGCCTAGCATATGATCTATTTTTGAAAATGTTCCATGTGCACTTGAGAAGATTGTGTATTCTGCTGCTTTTGGGTGTAGAATTCTGTAGATGTCTGTTAGGGGTATGGATTTCTTGAGAAAATCTTTTTATAGAGATACAAATATGTAAAACAAATGTGCTTATTCTTTTAAATTCTGTTTCAGAAGCTTGCTGTTAGTGTATTTTTTTGAAGGTTTTATAAGCTCAGAGTTAGAAAGGGATTGGATTATTTGTTTCTGTCTCATCTTCCCTGTATGGCTTTGCCCTTGTCTTTAACTGCATTTCATGGGCTGGGAAGATCGTGTGCCTATTTGCAAGCCCAGTGGAAGGTTAGTCTAGACCAGCATCTGGCAGTATTTGATTGCTCATCAACACTGTGACAATCACACAATGCGGTTAATCCTCCATTCTGCTTCCTGTATTCTCAGCTTCTTTCTTCTTGCATTTCTTTGTTCATAAACAATGTCCCCATTTCTGTGTTGTTTTGTCTCCTTCTCCATTGTCTTCCCTTGTAGAACTTTCTCAGATGCTGCATGTCACCTGTTTATCCCATCTGTAACATTGCCTAGAGTAGTGACTATGTTGAACAAAGGCATTTACAAAAGCAACAGTTTCATGAAACTGAAGTTGTGTGTATGTTGTATAACTGGCCGTGGATGAAATGGAGGACCTCTGACATGATGAGCGCATATATCTTGATTCCAGGAAATGAAAAGCGCTGTATTAGTATGCCTATATTTACTAACTTAGAGAAACTCTGTCGACACAAAAAATGCTTTCTGATAACAGAATGTGTCATGATTTTCTACTCAATGAAACTACTTAAGTATTGTCCTGGTAACAACACTAAGGAGAGCACCCACTCCAGACATTCCACTGTACACACTAACACTTTTTCAAATCATTTTCCAGGGAACCTGGTGATCCCACCAAGAAGAAGGTAGGTATTCTGCCCCTAGAGTGAGAAATTGCCTTCCAAGCATCATTGTTATTGAGACGGATTCTCATGCAAAGCAGGGTAGATGGAGGTAGAAAATGTGTATAGCACCATCAGACTTTTAGTTCATAATATGAAAGGGGAGTGGGAGGCGGTGTAGAGGGATCAGTAAGGCATTCAAAAACAGGAATGGAGAACCTGCCAACAGAATATGTGTAACTCAGCTGCTAAGTACAGTGGACAGCATGAGGGTGTGGCCGGGGTCAGGCAGAGGAGGAAGGGCTCCATCACAGAAACCTGCTGGACTCTCCTGCCCTACCACGGTCACCTCAAGGCTATCTTACCAAGTGGTCTGTAAAGTGATGGCTTTCACTTCAGGACAATGTAAAGGTACTATTCGGCCTGTAAAGTCAGATAAATTTATTAAGTATCCATTCTTCACATGGTACTGTGTTAGGAGGTGTGTAGAAGTGGGAAGACAGGAAAGATGTTTGTTACATACCACTGATAGGAAAACACCAAATACAAGCTAATAACAAAAACGAATTTAAAGTACTGATTGTATGCGATTCAGTGGTGGAGTATTCAGTGAAGCAGGGGATGAGGAAGTCTGGAGTGTTGTATTTGGACCGGGAAGGATGAGGTAAGGACCTTTTTCTGAGTGTTCTAGAGGGACATGGTTTGAGGCCCTTCGTGAGTCGTGTGAAGAAGGTGCCTTAGCAGGCTGAGACTGGAAGCTACAAGGGGCATTCTAGGTATAAGGTGCACACAGGAGCAGAAAAGTGCAGGGAGGCACTGACCAATGACCAGGAAGCTGTGAGAAGCTGGCCTCACGAGCCTTAGCACAGACATGGGTGGGGAAGATTTCAGTGAATGTGAAGTACTGTTTGTGTAAAAGTTAAGTCTTCCTAAGACATGGCAATATGGTCCTCAAGGCCTTAAAAACATGCTTTGGAAGTCAGGCTGGCACATTGAGCCTGAGGTCTACATCCTGGACTGCTCTTTCCTCCCTTCCCTCATCTCTGTTTTCAAAGCACAAAACTAAGCAAGGCTATTCCCGTGCCACTGAACAAGAAGTGTGGCACCAGCTGTCAGCTGTTCTCAGGATGACACTGACCAGAATGGAAGAAATGCACAAAAAAATTTCAACAGAAACACATTGCTTGCCTAGAAGTTGGCAGGTGTGTTACTGGCATAGTACACAATTACCATGTCTGTCACCTCAACTGGGTCCTGGCTACTTCTCACAAGAATTAGAGTTCCACAAGGAATTCACAGGAACTTTCGTGCTCTAGAAGCCCTAAGAAGAACAGCAGAGCTGTGTTGAAAGAACAGAGAAGCCTCAGGGCTATTTTTCAGTTTTTGGTAAAAATGGTTGCTTTTCCATTATTTCATTTCACCTTTAGATAAAACTGGACTGCTTTGCTCAGAAAGTTACAGCAGTGTAAGAATCACAATTACAAGATACCAAAAAATATTTATGCCTACTTTTAAATACCATGTATTCAGAACCATTTATCAGTGGGTTTCCATCTTTTAACCATCAAAGAACCTTTCCATTACCTTCCCCATATTGCTCTGAAATGCCGTGAAACGTGCTTGCAAACAATTGTAATCATTTGAGCAGTAGTCTCAAATCTTTTTTTTGTTAAAGTCATGTCTGAGGAGCTAAACAATAGTATGACCAATAGTGTTAGCACATAGAAGTATCATTGCTTAATTCCCATACATAGTTTTATTGCACAGAACACATAGAATTATCATGTATAATTCCGGGTAAATTTATGAAAGTAAAAGTAAAACCCTGCCATTTTATTTAACCTGTAAGGTCTCATTCTAGTGAAATGTATTTTGGGGAAAGTTGTTTGAACAGCTCAGTGACATCTTACAGAACCACTAGTTCCAATAACTCCAAGCTGGGACCCACACCATTAGACAGAAATATTTACATGAGAGTACTTTGCAAAGGGAGGGTGGGAACAAGGACATCGTAAGTGGCAGACTGATCTGATAATCCCATTCAACAAAGGGCAAATGTTACTGAGTTTCTTCCATACACAAAGTCACAATCCTGAGTGAGTGTCAGCCTCTAGAAGGCTATACAATGGCAATGGGACTTGAGCTGTTTGACTAAATGAGAAGACTTGGCAAGCTTTCCTGTGATTTGTAATCCTGACAGTCTCCATAATGACCAAGACACGATCCCAACGAAAGCAGAGGAAGGGATGGATAGCTCGCGAGATTACCCGCGGGAACACAGCCACAGTCATTATTGCACACTCCACATCTCCCGTGCTCTTCTTTTCCTGGTGGATACAAACCTAAGACTTGGCCGAATTTTGCACCATATGCAGTCAATCCTCATAAACCATGGGTTTGATACTTGTGAATTCACCTACTTGGTAAAATTCATTTGTAAACACAAGTTAATAAAGGCATTTACAAAAGCACCCCTTTTTATTAAATCCAAGCTGTGTGACTGTTGTAACTGGCCACAGAATGAAATGGGCGACCTCTGGCCGCCCTTGGGCATCATTCGACAGTAAAAATTGGAGTCACCAAAATACACATTCCCGGCTGGGAGGAGCAAGGTGACATTCTGCCTTCTGGTTTCAGCTCTTACAGTGTAAACTAGTGTCTTCACAGTCTGTTTAGAGTCACATTTTTCACATTTTTGTGTTTTATGTTGACTTTGTTTAAATGGCCATCAAGTGTACCACTGAACTGCTGTCCGGTGTTCCTAAGCACAAGGACGTTGTGATTTGCCTAATGGAGAAAATACATATGTTAAATCTTTGTCTAGGTGTGAATTTTAGAGCTGTCATGAGTGTTAATGAATTAATGATTTATATTAAGGTATCTTTCAGCAGAAACACATTAAAAAAAAGACTACATGTTTGTCTGTTGACAAAAATGTGAGGAGAGACTTGCAGGAACCTAGCCCTGTAGTTGCCCTAGGAGCAGTGGTTCCCTATTTGCTAATTCAGTGTTCATAGCAGTATGTCTGTCTTCTCTGACAGGCGGGAGAGTATACAGAGCTATCTGTGGATATCTTTGGCACATGGAGAATGAAACCTGGAACATATCATCAGAGAAGCAAATAGATCCTTTCTGGAAATGTTTAGCAATTAAAAACTGTCACAGGTTAGCTATGACATCTGTAGGAAGAGAATGTATTGGTGGCTCTCCCTTTTTCATTCTCTCCTGCTTTCTATGCTCTTTTTCTATCCTTATAATGAATTCCTGGTTATCAGCAAATCTGTGCCCAAAGCTCTCAGAGCAACAGTATAGCATCAGAAATGGGGAGCATAGTCCCTAGTGTTAAACTCAGTTCAAGCGCTGCCTCCCTGATTTAGTTGCTATGGCTTGTCACGTTTGGCATATGAGCTAACCCTCCTAAGCATGTTTCTCATCTGTAAGCTAGGAAAAATTAATAATAGTATCCACCTCATTGAGTAGTTGGATTAAATAAGAAAGTGCACACTGCCTGGCACACAGTCATTCTGTCATTCTATTAATATTTGCTATTATCCTTCCTTCCCTCCTTCCTTCCTGTCTCACCTTCCTTCCTTTCTTCCTTCCTATTTGACCTTTCTCCTTTCCTTCCTTCCTTTCATTAGATTGTAGGCATCCTAACACCGTGTCCTTAAGGGGCTTACAGCTTAATTGAGTTGGGAAGAGAGCACACGATGACTCTCAGTACCAGGCAGCATATAGTGAGGGCATACAGTCAGTGCAGAATAAAGTACATACAGTGCTGGTGAAGTTAAAATAGAAACATGAGCAATGCATTAGGCCAAGAGGGATGTTGAGCCCTTGAGAGCAGCCTGCGTAGCCTGCCTTTCTTGGGCACTGAGTAGGTATCCTCTGGGAGCCTTGTCACTCTCAGTAGGTCAAGCACAGGTCCTCTGAGCAGACAGACAATGCCAGCTGTGCCAGCAGTGGCAACTTCAGATACAAAGGACAGGCAGATTATAGAGTGTCAGGAAGTCACAGGGTAGGTGACTAACCCTGTATTTCAGTGGAGCAGGAAGGGCTCACATTTTCACCAGGTGAATATGGATTTCGTAAATAACAATGGCATGAAGGAGTTCTGACATAAAAAATATCCTAGCCCCATAGCCGCTGTATAGAATCTGCCCCTAAAACACTTCCCTTGTTCATCTCATGACTCCCCCGTCAGTGAGCTGATCAGATGTTTCCCGTCTTACAGATGATGAACTGAGGCCAGAGGATGAAATGCTGGCACAAGGATTAAACACTAGGAACATACAGGGAAGGTGTCCTGGGAATGAAAGAAGAGAGTTAGAACTCAAGACATTACTAGTCTATGTAGCTCTCTTTTTGTGTGTGTGTGGGGGCGGGGGGGGGGGAGTGATAAAAATCATCTTGGCTCTCTTGTTTGGTGTAGCACATTTGCATATTTACTCTTCTATCTAAATGTTCTTTTATTGTGAAATTTTATTTTGAACATACAGAAAAGTTAGAACTAAAATGCACATTTATCAACTACCTGTATTTGTTAAATCTTAGCATTTTGCTATATTTGCTTCAGGTCTCTCTTTTTTAACACCTAGACATCAAAGACACAGTTGAACCCTTGTACCTTTTACCCCTCTCCATTTCTACTCTCCCTCCTTATATCAGCTATTTCTGAGTGTCAAACCACTCCAAAACTAAGTAGCTGAAACATTAAGCATTTATTATTCATGACTCTAAGGGTCACCTCTGTAGTCCTGGTCTTACCTGGGCTCATTTGTGAGTCTTCAGCCTTCAGACCTACTTCCGTAGGTCAAGTAGGCTACTGTGATGACCCTGGGTAGGCTCTCTCACATGTTTGGGGGGTTGGCTGGCTATCGGCTGGAATAGAATGGCCTCAGCTGGGACCACTAGGCTTTCCTTCACTGGGTCTCATCCTCCAGAAGGCTAGCCCAGAATTGTTCACACATGGTAGCAGGGCTGGAAAAGAGTGGAATCATGCAATGCCTCTTGAGGCCTATCAGAATTTATACACAATCACTGCCACCACATTCCATTGGTTAAAGCAAGTGACAAAGCCATCCCATATTCATGGAATGAGGCAATAGACCCCACATTTGATGAGAAGTGCTGCAAAAGTCACATTGGAAAGAGCATGGACATGGAATGGAGAGAAGAACTGGGGATGTTTTTGCTAGCAATATATCACTCTCCTCAGCAATAAGCACAATATTAATTTTGTACTTGATGCTCATGTTTATTTATAGCTCCAATGTATGTCTATATAGTATAGCCATATCTCTACAGTATAGTCATAAACTGTCATATTGATATGCCAAAAGTATGATATTGTAAGTTTTATCTTCTATATATCATTTAACAATTTTACTTTTTAAAATCCAATATCATGCTTTTGAGATTTAACTATGTTGATGCAGATAGAGCTAGTTCATTCATTTTAGCTGCTGTGTATTATTTTGAACACTCTGAATTATGTACTTATATTTATTTATGGATTTATTTATTCATTCTCCTATTAATGGACAAAGAGGTTACTTTCACATGTGTGTCACTTTGTACTGTACTGCAGTAACCACATTCTTACACATATAGCAATATGCATATGTGTTAGAGTTTCTCCAGGGATCTATGAGTAGAATTGCTGGATTATAGTGTACTGACATCTTCAAATTTGATAGTTCCAAATTTTACTCCAATGTGGTTGTACCAAATTCCCTTTCTGCTGGCAGTATATGAACACTCCTTTTTCTCCATATCCTCATATAAACTAGGTAAGAATTTTCAGAAGTTTTAATTTTTTCCATTCTGATAAGTTTGAAATAGTTTCTCATGCTTGGATTTTTTGGTATTTTTGTTTGTTTTGGTTTTGGGGGTTTTTTTGCATTTCTGTAGCTACTGGTGATGTTGAGTAGCACAGCATATGTTTCTTGGTCATTTTTATTTCTCTTTTCATAAATTGCCTGTTTGAATACTTTGACCCATTTTTCTGTTGGCTTTTTTTCATATTGATTTTAGACATTCTTTCTATATTCTGAACATTCAATCTTTGTAACTGATTCTTGCACATCTCTTTCCCCAGTTTATAGTTTTCTATTCATTATTTTATTGTTTTAAGAGGTTTAAAATTTTAATGTAGTATAATATCGCTATGAAATCTCAGCAGAAAAGCAAAATTAAATCCACATTTACTAACCTAGTATCTTCACAGTAAAACTTCAAAACACTAAAAACAAAGAAAAAATCTTGAAAGGCTCATGAAATTTTTAAAAATCAAATAAAGAGAGATTAGAATAACAATTTCAAAGAACAGATGCCAGGAAATTAGCAATGTGTAAGAGAAAATGGCTGCCAACTTAAAATTTTATACCCAACTAAACTATCATTCAAGCCATGCATCTGCACATACACATTTAAGTTAAAGGAGTTTTCAACTAGCAGCACTCTTTAAAAGATCTTCTCAAGAATTTACTTTACTTCAGAAAGTAGGGGACTTAACCTCGAAAGAAGGGAGAATCTCTCAAATGTGAGAACATGTAGTTTATTCATGTGAAACAGCAAAAGGCCGGAAGAGAGTTAACCAGGTTATCAGTAAAAATGCTAACTTATTTATGGATTTTTCTGAAATAACTGGAGAGTTTAGCCATGGAGCCCACATGGCAGGCTATCTCCTCTGGGTAGTCTGCTAGTGTCCTTCTGTTGGCACATCCACCTTAATTAAATTAAGATTATATAATTTCTGTCATCAGAATTTCTTAATCTCTAAACCTTTATTTCGTATTTCCATCTATGCTACATTCTAAATCAGTGCCTTTTATTTGTCTGCTGATCACTATTTCTCTTAACTTGTATCTAATTTGCTGTTTATTCATATTCCATTTAACTTCAATAGCAAGGACCCTAATAATTCTATCTAGAAATTCTATTGTAGAAATTCTGCATTATTTTCATTTTTAGAAATTCCTTTTAAATCCGCTTGCTCTAGCTCCATAGTGTCTTGTTCTTTTCTTATGTTTTATATTCTATAACTTTAATCACTTAAGATACATTTATTATATATGTCTACAAGACCATTCAATTGTCTTTTTTTTTTTGGTGAGAGCATTTAAGTTCTACTCTCAGCAAATTTCAATTATATAATACTATGTTATCAACTGTAGTTACTATGTTTTACATTAGATCCATAGACCTTATTCATCTTAGAAATGAAGGTTTATGTTCTTTTGGCAACCTCTCCCTATTTCCCCCCATCCTCCAGCCCTTGGCAACCAGAGTTTGACTTTTTTTTAATATTTCACATATAACTGATACCATGCCCTATTTGTCTTTCTCTACCTAGCTTATTTCACTTAGCATTATACCCTCTAGGTCTATCCATGTTGTTGCAAAGGCAGAACTTCCTTCTTTTTCATGGCTGAATAATATTTCATTGTGTATGCATACATATAGGTATACACACCACACTTTTTAAATCCATTCATCTGCTGATGGACACCTAGGTTGTTTCCATATCTTGACTACTGTGAATAATGGTGCAATGAATATGACAGTAAAAATACCTCTTCTATCTCTTGTTCCCATTTCCTTTGCATATATACCCAGAAGTGGGATTGCTGGGTCATGTGGTAATTCTATTTTAATTTTTTGAAGAACCTCCCTATTGTTTTCTATAATGGTTGCACATATTTACATTCCCACCAACAGTGCAGAAGGGTTCCCTTTTCTAGATTTTCTCACCAACACTTGTTATTTCTTGTCTTTTATTAATAATAGCAGTTCGGATGTCTGAAGTGGTATCTCACTGTGGTTTTGATTTGCATTTTCCTGATGATTAGTGATGTTGAACACCTTTCATTTATCTGTTGGCCATTTGCCTCTTTTAGGAAAAGGTCTATTCAGTTCCTCTACTTTTTAATTGGATTGTTTGTTTTTTTCTATTGAGTTGTATCAGTTCTTTATATATTTTGGGTATTAACCTCTTATAAGATACATGGTTTGTAAGTATTTACTCCCATTCCACAGATTGCTTTTTCATTTTGTTGATGGTTTCCTTTGCTGAGCATACACCTTTTGATTTGGTGTAGTCCCATGTTTTAATATTTTCTCTTGTTGTCTGCCTTTTAGTGTCAAATCCAAATACACATCACTAAAGTCAAGGAACTTACCCCATATGTTTTCTTCTAGGAGTTTTATGGTTTTTGGTCTCACATTCAAGTCTTAATCCATTTTGAGTCATTTCTTTTTGTGTGTATGTATAATATAGTGCTCCAGTTTCTTTTTCCTGTGGCTGTCCAGTTTTCCCAACACCACTAATTCAAGACATTATCTTTTCCCCATTGTATATTCTTGGTTCCTTTATCATTAATTAATTTATCATATGTGTATGGGCTTATTGCTGAGTTCTCTATTCTGTTCCATTGATCTGTGTGTCTATATTTGTGACAATACCATATTGTTTTGATTACTAGGAAGCATGATTCTTCCAACTCTGCTCTTTTGCACAATTGCTTTTGCCATTCAAAGACTTTTGTGATTCCATGCAGATTTTAGGACTGTTATTTCTATTTTCATGAAAAATGCCATTGGAATTTTGATAGGGATTACATTGAATCTGTAGATTGCTTTGGGTAGTATGGAAATTTTAATAATATTTATTCTTCCAATCCGTGAGCATGGAATATCGTTCCATTTATTTGTGTCTTCAATTTCTTTCATTACTGTGTTATAATTTTCAGTGCACACATCTTTCCCCTCCTTAGTTAAATTTATTCCTAGGTTTCTTTTATTCTTTTTCATGCAGTTGTAATTGGGATTATATTAATTTCTCTTTCAGATAATTTGTTGTTGGGTAGAATCACAACTGATTTTTGTATATTGATTTTGTATCGAAACTTCACTGAATTCGTTTATGAGTTCTAACAGTTTTCTGGTGGAGTCTTTAGGGTTTTCTACATGTAATACCATATCATCTGCAAATTGAGATAGTTTTACTTCTTCCTTTCTGATTTGGTTGACTTTTTTTCTTGCCTAGTTACTCCGGCTAGGACTTTTGGTACTATGTTGAATAAAGTGTCAAGTGTAGCCATACTTGTCTTTCTCTTGATATTAGAGGAAAAGTTTTCATCTTTTCACCATTGAGTATGATGTTAGCTGTGGGCTTGTCATGTATAGCCTTTATTATGTTGAGAGAAATTCCCTGTATACACAGTTTGTTGTAAATTTTTATCATGAATGGATGTTGAATTTTTGTCATTTTCTGCATCTATTGAGATTATCATTATTTTTATTCTTTGTTTTGTTAAGGTAATGTGTCACATTGGTTGATCTGTGGATGTTGAATCATTATTTGATCCCTGCAGTAAATCCCATGTGATCATGGTATATGACCTTTTTAATATATTGTTGAAGTAAGTCTGTTGGCTAATACTTTATGGATTTTTGCATCTGTATTCATCAAGGATGTTGGCCTGTAATTTTCTTTTCTTGTATTTTCCTTGTCTGGTTTGGTACCCACATAATGCTGAGCTCATAAAATGAGTTTGGAAGTGTTCCTTCTTACCTATTTTTTGGAATAATATGAGAAAGATTGGCATTAATTATTCTTTAAATGTTTGGTAGAATTCACCAGTAAAGCCATCTGGTCCTGACTTTGTTACATTTTTTATTATTAAATCAGTCTTCTTACTGATAATTGATCTGTTCAGATTTCTATTTCTTCATGATTCAGTCTTGATAGGCTGTCTTTCTAGAAATTTATCCACTTCTTATATTGTTGTCTTGATATTTGGCATATAATTTTGGCATATAGTAGTCTCTCAAGATCCTATGTATTTTTGTCTGGTCTCTGATTTCTAATTTTATTTGAGTCATCTCTTTTTTTCTTGGCAAGTATAACTAGATTTGTCTACTTTGTTTATCTTTTAAAAGCCTAAGAGATGTTGGAGTTACATAACGAAGACTTTAAAACAGCTATTATAAAAATGATTCATGAAATAAGTATAAACTCTTTAAATGAATAAAATGATGAAATTATTAGCAAAGAAATAGATATAAAGAAGAACCATATGAAAATTTTAGAACTAAACAAATGCAATTTCCAAAATAAAAAAAAAATCACTGGATAGGCTTAAAAGCTGAAGGGAGGTGACAAAGAGAAGAGACAGTGAACTTGAAGAAAGATCAATGGAAATACTCCATGCTAAACAACAGAAAGAGAAATAGATTGAAAAAAAATTGGGCTGAGCCTCAGGATCTGTGAGAAAAATACCAAACGTCTGACATTCATGTCTTTGAGGTCTCAAGAGGATAAAGAATGTGGTGCTGAGACAATATTTAAAGAATTATTGGCCAGAAAATTTCCTAATTTAGAGAGTGACAAGTATGCAAGAAGTTCAGCATATCCCAAACAGGATAAATTTAATTAAACCTGCAACCAGACTCATCATAATTAAATTGCTGAGAACTAAAGACAAAGAAGTTTTGAAAGCAACCAGAGAAAACCAATGCATTATCTATAAGGGAATACCAATTTGAATGACAGCAGATTTCTTGTCAGAAACTGTGGAAGCCAGAAGGAAGTGGAACAACATTTTTAAAGTGCCAAAAGAAAATACTCTCAACCCAGAATTCTATATGTAGTGAAAACATGTTCAGGAATGAAAGGAAATAAAGACATTCTTTGATGAAGACTAAGAATTTATTACCAGCAGATCTTCTGTAAGAGTATTGGTAAAGGAAGTTCTTCAGAAATTAGGAAAATTACTTTCAGGAGGAATCTTGGAATACGAAGAATGAAAAAAGAGCAATAGAAATGGTAAATGTCTGAATAAATATAATATTCTCTTCTTGAGCTCTTTAAAGTATTTTTGACAGTGGAAAGCAAAAATTATAGCATTGTCTAATGAGGTTTTCAGATGGAATGCACAAAACTATCCATAAAGGGAGGTAAAAGGGCCTGTATGCTGATAAGTTTTCTATATTCCACTACAGTGATAATACTGAGTCTATATAGACTATGAACACAAGCAAGCAAGCCAAGAAATATCCTGAGACAAGGAATCTATCTCATGCATTCAAATAAATAAAAAAATCAAATTGTAGCAAAGGGTTCTTAGCTCATGACTGCTTCCTTCCTCATTTTAGAAAATTCCAAAAGGAAACTGCCTCATGGCCAATCCTTCTCACATTTTTCTGTATCTAAACAATCATCACATCCTGCTGTTTCTTTCACATCTGTCCATTTCTGTCCATCCCATTGGTACCTTCATATCCAGGGCATCACTTCTTATCTATGTACCATTCTCCCAACTAGTCTTCCTAACTCTGGTCTTGCCTCTTCTCCTTTCTTCCTACCACTCCAATTATTGAAAATTCAAATATCATCATTTTGTATTCCTGCTTAAAATACATCAGTTGCTCCCTTGTTGCTTTTAAAATAGTGAGCTCTGTAGTCTGGTTACAAAGCCCTTTGTAGTTTGCTTCTTGGTCACCTCTCTAGCCTCATTTCTTGCCATTCTCCAATATTTCCCCGTGAACTATATTCTCTAGACAAGCATAACCAATATTGTAGGCTTTGAGAGACATATGTTCTCTGTTGCAACTACTCTACTCTGTAGCTGTAATGCAAAGACAGCCATAGACACTATATAAATAAGTGGGTGAGACTGTGTGCTAATAAAACTTTGATTTCAAAAACAAGTAGCTGGCTGGATTTGGACCATGAGGCATTAGCTGGTGACTCCTGCTAGACAACTGAACTACCTGCAAGTCTGGGGACATGGCATTTTCTTTCATCTCTTGACTACTGCACAGTATACTATCTGTTTGGAATGCCTCTCTCCCTTGTCTGGCTATCTTCAGTTCATTACCAGGTCTTAGCTTCTTCAAAGACTCTTCCCTTGAACACATTATCCCTCATCCTCCACTGTTGCACTTACCACACTAATATATTTACCTATTTATTTGTCTGTCTTCTCCCACTTGTCTATATAAGCTTGTGGAGGGCAGAACTGTGTCATGTCCACACCTTAATAACTAATGCCTAGCGAATACTTGGTATTTATAAGCACTCAACAAAACTTTTATTTTGTTCCCATTGAGTGAATGGAAGTCCAGTACACCTCTCGCTGGCCTACTGCAGTCTTAAATTTTTAGGACTGGGAAAACAGTGCCTGACTATATGATTGTATCTTCATGTAAGCTGTGATCTGTTTTCAGCAAGCCATCCCTTTCCTTTGGCCTGGCTTCTCCTTCCAGGGCAGTAGAGGTCCCAAATTAAGGACCAGACACTGTATCTCCTCTCAGGCAGCACCCATCCCATTCACCAGGCATCTCAGAGCTATCTGACCCCACTTCTGGCAAGCATGCTCAGCCACTGATCTTAAAAATAAGCCCCGAGGGGGAAATTGCTATATATCTTTCCAGAGGCTGTTGTAGATGCCAAAGGCGGTGGACAATGAACCATTTGTGGTTAAGGGTGGAGCAACCACCATTCAACCAGGCATCCTGGGGACTCTCCCTGCCTGTTCAGTGTCCTCCCTTTCCAGCCCATCACCAATAAAGTGGGGAGAGGGTAACTTTCTCTGCCAAGCCATCAGTTAATTAAGTAGCTGAAACGTCAAGTGTGCATCCTGTTCTGAACTAGTACTAAACCTCAGGTAAAGACCTGTGCTCTTCCTGCGGGGCCTTTCAAACTAGCTGAAAAAACAAGGCAGGCACATATTAACTATTTAGAGATTAGTAAAACCCACTTATTTATTCATTCACTCTTTAAAGTGCCAACTTGATGCCAGGCACAATGCGGGGTGCTGAACCACAAAAATGAGAAGTTCATTCAAGGAACTGTTAGTCCACTAAAATGTATGCCAAAGTAAGAATATATAATGCAAAAGGGATTTAGAGTCAATGATATCAAAAAAGGCTAAGGTTGTCAGAGAAAGTTCTGTCAGGGAGGTGGAACTTGAGCTGGTCTTGAGGAGAGTATGGGGCAGAGACTTCTGCAAAGAAAGGGATTTCAGGTAGATGAAACGGAATGACTGTTGGTTTTGAGGAGCACTTAGTGTGGAGAGTGGCAAGGAGAGGTGAGTAGTGGGAGATCAGGCTGGAGAGAGAATGAAGGATCGCATGTGGAAGATCTTGAAGATTGGGCATGTAACTCCAAGGAGAAGAGGATAATACCCTTCTTCTCATTTTAAATTGAGCTATAATTCACATACCATAAAATTCATCCTTTTAAAATGTAAATTTCAGTGGTTTTTAGTATATTGACAAAGTTATGTAACCATCACCATGATCTAATTCCAGAACAGATAATATCTTTCTGAATATTTCTGAACAGAGAATTCACTGGATGAAATTGCATTTCAAACAGATTACCCACACTACAAAAGCAGGAATGACTGCACAGAAAGAAACTGGACCCAAGGGAGGTCCAGAGGCTGGGAGACCTGGACCTGAACAGGGCATTGTACCGTCTCCTGTCTGTGATCTTTTCACTCCATCCATGACAGTAGGATTTATGGCAGGATAATTTATTGAGATAATAATCAGTGTTATTATTTCTTCTTGTATTTTCCCTCCTATCCAAGAAGGTGGCAAACATTTGCATTCTCTGGCCTAAGCAGTTTGGGGGGCTGGGCTAAAAAGCAAGTTGGCTGTGGACAACCATCTTCAGTCTTAGGAATTATGAACTTGATGTTGGAACAATGTCGGTGGAGGAAAGAAAATAGACCCTTTGTGGACAGTAGGAGCTGAAGCCAAGAGAGAAAGAAAGAACAGAGCAGAGAGGGAGATTTCCCCAAACTTTGGAGAGCCAGGGTTGTCTGGTTTGAGAGTAGTAGGGCCTTGGAGGGAGTAACAGCGTGCTACTTCTTGAAGCTTTACTCTGGACCCCAGAGTTCAAGGCTCTCATCCCCCAAAAGGACTCCTGTGCCCAAGCAAGGCACAGTGAGCACCACAACTCTACGTGGACTGAAGACTGGAAGAACCCGTGTCCTAAGAATTCAGCATACAACTCTTGGGGTTTTTGCCCTGTCCTGGAGGATGGGAAGCCCCAATAATGAAGGAGACTGCATGAACCATGAGCTTGGTAGGCTCAGAGTCTCATTTAAAGAAGCCAAAGTACTCTGGACCTTCTTGAGAGGTAGTAAACATAATGGTTACTACATAGCACCAATCCTAGACAGCGGCTGTCTGAGACTGAGGTTTGGCTCCACTGTTTATCAGCTGTAGAACTTGACATGTACTTATCCTATCTGCACCTAGGCTTCCTCCAAATGGGGGTAAGGAAATCAACTATCTCACAGTGCTGTGGTGAGGATTAAATGAATGAACAGAACTCTTATTAATACTGCCTGGCCCACAAGAAATGCTGTAGGAGTGTTTGCTTGTTGTTATTAATTAATGAGATGGAAACAAAAGTTTGAGGGGAGGGAGAAGTGTTGCCCTGAAAGGAAGAGAACTAATGGGTGTAAATGAGGGTGGAATAAAGGGTAAAGGGAATGAGGGAGAAAAAAAGAATATTAAGGATGAACGACTTCAGGTAAATAACCATTCAGACAAGGAGAAAGAACAGTAAAATAAAAAGAGACAGACGAAGATAAATAGGGGTAGAGAAATAGATGATTTGATAGGAGAGAAAGACATGAAATAGATTGAGAAATAGAGTACATAATGAAAACATTGAGGCAGAAAAATGGTAGCAAAAGTAGCTGATACGATAAGTGAGAAAGATCAACTAATATAGACAGATGATAAAGTCAGAATGAAATATAGGAAATAGCCATCAGATGATGCTAAGTGGGAAAAAAGAAAGCATAAAGAGAAAATGAAGGGAGGGTGGCAGTGAGGACCAAGTCAGGAAGGGCTGAATGGCCTCCAGTCTTTGGAATGGAAGGCCCCCTGCCTCTCCCTGCCTCCTCTCCACACAGCCCACTCCACATAGCTCGGCTCTGTCTCCTCTGACTTCCAGACTGTGTTCCCCCACTTGGGAGCTCCCTGTTCTCTGTTCCTTAGTTCAGAAATTATTTTCTTCTGTCTAGTTAGTAATTGGTTTGTGTGTGCAAGTCTTGTCTCCATTCCAAAAGACTGTGTTCTCCCTGAGAGTGGGTCCACGGCTCTCTCTACTTTCTACGCATCCCACCCTGTGGGGGGCTGAGACGAAATGTGTTGAAGGACAGCCTGATATAGAGGTGGGAGTGGAAGGGCATTCCAATCTACAACTACCAGTTATCACTACTGCGAGGACAACACCAATCACCCTGGAAGTTTCATCTCTTAAAGACCCTAGAGGGAATGTGTCCAGCCCACCCTGGCAAAGAAAAAATGCGTGCAGTGTCTGATGATCCCTCCCTCTGCTAACTTAGTATTTTCCTATAAATAAATGGTCCCCCCTACAAAATTATGAACTCCCAGGGAGCAGAGAATATGTGGACTAAGTTGTAAAAATGTCATAGAATGAGCAGGAATTTATCTTCTGAATCCATCACTTCCAAACATCTGAAAATGTCTATCACCTTGTTGATGTGCTTGGTCCTAAGGACAGAACTGTGTAGGAAGGAGAAGGGAGATCTTGGTATAAGAAAAGAGACTAAGAATCTATTTACACAGGTCCTGTATATAGGATCGGGGCCCTGTGAGGATCGAGAGTGAGTTCTGGTCGTCCTGGCCAAATGAAACTCCCCCAGACTGACCTAAACCCGTTCCTTTCCTCTGAGACAAGAGGAAGGAAAAGTCCATTCCTAACCACGGAGAAATAAAAGTCTTCCTCACTGATTATATACAATTTACGGCAGAGTGTTTCATTTGGTGCCCAGGAGCCTGTAATAGCTGGAATTACCCTTGTTCCTCTTCCTCTTTGAAGGACCAGAGCTGAGAAGTCCTCTGTGATTATGAGTCAGGGTATGACATCTCCATGCCAAACTTGCTCAGCCCGGTCTGGTGTGCGAGCGTGTGGTGTGTGTGTGTGTACGTATGCACGTGTCTGCTTCCAGAACAAAATGTTCACATCTCCTTGCATAGTTTTTCAGTTCATAAGTAATGAATTAAAATGTTTTTGCCTTTTCACCCATCCTTACTGGAGAGAAGGAAGGAGGGAGAGGGAGGGTAAATCTACCAACAAAGCAAAAAAGCTGAAGTGGGTTGGGCAGTGACGTCCTGATGATGGACAGCGCAGGACATGAGAACCTGAGGGTTACAGACTCCCTAAGTCGTAATGGTGGATGCTGCCACATGCACGTGTGTTGTGACTGCTTCTCTCCTGGAGTTTTGCCAAACAGAAGCCCTGGAGAGAGTGGTACACAGTATCAAATATTAGAGACCCTAAGTCTGGGTTGCAAACTTATCTGTAAAGGGCCAAATAGTACATATTTTAGGCTTTGCAAACCAAATGGTTTCTGTCACAGCTACTCAGCTCGGTAGTGCAAAAGTAGACACAGACAATGTGTAAACAAGTGGGTTTGGCTATGTTCCAATAAAACTTCATTTACAAAAACAGGCAGATGGTTGGATTTGGCCAGTGGGATGTAGTTTGCTGATTCCTGCCCTGAGCGATTTAATACCATGAGGACCTGTTTTTGAAAAATCTCGATTCTTTTAGAATAAAGACTGAAAGACAGGAAGATGGAGAAGAAAAAGAAGGAATAGAAGAGGCAAAAAATGGGTAATAGCGGTTTTTAGAACAGGGATAACCTGGAGCATCCAGACCTACGGACTGAGTACAGAGGAAGAAAAAATCACAGTTTGAATCATTTGTGGGTGAAATTTAGGAAATCATCATACAGAGCTTTCTGCATCTGCAAGGAAAGCACTTGTGACCAGCTACCAAGGAGGAGAATCTGGGTCCTAACATAGAAGGAGTTTCTCCCTGTATTAGTTACCTCTTTCTGTGCAACAAATAGCCCAAAGTTTAGTGACTTAAAATAAAAATAACAGTTTCGCATCTCTCATAGTTTCTGTAGGTCAGAAAGTGAGAAATGGCTTGGCCAGGTGTTCTGGCTCATGGTTTCTCAGAAGGTGAAGTCAGGTCAACCAGATCTGCAGTCCTCTGAAGGCTTCCCTAGGACTGAAGGACCTCTTTACTCATGTGCAGGACAAGTTGGTGCTAGTTTTTGGTGAGAGGCCTCTGTTCTTCTACACATGGGCCTCCCACAGGGTTCCTTGACTGTCCTCACAGCATGGCTTCCTCCAGAGTGAGCAAACCAAGAGGCCAAGACAGAAGACACAGTCTTTTCATGACACCTACCATTCTCTATTAGTCACAACGGCCAGCCCTGATCCAAGCGGGGGAGGCTAGCCAAGGGTATAAATACCAGGAGGCAAGGGTCAGAGGGGCCCATCTTAGAGGCTGGCCATTTACTACCTAATAGCAAAGAGAGCTCAAAGATGCACCTCTGGTCTCAGTATAACATCAAAATAGTAGGATGGCTTGGGAGTGTCTGTGTTAGAATCCATCTATCAAGAAAGAGAACAAAACATCCGACTTCAAGTTGCTTAAACAATAGGATTTATTTCACTTATGAAAGAGGCTAGAGGTAAGATATTTCAGAGCTGGTTAATTCAGTGGCTCCAGGATATTAGGCTCTTGTTCAACCTTTCTGCACTTTTCGTGGCTTTTCTTCATGGTCACAAGCTGGTTGCCACAGCCCACATTACATGCTCACCCAGATGCATGTGGAAGCAGGAAGGAGGGAGAGTCTGCCGCTTAGCCAGTTCTCCCTGCTTGCCACAGAATCCTGCTCTGTATGTGCGTGTGATGCTCTGAGGTGAGGAGTATGAGAAGCATGTTTGTGACTTCCCTAGAACCACGGAATCTCAGTGATAGTGTAAGTCCAGCTCCCATCTGATGTTCACATCCCTTCTACCAAATCCAAGGTACACAGCTACATGCAAGATTTCCTCTCACTGTAGTCAGATAGCTCGGGCCCTGTAAATACTTCAGAGACTCGGTCCAAGTGCAGAATTATAAGAAATGTAAAAAGCTTGGGGCAAGCTATTTGGGGGACCATCCCTGAGCACCAATCATAGCAGGAACTTTGGAATCATTGGTGAAATCTTTTATTATGGACTGTCTCAGCACTCTAACCTGAGATGAGTAGGTGGGTATTTCTCCTGCCCTTAAATGAGTTTCAGGAGAGGCGCATTTTCCTAAATGACTTTTGCTTGTAATAGTAAAACACCAAATTGGATAATAAGACCCAAGAATAAGGGGCACCAGGAGAGAGATTTCAGTTCAAGACTAGAAGAGTTTTTTGTTTTTTAACAATTAGGATAGTCCAACAATGGATTTACTTGGCAGGGTGTTATCTCCAAGCAGATGCGCTGTGATAAACTCTTAAAAGATTCTATAGTGGGGATTCCTATGAGATGAAAAATTGCCTAAGATGACTACCGATTTCTCTTCTAGCTCCAAAATCAATTACTTTTCTATATGTACTGCTGGGAATTTCTTCCTGATGATGTCAAGTCTAAATCTGTTTTGTTGAGCTTTCAATCTATTTCATGAAGTCATAGGATATCTGAGCTGATGCAACCTGAGAGACTGTGTATTCCTTAATTTCTCAAATAACTTGATTCAGTGCTCCTATTCATTTAGAATTAGTATTTTATGAACTTTCTTTTATTGTTCGAAATTTCAGTCATATTTTAATCAATTTTCTTAAAATATGACTCACATAGAATAAAATATAGTCATTATAAGTGTACTATTCAATAAGTTTTGGAAAATGTGCAACCTTCACCATCACAGTCAAGATAAAGAACATTTCCATCACCCCAAAATGTCCCCGTATGCCTGCCCCTTTGCTGTTCAGCCCCATCGCTCCTGGCTCGGGCACCACACATCTGCCTTTTCTCATTATAGATGATTATTTTTGTCCAATCTGGCATTTCATTCAAAGTATAGAATCGTGAAGTATGAACTCTTTTGTGTAAATTAACAAACTGTTTTTCTACTTTCATCCAGGTGACTGCATATAACAGTGGCTCCTTCCTATGTATTTCTCAGCTGTTTTCCATTGTGTGGATATACCGCAGCTTGTCCATCACTCCCTTGTTGATATACATTTGAGTTGTTTCCACTTTGGGTAATTATGTATAAACCTGCTATGAATTTCCATATACAAGTTTACACTTTTTGTATGGAATATATTTTCATTCCTCATAGGTACATGCCTATGAGTGAAATCGCTGAGTTGAGTAGTAAGTATATGTTTAACTTTTATAAGAACTACCACGTGGTTGTACCATTTTACGTTCCCACCAGCAGTATTTGACAGTTCCAAGTTGCTTCACATCCTCACTATCATTATCGTTATAAAAAATGTAGCCTTATTACACTTTTTGAATTTTAACCATTATAGCAGGTACAAAGTGGTACCTCACTGTGGTTTTAATTTGCCCTTCCCTGACAGATAATGGTGCAAAGCTGATTGACCATTTGTGTATTTCTTTTATGAAGGGTCTGTACAAATTTTCACTCAGTCGGGTTGTTCCTCTTATTACTGAGCTTTGTATTCTTCATATATTCTGAGTATCAGGTCTTTCTCAGATGTATGTATTACAAGTATTTTCTCCCATGCAAGGTGCTTGGCTTTTCATTTTCTTAAAATTGTTTTTGAAGAGCAGAATTAAAAAAAAAATTTAGATGAAGTCCAACATAAAATTCTCTTCTTTTATGGATCCAGCCTTTGATGTTATACCTAAGGAATTATTTCCTAACCAAGGTCACAAATATATTCTCATATGTTTTCTTGTGGAAGTTTTATAGTGTTGGGTTTTACATTTAGATTTATTTTAAGGTATTTCATATGTGATATAAAGTGTAAATCAAAGTAACTGCAATAACATATTACTACACATTTAGTAGTTTAACAACACAAACTTACTATCTTATATTTCTGTAGGTTACAAGTCCAACATGGGTCTCACTGGACTAAAATAAAGATGTCAACAGGGCTGCATTCTTTTCTGGAGGGCCTACCAGAAAATCTATTTCCTTGCCTTCCTAGCTTCTGAAGGCTGCCATAGTCCTTGGTTTATGGCCAACTCTCTGCATCCTTACAGCCAGAGATGCGGCATATCTCTGTGTCTTCCTTCTGTAGTTACATCATGCTCTGACTTCTGCCTTTCTCTTCCATGTTTGAGGACCCTTGTAATTATACTGCGCCTACCTGGATAATCAAGGATAATCTCCTCATCTCCCCAAATCTTTCATTCAGCCAGGTTGTTTATCATATTATTAAGATAAACAATAATATTAAGGTCCATAATTTATCACACATGCAAAGTCCCTTTTGACATGTAAGGTAACATTCCCAGGTTCTTGGGGATTAGAACATGGACATTTTCATGGGTGGGGATTTTAATCTACCTACCATACTTACAGAATACAAATATTTGTTCCCAATCTGTGGCTCCTTTTACTTTCTTAATGAAAATAAAATGAAGTGCACTTAATTTTTATGAAGTCCAATATATCAATTTTTAAAGTTAATTTTTGTGTGTGGTATTAGGTAAAGGTCTAAATCCACGATCTTATATATGGACACCCAGTTGTCTTAGAACCATCTGTTGAGATGATCCTTCCCCCCCCAGCATTGAACTTGCTCTGTCTAACATCAACTAATCGAAAATGTACCAGTTTATTTATGGACTCTGAATTCTTAATACAGATTTGTGTTTCTATCCTTATGCAAAATATTTTTTAAAAACTTATTAGAGGCTTCCGGGAAGTTGGCAGCATGAGCAGGGCGGCAGAAATCTCCTCCCCAAATTATATATATCTATGAAAATACAGCAAATACAACTATTCCTAAAAGAGAGACCAGAATACACAGGACAGGGTACAGTGTGCAGCTACACCTGAGAGGACATGGCACCCTATGAGGAGGAGCTATAAAGGGCCCCACGGAGCGGCGCGCCACCTACAGCATCCCCACAGAATCAACTCCCAGTGGGTGTTTTTTTTCTTTTTTTCTTTTTTTTTATTGTTCTGTTTTGTTTTTTGTTTTTTCTTCTCTTTCTTTTTTCTTTTCCATTCTTTCTTTTTTTCTTTCTTTTTTCTTTTTAAAGTTTTAAAGAGCCCAGCTGACATACGTGGTAACTACCAGCGACCACTTTTATAGCCATGAAAAGACAGAGGAATATGGTCCAGACTAAGATCAACCAGACAACCCCAGAGAGGGAGCCTGAAGGGATGGAAATGCACAGTCTTCCTGAAAAAGAATTCAGAATAAAAGTCATAACCATGCTGATGGATCTACAGAGAAATGTGCAAGGGCTGAGGGAGGAACTGAGGGAAGAGAGGAAAGACAATGCAGAAATCAGACAAGCGATTGATGGGCTTAACAGCAGACTGGATGAGATGCAAGAGACTGTTAATGGAATAGAAATCAGAGAACAGGAATACAGAGAAGCTGAGTCAGAGAGAAAAAAGGATCTCTAGGAATGAAAGACTATTAAGAGAACTGTGTACCCAATCCAAACAGAACAATATTCGCCTTATAGGACTACCAGAGGAAAAAGAGAGAGAAAAGGGATAGAAAGTGCCTTTGAAGAAATAATTGCTGAAAACTTTCCCACACTGGGGAAGGAAATAGTCTCGCAGTCCACGGAAGCCCACAGATCTCCTAACACAAGGGACCCAAGGAAGACAACACCAAGACACATAATAATTAAAATGGCAAAGATCAAAGATAAGGACAGAGTATTAAAGGCAACTAGAGAGAGAAAAAAGATCACCTACCAAGGAAAACCCACCAGACTTCTCAACAGAAACCTTACAGGCCAGAAGAGAATGGCATGATATTTTTTAACGTAATGAAACAGAAGGGCCTCAAACGAAGAATATTGTATCCAGCACGATTATCATTTAAATATGACGGAGGGATTAAAGAATTTCCAGACAAGCAAAAGCTGAGAGAATTTGCCTCTCATAAGCCACCACTACAGGATATATTAAACGGACTGCTCTAGAGGGAAACACCCCTAAGGCTAAAAAGATGTCACCAGGGAAAATAAAATCATAGCAAAGAAAGCAGACCATCCAAATACTAACTAAAGGCAAAGAATAAAACACCTCGTATATAAAGAATGGAGGAGGAAGAATAAGAAGGGAGAGAAATAAACATCAGATGGTGTTTACAATAACTTAACAAGAAAGTTAAGTTAGATTGTTAGATAGTAAAGGAGCAACCCTTGAACCTTTGGTAACCACGAATCTAAAGCCAGCAATGGCAATAAGTACGTATCTATCAATAATCACCCTAAATGTAAATGGACTAAATGCACCAATCAAAAGACACAGAGTAACAGAATGGATAAAAAAGCAAGACCCATCTATATGCTGCTTACAAGAGACTCACCTCAAACCCAAAGATATACACAGACTAAACGTGAAGGGATGGAAAAACATATTTCATGCAAACAACAAAGAGAAAAAAGCAGGTGTAACAGTACTTGTATCAGACAAAATAGACTTCAGAACGAAGGAGGTAGCAAGAGATAAAGAAGGACATTACATAATGATAAAGGGGTCAGTCCAACAAGAAGATATAACCATTACAAATATATATGCACCCAACACAGGAGCGCCAACATATGTGAAACAAATACTAACAGAATTACAGGAGGAAATAGACAGCAATGCATTCATTTTAGGAGACTTCAACACACCACTCACTCGAGAGGACAGATCAACCAGACAGAAAATAAGTAAAGACACAGAGGCACTGAACAACACACTAGAAAAGATGGACCTAACAGACATCTACAGAACTCTGCACCCAAAAGCAGCAGGATACACATTCTTCTCAAGTGCACATGGAACATTTTCCAGAATAGACCACATACTAGGCCACAAAAAGAACATCAGTAAATTCAAAAATATTGAAATCCTACCAACCAACTTCTCAGATCACAAAGGTATAAAACTAGAAAGAAATTTTAGAAAGAAATCAGAAGGCTCACAACACATGGAGACTTAACAACATTCTCCTAATTAATAAATGGGTTAACAACCAAATCAAAACAGAAATCAAAGAATATATGGAGACTAATGACCACAACAACACAAAGCCACAACTTCTGTGGGATGCAGCAAAGGCAGTTCTAAGAGGAAAGTATATTGCAATCCAGACCTATTTAAAGAAGGAAGAACATTCCCAAATGAATAGTCTAAACACACAATTACTGAAATTGGAAAAAGAAGAACAAATGAGGCACAAAGTCACCAGAAGGAGGGACATAATAAAGATCAGAGAAGAAATAAATAAAATTGAGAAGAATAAAACAATAGAAAAAATCAATGAAACCAAGAGCTGGTTCTTTGAAAAAATAAACAAAATAGATAAACCCCTAGCCAGACTCATTAAGAGAAAAAGAGAATCTACACACATAAACACAATCAGAAATGAGAAAGGAAAAATCACGACGGACCCCACAGAAATACAAAGAATCATAAGAGAATATTATGAGAATCTATATGCTAACAAGCTGGAAAACATAGAAGAAATGGACAACTTCTTAGAAAAATACAACCTTCCAAGACTGACCAAGCAAGAAACAGAAAAACTAAACAGACCAATCACCAGCAACGAAATTGAATTCGTAATCAAAAAACTACCCAAGAACAAAACCCCCGGACCTGATGGATTCACCTCTGAATTCTACCAGACATATAGAGTAGAAATAACACCGATTCTCCTTAAAGTTTTCCAAAAAATAGAAGAGGAGGGAATACTTCCAAACTCATTCTATGAAGCCAGCATCACTCTAATACCAAAACCACACAAAGACCTCACCAAAAAAGAAAATTACAGACCAATATCCCTGATGAACGTAGATGCAAAAATACTCAACAAAATATTAGGAAACCGAATTCAAAAATACATCAAGAGGATCATACACCATGATCAAGTGGGATTCATCCCAGGGATGCAAGGATGGTACAACATTCCAAAATCCATCAACATCATCCACCACATCAACAAAAAGAACAAAACCCACATGATCATCTCCATAGATGCTTAAAAAGCATTTGACAAAATTCAGCATCCATTCATGATTAAAACTCTCAACAAAATGGGTATAGATAGCAAGTACCTCAACATCATAAAGGCCATATATGACAAACCCACACCTTAACGGCGAGAAGCTGCAAGCTTTTCGTCTAAGATCGGGAGCAAGACAGGGATACCCACTCTCTCCACTGTTATTCAACATAGTACTGGAGGTCCTAGCCATGGCAATCAGACAAAACAAAGACATACAAGGCATCCAGATTGGTAAAGAAGAAGTCAAATTGTCACTATTTGCAGATGACATGATACTGTACATAAAAAACTGTGAAGACTCCACTCCAAAACTACTAGAACTAATATCTGAATTCAAAGTTGCAGGATACAAAATTAACACACAGAAATCTGTTGCTTCCCTATACACTAACAATGAACTAACAGAAAGAGAAATCAGAAAAACAATTCCATTCATAATTGCATCAAAAAGAATCAAATACCTAGGAATAAACCTAGCGAAGGAAGTGAAAGACCTGTACTCTGCAAACTACAAGACACTCCTAAGAGAAATTAAAGAGGACACTAACAAATGGAAATGCATCCCATGCTCTTGGCTAGGAAGAATAAATATTGTCAAAATGGGTATACTACCTAAAGCAATCTACAGATTCAATGCAATCCCTATCAAACTACCAACAGCTTTCTTCAATGAACTGGAACAAATAATTCTAAAATTCATATGGAACCACAAAAGACCCCGAATAGCCAAAGCAATCCTGAGAAGGAGGAATAAAACAGGGGGAATTACACTCCCTGACTTCAAGCTCTACTACAAAGCCACAGTAATCAAGACAATTTGGTATTGGCACAAAAACAGACCCCCAGACCAGTGGAACAGAATAGAAAATCCAAACATTAACCCAAACTATACAGTCAATTAATATTTGATAAAGGAGCCTTGGATATACAATGGGGAGATGACAGCCTCTTCAGCAGCTGGTGTTGGAAAAACTGGACAGCTACATGTAAGAGAATGAAACTGGACTACTGTCTAGCCCCATACACAAAGGTAAACTCAAGGTGGATCAAAGACCTGAATGTAAGTCATGAAACCATAAAACTCTTAGAAAAAAACATAGGCAAAAATCTCTTGGACATAAACATGAGCGACTTCTTCATGAACATATCTCCCCGGGCAAGGGAAACAAAAGCAAAAATGAACAAGTGGGACTATATCAAGCTGAAAAGCTTCTGTACAGCAAAGGACACCATCAGTAGAACAAAAAGACATCCTACAGTATGGGAGAATATATTCATAAATGACGTTTCTGATAAGGGGTTGACATCCAAAATACATAAAGAACTCACACACCTTAACAAACAAAAAGCAAATAATCCAATTAAGAAATGGGCAGAGGGCATGAATAGACACTTCTCTAAAGAAGAAATTCAGATGGCCAACAGGCACATGAAATGATGCTCCACATCGCTTATCATCAGAGAAATGCAGTTTAAAACCACAATGAGATATCACTTCACACCAGTGAGGATGGCCAACATTCAAAACACAAACAACAAGAAATGTTGGCGAGGATGTGGAGAAAAGGGAACCCTCCTACACTGCTGGTGGGAATGCAAATTAGTTCAACCATTGTGGAAACCAGTATGGAGGTTCCTCAAAAAACTCAAAATAGAAATACCATTTGACCCAGGAATTCCACTCCTAGGAATTTACCCTAAGAATGCAGCAGCCCAGTTTGAAAAAGACATATGCACCCCTATGTTTATCGCAGCACTATTTACAATAGCCAAGAAATGGAAGCAACCTAAGTGTCCATCAGTAGATGAATGGATAAAGAAGATGTGTTGCATATACCCAATGGAATATTATTTAGCCATAAGAAGAAAACAAATCCTACCATTTGCAACAACATGGATGGAGCTAGAGGGTATTATGCTTAGTGAAATAAGCCAAGCCGAAAAAGACAAGTATCAAATGATTTCACTCATATGTGAGTATAAGAACAAAGAAAAAAAACTGAAGGAACAAAGCAGCAGCAGACTCACAGAACCCAAGAATGGGCTAATAGTTACCAAAGGGAAAGGGACTGGGGAAGATGGGTGGGAAGGGAGGGATAAGAGGGAAAACGGGGCATTATGATTAGCAGACGTAATGTTGGGGGGGCAAGGGGAGGGCTGTACAACTCAGAGAAGACAAGTAGTGATTCTATAGCATCTCACTACGCTGATGGACAGTGACTGTAATGGGGTTGGTGGGGGGGACCTGATGAAGGGGGTAGTTTAATAATCATAATATTGCACATGTAATTGTAGATTGATATCAAAATAAATTATTTAAAAAAAACTTATTAGAAAGCTAATCTTGTAATCAAGGTCCTAAGTTTTAAAATCAAGAAGTCCTCCAATTTCATTATTTCTCAAAAAAATTTTTGGCTATTTGGGTCCATTGCATTTTCATGTAAATTTTAGAATTAAGATTGCGCATTTCTGGGGAAAAAATAACAGCTGAATTTTTTGTGGAGATTACATTGACTATCAATTTGGGAAGAATTGCCATTTAATAATACTGTCTTCCAATCAATGAACATGCATCATCTATCCATTTATTTAGATCTTTTGAACATTTTAGTTAAATTTATTCCTTAGTACTGTATCCTTTTTGATATTGTTGTGAATGCAACTATTTTCTTAATTACATTTTCAAGCTGGTATTGTTAGTATGTGGAAATACAATTGATTTTAGTATATTGTTATTGTAGCCTATGGCCCTATTGAACTTGTTTATTAGTTTCAGTAGCTTTTTTATTGACTTCTTAGGATTTTCTTCCTACAATATAATGTCATCTGTAAATAAAGATTGTTTTGCTTCTTCATTTCTAGTCTGGTTGCCTTTTACTTTTTCTTGCCTGATTGCATAGGTTAGAACCCCCATTACAATATTGAATAGAGTGAGAAAGGAACACACTTGCCTGGTTCCTGATACTAGGGTGAAAGCATTCAGTCTTTCACCATTAAATATAAGATTGGCATAGGTTTTCATAGATGTCCCTTAGCAAATTGAGGAAGTTCCAGTTTATCCTTCATTTTCTGAGTTTTTATCAGGAATGAATTTGATTTTGACAAATATTTTTCTGCTTATATTGAGATATGCATAATATTTTTTGGTTTGTTAAATGATTACACTGATTGATTTTGAATGTTAAACTGAAATGGCATTCTTGGGATAAACCCCACACTGTCATAATGAATTATTGTTTTTATATATTATTATAATTGATTTGCTAACATTTCCTTAAGAATGTTTGCATCTATATTCATGAGGAGTATTGGTTTATACTGCTTTCTTTTCTATTGTAATATCTCTATCTGGTTTTGGTAAGTAGTAATGCTGGCCGCACCAAATGAGTTGGGAAGTTTTTCCCCTTCAACAATTTTCTGCAAGAGTTTGTGTAGAATGGATACTGTATCTTCCTTAAATGCTTGATAAATTTACCAGTGAAGTCTTCTGGGCCTGAAGTTTTCTTCTTGGGCATGTTTAACTATAATTTTTAAAGTAGTTATGGGATTACTCAGGTTATCTATTTCTACTTGAGTGGGCTTTGGTAGTTTGGATCTTTCAAGAAATAAAAAGTTTGATTTTGTGATACAGTTGTTTATAATATTTCTTTGTTATCTTTTTAATATCTATAGAATCTGTAATGATATCACCTCTCTCATTCCTGATATTGGTCATTTACATCTTCTCTATTTTTTCTTGATCAATCTGACTAGAGGTCATTAATTTTACTGATCTTAAGAAAAATCCACTTTTAGTTTCAGTAGTTTTTCCCCATTTTCTATGTTACTGATCTCTCATATATTTATTACTTCCTTTCTTCTGCTTATTATGGGTTTAATTTAGTCTTCTTTTTCTAGTTTCTTAAAATCAAAGCTGAGGACATGAATTTGAGATTGTTATTTTCTAATACAGGCAAGCAGTGCTATAAATTTTCCTCTAAATACTGCTAGTGGCATTCCATTCCACAAATTTTGGCAACTTGTATTATCATTTTAATTCAGTTCTAAACATTTTTAACTCCCCTTTAGATTTCCTTTTTTACCCATGGATTATTTAGAAGCATGTTATTTAGTTTTTGAACATTTGGAGATTTTCCAGATTATTTTCTGTTATTGACTTCTAATTCTATTGTTGTCAGGGAACATACCTTATATAATTTGAATCCTATCCGCATTTGTTTTCTGGCCCATAATATAATCTATCTTGGGAAATGTACTGTGAAAATAGTGAACATTCTGCTATTTTTGGATGGAGAGTTTTATAAATGTCAAGTAGGTCGAGCTGGCTGATAGTGTTTTTTGTGTCTCGTCCATCCTTACTTATTTTCAGTGTCCTTGTTCTATGAATTGTTGAAAGAGGGCATTAAAATCTCTGACTGTAGTTGTGAATTTGTCCATTTCTCTTTGTAGTTGTATCAATTTTGCTTCACATTTTCTGAAATTCTAATAGCAAGTGCATAATTGCCTTTTCCATTATGAAATGATTTTATTTTATGCTATTCTTTGATATGCAACCTATTTTAACTCATATTAATATAGACATTCCATCTTCATTTTGATTCTTTTCAATATATTTGTAGCTATATTTACAGTGGTTTCGTTCTAAGCAGCATGGACTGAGTCAGGATTTTTTTTCCAAAAAGATAATCTCTACCTGCTAATTGACATATTAAGACTATTTGCATTTATGGTTATTGATACAGTTAGACTTTAATCTAGCATCTTGCTATTTGTTTTCTTAGCTCTCTTATTTTTCTGCCTTCCTTTGAATTAACTAAGTATTTTTTAGGATTTCAGTTTAACTCATTTGGTAGCTTATTAGCTGTAACTCTTTGTTTTTATTTGGTGGTTGCTTTAGGGCTTACAGGGTACATTTTTGACTTAACACACTCTACCTTCAAATGGTATTATGCTATTTCATGTATAGCATAAGAACTGTATATTCCTACTTCCAGGGCTTTATTATTGTTTGATACATTTTACTTCTACATATATTATAAACTCTACACTACATTATTATTATTTGTGTTTAACCCATTGATTATATCTTAAAGACATTTAAGTTTAAAAATCTTATATATCTACCAACATACGTACCATTTCTGACACTCTTTATTCCTTTACACACATCTATAATTCCATCTAGCATCATTTTTATTCTCCCCAAAGGACTTTCTTAACATTTCTTGTAGTGTGGATCTGCTAGAGATAAATTCTTCCAGCTTTTATTGGCTAAAAATGATGTTTATTTTGCCTTTTTTAAAATGTATTTTAATGACTATAGAATTCTAGATTGATTGTGTTTGTCTTCTCATTTGCAGTATTTCCTACAAAAAAATACGCTGTCATCCTTGCCTTTGTTTCTCTGTACATATGTGTTTTTTCTTTGGCTGCTTTTAAGATTTTCTATTTGTCACTGTTTTTCAGTAATTTGATTTTGACTGCCTTATAGTTTTCTTTATGTTTTTTGTGCTTGAGGTTTACTGAGATTCTTGGATCTGTGAAAATATGGTTCTCCTCAAATTTGGAAACTTTTCAGTCATTATTTCCTCAAATATGTTTTCCTGTCCCTTCTCCTCCATTAGAGACTCCAGTTACACATATATTAAGTTTTTGGAATGATGTTCTGTTCATTTTTAAATTATTTTTTCACTCTGCTATTCATTTTGCATAGTTTGTATTATTATGCTGGTCTTTTTTCTGTAATATCTAATCTATCATTAATCCCATCCCAGTTATTTCTCATCTCAGGCATTGTGGTGTTCATGTCTAGAAGTTCAGTGGATCATTTTTACATTATCTGTGTCTCTAAACATTTTTGATCTTTCCTCTTTTTGAACATACAAAATACAATTATAATTACTGTTTTAATGTCCTTGTGTGATAATGCTAACATCTGTGTCAGTTCCATGTTGGTTTCTACCTTTTAACTTTTCCTCCTTATTAGGACTCATGTTATCCTGCTTCTTTTTATGACTGGTAATTTATTATATGCCAGGCATTTTAATTTTGCCCTGTTGGGGTCTGGATGTTTTTTGTATTTTTACAAAGATTCTTGAGCTTTTTCCCACAATGAATTTAAGTTACTTAAAAACAGATTGATCCTTTTGGGTTTTCCTTTTAATGTTTTTTAGGTGGGAACAGAGCAGCATTTCGTCTGAGAATAATTATTCCCCAGACCCTTGTGAATACTCAAATCCACATCCCATGAGTTGTTATAATACGTTTCCATATCTCTGGTGGAGACAGTCACCGTCCCTAATCCCATGTGACTTCCAGGTACTATTCTCTCTAATCCTTTTGGGTAGCTCTTGCCCCAGCCTTAGGGAGCTTACACATATGCTAATCAGTGCTCTGCTGGCCACTTGAGGAGGGTGCCCCCCTGTACACCTCCTGAGTTCTCTCTCTTCTCTGGTCCTCTGCCCGGAAAACTCTCCTTGCCTTCGTCTCCCTCAGTCGGCTTCATCTCCTCAGTGCAAGGTCTTTACCACGCTCCTAGGTTTCTTGTCCCTCGGCCATGACTGAAAGCTCTGTTAAGACAGTAAGCTGGGGCATCTTGTTCATTTTCCATTTCTCAGGGATCACTGCACTTTGTTGCCTGATGTGTGATGTTTGGAAAACTGGATCTACCTTTCCAGTTTTTTAGTTATTTTAAGCAGGAGGGTAAATCCAGTTCTTGTTATTGCATCTTGGCCAGAAATGGTAGTCTCAACAAGGTTGGGGAGAAGCTCCAGAGCCTTACTCTAGGGCCTACTGACCCTACGACTAAGGTGTGACTCTTCTGGGGCTTCTACTGAGAAAATCTAGCTCTCTCCACTCTGGCTGATCTATGTGAGCTCTGGAAATTGTCCCACTTACAGCTCCCTAGTATAGTGCTTTTCCTATTCTCATGGAGTTTCACCTGATGTTTGTGTGGTTTCATACTCAGCAACAAACCTAAAGGAAAATGTATACAGATTTCTGAAGCTCCTTTTCTACATACTCCCTCTTTGGTACTCTGCCCTGCAAGTTACAGCTACCTCAGCCTCCCTGAACTCTGATCTCTGTACCCCCAACTCACTGTGACCTCTGGGCTCCACTTGGGTTCTCTTCCCCTGCCCTACAGTCTATAAAATGCCTCCAGGCAGGAGGCAAAGGTGGCCCAAGGGCCCATCCCATGTGTTCCCTTCCTTTCAGGGATAGTGGTCCGGTGCTGCCCGTTACCCAATGTCTGAAAACTATTTCATTGCACTGTACAGTTTTCTTGCTGTCTAGTAAGGGAATACAAGTTCAGTACACGTTTCTCCATCCTTGGGGAAGCAGAAGTGTTTAACTTTTCAATGACAAATGCAAATCATAACATCAAAAGTGGGTTTTTTATTTTTCAAAGTAATATGCCCCACTCCCACCAAAAACCTGATCTCCCCTCTTCACAGGGCTGGGCCCTTGTCTGGCATTGACTTGTCTAGAGACACTCATAGATTCAAAGCCTTTAACTCAACATTTATTCAGACACTTCATAAACCTTGCTATGTGGTAAACACTGTGCTACATTCTGAATACATAGAGATGAATAAGACACCATTGTTTCCTGAAGGATTTCACTATCAGACAGTGAAGTGATAGAGATACATGCAAAACATTAATGAGGCAACAATGGGGGTGGGCAGGGGAGCTGGAGGCACCAAGTCCAGCAGAGAGACAGGTGGAAGGTCGCCAGAGATTTCTTCCAGAGGTGACATTTAAGCTGCATCTTTAAAGATGGGAAGTAATTCACCAGGCAAAGAGAGGACAGAGCAAAGCCTGGGGGCAGAAGCAGCAGAAAGTATGCTGAGAACAGCAGGCCATGGGGTTGCTATAGCAAACATTCCCAGAAAACAAGAGGCAAGGGATGCCGCTGGAGAGCAGGCAGAGGTCAGGACACCGAGGGCTTGCGGTGCCACACTGGGGAGCCTGCCACTAAGACTGGGTCTTTTACATAACTCTGCATGGTGGCTGGCAGGACGCATGCCCTCCTCAGCACGCAGTAGGTATTATTAGATGATGATTACGGAAGGCAAATCTGAGAAACCACAAATCTCTGAGCAGAGCCAAACTCCCTTACGTTCTGAGTCTCCAGAAAGTTATCTGACTCCTCTGCCCCTTTGCAGATTCAGCTGAGATGTGTGGCCGTGGTAGTCAGCCAACACTGAGGTGCTTTCTCCTTGGCAGTTGGCTAGCCCTCTAGGCTTGTACATGCAGCTGGGGAATAGTGAGAGGGGGAGGGGAGAGAGCAGTGGGGAAGGAGTAAGCGACACAAAGAAAGACAGAGAGCCAGCTAGGAAGGCTCTGGGAGAGACACACTGAGATGGGTGCTCAGAGCAAAGGAGGGATATGTAACACTTTAGCCCAGAAAGATGGGTTCTGGGGTGGAGATGGGGACATGCCCCCTCCCAGCTGACTCTGCAAATCCTTGAACAAGCAGGCCACAAACTGAGTGTCCTGGAGAAGTCCCCAGTCTCAAGGGACTTCAGGGAGGGGAGTAGGGACTCCAGTGTGAACTTAGGTCAGGATTCAGACACATCTAGATAGCTAGGGGCCTGGAGCCCCAGAAGTCTATATGCCTGGGGGTTGAGGAGCTCCTGAGAAAGAATCCATCCTGAAGGAAAAGGAACCCAACCTGATGAGCTTGACCCATGACAAAGATTGAGCCCTCTGCAAACTGGGAGTCTGAAAATGAAATCCAAATGAGGAGATCACCAGGTTACAAGTAATGCTGGTCAGATGTTCCTTTAATAGGCATAACTGTGAGGAAGGGGCCTGGGATACTCATCTTGCTTTGAAAAGGAACAATGCAGCTTTGGATCCTTGAGAGCTTCAGGTCCCGAACTATGCGGGAAATGCCACACCCAGCGGGAGGTGGGAGGTTGGTGGGCAGGTTGGTCCACATGGGTGCCCTGCAGTGGGCCCAGGCCGAGTGGCCACATGTCCACCAACACAAGTAGGACATGCTCTGAAACTCCAGAAATAACTCAGGGGCAGTTTGTAGTGGCGTGAAGTTCCACATGAACTGGTAGAGGCAAGAAATAGGGAACGTGGATTATGACTGCTGTTGAGGTCCCACGTATATGGTGAGACCTGGGGAAAGTTGAGCTCCGCTAAGAAAGTACAAAGTATGGATTCCTCCATGGACCAGCTCACAGGATAATATCTGACTCCTCCCTGCAGAGCCTGGAGACTATTTTTCTGGTTTGAACTTTTTCTCTTGAATCCTCCAACTTGTGGCAAGTTTCAGGAGCCCTACATGCCCCTTTGCTCAACTTGGGGTAGAGGTTCTTCCTATTCTCTCCCCTCTGCACAAGCCCACCTCACACCCATCACGTGTCCTGAGCAGTCTTTACCCCGAAACACCAGGTGCAGGCACCCTCGTGAGCAGGTGCCTGTGTGCCAAGCAGGGTCAAAGAAAGGCTGAGACCAGACAGATTAAAGATGGTGGCGTGAGAGGTGAGACAGAAGCTTCCTTCTAAAATGGCATATAATTCGAAAATATAACTGATAAACTACTCTTGAAAGACCAACAGGAAAGAGGACTGCGCCAAACTGCATATACCTGGAGACAAGAGCCGACTTCACAGAACAGGGTAATGTACTAAAGCTGGGCCCAGAGGGATCCAAGCCCTTCCCCTACCCCAGCTCACCGGTGGGAAGAAGAGGAACGGAACAGGGAGGGAGTGGAGACCTAGGACTGCTGAATACCTAACTCTGGAGATCTGATCTGGGAGCACAAACCTACATTTCATGGTGCTTGCATGATACTCTCATAATTAGGGGTTTGGAAAGCTAAGACAGGCAGAATTCCTGGAGAGACTGAGATTCCAGCTGCTTGTGGAAAGCAGGGATCCATATCCGGCTGCTCTGGGACAAAAGAAAGGCAGGCAGTCTGAGAGACTTCCTAACAAGGAAGTCCTTAGCAAGAGGGCTGCTAAAGGGGCAAGGACTGCACAGAGTTTATTGCTCAGGAGAAAGGACAGTTAGACAAAATTGTCCAGGTGCACTCTGCCCAGCAGGTTGGGAGCTTTCACGATCTTCAGGTGCTCCAGCTCCCTGGCTGCCTACACAGCTCCAAGAACCCCCTCTATGATAGGCAGCGTAGAGAAAGATGAGATACATCTTTCTCCTGGTCAGCCCCACCTGGCTCGCAAACCGGCAAACCCTACCCTGGCATTAGCACAGCCAGAGGGAAGATCTGTCTACAGCAACTACAAACACAAAGCATAGAGGCTTATACCTGTGTGCTCAGCCCACTGGTTCAGGCAGTGGAGACAGGCATAGCAGCCGGGTAGCAGGAAACAGCTCTTTCTTCCCCCCAGCCACCAATACCACTCCCGTATGACCCCCGACATTGCTCAGGGGCTGAGCAGCTCCAGAGAGTAGAGCTTCTGGGCAATAGAGGGCGCCATACACAAATATGAAACTCCAAAGGAACCTGGTTCAGAGTAAAATTATTAATACAACTCCTGAGAGAGATTTAAAAGATATCGACCTCATGACTCTCCCTGAAAGGGAGTTCAAAATAAAAATCATTAACATGCTCATGGAGATATGGAAAGATATTCAAGAACTCAGGAATGAACTCTGGTCAGAGATCCAATCATTGAAGAGCACAATGGAGGGTATGAAAAGCAGATTGGATATGGTGAAGGAGACAATAAATGAAATAGAAACTAGAGAAGAGGAATACAAAGAAGCTGAGGCACAGAGAAAAAAGGATGTCTGAGAATGAAAGAATATTGAGAGAACTGTGTGACCAATCCAAATGGAACAATATTCGCATTATAGGGGTACCAGAAGAAGAAGAAGAGAGAAAAAGGGATAGAAAGTGTCTTTGAGGAGGTAATTGCTGAAAACTTCCCCAATCTGGGGAAGGAGATAGTCTGTCAGGCCATGGAGGTGTGCAGATCTCCCAACACAAGGGACCCAAGGAAGACAACACCAAGACATATAGTAATTAAAATGGTAAAGATCAAGGATAAGGACAGACTATTAAAAGCAGCCAGAGAGAGAAATAAGATCACATACAAAGGAAAGCCCATCAGGCTATCATCAGACTTCTCAACAGAAACCTTGCAGGCCAGAAGGGAGTGGCATGATGTATTTAATGCAATGAAGCAGAAGGGCCTTGAACCAAGACTACTTTATCCGGCAAGATTATCATTTAAATTTGAAGGAGGGATGAAACAATTCCCAGATAAGCAAAAGCTGAGAGAATTTACCTCCCACAAACCATCTCTACAGTCCATTTACATTTAGCGTTATTAGTGCATTTTGGAGGGACTGCTATAGATGGAAGTGTTCCTAAGGCTAAATAGCTGTCACCAGAGGTAATAAAACCACAGTAAAGAAAGTAGAACAGCTAATTACTAAGCAAATGCAAAATTAAATTAACTATCCCCAAAGTCAATCAAGGGATAGACAAAGAGTACAGAATATGATACCTAATATATAAAGAATGGAGGAGGAAGAAAAAAGAACCTTTATATTGTATTTGTAATAGCATATTAAGTAAGTCAAGTTAGACTCTTAGATAGTAAGGAAGTTAACCTTGAACCTTTGGAATCTAAAGCCTGCAATGGCAATAAGTACATACCTTTCCATAATCACCCTAAATGTAAATGGACTGAATGCACCAATCAAATGACATAGAGTCACTGAATGGATAAAAAAACAAGACCCATCTATGTGCTGCCTACAAGGAACTCAATTTAAACCCAAAGACATACACAGACTAAAAGTGAAGGGATGGAAAAAGACATTTCATACAACAGATGGGGAGAAAAAAGCAGGAGTTGCACTACTTTTATCAGACAAAATAGACTTCAAAACAAAGAAACTCACAAGAGACAAAAAGGACATTACATAATGACAAAAGGGTCAATCCAACAAGAAGATATAACCTTTATAAATATCTATGTGCCCAACACAGGGGCTCCTACATATGTGAAACAAATACTAACAGAATTAAAAGGGGAAATAGAATGCAATGCATTCATTCTAGGAGACTTCAACACACCACTCACTCTGAAGGACAGATCAACAAGACAGAAAATAAGGAGACAGAGGCACTGAACAACACGTTAGAACAGACGGACCTAACAGACATCTACAGAACTTTACACCCAAAAGCAGCAGAATACACATTCTTCTCAAGTGCACATGGAACATTTTCAAGAATAGATCATATACTAGGCCACAAAAAGAGCCTCAGTAAATTCAAAAAGATTGAAATGGTACCAACCAGTTTCTCAGACCACAAAGTTATGAAACTAGAAATAAATTACGCAAAGAAGATGAAAAATACCACAAACACAAGGAGGCTTCACAACATGCTCCTAAATAACCAATGGATCAATGACCAAATAAAAACAGAGATCAAGCAATATATGGAGACAAATGACAACAATAATTCAACACCACAAAATCTGTGGGATGCAGCGAAGGCCATGCTAAGAGGAAAGTATATTTCAATACAGGCATACCTCAGGAAAGAACAATCCCATATGACCAGTCTAAACTCAAAATTAACAAAACTAGAAAAAGAAGAACAAATGAGGCCCAAAGTCAGTAGGAGGGACACAATAAAGATGAGAATAGAAATAAATAAAATCGAGAAGAATAAAACAATAGAAAGGATCAATGAAAGGAAGCGCTGGTTCCTCGAGATAATAAACAAAATAGATAAACCCGTAGCCAGACTTACCAAGAAAAAAAGAGAGTCTACTCACATAAACAGAATCAGAAATGAGAAAGGAAAAATCACTACGGACAGCACAGAAATACAAAGAACTATTAGAGAATACTATGAAAAATTATATGCTAACAAACTAGATAACCTAGAAGAAATAGATAACTTTCTTGAAAAATACAACCTTCCAAGGCTGACCCAGAAAGAAACAGAAAATCTCAACAGACCAATTACCAGCAACGAAATTGAACTGGTAATCAAAAACTTACCTAAGACCAAAACTCCTGGACCAGATGGCTTCACCGCTGAATTTTATCAAACATTTAGTGAAGACCTAATACCCATCCTCCTTAAAGTTTTCCAAGGAGTAGAAGAAGAGGGAATACGTCCAAACTCATTCTATGAGGCCAGCATCACTCTAATACCAAAACCAGGCAAAGACACCACAAAAAAAGAAAATTACAGACCAATATCCCTGATGAACATAGATGCAAAAATACTCAACAAAATATTAGCAAACCAAATTCAAAAATACATCAAAAGGATCATCCGTCATGATCAAGTAGGATTTATTCCAGGTATGCAAGGGTGGTACAACATTTGAAAATCCATCAATATCATCCACCACATCAAAAAAAGAAGGACAAAAACCACATCATCATCTCCATAGATGTGGAAAAAGCATTTGACAAAATTCAACATCCATTCATGATAAAACTCTGAGCAAAATGGGTATAGAGGGCAAGTACCTCAACATAATAAAGGCCATATATGACAAACCCACAGCCAACGTCATAGTTAACAGTGAGAAGCTGAAAGCTTTTCACCTAAGATTGAGAACAAGACAGGGATGCCCACTCTCCCCACTGTTATTCAACATAGTACTGGAGGTCCTAGTGACAGCAATCAGACAAAACAAAGAAATACAAGGTATCCAGATTGGTAAAGAAGTCAAACTGTCATTATTTGCAAATGATATGATATTGTACATGAAAAACCCTAATGACTGCACTCCAAAACTACTAGAACCAATATCTGAATTCAGCAAAGTTGTAGGATACAAAATTAATGCACAGAAATCTGTTGCTTTCCTATACACTAATGATGAGCTAACAGAAAGAGAAATCAGGAAAATAATTCCATTCACAATTGCATCAAAAAGAATAAAATACCTAGGAATAAACCTAACCAAGGAAGTGAAAGACCTGTACTCTGAAAACTACAAGACACTCATGAGAGAAATTAAAGAAGATACCAACAAATGGAAACACATCCAGTGCTCATGGATAGGAAGAATTAATATTGTCAAAATGGCCATCCTGCCTAAAGCAATCTACAGATTCAATGCAATCCCTATCAAAATACCAACAGTATTCTTCAATGAACTAGAGAAAATCATTGTAAAATTCGTATGGAACCAGAAAAGACCCTGAATAGCCAAAGCAATCCTGAGAAGGAAGAATAAAGCTGGGGGATTATGCTCCCCAACTTCAAGCTCTACTACAAAGTCACAGTACTTAAGACAATTTGGTACTGGCACAAGAACAGACCCATAGACCAATGGAACAGACTAGAGAGCCCTGATATAAACCAAACCATATATGGTCAATTAATATATGATAAAGGAGCCATGGACATACAGTGGGGAAATGACAGCCTCTTCAACAGTGGGTGTTGGCAAAACTGGACAGCTACATGCAAGAGAATGAAACTGGATTATTGTTTAACCCCATAAACAAAAGTAAACTCAAAATGGATCACGGACCTGAATGTAAGTCATGAAAACATAAAACTCTTAGAAGACAACATAGACAAAAATCTCCTGAATATAAGCATGAGCAACTTCTTCCTGAGCGCATCTCCTCGAGCAAGGGAAACAAAAGCAAAAATGAACTCATGGGACTACATCAAACGAAAAAGTTTCTGTACCAACAACAGAACATAAAGGCATCCTACAGTATGGGAGAATATATTTGTAAGCGACATATCCGACAAGTGTTTAACATCTAAAATATATAAAGAACTTACACACCTCAACACCCAAAAAACAAATAACCCCCTTAAAAAATGGGCAGAGGATATAATGAGACAGTTCTCCAAAGAAAAATTCAGATGACCAACAGACACATGAAAAGATGCTCCACATCACTAATCATCAAAGAAATGCAAATTAAAACCACAATGAGATATCAGCTCACACCAATAAGGATGGCCACTATCCAAAAGACTAAGAACAACAAATGCTAGTGAGGATGCGGAGAAAGGGGAACCCTCCTGCACTGCTGGTGGGAATGTAAGCTAGTTCAACTATTGTGGAAAGCAATATGGAGGTTCCTCAAAAAACTAAAAATACAAATACCATTTGACCTGGGAATACCACTCCTTGGAATTTACCCAAAGAATACAACTTCTCAGATTCAAAAAGACATATGCACCGCTATGTTTATTGCAGCACTTTTTTACAATAGCCAAGATATGGAAGCAACCTAAGTGTCCATCAGTACATGAATTGATAAAGAAGAAGTGGTACATATATACAATGGAATACTATTCAGCCATAAGAAAGAAATAAATCCTACCATTTACAACAACATGGATGGAGCTGGAGGATATTATGCTCAGTGAAATAAGCCAGGCAGAGAAAGATAAGTGCCAAATGATTTCCCTCATTTGTGGAGTATAACGACGAAGCAAAACTGAAGGAACAAAATAGCAGGAGACTCACAGACTCCAAGAAGGAACTAGTGGTTATCAAAGGGGAGGGGTGGGGGAGGGCCGGTGTGGAGGGAGGGTGATGAGGATTGAGGGGTATTATGTTTAGTACACGTGGTGTGGGGGATCACGGGGAAAACAGTGCAGCACAGAGAAGGCAAATAGTGAATCTGTGGCATCTTACTGCACTGAAGGACAGTGACTGCATTGGTGTATGGGTGGGGACTTGATAATATGGGTAAACGTAGTAAACACATTGTTTTTTCATGTGAAACCTTCATAAGAGTGTATATGAATAATACCTTAATAAAAATTTTAAAAGAAAAGATAGGCTGAGACAAAACATGTAAAGATGCTAAACACAGTTATTTAATTTCCTACCTTATGCTTTTCTGCATTTTCCAAATTACCTATAGAAAATGACAAATGTTACTTTCTCAAAACCAAATGTAAAAAAGTCTAAGTACCTCTTTTCACCATCTGCATGAGCTTTATGTGTTTCTTCTCATGGCCACTCCTGTGGTGTTTGCACTTTATTATGTAATGAACAGGAGTCAGAGAAGGCGACCTGCCTGGCTGTGACAGAGGCAGCCCCCCTGTGCAGGTGACATGCCAGATTTGGCCAATCTATATATACCAGATGATGCCCATCTCAGAAACAAGGACCCTGTCATGAAAGGAGCCGAACATTAACATTTTGTCCACTCACCTCCGCTAACTCTAAGCTCGTTCACAGAGAGTGATTGACAAGCCCAAAGGCTGCTGAGCAAATATTTGAAAGAGGGGTCCACAAAGAGGCCTCTTCCACCTGTTACTCTTTTCTTTACCACTTCACATCCATAGGGTCCCTAAGTCCCAAGAGAAGGGTCAAGTGCAAATCTGGTAAACCAAGAAGCCCTAGCAGTTGTCAACTTAATTAGCCTTCAGGCAAAATATATGGATATATGAACACAGTGGGGTTGCTATAGAGACAGGCCCAGGAGGCGCATTTAGAACAGGGCCTCATCACATCACCCGATAAAAATAAGACCTAGGCTTTTTAATAGAACGAATTACTTAAGTTTTATATTTAACAGGGGACGATACCAAGGCTATTACTGGTTTTCAGAATATTTTAGGAATCTGGGCTGCCTGCTTCTGCATATGTTAACAGCCATCATGACATATGCTCTGGTGGCCGGCAGTTAAAAACTGGAAGCCCAGTGTGTCTCCCACGCCTTGAGATGAGAGAGGGTCCTTCTTCCTTTGGGTTTGCCCTCCTTTAATTGGAGAAGAGATTTCTAACATGTTGCCGAGAAAGGACTCGGGTAGGGCTAGACTGTGCTCTGCCCAGGGCTCTGCATATATTACTGCTGATCCTTATAACAGCCCTGGGAAGTCACAGTCTCATTTTGCAGATGAAAACTTGAGGCTCAGAGAGGTTCAAAATTTTCCACAAGGTCACACAGCTAATAAGTAGCAGAGTTGGGATCAAATCCAGATGCCCCCTCCCCCCCCACCACCCCATTCCAAAGCCCATTGCTTTACACCAAGAACAGTCTCTGCACAGAATCTGGGATAAGGTCAATCTAAAGAGCCTGTCCATTTTTATTTATATATAGCATAGACCTTCTTAGAGTTTAATCTTTCCTCTAAGGTGGTCCCGAAGTGGGTGGGTCCCCAGGAGAACTGCACAGAGCCCCTGATCTCTCTGATGAGCACTTCTCCAATTATCCAAGGAAGTGTTAATTTCAGACTAAGTTCTTACTATCCAACATGCCTCTTCCCACAGTCAGTACAGCAGCCATAATTAATACAAGATTCCAAACTGAAACATCGTTAAGAAAGTGTCTCTGCTGTTCTTGCAGACATGAAAGCTTACAAATATGAAATCAAGCTGGAAATCCAATGTGAGGGTCTTTTATTTTTTGGCAATTTTGTGTTTGGATGACTTATGACTCCCCTAGTTGCAGACAGATGTTTATTTCCTTATTTCTTTAAACAGTTTTCCAGAGGACTCCATCTGTGCCCACAGGCTGCTGGGATAAGTGGGCTGGGTCACTTGACACTAACACTGGACATGAGGCAATGGAGGTGGCAGAGAGCGTAAGGAAGATCAGGAAGCTGGGGCCCAATGGGGAGGTGAAACTCCCCACTCATTCTACCAGAGGAGGCTGATGGCAGACATCTAGGCTTCAAGGGATCTGAGAGAACACACCTAGGGCTTGAAATGCATGGCTTGACATAAATTCTAACCAGAGCCCCAATCCCAGTGGACAAGGCAGATGGGCAGGTAGGAACCACAGACTGGAGGCTGGGACCCAGACCAGAGATGGAGGCTTGGAATCAGAGAAAAGGGAGCGGTGTCTCAGGAGAGCCCCTAGGCAGAAGGACTCCTCCTACGACCTTTCCCCAGGCTGCCTGCAGCCTCCAGCCTGAGCTCACGAGTGAATCATTTGTGCTATTGAAACAATTCTATGATGTACTCTTGGCATATAATGAGCTGGAAGTCAGTGCAGGCCAGGCTGGAAATCTAACGTCTACCACAGGCAGACATGCAGAGGTTACCAGCACAGGCTCTGGAGTCTGACTCTTTAAGTTTTGGCTTTGCCACTTGTTAGCTATGGTAACACAGGCAAATCACCTAAGCTCTCCACACCTCTGCTTCCTCATCTGTAAAATGGGAATAATATCAGTCAGGTGCCAAGGATGAGCTTGGGAAGGAAAATGGCCAGTAGGCTATGTCAAGGGCCAGACAACTCCCACCACACTGGCTGGGTGAATGCCATGGCCAGGACCCTAGCCCTCCTCCTTCCAAAATCCTAAAGCCCCTTGGACAATACTGCTGCCTGGATCTGAGCCTCCTCCTGCCACAAGTGTCTGGCCTTTCAGTGTCCCCAAGCCTCTCTTGCCTTCAGCCAGGAGCTCTTTCCATGAAAAGGTCTCTAGGATAACTCATAGGCATGGTCATCACCCACTGCCAAGCCCTCCCCTCTCCCTCTTCACCCTTTGCCCTCTAAATAAGGAAGCCGGCACTGCCAGGCCAAGAACTTCTGCCCAATTTGGGTCCAGGGTGGCCTCTTACCTCCCTCTTCCCCTGGGCCCCCAGCCAACCCCTCCCTCCCTTTGAGATGCTCCTCGCTCGCTTCATTCCTGCCTCATAGTTGAAATGACAGTGGCTCCCAGAATCCCTGGGGCATGGGGAGGGTGATGGGGGGTCTGGGGAGGCAGCCAGGCACAGGAGCAGGTTAATGTTACAGCCTGGGATAAGTGAGCTGGGTCAGTTGACATCAGGGTGATGATGGCTGGAGGGGAGGGCCGGGCCGCTGAACTATAAAGATAGGTCAAATTAAATATAATCAACTCGGGACTGAGCAAGTGGGCCAGCTAGACGGCGTCCCCAAGCCATGGTCCCTACCAGCCTCGGCTCAGCCTGGGTCTCTCTGCTCCCAACCCGAGTACCCGAAGCAGGCTTTGGTTTCATGTCAGCAGCCTTCATCTGCCTTCCAAAAATAAGCCCCTGCCGCCATGCCGAGGGGAGAAAAACAAGAAGGGCGGTATTTTTAGGGCCATTAATTCTGACCACGTGCCTGAGAGGCAAGGTGGATGGCCCTGGGACAGAGGCTGCTCATCACTATGTCCCGGGGGGCAGGACGTCTTCAGGGCACGCTGCAGGCCCTCATCTTCCTAGGCGTCCTGCTGGGCACGGTGGTGCCCTCGCCTGCAGGCGGCCGCGCCAACAGCTCACTGCTGGACTCAAGGGGCTGGGGCACCCTGCTGTCCAGGTCACGCACTGGGCTCGCTGGAGAGATGGCCGGGGTGAGCTGGGAGAGTGGCTATCTGGTGGGGATCAAGCGGCAGCGGAGGCTCTACTGCAACGTGGGCATTGGCTTTCACCTCCAGGTGCCTCCCAACGGCCGGATCGGCGGGACCCACGAGGAGAACCCCTACAGTGAGTGGCAGCTGCAGCCAGCTGGGAAGCTGGGCACTTGGGCTGAAACATGAAGGGGACTTGCTCTGGTGCATAGGGTCCAGAAATTGTGAAGGGGAAGACATGGTGTTCTCCCCTTGGATGCCCATAGCAACACCACCTCCCCCACGCTCACTTTGATCCCGCCTAGGTGCAGGCCCAATACACCGAGGTCCAAGCATCCTGGTGTCCTTGGCCATGCCGCCCCAGAGCCCCTGTGGCACCAACTGCTTCAGCATTACAGGCCCATCTGTGGCCATATAAGACCAGTGGGACCCATTAGCCTGGGAAGCCATAGGCAAGGGTGGGGAGAACCAGTGAGGGTCCTTGTACCAAATTAGACACAAGCTTATTTTTATTTAGCGTTCCTTTTGGAGAAAGAGAGGCAAGTGCTTTGCAAAATCTCCAGCTGAAGCACATTCTTCTTTTTATTCCAACCTGCCCCCTCTGTCCCCAGGCCCCTGTCCTACAAGCTGGTGGGTTGCTGAATAAATAGGCTCTGCCACCCAACAGGGCAGGAGGGCTGCAGGATGTAGGCGAGCCATCAGCCACTGTGCGGCCGCAATGTTTGCAAGATTAGATGAGCAGAGACTTGTTGAAACATGTAGAGTGTATATATATATACATTTTTAAAATTACTCATAATTCATTTTTCTCCCCAAGGCAAGGACCTCATGTGATTAAATCAGTGGAAAAATTTTTTTACAAATAGATACCTCAGTGGCTGCTGCAATCGCTAACTCTGAGGTCAGAATGCTCCCTTGCAGAACTGGATCTTTGGCGATACAGTGCATGACGTGCCCAGTCTAGCAGCCGCATCCGCTGAAGTGGGGTCCGGGGATAGACGGGTCAGAGGAGCAGGGAAACAGGCTCAGGTGCCTTTGCAGGCTCCCCTTAGGTTGACGGGCCACTCTGATTTATTCGCACAAGCCTTAGCTAACGCAGCCTCCCGTTTCTTTGTCAGGCCTGCTGGAGATCTCCACCGTGGAGCGAGGCGTGGTGAGTCTCTTTGGAGTGAAAAGTGCCCTCTTCGTTGCCATGAGCAGTAAAGGAAGATTATACACCACGGTGAGTTCCCCAGGGCGGGGGAAGCTCCAGGTTGTGCGAGGCCCGCAGCTTACACAATTGAAGGAAATAATGCCGCATCTTGAGAGAGGCGAATGTTTGTGTGGAATGAGGACAGAAGGGGGCTGAGGAAGGGGCTGCGCGGCTGCTGGACCTGCAAGCTTGCACTTCGTGCGCTTCGCAGTTCATTGGCCCGTGCATTGGACCAGGTTTTTCCTGAGCCTTTGCCATCAACAAGCAGCACAGCTCGGATTGCTACTGGGTCTGAGGGACCTGCGTTCCGGCATAAAGCCATCATCCAGGCTTAGGGCTGGGCTTCCTCCCTGAACCCGCACAGACTCCGGGAAGCTCGCCTGTCTCCGCCTGTGGGTGTGGCTGTTGTCCTAGCCCCGCCCTCCGAGGGGCCCCTGCAGTAGGCGGAATGGATGCCCTTTTCCTCACCTCATCAGCGTGTTGAAATTTTACCTTAGAGTTCTAAATCCTCTGATCCCCGGTCCTATCAACTGGGGAGGCCTCCTCCGTCAGCTCCCCTGGGCCGGCGGCAGCCGCCTGACGCCCCCGTCCTGGGGAGGGGTGCGTGCCCGCACTGGGGGTCACCTAGCCCACTTCCAAGCACATTCGCCAAGCTCTCTGCTCCCTGGGCACCTTCCATCCCGGGTCTCTCGGCCCACGATTTGCCTTATTCCAAAATATGGGCTGTGAAACACCTCTGTGAAGTTGGAGAAACTGAGCTCTTTTGGCAGTAATAAGAAGGCTAAAAAGGACAGCTTCTGGGCGGTCATCAAGGAATACCAGGGCTGTTTCTGGGGAGGGTGTGGAACTGCTCTCCTGGGAGGCGCACTGGGGATGGGGAGTGAACGTCCAGGTCTGGGGCTGGTGCCGGGACGGGGAGGCCAGCCGGGGGAGAAGCCCTGTGAATACCCGAACGGGTGCCGCTGCGGGGGTCTCCAACGCTAACACTGTGCCAGGCACGGATCAAAATCAGTGGGTCTCCGCAGTAAGAGTAGCTGGAGGGTAGGTGGTGCAGGCCCCACTCCGAATACCCAGTGCAATTCTGGGCGGGTCAGTGTGTGCACCCCTGCCAGAGCCCCAAGGCAGGTCTGCACACAGCCGGCATTGTGAGGCCCTGGAGACCCAGTGTCCCCATCTGTGAAGGGGGGACACAGATCAAATGCACCTCCAGGGGTGCTGGGGGCATAATGCTTGGAAATCACTCCGCAGGGCTCCGGACAAACAGTAGGTGCTCAATACCAGGTGGCTGTTTATATTGCCGCAGCAGAGTGAAGCACCCGGCTGTGAGGCGCTGCACCGTTTTCTAGAGATGAGACTTTCCCTAGGAGGGTCTGCTCTCTGACCCGGGTCGCCCCCTGTCCCCTGACAGCTTGGTGCCCTCCCCCATGAGAAACCCGGGTTAGCGGCACTAGCGGCTGAGCCACAGGGACACTGGGCAGTTCTAGGGGCTTAAAGGGAAATCGTGTGAATGAAATCATCACCCAGCGGGAGTCTTCCTGGCTCCAGCATCAGTTGGCGATTGTTTTTTTTGGACTGTGATAACGGCCCCTGAAGGGCAGTGGAGGGAGAGGGCGAGGTGGTTCGTGCAATCTGGTGCCCAGTCACACTGGGCATCAGTTGCCCAAGCCTGGGCACGGCTGCGCCAGACACCCCCGCCAGCCCCATGCTGGGCATTCGCCCGCCTGGCCCTGTGCTCCCGGGAGGAGAATCACCCACCTCGGAGAAGGTGCCCTTGAGCCAAACGCTCTGGGTGCCAGGGTGGGTGGGGGGTGGAGTGTGATGAGGGGCAGGGCTTCTCTTCAGAAAGGGTCCCTTGGTCCTGGGCTCTGAGCTTCCATGAACCTACAGCTCCACCCCTGGCCTGACCCCGTGAAGTCTTGCCCCGGAGTGAGGGGGGCTCTCCTGCGCTGGGAGTCGGCTCACACTAGAGATGGCTCCTCTTCCCTTTGCTTGCTGGGAATGCTTCGCCCTTTGCAGCGCTTCCCTGACTGGCAACGCTCAAATTCCCCGCCTCCCCCTTCTCCCAGCTTCTCCTACCAGAGTCACAGATTTCAAGTGGAAGTGGATACATTTTCCTGTATCTTTGCCCTTTCCCTGACTCAGAGTTGAATTTCTTTCTGGGTAAGGAGAAAGGAATACTAAAAAGCTTATTAATAAAGGTGGCAAAGATACGCATTTCTGTAATTTGTGTTTCCTTGCAGGAGATTTCACCTGTGAAGGGGTCTTTGCATAGAGTCCCACCTAGCCAGCAACCCCAGTTCCTGGCTCTCCAGCCAGTGGGATTCCAGGAATTACACAGGCTGGCGGGAAAGGGCTTTGGGGGATGATTCCCTCAACAGAGAGGGTACCTGCTCCACCAAAACCTAGGTGGGTGCCAGGCTATCTCCTGTCCTCTCCCCACCTCTGCAGAGTCGTCACAGGTGTCCAGGAATTCCAAGTCTGATGCTGGATTTCATCTCTCAGGCCCTGCAGCTCTCCAGGCCAGCGTGAGCCTCAGGCAGGGGATTCTCTGTGACACCATGTAGCCTGGTGGTCTCCAAGCCTGCCTGTGAACACCAGAGAAACTTTAAAAACCAAAGCAAATAAACCAGCCCCTCCCCAGCCCTGCTGACTAGGCATGTCTGAGGGAGGTCTCTGGAAATCTGTACTTTTAACAAGTTACCAAGGTGATGTGGATGCCAAGGGTGAGACACTTCATGGCAGGGTGCCCTGCCCTCCCTAGACAATACAAAAATAGCCACTCTCATTGAACACCGACTGTCGGGCACCCTGCAGAGTGACTTCCAAGCATTTTGCCCCCAGCACCCCTGGAGGTGCATTTGATCTGTGTCCTCACTTCACAGATGGGGACACTGGGTCTCCAGGGCCTCACAATGCCGGCTGTGTGCAAACCTGCCTCAGGGCTCTGCAGCGGGTGCACACAAGGCCCGCCCAGAAGTGCATTGGGTATAAAGGCCCATATACAGTTCCTACCCTCCAGCTACAGTCTTACTTGAGCCAAAGACACTGATCTTCTCTGGGCCTGGTCCTCTGCTCTCGCAGGTGTAGATGGAGGCGGAAATGAGTAACTTCCAATCTTCTTGACCCTTTTTAAAATAAAATTTTTAAAAATCCAGGATCTCCACCTGACAGCTTTCTGTTGGAATCCTTTGGCTGAGAAAAACACATAGTAACAGAAAGCTGCCAGAGTTCAGTTATACTTGTAGGTGATTTTAGTTTTACTGATTATAACTGTGCCTACATCCTTTTAATCAGCAGTGTGACCACGTGCAAAAATCTGTTTCATCCCTCATGGCCTTGCGTATGGGGCGTCACCCTGGGGGAGGGGACACCAAGCCCTCCTGGGTCGTTAGCTGCCCCCTCTTCTGCGGGAGAACAGGTTCCTCCCAGGATCACCCACTTGGCGAAGAACTGCTGGGGGTGGGGCCCAAGAACCCTGCAGACAAATCTCACAAACGGCTCCGTCCGTGGCCTGCCTCCTACAAGGGCTATACAGGAATGAGGAGATGGTGTGCCTCGTGAACACCTTCTCAAGCACTTCTAAAATGACAATGCAGTGTGTGTTAGGCAAGGGGGTTAGAATATACAGGCCTCTATGGAGCTGTGAGATGTTATTTCTCACTTTTCAGCTAAGGACAGTAAAAGAAACAGGGGCACGGGAGAAAAGGGTCTTAGGACCAAGAGTTTTCTTTCTTTCCTCACTGTGCACCTCCTTCCACCCCGCCCTCCCTGTGCACATGCGCAGGGAGCAAGGGCTGTGTGGACCTCCACCAGTCCTGGTGACGCAGCTCTGCCCAAACACAAAAGGATGGAGGTCTCAGCACCCACCCTCAGACCTGAAGGGGCAATTCTGCCAGAGATACATGAGGAAAGAGCCCTTCGTGAAATCCCTCTGCAGACACCGTTCTCCACAGCGAGAGTTAAAACGCTTTGGAGTTTGGTTCCACGTGAGTCTGGTTAGACCTACGTGGAATTTAAGACAGTGTCACGCTGGGGCTTGAGGCCCGGCAGGCCCAGGAAATGTGATCCGGTGGAATTATATTCATTTGTTCAGGTAATAATATATGGTAGCTGCTTTTATTAACACGACTTCACTTGGCATGAGTGCTTTCCTGGCCAGGGCTGAGGAGCTGTGAGAACGCAGAGCTTGGGGACATGGAGGGCATGAATGAAGGGGCCAGGTCTTGCATGGGCTGAGTACCAGTCTGGACAGCAGGAAGTCCCAGCAGCCAAAAGCATCGGCTGCATCAAAGAATTCTGGAAAATTGTCATGGCCTCCTGCCACAGGCCTTGAAGCCACCTGAACCCCAAGGATGGGGGCAGAGGGGAGGAGGAGGGAATAACAGTAGAGAGCGCTTCTAAAGCCAGGTTCCTCCATTGCTCTTTTTCACATTGGATTTGCACAGAATTCTGTGGAAGGCGAGGAATATGAGATACAGACAGATGGAAAGAAACAAAAGTAGGGAACTTTAAATAAGGGCAGGGAGGTGATTTGAAAATCAAAATCTGATGGGCAGAGAGCTGAGTGCAGTGTATACAACCCCTGTCATGCTCCTATAAACAAATCATGCTTTAGGGGACCCAGACTAGGGAGAAGCCGGGATGTTAATTGGACACATTCTAGAAAGGAGGATATGGGCAAATGCCCTCTGAGTTTTTTGCCCCAGTTACTCAATTCCTCCCCCCACCCGTCCCCTCCTTTAATCCACACCCTCCACCTCAAGGTTTGATTTCCTCTGTAGACTTTGCAAACCACACTGAAACCTCCCCCTTAACCACCATCCAGATCAGAAATGAATTCTCCTAGAAGCGGGCGGGCAGGTTACTCTCCAGGGCTGTGCAGAGTTAGACCATGGAAAGAGTGGTGCGTGGAGGGGGCTGTGGCAGGATGAGGAGGGACCACCAGTTTCAGATACCAATGTCTCACTCCATTTCCTGACCCATCTTGCATCCTGAGCTCCCTTCCCATTTTAAATGATTTACTTTTGTGGCTTGCTAATATGTGGACTTGGTTTAAAAGGGGGAAGAGATACAAAAGAACATGCCATGGAAATGTAGTTACCTTCTCACTGTTCTCTGGAAGCCACCAAGTCCTCCCCAAAGGCAGCTACTGTTACCAGCTCCCTGTGTCTCATTCCAGGAAGAACTGTGTCCCTGTGTGTGTGCATGTATCGTTTTATAACATAATATAAACAGAAGCATACCATGCACCATTTTGAACCTTGCTTCTACACTTAACAAAATGTCTTTGAGGCCATTTCAAGTCAGGGCCCAAAGAGGCTTCTTATTTTTTCAGGCTCCATTGGGTGGGTGACATAGTAGAGTTACCCACCCCCTTCCTAATAGACACTTGAGTTGTCAGTCTCTTACAGTCGTAAATACCAAGCAGCTCTTGCAGTGTGAGAGTGTACGGGCATGATAAACTCCTAGAAGAGGCATTACTAGTCACAGCTATAGGAATGTTTTATTCTGCTAGAGATTGCCAAATTGCTTTTTATAGAGGTTATAATAATATATACACCAACAGCCATTAAATGAGAATCTCTACTCTTCATGCTCTCACTGATGGAAGTATATTATCAAACACCCAATTCTTTTAATTGGACCATTAAAACTATAATCTCACATTTCTCTTATTAGGCATATTTTCTTATGTTTAAGTACTATTTGTATTTCTTTTTTTTTTTGTGAATTGTCCATTCATAGACACTGTCCATTTTTCAGTGAATTAAGCGTTCTGAATATAGTAATAAAGTGCACTCTTTGGTACATATGCATTGAAGTATTATTTTTAAACCAGGTCGCTATTTATGTTTTTATTTTGTTTAAGGTACTTTTTCCAGACAGAAGTCAAATTTATTTGTTTTGCTATTTTTATGGCATCTAGTTTTGGTGCCCTGCTCAGAAAGATGGTCCTGACTGTGATTATTTAAAAAAAAAAATGTTCTGGACTTATAAGTTTCTCTTTTTTACATTTAAAATTTTGTTTCTTTGGACTTCATTTTAATGTAAAGAATCAAGTCATACATCAAACTTTATTATTATTATTAAGATATTATCCAGTTGTTCCAACACCATATTTTCTCCAGTGATTTGAAATACCACATTTATTTCATATTCATTTCATATTCATTTTTATTTTATATTCACATAAGTCTGGGTCTACTTCTGGACTCTTATTTTGTTCATTGCTCCGCACCAGACTTTTAAACAGTGTGGTTTTATTTCTCACTTAACTCTTCCAATCAGTCCTGCGTTTCTTTTCTCCTAGCGCTGTTGCTCAGAGCTTCGCCCATGGACCCCTCAGATCCTGTGACGGACCCCCATGCACAGTAAAGAGACCACGGTCCAGAGAGGCCCCAAAGAGTGCAGTGGCAGAGGGGCCGTAGCCTCCGCCTTCCCCAGCTCTGTGCTCTCCTCACTCAAGCTCACTGTCTCCCAGCCATTCAGTCAATAATGGCAAAGCTTGAATGCTAAGTTGTCCAATAACCCAGGGCAAGTTTTGCAGGAATGCTGACTCAATAAGGCGAAGTCTTTCAGGGCTTTTAATGTGAGGGTAGTTCCTGGTTCAGTAGAGAAGAGCATTATAGTCATAACAATTATTTTTGATTTGACTATGTGTCAGGCGTAACACCAATGACTCTCCACACATTATTTCAATGAATGCTCAGTCCAGTTCTATGACATAATTATTCTTACTGCTCCCACTCAACAGATGTGGGAACTGAGGCTTGAGAGGTTAATCTGCCCGTGTTCACATAACTAAGGGGGGTTCATTGTCGGCCTGACCTCAAAGCTATTGTGCAAATATGCATGGTGCTTCTTTTCATTAGTTTATCTCCCTACCTTCAGCTATTCCTTCCTTCCTCCGTCCCACAAACACCTATGGAGCACCCACAAGGGAATCCGGAACTTATGAAAGCCCAGACTCCCTTGCCCCGCCTTGGGGCTGGTGAAACCTTTAGCATTCATCTCACACCAATTAACATATGTGGAGGTGCTTTGTAAAGGATGTAGGAGGCCCAGGAGAGGGGTGGGTGCATTCAGCACTGGGTAGGGAGTGCGCTGTCTGGGGTTCCCATTCTGGGGCTCTCCTACTGCATCAAAGGAGCCGTCCATGCGGGGCTACCCACATGTCTCAGTGTTGTCCCACTGGCTCAGCCTTCATTCAGCATCACGTACCAGGCAGACACATGGAAGCCCAGGAACCTGAGGCGAGCGCATCACTGCCTGTTCCTAACAGGAAAAGGTTCTCATCTGTCCCCCAACCTGGCCAGGCAGGCTGCTCAGAGACCGATTCCTTTAGAGGTCAGGCGACGCCTCTGGCACAGCCAGTTGGCCATTGAGTGGGTTTTTTTTAATAGCTGATGGCCTCAGTCAGCAGGAAGGAGTCAAATTATACTCCACCTATTTCTTTTTGCTTCATTCTGTCATTCTTTAAAGACTCGATTCCAGCTCTCCTGGATCTCACATTGCTCTGTACCCCTCAGAGCCACTCCCTATCAAAAGCACGCTGGCCCAGGCAAGCCTGGGAGGAAAGGGCCCTCTTTTCTAGGAGTAAAGGAGAACTTGGGTGATTTATTGGGAACGAACTTGTTGATGTGTGACAGGAAGTCAGGCATTCATTTTCTGAACAGGTGGTCCACACACGCTCCCCTACCAAATTAGCACTGAAGGGGGCCATTTATCACTGGCCCCAGACTCTGTGGCACCACCTGTCACAGAGAGCCAGTTCTTTTCCCCATAAAAATTGCTGCCCCCCACCACCTCTGTTCCTGCACTTCCCTGGAGACCTATGAATATCTAGGAGGCACCTGGCATCTTCTGGGCTCAAAACCAAAACCAAGAATGGGCATCTTTAAGGGATAGCACATGTGGGACTTAAATTAGTGAAGACAATGAGGAAACCCACATGGGAAGGAGAAAGAGTCAGCATATTCAACAGACAGGTGGGAAAAGACAGGCAGTCATCTGTCTCGCCCCTCCACTGGCCACCACCCAGCTGCCCCACCACCACACAGCTTGCAGAAAAGGGGACCAGGGCCAAGGGGGAGGTGGCTGCCCGAAGTTACCCAGCCAGGAAGCAGGGCCCCATACTCACGGGGCTGCCCACCAGACCACCTCTCACGGTGGGCTGGAGCAAACAGCCTATTGTGTCCTTTTCTAGTCCTTTCCCTGAATGGAATAAACCATCACCTAGGTGCTTAGTAGAAAGGGCCCTGCACCAGAAGTCAAGAGAGTCACCCCATGTGACCCAGACCATCCATCTGTGTCCCTGGGCTTTGGTTTCCTCGTCGTAAGGGAGGGAAAGGGAAAGGGGACCCGGAAGCCTCCCCCTGTTCTAGCCTCTTCTGTTTCTGTTCACCCGGGGTGGCTTAGCTCTCCGGATGGTTGTCTTACAAAGGCAAGAGGTGGATGCCAAGAGGAGCCGCTGCACCTCACTTATAATTGAGCCTCTGCTGTTTGTCCATTTCTTTTGTAGCCCAGCTTCCAAGAGGAATGCAAGTTCAGAGAAACCCTCCTGCCCAACAATTACAACGCCTACGAGTCGGACCTGTACCGTGGGACTTACATCGCGCTGAGCAAATACGGACGGGTCAAGCGGGGCAGCAAGGTGTCCCCAATCATGACTGTCACTCACTTCCTCCCCAGGATATAAGGACCCTGAAAGAAGGCTCACAGATCTTTTCTATTGGAATTTTGCACAAGTGAACAGTCCCCCTTGCCTCTCATGACTCTTGAGTCAGGCTTCTCTTGTGGCTGGGGAGACCTGAGTTGGTTCTCTTAGTCACCAGACCCTATGGCATGTAACCCAGCCACATGAGGGCTTGCAGCCAACATCCTAAAATGGCAATGGATCCCCCGCTCTGACCTCACCTGAGGAATGAAGGTGCAGATGACATGTGTGGAATGTGTCCACGTGCCCAGGTAAAGGCCAGGTGGAAGTCTGTGTGCACTGATGCGTATCCGTACCTCTCTGTATATATTGTCAGCGCAAAGGCATTTCAGAGCATGGGGTTTCTTTATCCCAGCATCACTGCTGCAGGAATCTGTCACTTGTCACTTGTCAAATGAGCAGAAGCGATGTGCACTCCCATTCTGCCTCTTTCCAAACATCTTTCCATTCAGAGGCCACTGACTGCACAATGGCTGGTGGGGAGCAGCTGTCCTCTAAGGGCCGGGAAGGCAGGCCAGAGGAAGATTTAGCTGCCAATCAGAAAGAAAGTGAGCAGGCACTGCAAACTTCCTGCCGAGAGGGCGCTGGGGACTCTGGGACAGATTGTCAGGGACAGTGGGGGAGAAGGGATCCCATTCGTGGAAGGAGGGGACAGGCCACACCTGAGGCAGCTGGGGAAGGCTGCTGGAGGCCGCAGATGGGACTGGATGTCCCAGGGAGCGCCGTTGAGCCTGAAGCGTCCAGTGCTGTGTGTGGCTCCAAGAGCAAGCAGGGTTCTTGCCTGCTCATAACGTTTCCTCACTTTGAACTGGGTCTTATTTTAACCTCGGATGACAAGGATCCTAATAATGGCAACCTCTTTGGCGAGGGGTGAGGGGTTGCAAAGTAGGGCATGGAGGAAGTGACAGGTTTTGGACTGCAGATGATAATTCCTCTCCAGCTACATCCAGGAAACTCACCCAAGTCCTCATCTGATATCTCACTTCCTTCTTGGCCACCCTCATCTCACACACACACTGGTGCTTGGATGCAATACAGTGGGTACCATGACCTCCAGAGTTTGCCCCCTCTGACCCCCCTGCAGCAGAAGGGTGATAATCCTGTGAAACGAAGCAGCCAAGCTGAAGCGGCTCCTTGCGGTACAATGCCTTCTTGCCCCCTGTCCTTTTGAGAGTATTTAAAACAGAGGTTTCCCAAGCAACTATAAATGTTGTCTGCCTGGAGCCTTCAGATTCTTGAACCACTGGAACGTTCCTAAATCAGAAACAAGAGCGAGCCATATCAGAGGGCAAATATTTTCGGCATACATGAACCATCGTTACAAAATGACCTGACGCCTTCAGCTACTCTCAGGGGCCCCTGCCCTCAGGACAGCCCTTCATCTGCTGCAAATACCTTCATCTTCGACATACCTCTCTATTTGGAGACCCATCCATCTATAGATAGATCTGAGCTGAGCAAGTGTGAGCTGAAGAAGGAGGTTGGCGAACCCAAGGGGAGACGCCAAGTGGCTCCCTCCCTGCCCGGCAGACACCGGGGTGGACATGTGCTGGGTGAGAAGGGCGTTCTCTCTTTCCCATCCAAGTGAGTTCTCCTGAGGGCTTTCTCTTTGACCTGTAAGTGACTTTGGCTTAAGAGAAGTCAGTCCTCATTCGCAGAAATGGGTTATGAGGCAGGAACAGAGCATGATCAGCAAAGGGCTTCTCAGACGCTTCTCTCTTGGGCTGTGTCAGCACAGGTGAGCGAGGTGGTCTCCTATCTGATCACCATGTCTACTGAGTCCTGAGCTCAGCTGTCAGCCCCCCTGGATCCAGAAGGATCCAGTTGCCTAGGCAGGGAGCAAGAGTGAACCCCACCTTCCTGCTGAGGATGTACTAAGAATAACTTGGGTCTTCTCTCCCCCAAATCCTGAGCTATGACCCTGGTTTTTAGAGTTTTGTAGCCAACTGGCTTCTGCTTCTATCCTGAACCTTTTCTGGCAGCTGTCTGCAAACTTGGGGTTCCAGGAGCCCAGAGGCTACCTTATTCCCTCTTCAACAGCAAATGATAAAAAAGAGCAATGTGTGCACACACCCTTGAAGATGTACTTCTCAGCTGGGAAGCAATTAGCTCAGAGACAATGGGGTGGAGGGGGGCAGACCCCCTGTAAAATCTACACTCTCATCAGGGCAATGAATGGCCCTCAGAGGAAACCAGAGACTTTCAAATGCCTCACGCAAGTGTTGTTTGTCTCACCATTTGCTGCCTCCTAACACCCCTTCCCTTCCCACTTTCCATACATTTTCGAACCTCCCTTGGAAAGCAGCATTCAGTTTTGCAATTAATTCCCTATCATTATCCTCCATGGCTTCCCCTTCAGCCACCACATCCTATAACACCAACACACCCCAAGTCCCTGGTCAGGGCTGTTCTATGGCTTAAGAAACAGAACATTTCTCCTGTCATCTCATGCAGGTCACAAACCTCTCTCCCTTTTAGACACACAGGTTTCCTCCAGGCCAAAAACCCAGGCCTGATTCCCTCTTGCCCCCAGCTCTGCACTGGGCAGCTTGGATTTCTCCTTCCCGTGCTGGCCCTGAGGCCCCCTCTTGTCCTAGCCCTCTGAGCCATCAAGTCTTCATTCTGTGCACACCCCGAGGGAGGAAGCAAGGGTAAAGGTCCACGAGCTGTACTCCTTCCTGCCCGCTTCGGATGCCCAGTACCTTTGCCCGTCTTGCACCACAGCCACTGGTGTAAATGTATCTACCAAATGCAGCCACTGGCCTCCCAGACCCCAGGGGTGTCCTCGCTGCCCTCCTTCTGTTCTTTTCCATATAGACGGAAGTTAGAAAACTCTGACACCTTTCTATCCCAATGCTTTTCCCCAAAGGCCCTGGTCAAATGCACCTGAGGAGGTGTTCTCTTCCACTCGCCGCTCTGTGCCTGTGAAGTGGGTCTCATATTTGTCTCCCATTCTCCCAGAAAGAACCATGCATTCTGCTCCCTTTCAGAAAAACTCGAAAGGTACAAATCTTTGGGACAAGGCCAAAAGAATACATAGCAATACTCCAGTCTGCACTTGCCCTGAGTGGGTGTTTCCTCCTCCCAAGACAGGAGGAGGGAGTGACTGTGCCTAAAACAGATCCCCAATCTAGTCCATTGTACATATAGCCGACAGAGAACCATGTTTGTATACCTCACTGAACTACTGAGATCCCAGCATCCAGACAGCAGCGTCCTCACGTGATCCTCCCTCTCAATCAGGAAGTACCTCAAGCTGGGTCCCAGTCCACAGCTGTCCTCAAGCTTGGGTACAGCAGGTAGGAAAATCAGAATTTGTTTAATCATATGCTTGTAAAATGTGATGCTTCTATTTTTTTTTAATACGTATGTGCTATGCACAAACCATGTCATGTTCCAGCAAAAAGTAAAAGGTCTTTTTATACGTTCCTCTAAACTGTTTGACTCCATCCCTCCTATTAAACCTGACTACAAATCTTGGGGTTGTGGTGAATTTTCATCTTAACTCTTTTGTACCCCTCTAGGAGGCAGGCGACAGGCAACAGAAAGCATAGATTCACGGGGCTGTTAATGCTACGGACCCACGTGCTGTGGGTTCCTGTGGATTCAGGGTGCTGCCGATGATTAAGGCAGGGAGAAGGCCTGTGGATCACTTAGTCCGGCCTCCATATTTATAAATGGGGAATTCAGCCCAGACTGGGGAAGGGAGCTCCCGCAGACCATAGTGAGGTGGCAGCCCTCTTCCTCTTCTGCATCCGTCAAGGCAAGTCATCCACCGTTCTGCCTGGCTCGTTCACTTACCCATCAGGAAACATTTATTGAGGCTAGGTTTTGGGGACATGTGAGTGAATGAAGTAGTCAGAGTCCCCATCCTCTCTCAGACTTGCTCAGTTTACCTTTGTAAAACACACCCCAGACCATCCCGACCTTGAAAAGGCCTGGTCCAGTAGGATGACTGGACTTATAGAACATTTGAGCTGAGAGAGACGCTATACATTATAAAATATCTTGTTAATAGGTTAAAGGAAGACAGGGAGTTAGCTTCTTACCCAAGATCACACAGGCAGCACGAGAACCCACCATGCCTGTTTCCTCTCATAGGTCACACTGCCCCCTTCCCGCCTGCCCTCGTCAGACCTGTACCTTCCCAAAAGGCTCTGCTCGCCCCCACCCCACGTCCTTCCTCAACTTCCCCAGTTGAGCAATGCGGGGCTCTAAATCAATCTCTGTGCTCTTGGAAGAGCCACTGCTTCTGTGGCCTCTGCATCTCATCCTGTACTTATTCACTACACTTCATATTTCTGGAATCCTATTATGTGCCAGAAACCATGTTGGGATATCACTGGGGCAAATCATATATGGGTTTATGTACGCAAGGAAAATATAGACATTCAACAGATAACCACAGCAAAATGTGATCCGTGGGATGGAAGAGAAATCCGGGAGTACTGTGGGCGGGGCAGAACAGGGTCCTGGCCTCCTTGGGGCGGGCAAGGGAACCCATCCCAGAGAAAGCTGAGCTCTGAAGGGTGTCGGCGGGAGTCAGGGAGGCCGGAGAGGTGGCAGGCCGAGGAAAAGGAGCTCAGGAGAGGGAGGGTGCAGCAGCGTCTGGAGGTGCAGGTGAGAGCTCAGGGGCAGAGCAGGGCGCTGTGAGGGTCTGAATGAGGGGAATTTTTGCAGATATGTGGAGTGAGGGAGAATTGGGCAAGACGGGCTTGAGCCAGGCTGTTAGGAACCATATCATGGAGTACCTGGTAAAGATGGTAAGGTGCTTGAATATTTAAATTTTTTCATATCAGATAATTCACTTTTTTCAAAGGTCCTGTTCACTGATGTTTAAGTCGTTCCCAGGTCATGCGGCCATCACCATAAGCCCATTTCAGCACACACTCATCACCCCAGGGGGACCCTGCATCCACACGCGTTCCTCTCCACCTCCCTCTCTCCCTCAGGCAGCCAGTCACCTGCTTTCTGTCTCCATCATCTTACCTTTTCCGGGCATTTCATGTAAAGAAATCATGCAGTATATGGATTCGTTCACTTCTTTCACTGAAGGAACTTGAATTTTAACCTAAAACCAACGAAGGGCCCTTACTGAGTTTAACAAGTAACAGGACCAGGCAGGGGTCTCAGAACCATCCCCGGGGCTGTTTTGGGTAAAATGCCCTGAGAGGGGAGCCACGGACGGTAGGAGGGAGAGTCTGAAGGCTGTTGGAGTGTTCCGGGCTAGAGAGGACGGTGGCCAGCGATGGATGGAGAGAAGGCTGGCCGCGTCACATGGCAGTCCTGACCCTAGGGGGTGATTTGTAGGCTGGACCTGAGTCTCCCAAGACATAGGAACCAGGCCCCATATTTTCTGAGGTGAATCTTAAGACATTTCATATTCTGTCTGACCACTCACATCCGTAGGTGGACCAACGAAGAAGCATCTCTGCTGGCAGCCGTGTGTATCATCGGTTCCTGCAGCCCAGCATGAGGGCTCTGAACGCAGGCAAAGAGCTGCTCCAACCTCCTTTTACAAGCCAATGTGTGACCTGGATTCCTGCTCCTCTCCTCGGGTATTGGGAGAACGAGCCAAAATGCCATGGAAAGAAGCCAATAACAGGAGTTGAACTTCTTTAGTTGTGAAAACTATCCCAGGTGTATTCCGGAATGTGTCCAAACTCAGTCAAAACTGACCCATGCTCTCTTGCAGTCTCTTACAACAGGGAATGATACTCAAGGCAACGGTCTGGTGCCTGCCAAACCCTCTGCTGACAAAGGTGTTTGTGAAGGAATAATGTATATGCTTTTAAAGATTTCAGCACCAAACTTGGGACACTCCCCCAAAAGAGTTTAATGCTCAGTTTTAAAAAATCTGCCAAGCCAAATGGTCCACTCCTTGAGCCATGCCCCTGAGGCTGCCCTGCAGGAGAGGAGGGAAGCTGCTGGCTGTGGCCACTGGGCAGCTGAGGCGTCACTCGGCCAGCATGGCAGCGTTCTTATAAAAAATAAATGTCAGTGATTAATCATCACTTATCTTCACGAGGAACCCTAGAGCCCTCCCATCTGATGTTGGTGGGACACTCCGTCCCTCAGCTGGCCTACGTCCCCGTGAGGCAGCCCTGCTCGCACATCCCGGGAGCCCAGGGGCCTGCCTTTCCTCCCCCTTAGGGACGTGCGTAGAGCACCTGTCCCTGTCGGCTCAGCTGCCTTCATGAGATACCACAGACCAGGGGCCTGAAACAGCATTTACCTTCTCACCGTCCCGAGTCTGCAAGTCCAAGAAAAGGTCCAGCAGGGCCAGTTTCTGGGGAGCCCTCTCTTCCAGGCTTGTAGATGAGCACCTTCCCTTGTGTCCTCAAGCGGCCTTTCCCCTGCATGTGGACATGGAGAGAGAGAGAGCGCGCTCTGCGTCTTTCCCTTTCCTTATGAGAATGCCAGTCTTACAGGATTCGGGTCCTGCCTTCATGTCCTCATGGAGCCTGGATTACCTCCCTAAAGGTTCTAGCTCCAAATACAGTCACATCGAGATTAGGGCTCAAACATTTGCATTTTGGGGGGACAAAACATGCAGTCCATAGCAGTGCCCCACTGCCCTCTGGGGATGTCTGACTGCAGACGTGATGTCATTCCAGCAACATGCCAGGAGGGAAGTCATCAGTTGCCCATTTACCAGACCCCAGGGGTTCTGCTATAATCACAAGTAGCCCAAACTGGGAGGCCCTATTCTTTTGTGTAAGTGAAATAGGCAGTTACCTCGAAGGTAATGGTTCTCAGCTGGGGATGATTTGGACACATCAGGGATATTTGGCAATATCTGAAGACATTTTCACTAGTCACAACCAGGGTTAGAGTGTGTGGTGCTACTGGCATCTAGTGGGTAGAGGTCAGGGAAGCTGCGGAACACCCTCAGTACGCAGGACAGCCCCGCTCCGTGCAGAACGAGCTGGTCCCAAATAGCCATGGTGCTGAGACTGAGAAACCTCCTCGGCGCTAGGGCACCCCTACTTTGTCCTGAAGTTCTTAGATTCACCCTTACTGAAGAGCCAAGGAAGGAAGGAAAGGCTGGAGGAGAAGCTTCAGGCGCCACTATCCACCCTTCCACCTACATCCCCACCCCCAGGAGGGCCTGGGGCGAGCTCGGGACAGCGGGTTATCACTCATTGTCCAGAGAGGACGTTGCTAGCTGAGCACGGAGGAGCCCCGGTGGACCTGGGCATCTGGCAAGCGTTTCTGGGTCGACACAGAAGCAGGAGGGGCAGATGCTGGGATCAAAGGGGAAGGAGGTCAGGAAGCTACTCACATCCCCCTTCATCTTCTTTCTCTCCTTCTCACACCTGCATCACTGCTCTGTATGCAGCCTCCACCTCCCTGCATAGCCATGCTGGACTTCTCTTCAGAACTTTAGCCATACATTGTTTTTACCTACATAATCTTATGCTCTTCATTTCTTTTTCAAAGGAAACTTTATTTTTATTTCCTCAAGATGATAAAATTGAAAAATGTTCATGGCAGACAATTTAGAAAACCCGGGAAATTCAGAATTCATCACTCATAATCTCACGGCCCAAAGACCACTGCCAGCAACATCTGTTGTTTCTCCCTTCCATATTGCCCATGTAAAACGAATTTAGTGTGCGGAACGAGTACAGTGGAAGGAGGCTACTAAAAAGCAATTTTATTTTTGTCTCTCCTTGTGATTTTGTTTGCTCCATGCAGCTGGTTACCTGGTGGAAAACTCAGGCCCTGCCAAGACTTTCCCAGCCACTCTCAACTAATACAAAGCCACAGGAATTTCAAGTCGCGAAAACAACTTGTGCCTCAAAGGTTTTTTTCTTTCATTTCAAGTTGCCGAGCACCACCTCAATCCAGGGATTATAACATCAGGTAACAGAATAACCTGTGCTTTGGTCTCCATTCAAAGGTAAGACTTCTTCCCCAACCCTGTCCAGGGCCTGCTGCAGGCGGGAAGGTGTGGCCACGGTCTTTTCTCCTCACCTCTGACACCTCCGCCCTAACTTGCTAGCTGTGGTTTCTGGCCATTTTGGATGCAAAAGGGAGACCAGGAGGGACAGTAAGGTGAGGAGCAAAATTCTCACCTGTTGTGAATCTGCGCTGTGCTCTCTCAGCCAGGTAATTGCCTAAACCAATCTCTCTCTCTGTTTCTTCCCCTTCCTCCGTCTCTGCCTCTTTCTTTGTCTCTCAATCTCACTCTCCCTCAACCTCTATCCTTTCCCTCACTAGGGGCTGGTTTACACTTTTCAGAGACCCTCCATCTCTGAGAACTCCTGCCTATAACATCCAGGCCCAGGTGACCTTCTCTGCGTCAGCCTGTACCCTAACTGTCTTCTTTCTTTAAACTCTAATTCTCCAGATAAACTCTTTAAAAAAATTCAGGCCCCAGTGAGTTCATCTCCTTAGGGGCCTTTGCCTACTCCTTTAGTAGCCTTTGCTACTTTGGGGGGCCTTTGCTAGTCCCTTAGAAAGCCAGTCACCCACCTGCAGCTTCTTGCTGCCACGTCCTGTCACCTCTCTAGGCAGCTGTATTGAACAGGGTCTCCATCATCGCCTCTCTCATATGTACCCCCACCGGGTCCCTGGGAAACCTGCAGACAGTCTGACCCCTCCACACACCAGGCAGAAACTCGACCCCAGCACAGCAGCAATGGGCCCTTCCCTCTTCCCACTGAAGCCTCTTTGAGCCCTCCCCTCTTCTGCCTTGGAGGTTCTCAGGCAGGAATCACACAGCGGTCCATAGTATCCCTCAACCGCAGGGACATACATCCAGCCTTCTGTGGGATGGCTCTTTTCGCTGGTTAAGACACTGCAGGCCCTCTTGAAGAGTCCCTCTAGGAAGTCTCTCCCTAAAACCCATTCCTTAAAGTCATCTTATTTTCCGAGACGCAACATGGATGAATCCCATGAACTTGAGCCAATGACCCACCATTATGCCCTTCTCCTTCCAGCCCTGCCTCATCCTTCTCTGGGGGGAGCTGTGGTTTCCCTCGGACCTCCAACAGTGCTAGGAAAATAACATAGCTCCACATTTTTATGGATTCATTTCTAATTGGAAAAACCAAGCAAAACAATAACAAATAAATGAAAAAACAAATGGCCCATAATTCTCAATTAAAAACATTTAAAATCCATAGGCAACAATTAGGAGGTGGGGGGAGAGAAGTAGCAAAATTTGAGAGAGAATAATAGAAAATAACATTAATTATATTTTAAGCACCCTTTACTGATTGAAATGTATGTTGTCCTTAATAGATTGTGTTATGTGTTTCTTGATTTGCTAAGAAAATCATCTTTGGGATACTAAAGATGTTATAAAGAAGAACAACAAATAGCAGAAAAAGCTACTTCTCCATATTTCCTAAATTTTTTAAAAAACTCCACAAGTTAAAATTTCCAAAAATTTCTTCTTTTCTAACTCTCTTTGCACTGTTTTGCTTCTCGGAGCTGCACATTTCAGTTGCTTTGTACCTTGGCTCCTTTGTCCCACAGGGCCTCCCAGAAGGGACTTGGGCAATACCTGGTCAGACCCATGGGTACTGCCCCCTAGTGGTTACTTCCTTAATAACCATTTCATCTAAATTTCATTTCCACATGTCAAAGACCCACTGAATGCCAGCTGTGAGTTGGGGTGCTGATTTTACAAATGAAAAGATCAAAGTCCTCACCTAGAAAGAGCACACAGTCCTGAGTGCAGGACAGTCACTTGCCTGGTGAATGCTGCTTGGAATCAGAATCCATCTAAAGTTGCAGAGGAAAAAGTGATTCCCCAGAGTGGATAGGACGGGAAGGGCTGCTGGAGCTGGGGCTGAAGGGATGAATGGCGCATGAGGAAGGGAAAAGACATTTTAGGCTGGGAAGAGCCTGAGCACAGGACCCAGGTCAGATGCAAAAGCACAAGTTAAGTTCTGATCGGTGTAGGGGTTAGGTTACGGACCTGGGTGGCAGACCGGGGTGGGGGGTGGGTCATCCAGGATGTGCCATTCAAGAGCTGCATGATCTAGGTGAGTTAGTTAAGCCTCATTTTCTTCTTCCAAAAAGAGTAGGGATCATAATAGTGCTTATCTCATATAGTCCTTATAAAGATGAAATGGAATGACAGACATAAAGTGCTTTGCACAGTACATGGCATGTGGATTCAATGGCACAATAGGCCGGAAAGAGTGTTGTGGAGAGTAAATTGCTGTGGGTGTAGGGACAGTTTTTTTTTTATTTTGGTATCATTAATATACAATTACATGAGCAACAGTATGGTTACTAGACTCCCCCCATTATCAAGTCCCCACCACATACCCCATTACAGTCACTGCCCATCAGCGTAGTAAGATGCTATAGAATCACTACTTGTCTTCTCTGAGTTGTACAGCCCTCACCGTGCCCACCCCCCTACATTATGTCTGCTAATCGTAATGCCCCTTTTTTCCCCTTGTCCCTCCCTCCTTCCCACCCATCCTCCCCAATCCCTTTCCCTTTGGCAACTGTTAGTCCATTCTTGGGTTCTGTGAGTCTGCTGCTGTTTTGTTCCTTCAGTTTTTTCCTTGTTCTTATACTCCACAGATGAGTGAAATCATCTGATACTTGTCTTTCTCCGCCTGGCTTATCTCACTGAGCATAATACCCTCTAGCTCCGCCCACATTGTTGCAAATGGTAGGATTTCTTTTCTTCTTATGGCTGAATGATATTCCATTGTGTATATGTACCACTTCTTCTTTATCCATTCATCTACTGATGGACACTTAGGTTGCTTCCATTTCTTGGCTATTGTAAATAGTGCTGCGATAAACATAGGGGTGCATATGTCTTTTTCAAACTGGGCTGCTGCAGTCTTAGGGTAAATTCCTAGGAGTGGAATTCCTGGGTCAAATGGTATTTCTATTTTGAGTTTTTGGGGGAACCTCCATACTGCTTTCCACAATGGTTGAACTAATTTGCATTCCCACCAGCAGTGTTGGAGGGTTCCCTTTTCTCCACATCCTCGCCAACATTTATTGTTTCTGTTTTGGATGTTGGCCATCCTCACTGGTGTGAGGTGGTATCTCATTGTGGTTTTAATTTGCATTTCTCTGATGATTAGCGATGTGGAGCATCTTTTCATGTGCCTGTTGGCCATCTGAATTTCTTCTTCGGAGAAGTGTCTATTCAGATCCTCTGCCCATTTTTTAATTGGACTTTTTGCTTTTTGTTTGATTGTTGAGGTGCGTGAGCTCTTTGCTCTTTATATATTTTGGATGTCAACCCTTTATCAGATATGTCATTTACAAATATATTCTCCCATACTGTAGGATGCCTTTTTGTTCTATTGATGGTGTCCCTTGCTGTACAGAAGTTTTCAGCTTGATATAGTCCCACTTGTTCATTTTTGCTTTTGTTTCCCTTGCCCAGGGAAATATGTTCATGAAGAAGTTGTTCATGTTTATATCCAACAGATTTTTGCCTATGTTTTTTTCTAAGAGTTTTATGGTTTCATGACTTACATTGAGGTCTTTGATCCATTTCAAATTTACTTTTATGTATGGGGTTAGACAATGATCCAGTTTCATTCTCTTAGATGTAGCTGTCCAGTTTTGCCAACACCAGCTGTTGAAGAGGCTGTCATTTCCCCATTGTATATCCAAGGCTTCTTTATTGTATATTAATTGACCATATATGTTTGGGTTAATATCTGGACTCTCTATTCTGTTCCACTGGTCTGTGGGTCTATTCTTGTGCCAGTACCAAATTGTCTTGATTACTGTGGCTTTGTAGTAGAGCTTGAAGTTGGGAAGCAAGATCTCCTCTGCTTTATTCTTCCTTCTCAGGATTGCTTTGGCTATTCACGGTCTTTTGTGGTTCCATATGAATTTTAGAACTATTTGTTCCAGTTCCTTGAAGAATGCTGGTGGTATTTTGATAGGGATTGCATTGAATCTGTAGATTGCTTTAGGCAGGATAGCCATTTCGACAATATTAATTCTTCCTACCCAAGAGCATGGGATGAATTTCCATTTGTTAGTGTCCTCTTTAATTTCTCTTAAGAGTGTCTTGTAGTTTTCAGGGTATGGGTCTTTCACTTCCTTTGTTAGGTTTATTCCTAGGTATTTTATTCTTTTTGATGCAGTTGTGAATGGAATTGTTTTCCTGATTTCTCATTCTGCTAGTTCATTATTATTGTATAGGAAAGCAACAGATTTCTGTGTATTAATTTTATATCCTGCAAATTTGCTGCATTCAGATATTAGTTCTAGTAGTTTTGGAGTGGAGTCTTTAGGGTTTTTTATGTACAATATCATGTCATCTGCAAATAGTGACGGACTTCTTTTTTATTGGTCTGGATACCTTGTATTTCTTTGTTTTGTCTGATTGCCGTGGCTAGGACCTCCAGCACTATATTGAATAGAAGTGGGGGGAGTGGGCATCCCTGCCTTGTTCCTGATATTAGGTGAATAGCTTTCAGCTTCTCGCTGTTAAGTATGATGTTGGCTGTGGGTTTTGTCATATATAGCCTTTATTATGTTGACGTACTTGCCCTCTATACCCATTTTGCTGAGAGTTTTTATCATGAATCGATGTTGAATTTTGTCAAATGCTTTTTCCGCATTTATGGAGATGATCATGTGGTTTTTGTTCTTCTTTTTGTTGATGTGGTGGATGATGTTGATGGATTTTCGAATGTTGTACCATCCTTGCATCCCTGGGATGAATCCCACTTGATCATGGTGTATGATCGATCCTCTTGATGTATTTTTTAATTCGGTTTGCTAATATTTTGTTGAGTATTTTTGCATCTATGTTCTTCAGGGATATTGGTCTCTAATTTTCTTTTTTGGTGAGGTCTTTGCCTGGTTTTGGTATTAGAGTGATGCTGGCTTCATAGAATGAATTTGGATGTATTCCCTCCTCTTCTATTTTTTGGAAAACTTTAAGGAGAATGGGTGTTATGTCTTCTCTATATGTCTGATAAAATTCAGCGGTGAATCCATCAGCCTGGGGATTTTGTTCTTGGGTAGTTTTTTGATTACCCATTCAATTTTGCTGCTGGTAATTGGTCTGTTTAGATTTTCTGTTTCTTCCTTGGTCTGTCTTGGAAGGTTGTATTTTTCTAGAAAGTTCTCCGTTTCTTCTAGGTTATCCAGCTTGTTATCATACAGATTTTCATAGTATTCTCTAATAATTCTTTGTATTTCTGTGGTGTCCATTGTGATTTTTCCTTTCTCATTTCTGATTCTGTTTATGTGTGTAGATTCTCCTTTTCTCTTAATAAGTCTGGCTAGGGGTTTATCTATTTTGTTTATTTTCCAAAGAACCAGCTCTTGGTTTCATTGATTTTTTTTCTATTGTTTTATTCTTCTCAATTTTATTTATTTCTTCCCTGATCTTTATTATGTCCTTCCTTCTGCTGACGTTGGGCCTCATTTGTTCTTATTTTTCCAGTTTCAGTAATTGTGACTTTAGACTATTCACTTGGGATTGTTCTTCCTTCTTTAAATAGGCCTGGATTGCCATATACTTTCCTCTTAGAACTGCCTTTGCTGCATCGCACAGAAGTTGTGGCATTGTGCTGTTGTTATTTGTCTCCATATATTGCTTGATCTCTGTTTTAATTTGGTCATTGATCCATTGATTATTTAGGAGCATGTTGTTAAGCCTCCATGTGTTTGTGAGCCTTTTTGTTTTCCTTGTACAATTTATTTCTAGTTTTATACCTTTGTGATCTGAGAATTTGGTTGGTAGAATTTCATCAACTTTTTAAATTTACTGAGACTCTTTTTGTGGCCTAGTGCGTGGTCTATTCTGGAAAATGTTCCATATGCACTTGAGAAGAATGTGCATCCTGCTGATTTTGGATGTAGAGTTCTGTAGATATCTGTTAGGTCCATCTGTTTTGGTGTGTTGTTCAGTGCCTCTGTGTCCTTACTTATTTTCTGTCTGGTTTATCTGTCCTTTTGAGTGAGTGGTGTGTTGAAGTCTCGTAAAATGAATGCATTGCTCTCTATTTCCTCCTTTAATTCTGTTAGTATTTGTTTCACATATGCAGGTGCTCCTGTGTTGGGTGCATATATATGGTTATATCCTCTTGTTGGACTGACCCCTTTATCATTATGTAATGTCCTTTATCTCTTGTTACTTTCTTTGTTTTAAAGTCTACTTTGTCTGATACAAGTACTGCAACACCTGCTTTTTCCTCCCTATTGTTTGCATGAAATATCTTTTCCATCCCTTCACTTTTAGTCTCTGTACGTCTTTGGGTTTGAGGTGAGTCTCTTGTAAGCAGCATATAGATGGGTCTTGCCTTTTTATCCATTCTGTTACTCTGTGTCTTTTGATTGGCGTATTCAGTCCATTTACATTTAGTGTGATTATCAATATATATGTACTTATTTCCATTGCAGGCTTTGGATTCGTGGTTTCCAAAGGTTCAAGAGTAGCTTCTTTATTGTCTAACCATCTAACTTTAACTTGCCAATTATGCTATTATAAGCACAGTCTGATGATTCTTTATTTCTCTCCCTTCTTATTCTTCCTCCTCCATTCTTTATATGTTCGGTGTTTTATTCTGTACTCTCTTGTGTTTCTTTTGACTGCTTTTGTGGATAGTTGATTTTATTTTTTGCCTTTAGTTAGTATTTGGTTCGTCTGCTTTCTTTGCTGTGATTTTATTTTCTCTGGTGACATCTATTTAGCCTTAGGGGTACTTTCATCTAGAGCAATCCCTTTAAAATACCCTGTAGAGGTGGTTTGTGGGAGGCAAATTCCTTCAACTTTTGCTTATCTTGAAATTTTTTAATCCCTCCTTCAAATTTAAATGATAATATTGCTGGATACAGTATTCTTGGTTCAAGGCCCTTCTGTTTCATTGTATTAAATATATCATGCCATTCTCTTCTGGCCTGTAAGGTTTCTGTTGAGAAGTCTGATGTTAGCCTGATGGGTTTTCCTTTGTAGGTGATCTTTTTTCTCTCTCTGGCTGCATTTAATACCCTGTCCTTGTCTTTGATCTTTGCTATTTTAATTATTATATGTCTTGGTGTTGTCCTCCTTGGGTCCCTTGTGTTGGGAGATCTGTGGGCTTCCATGGTCTGAGAGACTATTTCCTTCCCCAGCTTGAGGAATTTTTCAGCAATTATTTCTTCAGAGACACTTTCTATCCTTTTTTGTCTCTTCTTCTTCTTCTGGTACCCCTATAATGCGAATATTGTTCCGTTTGGATTGGTCAAACAGTTCTCTTAATATTCTTTCATTCCTAGAGATCCTTTTATCTCTCTCTGCCTCAGATTCTCTGTATTCCTGTTCTCTGATTTCTATTCCATTAACAGTCTCTTGCACCTCATCCAGTCTACTCTTAAGTCCTTCTATTGATTGTTTCATTTCTGTTATCTCCCTCCAGATTTCATCCCTTAGCTCTTGCATATTTCTCTGCCGCTCCATCAGCATGGTTATGACTTTTATTTTGAATTCTTTTTCAGGCATATTGGTTATATCTATCTCACCTGTTCCTCTCTCTGGGGTTGTTTGAGTGATTTTTGACTGGACCAGAATCTTCTGCCTTTTCGTGGTGATAGAAGTGAATCCTCGCAGGTTGGTGTGTGTGTCAGCTGGGAGAACAAAGTCCCTTCCTGCTTGCTGGTTGCCTTGCCTTTCTCCGCTGCCTGTGCCGGTTACCTGCACACAGGGAGCCGTCTCTGGGTTAGTCCCCTGAGCTTCCATGGGTGGGGTGGCCCTCAGGATAGCCTAGGGCACTGTGGGAAGTTGCAGACGCACTGGGTGTGTTCTCTTGTGAGAACGGTGCCCCTTTGTGCCTTCCGGACCTTGCACTGGCTTCCTCTGCCTGTGCCAGGCAGCTGCGCACTGGTGGCAGCCTCTGGGTCTGGCCCGGTTAGCTGCGCACTGGGAGGAGACTCTGTGTGGTTGCTGCAGGTGGGGCTGCTTCCCGGCTGGTCTGCAGCGATGGTGGGTCAGCCAGTTTGCTTGCAGTGCTGGCTTGGGGGGAATGTACGGCAGGCTGCTTATCGCCATTTGGGGCTTTGGAACTGCATTGCCACCCAGGGGGTTAGGGTGCCTGAAGTTCCTCAAGATTCCCAGCCTGCTGGGCTGAGCACGCCAGGATGATTTTGTCCACCTGTTAAACCCTTGTCCCTTTATGACTTTTAAAGCACTGGCTTTTCTTTTGTTCCAGGGGAGCCGGCTCTGAGGACCTGCCCGCAGTCCCCATCTCGTATTTTACTTTTCTGTTTCTCTAATATCCAGTACACCATGTGATGTGTGTCTGCGCTGCCGGTGCAGGTCACCAGGGCTGGTTACTTAGCAGTCCTGTGCTTCCACTCCCTCCCCTCTCTGACTCCTTTCCTCCCGCAAGTGAGCTGGGGTGGGGGGAGCGCTCCAGTCCCGCCGGGTCACAGCTTTGTATCTTACCCTTTTCGTAAGATGCTGAGTTCTCGCAGATGTAGATGTAGCCTGGCTGTTGTACTGTATCTTCTGCTCTGTCTTTTGGGAAAAGTTGTATTTGCTGTATTTTCAAAAATACATATGGTTTTGGGAGGAGATTCCTGCCACCCTGCTCACACCGCCATCTTGAGTGCCTCTCTCTGTAGGGACAGTTTGCTGCGCTTTCCCTGCTGATCTGGGCTCCTGGTGAGATCCTTGAAGCCTGTGTCCTAGGGGACTCCTCTGACTTTTCCCTGGCCATTCCATAGAGCAAAATGGATGTGGTTCTTCCTTCCCTTGTTCCTGCTCTCATTTCTTAAGATCATATGGAAAGGGAATAGGAGGAGAAGAAAGGGAATGAAGGAAAGAGGGAGGGAATATTTCTGTGAGTGCGGGGCACCTGCAGGCCTGTCACCTCAGTGGTCATCAACAGCAGCTGGTTGGGGTGTTCCCTTGTCACAATGACTGGGGTCACCACTGCGTTAGAGGGCACAGGCCACAGACTTGAGACGTCTTCCATGTGGAGGAATCCCCCGTCGTGACTACAGGTCACCTTAAATGTCATGAAAGTGCAACCTAAGTGTCCATCGATAGATGAATGGAAAGCATGTGGTGTATGACTCAGCCATAAAAAAGAAGGAAATCTTGCCATTTGTCATGACATGGATGGATCTACAGGATATTATTCTAAGTGAAATAAGTCAGACAGAGAAAGACAAATACCATGTGATTTCACATACATGTGGAATCTAAAAAAAAAACGAACAAACAGAGAAATACACTCTTAAACACAGATAAAAGATTGGTGATGCCATAGGGGAGGGAGGGAATGGGTAAAATTGGTGAAAGGGTTAAAAAGGGACGAAATTGCAATTATAAAATAAGTCACAGGGATAAAAAGTACAACATAGGGAATATAATCAACAATGTGGTAATAACTTTACATGGTGACAGATGGGAGCTCCTCTTACTGTGGTTTCCTAGTATGTGTATTTGTTCCATCACTACTATACACCTGAAGCCAATTCCTACATTAACCATACTTCATAAAAAAATTCATGAAAGTGTAACATTTGTGTATAAAGCTGAGCCTAGAATCAAACTAGTTGTGCTTTGAATCAAACTATTTTACCCAAAGCAAAAAGTGTTTTTCCCATCAGTTTATTTTGTTTGAAAGTTACAAGAGCCGTTCACCCTTTTGGAAAGTCATCTCAGGGTGTGAGGCAGCCATATGGCTGCACTGTGACTCCCCTCCCATAGCAGTCCTGGCTCTATGTATATAGTAACCCAGATACAGATATTTAACCCTTATTCCAAATGTCAAAAAGACCCCCATTTCAGTTGAACCCTTTCTTGCTACTCTTAAATCCAAATTTGTCTGTGACCTTGAGGCACAAGCATCTGAAAGCCTTATTTGGTCTGTCGGTGCAGCTGTCTGAGCATTTAAATGCTGAAGTACAGAGTATTTTAAGTTACTTTCATTTCTCTTACACTTAAGGCACTGAACTGATTTTTTTAATGATGTGCATAAGTTATATTAACTATGAATTTCACTTTAAGAGAGTAAAGACGGTGCTATAAAATACCGGCTATTGAATGTACTGTTTTGTGACAGGGCAGAGAACTGCTGTGTTAATTCATTTAACTAGAGACAGTGAAGATGGAGTTCCAGGAGTCCCCTGGTGACCCATTACTATAGCAGATAGAGCGCGGTTGCTGTCAACCACATGATTGCCTGGTCTCGCAGCTTCCTTGTAAGGCCTGTCTGAGCAGCAATTCCTTTTGGTCAGAATTTAGCAAGGCCTGGGCACCTTACATCAAGGACCAGGAAGATGTCCTGAAACTGGCTCCTAACAATGCATACTCTGCATCCAGAAGTCCGTGTTAATGTACTGGGCTCCTAGGCTGTGAGTCGGGGCCAGGGAGCTCCCAAATTACCAAGAATGAATAGTATTCTCCTGATGGCCCCTCCTGTGGCAGCCAGTGGCCTGAGCTGAGTTGCCTGAGCTAAATTTAAGTCTCATGGGCACCTTCTCCCATCAGGATCCCTCCGTGACCTGCCTGCGACTCCTGGAGTCCTGATGAGCAGGAAGATGCTGTATTCACAGAGCATCCTGCGGAGGAGAGCCCCAGACTCTTCTTGGGACATTAGCTCATTACACAGGGGTGGAGGGAGCAGAGAGGAAGCAGGACTCTGTGTTTCCTTTCCCTTTAAGGCAGAGGAATGAGCCCCATTTTGGAAGCTGGGAGACCAGGACTCCCGGAGCCTCTGTCCAGTGTGACCCTAACAGAGTCACATAACCCAGCCCCTGCCAGCTGGCACTGCAGGAACTCCCAGCCCCAGCGCCTGGCTGCTGAGCGCTAGGTTGAGGACTGAGCTCCATCTAGATTTCTCCTGTCCAGAGCAACCGTCCCTCGAGCAGGCTGCAACTGCCTCCAGAGCTCTTTTAAGGACACCACAGGTTCTCAGACTGAATTCTTTTTGGATTGTGGTAAAATACACCTAACATGAAACTGACTATTTTAACCACTTTTAACTGTAAATTGTAGTCACATTAATTACATGCACATGGCTGTGCAAGCATCCCCACCATCCATCTCTAGAAATTTTCATCTCCTCAAACTGCAACTCCACACCCATTAAACACTCACCCCCATTTCCCCTCCCACCAGCCCTGGCAACCTCCAGACTACATTCTTTTCTTCTTTTTTAAAAAATTTTTTATTAAGATATTATTGATATACACTCTTATGAAGGTTTCACATGAAAAAACAATGTGGTTACTACATTTACCCATGTTATCAAGTCCCCACCGATACCTGAATGCAGTCACTGTCCATCAGTGTAGTAAGATGCCACAGATTCACTATTTGCCTTCTCTGTGCTACATTGTTTTCCCCGTGATCCCCCACACCATGTGTACTAAACATAATACCCCTCAATCCCCTTCTCCCTCACTCCCCACCCCCCCCACACACCCCTTCCCTTTGGTAACTGCTAGCTCCTTCTTGGAGTGTCCGAGTCTGCTGCTATTTTGTTCCTTCAATTTTGCTTTGTTGTTATACTCCACAAATGAGGGAAATCATTTGGCACTTATCTTTCTCCGCCTGGCTTATTTCACTGAGCATAATATCCTCCAGCTCCATTCATGTTGTTGCAAATGGTAGAATTTGTTTCTTTCTTATGGCTGAATAGTATTCCATTGTGTATATGTACCACTTCTACTTTATCCATTCATGTACTGATGGACACTTAGGTTGCTTCCGTATCTTGGCTATTGTAAAAAGTGCTGCAATAAACATAGGAGTGCATTTGTCTTTTTGAATCTGAGAAGTTGTATTCTTTGGGTGAATTCTAAGGAGTGGGATTTCCTGGTCAAATGGTATTTCCATTTTTAGTTTTTTGAGGAACCTCCATATTGCTTTCCATAGTGGTTGAAGTAGCTTACATTCCCACCAGCAGTGTAGGAGGGTTCCGCTTTCTCCGCATCCTCCCCAGCATTTGTTGTTCTTAGTCTTTTGGATGCTGGCCATCCTTACTGGTGTGAGGTGATATCTCATTGTGGTTTTAATTTGCATTTCTCTGATGATTAGTGATGTGGAGCATCTTTTCGTGTGTTTGTTGGCTATCTGAATTTCTTCTTTGGAGAACTGTCTCTTTATATCCTCTGCCCTTTTTTAATTGGGTTATTTGTTTTTTGGGTGTTGAGGCATGTAAGTTCTTTATATATTTTTGATATTAACCCCTTGTCAGCTATGTCATTTACAAATATATTCTCCCATACTGTAGGATGCCTTTATGTTCTGTTGATGGTACAGAAACTTTTTACTTTGATGTAGTCCCATGAGTTCATTTTTGCTTTTGTTTCCCTTGCTCGAGGAGATGCACTCAGGAAGAAGTTGCTCATGCTTATTTTCAGGAGATTTTTGCCTATGTTGTCTTCTAAGAGTTTTATGGTTTCATGACTTACATTCAGGTCTTTGATCCATTTCGAGTTTACTTTTGTGTATGGGTTTAAACAATAATCCAGTTTCATTCTCTTGCATGTAGCTGTCCAGTTTTGCCAATGCCAGCTGTTGAAGAGGCTGTCATTTCCCCATTGTATTTCCATGGCTCCTTTATCATATATTAATTGACCATATATGGTTGGGTTTATATCAGGTCTCTCTAGTCTGTTCCATTGGTCTATGGGTCTGTTCTTGTGCCAGTACCAAATTGTCTTGATTACTGTGGCTTTGTAGTAGAGCTTGAAGTTGGGGAGCATAATCCCCCCAACTTTATTCTTCCTTCTCAGGATTGCTTTGGCTATTTGGGGTCTTTTGTGGTTCCATATGAATTTTAGAACTATTTGTTCCAGTTCGTTGAAGAATGCTGTTGGTATTTGACAGGGATTGCATTGAATCTGTAGATTGCTTTAGGCAGGATGGCCATTTTGACAATATTAATTCTTTCTATCCATGAGCACAGGATGTGTTTCCATTTATGGGTATCTTCTTTAATTTCTCTCATGAGTGTCTTGTAGTTTTCAGAGTACAGGTCTTTCACTTCCTTCGTGAGGTTTATTCCTAGGTATTTTATTCTTTCTGATGCAACTGTGAATGGAACTGTTTTGCTGATTTCTCTCTCTGTTAGTTCATTGTTAGTGTATAGGAATGCCACAGATTTCTGTGTATTAATTTTGTATCCCACAACTTTGCTGAATTCAGATAGTAGATCTAGTAGTTTTGGAGTGGATTCTTTAGGGTTTTTTATGTACAATATCATGTCACCTGCAAACAGGGACAGTTTAACTTCTTCCCTGCCAATCTGGATGCCTTTTATTTCTTTGTGTTGTCTGACTGCTGTGGCTAGGACCTCCAGTACTATGTTGAATAGAAGTGGGGAGAGTGGGCATCCTTGTCTTGTTCCCAATCTTAAAGGAAAAGCTTTCAGCTTCTCGTTTTTAAGTATAATGTTGGCTGTGGGTTTGTCATATATGGCCTTTATTATGTTGAGGTACTTGCCCTCTATACCCTTTTTGTTGAGAGTTTTTATCATGAATGGATGTTGAATTTTGTCAAATGTTTTTTCAGCATTTATGGAGATAATCATGTGGTTTTTGTTCTTTTTGTTGACGTGGTGGATGATGTTGATGGATTTTCGAACCTCCAGACTACTTTCTGTCTCCATGGATTTCATTCCTCTAGGACCTCATGTAGGCTGAGTCATACAACACTTGTCCTTCATGTCTCACTTATTTCACTTACATGATGTTGCCGAGGACCATTGATATTGGAGCATCAGACTGAATTCTTAAGCCTCCCCCTCCTTTCCATCCACCTTCCTCTTCCCGAAGTTTATCCCCTTCATCTGGGACACGAAGCATTCTCTCACACATGTATGTGAGAGGATGGATGTGGACTTCGCTCAGCACTGTACTTTGAATTTCATAAAATTTTACTTATACTTAGTTTCATGTGCAAGATACTGTGTATCCTTTTGTGCCCCCACTGTAGCCAGATTTAGCAAATAGAAACAGAGTGTCCATTTACAATCGCATCTGGGGTAGACAGTGGGTAGCGTTATAGAGTAAGTTGCCACCATGCAATATTTGGGTCATACTTATTATCCTGAACAATTTTTCTTTCTTTATCTGAAATTCAAGTTTAACTGGACAGCTTATATTTTCCCTGATAACCCCGTCCTCACACCCCCACCACCATGGGAAACCCTTTGCCTTCCTGCTCTTCCTCCTCCCACACATGCAAGCACTATGAATCTTAGTGAAAGGAATATGCAATTCATACTTTGAAGACCTTGTTTGATCCTCAGCTCCACACTCAGCTGGTAGAAAATCAGGTGGTCTCTCTGAGCTTGATTTGCCTCTGAAATAAAGATGATAACACGAACTGGATGGTGTGGATTTCGGGTTCAAATGATAAAATATAAGTGAATATTCTGTACACATACTATTTTTTTGTTTGCTCTGACTGTGAGGTTACCTGCCTGGGTCATCAGTGAGAGAACATGTGAGCAAGGGGCAAGAGGGGGCCTTTCTAAACCCCAGAAATCACTATTGCTTCAGGCAGCACCCCACATCTTTGTGTGCCTTGTCCACAGCTTGTTGGGGGTATTAGCAAGGAGAGGTTCAAGAGGCTCAGAGGAGAGCTCAGCATGCAACTGAAACACTTCCCACCCCTGACTTGTGCGCAGAATACTGGGGAACAAGGAATCCTTCTTGGCAATCAGGCAGGACCCAGAGGTCCCATAAACTTTCTCTTTTGCTGCACTGACCATGTCCTCAGCACTCTGAACCCCCAGCCTAGCAGCCCATCTGGGGCCCTGGCAGTGGGAGGGGTCTTCTCATCCCAACACCAAGTCTCCTTCTGGAAGCATCTTCAGGGTGGAGCTCTCGGCATCTCTGCTGACCTCTGACCTACAGGAAGTAATTTGTTCTAAGCAGAAGCCGTGTAGGAAATGCAGGGGCTCCAGGAGGGGCACTCGGCTCCAGACGGTGGGCAGACTTGACTACTCAGGGACCCCTTAGGGAAGCCTGCCCTGGAGTCCCAAACGAAGGTCTCATGGATGCCATCTGTGTCTCAAGGCTTTTCATGGGGAGGGCTGGAGAGGAATGGCCTGAGTTTGGCCACCACCTGGGAACCTGGCATCTTGGGGCTTTGCCTGGGCTGCACAGAGTCCAAGCCCAGCGAATGAGACTCTGAGAGTCCAGCTACTAGGGCTGGGGCCAGGCGAGCGAGCCAGCTGCCTTGGGTGCAAAATTTAGGGGGGGGGGGTATCTATAAGTCAATCATCAATATAGATAAAATTTTAATGCAACATTAAAAAATCTAAATTATTGAAAAATAATCCACGATGTACAAAAATATCAAAACTTTAAACAAAGACAGGCAGCATTACTGATATTTCCTTTTGTCTGAGGCATGAATTTGGTTCTGCCCAGAGCTCTGACTGACCCTACTGGTGTAAGGTCATCTCCACCCCATCAGTTACCCTACTACCTCATTTTTCCCCAGAACCCTCTCTGACCATCAGCCCACCTGCCCGCCCATAGTTCCAGGGGCCTGTTTTGTCAGTAACAGCCCCTACTGGAGTCTTCCCAGTCTGGAAAGCAGGCGCCATGCAGGTGTAGCTGGATTCAGGCATATCCCACACTGTGGGAGACTCTTCCTGAAAGAGTCTGTGGGGGAAGCCCCACTGAACTCTGTCACTTCCATCAGGAAGCCCTTCATGATTGCCCCTGTGTCCTACATACTCTTCAGGCTTTCTAGAACCATAAAAGCTGTCCATAGAACCATCTAGAACCACTGCCCCTGTCCATAGAGTGATCTATGTAGTGTCAACAGAGGGGCTCCATGGACATCAAGCACTGAGGGAGGCTTACAAGACCCTCTCCAGTGCCAGCTCCTCCTGGTTTGTCACCATGGCAGGCCACCCAACAGCTCAGGGTCTCTTCTGTCTTTATGGGGAGTGAGACCCAGAATCAAACCCTAACCAGCCTAGCTTCTAGACTAGTGTTCTTCCTTCCTCCCTGCCCCCTTCCTTTTTCTCTCTTTCTTTCTAAAATAGTCGTTGAACCCCTAATACAGAGCAAGCACTGTGCTACACACGGGGAAAACAATATTGATCAATAACAGAGTCCCTCCTCAAGGAGTACTGGGCTCGTGAGAGAGACAAGAGGCATTAACCCTCAGTCATGTACCTGAGGACATCATTACAAATCTGTTGTGTGGAGCACATGGTAGGGTCATCTGATCCAGCCAGAAAGGTCACAGAGGCCTCCCTGAGGAGGGGGCTTCTGGCTGCTGGTGAAGTGGGAAGAGGACAGCATTCTAGGGGCAAGGGGGGTAGATTGTGTTTCCAAAAATGGTCACAACTCCCATCCCACGTGATCTCCCCAAACTGTGACCTTAACACTCCTCCTACTCAGAGGTGGGTCTTTATTCCCTCTACTTGAAGTGGCACGATGTGGCTTCCACAGCTGCATCATAGGCAGAAATATAACTTGCACTTGGCTCTCCTGGGATGCTCACTCTCGGAATGCAGCTGCTGTGCTGTGGAGAGGTCCCCTTGTAGGTGCTCAAGCAGACAACCCGCCAGCTGACATCCAGCATCAACCACCAGGAATGTGAATGAGGAAGCCTTTGAGATGTCCCCAGGACCAGCATTGCCTGACTGCATCCACATGAAAACCCCTAGCCTAGCTCAGTCAACCTCTGAACTGTGACATTTAATAAAAAATGCATGTGGTTTTTCAAGCCATTGACTTTGAGGATTATTATTATTATTATTTTTGCAGCAGGGGTTACTGGAACAAGAGGCAACAGCAAGTGCTAAGGCCCTGTGGCAGAGAGTGACTCTAGAGGCAACAGCACAGGGCAAGGGGCCTCATCTTGGCCATTTGAGATACAAAGAGCCAGTCCCCTCAAGTCCTCTACCCAATGCAGTATCTCCACCCTCTCTACCTCCTTTCCCTAAACCTGCTCCTCCTCTTGCATTACTCTTTTCTGGTTAATGACAGTGGCATCCTCCTAGCTACTGGAGCCAGCCATCTGTGACTCCTCTCATTCCTCCCATTGTAACAGGGCCACTGTGGATAAAGCATCCACCTAGTTCAGCCATTGTGCCTATACATCATTTCATTTAATTCTCACAGCATCTCCCTAAGGTGGGTGCTATGACCACTCCCCCACTGACCAATGAGGGTCCTGAGGGACATGACACAGATGTTAAGGAACTTGCTTATGGTCACACAAGTAAGGGGCAGAATCAGGATGTAAACCCAGGGATATATGACTCTAAGTAAGGGCTCTTACTTCCTGTGCATGGCTGCCTTCCCAAAGTTGTTCATTCACAGCACCTCTTCTTGCCTCATCGTGGGGGTTTGGATGTCAGCAATAATTGCCCAGCTTGTCTCTCGGCCTTCTCTGTCATCCCTCGACAATACCTTCATATTGCCTTAAGGAGATTTCTTTGGCCCACATTTCCTACAGAGTAAGGTCTAAACTCCCTTGCAAGGTCAAACTCCTTTTGCAAGCCCCTCGCAGCCTAACCTGTAGAGATTTGCAATACCCAGAACAGAACGGTCCCTCCAATATCAGCCTCCTCTGAGTCTTGACCTTTCGCATGAGCTGCTTCTCCCACCGGGATGCCCTTTCCCACCCAATGAGGTCCTCACAACCCAACTTCAACGCCACCTGCAATGCAAGCCCTCTTTTCTCAAGGCCCCTGGTCCAATTCACTGTGTTCTCTGCACACACTTCCCACACTGTGCCATCATCGCCTGTGTCCTTCCCAGCCTCCCCCACCTGCTGGTCACTCCTTAAGGGCAGAGATTCATGCTAATCATCTTTGTATCCCAGCTCCTAGTCCCTCTGCTGGCATGTGATAGGTGCTTTCTAAAAAGTTGCACTGAAAGAATAAATGAATAGAGGAACATACTGGAGTATATGACATGGGCTAGAAAAGTGGTTAGGAAATAAGTGGCAGCAACAAGTGCAGAGCAAGCCCCTTTTGATTTGCTAAGAGCATAAACCAGTCTACAAATGAGGGGCGCGAATGGTGTGTGTCACTGAGCTCTGCTTTCTGGACCATGGGAGAGTGGCCACGAGGTTTTCTAGCCAGCCAGCAAGCAGAGCCGTAGTTCCGAGACCCCTTTGGCCTCCTGCCATGATGTCACTCAGGAGAGAATACCCTTCCCCCACGTGCCCTCATTTCCTCCCCTCCTCTTACAGTGGCTGTGAGTAATTGGGAAGGAAGCTGATGGGGAAAGCCCTACACAGCTGATGAAATGCTAGTAAATGGTCGCCTGCAGCTGGCTGGCCCACAAGATAAACATCAGGCCAAACGCCCAATTCCTGTCACCTTTAGTCCCGTGCTGTGGTTTATCGTAAGCATTTCTCTTCCAGCCAACAGTTCTAGGAATCAGGCGGGACACAGAATCCTTGGGCTGGAAGAGACCTACAGGGCCAGTGAGCCTATATCCCCCTGGAGACTGAGCTTACCCAAAGCACTTGCCCAGTTCTTAGATGTCTGCAGGATGTTACCCATAGCTGCCTTGGGGTGCCTCTTCTGGAAACTTCTCAAGTGAGGGAGTTTACCCCCAACCAGTGCCTTTCCCCATTCAGCTCGATCCCACCAGGACATTTTCTCACCGTGCCCAACACTGTCAGCCACCGAGAAGGACTCTGAGAGTGTCGTGCACGGGAGCTGCACCCGGGAGAAGCAGGGGCTGAGGGCGCGGCCTCAGGCGAAGACCACCTGGGCCCAAATCTCGGCCTCACCACTTCCTAGCTTCATGATCTTGGGCAACCCACTTAACTTCTCTGAGACTCAGTTTCCCTATCGATAAAGTGAATGAGAGAGATCATTAGCACCTCCCTCATAGGGCTGTTCTATGACTTGAACTAGTAAATACATCCAAGGGCTTAGCCCAGGGTCTGACACAGAGTGAAGGGCCCACACGTGTCAGCTGTTGTTACAAACCTTTGGAGGATTCAGACATGCGCACACAAGCCATTATGAACATAAGCAGCATAACAATGTCTTTTCATATTCATTCAACATTGTAGCATGATCTTACATTTTATCTCATTCAATAAATGAAAGAATGAGAAGTGAGAAAGATAGTCATTGCTACTAGAATTAAGTGTATGGAGCTGAGGGTAACCTCATGATCAATCTAATACAGAACCATCGTTTCGCAGAGAAGAAAAAGGAGATGTAAGTAACTTGCCCACACCACACATCTCACCAGCAGCAGAACTTGGACTAGACCTTTGGTCTCTAACTTCCCCATGTCATGCCCATTCTCTGCCCTCATTAGCATACATACACAGCCACAGCAGAGCTGGGAGACGAAGAAACCCATTGGGAGGCATCCATCTGCTTGTTCTTTCCATGGTGGGACTAGGAACACAAGTTGGGGTGCTCTCTGTGGTCCAGGTCTGCGGGAGACAAGGTAAGTCAGGCTGAAAACCCAGAGACGTCCTGTTCTGCTCCCTTCCCCTCTTTCCGAGTGCAGACATTTTTCTGACGACTTCCACTGTACAGAGCAAAAAGCCTTATATTCTGTGAAGACGTCCAGAGTCCAGTTCCAGCCTTGCCATTTATTGGCTGTGTGACTTTGGGCAATTTGTTTCACATCTCTGGGCCTCAGTTTCCACATTTGTTGATTCAGATTTACTGAGATCTCATTTGTGACAGAAACCACGGCTTTCAGAAAACAAGGACTGCATTTAACTGCTGCTTCGATTTTATAAGGCAGACAGTAAATTCGGGCGCCACTTAAAAACAATTGGTGAGGAATGCTCCTAACCACTTTCAGTTTGTTGCTGCCCTATTTGAATCAATTTTTGCTCAAATTAAGTTTTAAAATTAAAAAAAATTGGTAAAAATGGAATGCTCCTAGAGAATGCTCGGAGAGATCTCCTCTGGGTAGAAACGCTCCATGAACATGGCAAATTCATCCACGATGAGGGAGCATTCAGTGTTTTGGTTGATTCCTTCTCTGGAAGCAGAAACCTAGAATATTTATCAATCTGTCCACTTCGTCATCAATCATAAAGTGTGTGCTGGGTCTTCACAAAGGTCTGGACCCGAGCTGGTCAGAGTGGAGGGGAAGTGTAAAGCTGTGTCCAAACCCTCCAGGGGTTTACCACGCATGTAGGGAAACAAGCCTAAGGCATGAAAAGCTGATCCTCCTTAGGGACCCTGAGACTAAAGGAGGGGCCGGCGCAGTGCATGACGGAGGGCTGAGTGACAGCAGAAGGGAAATGCAGGGGGCGTCTCAGGGCTTGCAGGAGGCGCCGTGGCATTCTTGAGTCTTGAACTGGATCCTGAGAGAGAAGCAAGCCTGGGATGGGAGGCAGCACAGAGGCCTCAGGAAGTCATTTGGGCCTTGGGAACGAACACGAGCCCAGCCTAGGAGTCAGAGTCCTGGTCGGCTTCCAACTCTCATTTCTTAACCAGGCGGCTTCGGACAGGTTAACCTCTCTAAGCTGTAGCTTGTCTACCTAAAAAGTAACAAAGCCTGTTTCCTAGAGTTGTTGGGAGAAATAAATGAGATAATACAGTTGACCCTTGAATGACACGGATTCGAACTGCACAGTTACACTTACATGTGGATTTTTTTTTTCAATAAATACATTGGAACATTTTTTGGAGATTTGTGACAATTTGAAAAAAATGTTTTTCTTTTCCTCTAGCTTGCTTATTATAAGAATACAGTATATAATATGTATAACATTACAAAATACGTGTTAATCAACTGTTTATGTTATCAGTGCAGTCAAGAGTAGTGAAATTTGGGGTGAGTCAAAAGTTACACACAGATTGTCACCTGCATGGGGGGTCGGTGCCCCTAACCCCTGCATTGTTCATGGGTCAGCTGTTCATGTAAAGCACAATTCCTGGCACATAGTAAACAGCTCATAAACTTCAGCTGCTGTTATTTTGACACCATGGAGGCAGAAATGCCCAGGTGGGCACAGCAGGTGGGCTCCTGCTGTCTCCCCGGGGACACTGACAATATCAGAGCAGGGGGGAAGCCATCCCTAACACTGAAACATGGCCTGTTCTGTTCAGTAAAACCTCTGTGATGGGAGCTCACTCTCAGAGTAAACTCAAGATGTTGGCCTAGCACAGCCCTCGTGTAAAAAGCAGCCTTTGAGAACATATCACTGGGCAGATAGATGACTGGGTGGACTAGAGGGTTATTCCTGAAGGTTCCTTGTTGCCTGATTAACCAGTGAATTATCAAACCCTTCTTAAGCCTATCCTGCCCACACCACTTTCCAGGCACAAGTGCCAGTCATGCGTACAGCCCTCATGTACAAAGGAACTGGGGTAGCTAGATGGCCTAAGTTAAAATCGATGCCCTCCATATTTTTCAAAAGGAGCATTTCCCATCTTAACTGATACAACAAATTCCATTCCAAGGAACAAAGGTCACAGCCACGTGTCGTCTAGTAGATTAGCTCAACATTTGAGGCTTTCCTATGAGCCAGTCTAGATTGTTACCATCCTCAGTTATAAAATAAGCTCATTTCTACAATATCCCTTCAGAGGTCTCTTCCAAGCTAGAATGATACTTGCAATGCATGTACCATGATTCAGCTAGCCATTGTTGAAAGCACTAAAGCGTGAAACCTGTTATTATATGAGACCACAGAAGTCATCTGGGTCTGTGGCCATCAGCCCTGTCTGCACATGAGAACCACTGCTGTGGGAGTGGGGAGCTGTTCAGAACTGATGCTTGGTTCTACCAGAACCACTTCTGGATTCTGAATTCAGAATCACTTCTGAATCATTCACCTGGGATTCAGCCTGGACAGTTACATTTTATAACTCGCAGGTGGTATCACGCACAGCCTAGGCAGAGAATGGGGAATCCCAGCTCGTCCGTCATTTCACAGATGGCAAAACTGAAGTCTGCAAGGGATAGATCATGTGAGGACATTTCTGACCAACTGCAGGGACAATGTTGCTTTCCAGACCCTGTAAGAGCACATTTGGTTCCCATGTGAGAGCCTCTGAGACGGTGCCTTGGTGCTGCCCCCAATATTCCACATAATTATATCATAATGAGCTTAAACTTCCGCTTTGAACTCAAGGGCGTGCTGGCGCTCTCCTTCCCTTGCACTGTGTCCCCTCCATGCAGCCTCGAGTGAAATGTTACCCTTAATTTCCTTAAGCCTCTGCAAGTAGAAGTGAGTGATGAATTAGCACCAGTCATAATTTTATAAATACAAATAAACTGGAAGCATTCAACATTTCCCATCTTAATGGATACAACGAATTCCATTGCAAGGGCCAAAGGTCATCGCCCAACGTGGTCTATTAGATTAGTTCAACATTTGAGGCTTTCTTACAAGCCAGTCCTAATTGTTACCTGATTTTTATGCTTCAAATGACCAGGATGACCTTCTTAAGATGACCAGGATGACTAGGTCTTTCAGAAAATGGCCACATGGATGGCTCAGGCACAGAAAACAACTTATTGAACAATCAGAACTAAATCAAACACCCCATGTTAACCAAACACTGACAAAATGACTCTTATACTCGGACCTCACCAAATTCAACAAATTGGCTCTTTCTTGGCCTCTTGGACACAGCCTGCATCCTAGCTATTTGATGAAAACTTCACATCAGTAGATGTGTGCTCCAAAAAGTATCTGCTAAGTTGTCTTGAAGTGCTCCCCAAGTTGTGTACACGTGATTCCTGAGGTTTCTATTTTTCCTTAGGACCCATGTCTGCCTCTCTTCATTAGCAAAGAAATAGAGAATTCATAATTAGTCAACTCCACAATGCCACATTCAAAGCCTCCGGATATTGCATTTCTTTCCTTCTGTCCTAATGGTTCCAGCCCTTCCCTAGTTCCAAAGATTCTTGGAATCCAAACCACGCTCTGGAGGACACTGTTGACGAGTAGGGGTGGAATGAAAAGAAGAAAGCTTGGGTGTGGAAGGGGAAGGTGGTCAGCAGGACACCTGGCCTCTGCACCTTTGCGTGGTTTCATTTCCCAGGGTAATTGTATCTGTGCTTGGACAAAAACATTTTCTGAGAAATGATCATCATCGCTGTCCTCCTTCCTGGACCAACTTTGGCAGATGCTAGCCGGAAAAGAGTCTATTCTACTCTTTACAGGAATGGTATCCTTGTTGCTGTTTCTGGAATTAGCATGCTATTTATGCTTCATCCCCTCCTTACCATAAAGAAAGATAAGTCTCACTCATTGGGCTGCATTCATTTATTTGGCCACTCATTCAGTAAACACTCATTAAGTGCCTGCTGTGTACTCAGACCAGTGTCTGTACTATGGAGGTGAAACAGTTACTATAGAATTACAACTAGTGGAAATAGGCCCCATCTTCTAATGCTGACCGGTCCCACCAGGAAGACAACATAAATGGGCACAGATAAGGGGACCATTTCCAGAAAACAATTCAGTGCCGATTAATGTCACCTTATGAAGAAGCTATCTTCAGGAAGACTGCATCCAAAATAATTTTTGTGCAAAGAAGATGTATTATAAGTATTCTAAGTAAACCTTCTCTTGTGAAGTTTATGAGAAAGGACCCTTAACCAATATTAAAGAACACTTGTATCAAGTTCTGAAGGTCCTCTGTGTCTTTAAAATTTCATGATTCTTTGAGATCAGCCCAGATCTTCCTCTAAGTTTAAAAAGACTTAAAAAAAATAAGTCCTAAGAAGCATATCTTCAAAATAGGTAAGTGTAATTAGGGTAAATATGGGTTTTGTACAGCAAATCTCAAAATTAAAATGCAAGCTACCTTCTCAAAACATTTCAAAATCCTGGAAAATTAAAAAAAATAAGTGCTATTAATTTTTATGCAGGTCATAAAGTTATAAAATTCACTACAGCCAAATGTTAATATTGATGGACATTACAGTTAGGGTTGTGAAAGAAATTTGATAAGTGAATGGGTGAATTGCCATAATGGGCATGCTTGGGGTTCTGACATTTGAGGTCAACAAACAAAAGAATAATGTGTATCAGCCTGGGTTCTGATCCTTGCTGTGACACTAATCAGCTGTGAAAACTTGGACAAGTCATTTCCCCTCTGTGGGCATCACCTGAAAACTGAGAGGTTTGGGCTGGAGGACAGCCAAGCCCCTTCCTTCTCCACCATTCTGAGAAACCATCTCTTAGAGCTGCTGGAGGAAACAGGATACAGAGCTAAATGCCCATGGGTCAGAGGCAACAGGGTAATTCTGGTATTCTGAAAGAAACCTATGGTGTTTCTTTTGTAATGAATACATTTGTTATCTGTATTTGGGTTTCCATAGGCTCGCTCATAATTATGAGGTTATGGAGTCCATGTCCATGAATGGTGAGAGTGGCCCAGGTGAATCAGGGGGACCTCATGGAGATGAATTGTCCCTGGATTTTGGAGGGTGAGCCAGGTGATGGATATTGGGACCAGCGATATGTGCCCAGCCATCTTTAGGGACACTCGTGTTGGAGCCAATGAGTACCAGCATCTCCCAGGAATAACCAGCATATGCAGCAACTTCCATGGTGTGATTCAAGGTGGAGCACAAAGTATTCGGGGCTCCCTTCCTCCAACCACAAACATCCTTCCTGCCAACTTGCCTAGAAACTGCGCTACCTGAGGGCTTACTGTCAGGAGATAATAAATTTCATTTTTGTTGAAGAAAAAAATCTGAGTCAATGTTTTGTGACACTGTGTGTTGAATTTACTTAGAGGGAAAGCTCATTTCCAGGCTCTGCGAAATCAGAGGACTTCATTTTTTCCCCACTGCCCCCAGGGTCCTCGGGGGGCTGTCTGTACTGTGAACTCAGGAGAGCAAATACAGACAAAGTTGTTAACAGGTAGCAGCTTGCTGGAGTAAAAAAACCTGGCTGTAAAGTCAGAAATAACCAAGTAAATTTCTTAAGCTAACTAAGCCTCAGTTTTGTCACCTGCCAAGCAGAAATCATATAAATTTTTGTAGGGTTAGTGAGAGAATTAAATGGGATAATGTATGTACACACAGAGTCTATAGAAAGTAACTAGTTTTATTGCTATATGTTGGGAGATATTTGCATTTTCACAGGGGTCTGCTGGAGATAGATCTTTGGTATGAAACAATGAATTTTTAATGTGACATCTAAGGTGGCTATTGGAGGAAATGTGTGGCTTCAGCAGCTGCCCTTCAGAAGTATGGGCATTGCCTCAGGGACAAAAGAAACTGGCTCTTCTGTCCAAGATCAGGATTTCTCTGTCAAAACATTTCCCTGAGTATTTAGTAGCCTTCCATCATTCATTTCTGGTCAGTTCCATGGCTTATTAACCACAGGTGGAAGAGTTTATCTGGATGTGGTCTTTGAGTCTCCTGATGAATGCCCTTTGCACGCTCCCCATCACCCTAGACCCAGTTTAAAGACCTGCCCAGAGGCAGCCCAAATAATAGTCTCAGGCAGATAATCCTCCCCACAAAGCTGATCTTGCCCACACCCTGTTCAGAGCTTCGGGTGGAAAAGCTTAAAGGAAAGTCTGGGAGAGGCCTGGCCAGTAAAGCCTTTCTGGGCCTCAGTGTCTGCTGAAGATAAGATTCCTGTCTCCTTTGCTTTCAGATGTCTCTTTCTTACAGGACTTTGCTAAAGGCCACACAAAAACTGCCAATACACCAATATCCTGAATTTTCCACCACTTCCCCTAATTCTCTTCCTTCAGTGGGTACTTACTATCACAAGATTCTAGTAAAAATCGTTGGATGAGTTAATTCACAGCCTCATGGAACAGCAGGCATCTTGATTCTCGCTGCCTTACGCCACACCTCCTGGACTCACCCATTCCTTGTTTGAGGGCACCTCCACTTCCTCGTGCCAAGTTCTGTTAACATGCGTTCTCCAACTCAATGCTTCTCTACCCCAGCAAGTGACCCATGATATACCAGCTTTGCGTGCATGTCATCCCTTGGCTGTCCTCCTACCTGTGCTGGCTTCCTCCTTAGGCTGGTAGGAAAATAGCTGTAGCACTTCCTAACATCACATACAGACACGATCACATCTTGCCTGTTTTTCTTTGGGGTCAAGCATTTTCCTGAAGTCTGCCAGCGTCCTCTCCTAATATCTTACTGGTCAAACTGGGCTATGTGCCCCCACTCCTGGAGCAGCCCTGGTAGGGGCAGTGGGATCGCCATGAAAGCTTGCCAAGTGTGGTTTGGGACCCCTGGGGCCCCTGAGATCCTTTCAGGGGGTCTAGGAGGCCAAAATTGATTCATAACAGTATTGCCTTTATCTCTTATGCTCCCACAGTGGCATTCTACAGAGACTGCATGCTGTGTGAGATCTCAGCAGACTGAAGGCAGACGCACAGACGAGCATCCAGCTGTCTTCTATTAAGCCAGACATTAAAAAGAGAGTCGCAAAAATGTAAAACAACGCCATTCTCCTTACCAAGATTTTTCTGGTTTTGGAAAATAGTTATTTTCATTAAAACATGCTAATTAGGTTGACATATAATGGGCTCATTGGTTATTCCTGAATTAATTCAAAATGTTTTTCAAATTCCTGTTTTAGTGTGAAACACAGTATCAATAGATATAACCCACATTAAAATGGGTACCTCAATCACTTTAAAGAGTATAAAGGGGTCCTGAGACCAAAATGTTTGAGAAACATGGCTTCAATTAATCAGCATCCACCCAGTGAGGCTCGATGGGGTCAGTGCCTCCTGGAGCTCTAAGGCTACACAGAGGAAGGGTGCAGATCTGAACACATTCAGAGTTCTGACAGAAAGGAGTAAAGGGGAGACAGTTCCTGGGCAGGTAACCAACAGGGCCCACTACAGGACACAGTATTTTTTAACTACACTGAGAAGTGTAGTGACTTGCCCAGGGTCACAAACAAGTTCTGGTGGAATCAAAACTTGAAACAACGACTTCTGACCCCTGGGCTTTCTGCTAAGCCCCATTGCTTTCTTGTGAAAGGCTGAAAGAGGTTCGGAAATCCTGGTGACGTTAGGGCGAGTTAGGCATGCTCAAAATATGCTGGTTCAGAGTATAAATGGTACAGTCCTTCCAGAAAGCAATTTGGCAATATCCATCAGGAGCTTTAAAATTGTTAATGCCCTTTAACCCACTAATTCCACTTCTAAGAATCTACACAAAGGAAATAATCAGAAATGTGAAGAGAATCTATGTACAAGGATATTCATCAAAATGTTATCTTTAATAATGGAAACAACCCGAATGTCCGTCGACATGAGAATAGTTAATTCTGATAAAGCTGACAGCTCTCTGTAGTGGTTTTCTTTTCAAATGGGAACATGGGGAATATTCATAAACATGGATGTGTGACTTTGGTGATCAGAGAGGTAAGAAAGATAAATAATAATGATGAGTTTGAAAAACTTTAATGGCATGAGGAAATAGAAAATCCTATTGAGTAAAACAGCATGGCACAATACTGACTATATAATAGTATCATTTTTATATGTGTGGGAAATTTTCGGGAAAGAAGCATTCCAAAAGGTTAACATTTATTGTAATCCTTGGGGTTTGAAATTACTGAAGATTTTCTCTTTATTTTTTCCAGGTTTTTCTAAGGCTCTAGAATGAGTATTTTCTTCTTTTGTGATCATGGTAGAAATTGAGATGATTATACAAGTAGATTGCTGCACAAAGAAGAAATGAGAGCGGACCAAAGCTGAACATCTCTGCTCACTGGGCAAGGGCAAGGGAAGATGCCCCTGGAGGCCCACCGACGGCAGGCAGTTCTATGACGGGAGCTAGGTGTGCTCGGCCAGCAACCTGCACAGCTCCAGGCAAATTATTCCCTTGCTCAGCCTCTCTGCAGCCAGGGGTGGTCATGTGACTTGCTTCTGGCCAATGAACATGAGCAGAATTCTACCCAGCATTCTGGGAAGCTATCCATCCTCTATTTCCCTTGTATTGCTTCCTTGAAAATGTATAGGATGCCTAGAGCTACAGAAAGGTGGAAGGATCACAGTGACGTTAGCCTTGATGTTGAGAAGCTGAACCATCTGTGGATTCTTAGTATGTGAGAAAAGTACCACCCCGATGGCAACCCCCTAAGGCCCGCCCCAACCTTTGAGCCACTGTGGTTGGGTTTCCTGTTCATTGTAGCCAAATGCATTCCTAAAACAACTCCATGCAGGAATGTTGAAAGCATTAAGCAAGATCACATATATGAAAGTGTTTTGTTCACTATAAGAAAGGTCACATCCCAGAGATAACGACAACCATTGGAAAAGACTTAGAGAAAACAGAAAACATTTCTCAAGACAATTTTTTGAGCATCTTGCAGGACAAATATCCGAGTGTTTGGGTAGCCTAACTTCACTTTTTCACCAGCTGTTTTATACAGACACACAGTTTGCATGCGCACCTGGGTTGAATCTAAACAAATGCTAACCGTGACCACAGATAAGACACTTCTTTTTGGGCCATCAGTTTCTCCATACAGGTCTCGATAGCTCTAGAGACTTGGCTTTAGTTCTGGCCCCAAATCCCCTGTACAGGCAGCCCAGGGCCCAGTAGTGCCATAGAGACAAGGAGCACAATGCTAGCTAGCTCTTCCAGGACAGTCCCGACCTCAAATAACAATAAATAGTATACAATTCAGATGATGAGTCTTGATTTCATGCTTCAAATATTGTCACCACAAACATGAGACACTTCTATAGCAAGATATTATCTTGTGCATAACTAAAATATGAAGACCTATGGGTCTATTAGAAAATGCTCTCATTAAAAACAGACAAAATCCCTCCACAGCTTTGGATTCTCCTTAGAATTCTGAGATAAGCTGACATTTTCAAAACCATTTCCTAAACACAAATGAAGAAGGAGCTTAGGCTTCCATTCTAACCTCACTCACCGGCTTGCAGGCCTTGGAAGCTCTGGGCTTTGTCCCAGGCCACATCCTGTCTGACACAGTCTCAGGAGAGCCTCAGGAGCTGAACACTCTGCAGCCACCTTCCTGGGCCCCACCTTCCAGCCCCTGGGTATCTGCATGGGAACGACGCCACCCTTCAGTGACTGTTAGGAGCTCCCAGCTAAACACCCTGCCAACTCCATGGCTGAGTCCAAGAACAAAAGCAACAATCATAAAACTAACTTCTGCTTATTGTTTCCACTATGTTTAAAAATGTGCAAGAGGATGACTTCCGGGAAGAGCGCGCATGAGCAGGGCGGCAGAAATCTTCTCCCAAAACTATATATATCTATGAAAATACAGCAAATACAACTATTCCTAAAAGAGAGATCAGAATACACAGGAAAGCGCACAGCGTGCAGCTATACATGATAGGACACGGCACCCCGCAAGGCGGGTAACATACGGAGCTGCGACCCGGTGGAACCAAAGCACTCATCCACCCCAGCGCACCAGCAGGAGGAGAGGATTCAGAGCTGGGAGGGAGTGGAAGTACACCCTTCGAAATAACCAGCCCCGGTGATCTGCGTGGGGAGCGCTGACACACATCGCGCGGTATAGCAGAGATTGGAGAGACAGAGAGGAAGGATCTGAGCGGGGAACATGCCAGGGTGCTTGCAGCTGGTTCCCGGAAAGGAAAAAGAAAAAGAAAAGCGCGCGCTTTCTTCAGCGGTTTTAAAGAGACAGGAGCCCAGCCGAGGAGCTGGATCACCCCGGCACACTCAGCCCAGTGGGCTGGGAGTCCTGGGGATTTCGGACCCCTTAGCTGGCGACTGGGAAAGCGTGGCCGCATTTAGACTTCTCACTGAGATCAACAGCCTCCCATTCGTTCCCACCCCGGCCAGAGCTATAAAGGGCCCTGCAGAGCGGCGCGGCCACAGCTGCGGAATAGTGGGGCAACAGCGCCACCTACAGCATCCCCACAGAATGTACTCCAGGTGGGCGTTTATTTCTTTTCTTTTTTTTGTTGTTTTGTTTTGCTTTTTCTTTTTCCTTTTCTTTTCTTTCTTTTTTTTTCTTTCTTTCTTTTTTCTTTTTAAAGTCTTAAAGAGCCCGGCTGACATACGTGGCAAATACCAGCGACCACTTTTATAGCCATGAAAAGACAGAGGAATATGGTCCAGACTAAGATCAACCAGACAACCCCAGAGAGGGAGCCTGAAGGGATGGAAATGCACAGTCTTCCTGAAAAAATATTCAGAATAAAAGTCATAACCATGCTGTTGGATCTACAGAGAAATGTGCAAGGGCTGAGGGAGGAACTGAGGGAAGAGAGGAAAGACAATGCAGAAATCAGACAAGCGATCGATGGGCTTAACAGCAGACTGGATGAGATGCAAGAAACTGTTAATGGAATAGAAATCAGAGAACAGGAATACAGAGAAGCTGAGGCAGAGAGAGATAAAAGGATCTCTAGGAATGAAAGAATATTAAGAGAACTGTGTGACCAATCCAAACGGAACAATATTCGCATTATAGGAGTACCAGAGGAAGAAGAGAGAGAAAAAGGGATAGAAAGTGTCTTTGAAGAAATAATTGCTGAAAACTTTCCCTCGCTGGGGAAGGAAGTAGTCTCGCAGTCCACCGAAGCTCATGATCTCCCAACACAAGGGACCCAAGGAAGACAACACAAGACACATAATAATTAAGATGGCAAAGATCAAAGATAAAGACAGGGTATTAAAGGCAGCTAGAGAGAGAAAAAAGATCACCTACAAAGGAAAACCCATCAGACTATCATCAGACTTCTCAACAGAAACCTTACAGGCCAGAAGAGAATGGCATGATATATTTAACGTTATGAAACAGAAGGGCCTCGAACCAAGAATATTGTATCCAGCACGATTATCATTTAAATATGATGGAGGGATTAAACAATTTCCAGACAAACGAAAGTTGAGAGAGTTTGCCTCTCAAAAACCACCACTACAGGATATCTTAAATGGACTGCTCTAGAAGAGAGCACCCCTAAGGCTAAAAAGAAGTCACCAGAGAAAATAAAATCATAGCAAAGAAAGCAGACCATCCAAATACTAACTAAAGGCAAAGAATAAAACACCTACTATATAAAGAATGGAGGAGGAACAATAAGAAGGGAGAGAAATAAAGAAACAACAGACTGTGTTTACAATAACTTAACAAGAAAGTTAAGTTAGATTGTTAGATAGTAAAGAAGCAACCCTTGAACCCTTGGTAACCACGAATCTAAAGCCAGCAATGGCAATAAGTACATACCTATCAATAATCACCCTAAATGTAAATGGACTGAATGCACCAATCAAAAGACACAGAGTAACAGAATGGATAAAAAAGCAAGACCCATCTATATGCTGCCTACAAGAAACTCACCTCAAATCCAAAGATATACACAGACTAAAAGTGAAGGGATGGAAAAAGATATTTCATGCAAACAACAAAGAGAAAAAAGCAGGTGTGGCAGTACTTGTATCAGACAAAATAGACTTCAAAACGAAGAGAGTAGCAAGAGATAAAGAAGGACATTACATAATGATAAAGGGGTCAGTCCAACAAGAAGATATAACCATTATAAATATATATGCACCCAACACAGGAGCGCCAGCATATGTGAAACAAATACTAACAGAATTAAAGGAGGAAATAGACAGCAATGCATTCATCTTAGGAGACTTCAACACACCACTCACTCCAAAGGACAGATCAACCAGACAGAAAATAAGTAAAGACACAGAGGCACTGAACAACACACTAGAACAGATGGACCTAACAGACATCTACAGAACTCTACACCCAAAAGCAACAGGATACACATTCTTCTCAAGTGCACATGGAACATTTTCCAGAATAGACCACATACTAGGCCACAAAAAGAACCTCAGTAATTTCAAAAATATTGAAATCCTACCAACCAACTTCTCAGATCACCAAGGTATAAAACTAGAAATAAATTTTAGAAAGAAATCAAAAAGGCTCACAAATACATGGAGACTTAACAACATTCTCCTAATTAATCAATGGGTTAACGACCAAATCAAAACAGAAATCAAAGAATATAGGGAGACTAATAACAACAACAACACAAAGGCACAATTTCTGTGGGACGTAGCAAAGGCAGTGTTAAGAGGAAAGTATATTGCAATCCAGGCCTATTTAAAGAAGGAAGAACAATCCCAAATGAATAGTCTAAAGACACAATTACTGAAATTGGAAAAAGAAGAACAAATGAGGCACAAAGTCACCAGAAGGAGGGACCTAATAAAGATCAGAGAAGAAATCAATAAAATTGAGAAGAATAAAACAATAGAAAAAATCAATGAAACCAAAAACTGGTTCTTTGAAAAAACAAAATAGATAAACCCCTAGCCAGACTCATTAAGAGAAAAAGAGAATCTACACACATAAACAGAATCAGAAATGAGAAAGGAAAAATAACAACGGACCCCACCGAAATACAAAGAATTATAAGAGAATATTATGAGAATCTATATGCTAACAAGCTGGAAAACATAGAAGAAATGGACAACTTCTTAGAAAAATACAACCTTCCAAGACTGACCAAGCAAGAAACAGAAAAACTAAACAGACCAATCACCAGTGACGAAATCGAATTGGTAATCAAAAAATACCCAAGAACAAAACCCCTGGGCCTGATGGATTCACCTCTGAATTCTACCAGACATATAGAGAAGAAATAACACCGATTCTCCTTAAAGTTTTCCAAAAATAGAAGAGGAGGGAATACTTCCAAACTCATTCTATGAAGCCAGCATCACTCTAATACCAAAACCGGGCAAAGACCTCACCAAAAAAGAAAATTACAGACCAATATCCCTGATGAACGTAGATGCAAAAATACTCAACAAAATATTAGCAAACCGAATTCAAAAATACATCAAGAGGATCATACACCATGATCAAGTGGGATTCATCCCAGGGATGCAAGGATGGTACAACATTCGAAAATCCATCAACATCATCCACCACATCAACAAAAAGAAGAACAAAACCACATGATCATCTCCATAGATGCTGAAAAAGCATTTGACAAAATTCAGCATCCATTCATGATTAAAACTCTCAACAAAATGGGTATAGACGGCAAGTACCTCAACATCATAAAGGCTATATATGACAAACCCACAGCTAACATCATACTTAACGGCGAGACGCTGAAAGCTTTTCATCTAAGATCGGAACAAGACAGGGATGCCCACTCTCTCCACTGTTATTCAACATAGTACTGGAGGTCCTAGCCACAGCAATCAGACAAAACAAAGACATACAAGGCATCCAGATTGGTAAAGAAGAAGTCAAATTGTCATTATTTGCAGATGACATGATACTGTACATAAAAAACCCTAAAGATTCCATTCCAAAACTTCTAGAACTAATATCTGAATTCAGCAAAGTTGCAGGATACAAAATTAACACCAGAAATCTGTTGCTTTCCTATACACTAATGATGAACTAACAGAAAGAGAAATAAGAAAAACAATTCCATTCACAATTGCATCCAAAAGAATAAAATACCTAGGAATAAACCTTATGAAGGAAGTGAAAGACCTGTACTCTGAAAACTACAAGACACTCCTAAGAGAAATTAAAGAGGACACTACCAAATGGAAATGCATCCCATGCTCTTGGCTAGGAAGAATAAATATTGTCAAAATGGCTATACTACCTAAAGCAATCTACAGATTCAATGCAATCCCTATCAAACTACCAACAGCTTTCTTCAATGAACTGGAACAAATAATTCTAAAATTCATATGGAACCACAAAAGACCCCGAATAGCCAAAGCAATCCTGAGAAGGAGGAATAAAACAGGGGAATTACGCTCCCTGACTTCAAGGTCTACTACAAAGCCACAGTAATCAAGACAATTTGGTATTGGCACAAAAACAGACCCACAGACCAGTGGAACAGAATAGAAAATCCAAACATTAACCCAAACATATACAGTCAATTAATATTTGATAAAAGTGCCTTGGATATACAATGGGGAGATGACAGCCTCTTCAGCAGCTGGTGTTGGAAAAACTGCACAGCTACATGTAAGAGAATGAAACTGGACTACTGTCTAGCCCCATACACAAAGGTAAACTCAAGGTGGATCAAAGACTTGAATGTAAGTCATGAAACCATAAAACTCTTAGAAAAAAACATAGGCAAAAATCTCTTGGACATAAACATGAGCAACTTCTTCATGAACATATCTCCCCGGGCAAGGGAAACAAAAGCAAAAATGAACAAGTGGGACTATATCAAGCTGAAAAGCTTCTGTACAGCAAAGGACACCATCAGTAGAACAAAAAGACATCCTACAGTATGGGAGAATATATTCATAAAAAACGTATCTGATAAAGGGTTGACATCCAAAATATATAAAGAACTCATGCACCTTAACAAACAGAAAGCAAATAATCCAATTAAGAAATGGGCAGAGGACATGAATAGACACTTCTCCAAAGAAGAAATTCAGATGGCCAACAGGCACATGAAAAGATGCTCCACATCGCTAATCATCAGAGAAATGCAGATTAAAACCACAATGAGATATCACCTCACACCAGTGAGGATGGCCAACATCCAAAACACAAACAACAACAAATGTTGGCGAGGATGTGGAAAAAGGGAACCCTCCTACACTGCTGGTGGGACTGCAAATTAGTTCAACCATTGTGGAAAGCAGTATGGAGGTTCCTCAAAAAACTCAAAATAGAAATACCATTTGACCCAGGAATTCCACTCCTAGGAATTTACCCTAAGAATGCAGCAGTGCAGTTTGGAAAAGACATATGCACCCCTATGTTTATTGCAGCACTATTTACAATAGCCAAGAAAGGGAAACAACCTAAGTGTCTATCAGTAGATGAATGGATAAAGAAGAGGTGGTACATACACACAATGGAATATTATTCAGCCATAAGAAGAAAACAAATCCTACCAATTGCAACAATATGGATGGAGGTAGAGGGTATTATGCTCAGTGAAATAAGCCAGGCGGAGAAAGACAAGTATGAAATGATTTCATTCATCTGTGGAGTATAAGAACAAAGAAAAAACTGAAGGAACAAAACAGCAGCAGACTCACAGAACCCAAGAAAGAACTAACAGTTACCAACGGGAAAGGGATTGGGGAGGATGGGTGGGAAGGGAGGGATAAGGGGGAAAAAGGGTCATTAGGATTAGCATGTATAATGTAGTGGGGGGTGGGGACATGGGGAAGGTGGTATAACACAGAGAAGACAAGTAGTGATTCTATAGCATCTTACTATGCTGATGGACAGTGACTGTGATGGGGTATGTGGTGGGGACTTGATAATGGGGGGAATCTAGTAACCATAATGTTGTTCATGCAATTGTATTAATGATAGCAAAAAAAAGAAAAAAACAATCAGTATTTGCCTGGGGCTGGGATGGGGGCGGGAATTAATGAAATGGGCATGAGGGATCTTACTGGGTTGATGAAAATGTCCTAAAACTACTTTGGTAATGGTTACATGACTCAGGAAGATTATTAGAAACCACTGGATTGTGCACTTAATGTGGGTGAATTTATGGCATGTAAGTCATACCTCAATAAAGTTGTTTTAAAAAATATATAATCATTAAAAGAATCAAACCTGATACATAAAACATTGTCTCTCCTTTATTCTATAAGCAGTCAACAAATTTGTCAACTATTCCTCCCAAATAGCTCTTATGTTTTATCTCTGTACATATTTCAAGCACATGATACTTAGTTCAAAATATAACATGTACAAAATAGCACATAATAAAAAATTTTCTTCCTCTTCTCCCTCAGTCACCTAATGCCCCTCCCTAGAAGCTATCAATGCTCTTGGTTCTTTGTGTACCACTCTAGAGACATTTTATGCATCCCCAAAAATATATATGTGTGTGTATCCCAGCCTTCAACACACACTTTTTTCCCCACAACTGTAGCATACTACACAGTGTTCTGCACACTTACTTTTTTACTTACTAACAAATACCATACCAGAATCTAAATATCACTCAAGTGTTTTCCCTTTTTACTGTCCCACTGCCAGGGAACAGGGCTGGTCCCTCAATGCCTCTTGCCTGGACAATTGTATTTCATCTAATTCGAGATGCCATCAGTTATAAGACACGCTGGCATCTGGGAGCCATTAGGAGAAAAAAAGATGCCCTAAATTAAATTATGACATACCATTGATCGTAGGATACATCCCAATTTCAGGAAAAAAACATAATGCTAAAAAGTACATACATATGTACAAAATGTAAACAATAAAATATGGCATTATAGCATTCTCCCAACCAGTTCTCTAATATCAAACCTGGCTCCCTCTCAATTCATTGTCCCCTGCCAGAGTGATTTTTCTAAGGTGTAGGCTTAATCTTTTCATTCCTCTACTAAAAATCCTTTATGGTCTCTCATCGTTACAGGATGAAGTCCAAGTAATTTAGTGTGTGACATAAATTTTCTGGCCTCATTTCTCTCCACCACCCTATGCTCTTGACATGCCCAGCTATTGACTATTCCTCAAAAACGTATTGTTATTTCAAAACTTCATGCTTTTGTACATGTTGTTCCCTCTGCCTGGAATACACTTGACCCTTTTCCTCCCAGCTAAATACCATTTGTTCTCTAAGACTCATCTCTGGGAAAACTGCCAGGAACTCCCCAGTTCAATTAAATGTCCTTTCTGGGCTCCCGCCCTAGCTGCAGTTCATTCCAGCAAAAGCACTTCTTGTCCAGCATTTCCTTGCCTGTCTTCACTACTCTTCTTTTTCTCATATCACAAGAGATTGCCACAGTGCCTAGCCCATGGTAAACATTCAATAGATATTTATTGAATGATGTGTACTTCGGCCCCTGGATATAACCAATGCATCTGCAATAACAGAGGTGCGGTCAGCTCAGTATAGGGCAAAGTGCACTGGGTCTGAAGTCAGAAGGTGGCCAGTTATGAGCTCTGACACTTGCAGCTCTCTGAACTTAAATTGGTCAGTTAATGTTTCCAAGACTTGGTTTCTTCATCTAAAGTCACAAGTGGTATTACCAGCCTAAGGGCTGCTGAAGGGATTAAATGAGGGAAGCATCTGAAGTGACTGGCACAGAGTTGGTGGTCTAAACATAGCAGCTTTTATTAGAGTGACTGGAACAGTCTATGCTGTCGAACAGATTTTATGTACCCTGAAAGCAAACACACCACTGACACATGTTGTAATACCAAATGGACTTTGTTTTCCTGTTTTTATTTTACTTTATTTTAGAAAAGGTGATATATACCATGCTTTGGAAATCAAGGTGATAAAAACACATGTCCCCAATTCTTGCCCATATCATTATCCCCAACCCCTGTAGATAATCACCTCGAATAGTTGCTTTTTAGATCCTTCCCATGTTTTGTTTTTAACACAAATACAAGCCCATATCAATACATATTACATTTCCCTCTTTATTTACACAAAATATACCATGTTACGTATATACTATTCTGAATGTTGCTTCTTTCAATTAATCTGTAAAGGGACTTTGTGACCTTCAAAGTTTGTCCAGAAAAATTCCAATCAAGTGGACAAATATGTGTGAAAAGGGATTTTTGTTTATTGCTTTGCATCATAACTCTGAAGTGTAAGCAAAAAGTAAAAGCTTTGACTCACAGCCACCACTCTTTCTAAAGGGAACCACAAAGAAACGGTATGACTATAACAATGAAAGACCAACTCTGCCTGTCCTATCAGGCCACAGGCAAAGAAATCATAACCAGGTCAAAAGGGTTTCAAAGATCTCAGTGTGTTGACTTGAGATCAGAAGATGCTGCAAACAGCACCAGCACATAGTTGGTTAAAACAGAAGTCTAGCACTACTGTTTCCTTCCTGTTTTCCATTATATGAAAAATATGATCCCTAGTGAGCCTTCCCCTTTAAAAGAAAAGATTATTTTCAGAATTGCAAACAGGTTCCATTTGGGGGCTGTGGCGCAGGTACAGAAGATCAGCATTTTTTTAAGGCTATGTCTGTTTAGAATTAAAGAGCTCGTAGTATAAGGAGATGGCTTGGGCTTAACAAATACTTATTATGCTTTTAGTCTTACTGATCAGATAAATGATAAAGTCACAAATACAAGAATATTAAAAGTTTGGCAAAATGAGGCTATTAGAATAACAGATCTAAACTTCACTAGCAAGTTTAATTATGGCCCAAGTTGCCCATGTCCTCTCTCCCACTCTGATTTTTTTCTCAGGCAACTATAACCTCAGCTGACCAGAAGTCCTCAAACTCCCATATGAATGGCCCACACTACGCTCCCCACTTCCAAATCCCTGACTGCTCACTGCCTTTACCCACATTGTCCAATGGGCAGGGAAACAGACTAGTTAGAAGTCCAATAAGTCAATCAGCACAGACAGCACATTCACCATGTTGTTCCCAGTAAATTACTGACACTCTGACCCCATTTGTCATGTATACACACTGCAGGAAATTTAGCAGAAAGATTGAGAATGCCCTGGGGAAGAGGTCAGAAACTTCCTGATGATCTTAGATGGGATGGAAGCACAGGATTATGTCTGACCACTTAAGCCCAGAGAAATGGAGGCCTGAACTGGTTCTCTACTGTACAGGCCACAAACCCTGCAATCCCAGCAAGCAAAGAACAATAAGTACAGGGAACCCTGGGAGCCAGCAACCAAAGACATCGAACCCAATCCGTGAGGAGGAGTGGGGAGGGTAACTAGGCCAATAAGATGAAGCACATTGTCAGTTGATTTCTCAACAAATTATGATGTCGGCACGCTGTGTTTATTATTTGGTGTCTGAGCCAAAATAGTAGGACAGTCTGATGAAGGAGCTGGATGGCCACGTGTGGAAGGGCAGAGGGAATAAGACAGGCAAAAGCACTAAAGCTCTAAGTCTTGAGATCACAGAGCATTGCAATAACTCCAGATAGTTCTCTGTGAATGGACATGGAATATCAGGGAGACAGGGCCAGCATCATGGTGAGAGACAAGAGGAGGCTAGAGAAATGGCCAGAGCCAGATGAGGAGGGATTTTGTGCAGTCTTGCTATGGATCTTGGATTTTAACCTGAAGGCACTACTGAGAGCCACTGCAGGATTTTAAAGAGGGAACAAGATCAGATTTAGGTAATGGAAAGGTCACTCACAGCACGTAGATCATGGATTTGAGCGCTGCTTCCATAGCACTACCATACTGTATTGTAGCAGGCATTTATCTTTCTCCCTGCTCCTGCCCCCTCAGTAAGATCAGGAGGCATGTCTGCTTTCTCATATATGGCGGTATCTAGCACAACACTTAGCACACACTTAGCCATGAATGAATGAATGAATGAATGAATGGAGGGATTCAATCTCATTCATCTTTTTGTCTCTAATGCTTCTGCAGTACTTACCACAATATAGGTAATTGACAAAGGAATTTTATCAATTGAATAAATGAATGAATGTGGACTTCTGCCCCACTCTTCAGACTGATCTCCTAACATTCCTCAAAATTCATGGTCCTATAACAATAAAAGTATATAGTTTATCCAAATTCCCAATATTGTTTGCCTCTCATATGCTGTTCCCTCTGATTGGAATTCCCTGCACCTAACTCCTGCCTATCTTCTGAATTCCAATTATGTCTCAACACTCAGCTCAGATTTTACCCACTTGGGGCAAGCCTTCTGTAATGCCAATACCACCACCACCACACTGACCCACATAAGATTCTTCCTGATCCACCTACTCCTTGGTTCTGGTTGTGCACTTTCTCATTTATACAGTTTTTATTGCATTAGTCATGTATTATATTATAATGTATTTATATACAGCTCTAGATTTTGAACTTGTAGAGAACAGAGACCATCCCATTTTGCTTGTTTAACACCCACTCCAGCCTAGATCTTGACCATAGGGACACTCAAATAATGCCTGTTGAAATCTAATTGTCTGTTTTTTGAAGCTCTTCATATTTTATTACTTCTGGACTTAATTAGTTTCATTATTTACTCTCAGTGTGTTAGAGTTCTTACTTTTTGCACTCTAAAGTCATCTAGCTTACTTCAGCATGGGCCCTGGGAGTTGGGGAGTAACTCTGGGCCCATAGACTCCATCACCTTTGTGATTCCGTTTCTATCTTCTAACCTTTCATGTCCGGATTGAAGAGTTCTAAGTCTGATGAGGTAGCTCCTTATTCATCTTTCTTTTACTTTGCCCTTCAGATCCTATCTTTATCTGAACTATCCTGTAGGAAGGCTACAGAGTCCAAAACTACATAGTATTCTATGGACAAACACATTGTACAAATGAAAGGTAATGTAGTTTTGTCTCAATTTCAAAATTTTTCCGGTGATGATCATGATTTTGTTGGCTCTTGAAACAGAATCTTTGCAAATGACCTCTTGTTCTTCTTCTTTTCATAAAAAAGAACTGCAAGCCAAGTGCAGTTTCCCCAGCAAGTGTCTTTTGCCCTAATTGTGATCATAGGCACCAACCCCTAACTGCAAGGGTTTCTTCCAACCCTGATTTCCAGCAAGATACGGTGTACAATTCATTCCTTCCAACTAGAATAGGTGAAGAAACTAGAAAGAACTAACTGTCTTTCAGTTTTCTCTAAAATTAATCATTTTCCATTTTGCCATCTAATTTCCACTCCTAAGGTTTAATGATCATTTTTATTGTTGTTAATATTTTCAGGATGCTAGGTTTATGTCAAGTTTATGTCACTGTTCTAAGTGATTTATGTTACATACATATAGCCATTTAATCCTCACAAACTCCCCATGACATCCATACCATTATGATCCCTATTTTATAAATGAAGAAATTGAGACTAATTTATCAATAACACATATTCCAAAACTAGAATGTGGCAAGGTGGATATTTTAATCTGTGCAGTCTGGCTCTTGGCTTAAGCTGAGGTTAGTAGAGAAGGAGGGAAAGGGAAAAGGGAAAGTTTTATCTGAACCTTTCCACCATTAGCAGTGACTTTGGGGGAATGTTTAAACTTGCTGAGCCTCAGTTTTGACATCTGTAAAGTGAAGATAGAAATAGATACCTCACAGTTTGTTGAGAGTAGTAAATATAACCATGCATATACAATATCTGGCTGACTGAAAGTACTTAACAAATGTCATTTCTCTCCTCCACCCAGTTAGTTCTCTATTTTTAGGTTATTACAACCATTTGAGAACCACCAAATATAAACCATACAGTCTACTTCCTGGCCCTGTCCTGTACCAGCCGACGAGCTGAAGCCCCCATTTCCTTTACTGTGACCTGGCAATCATAAAACCCATAGTAAGATGAAATGAGATCATGTCTGAAGGGCAATCAGCACAATCCCTGGCATATGGTAGACGCTCAATAAATGACAGCAGCTATAATGATGGTGATGATAAGGAAGAGGAGGGGATTGTGAAAGATTATCGGTGATGATGTTCTCAACTCAGTTCTCCCCTCTCACCTAAAAAAACTTACATTTGCCCTCCAGGGCTATAAGAAATAGAAAAACTTGTCACTGTTACTTCCTTGAAGGAGGGAAATTACTTGAATCCCCAGAGACTATCCTCAAACACAACAGTCTCAACCTTCTAGCGCACAGAATAATCTGGGACATTTATTAACAATTCAGACAGCAGGGAAACACCCAGAAGTTCTGGTCAATAGGAAAGTCATGTGGCCCAGAGACCCAGAGATCTATTCTTTTAACCAGCTCTCAGGTGACTCTGCATTGGTAGCCCTAGAATCACACCAAAAAACATGCCCCCAATCTTGAATCAAGATTATTTCTAAGAATCTAAATGGGATTTTTAGTGAGAGTTAAGGTTGATTGTTTCTTTAAGGGGATTGTTTATCGGGAAATATTTATCACTGTTTGCCAACTTGAGGCATTTATTCAAACAGTGCACAGTTTAGTTCTTGAAAATAAAATATAACAAATAGATACACCTTTGACAAATATATGTGTATAAACACACACACACACACACACACACACACACACACACACCTACATAAAATACATACATGAACATTGATTTCAGCAGTTCAAAGTATCCTTAAAGGAAATTTCAGTCATTCTCATTATCTCATATAGCCTACTCTTAAATTTTAGTCCCTGCTAGGCTATGGATGGCATCATCAAATATTTACCTATTATTACACAAAGGATAATGAATTTGTGTTGTCTGTAACTCTGAGAGAGCTTTGTCTTATTAAACCTGTAATCTTCATGCATTCATGAAGAAGGGTTCAATGCACTTCACAGAGTTCACCCAATAAACATCTCTAATATTAATACAGAAAATTTATGCATGGATAGTAACCCTTAATAGATTAAAAAACTGATGGAGTAGAATTTACATTGCCATAGACCACAAAGAAGGGCAACATGATAATTGTCATCAAATTGATTCTGAGCCCAAATTATGCAACCATGTCTGCCATCAAATAAATTTGATCAACTTTCGTTTGTTTTGGAGAAAAAGAATTTTCAAAGATAAAAAATTAAATTTTCATATTTCACTTGTGGCTATTACTATGGCTTCAACAGTATATTAAAAGTTAAATATAAAATATTTCCAGGGACAAATTTTAACTCACAAATAATTCATCTTTACTTATCTTAAAACAATTTTTTGAGACATTTGATAGTTTTTAGATGTCTCCAGCCAAGCCTTGAGTAAACTATAAACTAAAGGAAAAATTGCAGGTGGTTCTTAATATAAACCAAATGACTTCACTTGGAATAATGAATAGCTTACCTTTCATAAGGCTTTTCTACTATTTTTCTAACATATGCTATGTAAAGAACTATATCAGATTAATATCTCCAATCCAGATCTTGTCTTCAACATTACTTTGATCAAATACTTTTATTCCAAACATTCTTTGCATATTTGGAAGTGAAATATTTCAATTTAACCACTTACACATGCTTGAAATTAACCATTGGCTCAATGTAATACCAAATTTAAAGAAAAAAATTTAAGAAGCTCAGTTTATGATTTTCCTAATTTCAAAGCCAATTAAAATTTGTCCTCAAAACTATTCTGGGTCTTATTATATATATAATATTTCAGTCTACAATTGACTATATCATCTTTTGAAATTAAAGATTAAAGTGGTCTACTTCATCTTGTTACTCATCCTATGCCTCTTAAAGGAAGAATAATTTGGAAGAAAGGGGATAGGTGTGTTTAAGGATGCATGAGCCATCATAAATCAGAATCATGTGGTATCTTTGCTCAGTTGACAATGTAAGAAACAGGTGCCTGTTGGGTTTCTCTTTGGTTTGACAAGCAGGTGTGTGGTATACCGCTGTTGCTGATCTGTGCAGACACTCAAGTTCAGACAAAGGCAATCCAAAGTTCCTAGTCATTTTGTTTATTTTAGCTAAGGAACCCTTGTGAACTCCACCCAGGCCAGGGAGTAGGCTTGCCCAGGGACACTTTTACTAAGTATATTCAGTAGTGTTTCAGTTTATAAGGAGGACTTTATACGGTTGGCTGACTTTCTTGTTACAGAGCCTGACCTCATCTCTTAAAGCCTCCTAGAAGGCAATATCAGTGTAACCTATGTCTACTCAAAGTAGATGTTGAGAGGAGAGTAATTCTCTAGTGTAGCAAATTTAAATGAACTTACTCATTTATAGACATATTCAAAAAACCATGTCTTGCACTCAACCGCAGTTTGCACTGAACTGAATCGCATGGTGAACTGTAGAAAGATGCATGTAAACTATACAGAATGCTGGTTCTTAGCCTAGGGTCCCTGGACCTCTGATCCTGTGTGAAAATTCTGTGTGTGTGTGTGTGTGTGCAATTGTGCATTTTCCTGAATAGATGCAGTTTCCAGAAATTCTCAGTTGAGCATATGATCCCAAAAAGTTAAAAACCACTGATATGAAGAGAATAATAAAAGACTACTTATCTTTGCTTTAGTATCAAGTATAATAAAACCGGGCAACATCGTCTTCATATGACTTTTCATAATCACATCAATCAAAGGCCAATTCTTAGGCCTTTCCCCTCTCCTCAGGGTGACCCTGAGCCTCACTCCAGTAGGTATTGCTCAGGGTGCCAGGCCCTTGAGAGGGCTCTCTGCCTGGGTCAGTTCCAGAAGCAGTCAGAGCACTGATGAAGCCCTGGATAATTTTAGATGACACAGGCATGACATTTAAATAAATGAAGATAGTAACAAATGTTCCCCTTGACCTTCTCTTTTAGTTCTTAGTATGGTGACAAAATAGTCCCACATAGTCTTCGGATTATTTCCCCACTTCTGTAACACTCCCTAGGCTCTCCTTTCAGCAGAGAGTAAGCCTCAAGCTCGGTCTTCAAGGCAACTACATCTGGCAAGAATTTAATAACATTACTTTGTTCATGGTATTTCTTTCTGTAATTATCTTCTATTAAGGCAAATGATAGTGGTTTTCAATTTATAGTTAATGAGAAAATTTTGTTTTTAATATAAATGTATTTAATTTTAAAAAGGAGAGGCAAAGAAAAATGTTTTTTACAGTAGAGATGATACAAGGATGTGGCAAAAAATCATAAAAGTGGTATATAAATGATAGAAATTTGGTTAGTCCTAGACCACACAATTTCTAATCGAGTCATGGTTCTATTTTTAAAGAGATTGACAGTCTTATGAAATTCAGTCCAGTTAGGCCAAATCTTATCACCAGCAATAGAAATTTCTACTAAGCACTTCTGAAAAACTAAGTGCAAACTGTGAGAGATTCCTTTACCATTGGTTAGTTAGGATGCTTTCAGATGCTTATAAGAGAAAAACACAACTAAAAGGATCTTAAACAGTGAGGACCATCTCAATTAAGTCAGCAACTCAATGTCATCATCAAACACCCAGGTTCTTGCCATATTTTCCTCTGCCATTCTTAGCATGTCTGTTTTGCCCTCAGATTTGTTCCCTCATGACCTCGAGATAGCGTCCACGGCTCCAGCCCTCACCCAACAATGACCAGATTCAGAAAAGTATGAACTGACTGTCTTTTGTCCCTTTCAAAAGCAAAGGAAACTTACCCAAAAGTTTCCCATATTTGCCTTCACATTTCATAAGCAAGGTTGCAGCTAGTGCCTCTATCTAAACCAAACATTGCCTAGGAAAAAAGGAATTACCAGGATTGCCTTAGCCTAATTCTCCCCCAGGGGCAAAGGGAGGATCAAGGATGTTCAGAACAACATTGGGGTTCTCTTGTCAAGGAAACATGAAGGGAATGGCTATTGGGTAGGTAATCAACACTGTTTGCCATGGGTTTGTATTAACACAAGATTTTCAAGTCTAGGAGGTGCTGAAAGCCTAAGGATTAATGTTGGAGAAAAATCTTATTTTGGTGTCACATATGAGTAACAGAAATCTGAAACATCAAAATACACACAGAAGACGGTAGTTTAAAACAGGTATTTTTTAGGGTCCAGAAAAAATAAACTCTCAAAAAAAAATAATAATCTTAGGGGTTTAAAATCATCAGTTAGCTGATAATCCTTGTCCCCCAGCCAGCCCCCTCAGATCTGATCTTGTGAGCAGAAAAAAGATGCAAGGACAATTCCAGGGCAATAAAAAGTGGTTACTGTTGTTAATATTTTTAAAAATTTGCTATTTTTCAAAAGCTGAATAGTAGTCATCATGGAGAGAAATAAAAACATTATTGACTTTGTTAGTATTTTCTTTTTCTTTTAAATTTTAACTTAACATGTGGAATATGTCAAGAGGTACCTTTCTCTTACCTGTGCCTAGGACTTGTAAACAGTGAGGCCCTGACAGGTAACTTTAGCACCAGTAAATGAGAGTAAACTCATCTCTCGCAAGTCATTTGTACTGTGAATACTTTCTAAGCATAATTCTTGGCTTTATTCCCCACTCCAGAATGAATGGAATTAAATAAATGGCTGAGTCAAGATCTAGACTGAGATGTGAGGAAACAGGAAAGACTGTTCACCAAATGTTGAAATACTGATTGAGCACCAAAGGGGTGCCAGGTTCTTTGTATTGATTCTGATTTTCATCACAATAACTCTGTAATACAGACATTTTTATTCTGATTTTAACGATGTAAAATTGGGGGCCAAGAAAGAGTGATTTGCTAGTTTACAAAGCTAATAAAGAGTGGAACAAAGATTTGAACTCAGGTCTTTCTGACCCCAAATCCCATGTTCTTTTGCATTGAACTATCCTGCCTCCTAAGGTTCTGGGCAGCCATATTCCAAAGGACAAAATAAAGAGGTTATGAAATGGGATCAAAGGAACAGAAAAACGAGAGTCAGAACCAAATCCAGGCAATAAATATATATTTAACACCTACTGTGCCAAGCATGGAATAGAAGAGACTGGGATACCTGTCTAGACATGGTGTGGGGAGGAAAAGAGGTCAAGAACCAATAGTGACTCCAAGACACTCTGAGATCTAAAGGGAGGGGATTTCTATGTGTTCCCTGGTGTGGGGCCAGAACAGGGAGTAGGTGTGGCTGGGACTTGGGGATAAACAGGCACACCTGGGGAATAAGGAATGCACTTGGCAGGGTGGGGTTGGAGAAAACATTTATGGTGAGGTTGCCTTTTCATGGCTAGCTGAGATTTCCCTTACTTTACACTCACACAGATCTGAGGGCCAACTCTGGCAACCCAACTTAATTAACTGACGGACTTTTTCTCTTTGATTGATCATAGCCCAAATATTTCCATGTTTTATACATTGGTAGAAGTTATTTTTATCATGAATTTTAGTAGCCACAGTATATTGGGAATTATTAAAGTTATGATAGTATTACCATTGTTGAGATCCTTCTGGAAAAATGGTTGCTCGATTAGCATTCCTTCTGTTCTCATACCAAAAGGCAGGGCATTCTTGCAAGAGTTGTTATCTAGGTGTCAGTGTTATCTTAGTTATCTGTCACTTATGAAGATTAAATGTCTTATTATGGTGTTGGTCCAGATGATACCATGCAGTTTCAGCTGCATGATTCACCTTATGGAAAAGAATGCAACTTCTTTTAGAATATCCATTTTAATCGGCCACTGTCATAATGGCCTGCATTATACATGAGCCCTTGTCCTACTTAACAGTACTACCAAGACTTGGCAGATGTCTGTATTTATCCAAAGCTAAAGAACAACAATGTCAATGCTGAGCCATAGTTTCAACTTGGGCCAAGAGCCCATTTTAGTTTCAACCCAAAGTTGCATATACCCCACAAAGCAAGTTGGGAAAACCTCAGGAGGCCAAATCATGCAACAGAATTTCCAGAGACAGAAAACGAATGCCACACCACTTCCCAACCTTTTCTCTGAGCGTATAGAAGTAGACTACTCCACATGTTACTGGGTATGGGTCAAAAGGTGCTTTGATCAGCCCAATCCTCCTGATCCCTAAAGAGTGTACATAAACTCATTTTGCTGAATATTATAAAGTAGCCCATTTCTCCAAAAGCACTGAACTCATTTTTCCACATGAATTTTTCTCTATTTAAACATACAAATTAGCCAGAAAAATCAGCCTGCATAATTTACTGGTGGTAGATTGTATTGCTTCTTTTACAAAAGGTAATCTGAAGATTATCTACCTGTCCTAGGAACAGCTATAAGGTGAAACAGCCCAAAAACTCAGACGCTAGAGTCAAGTGTTGGGTTCAAATCCTGATTTAGACATCTGACTCTGCATGACCTTAGGCAAGTTACATAACCTTCCTAAATCTTTTCATCTAAAACATAAAGATAACAAATTTTACTTTAACAAGTTGTTGGTTTGAACCTGATGAGATGGTGCAAATAAGTCCTTATAATAGTACATGATTCTTAAGAAACTATAGAGAAATGGTAACTTAAATTTAAAAAGCAATAGACTCAAGTGTCAGAAAGGGAATGTAGTTATGATTATTGACTGCTGACTCGAATGCTGTCCTTTGGCACATCATGGTTTCTTACCCTTTTCTCCTCCTAGCTAAATCATCTCAGTACCTAAACCCTTCCTCCTGAGTATGTTTTCTGAATAGTTCATTGTCGACACTCTCTTCCAAATGCTTGCGTCCACTGCCTCTGAGACTTGTATAGCCCTAAACTTATGCGTCATGATCAAATCAGGTTTGTAAACACTTCTGAGAGCAGGAAGATTTTAAAAAATGTAGAATGATTATTTGATTATTGAGAGAAATTTGAAGGTTTGTATATTTTGAAAATTCCATGTAAAACATAGAGCAACCACCCTCCAAACCAATCACCTCAATATCTAAATCTGCAGCCTTAACTTCTACTCCAAGCTTCAGGCTCTGATTTTCCAAGTTTCTGTAGGACTGGTCTATCTCAGCATGTCCAAAACTGAACTCAGCAGCTTGACCTCCAAGACTACTGTCATTCCCTAACTTAGTGGAGAGTACCCATAATTCACTTAGTCCCAAAATTCAGAAACCTAGATATCATCCTAAAATCCTCCCTCTCTCATATTCCACCCCAAATCATCTAAATCAAGGCCAACAGAGCCATGATCCTTGAACCTGGAGCAGTTTCAGAACTAGGGAGCTTTGTAAAAATACAAAGCCTACCCCGGAGATTCTGACTCAGAAGACCTAAAGTATGCTGTGGGAGTCTGCATTCAAAAAATAAATAAACAAAACTTCCTCAGAGAATCTGATACTCATCGAGATTTAGGAGCCACTGTTTTAGTCTACCTTTTTGCCAGATCTCCTGTCTATACCTGCCTCTCAATACTGACTGCAGCTCCCTTATTTAAGACCGTCTATCTCTCTAGAATACTGAAATCACTGTGAAAGTAGTCACTCTGGCCCCCTGCTCCCCCACCACATTTAACCTGTCCCCCCGCAGTGCTACCAGATCTATTTATCTGAACCTAAGCTTTATCGAAAAACAGATCTAAATTCAAATCTCTACTTTGCTAATTACCAGGTCTATAATCTTGAGCAAGAAGTTCACCTCCCTAAGATTCAAATTTCTCATCAGGAAAATGAGGATGATACTAATACCCATTAAATGAGATTTGGATGTGGTAACATGTAAAGTTCTTAGTACAGAAAGTTGCATATAGCAAGCTATCAGAATTATTACCATTATTGTCTTTTGTTATCATGACACAAATCTAATCATGTAATTCCTGTTTCCTGTCCTCCTTCTCTTTCAGCCACCTTTTCAGTGATGAACTCCCACAGTTAGGCCTCCTTGATTCCAATTGCCTTTCTCCAGCCTGACCATCTAATTATATTCAGCCATGAAGCATCCTCTGATAATGCACGTCCTTTTAGATTTCTTCCCATGGCTCCCACCTGAGGACTGCCCAGATTATGCAGCTCAGCCAAATGGGAATATCTATCCTGTATGACTTGGTTCATTCACTGCCCAGGTCTGACTTATCCAACTACCAACCAACTAGAGTGAGGTATCCTGACTCTACTGAAGTTAATAAACACAATCGTCTATATGCTTTGTGTAGTACCCAATTCACTACAGATATATGGTACACATCATCATACTCTCCTCTCTGTAAAGTGCTGAGTGATTCTTCCCTTAGCCAATACCTAACATTTAAGCTCAGATAGAAGTAAAGATAGAAATAAAGAAGACAGAAGCTCAGGTAAGCTCAGGTAGATGCAAAGACAACCTTTCTGGAGAGACATCATTATCAGGGGGTGGGCAAATCTGGTGGTCAGATCAGCAAGAGCGCCAGTATTCTTTACCAGGGGGTGAAACATCCTGATTCTAGAAAAGGTTGCTGTGGTTGAAGCAGTACCCCAGCCACAGGCTGGGGTATCTGAGGGCAGGGGGAGGCAGAGTGAAGCCCTTGGGATAAGAGATCAGTAGACATACACAACAATAATGATGATGATGCTAGCTAACTGTTATTGGGTATCCATTATAGACGGGGTGCTATGCTAATTCTTTTGTAGACATTTTCTCTAATTGTCACAACAACCCTACAAGAGGTTGAGTGCCAGATGGGAAAACTAAACCCCAGGGGGTTTAGAGACTTGTCCGAGATTACAGAGCTACTAAACAAGCCCACCCCTCACCCACCCACCCCCAACAGCAGCCCAATCATAACAGTGCTTGAAGGAGGGAACATGGGCATTTCCTAGAGGCCCTCACAGATCAGTTGCATACTGTGCTCAGAAGAACAATTAGTTCCTATTTCCTCAGTCCCTCGGCTCCCTTTCCCTTGGTTCAGGCCAGACAGGGCTGAGCCCACTGGTTGTGGGTGAGGCTAGAACAGAAAGAGAGTGACTTAGGTGAATCAAGTGCCAACTCGGTTGACAGTACAGTTTCCGATACTGGCCTAGTCAACACTATCACTTTAAATCACACAAGAATTCACTCATAAATCCACCAGACACTGCCCATCCATGAAAGTAAATAACTTGCCTGAGAATCAAGTCTGGAGAATTAATCCAAAATACTCAAGACACGTGGCCTCATTAGTTATAATCAAAACAAAAAACAACAAACAAAAATAGCCTAACATGGGAATGAGTAAGTGATTTTGGGCAGAAATCTACAAAACACCCATTAAAACATATGTGACAAAATATCCATGACAATTTCGAAACAGAAATAGATTTATGCTGTAAACAAAGGTTTGAAAAGGAGTTAAAATTATATCTACCATATGAACATAATTACGTTTTTATTTAAAGCATAAAAATCAAAACAATAAAAAGAATGAACCATAGTAAGAACAGGAGTTGACTCTAGGTAGTGGGAGCAGAAGTTATACTGCTTATTTTTCTGCTTGTTAACCTTTCATGGTATTTTTAATGAGCATAGCCTAATTCTCAATGCAAAAAAACAAAAAGGTTTATTTTTAAAAAATAAAAAGAACTAGCTTCCTGGATAGTCATAGTGCATTTTGGAGTTGTTTCTTGGTCTAGCTCAGCCCACCCTCCTGTTTTCTTCGTCATGTAGCCATGATCCCATGACCCAACAGCCTGGTGGCCTGTGGTAATCAGTGCTATTAAGTAACTTCCCTGAAGTCTTGAGGATTTTGCATTTTCTCCACTACCTTATAAAGAGTCTACAACAGGTTTCTGGCTTCATAAACTATGAAAAATCCAGTCTTCCTCCCAGCAGTCCATTTCCATAGAGTCATGTGGTAAAACACAGGACCACACAAGCAAGGGCTGGTTTTAATTGTAAAGCATTCCCCGTTGTGTTTGGTTTCTTTCTTGTCCCTGATGGACTGCACTAGAACTCATCTGTAAATTTCTGTTCTTAAGGATTCCCTATCCAAATAGGGCTGCCCCCACACAGTGTGCCCTGAAGTAGCCAGGTCACAAGCTCATGTCGACCCATGACATCTCAGAATCCTTACCTATGAAGAAATGGAAGCCAGTTTGATCATACTGAACACAAAACTATCAAAGGACCCTTGTTACTGTCTTCCAGTGGTCGGTACATTTTCAAGTTTCTGTTCCAAAATACTTTGGCAGCCATTTTACTCCAGGGATCCAGAGAGGGGAAAGTCTATTCTTGCATCATTACCAACAGCATGGGGAAAACCCAGTCCTTTCACACACAAACAAGGCTACATTTGACTGCACAAACCCAGCCAAACTGGGGCTCCTTAACGTCTCCTGCTTTCTGTGGTTAGTCACTGGCATACCTCTGCAATCTAGTGGAGAGCACAAAACACTCCAACGGGCCCCTTTCCGACCTGTAAGTGTGAGGTGCACCTGTTTTCTCCTGCCTCCTTTCAGCCCTGCTTGGGTGAATGGGCAAAGTCAGTCAAGTTCATTTCCATAAAGCAATGCTGCTCTATATGACTCCACCAAAACCACATTAAAGGTATCGGGTGAGGGCTATCTGCATTACTAGAAAGACATTTTGACAAACAGTAGATTTTCAAAGAAGTATGACAAATGCAGTGTGAGGCTAGATGAACCCAAGAAGATTAAGAAGAAAAAAAGCTATACCAGGGGAGGAGGGACAGGAGTATTTAAGGGAGATGTAGGTCTAAGTAGGATAAAGAAATCAAGATAAGAGTGAAAAAAACCTGGAGCAAATTTCTGTTCTGAAAAAAGAAAGAAAGAAACACTCACTTTTGACCTCACGTTGGATCTGCATCTGAGGGGCCCCAACCACCCAACAGACTGAAATTCTCTTTTCCACTAATTGTTTCTTCACCTAGGACAGGAACCACCACACTCACCTCCAGCCTTCCTCTCTCTTCCACCCTCCAGTGAAATTAAATGATTTCCAATATTGTGTTTTACACTGATTTCTTTTTAATTTTGACAAAGTGAATCAGAACTAAGGAAAATAAAAATGAAATCTGATACAAAAACAATGGGAAAAATATTTTCCTGGGACTGACAATTGCTTTGGCGACAGCCTTCCCTGCCTCCTTGGTGAGGCCTCCAGGACTGCGGCCTTTCCTAGTTCTCATAGGGGTCCAAACAAACTCAGTAAAAATCAATATCACTTATTAAGATTCTTCATTTTATCAGGAAACCCAAGAGAAGAGTCTGCAGGGCTCCTTCCCTCCAGGAGCTGAAAATTCAAAATTCTGTGTGCATAAGCCCCAGCTAAAATTTAAAAGGACCTCAGAACTGTTTTACAGTGAGAAAATGCGTATTTGTTTCTGATAATGAAGAAAATGTGGAAGGTAGACTGGGTGTTAAAAACAAACTTTCAGCTATCCTAAGTTAGAATTTGTTACTCAAAATGTAATCAGGGGAGCTTAAAAATGGAAAATCTTGGGCCTTACCCCAGACCCTCTGAATCAGAATGTGCATTTTAACCAGACCCCCAGTGTAGGTAGGCATGTGTTCATTTAAGTTTGAGAGGCACTTACCTAAGACTCTTCAAGTAGAGCCCCTGTTCAGATTGAATGCAATATGGCTTAAAATGTCGGATGGGGTAAGAAAAGGTCAATGCCTCATAGTACAGAGGCAAGATCAACTTTTTTTATTAACAAAAAAAAAGTGAGGCATTTTGAAAACTGCAACAAGATTAGTCAAACAAGTACAGGAAGAGAGAAAATGGGGGTTTCAGTTACTGATAAGCTTGATATGAGTCAAAGTGACTGTGGCTACCAAAAAAAAGAAAAAAAATTGAAAAGCAAGCAAATACAAAAGCTAGAGACTGAATTAACAGAAGCATGGCATCTCGATCAGGAAGACGACTGCCCTACTCTACCTATACTTATGTCAAGTCTTATCTTAGTACATTCAGTTCAAAATATCACAATTAAGGATAGACACAAACAAGAACATGCTCAGTAGAGAGGGACCAGATAGTAGAACTGAAGTCAGGACCTAAGGGAAAAAAACTGAGGAGGAACTGGAGTTGTTAAACACAGTTAAGATTTGATGATGGGGAATAAAAAGCTTAATAATATGGAGGAACATCATGTGGGAAGCACATGCTTGGTCTGTGGACAAGCATATGAGAGTGAGAGCCATTGCTTAAGATATTTAAAGACTATTCAAATCCCAGAAATCCATTATTTATGGGCTTCGTTGAATCTTCAAAGTATCTTCTACAAAAACCAGCAAGGCAGAGAAGCAGATACCATTTTCCTTGAATTACAGAAAGGAAAACATGATCAGGATAGAGCCTGGTCTAGATGAAATTCCTGCCTTGGTAAGCATTATAGAAGAAAAGGGGTCAAAAGTGACCAAGAAAAATCATTTTGATTTTTTTTTCCTTCTATCCTATGATCCAATACAGTTGCCACTAGCCTCATGCGACATTGTGTACCTAAAACATGGCTAGTGGAACTGATGAAATGAAATTTTATTTTAACTTACTTGAAATAATAAACAATTACTTACATTAAACTGATATGCAATTCATTTATTGGAAAACTTTAAGTATGTTTGAAACATTCTGGATATATGAACCTAGTTTTTCAAATGCATATGTTACAAATGTAAATGTTATTTGTAGTGACAATTAAATGTCCTAATTGGCACTATAAATAACACAAATGGAAAATATGCCCCAGCATCAAATATTTACATGAAAAATATTTGTATTTATATATAAAACATTTCATTGTTTTGTGTATTTATTACATGTTAGAAAATTCTAGATAAATTGAGTTAAATACATTATTAAAATTAATTTCACTGTTTCTTTTTACTTTGGTAATGCATCTATTAAAAATGACATTTGTGGCTTACATTACTTTTTTTATTATTAAGGTATCACTGATATACACTCTTATGAAGGTTTCACATGAGCAACATTGTGGTCACTACATTTACCCATATTATCAAGTGCCCCCCACACCCCATTGCAGTCACTGTCCATCAGCGTAGTAAGATGCTATAGTCACTGCTTGTCTTCTCGGTGCTACACTGTCTTCCCTGTGATCCCCCCACACCATGTGTGCCAATCATAATGTTGTGGCTTACACTGTATTTCTATTAGACATTGCTGTTTTATGTTATTCTGAAAGAGCATGTAATTGTTATTTCTTTATGTTCAGGAAAGGAAACCAAACCTCTCCAAGCTGAAGCTTCCACGAGCTGACTTTTCTATCAAACATGCCTGACTTAAGAAAGACAGACAAGAACCCTACCAAGAAAAGCGAGGTCTCCAGCACCACCCCCTGCCTTACCCTCTCCAAGCACTGCAGAGGTCCAAGCAGAGCCCCATTCTTCAAAAGTCCCTGCTCTAAGACACTTGCAGACAGACAATAAAATGGGACACTTTGGGAATGTATTAAACACAAGGAGAAATTCCCTCTCACTCCTGCTCCTTTACTGCAGGTGGCTGGTGGTCCCTTGGGTCCAACCTTTTTGCTGTTGCCCTGTTTGCCCTCTCATGGGACTGGTCAAGGGAAGACACCGCTCTGTTCCTTCTGTGCTTTACAGGGGAAGCAGGAAACACCATTCTAAGTACACTTGAAAACCTGTGTCAGGAATGAAGTCACACTTAGCCCGGTCCTTCCCACCTCCCCAAATTCACCAAAAGCCCGCATCTTGGGGTTGTGCTTTAAGAAAAGAAGTCATAGTATGTAATTCCTTTCCTCCTCTTCTCCATCTGAAGAACTCCTGCTCATCCCATTGAAGGCTTTTTGTTTTCTTTCAGGATAGCTTCCCAACTCCCACCTGTTCAGTCACAATGTCCTTTTCTCTATTTCAGTTTCAGCCTATACCTCCTTCTTTCATATTCATCGTTTCTCTCAAGGTTAGAGATCCCCTGGAGTGTCCTGAGGTATGTTTTGTCATCATTGTCGAACATTCTTAAAGTAAAGGCCAATGTGCAATCCTGACTGCAGAGTCTAACTAGTTTATGGGCCTAGGGATTGCAAAGAGCTAGCCTAGTCTGTAAGAGGGCTTCCTGATCTCACTAGGCACATGCTACCTTCATGGGTTTTGCCCTACCTGAGATCCTACAGAACTCTTATTAATATTTATCTTGAAATCAACTCACATTATTTTAATTTAAATAAATGCATTTAAAGAATTAAAGAAATTAAAGGAACTTTATATCACTGACATAAATGGGGAACTAATATTTGTTCATATGAATAAAAAATATAAAAAACATTTATCCAAGTACCACCTAAAATCCTCTCTTCTGCCACCAATGGTATACCAGTAGCATGGAGGAACAATGGCCTAGAACGGTCAGCAGCAGACCAGATGAAAGTCTGGCATGTGGACGCAAGCCTAGGACAATTTCATGGCAAACTGATCCCCCTGGCCTAGGAATCCAGATAGAGCTTCCTGAGGACACAGACTTCCTCTGAACCATGGTCCACAGACATGCAGATCCTCTCTCTGGACTAAGAACGGAGGATGGGGAGGGGTTTGGGGATGCACAGAAATTCAGTTACATCTAAGAAAAGCAAAATGGCCTAAAGAACTTCATTCCCCATCCCACTCCACTCTCATCTTCCAGCTGTAGCATCTGAAGTGTTGGCATGGACAAAGATTTTAAATGGGAGGCAAAAGGAAACAAATTTATGAAGTCTGAAATTTACTCATAGTGTGCTATGTGTCCCAAACTGAGATTGGTCTCTCAAGTGCTTTTCCTTCCACCTCTTTCATCAAAGACTTTATTTAATGATAGTCTCATAATCCCCCTTAAAACGAGTCCTGCAGATAAAATAAATTTGGCTTGGCTTTTTCTTCCAAGTCCTTTTTCTTATTTGGGACTACTGTTTTTACTGTACAATACAGTTGCTCTTCGGCCACACATACAAAACCCTTCCCTCTGTATAATGACTCTAGGTGTAGACTACATTGTAATTTTATGTACACAATTTATTTCAACCAACTCTCAAGTAGAAATAGAAAGAACACTGGTTTGAAAAAGAATTAAATTAAATAAACACAGAGATTTAGAAAAGTAGGATGGTAAAGAAAGAGCTTCTGGTAGCTAAATGGATAAGCAATAAGCAGTTTCCTTCATATCAAATAAAAGTAAGGGTACAGCAGGCAGGTTATTTTAGAGGCAGATTTCCATGAACTGTCAGTCATTCTCAGTTAACAGAAAAATACACCCATATATTCTTAGAAATTTCTCAGTTCTCTCCTCACTACGTAGTCTTCAGTGGTAATGTTCCTCTTTGAGGTGGTGTATATTAAATACACGTGGCCAAACGTGAAAATGCTAGGGGATTTTTGCGTACTTTCCCAGCCTAGATGCACAGATGCTCTTTCAGAGGTAAGTAATGATGTGACACATGTTCCAGATAATCTTAAATAGCAGAAATAAAAATTAATAGTTTTTTAAAGGGAGGTAATTATTTTCTTGGTAGGAAAAAAACATATTGAAAGCAGGTATTTCTTTTCAGAAGAAGAGCTTTTCTCTTTTAAATCTTTTGCCTGAAACATCTGACAAATACTACTTTTCTAGGACCCTTTATAAAGTACAAAGGCAGTATTAGCCTCACAGAAATTAATAAACAGAGAAAATAATATTTTAATATATGGCAGGGGCCAATATGGATATAAAATAATGTGTACTATGGAAAAAAGGAATGGCTTGGAATAATATTAACTTTTAATGCTAATTGTACCACATGAGCATGAACTTTCACATTCCTGTTTTCTATTCTCATAAAGACTTTCATATTCATTATCTCCTTTCAGTTTCTATGAAATGATAGCAATATTATGCTCAATCTAGTTATGAAGAAACAGAAGTCTAAAGAGGTTAAGTAATCTTCCCAAAGTTACAAAGCACAATAGTAGTTACCCTGGGACAAATTCCACCACTTTTATCTTCTGGTTCAATGAAATGTTCAATGAAACTGTGGTGCATCTTCTTACTGTATATCAATCATACAAGTTAGATTGTCTTGTGCTCCTGTCATTTTCATTCTTTGCATCCTAATATATGACTTGAACACAGTTCAAATAAAATCTTGCTAATACTATACTAATACAGCTAATAAATACTAATATTTATTTAGGCTATGCTGTAAATAATCACTGTGTTGGGCAATCCTTTGAGGGAGATACCATTATTCCCATTTTACTGATAACAGAACTAAAAGAGCTTAAGTTATGTGTGCAAGGTCACGCAGACAAAAATGGTTAGATAAGAAATGAAATCGGGCTCCAGCAAACTGCACGGATGCCGTCTTTGCCCCACCCCAAGATGCCTCAAGTGAGGCTGTAGAGTTCCAGGGTCATTTTCCAGCCAACAGAGCTGCTGAAACATGGACAGGCTAAGAAACAGATCTACACTGGTCTTTTTCCAAGCTAGAAAATTACTTCGGTAAATCACATTAATTGTGATATTACAAAATGATTACCCAAAAGAATCCATCAAGCAACTTAGTGCTTATACTGTCATAGCAAGAAAAATGTTAGCAAGGTGTTCCAACCTAGAGGGCAACCACTCTGAAAGGTCCCAGAGTTATCCAGAGTGGTGACCATGGTGAAGATATTCTAAAGACCTATGATTCCAAACCAATTCTTTTTGAGCAGGAATGTGCTTCTGTGCACATACGTGGTTCCCCACCTGCCTGCCCTTCTCAGGACTCGCTCTATGCCTCTCTGTCACCACTGAACACTGTGGTATCACCTCTCTCATGGACATGTGCCTAGCCCTCTCTCTAATCCTGCTCTTCTTTGGGATCACACATTCCCTAGATTAATTTAATACTTGGGGCTACAAACAATATCTAATGCATCTGAGAATACAGAAGTTAACAATACTGACTAGAAATAACTATTCACTTTTGCAACATCTAGCCCATAATTGGTATTCAGTGTATATTTATGGAGTTGAACACAATAATATCAAAAACAATTCAAAAGGAAAATTTCCCTAGGGTATATAGAAATATGTAAGATCCACAACTGATAATTGCAAATTGAGTGAACTTATGCTTAGAATCATAGAAATGAAAGAGGAATTAGAGATAATCACATCCTATGAGCAACTGGGAGAGAGTTATGCCCAAGGTCACAATGATAATTAATGGCAAAAGTGGGCCATGAACCACTAATGCCAGCCTCAGCTGAATCTCTTTCTACAACAATGTCACTTAGAAATATCATTTGTAACCTAAAGTCAATCACAATGTCAAGTATGTGGTTACTGCAAAACAGATTTCTAGGTGTATGTGTATTTAGGCTCTCACAGGCAGATGTTTTAAAAATGACAGATATTCCTAAGCCTGCTTCCAAGTTGGGAGACCTGGATTCTAGTCTCAATTCTTAACTAACCACTTGATCGTGAGTCATTTAGCCACACTGGACATTAGTCTCCTGAACTGTAAAGTGAAGAAGACAATGTATCTGTTAGGTTGTAACTGACAAAAAAGATAAAAGAAAAAACTGACTCAAACAAAAAATTCAAACTGACTTATCTCTTTTAAGTGAAGAATCCAGAAATACATGTTTCAGGTATTGATTAATCCAGAAGCTTGGATCATGTCACTAGGACCTACTCTTCTCCCATCTGTCTGCTCTGTTCCTCTCTATTGGCTCTGCTTTCAAGCCCCATGTGTCACAGGATAGCTGCCAGCTACTGGCTTACATCCTCCCAAATCCAAGTCCTTGAGTCAGCTACATGGACAAGATGCCTGTTAGGTCACTTACATGTGCATTGATTTCTGGTTCTGTGAGCTCCTATTGACAGCTATATTAGGTTATAAGAATATATGAACTATCTTGTGGAAACCCAGAGCTTGTTTAATAGGTTGAACACCAGTTTACTACCAGTCTTGGAACTTACAGAACTAAGGAACTTTGACCAAGGAACGAAGATACGATCTAAGCTTGCTGATACTTTGCTTGCTTTATTCACTGTCCATAACTTGGGAAAAACAAACAAATAAGTTCTGAAAGCATGTATCTACATTTACCAAAAGAGCTCATTCAGTATTGTAATAGTGATGTTATTGTCACTGTAAAGCCACTTAGAGACCACACACTACACCAATGGAAAAGAGCCCAAAAGAGGTCTCTTAGGAGTTACAATGTAACACGCCTGCTATGAAAATTCCACCTTTCAGGTTCTGTGAATGAACCATGCTGTCTCTCAAACCCAGGCTTGGGACATACTGTCCCCTCTGCCTGCAATACCCTTCTCCCACTGCCTGCCTGATCCCCCAACCTCAACTAATCAAATCTTTTCCTTCAGCTCACAGTTCCCCAGGAACACCTCCCATGATCTCCTGGACTCAATTATACCCCCTTGCATCCTGAACTTGTCCTTTCCTAACACTTATCACATCTATAGTTATTTGTTCAATGTTTCTCTTCCCTGATTGGTTATAAAGTCCAGGACCCTTTCTGTCTTCTTCACAGCTGTGAAGAAGAAAATTGGACTGTGGAGTAGTCTGACTAAACTTGGAGAGAATGGAGAGAAAGAGAATGAAAAGACTGAACACTTGCCAGTTTCACTGACTCCTTTCACTTTCTGCACCTACACGCCAACATACAGTATGCTTTGTCACTGAATATGGAACATAAAGGCTTGCTTCTTAACATTCATAAAGACATTGGAGCTCCTCACTTTGTACATCATTGTATCCTTTCAAAAAACAGCTCAGTCAACAAACATTATGGAACCCCCCCCCTAAGTGACCAACATCATGCTACCACTGCAGGCTGTATACTTTAAGAGAGAGGCTTCATCCTGCCTTCATATTTCAGCTCTCCACACCCTCTTCCTAGACACATAGGTGCTCGTGGGTGTGTTCATCCTTTCCAGCTACCTTTTAAATTAGTACTCTACAATTGCAATAATACATTTTGGTGCTGTGTTAGAAATGAGGAAGCTGAGATATTTGCTTACATGACTCAACCCGGCTCATGTTCTCTGAAGTTTTATTTATTTGATATCCCACAGTCATTCTGACCACACTGCCTTGGCAGCACTAAGCCCTGAGATGATAATGATTAAGTCCAGTCTCCTAAATAAAAGATAGATTATAAGTTTGTCTTCTTACAGTAAGAAAAATAAGAAAAATCCTGCTAGTCTCTATATGACCTAGAGTCCATGCAGTTCTACCAAGAACAGTCATATATTACATTTTCACTGACCCACAAAAAGAAAAAGATGCAAAATGTTTTTTTTTCTTGGCAATTGGGGCTTTTCTTCCAAAAGCTTGTTTTAAAGAGGGAGACTGCAACAAAACTCCCCTCTGTCCAAATCCCTATGCTTTGATGGGGACTTCTCGTTGGGCTCGAAGTGACATGATGAAAGGTAAGTGTAGTGCTTGGGACATTCTCACGAAGCCAGAAAACTAGCATTAGCAAGGCAGAAAATGTAAGTTGAGCAGGAATTTTAAACAAGTTAATGTTTACTTAGTAGGTGCCAACTCTTTGTCACTCAGATGATATTAATCCTAGATATGGAAATGAAGGTGGGGGTGATTCAAAGGGATAAAATCAGAGAGCTGGGGAGAATTCAATATGAGCAATCAGAGAGAGGAGGCATTGGGGGTAATCAGCCTTCTGGGGAAGGCTTCAAAGCCTTAAACAATTGATGATAGTTCAAAGAATTCCTGTGTCTAAGAGGTATTCCTGAGGCAGTTTCTCCAAAAAAGTAGCTCTTCTGCCCAGAATGAAGAGATAAGAATACAAACTGATGATGAATGAAATACATTGCAGAATGTTATAAACTAAGAGAGTAAAGGGAACATATAGCATAGTATTTTTTTCTCCCAAGACTGACTCACATTTTACTAAAATTAATGTGTGCACTTCTTAATAGTTGACCACATGTGTTGTACTGCACTGGACAGTTGAGAGGTGCACCCCGCATACAATCGAGAGAAGGCATGGGGTTTCTGAACAAGAGCCATCTCCATGCCCTAGGTCATGAAAGGAAAAAAAACCCTGTCACAGAAAAGTGATGATAGAATGAGGCTAATGACCATGCTTGGTAATTACCCTTAAAAAAGTCTATTCCAGCACAGGAGCTTTCTGTTTCCAAGAAAATCTAACATCTGAAAACTTAAGTACAATCTCACTTAAAGGGAGGTAGGAAGTATTAATACAGGAATGCCTTTTTCTTGCTTAGAATCATATCTGCCTTTCTCCATAAAAGTCTAACAGATTCTGGACATTGTAAAATTGCAATTCTCAGACTCTCCTACCACTTTCCTGTGGACATCCTTCTGTCAAACCATCAAGTGGAACCTGGAAAACTAGAATAGATTGGCAGCCTTTGCCTAAGACATGTCTGTCAGCTCAGTTCTGCAAATGAGCCAGGAGCTGGAGGTGTCCTTAAGACTGGAGCGAGGAACTTGGTGGGTGGCCTAGAAGGGTGTATGGGTTTGTAATAGAAAGACACAGAGATGGAGTTTCTGGCCATGAGAAGCTGCAGAGGGAGATACTCAGGGAAAGATGCCAATCCACATTAAGACTACGTAATCAAAAAGAAAATCAGCCCAGGTGCCAGCCTAACACTATAAATAAAGAATTTGGCTTTGTCAAAGGGAAGCCTTTATTATCTAGGAAATATGTTACAGATACATGGATGCGCACAAAGAGAAATACATCAAAGGCGTGAGTAACAATAAAACAGCATACACACAGTGATTAAAGTGCCTTCCCACAGATGATTTCACTGAACCTTCACAACTCTAGGGATGGAAAAAAGGCAGATATTTTATTATCATTATTGCTGTGCCCACCCACCTTTCAACTTTACCATGAAGCTAGAAACGAAATGTTAAATGAAAACTGTCTTGGATGAAGCCACTCAGCACATCATGAGACCACCCCGGGGATGATCCCTCCCCCGGCACACAGGAGGCAACCCGTGTTCAGATCCTTCATGACCAGAGTGCCTGCGCAGTGAGCCCGCCCACCCATGACCCGGCCAGGTCCCACCTCAGACATCTCTGTCACCAAATGACTCACTCTATCTTTGGAATACGCGTAGTCAAATAATTTCAATTAAGGCTTCCATTCCTGTAATTCTCACATGCCAAAAGAAAGCCACCTTACTCCCCTGTTCTTAACTCCTTAATGCTCTGTACTTCTTCTCTTTGGCTTCTCCCTCAAACCACTATGCCCTCTGAAATCTTCCTCCTTTATGTAAAAGAAACAAAAAGCTATAAGCACATCACCCCACATTATGCTCTGTATTTCACCTACCATAGAAGTAAGGGTAAGGATGACAAAGTACTGGCTCTTCAGTGCTATTTTAGAACCATCGCACTCCGACCCTGGTACCCACACCATCTGACTATGCCGCCATGTACACTTCTATCAGCGATGACCTCCTGGTCACATTCTTCAAGACATGACATTCCTCTTCTCCCCTCAACCCCAACCTCTACCCACATCTAGAATACTTCAGTATTTTTCTGGGCAATCTGCCCAACATCTTCAATCTACTGTTCCTTGACCTCAAATACACAATAACAAGTCTCACCTCCACTAAACTGAGATGCCCCCACACTGCCAGGCACATCCTGAACCTTGTCATCACTAAAAATGGTTCCACACCCAAAATCTTAACTGCAAACACCACGTTCTCTGACCCAGCAGCCTTTCCTCCAGTGCTCTCCGAGGTCTCGCACACACACACCCACTCTGCAAACTCGTGGATTCCTCCAGCTCCTGGTCTTCATTTCCCCATGGTCTACCTGCTTTCCCCCACAAGACTACAGGCTTTTGGTTATCTGAACCACGCTCCGGCAGTACCCCCTCAAATCCAGGCACGTCCCTCCATATATGGCATTCATCGGGCAAACTCCCAACACAGGATCGGTGTTGTCTTGTACCTGGAAGGCTGAGTACTCCCAGGTAAAATGTTATAACCATTCAGATTATTGTCACAACAAACACATGGTCTCTGATCTTAGGAATTCAATACATCTCAAACTTTTCATTTGATCAACTCTCCTTAGTTTCCTCTGTAATTCTTTTAAACCTATGCATCTCTAATGAGGAATACTGCCAAAGCCTGCCCCCTCCCTCTAAGTAGACACCATAATCTTTTTCTTCACTGAAAAAAAAAATTGATGTCCAGAGAATTAAGAGGAAAAAGAAGGAGTGAGGCAAAATTTTTTGAAGAATCCTCTACTCTCTCTATGAGACTATTAAATAGAGGAGTTCTCCAGGCTCATCCTAGGCTTGTTTCTTTCTTCATTTTCAGAGGTATATCTCATCTACTCCATACCTTATTTATGCAAAGGACTTAGAAATCTCTATTATCAGTTCATACCTCTCTCTTTTGCTCCATTAAAACTTCAACTCAACATTTCCACTTATATATCTAGAAAGTACCTCAAATACTCATGTCTAAAATTGATTTCTCTTTCTCCATCTCTCTCAGTCTTTCTCTTCTCTCCCCTCACATACACATACACACTCACACACACACACACACACACACACACACACATTGTTTATCTCCTCCTCAGTAAAAGGCACCACCACCCAGTTGCTTGAGATAGAAACCTGGTAGCCATCCTTATCTCTTCTCTATGTTTCTTCCAATTCATCAACAATTTCTACTAATATTATCTCCCCACCTTCTCTCAAATCTAATCACTTTTTCCTGTTGAAATAATGAACAACCCTGTTCAAATAAGGAAACTGAAGCTGAGAGAGGTTAAGACAATGTCACACAACTAGTAGATGGCAGAACTGACTGAGACTCCCACCCACTTCCAAAGCCCATGCTTCAAATTAGCTAATACCGGAGGACCTCTCAGAGCCAAAGATAGCTCTGAGAAACACAGATTAGACTATTTCAAATGCAGGATGGCCTAAAGCCCAAAGAAAGAAGGCACTGGGGATAATCAGCCTCCCAGGAAAGCATCTAAAGCCTCTAACAAAATCAAAGATAATTCAAAGATCTTCTGTATCCAGGGAGCTCTCCTGAGGCAGTCAGTGGGAAAAACTGGAGAAAGAGCAGGATTTCCATCAGAGGAAATGAATCAAAATTCAAGAATCAAGATTCAAATCAAGAATATGATTTAGACTCAGAGTTCTGGACATAAAAGGTGAAGATGTGGAATAGACAATTTGATATACAGCCTAGAGGTCAGAGAAAAGGGCTAAAATCTTGATACTGAAACCCTTCAACAGGTAGGGCTCAGGCTGAGGAAGAGCAGCCAGGACAGGTGACAAGGAAACACTGGCCAGTAACGCTGGCAAAGAGCCAGGAGGGCTCTGGAGTGAACAGTGGTTCAAGTAGGAAGGCACAGTCAACTGTGTGCATGAGGCTGAGCATTCACAGAATAAACCCAGACGTGCTTTATTCCCTGCCTCTCCCCTAAATGGCAATCCTCACAGTTCCCTCCCACTTTCTCACCACTGAGCTTTTTGCTCTTATTATTCTCTTGCATTGGAATGCCTCCTCCTCTGCCAAAATCCTGTCTGTCCTTCAGGACCCAGAAAGAATGACATCACCTTGGTAGTGTATTTCCTGACTCTACTAATAAAATACACCCTCTTCCTCCATAATATCCCATAGCCCATTGTGTACTATATTTTATTCTGCTTTACACACATATGTCTGTGTATCTAATCCATAGCAGCTGGGTCTAAAAGGCAAGAGACTGTGGAGCCTCTTTTGGGAGATGGGAGAAATAAACATACATGCAAGGTGAAGAATTTTGTGTATCTGTTTGTCAGATCCACAAACATAATTATATGTTCTCTCTTCATCCTTCCTGTATCCCAATTGGACTGGAGTATTGGCTCCCAACGCCTCATAATGGAGCGGAGTGTTTGACATCTACTAGGTGCTTGATAAAGTTTTTCACTGAGTCAAATCCAAAACTATAGAACCCAAGCCTGGAAAAGTATCTATAAAGGGCAATCTATTTTATCACTTTAGATTTCTGTTTGCCAGCAAGTGTATTATCTGCACCCAAGCCAGGAAACTATTTTTCACATTTTCCCAACCCTCTATAGTAAAATAGTAAGAATGACCATTCCTAGATAATAAAGTTTTTTTTTAAAGATACATTTTTTTAAAGACTATGTGACAAAAAGCAGGGTAATGTGGGCATAGCTCCTGTCACATGCCTTGGCTGAATATCTCCTGAGCTAATGACTACTTTTTAAACCACTTAGACTGATCTTCCCCCCCAGATGTCAGGTACGAAAATGACAAGTTGCAAAAGTCTCATGGATGAAATACCCTTTGTGATCTCTGAACTTCACTAAAAACCTAAAAGGACTGTATGAATCCAAGCCTTGGGTCAGGTGTCAGGCAGGAGTTCCTGGACGTTCATACCTCAAAGATCAGCATGTACAGTACTGCTGTTCTCTCATATCAGCGAGGAGGAGTGTGGTAGAAAGAAGTCAGCTTGAAGGTAGTTCTGGCTAAGAGTTGGAGGAGAAAGAAAAACCGGTTAGCAACGGTAAACACAGTCAGAGTCAAGACTTTATGAACCAAATACAATTACCACAGGCCTAATGATTAATGAGAATTATTTGCCAAGTGCCTCTGTGCAACATGCCACAAAAGCAACTGGAGCTTAAGGCCGGAAAGTCCAGCTTTATGATTTCCTTTTTCCCCTCTTCTGTTTTGCATGATGTTGCATCACAATTGTCCTTTAAAACTAATCACTCTTTCATGGTCAATGCCCATTCAGAAACACAGACCTCAAACTTGGGCTAAAAAGTCCAAGTCTTTATAGATATTTGCAGATAGCCAAATAGCCTAGTGATTAAGGATACACATTCTTTTTTATTTCACATTCCAGATCTACTACATATCAACTGTGTGATCATCCAAACTGGTTGTTTTGTGTTAAGATTCCTACTTCTGGCAATTTTCAACCCACATATTCAGAGTTAGAAAAGTTTTTCAGAGTGCAAGGTGGTAACTATTGCCAATGCCCAGTAGAAGACTACACAAGTAGAAATAACCAACCTAACCTCCCTTTGCTGCTAACATTTGCTCACGACACAAAAGCCCAGTAATCTCCTTTTCTGAATGGTAGCACCAGTTCCACAACACTCTGGAAGGTATTGGTTTCCTTAAGTATAATGTAGACCCACCTAAATAAAAGGACAACATGAGGGAAAAACGTCAGTGTGAGGTTTTGTGGTCTATAGATTTAGTTGCTCATACAAGAACCCAGGAGGGGGAACCCCTGAAAGATTACTCACTTCATTTTGCCTTTCAGGACTCAATTCAGGTTTAAAAAAAAAAAGGCCTTTGCCAACAAAGGAGATGGGAGAATGGCAGTATTCACTTGCACTGGACTGAATAAACAAATGTGGGATTTGTGGGCTTACTAATGTCCTGGGATAAGCCAGGCAGTCAGCCAAATTCTAGAAGTTTTGATGAAAAGACAGCAAGCCCACACTTTTCTTCATAGAAGTGCTCCATGGGAGTATTGATGTCCACAGGAGCAGCCTGGGCCTTCAACTTGCCTTAAAGATTCACCCATATTCAGCCACAGAGAATTCTTAAATGCTTCTGTAATTGAAAACCTAGATCAAGTGATAGGAGCTGCATTGCTTCTTGTTGCGAAGTGTTAAATATGCCATTCATCTCCTTTTCGAAATGTGCTGTCACGGTCCCTTTTTAAATACCACCTTATCCTGAAAATAAGGCCACTAAAATGTGGCTCTGGTTCTATCTTTCCAATCATTTATTTCATTCACTGAGCACCTTTGATATGCTTCAGGCACCATGTAAGACTGTGGATAAAACAGTGACTTAATCAGACACAGTCCATGCCCTCTGGAATCCCCCAAGCCAGCCCTGACACTGGAAAATAAATAAAGTCTTGTAATTTCATTTTTGGTTGGAGGAAAATATTAAAATTTGCAGTTTTGTTGTGGGAAAGGCAATAAGTCATGCAATTAAGGTTACAATACAAGTGTGTAGAAAAGTCAGAAAAAAGAATGAAGGGTTTCCCTTTATTTGGCCACCACCATGCTAGGAGGACCATATATCTATGGGCTAGACTAAGGTAGATTTTACTACAAACTGCAGCTAGCGAAGTGTGAAGGCTAAGTTTCATAGGTTCTTGACTAATTCAAGAAAAACTTCCTAGCAGCAATTGATGTAATCTCCTTTAAATCCATAAGGCTGGCTTATCTACCCAGATCAGAAACAGATACGGTATATGCAAGCTAAGAACAAAACCCCTAGAACGATTCAATGTGAATATAATATAAACTCCAGGGAGAAAGTTCACTGCAGTAACTGACATACAGGGAGCATTTTATGGCTCTCCACAAAAATGTCCAACCTTCCTTGAAATTTAGGATCTTCTTAAGTAGTATTTACCTACCTCAGAGCTTTCATACTTCTCATCTGAAGATCTAATTTCCCTGACTTACTGACCTTCCAGAGTCCCAGTACGAGGCTGCCAAACTGCAAATACAGAGAATTAGTTTTAAGAAGCATAATACATAACTGCCTTTAGAAGTGCATTGAAGTAGATTAGCAGAGATTTTAACAACTCTTTCACAAAAAAAAAAAAATGGCAATGAGTGTGGGGTTTATGAAGTCATCAAATCAATACCAAGTTTAACATATTTAGGTGAGGTTTGTAAACCTAACTCTTTAGGAATAAAGGTTTGGAAGAGAAGTATAACTCCTGCTTAGTTAACTTGGAGAGGGAGAGTTGAAAGAGAAAGCTATAAACAAACTGGAAAAGAGCTAGTCCAGGTTTAAAAAATAGAGAAAGTAAACCTGACACTGGGCTCGGATGATAAGCAGGTAGCTGAGGCCACCCACAAACACTCCATTTGTCCAGCTGCTCAGTGTGCACCTTGAAGGAACAAGATGAAGTATACCGCCCGCAAACCAGAGGAAGGCCTGCACAGGAAGCAGCGAGGACGATATAGCGCTATGGACTTCAGAACAGGATGAAGCCGGTCCATGTGAGGTTCAAGAAAACCAAGTAGTCAATACAAGCATCAGCATGTTTCCTTGTGTCATTAACTCAGGACCACATCCTGATTTCAAACACCACGGAACCACAGATGGAAAGCCGTGTAAACTGGGGCCATTTTTCAAACCTCTTTCTCTGCTGTCTGCTCATCACAAATGCCCAGAACCCACTTTGAGCATGTCACTGGGCATACACCAGATCCCAGTGAGGTGAGCAGTTTGATGGGTGGTGTCAGATTTCCCAGCAAAATTAGACAAGCAGCTTGACTTGACAAGTAGCATGAGGCAGCATAAACAACTTCCCTAGACAGTGCCAGACAATTAGGTGCCAAAAGCCTGAGGTGGTTATTAGAAAATGGTTACCACCTCTGACTGTCTGACTCCAGCCACTTCATCGCCAGAAAACTGCTCCATCAGAATCCAGCCAATCACTGCTCCCTCAGGAAGCATGTACTGCTCACTGTGAGCTCTTGCTAACATCTAGCTATTTGCAAAGTGCTAGACAGGGCAGTGACAGTTAAGGAGAAATTGCCCAACAGGATTTTAACTTCTAACTGGATCTCAGCCATGCTGCTTCCTTTGATTACCTATCAGCTGGGACTTCTTTGGCAGCCAAGTTCTAGAGCATTTCACTTTCAGTCATCAGAACTATGAAGAGGAAGACAAACTGGAAAGGGGTCAAGACACCCCAGTTCTATCCCTAATCAGCTGCACGGACTTTGGTCCAGCCAAGGTGCTTCTCTGGATTCCCTTTTCCCTTAACAGTAAAATAGGGTATCGTAAAACCCACTTCACAGGTTTGTAGAGAAAGTCATAAGAGAACAGATGAGCAAAACATTATAGGAGGTATATTCATATACACATGCTCATGAGTGTGTGTGCCTATATGTGTTTACATACAATTTTTTTTAAGTTTTTCCAATTGCATAAAAGTAAAGTGTAGATTTGGCATATACCTGGGTAAGTTAAGTGATGGGCAATCATTTTAGAACAAAAGTGCCTCCTCATTTTTAGGGGAGAAGACAGTTGGCTAAATTGTTCAGACCAGTTTTCTTCTCCAAGTCCTAGTCATGGAATCTACCCAAGACTGACGTTCCTGTTCGCTAGAAAATATTTTGAAGGAAAAACAGTCAGAGCTACTGATTAAATGTTTACTATATGCTGACCAATCTATGAAGCATTTTATAGATACTTCATCTTCATCATTACAATCCCATGAAATATTATTTAACAACATTATACATTATGCAGAAGAAAGAGAAATTCTGTGGAGAAAGAAATGCAGGATCAGGAAAGTTAGGTCAATGTGGTATTTGAGCTTTGGTTGATAGGCACCCTTTGGCCAGCTCCCCTCCCTCAAGGTGCCTGCCCCAGCTGAGAGATTTCTACCAGCACCTACCTTCAAAGCACAGGACTGCCTGAGGCAATAGGATAATACAGAAAGAAATTTACAGGATGACAGCTGCAAGCTAGTTGTTCATGAAATCCAGCTCTAAAATATAACCAATTACTTACTTCATCCTTGGGGGTTCTAACTTTTCTCAGCCAGTGTCTAACTACAGAAAAACTGGATCTCAAATCTCCTTAAAGGGAAAATATTGGGGAGAGAAATATATAATATTAGGTTTTTGTTTCTTTTTGTTGTTGTTGATATTAATTAGTTCTGTTTTACAAAATATCTTCTTTAATGGTAAGACAATGTGAATCACAAAATGATATAAGGAATTTTGTACAATATAAACATGAGCTGTAAGAATCATAATAAATAGTAATTATCATAATACATTTGAGTATTTGTAATGTAGTGTAGTGTGATAGACTATATTAGTCTTTGCTCATTTCCTATGTTTTGCTTGACTGATCCATCGCAGGTGGTAAGTTCTTCAGCTCACCAGTTCTCCAAAGCATGGAGTTGCAGTAGTGGTGCAAGGATGTCCTTCAATGCTCACGTCAAAGTTAAATCTCAGAAATAACTGCTTCTTTCTTACCAGTTCACCAGCATCCAGACTTTCCTTCTAAAGCTTGTGAGGATGACTTACATCAGCATATAAATATCAGTGTCTCCTTTATCCATAACTGCTGCAACAACACACATTAACATAACTATAGAGCTTGTGAAAAACTATTTGGTACAGAAAAGATTAAGAAAAGAGAAGAGAAGGGAAGAAAAGAGGAGAGAAGAGGGGAAGGGAAGGGAAGGGAAGGAGAGGAGAGGTTGAGCAAAGACAGTAGATAAAAGACTTTCCTCATCCAGTTTGCTTTAGTATTATAAATTTATCTACATTACATGCTTTATATCTTTATTATAGCTCTGGAGGCAAAGTGAATGGCCCTCATTTTTCTTTTTTTTTTCTCAGAAAAAGAAATCAGTGCTCAAAGTGAAGGAAGCGACATTACCAAAAAGTACTACACCCCAGGATTTGATCCTAAGTCTCCATGATTTTAAAAATACCCATGCTTACTCACTGTATCTCATTACTACTCTTCCCAAGAGAATGCTCCTTTGATGTGTGCTTTCAATTCTGGAAGTGCAGATAACATTTATCTGGTGACAAGAAGATAGAAATCTATTCATTGATCTCTACTCCAAACCAGAATAAGATGTATTCTTCTTCTCATCAAAAGAGTGACTGGATGTAGGAGAAAGAAGAGGCAGATGTCAATCCTGTGATTTGGCCATGACCTAAACATAGCAGAGATTTCCTAACCCCCTTTCCTACACCACTTTGCCACTTTGGACAGTGTGTGGAATAGAGAAATACATCGTATATGATAACCTCTAACTCATTCAACAGAATACAATAGTTCCACCTTTCAATTTCAGCACAGATGCCTGGTTTAAACCTATGTGCCAGATTCTCCTGCCTTTTTCCTTTCTTGAAGCAACTGTCTATACAGAACCAAGTCTCCCAAAACTCTGGCAGTTCCCTGACAAGGCAGGCGGACAGTCTAGTAGTCTAAGCACACGGGCTTCGGTGTCATACCCAGGCATCCATATCCAAATTACTTAAATCCTTTGTAGAGGGAAATTGTGTGTGTATTAAAAAAACAACAAACAAATCCAGCAAATTCTGCCTCCATTATTGATATGGCCTGGGAAGGGGAAATTATTTTACTTCTCTGATCTTTCTATGATTTCTCAATCTCGAAAATGGGGATAATAACATCTCACAGAGTTTCTATTAAAATTAAACAAAATGATGTGCATAAAGTTCCTAGCATGGTGCCTAAGACATAATGAGAGTCAGTATATTTTTCTTGAATTATTTCTCTGGCCTAGCTCAAGAAGCTGTCAAGTAGCCAAATTACAGTATTTGAGGTAGCTTTAAGGTCCAGGGAATCATTCTGATGGCTTCCATTTCCTTCTTTTTCTGGAAGAAATGAAGCTGTTCAAAAACGCTGAGAACTTTCTCAAGAGTCCTGAACTATTCAAGTTGTCCCAAGTTTTTTTTCCTTTGTTCTTTGTCCGGTGCAAACAAAATTTTAGCCTGTTAAATATTTAGTATTTAATACAGCCAATTAATTCATTTTAGGTCCAAATTGTGAAGCTGTAGTACAGTATTATTATTTGATGTGTATAAAATATTGTTAAATGAATGTGCATGGTGATGGATGAGTATTTGCAAGAGCTTAGACCACAGTTTTGAGGAATTTACATTACAGTTGACTTTTATACTGCTGTATTGTCACTTGTGTCATTTATTTTGAATCTATAAGGTTTATTCAGCACCAAGATCTTGGTGAAGAATACGATCTCCAAGGATAACTTTAGACCTGAAATGACTACTTTTTGACCTGCTCTATGGCAAAGAACAGAGATAGACTATGTATTTTACTAGTTCCTCCATCAAAACCACAACTACCACTAGCCCCCAACAATTACGCCCCCCAAACCTATTCTACTTCTTAAGCATTGATGGTTGAAAAAAATAATTGACTAACTTAATGAGGTTAAATTATTTGTATATTTGCTGAGACAGTACTGTGTATTACCATTAATAATAAAAACCTGTGCCAGAAAGCAAGCTATAGACGTTGTAATGGTAACTGTGGACGAGACTACCAGAGAGGTCAAATCCCACTTCCAACCACCAATTAGCAGTGAACAGTCGAATTAACCTCTTTAAGCCTCGATTTCTACATCTATAAAATCTACACAGATTCAAAACAGTGACTATTTCCTTAGGTTAGGTTAGATATTTTGATTAGTATTAAGTGTCCAGTATATCAGCGATGCTCGACAGACAGTAGCTATTCTAGGCTAGAATACAAACAATTCATGTTCACCTTATAATTTTGTCCATATTTCCTTTTCCCTTTTAAAAAAATCAACATATTTTTACTTTTCACTCTTAATCCTACTGTATTATTCATGTTTGTAAAACTACTTAAATACTTTGTAGAGGGAGATTGTGTGTGTATTTAAACACACACACACACAAATAAATAAATATTTTCTATTTCTTTCTTCAGAGAATAACTTTCTGAGTATTGATCTTGTGAAATATATATGCAGTTCTGGCACTTTCTATTTTGAATGCAGTGGTGTCCTCAGGGGAGGGTCAGGAGGGTGGCGTGAGAGCCCTAATGAAACATATTCAGGCACCTTTTGCCTTCAAACCTCTTTTCCCAGCCCGGATGGAAAATGTAGGTTCAACATTTCCACTCTGACTGACTCACTTGGCAGAAAAAGAAGTCCAGATGCCAAGAGGAATAGAAAGAAAAACGTGGGGGAAAAAGGCACCGGAAGGAGGAGGAGGTGGGAGAAGCATGCCATAGTTCATCAAGCTGTAAAAAAAGCAATCTTGAGGATTAAAAAGAAGGATGCATTGACTTTCACAGGTGAAAACAGGGCCCTGGAAACAAAAACATTTCTTAAAAATACACTTCACACCAAAGAGTGTTAAGAGCCAACGGATCTTTTTACAGAATTACTATGCCATAATTATTTTACAGAATTACTATGCTATAATTCAATTATCTGCCAGATAATACAAAAAAATATATGTCAGCCTAAACAGGATATGCAAGGCTGAAACCTGGAACACATTCATATTCAAATATACTGACAGATCCAAAGCTGTACTGCACCTTAGACTACTGTGAAAAAATTCAGAGTATGGTTACCTGAGTGTATATATTCTATATGTATCCCCAAACTCACTAAACTCTATATGCTAATTATGTGCTGGTTTTTGTATACTACTTGTATTTCAATAAATCTGGGGCAAAAAGAAAAATAATCAGAGTAATTGTTTGATAATGTAGTCATATAAAATAACTAGCATGTTCTAACCTTTTTCTAAGCTTCTTACAATCTTAGATAATTCATTCCATAATAACTGCTAACGATAGACTCATTATTTCTTACAACGCCTGCCACTTATGTAAATGTCCAGTGAAAATATTTAGTCAACATAGTCCATACAGCTTTAGATGTTTCGTCTTTCTTGTTTTGACCATTCTAAAATATATTATCTGTGCCCAGAATACATAATGTGACAATGCACAACATACTGTTCCAGCTATCTTAGTCTTTGTTACAAGTATTTCTCAAATATACTACATTATAGGGAAGATAAACAATGGAATAATAAATGAGGTTTAAATATCCAGAAAGTTCAAGTCAAAGAAGAATTAAAAGACAGGTTTCTGGTATATATCATACCATTTAGTTAGTCAAAAAATGATTATTCAGCCCCAAGTACAAGGCACTCTGCAAAAGCTCAGGGTCAGAAACAACTATGGCTTATACTTGGATTTGACCATATATAGGAAGCAAAGTTCAAGTATTCAAATAAAACAAGCGCATGTCATGAACTTTATGATGGAAATGCCAATTATGGAAAAACCAATTCTGGACATATAAGAAACATTGCTAATTATTGCTGTTTCAACCCCTTTTCCTCTATAAAGTAAGGGGGTTATCTTACATCCCTTAGGTCCCTTCCAGCACTAATATTTTGTGATAATATGTTTATAAAAATATTTCACAGTTTTTTTCAGCAGAGCTAGAAGAATTTTGCCTATAATCGGTTAGACACATGTGCCAGAGAGTGCAAAGGCCTTTGAACAAATGCCTGGTTCAGTAAGACAAAGATATTTTTGCTGATTAGCAACTAGACAAACAGAAAACCATTAGCTAAAAAAAAGAAAATTTGTTTTGATCTGATTTCTCACTCTCAATCCTGTATTCCTAGCATGGGTGTAATTAACACTAATATCATTTTCCTGGAATTGTTATTTTGTTTGACTAACAGCAAACACACTTGACAAAGCCTGTTTAATCCCCCCCATCACACTCCAATTTTCATAAAATAATCAGGTGTGAAATCATAGCTGGTAAAGATTGTCTCATATTCATAGGTTTTTGTGAACTTAGAGCCTTGCTGAAACACAAGGGCTTTTTGAAAAGTTTAGCAATATCTGTTTTGCTTCAACAAGATAAGGCCAAGGTGAATATTATGGTCAAATTTTTTTATCTTCCTAGTGGGTCTGTGTGCTTATGAGACAACATCCTGAAGACACTCAAAGGCAGTGTGGATTGAGCCCCTTGGGAGTGGTAGCTCCAGTGGCTGCAGAGGTGGACAGCAGAAGGGCAGGGTGGAGTCAGGGTGCCACAGGGAGGGTGGAGTTTGCTCTGAACTCACAGTAAAACAGATGAACCAATCCTCATGTATTCGTTCATTTTTTGTATTATAATCTGTCATTTCTATGCCATACCTCTGTAAAGAGTTCACTTTCTACTTTTTAAGGACAGAAATAATCAAGATTTGGATTACTGAGTTCTTTGAATGATCACATTTTTCACTGAGTATTATAGGTCCACGAAGGCAGGAAATGCCTAGTTCACTGTAATATTTTTAGAGCTCGGGTCAGTGCCTGACACATTACAGGTACTCAGTAAATACACACTGAACAAATGACTTATAAATGATTGCTTTGACCCCTAGAGAGTTGGCAGGAAAAAAGGGCTTTGGGAGAGGAAATAGGAAGAACTTCTGAGACCCAAAGTCAGGCCATTTATTTCACGGCCTCTTCTGCCTACCAGGCCCAGCAATCAGGCAGTCAAGCAGTGATCTCACCTGCAGAACCTGCTGGACTAGTCCGGTCAGCAAGGGAGGTGAGTTCAACCACTCATGTCAAACACAGTCAACTTGCCTAACAGATTTCCAGAAGTACAGTGTGACTGCTCTCTCCATTCAAATCTCCCCTAATAAAAGAGATCTAATTATCCACCATGGAATTTGGCCGGTTACACTGAGATTATGGTATGTTGAGAAATTTGAACTGTAACCACACATAAATTAAAGCACAAGGATCAGGGCCACTCCCTATTGCTTCTAGGTGAGTTTTGAAATTTTTTTCAAAAAGAAAACAGTGGCTTTGGAGTCTGTGAGTTTTCATTGAGAGTCTGGCCGAAATATAAATCAAATTGATTCAATTTTCAATGCAAACTGTCTTCAAATGTCTTTCTTAAAATAATTTAAATGTATGCAATATCTAGGATTTTAAATAAAATTTGTGCTTTATTAATCATTAAAAAAATGTATGTTAGGTACAGAGAAGGATGTAAAATAAGTAAGACAGCCCCTAGTGCTGCGTTTTTCAGTCAAATTTCAACCTAATTCAAAAGCCCTCAGAAAATGTTCTCCTTCATCCCTCAGCAATAGATGCAGAGAGGTTAAGTCCTTCAGATGTATGTTAGAAGGTCACCATGTGCTTCATCACATGTCCATGCAGTAAAATTAAACAAATTTCAGTATTCCTTTTTTGGCAAATGTTCCTGGCAAACGAAAATAGTCTCAGTCATGCTTGTGTGGTATCCTCAAGCTTTCTGGGTACAGCTGAGCATAAACAAACTGATGAAGTTTTCTTCACTTTGGAAAAGAGTTCACAGGAGGACCCCAACAGATTTCCACAGTGCATTATACTTTTGTTCGCCCATATTCTTTGGGATCACACCTATTGAAGAAGTTCAGGCATGCAGGGGGACACTTGCTCTCCTCACTGCCTCAGAACTGACTCGTTGCCCGTAATTTTCTCTTTTCCTTCCCTCCCAATATATCTTTTTTCTCTTTTGCACTGATGGATACCCCTCTGCAACATGCCTTCTCCTTTTCTCTGTTTTATCTCTTATACTACCAACCATTCTGGTACTTTGTTTTCTGTTTTCACAGGAATTTCAGCCTCAGCTGAGAGTTACTCATGAAAAGGAGGGAGAGGTATGAAAACACAGGAGTGACCAAGAAAAGCAGAGAAAGCAAAGCTGATTCTATTGGCAGCGAGAAATGATAGAAAGAATGCTGGACTGAAATCGGAAAACCTAGAGACTCGTTCTGGCACCAGGCATTACCCTGTGGCCTTGGAATGCAGGGAACCTCTTGAGTATTTCACTTTCCTCCTCTACATAATTAGTGTGCCAGTCCTGACTCCGTCTACCTGACAGAGATGACAATAAAGTCGAATCAGACTGCAGGAGAGTTTCATGTTGCCTCATTTTGTAAATGGGTATCTCGACATCACCTGAAATGTAATTGCAGGGTGACATTAGGCACCCAGCTGCAGAGAAGGCACTCATACCGCCAATGGTCCAATGCCCTCTGTTTACTCTTGCCTGGACTAGACTAACTCGGGGATATTACAGAGCGCATTCCTCAGGTACAAGGAATCCTTGCATCTTTAGAATACTCTTTCTAGTTGGTTGGGTTCATAAAGCTCTTGCCAGCCTGCTCTATTGAAAGGCTGATGCTGGCCATTACCTTTCTAACCCACAAGCGCTGCTCACACCCCCAGCTGCTGTCTGACTGTTTGTGAGCATCTGGATTAGACTAGAATTGAGTAGGGTCTGGCATCAGACTGACTTGAGTTCACCCACTGTCACTACAATGAAATAGCTGTGACACTTGAAATCTGTTGTGTAATTTCTCTGAGGCTCCATTTCCTTATTTGTATAGGGAGGGTACTAATAGCTACACTGTAAAGGCATGGGATGAATTTAAAAAAATAAGGCTTTATTATAGCCCAAGAACTAAAAGTAATATAACTCATAAATATGGATAATTAGAATTGTGCAGATATTTGAGTTATAGTCTCTTAAAAATAAAAGAATTTAAAGAGAGGCAGCTGTGCATTAAAGTGAGGTACAGTCTGTGGTTTCTTTGAGCTCAGAGCTCTTGAATAAATTATCAAATCTGTACTGGCACAATAACTAAGCCTAGCAGAAACTTAATTGTTTTAAGTAATAAATGAGTAAAAAATTGAATGAATGAATGAATGAGTGGATTCTATGGAAGTTTGGAGAAATGTTGAATTTCACATTTCTCCTGTAGGTGGCGAACTGATACCTCCTACAGTGTATTGCATTTCCTGTCTCCTCAACAACTGAGAGATGAATTGTACTAAAAAATCCATGAATTTATGTCTGTCATGGTGAAGAAATAAGCAACCATAAATGTACTTTCTTCCATAATTATCTCTTTATCTTTACATGTTCAAGCTTTTGTCAAAAAAGTTGTTTCTAGAAAATCATTAAGAAATATGGTTGTGTAAGTACTATAAAGAAATAGAATTGTGCAAGTGCTTGGAGTACTTTCAATTTTCATGGCCTACTCTTAGGAAAACATTGTTTTGCCCCAGGCTCATTATTATTTTCCTAGGGTATTCATTTTCCCCTAAATATAGAAAAAAATAAAAGTAATTCTGCTAACAGTGATTTTTTTTAAACTAGCCCCAACATATACTTTTTCTTCCTGATTCACTGTGAATTAAGAGCTGAATGCATTACCTTGTAAATTTAATATAGAAGAACAATCAAATGAGATAAATTAATCTAAATGCTTTGCTTTAATTTTCCTTCAAGCCAGGATAGGAATTTCCTGGATGATTTAAGTAATGCCCCCCAGTCGCCACTTCCCTTTATAGTGACATAGTCTATATGGTCTTACATAGAAAATATGACTGAAACTATAGTGGCGTGCCATGAAAGCTGAAATCCATCTAAGAGCACACCAAACAGGAACAACAAGAACTGAAGATGTCTGTCCTGTTTCCAAAAATAAGGGGAGGAGATGAGTAAAAAGAACAATGACAATGTTATAGCTCAAGAGCTAAAATTAAATGCGTGTAAACAATTCTTGTTGAAACTAGAAGCCAATGTAGATTAGGCAAACCAGGTAAAGAGTTCTTTCCTGCCAAAACATGCCAGGGTAAGAGTCACCTAGCACTGAGACATGGCTAATGATAGAAGTGGGTTAACACTGGAAAACTACAGAGGCTTCTGAACTTTCACAGCAGCTCCTAAATTCTACATTAAAGTGGCAGTCTCTTCCTAAAATCCAAAGTTCTTCTTTATCCCACCCAAAAAGCTGAAAGAAAGCCTTTTGAAAGTTTGAAAGTTCAGGCGCAGGACTCTGAGAATTTCTAGCTTTTGTATAATTATTTCTCCAACACACATTTCTTGACTAACAACTCTGAGCCAGGCTCTGTGGCAGAAGAAATGTTCTAACTTTTTGTCATGAACACACAACTATAAACCTTTTTAAGGAAACTAAGAAACAAGCTAATAATCATTATTAGGGGAGTGTTAATAAATTATTGAGTATTTCATACAGTCATTTTAAAAGGATGATGTAGCTCTAAGCATAGAAATATTTCCACATGTTTGGAAGTGAAAGAAAACAGCCAGGAAGGAACAATTTAAGATATAAACTTGCCTTGTTATTTGATACAATTGTAAAAAATTTTCTAGAGATTAAGCAAAAGCAGAAAATGGCACAATTATGCACATAAAGTATGAAATACAATGCACTTATCACTATTCTGTTATATCTCCAAAATTACAATTTAAAGTGATTTATTTAAAATTTGTATTTTATATATTTGAATTTAAATATGAGTATATATAATATGTATTATATATTTAAATACATTACAAGAGTATATAAAATATATAATATATAAAAATAAATAAAACATAAAATATATAAATATTAATATTAAATTTTATATTAAAATGATACATTTAAAAAAATTTTTGGTGTTTGGATTATTTTACCTACCAAAACAATATTTTGTCTTGAAGTGTAGTATATGAAGACCTTTAATATTGTCCCTGAATATTACTGGGTTGTTTTAGGCCCTCTCTCTGCAGTCACTCTTGCAAACTTTATCTTCATGTTTAAAGCCATCAATCTAATTAGCCCACACACACTACATTTCAATTCAAAAAGAGAAAAGTGAATTTTGACCTAACTTCTGTTATTAAGTGGATATCTTGTCCCCATGCCAGATCTGTTATCATTTGTCTTTACTCTTCATTATAAAAAAGTAGGGAGAAAAGGAAAAGATGTGAAGGGGTTCAATAAAAGAGGGGAGAAAAGAATTGACCATCCTCTTAAATAGGAGGAATTGAAACTTGCTGTCAACTGTAGCCATTCCATTTATGGTAAATCAACAACCCAAACCCCATTCTCTGGCTTCTGCTTTATTGTGATTGGCACAATTTTTCCCTTTAGTAAAAAAAATCTCTTTGAGTAAGTTCATGTCTGCAATGATTCAGGACCCTCAGATGTGATAATAGCCCACTCTCCTTCTAGGGAAATTTATAAAGATAAAAAGCCAGTTTCACTTGTATGAGCCAAACTCACCTCTAGAAATGAGGCAGAATGCTACAGAAAGCAAGCCAGAGTGGCCTGCACAGGATGTGGGGAGCAGCCCAGCAGCTCCAATCAGCCAGTTACCTTTCACAGCAACAACAAAGGCAAACACACCAAGAAGCAGCCAATACATTGGTGCCAACGTGACCCAAGAAGAACAGGTGCGTCCACCCCCCTGGTGCCACAACCCAAGCTAGACACACCCCAACTTTCCCTCTCACAGAGCCACCAGGGTTGCTCTGAATTCAAGTCAATCGGAGTGTGTTGCCATGGGGATAGGGGAGAGCTGTATTTGATGCCAGTCAACATATGCATGATTACACAACAAGGAAAATCAAGAAGTAAAGCAAACATATGCACCCATATCTATACAACTCTTTTCAAAAGGACTTAAGTACAGAAACCAGAACTAAGAGAGAATGGTATTAACTCAGTAAGTATGAAACAGGCACAAATACTCTCTAAAGCAACTAATTCCAGTAGAATTGTCAGTAATGAACCAGCAAAACACAGTGCCAGCTGCTCTCAACAGCACTTATTGGTGTACTGCAAATACACACTCAAAAAATTTAGAGAAATTAAAATAAGAATGCTGTAATGATGATGATAATAATTATACTTGCCATTTATTAAGCACCTGTGAGGTACCGTTTTGTTATATTTAGTTACACAGCTTAATCTTCATGACAGTCTTGTAAAATAGGTTTTATTATCCCCATTTTATAAATAAGGAAACTACATCAGATGTAAATTAAGATCTTTCCCATCTAAAGTAAAAAAGCTAGAATGAAATTCATTGAACTATTTCATACTATACCTGGGGTCAGCAAACTATGACCCTTGTGTCAAACCTGCTCTGCTGCCTGTTTTTGTAAATAAACTTGTATTGGAACTCAGACGTTCTCATTAATTTATGCATTATGTATGACTGTTCTGGTGCTACAACAGCAGAGTTGAGTCGTTGGGACAGAAACCCTAAGGATCCCAAAGGCTAAACAATTTACTATCTGGCCCTTTAGAGAAAAAGCTTGCCAACCTCTGCTCTGCCGTATGCCATTAGGAATTTTTTAACAGTTGAGTATCATAAACACTTGAGGAAATTATGAAATTTTAAGTAGTGGGAGTTCACTGCAATCAATGTCTTTGCTAACAGCTACCCTAAGACATTCTGCCTATGCATAGAGCCTTTTTCCGCTATTTAAAAACTCAGCTGGAGAAAGAATATTTGCATTTCAGAAGATAAGGACCTGAATTCTACAGACTAATTCTTTCATCCCCTTCCCTGTCCTGCCTCCAGCTTCTCCTCACCTCAGACTTCTCACCAGACCAGGCACCTGAGAGAGAAAGAGAGGGAGGAAGACAATGAAAGAGCAGGGCTATAGCTTCATGGAGCTTCATTCCATTTTCAGCCCCTGACCACCTGCCACAGGAAACATGCCAAATCCTAGGGTTTACTTAGTTTAGGCTTGTCAGATTGATGCAAGCCTGGGTGAATGAATTTATAGACTAGAATAATAGAATTTTAATAAGGAAGGTACATCAGGTAATAACCAATTGAGATATGCCATTTATCAATTAAAAAAAACAAGAACCCAGCTAGGGGAGCAAAGCTGGGTGACTTGCTCAAGGTTAAAAGGGCATCAACAGAGAAAAGTCTTCTCTTATCCATTATACCACACATTCACCAGGAGCCAGTTTAAAGCCACAACTGGATCCTATTCACCAGCTCCCATAAATTCATTTAGTTCATGTCCTTTACCAGGGCCACACTTTTGATGAAAAGAGCAGCTTTGGGGAAGTAAGCACACTTGGATTCAAACCCTGCTTTGGTCATTTACCTCTTGCATAAACTTACAGAAGTCAGTAAACCAGTTTAAGCCTCACTTGTATACAAGCAAACACAAAGAATTGTTCCCTCAATATAAAGAAGATGAAATGAGATAGCACTTTCAGTGCCTAGCCAAGCACCTAGCACACAGCAGGCATTCTCAACACATGGCAAGCACTAGTATTGTTTTTAAAAGACAAGTGAAGCTGTACCACCTAGTCTCCTCTTGGACCAAGATCAATAGATGCTGATGGTTGGACCAAGTAGAATTTCATGGTTCAAGTGTAGATGATACCTGCTGGCTGCATACTGTACAGTTATTTTCATTCTGAGGGACATCCACTCAGAATTTTCACCCAAGAAGGCCAAATGTTCATTTCTTAATCAGGTCTTGTACCAGTTGCATAGTTGTTATCATATGTTGTGATTTATAGACAGCCTTGTTTCTAATTATGAGGTTTTTATTGAAGAGACAGGTTTCGGGGTGAGTCTGCCATCTGACTTGCCAGCACTTGTTAAAAGTTTTTATGGTGTGACTCATTTGTGTGTGTGTGTGTGTGTGTGTTTAGGAGTGCTATTAAATTTTGCTATCATATAGTGAGCAATTTGTGATGCAAACTTGTCCATATATGTATCTCCCCACCAACCCACTCTATCCCCTCATGTATCCCAAACCTTCCTGACTTATCAAGGGCTAGCTTCAGATTATCTGCAAGATTTTATACAGATAGACTCACCAGGAATGGTCCTTGCCTAATTCCCTTTATACTTGTGCATGTGTAATAGAAGCAAACATTGCTCAAAAGTGCAAATATTTCAGCTTCTGTGGTGGATGGAAAAACAAGGGGAAATCAGAAAGACAATGTAAAACATGGATGTTACTGCCTCCTGATCAATGTTTTTAATTTTACAGACACAGTACCTTCAGGAAAAATCATCTCTGTATCGAAGTCACTGAGCGGTACTGATAGATCAGTGCTATAAATTGCCTACAGAGAAAAGAGAGAGAGAACATGAGTACACAAAGCCCATAAAAGAATAAAAACACTTCCATAAATAGAAAATAAATGAAAACAAAATGGAATGGACAGCAATGAAGCAATTCCATTATGATTCAATAAAAACAGACAGACCTTTCTTAGGTACCTCCTACATATGCACAGGAAGCCTCCATATGAAGCCTGGGCAGCGCACTTTGGAAAGGTATGAATGGTAACATTTTGCAGATACAGGAGTTTCCTTTTGTGTTGCTCTTAACTTTGAGTTTCTAACTGCTCTCTGAATTAAAGTAGAGAAAAGAACAGAAGGAATGAAGGGAAAGGGGAAAAGAGAGATGGAAGGAAAGGGAGATGGGAGAATAAGAGTCCAGTGTTAGATACCAAGTCCATTAAAACTGCAAACCCTTGGGGCCCATACACAGCACTGTGGACTCGATTCCACCTCCACTGAATCACTTCGGGAAATGACTCCTGTGGATTCATATATTGCTGAATAACACACTAAACAACCATCCCCTAAAATGTAGAGCTTAAAATGCCCATGGGTCAAACCAGGCAAAAACACTACAGAAAAAGAAAATTATAGACCAATATCCCTGATGAACATAGATGCAAAAATTCTCAACAAAATATTATCAAACTGAATTAAAAAATACTTCAAAAGCATCATGCATTATGACCAAGTGGGATTTATTCCAGGGATGCAAGGATGGTACTATATTTGTAAATCAATCAATATCATATAAGACATTAACAAAAAGAAGGATAAAAGTCACATGATCATCTCAATAGATGCTGAAAAAGCATTTGACAAAATTCAACACCCATTCATGATAAAAACTCTCAACAAAATGGGCATAGAGGGTATGTACCACAACATAATAAAGGCCATATATGACAAACCCACAGCTAACATACCCAATGGTGAAAAGCTGAAAGCTTTTCCCCTAAGGTCAAGAACAAGACAAGGATGTCCATTCTCACCATTCTTATTTAACATAATACTGGAGGTCCTAGCCACAACAATCAGACAAAACAAAGAGATAAAAGGCATCCAAACTGGTAAGGAAGAAGTTAAACTGTCACTGTTTGCTGATGACATGGCATTATATAGAGAAAAACCTTAAAGACTCCACCAAAAAACTATTAGAACTAATAACTGAATTCAGCAAAGTTGCAGGATACAAAATTAATACACAGCAATCTGTTGTGTTCCTGTATACTAACAATGAGCTAGCAGAAAGGGAAATCAGGAAAACAACTCCATTTACAATTGCATCAAAAAGAATATAATACCTAGGAATAAACCTAACCAAAGAAATGAAAGACCTATACTCTGAAAACTGTAAAAATCTCATGAGAGAAATTAAAGAAGACACCAATAAACAGAAATCTATCCCATGCCCCCATAGATAGGAAGAATTAATATTGTCAAATGTCCATCCTGCCTGAAGCAATTTACAGATTCAATGCAATCCCTATCAAAATCCCAACAGCATTTTTTAATGAACTAGAACAAATAGTTCTAAAATTCATATGGACAGCAAACTCACAGACCCCAAGAATGGACTAACAGTTCCCAAAGGGAAAGTGACTGGGGTGGGTAGGTGGGGAGGGAGGAAGAAGGGGAATAAGGGGCATTACAATTAGCACACATAACATAGGGAATGGCACAGGGAAGGCAGTATAGCACAGAGAAGACAAGTAGTGACTCTATAGCATCTTACTACGCTGATGGACAGTGACTGTAATGGGGTATGTGGTGGGGACTTGATAATGGGGGGAATCTAGTAACCAATCAATGTTGCCCATGTGATTTTATATTAATGATACCAAAATTTAAAAATTTTTAAAAATTCATATGGAACCAGAAAAGACCCTGAATAGCCAAAGTAATCTGAAGAAGAACAAAGCTAGTGGGATTATGTTCCCTGACTTCAAGCTCTACTACAAAGCTACAGAAATAAGAACAGTTTGGTACTGGCACAAGAACAGACCCATAGATTAATGGATCAGAATAGAGAGCCCAGATATAAAAACCCACAAAATATGGTCAATTAACATATGATAAAAGAGCCATGAATATACAATGAGGAAAAGACAGCCTCTTCAACAACTGGTTTTGGAAAAACTGGACAGCTACATGCAAGAGAATGAAACTGGATTATTATCTAACTCCAAACACAAAAGTAAACTTGAAATGGATCAAAGACCTGAACATAAGTCATGAAACCATAAAACTCTTAGAAGAAAACATAGGCAAAAATCTCTTGAACATAAATATGAGCAATTTTTTCCTGGATACATCTCCTCAGGCAAGGAAAACAAAATAAAAAATGAACAAGTGGGACTACATCAAACTAAAAAGCTTCTGTACAGCAAAGGACACCATCAGCAGAACAAAAAGGTATCCCACAGTATGGGAGAATATATTCATAAATGATTTATCCAATAAGCAGCTAACATCCAAAATATATAAAGAACTCATACACCTCAACACCAGAAAAACAAATAACCTGATTAAAAAATGGGTGGAGGACATAAGCAGACATTTCTTCAAAGAAATATAGATGACCAACAGGCACACGAAAAGATGCTCCACATCATTAATCATCAGGGAAATGCAAATCAAAACCACAATGAGATATCACTTCACACCAGTTAGAGTGGCCACTATCCAAAAGACAAGAAATAACAAGTTTTGGTGAGGATGTGGAGAAATGGGAACCCTCCTACACTGTTGGTGGGAATGTAAATTGGTGCAGCCACTGTGAAAGCAGTATGGAGGTTTCTCAAAACACTAAAAATAGAAATACCATTGGACCCAGCAATTCTGCTTCTGGGAATTTGCCCAAAGAAAACAAAATCCCTGATAAAAAAAAGATATATGCACCCCTATGTTTACTGCTGCATTATTTACAATAGCCTAAATATGGAAGCAAGCTAAGTGTCCATCAATAGATGAATGGACAAAGAAGAGGTGGTACATATACACAATGGAATGTTACTCAGCCATAACAAGAAAGGAAATCCTTTCATTTGCAACAAGATGGATGGATCTAGAGGGTTATTATGCTCAGTGAAATAAGCCAGGCAGAGAAAGACAAATACCATATGATTTCACTAATTTGTGGAATATAAAAACAAAGTAAAACAGAAGGAACAAAACAGCAGTAGGCTCAGAGACACTGAGAAGGAACTGGTGGTTACCATGGAGGAGGGATTGGGATGCGTGAGAGGGGAGGAGAGGGGGATAATGGGGCACAAAAATTCTCAATCGTAATGAGGTTGGTCACAGGGATGGTAGTACAGCATGGAGAATATAGCCAATTATTCTGTAAGATCTTTCTATGTTGACAGACAGTAGCTATACTAGTGGAGGTGAGGATATTTAATAGTATGGGTAACTGTTGGACCACTGTGTTGTATACTTGAAACTGAAATAAGGCTGTATGGCAATATATAAAGACATAAATACATAAATACATAAATAAAATGCCTGTGGGTCAAGGTTCTGGGGTGGCTTAACTGAGTCTTCTGCTTCAGTCTCTCACAAGGCTACAGGCAAGGCATCCATCAAGGTTGGGTCTCACCTGCAGCCTCGCCTAAGGAAGGATCTGCTTCCAAGCTAACACACATGATCACTGGCAGGACTTACTTCCTCATGGGATGTTGAACTTCAGTTCCCTCCTGGCTTTGGCTAGAGGCTGCCCTCAGGTCCCCTCTCCTATGGCAGCCTGCTTCATCAAAATCAGCAAGAGAGAGCGTCTTCACAAGACAGAAGTCATGACGTTTGTGAACTAAGCAGGGAAGTGACCACTCTTCCAAATTGCCATAGTCCGTTGGTGAGAAAGCAGTTTCTCAAGTTGAGGGGATGATGCAAGGCATTAATACTAGGAGATAGGAATGTTAGTCAGGAGCTCTCTCAGATCAGCTGCCACAGATTGGCAATCTACTCTTAAATTCTTTGTTGGCATTTTTTTTTCTGGATGATCTCTTTTCAAATTACCATGAAACTCCAAAATAGTCAGGTATAAATAGATCGAACTTTAGTTTTAGTTCTAAATTTACATTGCTTCGAAGAATTAGTAGAACAGTTGAAGTGTTGGGCTGATATGGAGAAAGCATGAGTACTGGCCCAATTGTGGAAATTTACCAGCTATAAGATTTTATCCACGAACCTGACTTTCTCATCTTTGAAATAGGGATAATTATGCCTTCTATGTTTACCTCACATGACTACTGTGAGAACCAAGGAAGATCATGTGTGTCAATCAGTGTTTTCCAAAGCACAGTAATATAGTACTGGTAGTATTTGAGATGATTATAGGTGGAATTTTTTTAGGGTATTTAGAAAAACATAACTTGTACAGCAAACTCATGATTTACAGCCAATGTTACTTAAATGAGACTTAAATGAAGTTGGAAAAAAGATGAATCAGTTTGAAAAAAAATATTAAGAAAATAATATAATAGATGGTCTGGGAATAGGTCAAACACTGTGAAAGGGATACACAAATGATTGCATAAAATTTAAAATGCTCCACAAATGCATCCAATCTTGTTCTGTGATTTATGCTCCATGACTCTAGTTTCAGAAGGTAACTAGATATATTCTTTGTTACCAGCAGAGCAAACCTAACTACATCTAGTGAAGGAGACTGCTTGAAAATCCAATGCTAAAATTTTTGTTCACAAAGAATCCTTCCCCTGTTATTAATAAAACATTTATATTATTCATTTTCTGGTGTGTTGTTTTTTCCTAGCAATGCAGTGATAATCACTTCTATTTATTAGGAGGTTAATGTAAGTGCTAAAACGTACATATACAATTAACACTTATGCTACAAAGCAAGCTGAAGTGTCATATCTTATTAATGAAGAAACTGAAGCTTAAGGAAGTTATATAACTCAGCCAAAATCACTCTGCTACAAAGTAGCAGAGCTAGACACATAATGTAGAGGGGGCCCACGGGGAAAGCAGTATAGCACAGAGAAGACAAGTAGTGATTCTATAGCATCTTACTACGCTGATGGACAGTGACTGTAATGGGGTATATAGTGGGGACTTGATAATGGGGGGAATCTAGTAACCACAATGTTGTTCATGTAAGTGTATATTAATGATACCAAAAAAAAAAAGATCAAGAGGAATTTAAATAGCAAAAAAAAAAAAGTAGCAGAGCTAGAATTTAAACCCAGGAGTACCTAACTCCAAAGCCTGTGTTTACTCTGCTAGTAAAGTTTTAAAGGACTCAACTTCTACTCACTATGCCCACCCTCATTCTTTTCTGCTTCTTACACTTTTACATTGGAGCACTGCAGTATTTTTTTCTCTGGAACATGGAAAAACATACCAACACCACAGCATTCAAAACAAGGTCAGTAAATAAGTCATTTTGGGCCAAATACCCAGACAGGACATACATGCTAAATAGAAAAAGAAAAGCAATTGCCTCCATGCCCAACTTCCATCACCCCACTCATTCATTCCCAAGGGCAAAGGATCAAACAGAAAGATAAAGTTCAGACACTTCCTAGGGCCCCTCCCAGGCAGTGATGTTATGCTCACCACTTCCCTTGTATGACCTCCAACCAAGGACAATTCTACAAGCAAAACAGCAGCACTTTGCCCCATCAGCTCCAAACACCTGGTGAGCTGTTTCAACTGCAAAGAAGTCTGTCCTCAAGAAAAGACATCTTACTTTTGCTTTTTCAGTATGACATGAAAGTTTTGACTGAAACTAGATATTCCAAGTGATAAGAGTAACTGAAATGTGTCTAATTCTCTTTCAAAAAGAGCTTTGAGCTTTGTCTTTAGACCTGGAAAAACAGACTTAAAAACCTGTTTTGAGAAAACTGATTACTAAAGTTATAGCTCACTAACCAGTGGAAATTAGAATTCAAGAGATTGCAGAGAGCAGAATGCTCCCATATAGGACATGTTACTTTCTATACTCAGATTATCCACTATCCATTTTTTTTTAACAGAAAACAAGTTTTGCTCATTTGAATCATGGAATACTAATGTCACAATACTCAGACCTTAGTGATTACAAATACAAGGTAGAATGAACTTGTAAAAATACAAGGTCGAAAGTAACTGAAATAGAAAAGGCAAATAGAGAAGTAACATGAATATAGAAAATTATAAGTAAATATTGAAAACAGGTCAGTGAAACATTTTCTAATAATGTGCAAATTAAATTTAGCAAAGATGTTTTCCCACTGCTCTTCTCTTCTCACACAGCCCTAGAAGATGACCTGAAACATCAGCAAGTATCTTCCTCAGTGCTCACCACTCTGGCTGCCTCAGAGACTCATTCAGCTTGGGGCGGAGGCCGGATGGCAGGAGCCCTCATAGCAAGGCCACCAACATTCTCTCTTTTTGAATTCTTTGAAGAGCCCTGGCTGTGAACTCCTGCAGTACATCCCACAACCCAGATGTATTAGACCAACCTTTGTGATTAGATTTATAACAAACATTCCATCAAGAACCCCACTTAGATGAATCTCAAACTGCACATGAACAGACTCTGTTACAAGGTGATAACAGCCAGATCTCTCTCTCTTGAAAAGTGCCTTTTGCCTTTGTAATTAACAAATAAACTGTGGGGTCAGATCATAAGACTATTCTATTCCCCAACCATGGTCTATTGTGATTCCTTGAGGTCACAATATGATGGTTTTCTAATTTTGGGATATACTCTGTAAATTGGCTGCCATCCTCTAGAAACAGAATCGTACTCCCTCCGTGGATTGTTTCCTAAATTTAGTGTGGTTTAAATCATATCATCATCTTTTGTGATGTTCAAACTGTCCCAAATTAAACCAATTGGAGAAAAGTGTTTAATTTGAAAAATATGGCAATGTTAAATTTTTATTATGCCACAATCAATCTGTGAGAGGTTTATAGGTATATGGTGATATTGTCACTTATATGTATCATTTTATTATTATTATTCAGTAATTTTTTTGCCATTCCAAGGAAATGAATTTGACAGCTTTAATCAATTCAAGTTTATCATGGCACAGGTTTCTGAAATGATATTTCATGTGATTATAAAATATTTCACAAACTATACACCAAAATCAGTAATATTGTTTTGCAAACATATCTAATACTTAGTTGTCAAATTTCAAGTGCTAATTTTAAAAGAGTGCCAAACTTAAACTTTAAAAGTGCTTTAATATATATTATGTTTTTACTAACTCTTTATTTAAATTTGTTTTGAAACTTTCATTTCAACACTGCCTAGGTTATAACCACATCAAATACAAAATAAAATCCAAAAGCTGACATCATACCGATACTGAATCTTGACTTATGATACTTCTTTAAACTTTCACTTCAATTATGCCTTGGTTTATAACCATATCTAGCTTTTCAACACAGAATTATGAGTACTCACTTAATATAGGAATAGCAAAATTAAAAACCTAAACTAAATGTGCGGTATTTTGGTACTGAGTTTGTTTTTTGAAACTTTTATTTTAACTCTGCCAAGGTTCCACTGCAATGAATAACCACTTTGCAATCAGTTTATGATTATTGAGGAAATGGTTTGACTTATTCATATAACATATTACAAAATTATTTTAAAAGGCTTGCATAATGTGGGTATTGATTTTTTTTATAAGCTAGGCCTTGTATATTTGATTACATAGCATAAAATGAGAAACATTTGTTATTCAGTAAAAAAACAAAAAACAAAAAACCTCTTTTGAGTGTTATTTCTACTATGTGATTAACCTGCAATAGAAATTAGTGCCCCTGTTACAGTGTAAGAGCCGTTAGGACAGACACCTTTTACTGTTTTGTCACTAATGTGTCTTAAGGGCCTGGAAGAATATCTGCCACATAATAGACACTCAATAAATACTTGTCAAATGACTATTAGATACACTGAATAATCAACACAGACTTGTAGACAGAAAAGAGCAACCATAATAAAAGCATTCCTTCTTCAGCAAGGGCATTATTTTTTAGGTGACATTCTAATAATATTGTTTTACTCACTTTTTCATTTAGTAAGAATGCATAGAGAGTGAGAAATTTTAGAAGAAATGCTTACCAGGGACATTTTGAGGTAAAAGCCAGATAAACAGCATTATTTGTGTGTTTTTTTGTGCAATTTTCTGAATTTTTTTTCAATAGATTGCTCTAAGTTTGAATTGGAATTATATGTCTTGGGAACTGGTCCTTATATATAAGTAATCAAAGAAAATGTTGAGCCTACAAGTTTTAAAATAAAATAATGGTTACAGTCTCCTCCTCTGTCCCTCTGTTCCAACCAACCATAATTCCCTCAGTATGCCCATGCTTCTTCCCATCTCAGAGACTGCCACATGCAGTTCCTTCAGCCCGGAATGTTTCTTCTTTCAACTACTGCCCCATCCATCCCTTTGATTAGTTAATATCAACATAATCTTTTAGATCTCAACTCAAATATCCCTTGATTTCCAGGACCACCAGACTAGATCAGCTCCCTCATTAAACATTCACATAGCATCCAAGATATTTATCTCATGCCAGTGATGTGTTTTGTAATGAATACTCTCTGATTTGCTCATCACTTGTACCTAGTACATAGTATCTGATATTTAGCAGGGACTCAATATACAATTTTTTCATGTATAAGTAAATATTTTATAGAGAACTAATAATTGAGGATTTCATTTTAGCATTTTTACTAAAAATATGGATGAACCAAATATAAAGAATATATTTTAGTAGGATGTAAACATGTTGGTATTATACCTGACATGTATTATCAATAATGCATGAGAGGATGACTTCATAAGAGGCAAGAAAGTTAACAGCAGCAAGAGGAAAAGGGTTCATCAGGATCCAGAGCTGCAGAGGAGAACCTGCAGTGGGATGAAAACTGAGGTTATTGGATCTAGCAACAAAAAATCAGCGGTTACCTTGGCAATTGATAACCCAGATTCTGAGTGAATGCCACATTACAGAAGATTGGGTGAATGGAATTGGAGATAACACTCCTATTCCAAGTATCTTAAATTCTGAACATGCTATTTCTATAGCAATGCAAAAGTTAATTATTCAGTTGTGTCTGTGCTGTGTGATTGGATCTACACAAGAGCAATAATTTCAGATGAGAAAAAAAAAATCCAGGTTCCAATTCACAATGGCTCCCAAAGATGGAAGCTTGAACATAGGACTGGATCTACAGCATATCAAACTAATCAAATCTTCGGGCCAATTGATTCTGCTGAGATATGTGTATACATGTTTGAGTGTGTATGCACATGCATTTTTTAACAAGGAGCTTCCTAAAATTAAAAAACATTTGTAAAAATCACCACATTTTATCAAGTTAATACAGAGCCCTGAAAAGAAAATATACTTCATCAGATATGTATGAATTATCCCTAATTAAATATTATTAAACATAGTAAAAAATAGCACATTCCTGAGGGAAAACAGCAAACTAAATATGTAATTTATGCTAAACAACAATCTTCAAAAGAAAATTAAGATAAATTGAAATTCTCAATTTGTTGATCTTTTTTAACATATTCTTCAAGAGATTAAGCTCCCAGCAGCTATCTCTGGTTTGAGAAGATGTTTTCAGCTGATCCAACCTCTTTCTCCCCTTCCTGATAGTCCATCTACAACAGTAACAGTCGTGAAATGAACTAGATCGTAACATTAATACTAGGCATCCAAAATAAGAGAAAGAGAAGACTGCCTACCCAACTGAATTTCACAGATAATTACCAACTCCTGTATTACTGTGCTAATCCACATGTCTAACTTAAGCATAAAGTTATTTTAGAAGGAGTTCGAGTTTAGATGCTGATATAGCATCTCTTTGCATGCAGGGGCCTATTAAATTCTCTTCAACTTGATAAGGCTATTCTGTTTTAAAAACCCCTGTGAGAAAACAAATATATACCAATATCTCAGCAAAATCTATTAACATAGTAAGTTAGGCATTTTGTTCATTATGAAATTTCTGGCAAATGAGAAGGGTACACTGCTGATATTATAAGGCAAATAAGCCAAGGTTAGCCTAATTTTTTTAATGGAGTCCCAGCTGTGATTGAATAATATGTGATAACTTTATTCAAGAACAAGCTTCAGTGAGAAGATAAAATTTGATAAAGTGAGGAAATAAACTACCATATGCCTGAACTAATTGCAGTATACCCCTGTGTGTATACCTGAAAAAGTTCAAACTTGCCTACTGCATAGAGAGCCTGGATTCAGCTGGGGGTGTGTAGAAGGGAGGTAGATGATCCACAGAGGCAGAGGATATCTGATTTTATAATTAAATCATTCATTTGATTTAATCTCCTTCTATGTGTCACTCAAATCAGTGGTTTTTCTAAAGGATCCACCCTATGGGGCATTTTGGATATTTTTCAGTGTCATTTTTGGTTGTAACAATGATCTGTGGTTCTTCCTGGCTCAAAGATAGGCCAAAAGAACTGAACTTTTAACAACCCCCTGAACACTCATGTAGGTGTAAGTTTCTGAGCTAAGAACTAAGTATGTTTTATATCTAAACATAAAGGCCTACAAATACAATGGCCAACCAGACAACAATTAGGTCCCCAGCACACAGATTGTGCTTTTTAAATACTATTTCCCATGAAAAAGAATCAGTGCTCTTTTGAGAAATGGTTGATACGATATATAGTACAGGAAACATACAAAATAAAATTGGAATATATTGCCATGCCAGAAATCAAAGATACTGTCAAAGACAACTGGAGTCAAGTTAAAAAGACTCAGGAACTAACTTGCAGAGGCTCCCATTGGCCAAAGAGAGCTTGAGCATCAACAGAAATGATAATTATAGTGGAAGTAAATATACCAATTATGTTTAAATTCATAAGTTTACAATAATTTAAAAATCACTAGTCACCTTTGGAAGACACTAGGGACTCAATTCATTATTTTGAAAACTTATAAAAATTCTGAAAATAAAGTATTTACTCTATCTTTCTTATATGTACCTGAGGTTTCTTATATGTAATCAAGTACATAATAAAGAAAACTTTCACTTTATAGAAATATTCCAGCTAGTGAATGAATAAGGGGTGGTAGAACTATAATATCACCATCTGGCAATCCCTAAGGAAATAATGAGTGTAAGAAATAATTATAAATGGCTGCTAAAATCATAGAGACAACCATACTATGTGCCCTGTGGTGGACATTTATACAATACTACTTACGAAACATTTTTGCCAAAATATCAATTCTGAATCACATCCAGATTCTAGAGCTAAATAATAAAAGAAATACAGGTGACAGAGAAAAATGTTAAATGAAGAGACGTTCTGCAAAGTACAGATTTCAGAAAGCTACAGAACAACCCAATTTATGCAACAAATAAATTGAAAGGAAAAGAAAAAAAAGAAAGAGGGGAACCTATATATTAAAAGAGATATAAAAGACTGGTATCAATTTCAATCAATTTCAATGTGTTGATTTTATTTTCATCCTTATTCCAATAAATTGTTAATAACAATTTTAAAATAAATGAAAAGTGATATGTGTAAAAATTGGAAGAGACTGTTAGGGACTGAATTGTGTTCCCCCAAAATTCATATGCTAAATCTTTCACCTCCAATATCTCAGAATGTGACTAAATTTGAAGATAGGGCTTTTAAAAAGGTGACAAAGTTAAAATGAGGCTCTTGGAGTGGGTCCTAATCCAATCTGACTGGTGTCCTTATAAGAAGGGGAAATTTGGTAATCTCAAAGGAGATTACCAGGGGCTTGCATATACACAGGACAGTGACTACCTGTAAGCCAAAGAGAGAGACCTCAGGAAAAACCAAAAACACAAAAACTGTGAGAAAAAATATTTATGTTGCTTAAGCCACCCAATATGTGGTATTTTGTTATGGCAACCCTAGAAAACTAGTATATATCCTAAAAGATGAGTACGACCACCATTCGATTAAATTTAAGAAACAAGGATATAGAAGGTGATACACTGCAGATCTTGGAGCAAAAATCTCAACTGATGAAATGGAATGAATAGCCCCCTGGTGGGAGGTGGCTCATATATAGCTTGAAAAAGCCGTAAAAATGATACTGAATTTCCGTCTCTCCCCACTTAAAAATACTATCTTGGATCCAACTATATGCAAAGTTATGTCACCACTTCTCTTGGTCACTCAATTCTGTTAACTCTGTTCACAATTTTATAGTTGGCACCTATATAGATTCACCAACTAGAATATAAACATTGTTAATAGGGATCTGTGTTATTTATAATACTGGGACAGATTCTACTCATTCCCTTCTATTTACCTTCAAAATTCTATGCCAATTTGCCATTTACTTTTTCCTCTTCTCACTTATAAATTATCCATCCTATTAAAAGGCATAGCTGTGACAATTCAGTTTCAGCTGTCCAGTATGTTCCCATCTATTTCATCTGTTAAATGTATTCAAAGCATTAACAACAGGTTTGTGTTTCATCCTAGAGACAGCTGGGTTTCAGGGAGAGGTAAAATGTTTCATTATCTCACTCCATTGTCCAAGACAAATGTGCTATTGTATTACATGTGAAATGTCATCTTTGAAGTCTATTAAGGGTGTGCTGTGAGGTGAGACATCTGGAAAACAGCACAGACTGGAAAATAATTATAAGCCAGTTCATTGTGCTTTTGCCTACCAAGACAGCTGTTGAAAACACTATGTATCGTAAGGGGTAGAGGCTCTGAAGCCACACAGGTTAGACTCCACCTCCAACAATGATTGGCTAGTATGCAAGTTACCTAACTTGTGTGAACCCTTTGTCTTGTCTGTAAAATTGAGATACTAATACATGTTGCATAGAAGTTTGATGAAGATTAAATTAAATACTTGTAAACACTTGGAACAGAATAGACAGTAAGTATGGCTTCTCCTTATAGATTTAATGTTCTTTACATAAAGAATATTAGATTATCCAATAATATTTGGAAACCAGGTTGAGCAGTTTGGTTTTGTAAATAAATCTATTGAGCTTTCATGTGGTTTCCTTCGAGTTTCAAGGAATAACACGGATTTGGAAGATCAAGTTTGAAGCTTCCTCAGGAATTTTGAGTCTGGAATGGGTTAGGACCACCCAGACCTGCTGAAGAGGGAAGCGCTGTCCGTGGTGCTAGTGATCGTGCATATCCCTGGCGACATTTCACCTGCCCCAGAGTTCTTCTGTCAACTTAACAAAGCTCACATAACCTCCTCGTGGAAGATTCTCAGTCATCCTGCTCATTGGCTTTTTCCCTATCTTACCACTCTCTATCTATCGCCTTTCAACAACAACAACAAAAAAACAATTCTCTTCCATCTCCTTACTAACTCCAAATAGTTTTTATTTCTCAGACACTTTGGCCATGCCTACCATTAAAGAAGATGACTCAAAAATTAGCTCAGGCTACCTTTTCCTAAACTTTTTGTTAAATTTCAGAGAAATCCAAGGCTTGAGGTGAGAACACAGGAAACAATTTCCAATGCATTCTTTAAAGACTCTCTCCAGGTGGCAACTTCTCCTAAGAAACTTTCCCTGCACCTCCACCTTGAGTTAAGTTCTCCTCTTCCTTACTTCCAGAATTTCCTGTAGTACTTATCTCAGGAAAGTTCCATTAAATCGATAATTTAATGTTAAATTATTAGTTTTACATGCCACTAGGGAGAGTTTCTTAAAAGCTCGGATCCATATCTTATTCAATTGTGAACTCCTGAAATATAGGACACGCTGAACTAAGTTTTGTTAGACTAACTTTAATTACCAGATCCATTAGAGAAAAAGTCCAAAAAACACTCCTTTAAAAGGAAGGCAACGTGCCTTGTCACAGGTGGCTGTGCACTAGATTTCAGGGCAGCTAGGCTGTTCTGAAGAAGATATTATGGACGGAGCCCATCTGCCACCACATTCACCAGTATCGGTCTGGTGACTCAGCCCCACAGACTGACTAGCAAAGAACCAAAACCATCCATTTCAAAAACTCTGGCTCCCTACTGTTCATCTTTCCTCTTCCTTCCCCCATTTTATGTACACACCTGTACCACCCAATACACTGCACATGAGAACTGGCCCCCAAAACAGTTCATACATGCTTTCCACCCAGAAGTTGACTTCGGTTCCTCTATCCAGACAAAGGAATAGAGGGTGCTACCATCAACAAATAAAAGGACCATTTTTTCAAGATAAGAATGGAAGTTCTAGAGGAATTAAGAAACTGAAATTAAGATAGAGGGGTGAGGTGAGAGAGGGAGAAAAATTGTTATAATGCTGCCTTCTTCCCTTCCCTCTCCAGGTGGATTTCAACTTTACTGAGGCTGTCAGTAGATCTTCAGCCCTAACCACTACTTTCATGGGCCCATGTTTTTAAAGAGCTCTCCTTCATTCTACAGTGGGTTGGGGGAAGGGGAATCCAAGGTAAGTTATGCTAGAAGAAACATGTGTACTCTTTCATTTGTGAGTAAGCAAGCAATTGCTCTCCATTAAAGATTGTCTTTCTTGGGACCCTGAAACAAAAATGATGCTGTAAATAAGAATTGTTCCATGTTAGGAGAGACCCACTCTAATATAATTCCTCACCAAAGTTTTCAGAACAGATACATAACTTCTGGTTCTCTTCCTATTTCAACTGAGCATCAGCTGTAATATCTTAAGTATTTAAAGCAATGCTATGTTAATTCAAACACACCTAGGAAAACTGAGAAGAAAAGAAAAACACTTGGCCTTTAAATCTTCAGAGGAGTATTTAATGACAGGTTCAGCCTGTTTAATGACAGGCCTAGCACCACACCCTTGTTTTATTATATTTCACTATTACTGTATAAATTTCCTTTATTACTCATGATAAATAAAAATCAAATACTCGCCAAGGTGCGTTTTAATAAGTAAGAGTATAAACAAAAATATACTGTTCAAATATCATGAAACTGGGATTTCAGATTCTTAAATACATATTTAGTATCTTATAGGTCCCCGATTGCCATTTTTAATACCAAACTAGTTTTTGTAAAGATTATACCCATAATGCAAAGATGAAAAGAATAAAAAGCACATTCAAAACAGAGTTCTCAGGATTTTTCACTGAGACTGATTTTTGACTGGTTCAGATAGAAAGACACACCCAAAAGAGAATTGCTAAGGCTGATGCAAGATGTGAAGCTAGTGAAGTTCAAATACTGCCTGGGGATGAATTTAACCTGCATGACAGTTGCAGAGCTGTCACTTACAGAGATCTTAGGAGAAATGGAGTTAAACGCTTTTTTCTAAGCCATTCGATTACACAGGGGACGACTAACCTTTCCAGAGTGAAATCATCTGGCCTGGGGCTGAAGGAATAGAAATCCTCTGCTCCGCCTGCTGGAGGAGGGGATTACTTGCTGAGTGTATTGATCAAGGTTTCCAAAAACCTAGCTAAGGCTTTGGGGGACACCCGGAGAGCAGGGAGCCGGCGGGACGCGCTTGGCGTTCGGCGCCTGCGCCCCAGCAGCGTCTACCCCGCCCCTACCCTTACCGACTGTAACGTCATCTGCATAGTGGGACGTGCCTGCGCTGGCCTGCCCGGCAGGGGGCGGAGCCTAAGGGGGTGGTGAGAGCCCAGCCCCGCCGCCCAGCTGGAAAAGGGTTCGTTCCCGGCGGGTCCTTTTCTCTGCCAGAGCGGGGCTCGGCGGGGAGGACGCTACTACGCGCCCGCCTTCTGAGGCCGGAGCCGCTTAGCGCGAGGCTGCGGCAGCGCGAGGCTACTTTTCCTGGCAACGATCCAGGAAAAGCCCCGTTTAACCACAGGCCGCTCGGCCATTGCACGGGTTTCCGAGCCGCGGGACAGCGAAAGGGGACGGAAGCTGAGTTAAGCTCTCCCAGGAGGGGAGAGCGCTCCAGAGAGAGGCGGGGAGGGAAGGAGGAGTGTCGCGAAGTTTAAGGCCAGCAGTGGATTATCCGGGTTATTTTGCGTCCGGGGTCTACGAAATGCGCGAGGAAGACAAGAGCAGGATCGGTGGTGGTGTTGTCGGCGGCGATACGGCCCTGGCCAACGCCGCGGCGCGGGGGCAAGTGGAGGCCGTGCGCCAACTCCTAGAAGCCGGCGCGGATCCAAACGGAGTCAATCGCTTCGGGAGGCGCCCGATCCAGGTAGCTGGGGCCCCGGGGCCTCGCCGGCAGGGGGCGCATGAACGCGGGGGAGCGGCCGCCGTGGGATGCGGCTGGGACGGAGAGCTCCACCGACAGAGACCTGTTTCTCTCTTGCTGGAGGCGTGAAGCCCAGATGTAAAGCAGGTTTTCACCCACCAAAAATCCTGAAGAAGAGGTTTGGAAAACCTACTCCCTCGGTTTGATTTTCTTTTTAATGGTGGGGGAAAAAATTCCCTCTCCAGTCTCATCATCAGAGATGCAAAGGATCGATTCAAGGGGGGAGGAAAGGGGAAAAGGAGCGGTTATTTGGGAAGGAGAACTGTTTTGTTTGCCTTCCAACAAACAGCGATCACTTTTCAATGATAGAGATAATTAAATTACAAGTTACACAACCCGGATTGGGCTTATGGAATCATAAAAAAAAATCATAGTCCATGGGGAAAAAAATCACTGAACTTTTAAGCTGCAATATGGAATTCTTTGTATTCTTTCCTCATGGAGGCGAGTTGAACACAAGACCAAGACAGGATTCCTCAGTAACAGTACTTAATTCCTCTGTTAGTAGTGAATTTTAAGTGTTACCTAAGAAAGACATATTTATAAATTTTTATTGTTTAATTATCATACAAAAGCATTCCCTGCAGCAAGTGTTTGGTCCTTTTTAAATGGCAAAGAGTTTTCATAAATAACCTCTTTATTGTTAAAATCCATTTATTCAATATATTTAACTATCAATCCCACTTTCTGATTTTTTTTAATCCCTTTAAAATCTCAGGTAGTCGTGTGCTTTACTATTGACTATTATGATCATATCTGGTATGCACTGTCACCTTCATGAACCAAGCCATTATTAAGAAATTGTGTTAATCCTATAGGTTTTAAAGAAAATGTGTTCATTCCTTTTGAATTCTTATGAGTGGTATAAGAAATGATAGTTTAAAGTAGCAAAAATATTGTAAAGTAGTTCTTAAAGACTTCAAATTATATTAATAATTGTAAAAAGAGGCTTTTGTAGTTTTAATTCACCATTTTCAGAACCACTCTTCCCCCCCTTCTCTGTATCACTAGTAGAAATATCATGGTTTTTAAGGAAGGAAATGGGTGCTTCTACTATTCATGAAACAAAAAAATATACTGTTTTTCAATTACATGGTACATTTTAAAATGTAAATGCACAAGAACAAATAACACCATTTTGGATATTTAGTTATGAAAATGTTTTATTATTAAAATAATGTAAATGCTTGCATAATACACATGTACACAAATGGATATAATATAGGATTACTGCTCCAAAACATTTTTCTAAGTCATGCATTGTTCTGATTTGACCAACATCCAAGCTTTTTTATATTGCAAATTATTTACTGTTTACATTATAAAATCCTGTACAATGTAAAACTGTTTATTTTGCATGTTGTTATATTACCCTCTAAATTTTATCCATCTTTTATAACATTAACTTAAAATAACTAAAATGGCAAACCACTTATTAAAAGCAAGTGATTTGTTTTCGTCATCTTATAAGCCTACGTGTGTTTTTCCCCTCTATCTCCTTACTTTTTCCCCTCTATCTCCAATTTTGGCTCAAAATGTCAGAGTCTATTCCATATATGAGCACAGACATATAACAATGAAAAGCAAGAGCTTTCCACAAGGGATTTAGTATAGAAGCAAAGAAAACCTTATTTTAAACTTAACTGTTTCTTGTTTTCTCCCCTAAACCACTACTCTAACTTCTAAAAAAAGTATCAGCTGATTGTCTTGTAAATACTTTTAGACCTGGGTTATGGTTGGGAGAGTTGAGGAGAGAAAGGGAAAACAATTTAAGACTTTAAAAGCCTTTAAACTCAACTCCTCCCATAAATCATTTAATAAAATAGATTCCCATGTTCCGGTGAAATCAAAATTTTCTTTTTGTCCCACAAGTATGATAAGCACTTTATCATCAGCTCTTTCTTGTCTCCACATTTTTGGAGGAAAAAAATGGAACTCAGGGCTGAGTAAAGAGTATAAAACTGGGGCCGGTGGTAGAGCTGGTGGGTGGGTATTCCATCAGCAAATAAAGCATTGCCAGATTCCTGAAGTTTGTAAGCGCCTTTGCCTTAGGTGGATGGATACCTTCCTGAATGGTTCTACTTGTCCCTGTCCAGGCCTGCATCTCGCCGCCGACTCCCCTCGCCCTGACCACTCTGCTGTCTCCCTCAGGTCATGATGATGGGCAGCACCCGCGTGGCCGAGCTGCTGCTGCTCCATGGCGCGGACCCCAACTGCGCCGACCCCGCCACCCTCACCCGACCCGTGCACGACGCGGCCCGGGAGGGCTTCCTGGACACGCTGGTGGCGCTGCACCGAGCCGGGGCGCGGCTGGACGTGCGCGACGCCTGGAGCCGCCTGCCCGCGGACCTGGCTGAGGAGCGGGGCCACCGCGATGTCGCCCGGTACCTGCGCGCGGCCGCAGGAGACTGATGGCAGGTGCCCCCTGCCGCCCACAACTTTTCTCTCTCCAGTTCCCACCCCCAGCTTTCAATGAAGGCTATAAATGTGGAGCGGCGGAAAGCCTTATTGCCTTCCTGGGTGACTGGACTCCTCGCGGGGAAGAAGGGGTAGACTGGGATAAATGCTTTTATGTTGTTCTTCCCCTGGATCCCTCCCTCACCACTCACCTTGAAGCAAAACAGAGAGGTGGGGCAAATGGATTTCCCGAGAGATTTAGGGGCGGAATGCGAAGTTCCCGGGTGTCGTTTTTTGTTTTGTTTTGTTTTTCAGAATTTTCTGCCGAAAAGTGGCATGTGAAGAAGTCCTGAATGACCCCGGGTGCCTGCGAATTTTCACCCAGAAGATGCTGGGGGCGGAGTGGGAGGAGGCGGTGAGTGGCATTCGGGCAGGAGGCCGTGATGAGCTCGCTCCACTTGCCTTGAAGGAGCCCGGTGAGCCTCCGCTTCCGGCGCTGGGCTCTGGCGGCTACGAAGGAAAACCTGAGCCTTGAGGTCCAGACCAGGACGGTGGACAGGGGCGTCAGTAGGCACCCAACGCTTTATGTGTTGTGCATCACAGGCAAATGATACTCACTGGAAGCCCAGAGACTGGCGCCCAGCTCCACTGGATAGTGACGGGGAAGAAAAGCCACAGGAGCCACTGCGAATTCGCGCACGTTTTAAAATCCCTGGGTCAAGGTGATACACAACAGCTCTCAGAAAGGGGCTGGCGCTTGTTGTTCGCAATTTTGTCCAGGCGAGATTCCAGCGGAGTTCCTGAAGTAGCTCACAGTGAAGTAGTGGATTACGATGAGAGCAACTGTAGCAATTAACTGTAACGATATGCTTCATATATATACGATAGGCTACAGAAGCGCCCCCCCCCCTGTGAAATTCGTAGTATTTTTGTTGTTCATTAACAATCGCACTTAATGGGGAGGCTTTAAATACAGTAGCTCACGTTCCTTGGTGATAAAGTAAGAACTAAAGCTCTTAAATGCAGCATAATGCCAAACGCCTAATTACTTTCACCTTCAACCTATTTATTTCTTTGTTAAATTTTTTTTTACTGTTTCCTTTTACTAGTGTGTCTCAGGGGGTCAAACTATGAAATATTCCAAATGTCTTTTAGAAGGGGTTGATGCACTTACCCAGTAAATTATCTCCGGACATTTACCAAAGGTTTTCTGAAAGAGTAGACTGAGTATAGAATTGTTGAAAATATATGATGAAAGCTCTTGGAATGTCTTAATATCTGCTGAACAAACTAAAGGTGCATTGCTTTGGGATTTAATTTCCAGTGCTGCTGGATTCATTACAGTATTGGAACAACTGATACTTCACTGCTTTAATAAAGAAAATATAATAGAGATTGGACTCCAACATGTGGGTAATTTGGTTTAAATATATATTTCATGAATTTACCACTAACTCCTGAGAAATGTTAAAGGCTTAAAGGGGTTCAGTTCTCTTTAAGATATTCTATGGTGGTGCAAATAAGTCTGTCTGGCTCCAAAGCTTCTGGTTTCATTTATTTTGTTTTTCCACTGCATCATCCTGTTCTCCAAAATCATTAATGATAGATAAAAAAGCCAGCTAATTTTTTTTAAGTAGAAACACACAGGATCTCCCTTGCAAGTTTCTAGGATCTTTTTCTTTCTATAGTATTTAATAAATCTGAACACTGTTTTAAATCTACTTTAAAATGTTAACAATATGGAGAATAGACTCCAAAGACCTAAAAAAAGGATTTGGGGAACAAAGGAAATGGAAATCCCATTTTCAAATTAAGTCATAGGGACAGAAAACACAATTTTAATTATCAATTAAGTACCCAACTACTATTGGCTACAAGAACAGTATTTTAAAGTTTATATTGTTTTTATAATTCCTAGGAAGTATTCTGCATAAACTCAAGTGATCATTTAAAATCTTCCATTTGACTTATGAAATCCCTTGTCGTCTACTTAAGTTCCAAGATACTCAAATTTGCTCACTGCAAGAGGTTGAGTACTGAAAAATAATACTCCCTTGAAATACATATGAAACATGTAACTTCACTTCTAATTTAAAGAAATTGTGGAGTCTGGTAACAAACTGATATTAAGGAAAACCAAAAAAAGAAATGTGGTTGTGTACTTCATAGTACCATACTACATTGTTTCTGTTCCTTTTGTACACACACACACATCAAAACATTATTGGAAACCAAACCATCTGGCTGCACTGAAATAGTAATGTATTAATGTCTGTAAATTTCAAAACCACCTGGTAGACAGGTCTGGCTAGTGTGTTTTATCAGCAGTACAAGGAGGTATACACTGTTAAATGTGTTAAAAGATTTTATTTTGAAGGATGCATACAAACAAATACAGCTCTACATACATAAGCCCTGATCCTGGCTCCACTGTGGAATTACAGAAAAATAAGCATGTACATTTCTGTATCTAAGTCTAAAATATTACCAAGTTGTGTGCAAATCTTACTACCTAACCTTCATTCCAACATGTGGAAGTGAAACAAATTCAGAACTTAATAATTTATTCATGTGGCCTCGTTTTTATATTTTCTTTTTCAACTTGAGTGGATGGGTGAAAAAAACAAAGATGATTTTGTATGAAAGCAAAATCTATTTAAATTTTTCTTTGCTCTAATGGCTAAAATAAGTAATTTCAGATCTAAGGAATGAAACAGATTCAAAAGAAGAGCTCAAGATCTATAAAACTCCAAGCAGCTTTGGGAAACTTTGTACATAGGAATACTATCATTATTTTTTTCTCTACTATAGCAAACATAATATGGTGTCCAGGACCAAATAAGTCATCTTATGAAGCTAGGTAACTGACTTTCAGCAAATAAATACAACTAAATTACACTTACATTGAGATTCTGTAATGCCCTTCCTTGATGGGAAATAAAAACAAACTACTTGTGTATTAATATGTAATGGTCAATAGGGGTTTTAACACCTCTGTAATTACCTCTCGATTATTTCAAAAAACAAACATGCTTATTTTCCTTTTATACTTCACCAGAGGCTGATTGTTTTTAGTGCAGGGTAATTTTTCCAATGTTCAAGACATTGCCACTCTATCAAAAGAAGAGCAAGTAGAATGAGAGATCTGCAAAAGTGATAGAAATCACATGAACATTCTATGGACTGCCTTCTGAAGCAAATTCAAAACCTGGTGCTATCTAAAGTACAAGAGTTCTGCTTTCATGTTTATGTCAGTAGCTAATCATAACCAAATTCTGACATGCTTACTAGGTTTTCATTATTAACAAACTATTGAGTTATTCTGTGAAAATCTGAAGAATAGTCTTTACATTGGTATAATTTCAGTGTTAAATTACTAAGCAACAAATAGATACATAGAGACTAGAAAGATGATTAGACATACATAAGAAAGCAATAAAAGTTTATAATTTTAAAAATTACTTGGAACAACAATAGTTGAGTCACAATACTTTCAATATCTAATCACATTCTATATATAATCCCAAGGAAGAATAAAGGAATGGAGGAAGCAGAAATTAGGACTTGATTGGAAATTGGAAGACCTGGGTTCCAGTATTGGTTCTTCAACTAATTCAATATATATGACCTACTAAGTCATGTAACTTTGATTAACCTCAATTTTCCTCATGTTTAAAAAGTAGGAGTTAGACTACATCACTTCTAAGTTTCCTACTATCATTAAAGTTTTCTATTCCTTCAAGACTTTGCTTCACTATGACCATAATGGCATCTTACATTTTATTAGTACAAATTCTGCCATGGTATGAACCAAAGAAAGATATATAGAGGAATGGAGAGGAAAGACACATTTTAAAATGCTGAAGCTTTAGAAGAGAAAACATTGTAAGCACCACCTTCCACCAATTAGATGAAAAATTACAGACAAGTTTGTGGGAACTAGGACATAAAAGATGCTTTGCAAAGTGAATGCTTAATTTTAAGATCTTTCTCACTTCATCTTACCTGTGATTCTTCCTGTTGTATTTTGCACTTCTCCCATGCCACTCAGAGCCACTAGAAAAATTATCCTAATTCTATTTAAGAAATATCTTAAAGTGATATAAGCAAGCAGACCTGATAGATTTATAAAATAATGAAGTAGGTATTGACAAATGAAAAAAAGTGCTCTGAAAGAAAAGGTGATTTTTAAGCCAGCATAATACAAGGGATTCTGACCTAAATAGGGCTGGTGTAGGAGCTAGAACCAAGAGAAAAGGTTGGAGATACTAGAAGGAACAAAGTGCAAAGGCAAGAGAATACTAGTAGGTAGAAGTCAATAGGAGATGAGTAACACTGTAAACACCAAAAAACATGGATTTTACAGACCCATTTCTAAGGGTCTGTACTTTCTGGTTTGTTTGTATTTGATTCCTTGAAACTTCAGGTCCTTAAATTTTGCCTGGGTGACAGTAGGCACCAACTGGTTAGGGAAGAGTTCTGTATCACCTAAATATGTGCATGTCAGCCATTTCAGGAGCGTAGAGAATGAGATGAAAAGCAAGCAAAGAAACAAAACAAAAAACAAATGAGCAGCCTGGGGGTGTTTTGTGAAAGATGGGTAATAGTTCAACAGAATTAGTCAAATCAAACCTATATAAACTGTATGGTCAACATGATGAGGGCATTTATGAAATATTTCCAAACCTAAACTAATGGGAATCTTTTCATTCCCTACCAACTTGACTTTCTATAAAACTTCTCTCAAGTTCAGCTATTATAAATGGAATGACTCCTTTCTTGCCTCTTGAATCCCCCACTCAGAATATCTTAATATCATTCATTGCATGAGGAAGAAAATAGTTTATAGAAAATAGTAATTCTTATGTATCATCCCTTTATTAATTAGGTAATAAAGGAAATTTTGCTTTGAAGCCACTGCTGCTATGAAATAATATGTAACTGACATGGATTATGTATTAAGCACAGTAATATAAATAAGTATGTACATCAAAAGTGAACACCCAACTCTGATTTACTAATTTAAAGCTTGAAATAAATATAAACCAAAAATTTTGCTGGAGAAAAAAACCTATGAGAGATGTATGAAAATGATATGCTATTGCACACACATCTACATTATACTGGAAGTTCACCAAGGATCCCAAACACCTATTAATCTGCTTCTCACTCAGAAATCCATAACATTAGACCTCCAGTAAATAATCAGTGCTAGCACAGAAAATATTTTACAACAGAGTTAAAGTCAAATCTTTAAGACAAATTACAGTAATTAAGCCATGCCTCATTTCCCTTTCATATTTGGCCTCCTTCCAAAGTGCATAATATTATATTTATCCAGCCTCTCATTCAAATACTCTATGTTATGAAAGAGTTGGTGCTACTTATTTTGAACCCTCTCTTATGTGACCTCAGGGTCTCCATTTCATTTAAAACAAACTCCCCATTACCTGCTTATCCCATCACAAATTTCTCCATCTCCTCGTCTTACCTGGAAATTGAGTCTCCTTGAGAATTCCACTTTCTTCTGCACCAGATACTAAATGCTGAGCTGTGGGAAACAGAGTAGGAATCAGAACCAGCGGTGAGTGTCTGCTGTTTGGGTGTCTTTCAATATAACCTCAAACCAAATATGTAAGGATTATCTACTGTTCTTCAAACTTCATTCATCTCGTAGCATAAATAATTACATTTTGTTTTCCTTATCAGATTAAGCTGTAAATAATTTCAGCATTTATTATTGTATATTCTATAATGTTTGTAAGAGATAACATATATACATAAAACAGTAAGCAATTTATTCTCTTTGCAAACCTACAGATAGGTCAGCAGATCTACTTACATGTGTGTGTATATATGTGTGCACATGCATATCTATGTAAACCCAAGTTTTCTTCTGAAGGGTGAGTGTTGAAAATATTTGTACCATATGGTTCTTCATTCCATCTGTGAATTGCTAAGTTCTACCACCTTCCCTAGGGCATAACAACACCCTTTACAGTACCACAATACCCTGTATCCCCTCCCAACATGCCATCTAGAGTTATAAACTATAACCTTACCTAAAGTATTTTGTCACTCTCTACTACTCTCTATCTCTGGGCTGCTTTTGATAGGGTTATCGCATATAGGTCTATTCCAGGATTTTAGGAGTCTTTTGATGTGTTTATATCCCACAATAAACAGAACTTAGTGTCAGCCCCTTCCTAGGGAAAAATTTAAAGACATTCATTTTATATTCACTCCCTGGTATTTATTATATATATCCAATGACGGTGCTGTCCCCACCAGTAACTTGAGATCAACAGAGAGGGAAGTGGTCCTCAACCCTGGTTCCTTTTAAGAATCACCGATGCAGATGTTCTAAAATTTAGATTCTCTGATCAACTTCAGGGTCTACAGAATTAGAATCTCTAGGTTTGGAGCCCTAGATTTCTGTGGCAGTTACTTTAAAATTCTTGTTCATAGTAAACTTTCAAACAGTACAAAAAACAAACAGAATTAAGTAAAAATCTGAAACCTCTCTACCCAACATTCTCACTACCCAGGGGAAGACCTTTTTTTTAATAACCTCCCAGACATAAAGATGTACAGAATTATAAACACCCCTCCCCCAACACACAAATCTGGAAAACATAAATGGGATCGTACTGTTTGCAACTTGTTTTCTTTAATTAATAATAGATCTTTGACAACTTCCATTAACAGGAAATACAGATATACTTCATTTTTTTTATATGGCTGCATAGTTTTGTATTTTATGGATGATCCCTGATTTTTTAAAAACCAGTCTCCTATTGACAAACATGTAAATTCTTTCCTTTTTCCTTTCTTGTTTTTTATTTTGCTACTACATATGATGCTATGAAGAACATGTTTTGCATCCTTATATGAGCTATTTGTAGCAATTTATAAGAGTAAAACTGCTGAGGCTAAGGGTACATCTCTCACACACACACATATACACACACAAAGTATGTGTCCATGCATATGTGTGTCTGTGTGTAAAATCTTTGCATACTTATGTGTGTGTATATATATGTGTGCATATGTATATGTTAAGTATTTACATATGTGTTATATATATATTACATATGCTCTTCATACTTATGAGTTATAGGAATCAAATTACCCAAAGGGTACATATATTTTTTTTCCATACACATATATATACACTATGTGTATAGTATATATGTTTCCATATATTTACATATGTGTATCTTGCATACTTATATGAGTTACAGGAGTGGAATTACTAAGTTAAAGGGTACATATATGCACACACAATTTTGATAAATACATTAAGTTGCCTTCCTAAATAACTGCACCAAGTATATAGTGTGTAAGAGTTATTGTTTCCTGGCAACTTTGCCAATGTTATCACTCTTTTATTTTTGCCACACCTAAAGGTATATGTAATTGTTTTTGTTACATTTCTTTACTAAGAGTAAAGAATATATATTTCTATATATTTATAGAAATTTCTATATATTTTATATATAAAGAAAATATATTTTCATAAATTTTTCTGATTATATGACTATTTGTATATGCTCTACTATGAACTGCCCATTATATTCTTGGCTCATTTTTCTACTAGGTTATCTTTTTACTCATTTATATATTTATTTAAGAATTCCAGAAGATAATCTTTTGTCATATATGTTCAAATAATTATTTTTAAATCTTGCTTATGGTGTCTTTTGTCTTATCAGTTTTCAGTTTGGGCATGTGCCATATCAGGAAATTTTCTCCTGGAATTTTGATAATCAAGAGTTATCTGAAGGAAAAACCTTAGTGTCCTGGGACATCATGGGAAGGCAGGGAGAAGGCAAAAGACAAGTTATGTTAAGTAAGATGCCTTCCGTCTCTGCCTATGGAATGAATTTGCTGATTCAAAATAGAAAATAATTTTCTCCCATTCAAAACTTAGATCTTCAGAGTCAGTTCTTTAGGCCAAAGAGAGCAAAACTCCAACATTCAGTGATTCAATCTGGACAAATGACCCACCAACAGCTCACTCCCTATTGACTCCTTTTAGCACAACAGAAAGACCACAAGGCTTGTTGTCCCAAGACCTTCGTGATGACTTCAGCCCTAGCACTTGCTGGCCATAAATTATCAATGATTTGAGCCCCTCTCCGCCTCAAATTTCTCACCTATAAAATAAGGGTAGTAATTCCAAATTCAAAGGGCCACTGTAAGGATAAAATAAGTAATACAAGTGAAAGTGCAGACACATAATACTACGTCGCTACTGATCATACATTTTTTTAAAGAGCACATAGTCGAAAGTCATTTGCAATTCCAAACGTCTTTAGAATGCCACAAATTATCCTGCCAATGATTTATCTTCACAATTTTATTTTGCTTAATCTGATATTAAAATTGGATAGAATTCCCCTGCATACCACAACTAACAAAACACAGGTGTTGGGCAGCAGGGGAAAACCAAGATGAAATTTAAGTTTAAATTTTAAAATTTACACTTACTGAACGCAGAACCCACTCTGTAATGATCTTACTAAAAGCTTTTACTCAAATGGCATTCCTCTGAAGTGGGCAACCCCTTATCACCAGAACAAGGAGAGGAAATGATTACAGGTTAAGCTAAACAGGTCCAATCAATAAAGACAGATCCCTGAATTCAAACTTGACTGGGAAACTTAGGCTCAGCAGACTACTGAGGGATAATGTGATGTTTAATATTATATGTCAGTATGGCTAGGCTATGGTACCCAATTGTTTGGTTAAACACTGGGCTAGATGTTGCTGTTTTGGGAATCTTTTTGAAGATATAGTAACATTTAAATCCTTCGACTTTGAATATTATCCCCAATAATATGTATGGGCTTCATCCAATCGAATGAAAGCCTTAAATGAAAAGACCCAAGGTTCTCCAAGGAAGAAGGAATTTTGTCTCCAGGCTGCCTTCTGACTCAAAACTACAACAGCAGCTTTTCCCTGGGGCCCCAGCCTGCCTATCTGTCTTGTAGATTTTGGCCTTGCCAGCTCCCCAAATTGGGTAAGCTAATTCCTTAAAATAAATCTCTCTCCCTCAGTCGCACATATGCACGCACATGTATACACACACACACACACACACACACACACACACACACACACACACCCTACTGGTTCTGTTTCTCTAGAGAACACTGACTAATCATTTCAAGAGATGTGTAATAAAGGTCTTCTCACCCTCAGCCACCATGGCTTATTGCCACAGTTAATCACCCTGCCTGGACCCAGAAACCTTTCACTCTTTCCCTTCTCCAGGGTCCTTAAATGACACGATGCTGAAATTGGGCAGCATTTTTCCTCCAGGATGTTTTCTCTGAACTACCCATCACCTAAAATGCCCCTCCTCCACTGGCCATAAAATAAAATCCCTTCATCATAATTGCATGTTCTTACTAGTTCATCTCTCCTGTGAGATTTGGTGGTGGTGGGGAATGGGGGTGGTCATCAGTGAAGTGCAAGACACAACAGGACTGGGCTTCCATGGAGTTAATATACTACTGTGAGAGACAAACAACAAAGAAAGAATTACATAAGATTATTTCTGCTTGCTAAGTGCTATACCGACAAAAGAGTGATACGATGGCGCCTAAAGAGGAAGAATCTGATCTGGGATATTTGAGAAGAGACCTGAAGAAGGAGCCAGCCTTGTGAAGAAGCGGGAAGGAACGAATATTCATTCTAGACAGAAAAGTGGCAAACCGCCTCGGCAGGGAACACAGTGTTCAGTAAACTCCCAGTGAATCCTACAGGACAGGGGAGAGATGCACTTGTAACATAAAGATGATTTTGTATTTAGAGGGGCTATTTAAGACTGGTCCCTAATTAAGCCTCACGTTATCCAACCGTCCGGGTCGGCGGCTACAGTCATGCGAGGAGGTGAGGGATAGGGAAGTGGCTAGAGGCTGCCGCCAAACCTGGCCTGTCAGTTACAATACAGTGGCTTGGCCAATCCAGACCTCATTTTCCTCCCCCTTATGGCGTGGGGCTTGGTGTCTGATCTACATGCCCTGCCAGGTCTCCGATGTGGATCCACCGATCCACTTAGGCCACTAGGCCCGGGCACATGTAGAAGAAGCCACCGCGAGGCGGGCCACCTTGCGAGCTCCGAAGGCCGGGCCTAGTCCCCACATCGTCGCTCACACGCCCGGCCGGCCAGGCTGCGCCTCCAGCCGGCGAGGCTCTGACCGGATCGCAACTGACTGCAGGCCCGCGAAGCTAGGGCACCGGGTCAGCGCCGCCTGCGCGAAAGCGGCGTCCTAGGCTCGACTGGCCGCCTTCAGGGAGCCGGCGAGCCCGGGTCTGAGCTCCATCCGGCCCCAGAGCCGAGACCCACCAGACTGCGCTCCCGAACCGGGCTCCTCGGTGTCCTCAGGCCGCCTCCGTGTCCCCGACTCACCTCCTTTATGCTGCTCCTTCCTTTCCTTCCCCCGCTTTTCCTGTTCCAAGTGGACCACGGCAGGGAAGGGGGGCGGGAGGGTGATCAGAAAGAAAGGATCAGTGATGTGGAAGCGAAGAGGGGGAAGAGGGAGGAGGCGAGGAGAGGAGAGAGGAACGGCGCTGCGCAGTCAGGCAGCGAGAGGGGAGGGCGTGGGAGCGCCGGCCGGAGGAGGAGCGGGAGGCTGCGGCCGGCTGCCGCGGGAGGGCCGGCGAGTGCGGGGAAGCCAGCCGGCCGCGAGCCCGTGGGGGAGGGGAGAGCCGCGGGCGGAGGAAGAGGAAGAAGCGCGCAGATGCTCCGCTGCGTCTCGAAGGTTAAAACCGAAAATAAAAACTGCCTGCATATTAATTCAGCTTGGGGCCAGCTCGGAGCCCTCCGCAGCCCCCGGAGCAGCCAGGGGAAGGGGCGCGCCGACCCAGCAAGGACCCCGGGGCTGGGGTTCGGCTCTGCCTACCTGGTACGGCGCCCGGCCCGCCGCTGCAGAGGCGCCAGCGCCACGCAGTGTCCAGATGTCGCGTCGGCTTCATGCAGCGGTTTCCTTTAATTCGCCAGTTTCCCAAATCCAAATGTGGAGCGGAGCGCCATTTCTTTCAAAACTGACATCCAGCCTCCTGAATGGCGGATAAAAAGATGTCCTTGCTTTTCTTTCTCTCTGTCTTTAATTAATCTGGTTGGAGAAATGGAGGACCCTTGGCGAGAGGCACGAGGAATAAAGGAAGGGGGACAAGGGAGCGGGGACGGGAGCAGGACTAGCAGCCGCGTGAACGGCCTCTAGTATGGCCGTATCATGCCACACGTACGGCCGTGTCAGGTGACGGAGGTTGCGAGGGGGCGGGCTGCCTGCAGATGCGTTCTGGCGACAGGCCCTTGAGCTGTCACCGCGTGGGGCGCCCGCGCTGAGGGTGGGAAGGGGGGGGACCGCGGATAGGGCGGGAACGAGAAGGCTGGGGGAGGGAGAGGAACCTAGGGCGCTAGCGGCCCGCGCGCGCGCGGCTCCCCGCGCCTCGGCCGGCTTTTCCCGCGCGCGCTGGGCACAGGCCGGTCCTGAGTTCTGGGGAGGTCTGGGGCGAGAGGGCGCGCGCAAGGGGCGCGGGCGCGCGCCTGCGGGGCGGAGATGGGCTGGGGGCGGCGCGTGGGTCTCAGTTCGCGATCGGGGGGCGGGCGCGGCGCTGCCTACCTCTGATGCCAAAAGGCGGCGCAGCGCCCGCGAAGCTCCACGGCAGTGGCGGCGGCAAGATTATGGTGCGCGCGTTCTTAATTACAGTGCGAATTCGGCGTGCGTGCGGCCCGCCGCGAGTGAGGGCTTTTGTGGTGCGGATCGCACGGCCGGTGGATGAGTGGGCAGCGCCGGGTGTGCGGGCCGCCGCGGCCCTCGTGCTGATGCTAGTGAGGAGCCAGAGCAGAGCGCATCCGAGAAGACCAGGTAGGAAGGCCTGGAAAAGTCCCGGGTGCAGGCGGCCTTTGGATGATTTTGTTAGGTGTGATTTAATAGAGATAAATCATCTTCTAGACGAGGTTAGGAGGAGGGTTACCGTGGGTGGATGCTCTTTCCCTTCTTTCCCCATTAGGGTTACAGTTACTTAGAGGTGTGTTTCTCCCAATATGTTGAGCCCGGAGCCCGCTTCGCACACCTCAGTCTCATGAAACTGAGGGGGTAACCAGGAGTTTCTAAACCCAGCTTAGAAGTCAGGCACTCCTGAATTTCCTGGGTGGGAGTCAGTGAACACACACCCACACACCGTGCACCGTACACCCAACATAAGGTGTATTTCTAGGGCACTTTATTTCGCCCTGGAGGAAAGTATTACTAACGGTACTTGCTTTCTGAAGGCCGCCTTTTTTCTCCCCAGCCTTGCTGCGGGGTCAACTTTCCCTCCTTCCAGCAATGGAGGACGTGCAAGGGTGTGGGCACACACGTTTGACTTCCCGAAATAGTAACATTGATCAAAGAAGGATCAGTAACTACCAGAAAGAAGTACTTGCTTTTGCAGTTAGTGGACAAATGGGCTTTCGTACTGAGTTGGAGGTTTATGTTTGGCTCTCTGGCAAATTCAAACTCCTCAGGACAATGCCTGTGTTTTTAGCAGAACATAAACTACAGAGATGAGTGGAAGGAATCACAACCGATCATATTTTAAGTTATCTCAGGCCACAATTAACACTTTTTAAAAAATGAGGCCTACTTCTTGAAAAACAGAATCCTAGGTAGTGTGTCCTCATATCAGATAAATCTTTACACAGTTGGTGTAATTTTCTACGAGCAGAATAATTGAAACAATATGTATAGTTACAATTTGCAGAATCTTAATTAAAACCTGGATAATATATCTAAAAACAATTTAGTGAGACTCCATTTTGTGACCTTGTGGCATCATTTCCCTGGGAATACACATTTTGAAAAAGCAAAGACCAGAGGAGGGGGGAATCATTTTTTATTGCAATATTAATAGGCTTTTTGGCAATTAAATGTAAAACGTTTAAACTATCAGTGTTTAATTAAGTGCCTCAATCTCTATTGGCAAAAATCTACAATGGATAGGGTAAATACACATATTCTTTTTTCATATTACTGTGAAAGTTCAGTTTTTTAGGTAACCAGTAGGAGCTTGTACAGGAATTCATAGCATGTCGGAGGACTTGATTTTATTTCATTTTAAAACATTAACAAGACCCTATGTATTTTTTATGGTGCATTATTCATATTAGCCATTATGATATGATTTTTGATATCACAGTTGTTAGTATTACTCTTTATATAGTTATTTTATTTCGTTGCTTCTGGAAATCTATAGTTACAAATTAGAAAATTTTAATCTATATAAATACTGTAATTATGTGCTTTCTATTTTAGGATTACACAATGTAATATCAAGTTATAGAATTTATTCATTTTATATTGTTTAAAATGTTAAAAATATAAAAATTAAAGGTTCATTGAAAGTAGCCATTTATTTCTTGTTACATAGATATAAATCAATTTTCAGAAATGTGCAAACTTACTGAAAATATATTGCCTATATATGAAAAGCCCAATTTTCAGCAAATATGTGGAGACAGAACACACAACTTGTATAGAAGAGAATATGTTTGAATATATGTGCAATTTTCCAACCCCGTTTGTGATTTATACGTATATATAAACACCTGGAAGGATTAAATATAAATTATATATAACTATATTTCACATTAATATGTATTATGCCTATGGTTGTATTGCTTTAAGAATATATATGAATGGTAATGATGTGAGGACTCATACACTTCCTTGTGAGCCACAGTGCTAAAAATTACTTATATGAATTATTTTATATTAATACAAATATATAAGATGTTATTTTTAACATACTTTTAAAATTTCTGCAAATATGTTCATTACAACTTTTTATTTTTATATCACTGGAAAATGTATTTTAAAAATTCCACATTACTAGTTTCTTACCCATACATGCCTGATGAATTACATTAATTGATTTGTTACTTCTACCTAGTGGTGTTTACAATATAATCATATTTTTATGAAATCAAATTTTTGTTTACTGCTACTTAGGAGCTCTTGGGGTTTTTCCCCCCATTTAACAGCATAGTGTACTTTCCAGGTAAGCACTGTACAGTTAGTATAAGCCTTATTCCCAATGTGTACATGATCCCCAGCTTGTATTATGTTCTAAATGAACAGTAACACTTTCAGAAATGAAAACTTAATATTCACTAGCTTCTTGGGGACTCTTGAAATTTAAAAAGTCTATTGTTATCTTAAGGAAGCAAGGACATAGCCTATCGCTGTCTACGTCCATAATATTTTACAGGAAGGTCTGCTAATTACATATTAGTTCATCACAAATAACAACCATGGTAGTTAAGCTAAACCATTTCCCAACATGTAAATAACTCCTGTTAGTAAAATCATCTAAATAATCTCAAAATACTTTTTTAAAGGAAGGCTGAACATTTGGCCCAGTGTTTTTACTCTTAAAATCTTCAGTCCTTTTTGAGAAGCATAACAGTCTCACTTGTCCCCATCTCTACTAAAACACCCTGGGCCATAGAATCCTCTTATCTGCTTCCAAATCCAACCTAATAAAAAGTTTTTGTGGTGCTTTATTTCTACTAAATTATGTAAACAATGGATAATGTCTCATCTAAATATAAAATTATGATATTGAATGGCTTTCTAAAAATATTAGTCTAAAAAATTCTGATTCTCAGATACCTAATCACTAATATTGTATCAATTTATAGACTGATGAAATTAATGCACTTTCTTAAATACCTCACTGACAAGGGCATTTTTACAGTATGTACCAAGAACTTTAAAAATATTTGTACACTTTCATTCAGTTATTCTCTATGTAGGCATCATCCTAAGGAAAGAAAGATTCTGACAAAGATTAATACAAAAAATAATAGCAAGAAACTGTAAAACGCCTTAAATTCTAGCAATAAGATGTTAAATTATGGCACAACCATACTCTGAAATTATGGCCTGGAATATTCCAGACTCTGGAATACCATAGGCAATCAGGTTTTTGAAGAATAGTTAATAGAATGTAAAATGATCACATTATAAAGTTAGGTAATTTTTTTAAAGCAAAATTCAAACTAGTAAAAGATTATTACTTTTGCTTTTCCTCTATACACACACACACACACACACACACACACACACACACACACACACACAAAATATGTGCCAAAATATTTATAGAGGTTTCCTTAGGATAGGGGAATGGGGTTTAGTGATCTTTTATTTCTTCGTTATACTTTTGAGTTTTCCAAAATGCTACGACTATCGCCAGTAAAAAATATACATTGTTTTCAAAGCCCTTACCACTGAACAGATCGATGGTACATTTCAGATGAACCAAGAGCTTGCTTAGCGGTAGATGAGGAAGGAGTGGAGAAGGGTAAGGAAACTGAGCTGCTCAAGTATCATAAAAGAAAGTGATTTTAAGGTTCTGGAGAAAGCATGATAGGGATGTGACTTCAGACTCTGACGCACACTGTGTCTATTCACAATCTAGTTCTTTTTAACAGTAAATGCGTAGCTAGACCCGCTGCCAAAGCGCCTGGGTGCTAGGCCTCTGGTCACAGAAAGTACCCGCTACTCGGGATGCCCTCCCTCCGGTCCTCTCGGGACTTCAACCTGGAGCTTGCCGCCTCCCGGAGCTGGGCTGGGGTTGCAACGGGCAACCCCAGGATCCAAAGGGAGCCGGCAGGTAGGAAGTGACCTCGCCTCCCCTCCCCAAGCTGAGACCATCTTCTTCAACCCTGACCTCCCTACCCTCTCAATTCTTAGGGATGCTGCGGATCGCGGAGATTTAATTGGCTGCTGGGGTAGGACCCTCTGGCAAGAGTTTAGACGCTTGACCCACTTACCACCCCACTCCGCGAACGCACCCCTTCTACTTTTAGCCTCCCCTGGGTCTCATCCCTCACCTCTACTATTTCCGCAGGTAAGATTTGATGAGAGTAATGATAACTACAGATCAGGGGACACACATAGAGCAGGACTGGGGCTTCTCGGAGGGTGGGGGGAGCGGGCAGAGTCTGAGTGGCCCTCGTGGATTCAAGGGGGTGCAAAGAATGACAGAGGACATCTCCAGGTCCCCTCGCCAGCCTGGAATTGGCTAGGCCTTTTTCTCTGAAGGGGAGGGGGCAGAGTGGGTCAGCTTCAGTCCTAGGGACTGTGAGGCAAGTGCACTTCTAAGACCCGGCAGCCTTTCCCTCCCTTTCCATGCCAGGTGGAGACCCCAGAGTGTTGAAGAGTCCCATCCTCTTTGTCTGGGGTGCAAGATGGAATGGAGAAAGGCCTCTACGATTTTTAGTGATGAAGAATTTGCTCTCAAATTCTTCTCTTAACGTTTTTCTTGTTATACTGCAGCTTTCCTCATGTTCGAAAATGGCCCCCTCAGTTAAGACACTCAAAGGAAATCCTTTATTAGAAAGAAAAAACGTCAGTAAGTATTAAAACAAGATGAACTTCTATGACAGTAAGCAAACAAAGAGGAAAGCCTTGGGAATAAATAAAAGCTTTGTTTGGTAGGGGAAGGAAGGTTCTTTTAAAGGCTCTGCTCCATCCTAGAAAATGCCCACCAATTTGGGATCTCCACAGATTCACCCTATCCTAATTCATGCTATTTCAGTGTGTATTCAGCGATCTTACATGTACTGACAATTGCTGGACTTACTGAGAGTGTCAATAGCATTTGTTTTTTAAAGAAGGGCAGATGGAATAAAGTCTCTGCTTGTCAGTGTAGTTATTTCATGAGCCCTGGAATGATTGTTGCAGTTGGGCAAAACTATATAATCAGAAAAAAGCAATAAAAGGGAAAATTGTAACTATCAAGTACAAGATTTAAAATTCCAATGCATCAGGTCCTTTGAAAAACAATTAAGCTGCTTTTTATTTCTTATAAGTAACATAAGGGCTTCATTAATGAAAATATAAACATTTTTAAATGATTGCAAACCCAGTAGGATTTTTTTTAAGGGAAAAAGGGCTTTGTAGAAGAGGTTCAGATCTATATGAAAAAAGATACTTAATTTGAAAGCATATTGAAACTAAAAGAAAAATTGTGCAATCAAAATGTTGTAAATAAATAGCCTTTGTTTTCTTCATTTAAGCAAGAAAATAATGAGAAATCAAAGAAGGTATAGGTTATCAGTAGCATCATTACCTGGGCTGCTGTTTAAAACATACGTTTGTGGGACTCACTCCCAGAAAATATGATTACCAGATTTGCTGTGGGTTCCTAGAATCTGTATTTTAAATAAACACTTCAGTGGGGGTTTCTGTTCCAGGTGGCTTTTTGGGACACCATTTGACAAATATGGTGGGTGTTACTTTTTTAGCCTTATTTTTGCTTATTTATTTTTAAGTCAAGGCCAAGGCTCTTAGGTAATATTTAAATTTTTAGAATCAGTCAGTTACACTTTAGGTTCCAGGAAAGGCACTGAGTCTGAGTAATCAGACTATTTTACTAAATAAATCAGACCCTTTATTATTAAGTGGTTCTTCATCTGAATTGGAAAAGATTATCCCTTAAATGCCAGATTTTTACAGTCAGAACATATCTGAGGAGGAAAGATGTAACAGGATATACTTGTATGTTAAAGCTTGTAGCACCAGATAGAACATTTCTACATAAAACATTTTATTATATCTTATCCTTTTGAAACACTATATATAATTACCTGTATTTACATAGGATGAATGGTTAGATAGATAGATAAGAGTAATAAGTAACAAGGAGTTGCTTTCATTTCATTATACAAACCAAAAACCAGGCTGGTAAACATGACAACCTAAAATTATGTAAGGGAGCAAAAACAAAACATAGAAGTGTTTCATAGGTTTAAATTATATTTATTTACTATCAAGGCAAAATTTCAGTAAAATGTAGCCACAACAGAATAAAGCACTTATAGACAAAATGATGGGTCTTTGTGTCTCTGTGAAAATATATTGACCAGAGGGGAAATGTATATGAATAATGTAAGCTAAAAATAATTTGCAATTATACGAAAAACTAAAATAATCGGCCTTCCAAATTATAATCATAATTTTTCTGCTTTTAAACTACTGTTTGTCTAATGTGACACCACCTACTTTGCTGGTGTATTAGGGAAAAGAGATTACGTTTTGCTTTCTTTTTTTGAGTGCCACCATTTTCTTGCTCGATCAGGCTGCCAGATCATCTGACTCAGCAACTGTACAACTCCTCTACCCAATTTAAAGAAACAGCAGCTAGCCAAAGAACAGTGACTCCCCCCAGTTGCAAATCTTGCTTACCCTGTAGAATAAGTAGTATATTTTAACTTGGAAATATTGGTAGAAGTCCATAAAACATGGGACACTGAATTTTACTCCATTCAACTAACATACTTAATGTATGTAATGTAATTACATATTTGATGTAACATTTTAAAAGAAGCTGATTGAAACTTTATTCCAAAAGCTCATAGTCAAGTTCACTTTCAATTTTCCCTCAAAATAAGTACAAAGAGCTTAACAGTATTAGAGCATGTCAATTTTATATCCTCTTAGGTACCTGTCACATTATCCTTATGTTTTAGGAATTTTATTCTCTCTGAGTGAGACTGAGGTTCAGATAGGTTGTTACATGGTCTGTCAAAAGTCAGACCAGTAATTTGTGTACAGTTAAACCGGTTGTGCTTCTTGCCCTAAATGCCCTCACTTACCACTTTGTAACTGTCATATAGGTGTATATGTGCCATATATATATATATATATATATATATATATATATATATATACACACAGATATGTACATATATATGTATATATCTGTATATATATGTGTGTGTGTGTGTGTAGTTTCAGTTCCATCTCTTCTAGCTATTTATTGTTTTGTAAGTTGTTTAACTTCCTTGAATCTCTGTTTTACTCAGCATCAGCCACTATGTCCAGTAAATATATATTCATTGAGTGGATGAAAAATTTCTGAGAAATAAGGCAATAATAACTGAAGTGTCCTTATGGACTTAAAAGCCATTGAATCTCATAATAAAACAAGGGAATTAACTCCTTTCAGAAATTTATTTATTCCCCAGAATAAAACTATTTAAATATCCCTTGTAAATTAAATATAAATTATGTATTCCCACTTCGATTTAAGGAAATAAGTGGCAAACCCGTGCAGCAGTACAGAACTCACTTAAAGCACAAAATAAAATAAAAAAAAGTTCACTTTCTTGGAATACATGGCCTGTGACTAGATTCTGTTTTCTCTATTTACTGCCTGTGTGGTATCAGAACTAAGTACTTAAAACATTCAGTGCTCCATTTTCTCATCTGTAAACCTGAGATAGTACTCTATAGTATTCATCTAAAAAGAACTACATAAAATAGTATATGTAAAGATACACTGTAAACTTTCAATTGATATACATTTGTCAGTTATTGTTAAAGTGCCTAATTACACTATTCTCTTAAAGGCACATTAGTTTACTTTTGCAGTAAATGCCTTCTTAATTTGAATTTAATTAAAGTAACTGAAATTCCTGAACTCTAAACAGTTACACATACATATCATAATAAAAATATATTTATTCAAATCCTTGGCTCATCCCAAGGTGTCATGTAAAATTGGTGTAAATTTGCCTACTTTTTTACCCACACTTGTTCAGAAGCCCCATATAATAGTCTTTGTAGTATGACTCTAATTTCTTCTAGTATTCATAACCATAAAATAGATATTAAACAATATTCATGAACCTCTGTTTTCTAAGATAAGAAATCAATTAGTTTTAGAAAACTGAAAAAAGTATTAACCTGCCTTCAAGTTATCAAAAAATTTAAGAACCCAGAATAATAATATTTGGAGGGAGCATGAGGTAATGGACTCAACTCCTTAAGAATGGTCACCATAGTCTGAATATCTGTATCAATAGTTTTGCCACAGAATTTTCTAAGAATTCTTTAAAGTGTGTGTGTGTGGTGGAAGGAAAAATGGACAGAAACATTAAAGTCATCCTCAAAACCTTCAAAATGTCTGCCTTGGAAGGTAATCTTCAGTTATTCTTATTCACATACAGTAGAATATCAGAGAAACCAAAAAAAAAAAAAAAGATTCTGACAATAAGTCTATAGAGCCCCAAGAAGACAGGGGCCAGGGGAGCAACCAGTTCTCCATTTGAGATGAAAAGCTCAACACAGATGATTCCCCTGAAATTAGAGTATTCTAAATCATTGTTAAATCCAATCAACGCCCACCTCCAAGAGTGAAAACTTAATACAGTATTACTTCTCTGTGAGTTTCAACTGTAAGCTTGCGTTCTAATAGTACCTACATGCATCAAAAGTGTAAGCAGAAATGGAACATTGTATATGTTCATGGTTAGTAATCAATAGGGCAACACATGTTTGAAAGAAAAATCTATCTCAAGGAGGAAAAAGGGAGATTGGGAATAGAGGATTAGAGAAGGTAGACTTTGCAACTCCTTACGTTGTCTATGGTTTCTCCATTGTACCTCCTACTTGAACTGCACATCAAGGAGTATGGTGGGTGGCAGTGAAAGAAGAGGAAATATTGAACAGTGACACACTCCATTTGTCACTTTCCATGATTTAATAAAGGTTTTTGTGGACGTTCTTTTGTTATAACATAACCAACTTTATTACAAAGAAGCTCTGTTATCTGGGGGTTAGAATTCAAAGAAGACAGAATTAATCACCCCTTTTGGAAGGGAGTTTGCTTGTTCAAACCACAAATACCTGCCAGTACACACAATAATGAACAAAAAATACTGAGAGGAAATTGACTTTGATAGCCTGAATGAATAACATGACAGTAAATGTCATATCTATTCTCAAAAAAAAGTAAGTTGTGTTTATTGAGAGCCTGTTGTGTGCCTAGATTTCTGTCTGAATTTTTTATTCTTTATAATAACTCTATGGGGTAAAGTTTAATTTTCCCACTTTAAGAGATAAAGAAATGGAGGCTTATAAAGTTTCCATAATTTATTCGAGCCCACAGAGTTGGCAAATGAAGGATAAGGTCTGAGTATAAAGACTGAGATTATCCCATTGCCCATGCTGCATTTTTGTTTCAAGATTATTATTAAAGATATGGTGGCGACTCTTACCAACCACATCTGTCCAAGTCTGAATTAATAGTTGTGACGATAGAAAGAATATGGAGAGAGGACTAAGTTCGACATCTGCTGCAAAAATTTATTACATGGGTAAACATAGGAATGTACCACCCTTCCATTTTCTTATCTATAAACCAAAGGGGTAGCTTTTTGAAAAATGACATTGCAATATGTTTCCAGAGCCTTATACTCTGAAAAACTGCAATACTATTTATTGTAGCAACTAGAAACACCTCAAATATCTGACAACAGGGGCATCTGTAAGTAAACTATAACATTTTTTTTCAGGGTAGCGTGTTGCAGCTGTTTAAAGTAGTGTTTATGAAGAGATTTTTGAGTAATTTGGGAAAATGATGTAATGATAAGTGAAAGGAAAAGTTCATTTCAAAATTATATATACAAGAACTGAGCCGGGGAAAAGACAGAAAGGAAATACTTCAAAATGTTAACAATTGTTGCTTTTGTATAGTGCAATTTTTCATTTTCTCTATGAAGCTCATTCCTTAATTTTTTTACATATGTGAACTATAATCAGGAAAAAAATATTCAAAAATTATGGTACTGGGTTAGTGACTTTGAGTGAAAATCAAGATCCAAATTTCTGTTACTATGTGTATATTTACCCAAGAATAACCACACAGAAGCACAGTAGTCCCAAAAGTGGAGATCCTGTCACCTTAGGCCAGGATCTGCTACCTGCTTGAGGGCATGATTCTTATTTTTTTATTGATATACAATCTTATATTAGTTTCAAGTATACAGCACAGTGGTTCAACAGTTATCCACATTATTAAATCCTCACCCCCACTAGTACAGCTACTATCTGTCAACATAGGAAGATATTACAGAATGGTTGGCTACATTCTCCATGCTATACTACCATCCCTGTGACCAACCTGTGTTATGATTGGGAATTTTTGTGCCCCTTTATCCCCCTCACCCTACACTCCCACTCACCCCACCCGCACCCCACCCCCATGGTAACTACCAGTCCCTTCTCAGTGTCTGTAAGTCTACTGCTGCTTTGTTCATTCTGTTTGGCTTTGTATTTATATTTCACAAATAAGTGAAATAATATGGTATATGTCTTTCTCGACCTGGCTTATTTCACTCAGCATAATACTCTCTACATCTATCCATGCTGTTGCAAATGGCAGGATTTCTTCTTTATGGCTGAATAATATTCCATTGTGTATATGTACCACCTATTCTTTGTCCATTTATCTGTTGATGGACACTTAGGTTGCTTCTATATCTTGGCTATTGTAAATAATGCAGCAGTAAACATAGGGGTGCATGTATATTTTTGGATCAGAGGTTTTGTTTTCTTTGGGTAAATTTCTAGAAGTGGAATGACTGGGTCCAATGGTATTTCTATTTTTATTTTTTGAGGAACCTCTATCCTGCTTTCACAGTGGCTGCACCAATTGGCATTCCAACCAACAGTGTAAGAGGGTTCCCATTTCTCCATACTCTCACCCAACACTTGTTATTTCTTGTCTTTTGGACAGTGGTCATTCTGACTAGTGTGAGTTGACATCTCATTGTGATCTTGATTTGCATTTGCCTGATGATTTGTGATGGGGACCATCTTTTGAGAGCACAATTCTTAAAGAAAAGGAAGCATTGCTGAGTTGTCCACTGTGTACTGTATACATCAATCAAGAGGGACACATAGTGGGGAGAATGTGGACCTCTCAGACAGAACTGGGAACTTTCAGTTTGAATTCCATCTCCGTATGCATTGTTACTTAAGCACTGTATACTTTTCTTCCAATTTATGAAGAAGGATAATACTCTATATCCCCAAGACAGTTGTGGAATTAGAAAGGACATATGTAAAACTGCTTAATGCTTGTCACATAGTGGGGGTCCAATAAATGGTATTATGATGTTCTTGGCAACTGTGAATGAATTTCCTATTGTCTTCATTTCTGTTGTCTGTCTCTTCTTTAACTAAATGCCTTATTACATATTCTTTTCCTGAAGATATAATATTCAATATCTGTGCATGTAAACCAATTATATACACACACACAACATACTAGACATAGAGATTATACACACACACCACACATGCACACACATACTGTGCTAAACTTGTAGTTTTCTCAATTAGCCAAATTGTAATGAATAGATATAAGTAATTCATCATAAGAAACTTCTCAATATACAAAAACAGATATTTATAAAATGAATGACTTAATAGTGATTGTTTTCATGAGCTACAAGGATTCCTTATTTCACAAGAGTACACTCTAGAGATACTTTTAATTGTAAACTCCTTACATAGACTTAAAATTATATTTGTTTTACACAAAATTTAGAAAAGACATATATAACATGTAATATACTTCTAAGTTATCCTCAAAATGACCTTGGGAAAATGATGATAGGTACTTTAGATTCTGTATTGAGTTAATACTTTGGAAACAAAGATTGAAAAAGTATGATTTACCTATAATTATGGATCAAGTTTATAATAACTTAAAGCATTCTGAGTTTTGTGCTCTCTGCCAAAGTCCTTCAAATAATCTTTCTAGAGATATTCTATGTATACATTATTTTTAACTTCAAACTATGTTTTGAACAATTGTTTAATAACAATACTAATATTGAATATGGTAAAAAGATGTGTATTTTCTTAAAACAGCTTTTGTGTGTGTCATTAGATACAATAACCTAAGGAAGAGAAAGAAGAGAAATTTTACAAATTATGAGTGAATGGAGATGTCGGAGTTCCTAAAAGTGTGCCTTATTCATAGTAGACACTCAATAATTGTTTTATATTAAATTTAATTAGAGGATAGTAAAAGGAGGAAAGAAACATCCCCCATCTTGAATTTTCCTTACATCTAATTCTGGGGCGTGCACCTTTCTCAACAAACTTGTTTGGAGGTCTGCTCTGTTTTCTCAAAGGTCTCCCTTTCATGATAAAGTTAATTTTTCTCCTTGTGGAAAAATAAATAAAGGAAAACCTTGCTTTCTTTGCTATTTTTCACTTACAAAAGTCCTTCTTTCCCATTTAAAATGCCAAGTTTGGACACTGAGCTCTCAGAATTCTTAAACAGGGGCACTTCTAGGGGCATATTTCTTGGCTGAACGGCAATGTGTTGAGGCACAGTTGTGATTTTGCCCACTTTGTAAATGGGGATATTAATACAGAATAAAGTATCACTTGCTCCAGGTGATAGGTGGTAGAGCTAGGCTGGGGCTCTCTTTTCCTTACATTTTCAACTCTTCCTGAACTAAAAAGTGTACATGAAATTATTTTTCTATTGCCTTGGTCTTCAGATAATCCACTACTGCCCGGGCATTCAATCCTAGACCCCATCTATTTGGGCTTAACCTAAGTATGTCTAGAAGCTCCAGATCAGAGCATAAGTTGCTCTGATAAGCTATTTCCTAAGAAACTCTACTTAAGGATGGGATCCTCCCCAGATCCTGAGATACAACATCTTTTTTCTGGTAGCACACATCTAAAGTCTCAGTCATCAGAACACATCTTCCTTCTTCTGCACTGCTTATATAGGCTCCCTTCAAGAGCTCATCCCAATTCAAGACCACCTTCCATGTCCAGAGAAGCAAATATGTTGATAGTTGTTACCAAAACACCCTCCTGACTAAGGACCCTTCTTTTTGGTATCCACAACTTAGAGCCAAGTGCCTGACATATAGTATGTACTCAGTTATTCTTTGTCAAATAAAGTTATAAATGATGGCTTTCAGAAAAGCAACTCTCATTTGTCTAATAAATTTAAATTATGTTTTATTTAATTAGAATGGCTAATAAATGCACATAGTACAAAATTCAAACATTACAAGTTGTAGAGTGTGAAAAGAAAGTCTCATGTCCATCCCTTATTTCTTCTCCCCACAGTTCACACACTTTTCTGTATCTTTCTAGAGACATTCTATGTATATTTTATTTTATTTTAACTTTAAACTATATTTTGAACAATTGTTTAATAGCAATACTAATATTGAATATGGTAAAGAGAAGTATGATTTTTAAAACAGCTTTTGTGTGTGTCTCACTTGATATAATAACCTCATGAGGTATAAAGAATAGGGCATGATAGAAAGCATTTTAAAGTTATGGACTTTGTGGCTAAAAATGGTCTCTGAGGATTTCAGTCAAACAGCAGTTCAACCAGAACCTAATTCGAAAATACTACCTTCTATCTCTAATATTATCTTTCTGTCTCTTTCTGGTGATATGTTGAATTAATAGTCACATCTATAATTACTATGATTTGTAGTGGTACTGAAGTAGCATCATTGCCAAACTTTCTTTAATTTAAATAAAATAGTCAGGTGCTCCTGTAGTGTCATGATCTCCACCCTCAGCTGGGTTCTCCAGGCTGATGAAAAGGCTCCTCTGTCTAAGTCCTATTCAGCCCATCCATCTTCCCTCTTAACAGATATTCTTAACCTTCACCACTCTCACTTCCTAACCCACCATCTTATCCTCATTACAAACAAGTCAGCTTCTTCTTCATTCATGGAAGGAAGTGCTTTAACTTCCTCCCTGCCCTGACTCTCCTTTCTCGAATCTAGTTGTATCTACTGAATCCAAACTTATACCCACTCCCTGTGCCTTGTGTTCCATTTGTTCCTGACTTTTTAGGATCTCAGGTTCTCAGAAATACCCTATATTGCCTGTGGCCTCAACCTCTCTTTTTCTTTTCTAGCTGTCTTTCTCTTCATCTGGCATCTTTCAGTGTATGCATATGCTCAGGTATCTTCCACCTTCTCTATGCCTCCCTTCACTATATATTGCCTTGAACTATCACAGCAAAGCTGTGAGTGTTCCCGCTTCCTTGCCATCCCATTCACTCCTGGTTTTCCTTCTGACAATTTGAATAGCCCTTCTTCAAAGGCTCCTTTGTAGGCTCTTCTTCCAGAAGTTTATATTTCTAGCCTCTCACCATATATCCATACATCCCAGTGGATGATTTTCAGTGTTCCCAAACTTATATGGCTTTGCACATGCTCTTACCTCTGCCTGGAACAGCTTTCTCCTTCTTTTACATCTCCATACTCCTACACCTTTATTCAAGACTACGGTCAGCTTTTAGCACCCATTGAGCTGTGAAGGAAAACTAGGAAAGCTGCCACATTATTAACTACTTATTTGCACAAGATTTCTAATGGAGTATAGGATCAATTTCTAGAACAAAGAGGCCACACCCAAGGATGCCATAATCTGTTCGGAACCCTCCTGCAAGTGCTGGGAGCTAAGACATACATGTCTAAACCTGGTTCTTAGAAAAAAAAATCAACCTCCATGCCTATATACATAATGCATCCAAGAAATGTTTTTGTATGATTTCATCACCAATTTCCTTCAGCAACAGTCCAATATATTGCAAAAGAGTTTGAAGAGTTCTTGATGTAGGAATCCATAGTTGAATTTTTAGAGGAATTTCTGAATTCCCTGAAAGTTATATTCAGAAATACATGTGCAAGTGAACACAGTTCTTTAAAAAAATTATTGTATATGTTATTTTTTGAGGGGAGGGTCTGCAGCTTTCAACATATTCTCAAAGGCCTACTCCCCCTGACTCCAGATTAAGAACTGTTACCTTAGTTATGGAAATTAATTTTTATATTAGTCTAAACACCAAATATATTACAAGAGGTATCTATTTCCTCCCTCCCATCACCACAACCACTATTTCTACTCCCCCATCGTACAATATTTCAAGCTACATTTAAAATTTTTTATGTTCTATAACACCACTGTCATCCAAATAACTGAGAGGGGCCTGGAAAAAAATACAGATGACACAGAAATACGTTGTGCATTTTTACAAGATTTGACATCCTGTAAGAGTTTTGATTGGTATCATTTTAAAACCTCATGTTTTGCCTGAGCTAACAGCAGCTGAAGGGTACAGTCAGGTATTCTGGGTCTTCAAGAGAAGTCAACCAGCGATGGAAATATAACTTTTAAGTAGAGTTGGATTATTTAGTAGGCAGATGAAGCATGTGCTTATGGCATCAGCAAAGCCTGAGCAATCCAATTTTAAAAAATAATATACTAAAAATATAAAAGCAATAATCACACAAAAAATTAGAACCCTGTTCGATTTTCTTTTGCTTGTTATATTATTACTTCTGTTTAACTTTTCATTAAATACGAGGGTGGTGGAGGGTGTCCAACAATTTTCAGTGATTAAGTCCTTCTTGGTCTTCCCTTTTATGTATTGCTGATAATTCTATCCAAAGCATTTTCTTTTCTGTGCCTCACAACACGATTGCAAAGAGAATCCTCAAAAATGGATAATTTAAGAACTAAGGAGTATTAGCTTAGGATGTGTGGCACTGTTCTAAATGCTTACATACACATTAATTCATTTAAAACTCACAACAGCCCTCCACTACGAAGTAGGAGCCACTCTTAAGCCCCCCATCTGATAACTAAGAAAATGGTAAGGTTTTTCCAGTAGGAGGGAAAAGGTATTGGGGGTGGGAGAGGAGCAGCCCCAGGGCAGTGAGTGAGCCAGGTCTCTGAATCATTATGCAACTGCTTCTAGAGCGCTGAGCACTTTTTCTGGTCAATGAGAATTTACTAAGAAAGGAATTTATCAGCCCAGTGATTTCCTCGTCACTTTCCTGCTCATAGGCAGAAATCTCCTCCAGCCCTGTTAAATAGACCTCATCTTCTTGGAGCCAGCCCTTACACTAGGAGCCAGTACCAGGAATTGCACAAGTCTGAGGGATCCTGGCCCCCCGACATCCGTTTTACAAGTGTTGGGGGCTGGAGGTGGGGTGGGGAATATGTCCTCGCGCCGTTAGACTCTCCCAGATGAACGTCTGTCTGAGCTAGGATTTCTGGGATAGTGGACTCAGCGCTCGAAACCCCCGTGTGGAGTGGTGGACGGGGGAGGGTGGTATCTGAAAGAAGCGAAGCCTCCTGGCGTTGTTGGCCATGCAGATCCTCGGCAGGGTTGTTACCGCGAGGAAGGATTAGCCGTTTCTTCTGATTAAATGAGGAAGCAATACTTTGCCAGTGACATCAAACACTCTGGTTCAAACTTGGCTGTTAGGGATCCTGCGCAGCTTTGCAGTGCCGGGGGGGAGAAAGGACACCGGGGAGAAAATCGCTTTCACTGAGTGAACTCTCCGGGAGCCCCGCCCGCGCCCGTGTTGGGGGTGGGGAGCGCCGCGCGGGGGGAGAGGCGGCGGGGGGCGCGGGGGGGCTCCCTCCACCGGCGCCCTGGGCTCCTGCGCGCCGCGCTTCCGGCCGGGGTGCCCCCGGGCGAGCCGAGCACCGGGGACCGCAGAGGCCCGCGCGGGGCGCCTTCGGGGGGGTCACCTGCGCCGCGTGTCGGCTGCCAGGCCCCTCCTCGGAGAGCACGTGAACAGCTCCCCCTGGAGTGGAGAGCCAGCCGCTGGAGCCGAGGGGCCGAGGCTGGGGGCCGCTTCCGCCGGCGCGGGAGGAGGAGGAGAGAGGAGGGCGGGCCGAGGTGGGCCGCGGGCTGTCGGTCGCGGCGGGAAGGCGGGCAGGGAGCGAGGGGGAAGCGCTGGGGAGCAGCATGGAGCCCACGGCCGACTGGCTGGCCACCGCCGCCGCCCGGGGCCGGGCGGACGAGGTGCGGTCGCTGCTCGAGGCGGGGGCACCGCCCAACGCTCCGAACCGTCATGGTCGGAGCCCGATCCAGGTGGGTCCTCCGGTCCGCCGCGGGAGGAGTGGGTGGCGGGCGGCTTTGGAGCACGAGGTTTGCAAGACAGTCGGATCAAGGTAAGCACGTCGATTCTCGGTGAAGGGGAGACTTCTTGAGGAGTTTTCCTGTGGAGTTTGGAGCCGGAGACCTCCTCGTGGTGAGGCCCTGGGGGCTCAGGAAGCCAAGGGAGGAATGAGGAGGCTTTTGGGGTGCAGATTTCTAGAATGGTATGAAGATCTGGAGGGGAGAGCCTATTTGTGTTACTGTAGACCGAGGTATGTTATCAGACACAAAATTACGAACGTTTCGGGTAAAACACAAGATTTTAAAGAAATGTAAGATTTCCTGGGCCAACGTAGCCCTGAGCTCCAGACCCTTGAATGGTGCGGATCATTTTCCTCGCTGTGGATGTTGGAGTAATTATCAACTGAAATTATTAAGAAGCAACTACATCTTGTGCTTATTTTTATTTTAACTGAGTAAGGGAAACGTTTGTTATAAAAATTTGGGAAATACAGACAGAAAAACATTAATGTGAACTTGCCTGAAATTGTGTCAATTTGGTTACCATTTTGGGGCTATCAGCTATTATTTTTGTTATTGTTTAACTTACTTGATACGGATGAACTTATTTTGGAGAGCGTTTTCAATTCCGCATTGTTGAAAATGTCATTTCTTATCTCCCCACTCAAGTTTTGTGTGTGTGTGGTGGGTGGGGGGGATCGTGTCACGTTTTTTTTTTTTTGATGTTGTTTTCCTTCACTAACTTACTAAATCTCAAGCTAAACACATTCTTCCTGGCAGTCGCTACCCTGGTTTTATTCCCATTGTCGACTGTGATTTCTTTTTGAAAAAATATTATTTATATGCAACGAATGCACATTGCAAAAAGTCCAGTATAACAAGACAAAAGAAAGTAACCCTGCTTGGAACTTCACAGATATCACCAGTGAACCTTCCTTTACTGAAACTGTGCAACACAGGATAAATTTATACACTTTTTAATACAGATATAAAATAGAACAAAAATGCCTTAAAACTGGAGATTATTTGGGATTTAAAAAGTGTGGAGAGACTTTTGAGACTAGTGAGCTTGAGTGATTTTAGAAAACAACAAGCATGAGTCCTTTAAAAATAATGCATGTATGATTCATAATTTGATATGTCTGAAATTTGTCAACAGCTTGGAGACTGAGAATTTAGCCATGGAATCTAGAATATTTTCAGACACCTAATTTGTTTAAATACAAAAGGGAAGTTAATTAGTTTCAACAATTTTAGTTTAAAATGTTTTAAACAGGGAGAATAAGGACATAGAGCAAAGGTGGCATGATTTTTGTTTGTAAGCCTAACTGAAAAATTTTGAACTTACTAAATTAAATTTAATGTCTTATCAAATGGATTTAAGCACTCAACAATTATTCACCTAATTGATTCATTTTCTTTTTGCTTTGGATTGCTATTATGATTTGTATATTTAAATGTTAGGCTGCTTTTCAGTCTTTAATTCTGTAAAATATAATAAAATATAGTCACTATCATCCAGCTAATATAACCAAATAACCATAAAGAAAGTGTTACCCTAAAATAAAGTGTCTACCACCATTACACACTAGGCAACACTCAAATTGTAATATTGCTGTGATTGCTGACACTATGTAAAATTTTCTCTGGTAATGACTCTTTCAAAGATGACTTAGGAACCAAATGAGTTGAGCACACCCTGTTTAATGAACTCCTGCAGTGTAAGCTTGGGAAATGTCACAGTTTCCTATTTCTGTTCTAACAAATTACTGCAAATTTATTGCCTTAAACCAACATACATTTACTATCATACAGTTCTAGAGATCAGAAGTCTAAACTTGGTCCCCAGGGCTGCATTCCTTTTGGAAGTTCTAACGGAGAGTCTGTTTCCCTGCCTTTTCCATTCCTTGGCTAATGGCCCCTGCATCTTCTCTCTGACTTATGCTGCCGCTTGGATCTTCTGTCTGACTGTGACCTTCTTACAGGGAAACTTGTGATTACATTGAGCTCACCCTGACAATCCAGGTTAATTTCCCTCAAAATCCGTACTTTAATCACATCTGCAAAATACTTTTTGCCATGTATGGTAATATAGTCACAGCTTTCTAGTGTTAGGAAGTGGACATCTTTGGGGTCATTATTTAGCTTACCATAGGAAGGAAATTTAGGGCTGGTTAGACAAACCTTCCCATTTTATACTTAAAGAAGTTAAAGTCTAACAATTAAAGAAGTTAAGGGTAAAGTCTAACACTCCAGGAAGTTAAGGTAGTTTGAAAGTTTTGCAAAAATCAGTTTCTTTCTTTCCTTCTTTCTTTTCTTTCTTCTCTTTCTCCCTCCTCCCCCCCGCCCCCACCACCCCACATACCTTCTCTCTCTCTCTCTTTTTTTTTCATTTTTGCTTTTTAACAATTACCCACATGCTGGGCTTGGATATACAGCAGTGAACCATACAAAATCTCTGGGCCTTACATGATTCCATATCAAAATGTGGGGGCGGGAGGGAGGGAATGTGTAGTAAAAGCGAGTTTACCCTCGCTTTTTGCTGTTGTCTGTGCCTCTGACAGCGTTCCTGTGTGTGGCTGGGATGCCCCAAAACGTTGGCGAATATAATGGGATTCAGTGTGTACAGAAAAAATAGAATGAGTAGGAAGGAGAATAGGCTAAAGGATTTGGTAACTGAAAGTAAATGAAGGCTCACTAGATAGCTGTGGCTTGTGAACCATCTCCACGGAGTGGGGAAGCTTCACAACAATTTCTTTAATCCTGGCCCCGCCGCCTCCCCTCGCCCTGACCACTCTGCTGTCTCCCTCAGGTCATGATGATGGGCAGCGCCCGCGTGGCCGAGCTGCTGCTGCTCCATGGCGCGGACCCCAACTGCGCCGACCCCGCCACCCTCACCCGACCCGTGCACGACGCCGCCCGGGAGGGCTTCCTGGACACGCTGGTGGCGCTGCACCGAGCCGGGGCGCGGCTGGACGTGCGCGACGCCTGGGGCCGCCTGCCCGCGGACCTGGCTGAGGAGCGGGGCCACCGCAATGTCGCCCGGTACCTGCGCGCGGCCGCAGGGGGCATCGGAGGTGGTAGCCACCTCGGCACAGACGCCGCGGAGGGTCCCGCAGGTGAGGTGGCGGACTTCAAACTTTGAACTCAACTTTCGCAGCCCAGAGCGCTCCTTTTTCAGAAGAGAAAATTGATCCAGGGTCTTGGGTCTGGCCTCATCTCACACACTGCCCACCCGTGGGACAACCTGTGTCCCGATTGCGCTGCTTCGCCAGAGCTGTGAATGGGAAATAGCTTGACATGGATTTCCACATGTTAAAACCCGTCCCATAACCGTGCTCCCCACCCTCCAAAGGCTCCCCACCCCTCCACAGCTCAAGGGCTAGCTTCTGGAGCATTCAAGACTCAGGAGGCGAAAGGTCTAGTGGCCCCTCTTCCTCCAAATTAGCTGGCCATTCGCATCCATTCAACTGCCCTCGGTTTCCCCATTAGCTTACCTAGGTCCGAAACTTGTTGCACACGGCATCATGTAGCAGACATCTATCTGTCCTTCTCTCTCTATTACAAAATTTTACTGAGTCGGACCGTCTGCTCTATGCCGTAAAGTTAGTTTTCTAGAGCTCCCCCAGGGAGTTGTGAGGGCATCTAAGCTGAAGCCCTTTCCAACCCTGGCTGACGCAAAGGCTGGCTAGAGCATATACCTATGAGATGGCAGAGGAGAGCAAAAGTCAGGCAATGTAGAGGACTTGCAGGTCAAAGAAAGGATGTTAGATCAAAACCTGGAATTTGCTGCAAGCTCTGGGAAAGAGTCTTAAGCTTCTCCCTCTCTTTAAATCTTTTTTTAAATTAAAGTATAGTTGATGTACAATATTAGCTTCAGGTGTACAACATAGTGATTTGACAAGTAATACTTTATGAAATGATTACCAGGGTAAGTGTAGTTAATACGTCCTAAAGTTATTATAATAATAACTATATTTCCTATGCTGTACTTTTCATCCCATGACTTATTTATAATTGGAAATTTGTACTTATTTATTGCCATCACTTATTTCGCCCATGCCCCACCCTCTTACCCCTGTGGCAACCACTAGTTTGTTCTCCATACAAGAGCTTTACCCTATCTTCAGCTTTCCGTTTCTGTGGGAGATTGCTAAGGGAGGTGGATGTGTGGTTGTCCTTGCCTTCTCTGTCTACGACCACAGGCCTCCTTTTCCTACGGCCCAATTCCCCCACTTCTACTCCTGCCTACCCAAGTACCATCTTTACTCTGATTTTCTGAAAGGCAAATCACTTTATTACTTAAAAAATAAATATGAAGCAATCCAAAATATCCAAAAATATCGTGAATATTTAAGGTGAACCATGACTTTGAAGATACTGAAATCTGTCCTACTGTGGCTCAGAATTGGGGCACGAGGCTTCCTGGCCTTAGGTGAGCCTGGGAAGATACGGCACAGAGGCTGGCTCTGGGCCTTCGACTGGAACTTGCTTATGAGCGCTACACTTTGGGTGTGAGAGGCACGAAGATATGTAGCCTTTCCACCCTCTCTGTCCTCCAGCTGAAGCTTGCATCAGTGTAGGACCGGCGGTGGCCAGTCACAGGACTGTAGGATGGAACAAGAGCTGGGAGGGGCCAAGGAGGAAAAGAATTAGTTGATTAAAATGGGGCACAAGCAAATGAATAAACAGTAACCCTTTTTAACCAAACCTAAGATATTTAACCCAAATACACATGTCCTACCTTCTTCCCCCCACCTCCCACCCCTTCCTTTATTCCTTTCTTCCTTTCGTTTAGTTAAGATCCTACTGTGTGATCAGCCCCTTTTTAGGTGGGACACAAAAACGAACGAGACAAAACAGGAGTCCTGCCCTCACAGAGCTTACGTTCTGGGAAATCGACTTTAAACAATGTCTTTTCAGGGAGTGAATTTGTAAAACCAACGTGATGGATAAGAGTGAAGTGGGAGTGGGAGGGGAGGCTGGTGTAGAAAGAGTGGACGGAGAACCTGAGTGCGGAGAACAGATGAGCCGCGGTCTCTCCAGTGCGAACACTGCGGCGGGAATGAACGTGGCGGGCTCGGAGGACGCAAAGGTGGATTGGAACGGGTACCTACTAGATCAGAGAGATGGGCAAAGGCCAGACAACGCAGGGCCTCGTAGGTCAAAGAAACGACGTTGGATTAAAACGTTAGGAAGCCATTAGCCGTCTTGGGAGAGGCTGCCTTGGGTGGGAGACGCTAGGACTGGAACCGAGCCGGCGGTGCCCTCTGGTTACGCGCCTTCGCTGAGCGCTCGCGTCAGGTGCCTGGGGACGCGCGAAGGACGAGGCGATGTCTTCACGTCCCCGCGCCTGGCGCTGTGTGTGCCAAGCTCTCGGCGCTCATTCTGTCCCGCTTTCCCTCTCGCTGCCCTGGCCCCGGCGGGCGCGGCCGGAGCGGCCGGCGAGCCCGGAGCAGCTCTGGGCAGCGGACGCGCGCGATCAGGAAGGCTCGAGAGTGTCCGCAGGTTCCGGCCTCGAGGGCCAGACCCTGTGCTGGGGTTGGTGGACCTCGGGAGGAGGTGCACACGCAGGTGAAGCCCTCCGGAAACCCTGCCTGAATACGCGGTGAGGCACTGCAACACAGGAGGGACGGATGGGTGGCACATCTTTGATTTCCAGTGTCTAATGTTTTTTTTTTTTTCCGTTTGCCGCCCGCAGACAGCCCCGACGAAAAGGATCAATGAGACGCTTTACAACATTTTGATCTTCAATCATGGAAGACAAAAATTACCCCACCTCACCCATTCTTTCCCTGCTTAGTTTGAAAATATCTTAGTTTATGAAATAGCGCTTTTTTAAATCGTGGAGAACTGCTTCTCCGCATGTATCCCTGCTCCTTTCCCTAAATTTCCATTTGTATTTCCATTTATATATTCTTATAAAGGTAAAAAGCAGCAACCCCACTGTGCCCGTCTTTTCACTGGGTTGGAGTTTTCAGCAGCCAGTACTCAGACCCCGCACACATCTATGCGGGCACTTCCTCTTCCGAGCCTCGCACTCCCGGGCCGCTGGAATTACTACAGCCGTTTGGTGAACTGGGAAAACGAAGCTTAAGTAGGTTATGTGGACTTTCTTCTGTCAAACAGAGCCAAGACTTAAAAATAAATTTTTTTAAACAAATAGTGTTCTTTCGTTAATTCATTTATTCAATCAATGTTTATTAAGCACCTGTTACTGCACCGTGCCAGGGGCATAGTGGAGGGAGACAGCCGTCGACTAATAAACACACAACTACAGACTAGAATTTTTAACGCCAATGTCATTGACTCCAAGATAGAATTATTTCCGAGACTGCTCGCGGCTGTTTCATGTATCTCTTGGGAAGAAAACAGCTGCAGTAAGAACACACAGCATGGACTGTAAGACACAACCGGATTTCAGACTATAAAAATGTCAAAAGTCAGGTCTTAGGATCTGTAAAATAGGGTCAAAAGTGGTGAATGGAAACCCCGAGGAGACCTTACATTGACACTCGGCCACGTTAGGCCTTCCCTTACTTGCCTGGCCCCAGAATCCAAGCCCTCCGCAAGGTTTTGGGTGTTTTTGCCCAAAGCGCCACAGCTGCCAGAGAATGTGGTCCTGAGTCGCCCTGTCGGCTCTGCAGCGCCCTGGAAGCCTGCTGGAGCTGGTCGCCCAGGTGGCCTCACGCTCTGGGATCCATCAGCCGCAGCTCCAGCGGGCCTTCTGTGTCTGGCTTTTTTCAGTTAGCATAATGTTTTTGAGGTGCACCCACGTTGTAGCATGTATTAGTACTTCATTCCTTTTTATGGCTGAATAATAGCAGTATTCACAGTAACCAAAAGGTGGAAATAACACAAATATCCTCCACTAGATAAAGGCATAAGCAATGGAATGTTAGCCTCAAAAAGTTAAACATACCTGTGATATGTTCTTTGGGGTATATACCTAGGAGTGGAATTGCCGGGTCATATAATAATCCTGTTTAACTTTATGAAGAAATGCCAAACTGTTTTCCACAACAGCTGCACAATCAAGTATGTACAAGGATTCAAATATGTCCGGGAATACTCGTTCTTTTCTGCGGTTTTTGGAAGCCATTCTAGTAGGATGAAGTGGTATCTAATTGTGGGTTTTGTTTGCGTTTCCTTACTGACTACAGATGTTGAGCATCTTTTCATGTGTTTATTAGTTAGTCATGTGTGTATTTTCTTAGGAGAAATGGCTATTGAAGTCCTTTGTCTATTTTTTAATTGGGTTGTTTTTTTTTATTAAGTTATGAGTTATTTTTTTTATAATGGATGCTTATCAGATATATGGTTTGTAGTATTTTCTTCCTGTGTGCTATCAATTCATTTTTTTTAGATTTCAAAAGCCAATGTCATTTTCAGTTCACTTTTTTGATAGTGTCCTTTCGTGCACAAAAGATTTTAATTTTGATGAGTCTAAATTAATCTTGTTCTTTTTTTCTTCTATTGCTTGTGCCTTTGATGTCATATCTAAGAATCCATGGCTGAATCCAAGGTCATAAAGACTTACTTCTACATGCTCTTCTATGACTTTTATAGTTGTATATCTTGCAGTTAGTTCTTTGATCCATTTTGAGGTGGGTTTTTTTTTTGCATATCATGTAAGATGGGATTCTAACTCCATTTCTTTTTTTCGTGTGTGGCTATCCAATCGTCTTAGAATCATTTGTTTAAAACACTGTTTTTTTGTCAGTTGAATGGCCTGAGATTCTTGTCAAAAATCATTTGGCTCTAGATATATTGGTTTATTTCTGGACTCTCAGTTTTATCCCACTGAGATATAGGTCAATCTTTATGTCAATTCTACACTGGTAATAACTATAGCTTTGTAGTATGTTTTTAAAATAGGAAGTGTGAGCACTCTAATTTTGTTCTCTTCCCAAATTATTTTTATCTGTTTCAAGCGTGTATCGGGTTCTTTGCAATCCCATATAAATTTTAGTCAGACTTTCCATTTATATCAAAAAGAAAAAAGCCCCTTGGGACTTTTCATGGGGACTGCATTGCAGAAGTACTTAGCTTTGGATACTAATGCCATTTGCGAATATTAAGTCTTCCAGGGCGTGGACACAAGAGATGTCTTTCCATTCAGTTAGGTCTTCTTAAATTCCAGCAATGTTTTGTAGTTTTCAGTATACAAGTATTGCACCTACTTGGTTAAATTTATTCCTAAGTATTTTATTCTTTTGGATGCCATTGAAAATTGAATTGTTTTCTTAATTTTCTTTTTGGATTGTTCATTGCTGATGTATACAAATACAACTGATTTTCATGTGTTGATCTTTTACCCTGCACTTCACTGAATTAGCTGTAATGGGTTTTCATGGATTCTTTAGGATTTCTATATATAACATCATATCATCTGCAAAGAGGGCTAGTTTTACTTGTTCCTTTCAAATCTGGATGCCTCTTATTTTTTTCTTGCCCAATTTCTCAGGTTAGAACTTTCAGGACAATATTGCTTGTACAATTTTTGAATAGAAGAAGCAAAAGCAGGCATTCTTTTCTTGTGCCTGATCCCAGTGGGAAAATCTCTGTCTTTCACCATTGAATATAATGTTAACTGTAGTTTTTTCATAAAAGCTGTTTATCAGATTGAGGAAGTTCTCTCTATTCCTTGTTTGTTGAATTTTTTATCATGAAAGAGTGTTGGATTTTTGTCATACTGTTTTTCTGCATCAAGATAATCATGTTTTTCTCCTTCATCCTATTAAAATGGCATATTATGTCGGTTGATTTTCCTATGCTGGACCCCTTGCCTTCCTGGGATAAATTTTCATTTGGTCATGGGTATAATTCTTTAACATTCTGCTGAATTCAGTTTGCAAGGATTTTGTTGAGGATTTTTTTGCATCTGTAATCATACAAGATATTTGTCTGTAGTTTCCTTTTCTTGTGATGACTTTGTCTGGTTTTGGTATCAGGGTAATGAGTGTTAGGAAGTTTCACTACTCTCCTATTTCTTAGAAGAATTTGAGAGCTAATGTTAAATTGTTCTTTAAAGGTTTGCTACAATTCACCAGTGAAGCCATCTGTTTCCTGGGATTTTCTTTGTCAGGAGGTTTTTGACTACGGATTCAATCTCCTTACTTGTTAAATCTGTTAATATTTTCTATATTTATCTTGAGTCAATTTTGTCTGTGTGTTTCTAGGAATTCCCTTTCATTTAGGTTACCTCATTTGTTATCGTACGTCATCATAGTTTTCTCTTCTAGTCCTTTTTATTCCCTTAAGGGCACTGGGAACATCCCCATTTTGTTGTGTGTAAATATCTTTCTCTTGAGTACCCACTTGGTTGCTGTATACCTTTGACTATTTTTTAGAGTTCCCACAACATCAATTCTGACACTTATCTTTTCCGTGTTTCTGTGTAGGGATGGACCCTTGGAGCTTCCTATTCTGCCATTTTCACTGATGTCATTTCTATTTTTTGTTCTGTTTTAGAGCAGAATGACCAGATTCCTCCTATGTGCCAAGTTTCTTCCTCCATGACCGGAACTCACTGCCCCATGCCTGGTCTTCCCACTCTCTGGGGATCTGTCCCTCAGCATTTCTCTGAACCTCCCTAGCTGTAACAGTCAGCTACACACACACACATGCACACACCCACACACACACACACACCTTCTTTGCGGAATTAGCTTCACACACACACACACACACACCCCTTCTTTGCGGAATTAGCTTCACACACACACACACACATACACACACTTCTTTGCGGAGATTCCTCACACGCAGTCACTCCCTTGCCCCTTGCCAGGTGGCTCCTGTGTGGCAAGGAAGCCTCAGAGAAACCCAGGCGCCACTTCAAGGCCCCAGGGCCTCAGGCCAGGCAGAGCTCATCTCCAGCCAGATTTGTGCTCCCGCGGTGCGCGGTCCTGAGCCGGGCCCCGGCAGCTTGTGGGTGTCGGAGGACGGGGACCTGTGAGTGAAACGCAGGACAGGGCCGGGGCCCACGAGAGCGGGCTGAGAAACTCCAGACAGCTTTCTCTAACTTACAACGAGGAAGGAAGGACGATGGGGGAGAGAGAGAAAGAAGGAAGGAAGGGGGGAAAAAAGGAAGAAAAGAAGGAGAGGAGAAGGAGGGGAGGGAGAGAGAAAGAGCAGGGCAGGGCAAGGAGGGGAAGAGAAAGGAAGGGAAGGGAAGGGAAGGATAGGGAAGGGAAGGGAAGGACAGGGAAGGGAAGCGAAGGACAAGGAAGGGAAGGGGCAAAAGAAAGGGAGAAAACAAGAGGAAAGAGAGAGGGTGGAGGGGAAGCCGCAGGACCTCAGCTCGGAGTTGGGGGTTTCCCATGATAACGGACGAAACTTGGGAGTCAACCAGCCGTGGAGGGAAAGAAAAAAAGGCACTGCCCGCCGGCAGCATTTTCAAGCTTGTGTCGGAGCGCCTTGGTGCTGCGGACTGGGCTCCCGCGGCAAGTGGCGGCCCTGGGCTCAGCAGTGTCCAGACAACGCAAACTGGCTGTGATCCAAACCCGGGCGAGTTCTACCCAGAAACAGCCAGTAAGAGTATTTTGTCTTTACTGGGAGGTGAGCAAAGAGAGAGAAACAGTGTTCCTCCCATTGTAAGTCATTTAATGAGATGACTGTTGTTGATGACTACTTAGGCGAGGAAATTGTTATATATGAAATTTGAAGTTAGCAACCCAGAAAGTAAATCTCAGGATCTTTCTACCTGCCAACTTCTATGTCTCCAAGACGGATTAATTGCTTTATAATTTTAAAGCTATTTTAATATGTAAAAAGTTTTTATTAGTTGTCATACTTTCGAACTTTAGGTAGGAATAGAAATGCAAAATAGATTTGGCTTTAGAAATCAAATGGGGCTGTTCCTTCCCTCCCTGGGCTCCTCTAGTATATAAAAAAGGTTTTGGCAGCTCAGTGTTTATCATCTGGGCATAGGAACCATGTCCATGTTCAGTATTCCTAGACTGCAGTAGTGGTAGAATTTTTACAGTTGGGGAACTGATGGAATTAATTTGCACAAAACTAAATTATAATCAAAAGAAGTGTTTTTCCAAGGACTATTGAGAAGAGATTGATGATAGGAGGGAAGGGAGGAATGCAAAGAGTGTGTTTCTTTTCTCCAGGGAAAGTACCTCTCCTAAGTAGTTTTCAGGAAGAAGCAGTGGTCCCTGAGAACCAAAGGCAGATGCTTCTGGAAGGTGCAATCAGACAGTGACCAAGGGCTGTGAGGGGCCTAGTGAGCTCCAAAGTAGAGTTGTCTTTTATATGCAAGAGTAGAATTAATTCTATGCCCAGTCCTATATGAAGTAGATCAATTATGTATAAAATAAAAGAGAAGGGAATCGGTTTCATAGTTTCAGTTGAAAAATAGTATTGTTCCAGGAAATGGGAGGTTGATACAACTGCATAACTACCCACTAGGTCAAGGGTAAGAAAAAACTACCTTTGGGTGTCTACATGCAAACCAGGCTGATTTTTTCTTTTTCTTTCTTTTGCTTTTGCACAAAGTGTTCCCACAGTGTTGGAAAGGATGTGAACAAACATCAGTGAGGGGCAGTAAATTTATATAACATCTACACAGGGAAATTGGCAATTATCTATGAGAAATGTAAAGGGACATCTCTTTGATTCAGCAATTCCACTTCTAGAAAATTATGGCCCACATGTAAGAACAGTCACTGTCATTTTGTAATAACAAAAGATATAAAACAATTTCAATGGGCGTAAATGAGGAAGGATTAATTAAATTATGAGGCTTCCCTAAAACTAAAAATATACAGCTATTAAACAGAATGTGGCAGATCCAGCAAACACGTAATGATTTCCAAGATGCATTGCTGAGGGAAAAGAGGAACAAGACAATATATATAAAATACTTCAAATTAACTTTCAGAAATATTTGCATATGTGCTTGTATATACATAGAAGATTTCTGGAAAGACACACAACAAATTGTTGACTGTTGCCTTAGTCAATGGTTAGGAGCTGTGTGGGGGGAAATTTATTTTGTACTGAATAAAATTTGCTACTAGTTTTAAAAATAAGTGTTTGAACTACCTAATACAAATAAAAGAAATAACTAATAAAGCAAGTCAGCCCTGGTAGAAGAATGTTTTTCTAGAACTGACCACATTCTGTTTTGTAAGAATCCTGCAACCGTCAAAATTGCATTAACAGGAAGAGCAAAAAGAAAACATCAGGGTACGTGATTACATTAGTCCCTTCTCTAAGCCTTACTTTCCTCATTTGTAAAATGGGTACAGGGTGACTACTTTTCAGAATGTTGTCTGGATTAGACATAAAGAGTATAAATTATTATACATGCTAGTGCACACACACATACACACCCCTCTCTGGCTCAGGTTTCCAGTCACCCCAAAGCAGTTCCCAGATGAAGCTGGGCTTGAAGCAGGAAAAATTTAGGAATCATCATTCACCAGCACAACATTTAGCAGTTGTCTAAGTCCCACCCTCTTGGACTTCATCTACTAAACAGACATTACCTGCCAAGTAGTGTTCTGGGTGCTTGGATGCAATGACGAGCAAGACAAAACTCTGCTTTAAAAAATATAAAGCAGTTTAAACATGAATGTGTTCACATTCAAATAATGTAGAACAAAATTAATGTTTCCCTTTGCTGCTACTCTTCTCCCCAGAGGTAACTGCTGATATCCTTTTGAAGGTGGGGGAATCCTTTATGACATGTTTTTGTTTGGTGCATGTTGTTTCTCACCTTAAATAGCATCATGCAGTACAGTGTTCTATAATAGCCTCAAAGATCAACATGTCTTGGAGAATTTCGCAAGTCAAAAAGAGGATTCTCATTCATTCTTCTAAACTGCTGCAGGTAGCTTGTTGTATGGCTAATGTACCATTTATTTAATCATTACCCTGCTGATGGACTTTAAAGTTGTTTTCAATCTTTACTAATATAAAATGTCCCAAAGAACATAGTTATACATACATGTTTTATATATTCAAATATTTCTTTTTTTTCTCTGAGGCTATTAACCCTTAGTTATATACAAATGTTTTCTTCCAGCTTGTTGCTTGTATTGTTGTTACTTTGTATACGATGGTATTATTCAACCTACAGACTTAAATTTGATAGAAACAAATGTATCAACCTTTTAAAAAGATGCCTTACAACTTTATTTTGTTTAAGGTCTTTTACACACCCAAGGTTATATACACACATTCTCCTATATTTTCTGTTAGTATTTGACACTTATACACTGGGATTTATTTTTAGTGTGTGTGAAGTTGTGGCAGGAAGTATAATGCCCCTAAAGTTTTGCCAATTTTGTTGATCTTTTCCAAGAATCAGCCTTTTCATTGATTTTATCTATTATTTTTTTATTCTGTATTTTATTAATTTCCACTCTAATTTACTCTATCTTTTCTTCTTCCTTTGGGTTTATTTAGGTGTCCCTTTCCCAGTATTTTGAAGTGGAAAGTTAGGTTATTGATTTGAGATCTTTCTTTTATTAAAATAGGTATTTACAATTATAAATGTGTCATGGGCATTACTTTTGCTGCCTCCCCTCAGTTTTCACACTTATTCATCTCAAAATATTTTTAAAGTTCCTTTTGGATTTCTTCTGACTCACTGAATATTTAGGAGTGTGCTCATTTCTATATGTTTCTGAATTTTCCAGTTTTCCTTCTGTTATTGATTTCTAGTGCTGGAAAATGTGTTTTTGTATCATTTCTAACCTTTTAATCTTTTGATTATTTCTATCCTGTATACTTTATTAAAACAATCTTTTAATTATTTTTATCTTCTATACTCCAAATTCATTAAGTTTTGTTGTGTGGCCTAAGGTCTATCCTGGAGAATGACCAATGTACACTTGGGAAGAATGTATATTCTGCTCCTATTCTATGGAGTGTTCAAAATTGTTCTATAAATGGTTGATATACAGTGTTGTCCAAGTCTTCTATTTCCTTGTTAATTTTTTGGCTGGTTGTTCTACCCGTTACTGAAAGTGGGGTATTGAAATCTTCAACTATTATTGTTGACTTGTCTCTTTCTCTTTTCATTTGTCTCAGCTTTGCTTCATGTATTTTCATACTCTGTTATTAGGTACATATATGTTTATAATTGTTATATCTTCCTCATGGTTTGACTATTTTATTAATATAAAATGTCCCTCTTTATCTCTAGCAACATTTTTCATGTCTTTTTTTCTGACATTAAAAAATTTTTTACAGCTTCTCCTGCCCTCTTGTTGTTGTTTGCATAATACCTTTTTTTACATTCCTTTACTCTTAATATATTTATATTTTGAATCTAAAATGTGTCTCCTGTAGATAGTATACAGTGGATCTTGTTTTTTTTTTAATCCAGTCTGAGTCTGTGACTTTTAATTGAATTGTTTAATCTAGTCAAATTTAATGTTATTAGTAATATATTTGGATTTATATCTGCCATTTTACTTTGTTTTCCATGTGTCTCATTTATTGTGTTCTGTTCCTCCTTTACTGCTTTTTTTTGCATTAAGTTAACTAATGTAGCATTTTAATTTCTTTAATGTTTTTTGCACTATATGTTTTCTCAGTAACTTTCTTATTGGTTGTTCTAGGCCTTACTATATATAGCCTAACTTACCAGAATCAATTTCTTATTTACATCAACTTAATTCCAATGAAATTAAGAAACATTACTGTTAAATAGCTCTGTCCTGTTTCCTGTTATTGTTATGCATATTACATCTTTAATGTTACAAACTCAACAATACATGATTATAATTATTACTTTATATAATTTTATGTCTTTTAGATTAGCTGAGAGAAGGAGAGCAAGTATATATTTACAGCTTTTGTTATGTTAGCCGTATTTATCATTTCTGGTTTTCTTCATTTATTCTTGCAGGTTCAAGTAACCATCTGGAGTTATTTCCTTAGCCTCATACAATTTTGCTCACATGCACCTCCTTTGTGCTGTTTTTAGCAAATATATTACATTTCTATATATTATAGGCCCAAGAATACATTATATATATATATATTGTTTTATACAATTGCTTTTTAATTGGGTAAGAGAAGAAAAGAGAAAAATAGACATTTATGCTGTCTTTTACATGGACATAATTACCTATCCCAGTGTTGTTTTTTCATAAGAATACCATGTGGCATTACTTACTCAGTCTGACTAACTTCCTTTAGAATTTTTTGTAAGGAGGGTCTGCTAGCAACAAATTCTTTTGTTTATCTGGGAGTCTTTAATTTTCTCCTATTTTTTAAAGACAAATTTGCTGAATATAGGGTTCTCAATTAATGGTTTCTTTCTTTGAGCATTTTGAATATAATATCCCACTGTCTTCTGGTCTCCATTGTTTTTACTGAAGAAGTCAGATTTTAATCTTACCAAGGTTCTCTTATGAGTAATGGGTCATTTTTCACTTGCTCCGGTCATAATTTTCTCCTCGTGCTTGGCTTTCAGCGTTTTTGCTGTGATATTTCTGTTTGCAGATCTCTTTGTGTTGTCCTACCTGGGGTTTGTTGACCTTCCTTAATATGTAGATTATTGTTTTTCAATGAATTTGAGAAGTTGCCAGCCATTATTTCTTCAAATATTGCTGCACTTGACAATCGTGTCCACATTTCCCTGAAATTCTGTCAGTTCTCTTCATTCTTTTTTCTCTGTTCTTCAGGTTGCATAATTTCTACTGAACTTTCTCAAATTTGCTAATTACTTCTGCTAATTAATATCTAATGTTGAGCCCCTTTCGTGAAATTTTTCACTTCAGTTATTGTACTTTTCAACTCAAGAATTTCCATTTGGCTCTTTTTTATAATCCTGTCTCTTTATTGGTATTCTCTATTTGCTGCACCATTTTCACCATACCTTTTTAACTCTTTAACCATGGCTTCCTTTAGTTCTTTGAACATACTTATAATAACTACTTTGAGGACTTTGTTAAACTTGACATCTGGTCACTCTCCCAGGCCGTTTCTATTGCCTGCTTTTATTCCAGTGTATTGGTCATGTTTTCCTGTTTCTTTGCATGACTAATATTTTTTATTGGAAACTGAATATTTTAGATAATATATAGTAGCAACTCAGGATACAGGGGCCTTTCCTCTGGTGCTTGTTCTTGCTATTTGCTAGTTTTGTTTAGAGACTGGCTGGATTATTTTAGTGAGTCTATTTCTCTTCTGCATTGGTAAGCTTCTGATATTGCTTCTCAAAGAGCATATCCCTCAGCTACACCCAGTTACCCTGGATTAACTGTGGTGTGTTTTTTTTTCAGGGGTTTCTTTGGCTGTCTCCTTTCCTGACCATACCCAGCTGTTAAACTCTACTAATTGCTGGGTGATTGCTTTATTGCTTTCAGTAATGCTCTGGGGCATAAGTTGCCTACCAATTAAACCAATGAAATTCATATTTCCTTGAAGGGATAATTCTGGAAGTCAGTTACTGAGATTTGTTCTGCCCCAGACAGCTTCCTCCTAGCTACATCCTTCTAGGTTCTTTCATGCAAACTAGCTGGCCTACAGTTTAGTTTATACGTCCAATGATTCTACCAATATCATACCAATTTCCCTTCACTACAACCTCCATTGTTTTGAGAGCACCCTTAGGTTTGAACATCTTCACACTCTGCTGCAAATTAAGTCAATTCCCTAAAGAAGAGTATAGGAGCTCTCTGATTTATGGCCTGCTCCTTCTCCAGGCAAAATCTCTGAGTTCTGCCTATAGAGGTAGAAGTGGGAACAATGGCAAGGCTCTTTCAGAGTGACATCCTCAGTTTAGGAGCTGAGTACTCAGTGGTGGTGGTGGTGTGACTCTCCCATCATAGTATCACTGCCTTAGAAGCCAGGAGAAAGATGATCGGGGCCCCAATGTTCTCAGCAACATGTGCCTGATGGCCATTTGTATTTCTTCTTTGGAGAAATGTCTGTTCAGGTCCTACACCCATTTTTTAATCAGGTTATTTGGTTTTTTTGGTGTTTAGGTGTATGAGTTCTTTATATATTTTGGATGTTAACTGCTTATTGGATAAATCGTTTATGAATATATTCTCCCATACTGTGGGATACCTTTTTGTTCTGCTGATGGTGTCCTTTACTATACAGAAGCTTTTTAATTTGGTATAGACCGACTTGTTCTTTGTTTTCTTTGCCTGAGGAGATGTGTCCAGGAAAAAATTGCTCATATTTATGTTCAAGAGATTTTTACCTATGTTTTCTTCTAAGACTTTTATGGTTTCATGACTTATGTTCAGGTCTTTGATCCATTTCAAGTTTACTTTTGTGTTTGGAGTTAAATAATCCAGTTTCACTCTCTTGCATGTAGCTGTCCAGTTTTCCCAACACCAGTTGTTGAAGAGGCTGTCTTTTCCATGTTGTATATTCATGGCTCTTTTATCATATGTTAATTGACCATGTTTGTGTGGGTTTGTATCTGGGCTCTCTATTCTGTTCCATTGATCTATGGGTCTATTCTTGTGCCAGTACCAAACTGTTTTGGTTACTGTAGCTTTGTAGTAAAGCTTTAATTCAGGGAGAATAATCCCCCTAGCTTTGTTCTTGTTCGGATTACTTTGGCTATTCCGAGTCTTTTGTGGTTCCATGTGAATTTTAGAACTGTTTGTTCTAGTTCATTAAAAAATGTTGGGATTTTGATAGGGATTGCATTTAATCTGTAAATTGTTTTGGGCAGGATGGACATTTGACAATATTAATTCTTCCTATCTACGGGCACGGGATAGATTTCTGTTTATTGGTGCCTTCTTTGATTTCTCTCATGAGTTTCTTAATTTTCAGAGTATAGGTCTTCATCTCTTTGCTTAAGTTTATTCCTCGGTATTTTATTCTTTTTGGTGCAATTGCAAATGGAGTTGTTTTCCTGATTTCTCTTTCTGCTAGTTCATTGTTAATATACAGGAATGCAACAGATTGCTGTGTATTAATTTTGTATCCTGCAACATTGCTGAATTCAGTTATTAGTTCTAATAGTTTTTTGGTGGAGTCTTTAAGGTTTTCTCTCTATAATGCTATGTTATCAGCAAACAGTGACAGTTTACTTCCTTACCAGTTTGGATGCCTTTTATCTCTTTGTTTTCTCTGATTGCTGTGGCTAGGACCTCCAGTACTATATTGAATGTAAGTGGTGAGAGTGAGCATCCTTGTCTTGTTTCTGATCTTAGAGGAAAAGATTTCAGCTTTTTGCTATTAAGTATGATGTTAGCTGTGGGTTTGTCATATATGGACTTTATTATGTTGAGGTATGTACCTTGTATGCCCATTTTGTTGAGGATTTTTATCATGAACGGATGTTGAATATTGTCAAATGCTTTTTCAGCATCTATTGAGATGATCAAGTGGTTTTTATCCTTTTTTTGTTCATATGATGTATGATATTAATTTACAAATATTGTACCATCCTTGCATTCCTGGAATAAATCCCACTTGGTCATGATGGATGATCTTTTTGATGTATTTTTAAATTTGGTTTGCTAATATTTTGTTGAGGATTTTTGCATGTATGTTCATCAGGGATATTGGTCTATAACTTTTTTTGTGGTGTCTGGTTTTGGTTTTAGAGTGATTCCGGCCTCATAGAATGAGTTTGGAGTATTCCCTCCTCTTCCACTTTTGGACTGCTTTAAGAAGGATGGGTATTAACTCATCTTTACATGTTTTGTAGAATTCAGCTGTGAAGCCATCTGGATCTGGAATTTGTGTTTTGGGGTTTTTTAATTACCAATTTGATTTCATTGAGATAATTAGTCTGTTCAGATTTTCTGTTTCTTCCTAGGTCAATCTTGGAAGGTTGTATTTTTCTAGGAAGTTATCCATTTCTCCTAGGTTGTCCAATTTATTGGCATATAATTTTTCATAGTATTCTCTAGTAATTCTTTGTATTTCTGTTATCCGTTGTGATTATTCCTTCTTTGTTTCTGATTTTGTTTATATATGTAATCTCTCTTTTTTCTTGATAAGTCTGGCTAGGGGTTTATCTATTTTGTTTATTTTCTCAATCAGCTCTTGGTTTCATTGATTTTTTCTACTGTTTTATTCTTCTCTGTTTTTTTAAATTTCTGCTCTCATCTTTATTTTGTCCCTCCTTCTACTAACTTTGGGCTTCATTTGTCCTTTTTCTAGTTTCTTTAATTGTGAATTTAGACTGTTTTGGGGGGATTGTTTTTGTTTCTTGAGGTAAGCCTGTATTGATATGTACTTTCCTCTTAGAACTGTCTTTGCAGTGTCCCACAGATTTTGGGCTGTTGAATTTTTGTTTTCATTTGTCTCTGTGTTTTGCTTGATTTTTGTTTTAATTATTCATTAACCCATTGATTATTTAGAACCATGCTGTTTAGCTTCCATATGTTCTTAAGCTTTTTTGTTTTCTCTGTGTGATTTATTTCTAGTTTCATACCATTGTGGTCTGAGAAGCTGCTTGACAATTTCAATCTGTTTTAATTTATTGATGCTCTTTGTGTCCTAGTATGTGATCTATTCTGGAGAACATTCCATGTACACTTGAGAAAAATGTGTATCCTGTTGCTTTTGGGTGGAATGTTCTGTATATATGTTATGTCTATCTGATCTAATGTATTGTTCAGTGCCTCTGTTTCCTTACTTATTTTTGGTCTGGTTGATCTACTGATGTGAGTGGTGTGTTAAAGTCTCCTAAAATGAATATGTTGTAGTCTATTTCCCCCCTTAATTCTGTTAGTATTTGTTTTACATATTTAGGTGCTCCTATGTTGGGTGCCTAGATATTTATAACGTTTATATCTTCTTGTTGGACCGACCCCTTTATAATTATGTAATGTCCTTCTTTGTCTCGTTACTTTCTTTGTTTTGAAATCAAATTTGTCTGATATAGGTACTGCTACTCCTGCTTTTTCTCCCTATTATTTGCATGGGATATCTTTTTCCAGTCCTTCACTTTCAGTCTGTGCATGTCTTTGGGTTTGAAACGGGTCTCTTATAGGCAACATATAAATGGGTCTTATTTATTTATTCTGCCATTTTGTGTTTTCTGATTGGTGCATTCAGTCCATTTTCATTTAAGGTAATTAGTGATAGATATGTACTTATTGCCACTTTATTGTTTTCTGGTTGTTTTTATAGTTCCTCTCTGTTCCTTTCTTCCTCTTCCATACTCTTTTCTTGTTATTGATGGTTTTCTTTAGTGTTGTGATTAGATTTCTTTTTAATTTTTTTGTGTATCTGTTGTAGGCTTTAGTTTTGTGATTACCAAAGGTTAAAGGATAGCTTCCTTACTATGTAACAGTCTATCTTAAGTCGCTGACTACTCTATTTCAAACACAATCTAAAGGTACTTTTTTTCTTCTTCTTCTGACTCCACACTTTAAGTATTAGGTGTCATAACCTGCATTTTTTGTGTATCCCTTGACTGATTTTGTGTATAGTTGACTTTGCTTCTTTTGTTTTGTTTTAATTTTGTACTTGCTTGGTAATCATTGGTCTATTACCTTTATTGTGGGTTTATTTTCACTGGTGAAAGCTATTTAGCCTTAAAAACATTTCCTTCTACAGGAATCTCTTTAACATACTCTGTAAGGCTGGCTTAGTGGTGATGAATTCCTTCAACTTTTGTTTATCTGGAAATTTTTAAAACCCTGCTTCAAATTTAAATGATAATCTTGCCAGGTAGAGAATTCTTGGTTTTAGGTCATTCTGTTTCATTATATTAAATATGTCATGCCACTCCCTTCTGGTCTGTAAAATTTCTGCTGAAAAGTCGGCTGCTAGTCTGATGGGGTTTCCTTTACAAGTAATCTTTTTTCTCTCTCTGGCTACTTTCAATACTCTCTCCTTATCCTTGATCTTTGCCATTTTAATTATTATATGTCTTGGTTTTGTCTTCCTGGGGTTCTTTTGTTAGGGGATCTCTGTACTTCCACCACCTGAGGGTCTATTTCTTTCCCCAGATTGGGGAAGTTTCCAACAATTATTTCCTCAAAGAGGCTTTCTATCCTTCTGTCTCTCTGTTCTCCTTCTGGTACTCCATTATGCAAATATTGTTTCATTTGGACTGGCCACACAGCTTTCTTATCCTTCTTTTGTTCCAAAGATCCTTTTTTCTCTCTGTTCCTCAGCTTTGTTGTGTTCCTGTTCTCTAATTTCCACCTCATTCACTGTCTCCTCTATTTGCAGTAATCTACTCTTACATGCCTCTGTTGTATGTTTCATTTCAGATATTGTTTTTCTTCAGGTCTGAGTGGCTCTTTTTCAGGTCCCCTATCTCTTTGTTGATCTTGAGTATTTTTCTGTAAATCTGTGAGCATGTTTATGATTTTTGCTTTGAAATCTTTATCAAGAAGATTAGTGATCTCTGTTTCATTTTGCCTTCTTTCTGGTGTCTTGTATTTTTGTTTGGAACGTTTTTCTCTGGCTCCTCACTTTGTCAGGGTTTCTGTGTTTCTTTCTTTGTATTAAATGTCTCTACTATGCTTCCTGGCCTATAGAGTAATAGCTTTATGAAGGAAGCATCCCGTGGTGCCCAGAAGTTCAAGACCCTTTATTCTCCAGTGTCTGGTTCTACTTTGTGGGAGCCTCAGCTGTTGCCATGCAGTAGGCAGGACCACCTTTTTGTCTGCCAGTAGTGGTCTGAGTCTGCACCAGCAGTTTGCTTCAACTGTGCCTTTGTAATCCAAGCAGAAGCTTCTGCAGGGATTGCTGTGGGTGAGCTGCCCTCTGCCTGACCTGCAGCAATGGCAGAGCTATGATGATGGGGCAGGGTTGATGGGGTGGGCAGGCTGATGTGCAGCTCTGCCCAGGCTAATGTACAGCATCAGGCTTGGATACCCATAAGGAGAAAGGAGCTCTTGGGGCTGGTTTCTGCAGACACTTCCCCGGGTGGGCTGAAATGGGGCCAAGAAAGCTGGGACAGTCTCCCTCTGTCTGCCAGGTAGCAAAGTCTGACACTGCTGCTGGGCCAAGTGGGTTGGCTCCCTGGCAGTGCATGCAGGGGCTGCATTGACAGCAAGGGGAATGGAGCACCTGGGGCTCCTGAGAGTTCTCGATCTGTTGGTCCAAGGGAGGGCTGGGGAGGCATCATCCACCTGCCCTTTCTACTGAGGGGAGGGGTCCATCCAACCCTTGCTCCTCTAGCACCCATCCCGCTGCTGGCAAGTCTTTCAAATTGCCACCTCTGCTTTTAATCTCAGGACTGGTGGAGCATGCCCATCCTCCACAAGCTGCTGGAGTCTTAGCCTCCCAGATCCACTTGCCCCTGGTGTCCAGTCCTGTTTATCACCAGAATCCAATGTAGCATGGGCTTGTGCTCCCAGAGCATACCTCCAGGGCCAGGTGTGCTCCTAACTCCTCCCCACTCTGTTTCTCTTTCTCCCTCCTGTGGGCTGGTTTTGGGGGGACTTGGGTTCCACTTTGTCACGGCTCTACCACTTTACCCTTCTTCTGTGAGGTTTTCTCTTCTTCCTCAGGTGTAGGTGGTTTGTTCTGCAGTCTTCAGGTTTTTTAGGTTTAGTTGTATTTACTGTATTTTCTTCTTTTATGTGTTTTTGGGAGGAGGTTTCTGCCTTGCCTTCCTACTCTGCCATCTTTTCTGCACCCCCTGGAGAAAGGTTTTAATGCTTGCTCTAAATTACATAGGACAGATCATGGTAGCAGTTTTACAGCTGGGTTTGCTCTTTTCCCCTTTAGCTAGACTACTGAAGGACACTCCTTTGCAAAAGGGAAAATTTAAATTTGTTCATAAATGATTATTTAGGATCTAGTCTACCAGTGAAAACTGAAACAAATAAGGTTGGTAATATAATGACTTCTTTGATGAGTGATTATGTATATGTTCAGTCATATATATATGACCAATTCCTATAAGAAGGGGTTTATTTCTGAGAGAAATGAATTGAAAAGTTGGGATATAAAAGACATTCTGATGAATGACTATATTTATATGCAGGCAGATGGAGTCATTCAGAGACTAATTTTCCTTTTTTATGAAATATTAGTTTTTAAAATCCAATTAAAAGACCAAAAGAAGATAAGTTTTAACATCACAGTTAAAACAGGAAAATAATGTTTCACTGGATTATCCAGGGAAAAGCAATCATCAGACACAAGATTCAAACTAGGCAATACATTTAATAATTTTTCATATTTTTACTGAACACTTAATATGTAGGTAATTTTCTTTTTCAGAATACCTGCTTTTCTAGTCTTCTTTGTTTACTTCGGGTGGTAAGAGTTTGAACATAGGTAAATTCATTATAATAAATGGCCTGTAATATGGACTTCAAGCGGTTTGGGATTACAAAGGAGGTAATATTTACGTGGGCTCATCTGGTACATTTCCTAGGGAGAAGTAATTTGAAATTTCAATGGGCAAAAATGTTATAGGTTTATGCATTTATTTAACAAATATACATAGTAACTGCTATGAGTCTGCCACTATGCTAAGTAGGCAATGAATCAGGCAATTGTAATACAATGTGAGAAGTACTGTAATAGAACTGGGTGTTTGTGGAACATAGAAGGACAAACGAGGAGTGAGCTAGATAAAGGCGGTGGGCGAGGGGGGGGGGGGGGTGAAGCAGAGGACAGTCTTACAGGTGGAGAGACAACAGTTAGAAAGGGCCAGAGGCAAAAGGGAGCCTGGCCTGCTTGGAGCTGAAGTCCAGGAGCTGTGGCATCCAGTAGTAGCCATTAGCCACATGGGGCTGTTGAATACTTAAAATACAACTAATGCAACTGAGAAACTGAATTTATACTATTACTTAATTTTAATTAACTTAAATTTAAAAATTGATGTCTGTTTCAATATACTTGGAACAACTTGGGGATATGAATCTACTTCTTCAAAGCAGATTTTCTGAAAATTCAAGAACAGATCAAATATTTCTGATGAGAAGTCAGCATCTGAACTGAGATGTGCTAGTAGTGTAAAATACACACCTGATTCCAAAGATTTAGTATTTGAAAAAAGATGTGAAAATTTCATGACTTTTTTTAATTTTGGTATCATTAATGTACAATCACTTAAACATTATGGTTACTAGACCCCCTATTATCAAGTCCCCCCCCACATACCCCATTACAGTCACTGTCCATCAGTGTAGTAAGATGCTACAGAATCACTACTTGTCTTCTCTGTAAATACTGCCTTTCCTGTGTCCCCCCTGCTACATTATGTGTGCTAATCATAATAAATTTCATGACTTTTTAATATTGATTTTAATACTGGTAATGTTACTTAATGTGGACAAAGTATTTTGGATACATAAGGTTAAGCAAAATATATTACTACAACTGACTTCACCTGTTTCTTTTTACCTTTTTAATGTGACACCTAGATTTTAAATTACATATTGGCTTGCATTGTATTTCCTTTAGACAGCACTGGTCTAGAGTGCCATGAAGTAAAGTATGGGAGGTGAGAGGAGGCTCAAGCCAGAATATGTCAGAACATGCAAGGCTTTGCAAGTTGTATAAGGAGTAGGGAGCTGTACATTCAGAATAGTATTGGCTGAAAGCCTATTAAGTGCCAGGCACCCTTCAGGTCACTTGAGATTTATATAAATGAATGACAAGATTCCTGTCCTTACAGAGGTTACATATAAAGCAGGTAGGTCAACAAGCAAACACATATAAATACTAGAGTATTTTGGAAGGTATTCAGAATATGGGAAAAAAGACATTGGGCCAGCAAGAGTGCTAGGGATGTAGTGAGGGTCATTGCCTTCCATTAAAAATAGGATCATTGGGGTTGACCCACTAGGTGATTTTGAGTAAAGATTTGAAGGAGGTGGTAGAGTGAACTATATGGTTTAGCTGGAGGAAGAATTTACCAAGCAGAAGAAACACAAAGCAGTACTTTAGTGCTAAAGGCAGGAGACAGCCTGATGGGCTCTAAGAAGAGCAGAATGGTTGGTGGTGAAGGGCAGAGTGAGTTAGAGGGACCATAGAGGAAGGTAGAGAGAAGGGACAGTGCAGATCCTGTGGGGACTCATGGGTTCCTGTGAGGAGTTGGGCTCTTACTCTGAGTGAAATGAAGTTTTGAGCAGAGGAATGACATGCTTTACAAGGATTGTTCTGGCTCCTGGGTTGCTGTAAGGATAAGAGTAGATGCAGGAAGACCAGTTAGATTACTGTAGTATCCAGGCGAGAGATGAGAGCAGCTCAGACCAGGGTAGAGGTAGTAGCTGTTGGGAGGAATAGTGTTTCTGGATGTAGTTTCACAGTAAAGTGAACAAAAATTTTCCTGATGTGAATGTGGGTTTTAAAGAGTCAAGGATGACTGTTTTTGGTCTGAGGAACTGGAAGGATGAACTGCCAACAGCTGAGACAGGAAAGGGCTGGAAGGGCAGATTTGGAGGGATGATGGGAAAAGGAATGAATGAAGAGTCTGAGGATTGAGCCCTGGGGGCAGGTAATGTTAAAAGTTCAGGGAGAGGAGGAGGCACCAGCAAAGGAGAATGAGTAGCAACTTGAGTAGAAGGAAAATTGTGCATGGTGTTCTTGGAAGCCACATGAGCAAAGTTTATCAAAGAGGAGGGAGAGATGAAATGTTTTAAATGCTGCTGATGGAAAAAGGATGAAGTCAGAATTGACTAGATTTAGTAAGGAGTGACCTTGAGAATGATGTTGATGGTGTTGGAAGTGGGGTGTTGGCAAAAAAATCTGTATTACAGTAGGCTGAAGAAAGCATGAAGAGGAATTGGAGACAGTGAGAATAGACAATTCTTCAAAGAGTTATATACCAATGAAAGGCAAAGTAATAAGATGAAAAAATACACAAAATTGTGGTCATGGGATATTTTTAAATGGGAGAAATAACAGCATATTTGTGCACAGAGAAAAATGACCCAATAATGAGGGAAAATTTGATTATGGACAGAGGGTAACTCCTGGAGTGTTATTTGTGACCAGGTCAGAGTTATATTATTTGGGATCCAATGTGTAAGATGGATGAGCAGGAAGAGACATCTATAGTTTTTAAAGTGTGGTGCCAGCATCACCTATTACTTATTGGAAATGTTAACTATCAGGTCCAGTCGCAGACCTCCTGAATCGGAACTCTGAAAACCTACCTTGCACCTACACTACTCAAAAAAAATTAACTAGAAATGGATTAAAGACTTAAATATAAGACTTCAAACCATAAAACTCCTAGAAGAAAACAGGGAGAAAGCTTCTTGACATAGGTTTTGGCAATGACTTTGGATATGACACCTAAAGCACAAGCAACAAAAAAACAAATGGGACTACATCAAACTTAAAAGCTTCCATAGAGCGGAAGGAATGATCAACAAAATGAAAAGGCAGTCTATGGAATGGGAGAAAATACTTGCAAATCACGTGTATCTGATAAGGGGTTTATATCTAAAATACATAAAAACTCGTATCACTCAACAGCCAAAAAAATAATAATAATACAGGTGACCCTTGAACAGCATGGCTTTGAACTGCATGGGTCCACTTATACCCGTCTTTTTCTCAATAAATTTATTGGAAAATCTTTTGGGGATTTGCAATAGTTTTGTAAGAATACTGTATATAATACATATAACATATAAAATATGTTGCTAACCATCTGCTTATATTATCGGTAAGGCTTCCAGTCAACAGTTGATTATTAGTAATGAAGTTTGTGGGGAGTCAAAAGTTATACGTGGATTTTCGACTGCAAGGCGGTCAGTACCCCTGCATCGTTCAAGGGTCAACTGTAATCGAAATAAAAAAATGCCAAAGGACCTGGACAGATACTTTTCTAAAGAAGATATTCAAATGGGCAACAGGTCCATGAAAAGGTGGCTAACATCATTAATCATTACAGAAAGGAAAATCAAAGCCACAATGAGTTATCACTTCATACCTGTTAGAATGGCTATCATCAAAAATACAAGAGATAAATGCTGACAAAGATGTGGAGAAAAGGGACCCCTTGTGTACTGATAGTTGGAATGTAAATTGGCGCAGCCACTATGGAAAACAGTATGGAGGCACCTCAAAAACTTAAAAATAGACCTACCATAAGATCCAGCACTACCACTTCTGGGTATATACCCAAAGGAAATGAAATCAGTAAGTCAAAGTCATATACCCTCATATTCACTGAAGTAGTATTCACAATAGCCAAGACATGTAAACAACCTAAGTGGCCATCGAAAGATGGTTAAAGGAAATGTGAAAAATATATACATATACATGTGATATTATATTATTATATTATACATATATACAATGGAATACTTTTCAGCCATAAAAAAAGAAGGAAATCCTACCATTTGCAAAAACAGGGATGGACCTTGAGGTATTATGCTAAGTGAAGTAAATCAGGCAAAGATAAATACTGTATGATCTCACTTATATGTGGAATGTAAAAAACAAAACAGAACCCAAAACACCCCATCCCAAAACAAAAAACTAAACTCATAGCAACAGACATCAGATATGTGGTGCCAGATGCAGGGAGTGGAGGGTAGAGGAACTGGATGAAGGGTCAAATATACCAACTTCCAGCTATAAGACAAGTAAGTACTGCTGATGTTATGTACATGATGACTATAGTTAACAATGCTGGATGGTATATTTGAAAATTGCCAAGGGCATATCCTAAAAGTTCTTATCACAAGGAAAATTCTTTTTTCTGTATATGAGGCGATGTCAACTAAACTTATTGTTGTGATTATTTTGCAATATATACATATACCATGTCATTATGCTATACATCTTGGTGTTGTATGTCACTTATATCTCAATAAAACAGGAAAAAGAACTAATGATGTTCAGGCAAAAGGTATCTTGGGAGAACAGATAGCTGCCACCATATATTAGAATTGGGTTGTATAGAAGAGATTAGATGGCTCCCTAGTTTTTCCAGGACACAAGAGGAGAAGTGTGTCAAAGTTACAAAGATTAACTTCACTTCAAAACTAAAAAAAAAAAAAAAAAGATTTTCTAAGAACTCCCTCTATCCACCAGTGGAATGGGTTATGTTAGGAGGAGCAATCAATAAGCGCCAGAGGCTGCAAGATGCAAAGACAGAGAAAGCAGGACCAGTACAGAAATGTGTACACAATTTCAAGATAGCCATGAACCTCAGATTAAGATGCCCCAGACTGATGACTTCTAAAAAAGAAAGAAAAAGAAAACTGGGGTGGAGCCATGAAATGTTTTAATAAGCCGTCCAGGTGATGCTGATGCATATTGTCATAAACGGCAATAGAGATAACAGTTTGCAGGAGGATGATGGGAGAGGGTGTCCTTGGAAGTTCTCTGCTGATGCTTCAATTTTGTCAGTGAAGGAACCGTTGTCATCTGCTGAAAGTGAAGATGGAAGAGGCATCCGCAGAGCTCGTGGGTTTTTACATAGGGAAGATACGCTTTTCATTTACCCAAGTTATTTGTTGAACTTGTGCTAAGTACAAGGAGCAGAGGATCCCACACTGGTGAGTGGAAAACACATGGTTCCTGCTTTTACGAAGGCTTATGGAGTAACGAGGGAGAGGTAAGTCCGTGACCAAATGGTGGCCCTTTAGATACTTGAAATTCTCACTCAAGGTCTCCTCCTGTATGGGTAGACATACTCAATTTCCTTAACCATTACTCAGGTGGACATGGTCTTCCCAGTCCTTGCACCCTTCCATTGCTGCTTTTTAGATGGTCAGTGTTCCCCTGAAAAACTGTTGTTCCTAGAACTGGATACATCACCCCAGACATGACCTAACAATTCAATGTCAAGTTAAGAAAGAGATTATTTTATCTTATTTTACACAAACTACTACAAAGTCGGGTCTCCTCTAGTCTCCACCCTTAAAATGTGTAAGTTAAGAGTAGATGCTTATGATAACAAGTTCAAACAGTACAAAAGGGTATGAAGTAAATAGGTCTCTTCCTACCTTACAGGTTATCACTAAGTTTCTTATCAGAAACTTCCTATGAAATATGAACCTAAGGCATCAACACCGCCACACAAACCCCTTACATTTTTCTGATTTCCACTTTTTATCACAAGTATCATTCCATACTGGTAAAGATACGCATTATGTGAATTCATGCATCTTATTTGGACATCCCCAAACCACTGAAAATGTTAGCCATTCCTAAGCTTTTGCCTATTATAAACATTTCCAGGATCCACCAAGGCTAATCTGCAAAATGTTCTCAGGTCTCAAATAAGACCCTGCTATTCCAGCCTTCTCTAGTCTTTTTTGGTTAACGCTCTACATATGAACTATTCTGGTCGTCTCATCTACAAAATCATGAGAAACATGCGTCAACAAAAATAAGCAGCTCATGATGCTGGAAAGGGTTTCTAAGTAGATGTAGATGCAGTGATCAGTGACTCAGCCCTCTCCCAAGGGGCTGTCACTAAGCTAGAACTTTTCCATTATTCCCATACACCAGTGAGGAAATTTTGAAATGCTCAAAACTGCCCATGGTGTTCACTTAATATTTAGCTTAAAAGTACTTAAGTATAATAGACATGAGAAGCCTTTTAGGAATAAATGGTCAGCAGAGCACTCAAGAATAAGGTATGAGAATTATATTGTCATTGTATAAGGAATGAATGATGTGTAACAAAGAATACAGTCCATTTGAGAAGTCTGAAAGTGAGGTTGCTAGGAAAGGCTGGTTGAATAGGAAAAATACCTCGTCAAGTTGGGGAGAACTGTATTTTCTGAAGGCAGCAAGAATGCCCATGATTTGCCTTGACATCCTCAGACATCTACACAGAATGAATCAAAGTAAGGTGTAGTATGCAGCACAGGGTAATGGAAACAATCATGGATTTAGATCCATTAGGTCCTCTGTGGATCTCCAGTGTGCAACCAGAGTTGAAACCATGGCATCAGAGAATCTAAGAGGCACAATGACATGTAACCGAAACAGCTCAATATTAATGCTGCAAGGTAACTGGTTTACCTTACTATTTATAATTAGCTTAATCTGAGACACAAACATAATTACTTTACAGTCTCTTTAGACAAGATACATCACTAAAGGACCCAGGGATAGACCATAGTGATAACATTGTAATTCTGAAAAAGATCTGATAAAAAACAAAACATTCCTATAAAATGAACAAGAGTATGAAGCTTCCATTTTCTTTATTAAAACACAAAAATCACCAACTCATGTAAAATAACTCAACTCATAAGAAAGATGTAGAAATAAACTATTAATTTTTAAAATACCTTATAGACTATGTATGTATATATTCTCAATAGTTTGATTATCTCAGTATTAAACACCTAGCTTTCTTAAGTTGTTGCAAACCCAAGTATCATTCTGACTGTACAGTTGTTAATGATCCTCCTTGAACAGAACTTTTTGATTCATTACTAGAAATAGTGTGTTTTCAAGAAATGGACTAAGTCCTTTTTTAATTTTTAAAACAGCCTGTTGGTTATATGCATTGTAGAAAAATGTGAAGATACAGAGAAACAAAGAAAATTAAAAATATCCAGATCCCCCCCAATACAACAGTAGAATATATATCTTTCTAGTCTTTTTACATATATTTAGAATTTTAAAGCAAAATTACTGTAAAATGCTTATGTATCTTTTTTCATTTATTATAGAGCAACCATTTCTTAAGGACATTAAAAATTATGTGAAAACATGATCCTCGGTTGGTTGCCTTGCAATCTAATTAGAGCTAAACCATAATTTACCTCCAATTGTTGGACATTCAGATTGTTCTGAATATATTTTACTTTAACACTGTATTAGACATCCTTCTTTATGCATACATACTCTTTCTATCTCTGACAATATTTTAAAGATAAATTCCTAGGAGCAGAAGAACTGGCACAAAGGGTGTTTGGTATGTTTAAGCCTTTGATACATTTTACCAAACTGCCCTTCAAAATGATTGTACTAATTTAGTCACACCAATAGTCTAAGAGTCCCATTTCTTCTTCATATTCCTTGGCAACACAGGAAACTGGATGTTACACCTTTTATTGTTACAAATTTAATGGGTGATGGGTAGATGGTGTCTTATTTTTTTCTAAAGTTTGAGAATTTTTCTACATGTTTACTGGTCGTTTGCTTTCCTTCTGTGTTTTGAAGCAGTCCGTGTCGTTTAGAAGGCATCTCTGTTATGTGCAATGTCTTGTCTTACCGTGTTCTTCCACAGGGGGCAAGGGCATGAAAGCTCCATGTCTTTTCCATGTTTTTGCAAGCTATAGGAATTCCCAAAATGACTGAAATCAGAACGTCTTTTCTTCTATTTTAATGTCTTGGTAATAAAACAGAAAACTGGGCCATATTCTGAAAGGAAGAAAGCAGGCACAGATTACAATTAACCAAGCACTTACTGTGGGCAGGGGTTTTCATGCTGGTGTGAGCACAATAATCACCTAGCATGCTTGTTAAGAATACAGTATATATTATAGGGTAGTGTGTATTTTATAGAACGAGGACTCATGGCATACACACTTTTAATAAATTCTATAGAAAATTCTCATGTTCACCCAGTTCACCCAGTCATGTTCATGCCTGTGACCACTAACCAGAAGTGGGACTTGTAGGGTAGCTCCTAACTCTTAGCTCCCCTGCCTCCTTTCCTGTAAGGTGAGGTTCAGAATGCTTATCTCAGAGAATTGTTCTGATTCACACGTATCTCCATCCACTAGGACACATCTCACCAACCCCCAGCCTGCATTACTGTTTATGCAACCTCCAACATTCACCTTACCCCACTGAAAAAGATCACTGAACTTTCTAATATGTTAGTACTGCCAAACAGAAGAGCATCTTCATCACACCAACTCCTATTTATAGATCTTTGTAAGCCATAGCATGACATAGAATAGGCAATAAGTGTTTCTGAAATGAGTTAGTAAATGATATACATTTCAGTGCTCAGAGGACTGCAAATACTACCCCAGAAAAAGGGATTATTAGCACAGTATTCCTTCATGCTATAGACTGCAGGCCACGAGTCTGTTTGGTCTGGAGTAGCAATTCTTCATTTCCTCTCTTTAGGTCATATACCCCTTTGAGAATCTGATGAAAGTTACACATATATCAATCCTCTTTTAAAATGCACACATACAGACATACACAATCTTACATAAACTTTCCAAAGCTTCACAGGAGAATAATTTCTACCATCCAACCATTTTACTTAAAAATGAAGTTGAAATTATTTTATTGCTTGAAAAATTATCTTCAAAGTTCAAGAGACTGTGATCAAAATGGGGTCAGTTGGGAAACCTACAAGAAAAAAACCACCCCATCACATCTTGCAGGTAACATCGGCCTCAGCAACAGCAAAGTATGAGTCATGTTTCCCGCAAATCAACAGTGTGCCCATTTAGACAAAACTGAAGTCCTGCTGCATTACATGCAGCTGATGTGACCGTTGCTAGTTTAAACTGTCACTCCCCAATTTCAGAATCTATTTTGTTTCCCTTTTATTCATAATTAAAAGGGTTGCCTATATTTCAATTATAATGAAACATTTCACAGGGGAATGAGCTGTCACTTACTCATTAAAGAACATTTATCTCCTAGGTACACAGGTTGAAACCAACAGATGTTTCTGGCTCCTTAGGGACTTAAAGTCTAGTAGACAGATTGTTACAAACTCCAGTATTCCTGACTTGGCCCGTCCTAAAAGCTGACTGACACCTCAGTACAGCCTGTGCCAGAGCCAGCTTGGACTGGCTTGCACAACCCGATTGTGTATCACTTCCCGGCTTACCAGTGACTTCTTGTTGCTTGAAATCGGCTGTGCTGAAGCACTAATACCATGTAAATTGGCAAACACTATAAATCACGGCTCCTCCATGCCCAGCGGCTGACAATCCTTCACTACCCTATGGTGTCCTCATCAAAAAACTGTGGCTCTGATTCCAGGGCTCCCTTGCAGTAGTTCATGTAGGGAGGGCTTTTATCAACTTTCCTTCCTTCTTTTCTTGTTACATTGAAGTTGATACACAGCATTACATTGGTTTCAAGTATACAACACAGTGGTTCAACAGTTGCCCACATTATTAAATCCTTACCCCCACTAGTGAAGTTACTATCTGTCCGCTGGTCATATTCTCCATGCTGCACTTCCATCCCTGTGACCAACTCACATTGACTGAGATTTCTGTGCCCCTTTATCACCCTCCCCAGCCCCCCACCCAGCCCCACCGCCACCCTGTCCCTCCTCTGTCTGTGAGCCTACTGTTGCTTTGCTCATTTTGTTTTGTTTTTAGGTTCCACAAGTAAGTGAAATTATGGTATTTGCCTTTCTCCTCCTGACTTCTTTCACTTAGCTTAATATCCTCTAGGTCCATCCATGTTGTCACAAATGGCAGGATTCCTTTCTTTTTTATGGCTTAATTCAATTTTTCATAATCCTCTCTACTTGTCCCAAGACGCACTAGTATAGATGTGTTCTAGGAGGCCTTAGGGACCTTAGGGTGTGCTGGTTACTCTCTCTGGATACTAGGTGAATGTAGTAGTATCCTATCAATTTGAGGCAACTCCTTATCCAATGCAGCAATCAAGAGTCAAGATGTCCAAGTAAAAATCATGCATCTCTGAGCTTAGCAGTCAGTTTAAATTGTATTTTGGGAATTAATACTAGAGTTTAAAAGTTACCAATTTGCAACCCATTCCATGTTTATCATTAATTACTGTCTCAGTTTGATGCAATATTAACCATAAGGAGCCATTTCCTGGCCCCATTTTAACATTGCTTTGTCAATGTTTCAGTTTTAAAGGCTAACACTCATCTGCCAAAGAGAAAATAGCTTCGTCAGCAAGGTAGGCCATGTGCGCAAACAAAATCTATCTTCTGCAGTTAAGACTTAGGGCTTATACTTCAAAGTAGGGCAATGTCAAGAAACTAGCAGACTAGATAATAAAATCCTCCTCACCTCCACTTCCAATGGTTGGAATCACCAGCCAGAATATATGACTACTTGATTTCATAAATGGTTAATATGAAAGCAAATGGCATGAAAACTGGTAGAAAACATCTAGGCTAGTAAATCTGAGGAGATGGAGGGGTCAAAGGCAAATAAGAGGATGCAGCAGCTAAGGACCTTTGGAAATATCTCCCTGCAGATGGCTGAGGATACTTACCTTCAAGCTGTGGAGGGTTTCTGACCATTCCATGGACCCTATCTGAGGTATGGTAGTGAGGAGTAAACTTTTGGCTTTATTGGCATTTTCTTTCAGGGTCTTTAAGACCCGGTCCACAGAAACCTAGAGAAGCAACAGTACAGGATGTTACCAGCAACTTAAAATTTCACTGCTTTTTGTAGAATGCTTTCCTGAGTCTCTATCTTATCTGTGCAGTGAGTTGCCTTAAATCCCCTGAGGGCAAGCTGCACCTTTATCAAGATGGTCGTGGCTCCAGGGAGAAGTCTTAGAGAAACCCAATGACATCTGAAAAGCACCACTGGTTTTCAAAATAGTGCCTGAGAAACTACTATCTCAGATGTACAATGTATTAACATGGTCTAGAAGGATGCGGCTCTTCTCCGCATGTCCATAGTAGAATGGAGTCTAGTTGTAAAACTGTAGCTATGCCCAATAACTAATCGGAACATAAGACCATTTCTCTTTAGAGAAGTCTTCCAGCTAATAAATAGGAGGGAATACAAGTATCACCATTTCTAAACCTCCTAATGAGTTAATGGATGGGCTGCTAACATCACATAACAAAAATGCCTAAACCAAACAATCCACTTTAATAAACTTCCTGATGAGAATACAAGGCACTACTTATGACATCTGAATCTGATCAAATATCTAGATCCAGCTGCCAATTTACAGAAAATATAGAGGACAGAGAAATCTGTTAAAGTATCCTAGGGAGATAATTCTAGTTATCCCAGACTATGGGAAACTCTATAGGTAAAATGACCTGGTTTCTTTCTAGAACACTTGGAAGAAAAAAATCATTTATGATATTTGAGATAACTAGAACTTTGCTTAATATATTAAGGAATTACTGTTGGAATGTGATAATGTGGTTATGTTTCCTGAAATGTTCATGGATGAAACTATGGATCAAAGTACAGATTTAATGATTGACAATATAAGTTGATATATTTATGGTTAAAGCTGAATGCTGGATTCATGGAAGCTCATACTATTGTCTACTTTTGCATATTACTGAAATTGTTTCACAAGCAAGTTGAAAAAAGTTGTGAATGTGAAACAGATGGTCCGAGGTAGAGTACTTGTCATGCTTCACTATTAAGGAGAAAACCAAGATTTAGGGACACAATTACATCATCTTTTTTTCTTTTTCCTAGAGTATAAAGTGCAGGCCCCTCCCACAAATATCAAGATGTGTCTAGAAAAAAGTGATGAGCACCAGGGCAGAGGGGCGTCCCATTACTGCGGGGGCCCAGAGCAGCTACCGGTTGGTGCCTGCCAGACACAGGCACAGGTACGGTTTCAAAGAACCTCTGAATGCAGGGTCCTGAAGCATCTAAGAGATTTACCTTATATTTACAAGCATACCTGGGAGATATTTGGTTCCAGACCACTTCAATAAAGTGAGTATCACAATAAAGTGAGTCAAATGAATTTTTTGGCGGCCTAGTACCTACAAAAGTTATGTTTCCACTATACTGCAGTCTATTAACTGTGTAATAGCATTAATGTCTAATAAAGCAATGCACACACCTTAATTAAAAAAATACTTCATTGCTAAAAAATGCTAATCATCATCTGAGCTTTCAGAAAATCATCATCTTTTTGCAGGTGGAGGCTCCATGTTGACGGCTGCTGGCTGATCCAAGTGGGGGTTGCTGAAGGGTGGGGAGACTGTCTCAGCTTCTTTTAAAACAATGAAGTTAGCCACACTGGCTTGAGTCTTCCTTTCACGAATGATTTCTCTGTAGCAAGTAAAGCTGTTTTGATAGCGTCTTATGCACAGAACTTCTGCCAAAATTGGAGTCAATCATCTTACACCTGCTGCTGCTTTATCAACTAGGTTATGTCATTTCTAAATTAAATCCTCTTGCTGCCATTTCAACAACCTTCACGGCACCTTCACCTGGAGATTTCATCTCCAGAAACCACTTTCTTTGCTCACCCCTAAGAAGCAACTCCTCATGTTAAAAATTTTATCCTGATATTAAATTTACGGGCAATTCAGTTACATCTTTAGGCCTCACTTCTAGTTTCTCTTGTCACTTCCACCACATCAGCAGTTACTTCCTTCACTCAATCATGAACCCCTCAAAGTCACCCATGAGGGTTGGAATCAGTTTCTTCCTAACTCCTGTTCATGATGATATTCTGACCTCTGCCCATGAGCCACAAATATTGTTAATGGCATTTAGAACAGTGACTCCTTTCCAAAGTTTTTCAATTGACTTTGCTCAGATCTATCAGAGGAATCACACTGTATGGCAGCAATAACCTTGTGAAATGTATTTCTTAAATGATAAGACTTAAAAGTTGAAGTTACGCCTTGACATATATTGCAGAATAGATACTGTGTTAGTAGGCATGAAAACAAACATTAATCTCATTGAGCAGCTCTGTTAGAGCCCTTCGGTAACCAGGTGCATTGCCAATGATCAGCAATACATTGAAAACAAACTTTTTTTTCTGGGCAGAAGGTCTCAACAGTGGGCTTTAAGTATTTGGTGAGCCATGTTATGAACAGATGTGTTGTCATCCAGGCTTTGCTGTCCCACTTAAGGAGCACAGGCAGAGTAGATTTCGCATAATTATAATTCTTCAGGGTCCTAAGATTTTTGTAATGGTAAATGAGCACTAGCTTTAACTTAAAGTCACCAGCTACGTTAACCCCTAACAAAGAGCCTCAGTCTACCTTTTGATGCTTTGAAGCCAGACACTTAATTCTCTTCTCCAGCTAGAAAGCCCTAGATTACACCTTCTTCCAATAGAAGGCTCTTTTTGTCTTCACTGAAAAATCTGTTGTTTACTGTAGCCCCCCTCACCAATCAGCCTAGTGGATCTGGTAATTTGCTGCAGCTTCTCCATCAGCACTCACCGCTTCACCTTGCATTATGGCGACAGCTTCCTTCCTTAAGCCTCAGGAACCAACCTCTGCTAGCTTCAGACTTTTCTTTTGCAGCTTCCTTACTTCTCTCAGACTTCATAGAATTGAAGAGTGGTAGGGTCTGGATTAGGCTCTGGCTTAAGGGAATGTTGTGGCTGGTTTGATCTTTCCAGACCACTAAAGCTTTTTCCCTATCAGCATTAAGGCCGTTTTGCTTTCTTATCATTTATTCACTAGAATAGCACCTTTAATTTCCTTCAAGAACTTTTCCTTTGCCTTCACAATGTAGCTAACCATTTCGTGCAAGAGGCCTAGCTTTCCACATGCCTTCCTCACTAAGCTTCTAACTTTTGATTTCAAGTGACAGATATGTGACTCTTCCTTTCACTTGAACACGTAAGAGGCCATTGCAGGATGCTTACCAGGCCTACCCGCAACATTATTGTGTGTTAGGGAATAGGGAGGCCCAAGGAGAGGGAAAAAGACAGAGAGTGAATGGCTGGTTAGTGGAGCAGTCAGAACATACATATTTATCCATTAAGTTTACTGTTTTGTATGGGTGTGGTTCGTGATGCCCCAAAACAATTATAATAGTAACACCACTGATCACTGATCTTAACAAATATAGTAATAATGAAGAAGTTTGAAATATTGGAAGAATTACCAAAATGTGACACAAAAATACTAAGTGAACAAATGCTGTTGGAAAAATGGAGCTGACAAACCTTCAGTTTGTAAAAAAACATAGTATCTGTGGAGTGCAATAAGGCAAAGTGCACTAAAACAAGGTGTACTTCTCTTTCCCTTACACTCTTCCTAGGACTCATATTCCTATATAGACTGACCTTTCTTTTCTTTACTTTGTTCCTGCTGTCAAGCTTCACCCAAAATGCCCTTCCTACTGACCACTTCACAGTAAACTCTAAACCTCTGAGCAACATTCAGCTCAAACCTCAAGTTTTCTTCCCAAACTTTGTGGCCAAACCCCGAACTCCACCGTAACTACCACCTGATGACCAGTCTCTTAGGAGTCAACACTGTATTAGTTGCTTCAAATATACAATGTGGTTTAATTCGCCCAGTAATCCTGCAAGGTCAGATCTGTAACTGAACAACCCCCATCCTGCACCCCTGGCTCCATCATATAGGAGAAGAAATGGGTTAAAGAACTTGCCCAGTGTTGTAAGTAGAGGAAACAAGAGGAATCTGAAAGTGAGTTCAGGCAATTCTAAAATGTTCTTGGCATGCCAGGCTGCACATCTGGTTTACAGCACAATGACACACGTGGCTGGATGAGATGATGCCATCCTTGCTATGCTTTCCCTGTGGCATTGAATATCACTTCCTTCATGCCTTACCACTTACACAGAGCTATTTCCCTGCCATTAACTGAAGTAATTCCAACTGATTGCTTTCCAAACCTCATGTAGCCTCCTAAAGGAAAGCACCCTTCACTATGTAGAGGAGACCAGTGTTCCTGGACTGAGCAGAAAGCCACAGGCAAGAAGCCTTCTGCTCTCCAAGAGGGGCAGAGGCTGGAGTCTCTCTGGAAACAGCTGCAACGCCATGAGGCCTAAGCTGTTCCTCAGGTGACCTAAGCTGCCAAGTCAGAGCTGATGTTGTGCCAGGATTTGCAATCTCTTAAAGAGCAGCCTAGTATTTTGCAACAGTTTACTGCACAGAGTCAGGAATAAGGCACCTATGCAAAACAAAGAACCTGTGTTCATCTCTGACCCAAACTCCACATACCTGGATGGACGGACAGCAAGAATATCTTATCCTGTTCTCCAGGAAGCTGAATGGCGAAATAAGCAGCTCTGAGATCGTGCAAAGGGTCCCCTGGAGAAGATGTCACCCCCCCTAAACATACTCAAAACAGCCACCCCTGTAGTTCTTCCTTGCTTCAAAATTCCTTGACTGTAGTTTTGTCCCTTCCTCTATTTAAAATGAGATAAATGACAAGATAAGTGTTGGTTTCTTCAAGTAAAATGCAATGAGTGAAAAGAGAGGGCAGAGAATATTAAGAGATTTGAGAGACCTATTGTTGCTACGCAATGTGTGGATTATGAGGGATGCTGATTTGAACAGTTAAAAATCATGAGACAAGAAGGAAAATATGCAGTCTAGATATTTGATTGTATTAAAGAATGAATATCAATATTTTTTGGTACAATATTGTGGTTGTTTTCTATAATTATAATTATTATTTTAAAAGAAGGCTTTTAGAAGAATATTTACTTCAAAATAAGGAAGACAGGGGAGAGCGAAATGGGCAGGAGTATATATATGGCACAGGATTGGCCACAGCTGATAATTGTGGAAAACTGGAGGTGGGTAACTGGGGGTTTATTATACTAGACTCTCTACTCTTACAGATGTTCAAAGTTTTTCCACAACGAAAACTGTTTCAGAAGCCTGACCTCAGTGGTCCAGTGTCCTCAAATACCAGCTGGACCATGCTGGCATTCTGTCTAAAACCACTTATTGGCCTCCCCATGAAATCCTCACATGGCCTAAAGAGCCTGCATCCCTTTCTCTCCCTTCTCTCCTCCACTCCAGCATGCCTACCTTTCCCATCACATGCATACCAGGAAGGCTTCACAGACTCCAAATATTCGGTAGGTCAATTGAACACATACCCCTGTATCTCGTATAGTATTTCTTTATAAACCTGAGCTTTCTTACACTAGTTTCTGACCTTTATCCCATCCTCCCCCAAAACCAGAATGCTGGCTCCTTACAAATCTGTCTGTTTGCTATGGTGTTCCTATACCAAGCACAGTAACCAGCCATGGCAGATTAAATAGACAGATATGAACCAGGAAGAGGTAAGCAATGGTAGGTTTTTCCCTTTGAAAACAAGCAATAAACAGTAGCACAGTCTAAGCAGATTATACACAAAGGATACCTTTATCCTTAAAATTAAGGCCCAAGTCTCAATATGACTCCCAACACACCTACATGCCTACAGTGTTCACACTGATCCTTGGTCAAAGGTGTCTTTTTCTTCCTTATTTAGATATTTGTTCTTATCTCCCAATGGAAACTACAGAAAATATTTAGTAAAACCTAAGGATCATGCATAAAAAGCTGACTTTAAAACCTGGTAGAAAGCCACTTTCTAGAACGAATGCAACAGAAACAATTAGTTAAGACCCTCTCTTAATGGCTCTCATGGCAACCAGAAACCCCTGCCATTCAGGAGAGAATTCCACCTACTGCTTCCTCATGCTCCTTCCAGCAATCATAATCTGTTGCCATGGCGATACTCCCATAGCAAATTCCAGCCTCCTTAGCCAGAACCACCTCTGGAACTGTGGTCATGTTGATAACATCTGCCCCCCAGGTGCGGAACATTAAGCTTTCTGCCCGGGAGCTAAAACGAGGTCCCTCGATTGTCAGCATTGTCCCTTTTGAGTGGCATCGGAGTCCTAGCTTCTTAGCAGTCTCTATGAGGACCTAGAAAAGAAAGAACCAGAAACTCAAAACATACAAACGTAAGTACAGCTTAATATTTTATTTTTCCCCTGGTGTTTAAGAGGTTAACCACTTAAAGATTTTTACTTTAAGTTTATAAATGCCTTACTTGCAGGCCCTCAGAGAGAGAACCTGGGAGACCACAGAAGGGGTTTCCTAGACCCTCACCCACTTAGAGCCCCACCCCCTCAGACCCTTGCTCACAGCTCACAGCTACAAGAGCAGGTAGTGAGCTTTTCTATACACCAGATATTGTTTACATGTTACAATCTCATTTACTTCTTAACAGCTTTAAGAGACTACGCTGGATTGTGCATATGGATTTGATTCTGAGCTCTTAACCTCCAGGGCCAACCTAAGTGCTACTCCTTATTCACATCTCCTGAAAGAGAGGTGCTGACAGCTGGGGCCAGGCTCCTGAGCCATTTGTTTTCACTGCTCTTTTATACAAATTCTGAAGGCTTTCATAAAAGCTTTTTTTGGTTAGAAAGTGATTTCTTCATAATTTCTGCCTGTTGCCTCTTCAAGGACTTAGGACCAAAGGAGAATGAGACTGTTTTTTTCTGTCCAGGAATAAACTTCTCTGGCATCCCTTCAGTGGCAAGGCCACACACAGGTTTTAGAAATATTATTTAAAAGTCTGATCACTTTTTCCAGTGTCTAAGTAATAATGCACATCTAATATTCAGGTTATTAATTTCATTTTTTCTTAGCCTGTACTTCAGCATACATTTTTGATTAAAAATATTTTATCTTTTAAACTTAGCTGTTAACCTACTTAAGCACTGCTAACAATTCACTTAACCTGTGTATATCTTAGTTTTCTCATCTGTAAAATGGGAATAAGAAGATGTAACTCAGAGATATTGTGAAGAATAAATGAGCTAAGGAATATACAGCACAGAATTGTGTCAGGCACATTGTAAACACAACAGAAATGCCAAACTGGCCTTCTAATGGTTACTAACACTGGCAGCTTGCACACGTTTGTCAGATCACTGGCAAAGGTTCCTGTGATACTAAGTGAGATGGAGTGACTCAAAGTCAACAGAAGGCTTCAATCCAGGCCAAAGTCTTGCTTGCACATGTCTGAACCACAATAGCAAATTAACCTATTTCCTTAAAAATAACTAATACTATGTTATGGCAACAGGAGAAAGAATTTTAATAGGAGCCTCATCAACTCTAAGTTCAGAACTATGGCAAGCCACAGACAATGAGTAGTTGATGCTACATCATGTTTGTTTATCCTATATATGCTGAAAATAAGATTACATTTAATTAAAACTTTCCCTAATGAGTACAGGTTATAAATCCAAGGGCTTAAATCACTTCTTCCTCCCCTGCACCCTACTCTTTAATTTTTTTTCAAAATTAAGATACAACCAACCCAGTTCTACCTTCATTTTATGTCAGAATTCTGAATAACTGAGATGCACGTCTCAGCCAAACTTCAGAGTGCTTCAGGGGAGGTGCAAAGGAATCTCACAACGACTGCACGCCACCAGCCTACAGCACGTCGCCCTGGGAGGTGGGCACCGTGACGGTGAGGAGGAGGTGGAACGTTACAGACATGGGCCACTCAAAGTGACAGACCCTGGGGCTTCATCTGCCACCTGAACCAGCACTTTGTGCCCCCACAAGAACAGACGATGTCATTGTAAGGTAACAGAAATACAAACCACAGGTTGGGAGACCTCTGGGTCTGAGGCTAAGATGCTTTCATTTCATTACTCATTGACCTGAGTAATCATAATGGAGCTCCTGAGTCTACTAACATCCTCACAAGATGTTAGCAATGTCAGATCACAGGCTAAATATATTTGAACACTTTCAAAGAGTTTGTTTCAGACTGCCTTCAAAAATGACTGAAGGGATACTATTTTTGGAGCAGAAGTGACATGGTACAAAAAGCATGCTGTTCTGCGACAAGCCTTTTCTCCTGCCCGTGTCCAGCAACCCAGTTCACCTCACACAGGAAACCACTGTTCAAGTGTTTCAGTCAACTTTACAGAAACAATCTATTAGTGTGTAAATATTTTCGTACTTACCTTTTTATATATATACATATTTTGACACAAATGGCAGAACATAAACTGTGTACCTTGCTTCCCACTTGACAATTCATCTCGACAATTCTTCCTCATCAGTACATGAAAGATCATGTGAATGTTCAAAGTTATATGATGATTACAAAGGGTAGCACCATTTACTTTTTACATTTCTGGAGAGTATTCAAAAATCTCTTTTAGAATATATAAGAATAAAGTAATATTCTGAAGGCTTATTGTTCCCAGTTTCTAAAATTGCCTTCCCAGCAGTTTTTCAGTCGGTATGTAGGCTAGACTAGTAATAGCTGAATTAATTTGGTCTCATGGGAGGCGAAATTGTATTACTGGAAACTATCACCCAGCCACCACATTTACATGTGCTTTGCATCAATCATTAGCACACCCCCTTCCAAGCTCTACTTCTAGTAAATCTTCTGTGCACTTTCTCTCCCTAGTCTGTTTCTATCCAAGCTGTCCCCATTTTGAAGTAGACAACAATTTCATACACATGTAATTTTCCCTGAGAGCAAATTTATTATGTGGACAGACTGGTGTTTCAGAGGTAAGGCTAGCAGCATTCTGATATATTCTGTTGTTAACTACCCAAAAACATATACATTTAAATCCATAAATGCCAACTTAACCTTTTTTTTAAACAAGTAAAAAAAATGTACTTTCACAGAAGTCAAAGAGAATCAACATGCAATAGTGTATTTAAAACGACCCCCCCCCCTGCTATTTCTTTGGATTCTAGATTTATGTTTGAGACCAGAGTGAGGTTGTATCCTTGCTGTTAATGATAAGGAAACAAGTTTTATATCATTATGCAGGGCTGAACATAAAATCTAGAACAGATCTTCTACTTTCCATACACAAATATCACAATCTGAATGATTAATAATGCTTAGGTATTTATATTCTCTCAGTTAATTTATAAGTAGATTTAACAGGCAGATTACCTCTGACAAGACTTCTGATCTGTTGAGTTGCACTTAACTTTTAATCCCAGATTAGAAGAAGAAGAAAAGTACCACATGTGGACCAAGTGATGGACTTTTGAATTGTGGGAGCCGTGTTTATTCTCCAAAAGCTATAGCTGCAGTTCCTCACATTACGATCACTGGCCTCTGCAGGACTGCCCCTTTAACTCTAAGCATTTATTATAATCCTGGAGAGGAGACTGGACAGCCATGGCCAAAAGCAACGGCCATCAGATCAAGAGCAAATGATGCCCATCCAACAATTCACAGATTATCACTAATTTCATTCACAAAAGCAGCAGTTACCAGTCACTGGATGATTCATGACTGACAGGTACTGTTCAAAACACTTTATAAGGAACAACATTTATCCTTCACAAGTCCTAGGAGAATGATACGTGTTATTCATTATCTTCACTTACAAATGAGTAAACTGAAGCCCAGGTATTAAGTAACTTGTCCACAACACACAACTATTAAGCTGTAGAGCAGAGATTAAAATGCTATCCTATACTGAATTATTTAAAAGGTATACAGTATCCTGACAGCAAAACTTATTAAAAAAAAAAAAAAGATAGGTAGGTTGCAACTTTCAGTGATTCAGCTTACAAATGACTGAGAGTAGTGGAGGCATTATTAGCAAAGGGAATGACTCTTCATAAAGCCCTGCATAAGAAGCGAACTTGTGAGGGCAAGAGAGGCCATGTGCTTAGCCAATTAATCTAACTCCAGGTGCCACCCCAAGCCCTTATGATTCACTCTGGGAACCCTTGCACAAAACAACGCACCTCTCTCGTTTTGGGGCAGAATGGTTCAGCCATGGGAATATGGCACACTCCTCTGGCACAAGAATGACTTCCGTCATAGAAGGTCTGAGGCCTTACAGTGGTCCTACAAAATAAGGGGAAAAGGGTTTTTGTTTTTAAAGCCATTTCTCCATCCTCTAGGGAGCTGGTGAGTCACCTCTATCTAGGGCAGCATTCTGTTCCAACACTTCAGAATCAATAGCTCAGGACACACTGAATGCAGCTGTTGGAAAAGCAACTTCGGGATGATATTCAGCTTTTCTGGCTCTGGGCTAGTGGCAACATGCTTTCCCAAGGGGAACTAAAGTGTCTGTGGTCTGGAGGCTATGGCAGGATAACCACATTGGACTGTGGGTACAACTCAACCGTGGGCTCAGGAGGCCAGGTACAACACTTAAGAAATCAATAGGCAAATTTTTAATCATCGTAGATGGAAAAGATCACAAAGTGAACCCTGTATATAGTCACCTACATTTCCAATATTTTGCCAAACTTGCTTCATCTGTTAGCTTTCCATGGTTGCAAATCCCAAACATTGTCATTTCACCCCTACTTCAGATGGACCAAATATGTGGATTATTTTCTACGGCAATGTCCTTATCGCATTTGACAAAAAAAATTACATTAATTCCTCAGTATCACTTAATACATAGACCATATGCAAATCTCCCTGATATCCTCAAAAATGTTTTTTTTAAAAACAGATGCTTTGTTAGTTTCAAGTTCCAAGAAAGGACCTAACCCTTGCATTTGACTGGATGGTCTCTAAATTGAGAGAAATTCTTGCTCTTTCTCCCAACCTTATTTTGTCATGCCTTTGACCAGTTGGAGAAAACGGCCATTTGTCCTGCTCCACATTGGGAATCTCTTCGCTACCTCATTAGCTTCTTCCTCTACCCACTGTAATTAGTTCTAAAGGCTCTTAGTCAACTCTTTGTTAAAGCACTTTTTGAATTGACAAGAGAGAAGCTCAAGTAACCCAGTGCCGAGTCACCCAGCAATTTCTCACTGGAAAATTTTCAGAATAAAGCACTTTCTATGTCCATTATATTGTTCTAAAATTCAACTCATGAGTAATACAGGAAAGAGAGTCGTCATCTTTCCTACAGAGCAGAGAGCAGGGAAGGGACAGGGCAAGGGGAAACCAGCAAGGGAAGGTAGATCACTTAACGTCTCCTTCCAGGGGTGGGAGGGTAGGGATATACTGGGTAAATAGACTGGGTCAGTTTACACAGCTGGCGTATATACCGACCAAAACTAATTTGTTTCGTCTACTCCGTCACATACTGAACAGTGACACTAGCTGACACCAAAGCCACCCTGCTCAGAAATGAGGTCTCTGCTCTGGAGGAATGACAACCCGTTCATGCTTCTCCCAAACCCATGTCATATGTGTCTTAGGAGAAAGGGTAAGTTAACCCCACAACCATTCTAGGTGGAGTTGAAGAGCAGGTCAAATGACTGTTCCAGTCTGTATAAACAGTCAAGTGACTGTCCCAGAGGTTTTTCTCTATTTTGTAAAACTAACCAATAAAATGCTGCCACGTACTCTAGCTCTGGCTTGGTTTCAGCCTTCAGTGAGTCACCTATTTGAAACATCCTCATGTATTATAATAGTGGGTAAGGATGAAAACAGGGCCACAAAACCTTCTGTAGCTACACCCTAAATGACCTCCATGCAGTAACACCCCCATCTTGTCCATCCCTGCCCTCTCTCGTCTCCTTCCACCCCTTCACTCCCTAATCACTCCTTTTTGTTCTTAACTTTTACCTGAAGACATAACATGTATTAGTTATGCTTTATGTTATTGTGCATACATGTGACACTTACTGACTATAGTTTTAATTCCTTCTCTCAGATGAAACACTTTTTAACATTTTTCTCTTTAAACAAAACTCCTTAACTATTAGCTATATGGCTTATGGCAAATTTCCATATTTTTTTGATTCTCCATTTTCCAATCTTAAAATGTATTGTTCACTCAACCATCTATAAAGGTGTTATGAGGATTAAGCCAACCAAGATGTCCGGACATTCCACAGCAGCTCAGAAGAGAAGTCTGGGCTAGAAACAGAACTGGGAGCCTGCCCAGGGAGAAGCTCTGGCTGAGGAAGCCATGAAGCTCTGGTTCTAAACACCCAGCCTGGTAGGGACACGTGAAAGGTGCAGCCTCAAGAAAGAAATAAGGACTTTAATACTAGTATTTTCAATGGTTTCAGATCTATGCTGTCACGATCCTGAAAAGTAAGGTGCAGGTGAGAAACATCTCTTCACACAGCCTGCCCACCTATTTGTGGTGTTCTGCACGACTAACCTACAGGTTGACACATTCAACCAAACGTTTAATGATCTAAACTTACATCACTATAAACAGCATAAAATGAGGAGGCATGCTTAATGCTGAATGAAACTCAGACGAAGAGCAATGGGGTTTACAATCACAGGGGAGGTGAGCAAAGCACACCACCCAAGGGAAATTCTAGAATAAAAACGTGTGTCATTTTAAGAGCTCCTTCCTCCCTCTAAGGGTTTGTATCAGAGAAGTGAGAGCTTGTACCACTGAGCTTGAAACCAGGAATAAACCTGACAGCCTCATCCCACAGAGCACGGACTGTTACCCAACTGAGCCTGTACTGACAGGGACCCTTCCTGTGTGCTTCCAATTTCTAGCCAGAACAGCTCGTCTATAACCTCCACCTTCATGCTGAGTTTTCTCAGTGATATGAGGAAAATAAAGGAAATGTAAGTTGTGTGCCTGGATGTGAATCTTGGTATTGAATTTTTGCATGGTCTTAAGCAAATAACGCCCCTGAGTTCTTTCTGCATAATGCAAACAAATCCACACCTACACCTTTGTTTCAATATGAAAACAGGACCAATAAAACCTCAAGCAGCAACATCCCAAAGACTCTGATACAAAGTCTCCATTTTGCATGTCTACTGTGTGAGTTTGGGGATAAATAATAATTGCTGCAAAGCCCTACTAACTACTATTGCCTTGAGGATCAGTGAAATGACAGACCCAGCAGAGGGCATGCAGTATTCACTCATACCACATTATGGACAGACACAGGTACAGTAGAAGCAATCATATGAAGTAGGTCAATGGAAGAACCTGCAGATGGTTTCCTGAGGGAAGAGGGTAGGTCTGCAATAAGCCCAGGAGAGCACATTTTCCTAGTAGAGAGGGCCCTGAATGCTTCCTTCCATCAAGAGTTAGAACTGAAATCTATTCCTGGGGCGTAGGATAAAATTCACCTCAGATCATGTCAGACTGGTCAGACCTGACAGGAAGCTGTGTTTCAGCTTGTGGCTGAAAGGAATGGAAGGATCACACACCTCCCGGAAGTAACCTACACCCAGGACAAGAGGGTTTGGAGTGGTGGCTATGTCCTGTTGAGTTGTAAAAGTGGCATGTGGTGGCAGGCAGAATAAAGCCCCGCCCCAAGATATCCACGTTCTAATACTTGAACCAGTGAGTTAACATACATGGCAAAGGGGAACTAACTGACCAGCTGGCCTTAAAATAGCAAGATCATCCTGGACTAAGCAGGTAGGTCTGGTATCATCAAGGAGTCCTTACAGGAGGAAGGGAGAGGCAGAAGAGTTCATGACCAAGCGATAAGATGCAAGAAGACTCCACCCACTACTGTTGGCTATGGAGCTGGAAGGGCTCCTGTGCCAAGAAGGGTGGGCTGGCAAAGATCAAGGAAAGGATCTCCCCTGAGCCTCAGAAAGGAGTGCAGCTCTGCTGACACCTTCATTTTAGCCCATAAGACCAAGCTGAACTCATAACCTACAGAATTATACAATCTCTTTGTGTTGTCTGAGCCACTGTGTTTGTAATAATTTGTTACAGCAGCACCAGGGCACTCACACACATGCTTACGTGGTTTAAGGTACGGTTAAGGCAGTTATGGTTTCTGAAGTCATAAAGAATGGGTGCTGGAGGTCTATCTCCGACTGTTGGTTCAATCAGCAACTCCTCCCAGCTAGGCAAGAGGATTGCTAATTCCACCTCCCCATTAGCTTGGCAGACCCCTGGAAACCAGGTGTGGGGACTGCCTGACCTAGCTGGCTTCAACTGCTCACTCACTAGCTTTGTGTCCATGGGGAAGTCCCTCTGATTTCTCTGTACCTCCATTTTTATCAGTTTTCTCATACTGAAAATGGAGAATAATATACTACCCTTCTATGGTTGATGGGAAGACTGAGAACACAGAGAGCAAGTGCTCAGTAGCAGTAATGACCACTTATGGAAAATCTGTTTCAGAACTTTTCACCTGCCAACCTCAGAGCAGGACATGTAAATGGGCCTCAAGTGATGGGGACCCAAAAAACTGCTTGAGGTTGTCAAACAGTGATATGTGCTAAAGTCAGTGTACAAATAAAACACTGCCCATGGAAGAGTGAAGGAGACAAAATTATATTGTGTACTGGCAAGAGCAATGAATTTAAGACAGCCAAGGAGAGAACACAGCACCTTTCAGACACAAAGTGGGAGAAAGCCCAGAGAAAGACTGACGGGTAGATTGTTTCTGGATCAAGACTCTTGAACCGACTCAGAAACAGCCATTTGTTAATATGTCTCCTTTGAGGAAATGCTGAGTTCCAACAGTTGAAGGAAAACACTTGTCTCTTAACAGAAGCAAACATTAACTCCCAGGAGGTTTCAGAGCACAGCATATGTCCACAACATGTCTCAGCATGCAGGAACATGAGTCAATTAATTTACTGGCAAAGCACGGCCAACGGCTGCTCATAAGGAGCATGGCTTGGGGAACTGATTGTACCCACATCACTTAAAAGATAGTCCAACAACGATGTGCATGGACAGAGACAGTTCAGTTTCTAAGAAACAAAAATGAAACAAAAAAACTCTCCCAACTACACTTTTCATTAAAGCCTGAGCTCCGAGGGAAAGTGGAGTTGCTCTAAGTAGCAAGCCACCTTGACATCCAGGGGTTCTGTAGGCCGTTCATTCTACTAGTATGTTCATACAGATACAAAGATAGCAGGGCACACAAATGTTACATGAGATACAGTTGATACAAACAGGAAACTGAAAACAACCAAATTTTCCACTTAGTAGGCTGCTTAAATAAATCAAATACCTAACAATGGAACAGCATTTAGCTGTCAGGAAGAATGCTGTGGGTGTCTGACTACAGGTGTGGAAAGCTACGGGATAGGATTAAAAAGGGAAGACAAGTTGTAAACTGGTATAGAATAAAATGACAAACTTTTCTTTTTCTAGAATTCCTATACAGTCATACCCACACACAGTTTTACTTTGTGTTAAAAAAATTTATCAATGGCACACAGTATGAACTGTTTCACCATGTGCTTGATATATCTTGGAGCCTGTTCTATGTCAGCAGATACAAATCTACTCGATTTCTTTTGCATGCTGCATAGAATGCCATGGACCAGTAGATTTAGCCATTATACAATGAATGGGTAATTAAAAATGTTACCCCAGTACCTCTGCATGGGCTCCCTTGTGCATGTTTCTCCAAAAAAAACAAAACAAGAAAAGGAACTATTTGCACTAGTGGCCACATACATTCTCAAGTTTAATAGATCGATCTTACCAAACTGCCCTTCAAATGGCTATAGCAAGGTATGTTCAGAGCACTGGGAGGATCTTAATGATGTTGGTCCCCTCACCAGAAACATATCAAAGAGTTTTGCTTTTCACCACATACCCTCATATGTTATTTAAATTTCATTACAAACATGTTTTACTCTTTAAAATCTTTAAAACACAGATATGCATGTTGGATAGCACTTGAAGATTTAGCACACATTAGAACACCAAAGAAAAACACCATGAGGCCAAGTCATCAGTTAGTTAGATCAAAAGGATATTAATGCCCTACAGAGGATATGAAGAGACACTTCTCCAAAGAAGAAATTCAGATGGCCAACAGACACATGAAAAGATGCTCCACATCACTAATCATCACGGAAACGCAAATTAAAACCACAATGAGATATCACCTCACACCAGTAAATATGGCCACCATCCAAAACACTAAGAACAACAAATGCTGGCGAGGATGCAGAGAAAGGGGAACCCTCCTACACTGCTGGTGGCAATGTAAGCTAGTTCAACCACTGTGGAAAGCAATATGGAGGTTCCTCAAAAAACTAAACATACCAATACCATTTGACCCGGGAATTCCACTCCTTGGAATTTACCCAAAGAATACAACTTCTCAGATTCAAAAAGACACATGCACCCCTATGTTTATCGCAGCACTTTTTACAATAGCCAAGATATGGAAGCAACCTAAGTGTCCATCAGTAGATGAATGGATAAAGAAGATGTGGTACATATACACAATGTAATACTACTCAGCCATAAGAAAGAAACAAATTCTACCATTTGCAACAACATGGATGGAGCTGGAGGATATTATGCTCAGTGAAATAAGCCAGGCGGAGAAAGACAAGTGCCAAATGATTTCCCTCATTTGTGGAGTATAACAACGAAGCAAAACTGAAGGAACAAAATAGCAGCAGACTCAGAGACTCCAAGAAGGAACTAGCGGTTACCAAAGGGGAGGGGTGCGGGAGGGCGGGTGGGGAAGGGGATTGAGGGGTATTATGTTTAGTACACATGGTGTGGGGGATCACGGGGAAATCAGTGTAGCACAAAGAAGGCAAATAGTGAATCTGTGGCATCTCACTACAACGAAGGACAGTGACTGCATTGGGGTATGGGTGGGAATTTGATAATATGGGTAAATGTAGTAACCACATTGTTTTTTCATGTGAAACCTTCATAAGAGTGTATATCAATAATACCTTAATAAAAAATAATAAAAAAAGGATATTAATGCCCTAGGCAATCTGTAAAGTTTCAAGATTAACAGGATTGAGGATGCGTCTTCTAAACACATTTCTAGATGTAAGTATGTGTGGGGGTCACACACACAGTTCATGGACAGTGCCATCGTGAGCAAGCATGTTAGTGAAGGATCAAATCCTAGAGGATCCAAGACATTAAGTCAGACACAAAGGGTTCTCATCTAGGAGGAGGAAGGTGGGGGCACTTAGGTAAAGAAGAGACAGTTTAAGAACAGTGGGGAAAAAGAGGAAATTTTGACATGAACAGCAATACATTAAGAAGTGAAATGAGTCTTTTATTAACCAGAAGGAACTGAAAGGTTATGAATTTGGACCAGCATCATTAAGATCCTCCCAGTGCTTTGATCTAAGGGGTGCCCCTAACTGCTTATGGTGTCACAGGAAAGGAGAAAAACCAACTGATTTTCCCTTATTTTCTATTTTTCCTGAGTCCTGCTAAGCAGAGCACTCAGAGCAGAAGTGCGAGAACGAAAATCCCAGCTCTGGCACAGGTGCTAAGTAACAAACCCTCTGGACCTCAGTTTTCTCCTCTATAAAAGGGGATAGTAAGTTATGTGTGGGAGGCCTCCTAGTGCTGTAGTGAGTAGAAGCGCTGGGAACACTGTACAGCCATGGAAGTATTACTGGTGTAACTGCTGAGCAGCTTTGCTTTCACTAGCCAGTATCACGGACACTGTTCCAGGCCGACACATACAGTATTTACAGCTTCATGACATTTCATAGGATGGCTGTTGAACCACTGCCTTAGGCTGCTCGCTCAGGAAACCATATGCACACATCCCAGTACAAGTGTCTAGAGCGTTCGATGCTTTTATTCTTAGGATCGGAAACTGCAAGAGGGTAAAGCTCGTTGGAAAGGCATGCATATTTTAAAATTTAATGATGAGTCAGGTTGCCATTTTAAATGGGTTCTAAACATCTCCAACAGCAACAGGTATGTGAATGCTAATTACCGGGCCTATGAGCATCTGAGACGTGGGAACAGCATAATATGACTTTTTGCTTCAGAATTACCCAGAAATCACAACTTCGTGTTCAAAATGCCAGATGTGACCATAAGTAATAAACATTAATATTTCAGAGAAGATGAGCACGGATAAGTACAAAAGCAATGGAAGAAACCACCACCAAGATGACAAGATATTTTGAATACATGTCAAAGATCATCAGCCTCAATGAGAAGAGGAACTAGGAAAAAATTACATCAAATTACAGGAAGAGCTGAGGTCTTCTACATGAAGAGAGTAGGACATCCCTCCTTCCTGGACCATGCCATGAATTCAGAAGTCTGGTATGAGCTGGTGCTAATCACCGCTCGGTCACAGCCACGAGGACCAGATGCTGGGGCTAGTCCTCCCTGATGGTAGCAGATGCTTGGTTTCCAAAACTTCTGACTGTATCTTTGTTTCCACTGTATTTTCAGGGAGTGGTATGGAAAGTGGTTTTGAGGGGCGCAGGCCTTGATGAGAGCAGAGGGGAGCGGAAAGGGAGGATTCAAGGCATGCACAGGCATGACTTGAAGAGCGACTGGGGTTAAGGGTGTCAGATCCCAGCAATGATCACCAGGTAGGTGGCAGTGCCACGGCATTACTAACTCAGCAGCTTACCAAGCACAGAAGGAGCTGGGAGACTGGAGTGGGTGGGTGGGTGACCAAAAGACAGCCAACAGACAATCCTGAATTACAAACCATGAGGCGCCTCTGGGACCTTGTCATATATCTACAAAGTGTGGATCTCAAAGAGGAGGGCAGGACTGGAAGTCCACCTGAGGTGTAGTTGAGGTCTTAGGCTCAAATCGAAACCCCACAGATCCCACTTACTACTCGCAAATGACCAATACTTCTGAGCTTCAGTTTCCCTCAATGATAACCTGAGAAAACCTCAGGTTTTATAATCCTCGCTCTTGGTAAATAGGATTGATCATGGCACTTAACAAAAAGGCAAACATTGGGAGCTTATCAGCATTTTCATTAACCAGCTATAAGGTGAGGCGGTAATAACAGAACTAGGTTGCAGCGCAGAACACAAGAATTAACCCCCTACAGCGAGTAGCTGCCCTCATTTCCAGGACAGCTGTAGGCAGGAAGATGACAGAGGAGGACAGGAATCCAAGGCTGGTGAAAAGGAGGGTGAAGGAAGATGGTAAGTTCACGCCTAACCGCTTCTGTTTTCTTGTAAAGAGGTAATATTCTCAATTAAGAGGGAAGGAGATAAGCAGGCAGCTGAGAGAAGAGCAAGGGTTTAAAATAGCTGCTGATGGGGATGAAAGAGCTAATAAGCAAAGGCTTCCTGTCTAATTCTTTACCATAAACCTCCCTGTCTATGAAGAAAATGATGTCATTGACATCGGAGCACACCTCAACCTCAGGGCCAGTCCTTTTCCGGGGTGAGAAAGAACTTTACACCATGACATCGCTGGGGAAGCCCAAGGCAGGGCTGTTTCCCTGGGAGGGGAAAACTGACATAATCCCTTACCACTCTGTTTAGCACGGGACTTTCCTGATGAGTAAGCAAGCAGGCAGCACCGGCCAGAGCTCAACGAACCTCTCCCACTTCTCTCAAGAGGGAGCAAGCGCATCAGAACTCCTAGGAATCCAATCCATACCCGCAGTTAGCAGAGGGGGACCTGAGGGACAAAGGAATTTGAGGACAGAGACAGGAAACATTTTGGATGTCCTCACTTCCAAGCTGGCTTTCTTCCACTGAATTCTTCAAGCAGAACCCCTCCCTGCGGCCCCAGGCACAACAGGCCAACATATAAACAGTGCTTTGCAGAAAACACTTGGCTCTAAGAACTTCATCCTGCTTTTTTTTTAATCTTTATTTTTTGGTTGTATTTTTCTCACTGTAAAAAACAGTCCTTATCATGAAAAACATTCCTGATAAAGGCCAGTAGGCCACTGTTCAAAAAAATCTCATCTTCCTTCTTACTATATCTTTGCTAGTCTTACCTTCAGATTTCTGATAGTGACGGAAGTGGTTTAAGAACTCCTAGTCTGCATCTTTCTTGTTTTTGAACCTAATATGTGGGCATCTTGCCAAACAGTTTACAGATATGGCTATTCCTTTTAATACACGCATAATAAAATGTGGTGAATTGAATTCCTTTCAACGATAATAACCAGGATCGATGGTGACGAGGAGAAAGGTCATGTGTGGAAGTCGCTGGAATCCCCAGCCCACGTGCCCCCTGCATGGCATGGACTGACAGGAGGCTGGAGTATGAGAGGCCGTATACTCAGTCCTCCCACACAGACAAAAGACTCTGTGCAAGTGTCTAATAAATGAGTTTGACAATGGAGGGTGTGACAGGAAAACAGAAAGAGACGACAGAATGCCTCAAATGCCTCACGTGTTGAGAAAAGCTAGTAGAGTAACAGTCCTGCCCTACTCTAATGGCAAAATACTTATTAGAAAAATCACTTCTACACTCCACTTTATAACATGTCATTAAATCCAGGATTTAAAAGTGGGGTGGTTATGGGATGTAAGGGATGGTCAAGCTACAAGGCTGAAAAGCAGAAACAAAACAAAAGCCAAGTAAATGCACAGTGGCACTTCTAAATCTAAGTCTCATCTCAGAATTTGGTTAGGTTTACACAGGGGCCCTCACCATGCCACAAGCAAGGAGGCGCGTCCTCAGAGCCGTTTGTAAAACAACAGTTACTCTGGGAGAGGAGGTAACAGAACCAACCAGCAAGGAGGGGGGCCGGTGGATCTTCCCGCTGCACCCTGCACAGTGGCAAATAAACAGGACAGAAGCAGGTGTGAAACCCAAGAAGCTGAGTGTCCAGAGGCTGTCTCTGTTCCACGTGGTGAAGCCAGGGTCTGGGGAGGGGAATCGACTTTCCTTCCCTTGTGGGGTCTTTGTTCCCACCACTCAGTCCTGCTTTGGTCCCCACAGGTAACGAACGGCAGGAGAGCCAGGTGGACCCGGCACTGCAAGGGCTTGTGCCACGCGAGAACCTCCAAATTATGAATCTCACAGCATCTTCCTTAGGAGATCCTTTTAAAGTATAAATAGCTTCACAACTTTTTCTTAGAACAGATGAAAGGTCAGATAAATTCTTTCCCTAGTTCAAATGGACTGTTGAATGACTGTCAAGAGTGGAGCAAGTCCCATTCTTAACCATGTTTATCCTGAATTGCCTAAGGATTTGTGGTTTGGACACCAGGGACCTCCACAAAGTCAGAAGAAGTGGATTATCACACCCAATATGGCGAGACACATAGGCACCGAGGAAGCTTACTGTGCACGAGTCTTCACTGGTTCTCGCTATGAATCCCTAGTTTTCCCTTTGGGTTTGTGAAGAACATCGTGTGGGGCCCAGGGCAAGGGAAGGCAAGAAACCTGTCACTGCATAGTAAGAATGGGAAAATGACAACAACATATTCTTTTGGTGTTTAGATATTAGATCAAGATCCATTTTTCTTTCCATGACTGCCCTATCACAAATGAAAGATTATTTTCACTTTAGATATTAACTAAGGCATTCCCTTGCATGTCTAAAACCAGACTTAAGGACTGACTGCACATACCCAAAAATACTCAGAGCCACTCCCTTCCTGCCTGTCTGTTGTCCTCCTTTCTCCAGGTCAGTCCCGCCCAGGATTCCCCTTTTCTAGCGCCCAGATTTTCAACTTTCATAAGCTGGAACAACGTAGCACAAAAGAAAAAAAGGATTTTTGGAAGAGAATGATCTTATTTTCTTAGAAGAGCTTCCAGTCTATCAGACTCCTTCAAGGGTATATTTCATTTTTAGAATAGGAATCTAATGTTTTTAAAAACAACCATAAAATTCAAGGCCACCTGTCACTCATAAATCTTAATGACTTCTAAAGTATGCATGGCATGGCCGATAGGCTGGGTTGGTGTTTTGTTTTCTTCCCCCCATGCAACACCCTTTACTTCTGCCACCTATTTAATAAGAATAACCTATTATTCCATTCTAATTCTTTCTTTCACAAATCCACATTAGGGAGATTCCAGCCTTGAGAGATAACTTTAGGACAAGGATATTTTGTTCTAAAACAGTATGTTGGCAAAGTTATGGCAATAGGCAAATCTGTGTGTGGAAATGAATGACCCCTCGAGAATTCATGGGTCTTGCAGGCAAAAAGGCTGATGTGATGGTGGAGTTCAAGCCTTGGTTTTGAAGAGAGGACCAAGGGCCACATAGGTAAACCGATTTGCCTGAGGTCAGAGAGCACCCAGATGGATTTTCCCACCCGGCACTCCCACCCTTGTGGTAAGAATTCACCAGGGGCTCTGCAGAACGCTGCTATTCTGTCAGACACGCCGGGGCGCAGTGCAGGCTGCGGGACAAGCAGCACAGTCTCCAGCTGACCCTGCCAGGCCTACCTGGAGGTATCAGGAGCTTGCCTAAACACACAAAGATTTATCCTGTTCAAAAATATCTCAGTACAGCACAGTGGGCTTTTACTCATGAGTCAGTAAGTTCTGATTCTTCTCTTCTGAGACATTAAAACATACTCACAGTGAATCATGTACATGCCCAAGAATGGTCAGCTGGAAACCACATAGCACAACAAGTGGCTCATCTTTGGAAGATGCTGTCCAACAGCAATGGAACACGAACCTTATTTTGAACTTTCTAGCAGCCATGTTAATAAAGTAAAGAGAAACAGGTAAAAATATTTTTTTTTCTTTTGGTATCATTAATATACACTTACATAAACAACATTGTGGTTACTAGATTCCCCCCATTATCAAGTCCCCACCACATACCCCATTAAAGTCACTGTCCATTAGCATAGCAAGATGCTATAGAATCACTACTTGTCTTCTCTGGGCTATACTGCCTTCCTCGTGCACCCTTGTTACATTATCTGTGCTAATTCTAATGCCCTTTTTTCCCCTTATCCCTCCCTTCCCACCCATGCTCCCCAGTCCCTTTCTCTTTGGTAACTGTTAGTGCATTCTTGGGTTCTGTAAGTCTGCTGCTGTTTTGTTCCTTCAGTTTTTGTTTTGTTCTTATACTTCATAGATAAGTGACATAATTTGTTACTTGTCTTTCTCCGCCTTGCTTGTTTGACTGAACATAATACCCTCTAGCTCCATCCATGTTGTTGCAAATAGGAATTCTTTTCTTCTTATAGCTGAATTATATTCCATTGTGTATATGTACCACCTCTTCTTTATCCATTCATCTACTGATGGACACTTAGGTTGCTTCCATTTCTTGGCTACTGTAAATAGTGCTGCGATAAACATAGGGTTGCATATGTCTTTTTTCAAACTGGGCTGCTGCATTCTTGGGGTAAATTCCTAGGAGTGGAAATCCTGGGTCAAATGGTATTTCTATTTTGAGTTTTTTAAGGAACCTCCATATTGCTTTCCACAATGGTTGAACTAATTTACATTCCGACCAGCAGTGTAGGAGGGTTCCCCTTTCTCCACATCCTCGCCAGCATTTGTTGTTGTTTGTGTTTGGATGGTGGCCATCCTCACTGGTGTGAGGTGATATCTCATTGTGGTTTTAATCTGCATTTCTCTGATGATTAGCGATGTGGAGCATCTTTTCATGTGCCTGTTGGCCATCTGAATTTCTTCTTTGAGAAGTGTCTATTCATGTCCTCTGCCCATTTCTTAATTGGATTATTTGCTTTCTGTTTGTTAAGGTGCATGAGTTCTTTATATATTTTGGATGTCAACCCTTTATCAGATACATTTTTTATGAATATATTCTCCCATACTGTAGGATGTCTTTTTGTTCTACTGATGGTGTCCTTTGCTGTACAGAAGCTTTTCAGCTTGATATAGTCCCACTTGTTCATTTTTGCTTTGGTTTCCCTTGCCCGGGGAGATATGTTCATGAAGAATTTGCTCATGTTTATGTCCAAGAGATTTTTGCCTATGTTTTTTTCTAAAAGTTTTATAGTTTCATGACTTACATTCAGGTCTTTGATCCATTTTGAGTTAACTTTTGTGTATGGGGTTAGACAGTAATCCAGTTCCATTCTCTTACATGTAGCTGTCCAGTTTTGCCAACACCAGCTGCTGAAGAGGCTGTCATTTCCCCACTGTATATCCATGGCTCCTTTATCATATATTAATTGACCATATATGCTTGGGTTTATATCTGGGCTCTCTATTCTGTTCCACTGGTTATTGGGTCTGTTCTTGTGCAAATACCAAATTGTCTTGATTACTGTAGCTCTGTAGTAGAGCTTAAAGTCAGGGAGCGTAATCCCCCCAGCTTTATTCTTCCTTCTCAGGATGGCTTTGGCTATTCGGGGTCTTTTGTGCTTCCATATGAATTTTAGAACTATTTGCTCTAGATCATTGAAGAATGCTGTTGGTAATTTGATAGGGATTGTATTGAATCTGTAGATTGCTTTAGGTAGGATGGCCATTTTGACAATATTAATTCTTCCTAGCTAAGAGCATGGGATGAATTTCCATTTATTAGTGTTCTCTTTAATTTCTCTTAAGAGTGTCTTGTAGTTTTCAGGGTATAGGTCTTTCACATCCTTGGTTGGTTCATTCCTAGGTACTTTATTGTTTTTGATGCATTGTGAATGGAATTGTTTTCCTGATTTCTCTGTTAGCTCATCATTAGTGTACAGGAATGCAACAGATTTCTGTGTATTAATTTTGTATCCCACAACTTTGCTGAATTCAGATTATTAGACCTAGTAGTTTTGGAGTGGATTCTTTAGGGTTTTTTATGTACAATATGATGTCACCTGCAAACAAGGACAGTTTGAGTTCTTCCTTGCCGATCTGGATGCCTTTTATTTCTTGGTGTTGTCTGATTGCCATGGCTAGGACCTCCAGTACTATGTTGAATAAAAGTGGGCAGAGTGGGCATCCTTGTCTTGTTCCCGATCTTAAATGAAAAGCTTTCGGCTTCTCACTGTTGGCTGTGGGTTTGTCATATATGGCCTTTATTATGTTGAGGTACTTGCCCTCTATACCCATTTTGTTGAGAGTTTTAATCATGAATGGATGCTGAATTTTGTCAAATGCTTTTTCAGCATCTATGGAGATGATCATGTGGGTTTTGTCCTTCTTTTTATTGATGTAGTGGATAATGTTGATGGATTTTTGAATGTTGTACCATCCTTGCATCTCTGGGATGAATCCCATTTGATCATGATGGATGATCTTTTTGGTGTATTTCTGAATTCAGTTTGCTAATATTTTGCTGAGTATTTTTGCATCTATGTTCATCAGGGACATTGGCCTGTAATTTTCTTTTTTTGTGGTGTCTTTGCCTGGTTTTGGTATTAGAGTCATGTTGGCCTCATAGAATGAGTTTGGGAGTATTCCCTCCTCTTCTACTTTTTGGAAAACTTTAATGAGGATGGGTATTAGGTCTTCACTAAATGTTTGATAAAATTCAGCAGTGAAACCATCTGGTCTAGGAGTTTTGTTCTTAGGTAGTTTTTTGATTATCAATTCAATTTCTTTGCTGGTAATTGGTCTATTCAGATTTTCTGTTTCTTCCTGCATCAGCCTTGGAAGGTTATTTTCTAGAAAGTTGCCTATTCCTTCTAGGTTATCCAGTCTGTTACCATATAATTTTTCATAGTATTCTCTCATAATTCTTTGTATTTATGTGGTATCCGTAGTGATTTTTCCTTTCTCATTTCTGATTCTGTTTATGTGTGTAGACTCTCTTTTTTTCTTAATATGTCTGGCTAGGGGTTTATCTATTTTGTTTATTTTCTCAAAGAACCAGCTCCTGCTTTCATTGATTCTTTCTGTTGTTTTATTCTTCTCAATTTTATTTGTTTCTGCTTTAATCTTTATTATGTCCCTCCTTCTACTGACTTTGGGCCTCTTTGTTCTTCCTTTTCTAGTTCCATTAATTGTGTATTTACACTGTTCATTTGGGATTGTTCTTTCTTGAGATAGGCCTGTATTGCAATATATTTCCCTGTTAGCCCAGCTTTTGCTGCATCCCATAGATTTTGTGGTATTGAATTATTGTTGTCATTTGTCTCCATGTATTGCTTGATATTTCTTTTTATTTGGTCATTGATCCATTGATTATTTAGGAGCATGTTATTAAGCCTCCATGCTTTTGTGGGCTTTTTTGTTTTCTTTGTGTAATTTATTTCTAGTTTCATACCTCTGAGATATGAGAAGCTGTTTGGTACAATTTCAATCTTTTTGAGGCCTAGTGTATGATCTATTCTTGAAAATGTTCCATGTGCACTTGAAAAAAATGTGTATCCTGTTTCTTTTGGATGGAGTGTTCTGTAGATGTCCGTTAGGTCCATCTGTTCTAATAGGTTGTTCAGTGCCTCTTTCTCTTTACTTATTTTCTGTCTGGTTGATATGTCCTTTGGAGTGAGTGGTGTGTTGAAGTCTCCTAAAATGAATGCATTGCATTCTATTTCTCCCTTTAATTCTGTTAGTATTTGTTTCACATATGTAGGTGATCCTGTGTTGGGTGCATAGATATTTATAATAGTTATATCCTCTTGCTGTACTGACCCTTTTATCATTATGTAATGTCCTTCTTTGTCTCTTGTGACTTTGTTTTGAAGTCTATTTTGTCTGATACAAGTACTGCAACTCCTGCTTTTTTCTCCCTATTAGTTGCATGAAATATCTTTTTCTATCCCTTTACTTTCAGTCTGTGTATGTCTTTGGGTTTGAAGTGAGTCTCTTGTAGGCAGCATATAGATGGGTCTTGTTTTTTTATCCATTCAGTAACTCTATTGTCTTTTGACTGATGCATTCAGACCATTTACATTTAGGGTGATTATCCATAAGTATGTACTTTGCCATTGCAGGCTTAAACTTGTGGTTACCAAACCAAAGGTTCAAGGGCAATTCCCTTACTATTTAATAGTCTAATTTAACTTATTTTGTATACTATTACAAACTCAACCTAAAGGTTATTTTTTTTTCCTCCTTTTTCTTCCTCCTCCATTCTTTGTATGTTATGAACCATATTCTGTACTCTTTATCTTCCGTTGAATGATATCTGTTTAGCCTTAGGAATACTTCCATCTATAGGAGTCCCTCCAAAATGCCCTGTAGAGGTGGTTTGTGGGAGGTAAATTCTCTCAGCTTTTGCTTATCTGAAAATTGTTTAATCCCTCCTTCAAATTTAAATGATAACCTTGCCGGGTAGAGTATTCTTGGTTCAAGGCCCTTCTGCTTCATTGCATTAAATATATCTTGCCACTCCCTTCTGGCCTGTAAGGTTTCTGTTGAGAAGTCTGATGATAGCCTGATAGGTTTTCCTTTGTATGTGATCTTTTTTCTCTCTCTAGCTGCTTTTAAAAGTCTGTCTTTATCCTTGATCTTCCCCATTTTAATTATTATATGTCTTGATGTTGTCTTCCTTGGGTCCCTTGTATTGGGAGATCTGTGTACCTCCACAGCCTGAGAGACTATCTGTTTCCCCAGATTGGGGTAGTTTTCAGCAACTACCTCCTCAATGACACTTTCTATCCCTTTTTTTCTTTTCTTCTTCTGGCACCCCTATAATGCGAATAGGCAGGGAGCCTGAGAGGCTTCCTAGCAACGAGAGGGCTGCTGAAGGGGCAGGGTTTGCACCGAGCTTGTTGTGCGGGAGAAGGGAGAGCTGGACAAGGTTTCCTGGGTGCCCTCTGCCCAGCTGGTTGGGACCTTTGAGGATAGGTCCCAACAGTTCTCTCAATATTCTTTCATTCTTAGAGATCCTTTTTTCTCTCTGTGCGTCAGCTTCTTTGTATTCCTCTTCTGTAATTTCTATTCCATTTACCATCTCTTCTACTGCATCTAATCTGCTTTTAAATCCCTCCATTGTATATTGCATTTCAGATATGGTATTTCTTAATGATTGAATCTCTATCTTAAATTCGTTACTGAGTTCTTCAAATTTTTTCTGTAGCTCTATAAGCATGTTTATGATTTTTATTTTGAACTCTCTTTCTGGAAGATTGGTGAGTTTGGTTTCATTTGACCCTCTTTCTGGGGTTTGTGAGATTTTGGTCTGAACCATGTTCTTTTGACGTTTCATATTTCTGTGTGGTGCCCACTAGTGTGCAAAACTCCAGTCTCTGGAGATGCTCAGCCCCTAGTGTGAGGTTGAGCAACATAGGGGAGCGGAGCCTGGTGCCTGGGGGGAGGAAAGATCTGTTTCCTGCTTCTCGTCTGCGGTGCCTGTCTTCAGTGTCAGAGGCAGGGGGCCAAGCACACACAGGTAATCTGTGTTTTCCTTCTGTAGCTGTTGTAGGCGGGGCCTCCCTCTGGCTGGCCTTATGCCTGTGCAGTGACTGTGGGTTTGCTAGCAGGTGCCTGCAGGTCAGTACGAAGGCTAGGCAGGCTGTGTGTCACAGTGGAGGGCCTCGTAGCTGAACAGGCAGTTGGGGATGGAGCACCTGAAGCTCCTCAAAGGTCCCAACCAGCTGGGCAGAGGGCACCCAGGAAACCTTGTCCAGCTCTCCCTTCTCCCGCACAACAAGCTCGGTGCAAACCCCGCCCCTTCAGCAGCCCTCTCGTTGCTAGGAAGCCTCTCAGACTGCCTGCCTTTCCTCTGACACAGAGAAGCCAGGTGTGGATCCCATCCTCCAGAAAAGACCAGAATGTCCATTTCTCAAGCACTCCGCCTGTCCGAGCTCCCCAATGCCCAGTGCACCACACAATATAGGATTCTGCTCACAAAGCAGATGTCCAGGGCTATGTGTCCAGCAGTCCCAGTCATCCACCCCCTCCCCCACTCCGTTTCTCTTCCTCCCGCTGGTGAGCTGGGGTGGGGGAAGGGCTTGGGTCCTGCCAGATTAAGGCTTTCATACGTTACCCTGTTTCTTGAGGTCTGCTCTGTTAGTGAGGTCTGTATGCAGTCTGGTTCAGCCTTCTTTCTTGTTGCTGTTTGAAGGTTAGTTGTATTTATTAACTATATTTTTGTACTGTTTGTGGTTTTGGGAGGAGCTCTCTGTCTCACCTCTCATGCCGCCATCTTGAATCTCTACCTTGTTGAGAGTTAGCATGAATGGATGCTTTCATATCTTATCTAACCTAACATATCCAACATGGTATCACTGCAGTATGTCATCAACATCCAATGTGAGATTTCATTCTAAATATTCCTGTAGGAATCCTCTTTTAACAGAGCTTTTCCTCTCTTGTAACCAAGTAATGTTAACTATGGACCCCTCCAGCCAATAAGGGCACCTGTGTATCGGGCAGGTAATATACGCTAGATCCTATAAAAGGGCCTTGCTAGAGATTGAAATCCCAAGGCAAAGCTAAGGTGCAGATTGCTACATGGCACATAAAAGTTACCAGAAGATCTTCAGATGAGGCAGCTAAGTAGTGCCAAGGTAGACTGGAATCAGATATGGAACCTGTCCTCTTTCTATTCTCTTTCTGCCTCAACTGCTTCCTTGAAAGAACCAGTAGGTGAAACATCTTCATTTACTACATGTGAAAAAAAGATCTGGGAAACACAATAGTGCAGTTACACCATTTAAGTGAAAGCCAGGCTTACTATCCGAGTCAGACTTTTCTTCTATTAATATCTATTATACTTTATAAATCTGGATCATTCTGAATATGCAGTTTTGTACTCTGCTTTATTAAACAACCATAGTAAGTCGTTAACTCCAAACACATGGATTCTGATGGCCACAGAGATTTTGATGAAGAATTCCAGCACCCCCTCTCCTTTTGAATCATCATGTTTATTCAATCATTCAAAAAATACTGACTGACCAGCCATAGGCCAGGCACTGCTGTGGGTGTTAGGCACAAAGAAGCAAATATGACAGGTAGTTTTGCCCTCACATGGCTTCTGTTTTCGTGGGAGAGACGGGTAATAAATATGTAATGTCAGGTGCTGAAAACTGATAGGAAAAATGACAGGTGAACGGCACGTGATGGTTTTAGTCTACCTGCATTTTCTATTAGCTAGAAGCACATGAAATTGCTGATAGTCAACAATTTCTGACCTACAGAATAGTCAGTTTTACACAGTTCAGCCTCATAGCTTCATTCCAGGGAACAACCAAGAAAGGTCCTGAAGGACTCTAAATCATAACGAACCCCTGAAAGGCAGAGGATGCACATAACCGGGTTGAATAAACATTCCTCCCTTAGCAAAAGAGGTGGGAGAGGAGTTTGGTGTGGTAAACTCAGTGATAGCAGGTGGGAGAAGCAGGGTATACTGAGCAGACGGTCTGGGTGACTTCAGCAGGAGCCATCAAAGGTTCACCCTATGTGGTACATCTCCCCACCACCCTGACTCAAGGCTCAGAAGGTTCTGTCTATCCAGAGCACCCTGGAAGTGGCTACTTCCATCAAGAATTGGGGCAGGGGGCAGAATCCCTCAGAGACCACCTGCTTTCCCCTGTGATTTCTTCAACTACTTCTGAATGCAGAAAAAGTCCAGGATCTTGGCAGTCTATTACTGTTGACTTTTAGGTAATTTTTATATATTACTTGTGCGATTAAAAACAAAAAAACCCCTAGCTCCTGAACCAATTGCTCCATTTTAATGTCATGAAAAGAAAACCAAACATTACATGCCTCCCAGTATGGTGCAGAAGGAAAGATTCTTGCCAAGAATTTGGACCTGGTTCTGAACAGGCCTTCAGGAGTAACCACTGGTTTACAGCAAACACAAGGGACAGGGGAAGACACTAAGTGATACTTAGGGATGAAGTCGTAAAACCAGAATGCACAGACGCTACAGGACAAAAAGGAAAAGGAAACCTGGAGGTGGACAGAAGGCATTATTAAGCTCAGGTGTGTAATGAGAAAACTAACTCGGGACCCTTACCTGAATCATCAGACTGTAAAAAATAGTCTGAGACAATAAGGAAAAGGAGGCATTGCCTCGATTACCAAATACTAGGAAATACTAAGTAATTTGTTTTTTACAGAGTCCTTGTTTTTTAAAGATACAAACTGTAGCAAACTGACACACGCAGAAGCTGGGAATTAGTAACTGAGAGTTCACGATTCTTCTTCAAAATATGTATATTCTTGAACCTCCTACAATAAAAAGCTTAAAGCAAGTCCGTGGGCCTGCTCTCCCATTCTCCCCAGGTCCTCACACACTGTCCACTGGAGCTGGGAATATTATAAGAGTTTAATATGTTTTCAGCTCTGCTTACCTGTCAATGAACTGATCGATAATGACGATATCACCTGGCTGAATCTCTTCCCTCAAGGAACCGCAAGCTGTGGTCACTATGACATGGGTACAGCCCTCCTCCTTCAGTGCCCAGATGTTCGCCTGGTAGTTGACTTTCGAAGGCATGATGGTGTGCTGTCTCCCATGCCTACAGGCAGGACAGCCAATACAGCAGGTGAGTGAGTAGGGCATTTTAATACCGTTTGAGGAGAAAACTAATTCACAGCCGTGCCCTCCCGCCATTCCATCACAGCCCTTCTCCTGGCAGAGGAAGAGTGAGATGAGGTCAGGCACACACTAGCCTACTGAGTACCCCATACTTGGTCTTCAAGTGCAGACCAGCTTTATGTTCTATGTATTTATTTTCCTATCAAGTGTAGGTAACAACTTACTTAGAACTCATTCTCCAGGAAGACTATGTCTACCCTGTAGACAAGGTGTCTACCAACACCCCAGAATCTGGTTTCACATGAGCCACAACACAGAAAACAAGAGGTGCCCGTGAAGAAATATACAAATTAGAAACCCAAGTTTCTAGTTGAATCTCTCCATTCCTTTCTGTCTGATCACCCAATAAATTAAGAAAACTTTTAAAATACTAGTTTCTAGTTGTTTAGAACATCAGCAGGTTTCATCTAAGAACAAGTCACCTCATGTATGACCACTGTTAATGGGCTAAATTGTGTCCCTGGAAATTATCATATTGAAGTATTAGCCTCAAGAACAACAGAATGTGACTGTATTTGGAGAGAGAGTCTTTAATGAGGTTATTAAGTTAAAATGAGGTCCCCAGGTGGGCCCCCATCCAGAATGAATGGTGCCCTTGTAAGAAGAGAAATCCAGACACAGACAGGCAAAGAAGGAAGAACATGGGGTGGTTCAGGGAGATGTCCACACACAGACAGAGAGATGGGCCTGGAAAGGGTGGTTCCCCATCCTCAGGAGGAACCGATCTGTTAACACCTTGATCTTGGACTCTTGGCCTCCAGAACAGTGAGAAAACAAATTTCTGTTTCCAACCAGTGTGTGCTCCTTTGTTAAGGCAGCTCCAGCAAACAAAATACCACTGCTGATCTCCTACCACACGTCAAATAGAATCCAAAGACCCCACCGTGGACCTTAGGTCGCTGGGTACCAGGCTAGGAATGCAACCCTCCCCATCCCAACCAAGTGTCCCCAGCCTTCTCGTTGCTCCCTGATGCTTATTCCTGCTCAGGCCTCTGACCCTCTTTAGGTCTCGGCTCCAGCCTCACCTCAGGGTGCTTTCCATGACCGATGCATCTAAGGCACATCACTATCCCCTGGCTTTTTTTCTTCTAACATCTACCGGCAACTCAACCTAATCATGTCCTTTTCAGTGTCCATCTTTCCCACTAGAATCAGCCCCGAGGGGGTGAGGCCCTTGTCTGTCTCCCTTAATGGTCCCTAGAACAGGATCTGCCATGTGAGCAGTTCAATTTGAACAAATATGTGTGCTTCCAATTCTTTGAGCATCTTAAACATACATACACACACACCCCTCACCTGAGGGCCAGCAAAGGGAACTCAATTTCTAAAATTATTTAAAAAAATTCACACATTAGGTGGTATTCCTTTAAGTAGTATTTCATAGTTAAAATGATTCTTCTGGGCTGCTTGAAAAACTACAAATACCTCATATACTGTTTTACCACAGAAAGGCAAAGTGTCAGGAGGGTAGTGTCCCTACCATGTGATAACGCAGTTAACAGGCTTTTAAGGAAATAACTGAACATGTAAAAACCTTAATTTGTACAATGATTAAGTTTGGGCTTTACGGTAAAACTTCCTGGGTTCAAATCCTAGTCCTACTACTAATTAGCTGTGTGACCTCGCCAAAGTCACTGTGTTCTGTCATCTCATGTTTTCTCATCTGTAAAATGCATAATAAAAATACCTACATCACAGGGTTGTTATTAAGTATCCCTTGTATCACCCATAGTTATATTTTAAAAGAAACTTTCATGTCTATTTTGATCACCAAGACAATTTTAGGAATATCAAGATAATGTTTACACAATTTCTGATGTGCATTGCATAGCACGGCTTGTACTCTGAGTTCACAGACGACCTCAGAGATGGAGGGCCGTGGATGCCCCGAGAGTATATGCTTTTTTCTAAGGTTGGTCTCCCAAACTCTGTTAAGATTTTCAGAAGAAATTAAAAAATCAAAAGTAGTTAAGAACCACAGGCCAACACATTTCAGTTTAGTTAGTAGGAGTTTAAAACCCTCACCATGGGGCCACAGCACCAACTGATTTCTTTTAATCAGTTTTCTTTTAATAAAGCCTGGAAAAATCAAGCAATTCTCCAACAATGACCACAGGCCAACCAAGAAGGTGGCCTGAAATTGACTCCATGTGACCACTTAAAACTAAAATTTAATTTTACTGCATTCAGCAAAGCCACTTGTTTAAAAAATGCAGTGACACACACACCCCAAGGCGGCCCCTGTTTTCATGTTGTGTAATTCCCTCCTTTTCCGGGTGGACCTGAGACTTGAGTCCATCAAGAGGATACAGCAAAGGTGCTGGGATACAGCAAAAGTCCCATGATAGGCTCCGCCTTGCCAGCATGCTAGAGACCCACCTGCTGGCCCTGAAGCAGCAAGTGCCATCACGTGACCTGCCCACAGAGAGGCCCCAGGGGCAGGGAATGTGGAAGACCTTCGAAGAGCAGGCCTCAGTCCTCCTATGGTAAGGAACTGAATTTTGCTAACAAGCATGTGAGCCTGAACAAGGGCCTGGTGCAGCAGATGAGAACAGGCCCTTGAGCATACTGACCCCAAACAGAAAACCTAGCTAGCTAAGCTGTGCCACTTCTGACACTCAGAAACTGTGGGATAATGTGTGCTGATTCAAGTTGCTATATCTGTAGTTATTTGTTATGCAGCGACAGAACACTAATAAATGGAGTTTCACTAATCTCTGTGTGATAAAATGATTTGTCTCTGCTATAATATGAAACAGCGCTAGCCTTGTCAAGGAAACTGTGAACACCACAGGGAAGCCACTTCAGGGACCTGAAACCCACTCCCTGCAAACCTACAACTATTACTACAAAAGGCATCTTTTTTTTCCTAATGACTTTTTATTGCTTCAGACATAAAATGAACAAAGATTATCAGATATCTAAAGAAAGGCTGTAACAGAAAAGAATGAAACAAAATAGGAAAAAAAAACAACTTACAAGTCCAAAAAAGGAAGAGAGTTAAGTAAATGTGGTACATCTATATACATCTTTTGCAGCCACTGTTTTGTAAGCATTATGTAATATATATTTTTTAAGGTATCATTGATATACAATCTTACAAAGGTTTCACGTGAGCCAACAGTGTGCTTACAACATTCACCCACATTATCAAGTCCCCACCACATACCCCATTGCAGTCACTGTCCATCAGCATAGTAAGATGCTATAGTCACTACTTGTCTTCTCTGAGCTATACTGCCTTCTCCTTGCCCCACCCCCTACATTATGTGTCTAATCATAAGTCCCTTAATCCGCTTATCCCTCCCTCCCCACCCACCCTCTCTAATCCCTTCGCTTTGGTAACCACTAGTCCCTTCTTGGAGTCTCTGAGTCTGCTGCTGTTTTGTTCCTTCAGTTTTTCTTTGTTGTTACACTCCACAAATGAGGGAAACCATTTGGTATTTGTCTTTCTCTGCCTGGCTTATTTCACTGAGCATAATACCCCCTAGCTCCATCCATGTTGTTGCAAATGGTAGGATCTGATTTCCTCTTATGGCTGAGTAATATTCCACTGTGTGTATGTACCACATCTTCTTTATCCATTCATCTACTGATGGACACTTAGGTTGCTTCCATTTCTTGGCTATTGTAAATAGTGCTGCAATAAACATAGGGGTGCATATGTCTTTTTGAATCTGGGATCTTGTTTTCTTCGGGTAAATTCCTAGGAGTAGAATTCCTGGGTCAAATGGTATTTCTATTTTCAGTTTTTTAAGGAACCTCCATATTGCTTTCCACAATGGTTGAACTAATTTACATTTCCACCAGCAGAGTAGGAGGGTTCCCCTTTCTCCTCATCCTAGCCAGCATTTGTTGTTTCTTGTCTTTTGGATGGTGGCCATCCTAACTGGTGTGAGGTGATATCTCATTGTGGTTTTTATTTGCATTTCCCTGATAATTAGAGATGTGGAGATCTTTTCATGTGCCTGTTGGCCATCTGAATTTCTTCTTACAAAAGGGATCTTAAGTGAAGCAGTTTATCTTACTAGAAAAAGGAAAAAACCTGAACAGAAGAAAACATTTCCTCTCGCAACTAAGAACTAAAACCAGAGCTTCAATTTTAAGTAAACTCATCACTCATCCATTGGATTATTTTAACCAGTTTCCCAGCCAAAGAGGATGTAGGGTGAAATCTTTGATGTCCAAAGTCAATATGATTTACCCCAAAAATATAAGTGGTAAATAAAGGTGACTAATATGCTCAGGCTCCACCAAGACATAAAAAATAAAACCTACATCATTACTCTTTCCTTAATTTTATTTAAATTCTCCTTTAGCAGTAATATTCAAAAAGCTTAAAATACCTTACCTTGCAAGGAGCACACAATCGACATTCTTTATCTTCCCCAAAATTAAGGCATCAGATGGCTGAACACAATGAAAAATTGTTGTAACTCAGTGATTTGAAAACACATATACATAAACGATTAAAAAGCTGCCATTTCAACTTTTCAACCACAATAGGATTCATGGAAACTTGGGAGTTTGAAGGTATAGAGTCTAGATTTGATTAATCAACTTAATCATTCAATAAACAGATACTGAGCCCTGCATAAGCATGGAGATTCACAGCACTTGGAAGGTTGGCCTCAGGGCATGGGAAGGTACCGTTTAGTAAGATCTGTTTGCAGCAAGCATCCTAGGGGACTCTGCTGTCTGCCTGGTCAGACACAGATGTGTCAAGGGCATCTGGCAGGCTCAAGGTGAGTGAGGGCAAAACACAGGAAGGAGGGCACTGTTACAGAACATAAGAACTCAGCACTAGAACTGTTTGCTGGTTAGCCAGGTCTGAGACGCCCAGGGGCTGACCTAAGGTACTGGACGGAAAGGTCCTAAGAACCAAGGGCACCAAGAAAATGTGAAGTTAAGAAGTAGGCCAAGCTGAAAGTGGCTCTTGGAGGACACAAGATCCAAGGGCTTGGCTGAAGAGGAGGGTTTGACTGGGATTGCCAGATGTGGGATCTTCACAGGAGGGCCAGAGGAAGGGCAACGTTTGGGAGAAGTATGACAGAATTAAGAGAAGGTAGACACCCTCACCCTAGCTGGATGGCACAGCAGCTGGAGGAATAAACAGCCCCCTTTTAATAGAAAGGGAGTGTTTATTTCCATTCGGTTATGTAATCATATTCTGCATCCTCAAGAAATCCCCCTCTGGGCCAGGGCTTACTAAGAAAAGGCCACTTTGTAATGATATTTCCTCCCCATCTGTCATCAGTCTATCTCCTAAATTAGTGTGGGAAAATCTATCAGCCCCAAATTAGAAGCTAATGTGAATATACAGATCTGTGGAGTATAACCTCTCTCTCTGAAATGAGTGTCTGGCTTATAGGGATATAAATGGGGAAGTTATTTATGTATGTTCAAAAGGCATGTTTTCAACTCAGTAAGTCCAAGGCATGCTTAGGGACACTGCTCAGCTGGTAGAACCCAATAATAGGACTACTAGCCCTCAGCCTGAGGTAGACAATCCTGGGCTGCCAAGACAAACATTACATATATATATTTAAACTTAAAAGCCAAGCTAGCAAGGAGAAAGTAAAAAACTAGTCTGTCTCCCCTAAATAGATATGAACCTTGCCAAATGGAGTATCCACATATTTTTCAGTTCTTCCTTCTAAGATTTCTGGGTCATCCAGGCCTGTTCCACCGATTATTCCAATCTAGGGGAGACAACAGAGAGATACCATATTTGATCATTTTTAACAAGAAACAAATCACTTTTGGAAGTAAATTCACTTCTTCATATTCAAATGCTCTTCTCCATTCCTGCTAATTTAACACCTAGTTATTTTAAAAAATCTGAACATTACTGAAAAACAATTATTCATTCAACAAACATTTGAAAGATTTCTATATTCCAGAAATAACCAAAGTATGATCATGTTTTGGAATATATCACATTTATTGCTATCTGAACAACAAATTAGTATAGAAAAATACTTCAACTTAAGTTAGAAAATCATACCTAAAAATAGGCAAATGTGATTGTAGAAAGCACCTCTAACCAGTTTTACTTTCTCCACTAAACGGGGTATAGAATAAAAATGTCCAGAAGATTGCTGGAGTAGAAAATATTCAGTGCACCCATTTGGTAATGATTTCTTCTCATTGTTCCACTTGATAAAGAAACAAGGCAATTTTCTTTCCTAGGCCACTAAAATCAGATCCCTAAGGGATCATAGATTATAAGGAGTATAGCATGAAAAGTTAGTCTCATGTATATTTATGAAATCACACTGTCCTTCATACATATATGTGAATATAAGTAAGTGATTCAAAGACAGCTCAAAATTTCTTTAAGTGTTATATTGCATTTTCCAGGGATTAATTTTAAATAGTCCTTGTTTTCAGGGATTAAAGAATTAAATCAGAATTAAAGAAACCTGCCACTGCCCTTTAGAGTTAATATAATTTGATGACTAAGAAACACAAACAAGAACACTTACAAAAATAACTAAAATGAAATAAACTGTTAACTAAAAGTTAAATAGCTGAGGAAGGTTTCCCTGAGCTGATACTTCCTGAAGAAGAAATAGTATTTAAATTGCCAGCAATAGGCTACAGAGATGACACTTCACTACAAACCCAATGGAAAGTAACCTGGGCAATTTTTTTTCCAATAAAAATTTCTACTAAATGGAAAAAAATAGCTCCATGAGAAAAAATTCCAGGGTAGAGAATTAATTGAACATCTGAATAAAACAATTTCCAGGTCAGGTTATACAAGCTGATTTATATTAGTATGTGGTGAAATGGCTACCTCTCTGACCCTCAGTTTCCTGAAAAAAAAAATCAACAAACAAGAAAATAAGGGCAAGTTAGTGAGATTTTACTGAGGAACTGCCAGTTACATGATTTTGAAATTGTCCCCAGAACTTCCGTAGTGGCTAAACTAGTTTGTGAACTTGGCGCCACCTTGTGGTACACTGTTAAAACCACAGCAGGTTGCATATTCTATGCCAACCCCACATTACTCTCCTACGTTGTCAAAACATAACATCATAGGGAACGACTAACATTACTGTTTCCAAATTCACAGAAGTGTTCACTTAAGTCAGCACATTTAAATCATACCAATCCAGTAGGAATTTCTTTTTTTAAAAAAAATCAGTTTTATGCAATCCTAATTCTTCCTCTATCTGGCTTCTCCATCTTATCCTTCATTTCACGTGCCGCTGAAGCACAACGGATCATAGGAGGGGGTGCTTAATAAACTGTTCAGCCCATGACCCCAATCACCTCAGACCACAGAACTGAATTTCTGACTCTGAAATAATTCTCAGCTTACTCTCTGGGGATTCTGCTACTCACAGAAACTTCCGCTTTTTTTTCTTTTTTTTTAATTTACCACCATTTTGACTTGGCTGTTTCCGGATGTTCCCTGGACCATGGCATCTCGCATTCTGGATTCACCACTGGACTTTCAGATTTGTATATACGAAACAAAACCTAACTTTGTTTTGAAACCACCCTCTCACACTAGGCAAGCTAGTTCAGCACCACAGCAGTGGTTAAGAAATGTTAACTAGGGGTCCTGCTAAATTCAGTGCCCTTGAGCCCACCTTCTGCAGCCCAACCTTCAGTCCACAGCACCCTAGAGCATGATGACTGCATTAGGCAGCTGGCAACTCAGCCCTCAGCAAGGACCATGCAGTGCTGGGCATGTAAGCAAGAGCCACAGCTGCTTGCCAGAAAAGCCAGGAGGAGGTCTCTGGCACTAGAATTATCTGCAGGCAAGTCGTCACCCAACTGGCTCTGGTTGTTTATGGAAAACCACATCTTGCAAGGGATACAGGACAAGTGTAAAAATTGAGTACGCCAGGGAACTGGACCCCTACGCCATTTTCCAGATGGAAGCCAGCTGTGCCAAGATGTGACAATGCTGCCACCTGCTGGCTCCATGGCAATGTGCAACAAGGATGAAACCAAGGACAGATGGCCTAATCCTGTCTTCACCCTCCAGTCTCTAAATTCAGCAGTTAACTCAGTGCCTACCTTGGTAATAAAGTAACTGAGCGCTGACATGTCACCAGCACTGTGCTAAGTGCTTCAGCGGCCTCACCTCTCCTGAGCTTCACAGCCACCCAATTGGATAGGCCCTATGGTATTATATCCATTTTACAAAAGAGAAATGTAAACTTAAGAAAAGAGAAAATTAGAAGAAGCAAAGCTGGAATAGGAACCTAGGTCTTTTACATGCAAACATTACGATGTACTACCTCCCAGTGTCCTCTGGGGTCCTTTATAACATCATACACTATTAGAAAAGTTTTATTTTCTCCATGTATTGAAAAGCTGACACTCAGAGAAGCCAAGTTCTGGGCTAAGGTTGTTGTTACCTAGCAAGCACAGAAACAATGACTGGGTGTGTAAATGAACACCGTGGAGGGGAGGGGGGCTCGCCATGAGTGACCTCATCCACACTCAGGAAGCAGTGACAGGACCATTGCAGGCCTCCTGGGTCAGAACCATGATCCCTCAGTCCAGGCAATCCTAGACTGCTTGGATGATCCTACTCCTCTGTTGGGCCCCTGTCTCTTTAAGACCAGTAAAAAATAAGCACGTGTTTTTCTTTTATCTCGGGGAAACAGCTGCAAGGACCCGGGTGTGTTCTGGCTCAGATCCTGCACCCTCTGTCTCTCCAATCTCCGCTAACCATGCGATGTGTGTCAGTTCACCAGGGCTGGTTATTTCACAGGCCTGTACTTCCACCCCCTCCCGGCTCTGAATCCTCTCCTCCCACCGGTGCGCTGGGGTGGGGGAGTGTTCGGGTCCCACCAGGATGCGGCTCTGTATCTTACCTGGTCGCGGGGTGTCGAGTCCTCTCAGGTGTAGCTGCAGGCTGGTGTCATCCTGTGTCTTCTGGTCTCTCTTTTAGGAATAGTTGTATTTGCTGCATTTTCATAAATATTTTTGGTTTTGGGAGGAGATTTCCGCTGCCCTGCTCACGCCACCATCTTCCTGGGAGTTCCAATTTACTATTCTATAGTATTTTTTATCCACTTTACAATAAGATATCTAGGACAACAGAGAGGTTGGAAAACTTGTCCAAAGTCACAGAGCTAGTATGTGAAGGTGCCAGGATTTGAAGCTGTGAAGTCAGTCTCCAGGTCCCACACACTCAAACCCTTTGCTATTCTCTTCTTCATCATGCCCCTGCCTCCCAACTTGGCTCAGATTGTTCAGGCTATCTAGAACATCTGCTCTCCTTCACACTTCTAAGTTCTACCTCATCTTTCAAACTAACTTACAACCTAGCTCCTATGAGAAGCATTCCTGAACATTCTGTACCATGCTGCAGTTGACTGGTTCTGAACTCCAATAGTACAGTGGTTCAAAGAATTGCATTTGGAGCTAAACTTATAAACCTAGATCAAAACCGAGCCCTAGCTTTATGACCTTCAGTAAGTCAGTTAATTCCATGAGCTAAGTTTTCTTATCTGTAAAGTGGAGATAAATTCTGTACCCACCTGACAGTGCTATTAAGAGATTAATTGAATCACCATATCTATAATACTTAGAAAAGTGCTTGACTCATGCTGTGTGCTCTATATACATTTTATTATTATTACTGTTATTGCTATTATTATCATTATTTCAAAATCTCTTCTATTGCTGTTGTGTACATTTCTGCTTTCTTTGAGCCTATCTCCTGCAGGATTGAAGGATTATTTACTCCCCTTGAAGACAAAGTTTTGTTATGTGTATTTGTGTGTGTATGTGAGATATATATATATATTTAATTCCCTGGCACTTAGATTAGTACTCTCCAGAGAGTAAGCATTCATTTAATAGCAATAATTAATTAGTAAGTGGAAGGTACCTAATATTGTACCCCCAGCCACAGGAATCCAAAAATCTCTTTCTCTCCCACTGAATTGCAAATAAATATGTCACAGGTCTTCATTGATTTTGGAATGGTGCATCTCAGGGAAAATTGAATCTATCAGAGTTTAAAGAAAACCCACTTCTAAATAAGTTAATAGATGCACTCATTAACTGGGAAAAGATGTGCTCCACATCATTAATCATCAGAGAAATGCAAATTAAAATCACAATGAGATATCACCATACCAGGAGGATGTCCAACATCCAAAACACAAACAAATCTTACATATGTTGGTGAGGATGTTGAGAGGAAACCCTTCCCACACTGCTGGTGAGAATGCAAATTAGTTCAACCATTGTGAAAGCAGTATGGAGGTTCCTCAAAACTCAAAATGGAAAACATTTTGACCCAGGAACCACCCAGGAGCTTACCCTAAGAATGCAGCAGGCATATGCACCTTATGTTGCAGCACTATGTACATAATAAGAAATGGAAGCAACCTAAGTGTCCATCAGTGGATGAATGGATAATGCACAATCCCTGTAGCATGAGGCCACAGGGAGAAGGAAGAGAGACAGATAAAAGGAAACCCAGTAAGACTGTGAGGAGGAACCACTGTCCTGTGCTTGGCTTGGGCTAGACTTGTAGTCATCATTTTACCTAACCAATGAGTAGTAACCACCTTACCAACTCACTGTAATAAGTTCTTCACTACTTCTTCCTTTTCCCTTTCATCTTTGGATAAACAAGCATTAGCTGTCTCCTGTGTACCCAGCTCTGTGCTAGGTTCTAGGGCTACAGTGGTGAGGACAAGTATCCACAGCCCCTTTCCCCCATGAGACTTACAGTCTAATGGCAGAGAATCGATCAAATAACTACACATTAAAATGTAAAGTTGTGGCTGTGATAAGTGATAGGGAGGAGAGGCACTCCTATTATGAGGGCAGGGCTGGGGGGTGGTTGGATATAGAAAGTCAGTCAAGACATCCACCAAGAAGTAACACTTTAGCTGAGATCTGAAGGATGTATTGAGTGAATGAGACAGGGAGAGTGAAAGGTTTTCCAGACAGAAGGAACAGAACATGCTAAAACTCTACCTAATATTGTTGTTTGGAAGGGGCTACTAGAGTACTGGGAAAAGCCTTCCATTTTTAATGTTCCAACTCCTGAACACCCAAAGGACTCATCCAGGTGCAAGCAACTATCCTTCTGAACCTGTGTTACTCACTTTTTGTGTTTTTGCTTCAGCTATAAAATTTGTTTTTACAGCTGCACTTTCTGGTCCGGAATTCGAACACATATCATAAAACAATCACAAGGAAAGAGTGCATATACTGATCCTTCTCATTTTGATTGCTAAATGGTTGCTGCCGCCAGCTATTATTTCATCACCTTGATATTGTAAAATAAGTGCCAGACGTCAGGCTCTCAAATCTAGGTTGTCTTAATAACATGATACACTTTTTAAATTTTGCTTAACGTTAAAGCTTTAATTTTAGATACAAGCTAAATTAGATTGAGCTTTGCCTGCAAGTTGTTTTCTTTGTAAATTTTGATAAGGTAAAGAGTTTTGTCAGGCACTGTTTTTAATGCTCAAATTTAGAGAACTTCAAAGACAATTAGTCCTGGTCAGAACAGTCATCTGTGATTATTTTCATGGTGAAATGCTAGTATTAAATCTCCTGATGTTAAGGGAATGATTTTACTTCAAAGCATAATTCCAGAATATTCTGTCTGGTCTCACCACAAGTTCATGTTCCTTAAGGTTATATTTTTATAGGAAGTGTTCTGTGAATACAGTAGCAGGAAAATGGATGAAAAATATAAGGGGTTCTTGGTCAAGGGCTCGGCTGATCAATTCTTTTTTTAAACCCTCAGTCAGCAACCTTATTTATCCAATACATAGGATTATACTGTGCATGTGTTAAAACTGTTGAAAAATGACAAAACATATAGTATGGTTGTAGAATGGCAATAGGAAGCATTATCCATATTTAATTTTTTTAAGTTAAAAGAAACCAAACTCCAAATTTTATTAATATATCATTGATATACAATCTTATGAAGGTTTCACATGAAAAACATTGTGGTTTCAGCATTCACTCATATTAGCAAGTCCTCACCCCCCATTGCAGTCACTGTCTATCAGCATAGTAAGACGCTGTGGAGTCATTACTTGACTTCTCCGTGCTGTACTGCCTTCTCCATGACCTACCTATATTGTGAGTGCTAATAATGCCCCTTAATCCCCTTCTCCCTCCCTCCCCACTCATATTCCCCAACCCCTTCTCTTTGATTCAAACAGCTAGTCCCTTCTTGGACTCTGCGAGTCGGCTGTTTTGTTCCTTCAGCCAAATTCCATTTTTTAAAATTTTTTATTAAGATACTATTGATATACACTCTTATGAAAGTTTCACATAAAAAAACAAAGTGGTTACTACATTTAGTCATATTATCAAGTCCACACCCATACCCCAATACAGTCAATACATATGTCCACCAGTATAGAAAGATGCCACAGATTCACTGTTTGCCTTCTCCGTGCTCACTGTTTTCCCATGATCTCCCACACCATGTGTACTAAACATAATACCCCTCAATCCCCTTCTCCATCCCTCCCCATCCGCCTTCCCACACCCCTCCCCTGTGGTAACCACTAGTCTCTTCTTGGAGTCTGTGAGTCTGCTGCTGTTTTGTTCCTTCAATTTTGCTGCATTGTTTTACTCCACAAATAAGGGATATCATTTGGCACTTCTCTTTCCCCACCTGGCTTATTTCACTGAACATAATATCCTCCAGCTCCATCCATGTTGTTGCAAATGGTACGATTTATTTCTTTCTTATGGCTGAATAGTATTCCATTGTGTATATGTACCATGTCTTCTTTATCCATTCATCTACTGATGGACACTAAGGTGATTTCCATATCTTGGCTATTGTAAATAGTGCTGAAATAAACAAGGGTGCATATGCCTTTTTGAATCTGGGAAGTTGTATTCTTTGGGTAAATTCCAAGGAGTGGGATTCCTGGGTCAAATGGTATTTCTACTTTTACTTTTTTGAGGAACCTCCATACAGCTTTCCACAATAGCTGAACCAGCTTACATTCCTACCAGCAGTATAGGAGGGTTCCTCCTTCTCCACATCCTCACCAGCTTTTGTTGTTCTTCATCTTTTGGATGCTGGCCATCCTTACTGGTGTGAGGTGATATCTCATTGTGGTTTTAATTTGTATTTCCCTGATGATTAGTGATGTGGAGCATCTTTTCATGTGTCTGTTGGCCATCTGAATTTCTTCTTTGGAGAATTGTCTCTTCATATCCTCTGCCCATTTTTTAATTGGGTTATTTGCTTTTTGAGTGTTGAGGCGTGTGAGTTCTTTCTATATTTTGGATGTTAACCCCTTGTCAGATATGTCATTTACAAATATTTTCTCCCATACTGTAGGATGCCTTTTTATTCTGTTGATGGTGTCCTTTGCCATACAGAAACTTTTTAGTTTGATGTAGTCCCATGAGTTCATTTTTGCTTTTGTTTCCCTTGTTCAAGGAGATGCATTCAGGAAGAAGTTGCTAATGCTTATATTCAGGAGATTTTTGCCTGTTATCTTCTAAGAGTGTTATGGTTTCATGACATACATTCAGGTCTTTGATCCATTTCGAGTTTACTTTGGTGTACGGGGTTAAACAAAAATCCAGTTTCATTATCCTGCATGTAGCTTTCCAGTTTTGCCAACACCAGTTGTTGAAGAGGCTGACATTTCCCCATTGTATGACCATGGCTCCTTTATCGTATATTAACTGACCATATATGGTTGGGTTTATATCAGGGGTCTCTAGTCTGTTCCATTGGTCTATGGGTCTGTTCTTGTGCCAGTACCAAATTGTCTTGATTACTGTGGCTTTGTAGTAGAGCTTGAAGTTGGGGAGCATAATCCCCCCAGCTTTATTCTTCCTTCTCAGGATTGCCTTAGCTATTTGGGGTCTTTTGTGGTTCCATATGAATTTTAGAATGATTTGCTCTAGTTCATTGAAGAATGCTGTTGGTATTTTGATAGGAATTGCGTTAAATCTGTAGATTGCTTTAGGCAGGATGGCCATTTTGACAATATTAGTTCTTCCTATCCATGAGCACAGGATGTGTTTCCATTTATTCGTATCGTCTTTAATTTCTCTCATGAGTGTCTTGTAGTTTTCAGAGTATAGATCTTTCACTTCCTTGGATAGGGTTATTCCTATGTATTTTATTCTTTTTGATGTCATTGTGAATGGAATTGTTTTCCTCATTTCTCTTTCTGCTAGTTCATTGTTAGTATGTAGGAATGCCACAGATTTCTGTGTTTCAATTTTGTATCCTGCAATTTTGCTGAATTCAGATATTAGATCCAGTAGTTTTGGAGTGGATTCTTTAGGGATTTTTATGTACAATATCATGTGATCTGCAAACAGGGACAGTTTGACTTCTTCCTTACCAATCTGGATGCCATTTATTTCTTTGTGTTGTCTGATTGCCATGGCTAGGACCTCCAGTACTATGTTGAATAGAAATGGGGAGAGTGGGCATCCTTGTCTTGTTCCCGATCTTAAAGGAAAGGCTTTCAGCCTCTCACTGTTAAGTATAATGTTGGCTGTGGGTTTGTCATATATGGCCTTTATTATGTTGAGGTACTTGCCCTCTATACCCATTTTGTTGAGAGTTTTTATCATGAATGAATGCTGAATTTTGTTAAATGCTTTTTCAGCATCTATGGAGATGATCATGTGGTTTTTTTCCTTCTTTTTGTTGCTGTGGTGGATGATGTTGATGGATTTTTGAATGTTGTACCATTCTTGCATCCCTGGAATAAATCCTACTGATCATAATGGATAATCTTTTTGATGTATTTTTGAATTCGTTTTGCTAATATTTTGTTGAGTATTTTTGCATCTATGTTCATCAGAGATATTGGTCTGTAATTTTCTTTTTTCTCATATCTTTGCCTGGTTTTGGTATTAGAGTGATGCTAGCCTCATAGAAGTATTCTGTCTTCTTCTACCCTTTGTAAAACTTTTAAGGAGGATGGGTATTAGGTTTTCACTAAATGTTTGATAAAATTCAGCAGTAAAGCCATTTGATCCAGGGCTTGTGTTCTTAGGGGTTTTTTTTTTTTTTGATTACCAATTCAATTTTGGTGCTGGTAATTGATCTGTTCAGATTTTCTGTTTCTTTCTGGGTCAACCTTGGAAGGTTGTATTTTTCCAGAAAGCTGTCCATTTCTTCTGGGTTGTCCAGTTTGTTAGCATATAAATTTTCATAGTATTGTGTTGTAATTCTTTGTATTTCTGTTGTTTCCACAGTTATTTTTCCTTTCTCATATCGGATTCTGTTTATGTGTGTAGACTCTCCTTTTTTCTTGATAAGTCTAGCTAGCAGTTTATGTATTTTGTTTATTTTCTCAAAAAACCAGCTCATGCTTTCATTGATTCTTTCTATTTATTTATTCTTCTCAATTCTACTTATTTTTGCTCTGTTCTTTATTCTGTTCCTACTTCTACTGACTTTGGGCCTCATTTGTTCTTCTTTTTCTAGTTTCATTAATTCTGAGTTTAGACTGTTCATGTGGAATTGTTCTTCTTTCCTGAGGTTCTTCTTTCCTGAGGTAGGCCTGTATTTCAATATACTTTCCACTTAGCACGACCTTCACTGCATCCCACAGATTTTGTGATGTTGAATTATTGTTGTCATTTGTCTCCATGTATTGCTTGATCTCTGTTTTTATTTGCTCATTGATCCATTGCTTATTTAGGAGCATGTTGTGAAGCTTCCATGTGTTTGCGGGATTTTTCATTTTCTTTGCATAATTTATTTCTAGTTTCATAACTTTGTGGTCTGAGAAACTGGTTGGTACAACTTCAATCTTTTTGAATTTACCTCAGCTATTTTTGTGGCCTAGAATATGATATATTCTTCAAAATGTTCCATGTGCACTTGAGAAGAATATGTATTCTGCTGCTTTTAGGTGTAGAGGTCTGTAGATGTGTGTTAGGTCCATCTGTTCTAATGTGTTGTTCAGTGCCTCTGTCTCCTTACTTATTTTCTGCCTGGTAGATCTCTCCTTTGGAGTGAGTGGAATGTTAAAGTCTCCTAGAATGAATGCATTGCATTCTATTTCCCCTTTTATTTCTCTTAGTATTTGTTTCACATATGTAGGTACTCCTGTGTTGGGTGCATAGATATTTATAATGGTTACATCTTTTTGTTGGATGGCCCCTTTACATTATGTAATGTCCTTCTTTGTCTCTTGTGACTTTCTTTGTTTTGAAGTCTATTTTGTCTGATACAAGTACTGCAACTCCTGGTTTTTTCTCCCTATTAGTTGCATGAAGTATCTTTTTCCATCCCTTCACTTTTAGTCTGTGTATGTCTTTGGGTTTCAAATGAGTCTCTTGTAGGCAGCATATAGATGGGTCTTGTTTTTTTGCCCATTCAGTGACTGTGTCTTTTGATTGGTACATTCAGACCATTTACATTTAGGGTGATTATCGATAGGTATGTACTTATTGCCATTGCAGGCTTTAGATTCGTGGTTACCAAAGATCCAAGGTTGACTTCCTTACTATCTAAGAGTCTAACTTAACTCACTTAATATGCTATTACAAGCACAACCTATAGGTTCTTTATTTCTCCTACTTTTTCTTCTTCCTCCATTCTTTATATATTAGGTATCATATTCTGTACTCTTTGTCTATCCCTTGATTGACTTTGGGGATAGTTGATTTAATTTACATTTGCTTAGTAATTAACTGTTCTACTTTCTTTACTGTGATTTTATTACCTCTGGTGACAGCTATTAAACCTTAGGAACACTTCCATCTATAGCAGTCCCTCCAAAATACACTGTAGAGATGGTTTGTGCAGGGTAAATTCTCTCAGCTTTTGCTTATCTGGAAATTGTTTAGTCCCTCCTTCAAATTTAAATGATAATCTTGCGGGATAAAGTACTCTTGGTTTGAGGCCCTTCTGCTTCATTGCATTAAATACATCATGCCACTCCCTTCTGGCCTGTAAGTTTTCTGCTGAGAAGTCTGATGACAGCCTGATAGGCTTTCCTTTGTATGTTATCTTATGTCTCTCTCTGGCTGCTTTTAATAGTCTGTCCTTTACCTTGAACTTTGCAATTTTAGTTACTATGTGTCTTGGTGTTGTCTTCCTTGTGTCTCTTGTGTTGGGGGATCTGTACATCTCCATGGCTTGAGAGAGTATATCCTCCCCCAGATTGGGGATGTTTTCAGCAATTACCTCCTCAAAGACACTTTCTATCCCTTTATCTCTCTCTTCTTCCTCCAGTTGCCCTATAATGGGAATATTATTTCGTTTGTATTGGTCACACAGTTCTCTCAATATTCTTTCATTCTTAGAGATTCTTTTTTCTCTCTTAGCCTCAGCTTCTTTGTATTCCTCTACTCTAATTTCTATTTCATTTATCATCTCCTCCTCCGTATCTAATCTGCTTTTAGAACTTTGCATTGTATGTTTCATACTGTGTTCCATAATGATTGGATCTCTGACCGGAATTCATTCCTGAGTTCTTGAATATTTTTCTGTACGCCCATTAGCATGTGAATGATTTTTATTTTGAAATCCCTTTCAGGCAGATTCATGAGATTGATTTCATTTGAATCTTTCTCAGGTGTTTTATTCATAATTTAGTTTGAACCAGGTTTCTTTGGCATTTCATATTTGTATATGGCGCCCTCTAGTGCCCAGAAGCTCTACTCTCTGGAGCTGCTCAGCCCCTGAAGTAATGTCAGGGGTCTGAGGGGAGCAATATTGGTGCATGGGGGAGAAAAGAGCTGTTTCCTGCTTTCCAGCTGCTATGCCTGTCTTCACTACCTGAACCAGTGGGCCAAGCACACACATATAAGCCTCTATGCTTTGCATTTGTAGTTGCTATAGATGGGGCGTCCCTCTGGCTGGCCTCACGCCAGGGTAGGGTTTGCTGGTTTGTAAGCCAGGTGGGGCTGGCTGGGAGAAAGGTATAGTATTCTGCTTATCACTGAGGGAGTCCTTGGAGCTGTGTAGCCAGCCAGGGAACTTGAGTTCCTGAAGATCGTGAAAGTTCCCAACCTGCTGGGTAGAGTGCATCCAGACAATTTTGTCTACCTGTCCTTTCTCCTGAGCAGTAAGCTCTGAGCAATCCTTGGCCCTTTAACAGCCCTCTTGCTGTTTGGAATTCTCAGACTGACTGCCTTTCTTTTGTCCCAGTGCAGCCAAATATGGATCCGTGCTTTCCACAAGTGGCTAGAATCTCAGTCTCTCCAGGTATTCTGCTTGTCTTAGCTTTCCAACCCCCTAATCATGAGAGTACCATGAAAACACCATGAAATGTAGGTTTGTGCTCCCAGATCAGATATCCGGAGTTAGGTATTCAGCAGTCCCAGGCCTCCACTCCCTCCCTGCTCTGTTTCTCTTCCTCCCACCGGAGAGCTGAGGTGGGGGAAGGGCTTGGGTGCCACTGGACCACCGTCTTGGTACGTTACCCTGTTCTCTGAGGTTTATTCTTTTCTTCACGTGTATGAAGTTTGGCTCAGTCCTCTTTCCTGTTGTTCTTTAGGATTAGTTGGATTAGTTACATTTTCATGTTATATGCAGTTTTAGGAGGAAGCCTCTGTCTCACCTCTCATGCTGCCATCTTTAATCTTCTCCAAACTCCATTTTTTATAAGTATAGTAACAGAAACCAATGAAGAGAGAGAACACTATGATAAAATATTTTTCAAACCAAAAATTTTGGAATAGATGGTAATAATTTTGAAGAACGTTGAACTAAAAGATACTATTACGTAACGTGTGATATTATTAATGTAAAAGCAGAATGTCAGTTAATATCTTTAAATACAGCTAAATATATCTTAAGAAAAATAAGAAAATCTGTTAGATGAACCAGGGTATCATTGATGGTTTGCTAGCATAGTTTCTCAGCAGGATTGCATAGATTTTTCCATGCTTTCACTTAATCTGACATCTGACTTATTTGTATTGTTAGTGTTCTTACAGTAAAAGTATTCATTTTCTTTCCAGATTTTCCTTTCATATTTAGACCAAAGTTTGTCTTTGTTATCCTTTTCTCCAAGTTACTTCCCTGGTCTATACCCTTAAATTAGTTTATATGTGGTATAAATATTCCTAACTAATGAGCCATATTGAATTTATTGTGCTAACTGGTATAAGTCATCTATGACCACTGCTTGTTACATGCCTGTCATTTGTGTAATAATTTTTCTACTGAGATGACTTTCTGCTGAAAGTTTCCCTGCTTCTGTCAAGATTATTTGCTGCCATGACTAGAATTCCTTCCCTCCCTTTCTCTATATTTCTCTGGTTACTTTTTCCCCCTTTTTTGCTTGCTATTATACACAGAAAAAGCTAATTGAGTTATTTTCTAAAAAGAAACATACTTATGTAAGTAAGTTTCTAGAAGCACTCATCCTAGTGGAAAATTATAACTAGTCCAAAAGAAAATATTAATTCTATTTTAAGTTATACATGATAATTTAGTGATCACTTTCTATGTGCCAGGCACCAAGCTAACTACCTTACATGGATTATCTCCTTGAACCCTATGAAATCAGTGCCTCTTTAATGCATGTTTCTCAAATGAGAAAATTGAAGCCCAAGTAAGTTAAGAAATTTGCCCAAGGTCATAAATAGTAAGTGACGGGGCTAGAATTCAAACTTCAGAGGGGCATACTTTAAGACTGTGGTTGTTTCTTTTTCACATAAATAATACCTCACTTTATTGCATTAGGATAACTTCTGAAAATGAGGTTATTTAATACAGTCTTTACTCCCAACCATTATGCCTTACTGGTCCATCCCCACTTTCGAAGATCTTAGTGATCCAGGACTTTCTACAAATTGTCTTTACAGTTTCCTGAGATTGGTATAGAATATAAGTAATGTTGCTTGTAGTTTTGAAAATGAGGCATAAATGGGCCCTATTATTTCTTTAGGACATCCACCCAAGTAATAAATCCTTCCCTCTGTTTAAAATTTCCAAGATATTGTTATAGCTTGTTTTAATAACTTTCCCGAGAGAGATTAAAGATGGAAGCATGAGAGGTGGGACTGAGGCTTCCTTCTAAAACCGCATATAATACGAAAATATACCTGATACAACTACTCCTGAAAGAGCAACAGGATAGAGGACTGTGCCAGACTGCATACACCTGGAGACAACAGCACACCTCACAGAAGAGGGTAACGTACTAAAGCTGTGGCGTGGCAGGACCTGCACCCTTCCCCCACCCCAGCTCACTCTTGGGAGGAAGAGAAACGGAGCAGGGAGGGAGTGGAGTCCTGAGACTGCTAAATACCTAACTCTGGAGATCTTCTCTGGGAGCACAAACCTACATTTCATGGTGCTTGCATAATTAGGGGGTTGGAAAGCTAAGACAGGCAGAATTCCTCCAGAGACAGAGATTCCAGCTGCTTGTGGAAAGCAGGGACCCATATCCGGCTGCTCTGGGACAAAAGAAAGACGGGCAGTCTGAGAGATTTCCTAACAAGGAAGCCCTTAGCAAGAGGGCAGCTAAAGCGGCAAGGATTGCATAGAGCTTACTGCTCAGGAGAGAGGACAGGTAGACAAAATTATCTGGGTGCACTCTGCCCAACAGATTGGGAGCTTTCACGATCTTCAGGTGCTCCAGCTCTCCAGCTGCCCACAGAGCTCCAAGAATCCCCTCCGTGATAGGCAGCCTATGGCGCCTTTCTCCTGGTTAGTGCCACCTGGTTTGCAACCCGGCAAACCCTACCCTGGTTTTATGCCAGCCATAGAGAATATCTGTCTGAAGCAACTACAAACGCAAAGCATAGAGGCTTATACCTCTGTTCTAAACCCACTGGTTCAGGCAGTGGAGACAGGCATAGCAGCAGGGAAGCAGGAAACAGCTCTTTCCTCCCCCCAGGCACCAATAGAACTCCCATTCAACCCTCTACATTGCTTCAGGGGCTGAGCAGCTCCAGAGAGTAGAGCTTCTGGGCACAAGAGGGCACCATATGCAAATATGAAATGCCAAAGAAACCTGGTTCAGAGTAAAATTATTAATACAACTTCCGGGAAAGATATAAGTGATATCAACCTCATGACTCTCCCTGAAAGGGAGTTCAAAATAAAAATTATTAACATGCTCATGGAGGTACAGAAAGATATTCAAGAACTCAGGAATGAGTTATGGTTGGAGATCCAATCATTGAAGAGCACAATGGACGGTATTAAAAGCAGATTGGGTATGGTGGAGGAGATGACAAATGAAATAGAAACAAGAGAAGAGGAATACAAAGAAGCTGAGGCACAGAGAGAAAAAAGGATCTCTAAGAATGAAAGAATATTAAGAGAACTGTATGAGCAATCCAAATGGAACAATATTTGCATTATAGGGGTACCAGAAGAAGAAAGGATAAAGGGATAGAAAGTGTCTTTGAGGAGGTAATTGCTGAAAATTTCCCCAATCTGGGGAAGGAGATAGTCTCTCATGCCATGGAGGTGCACAGATCTCCCAACACAAGGGACCCAAGGAAGACAACACCAAGACATATAGTAATTAAAATGGCAAAGATCAGGGATAAGGACAGACTATTACAAGCAGCCAGAGAAATAAGATCACATACAAAGGAAAGCCCATCAGATTATCATCAGACTTCTCAACAAAAACCTTACAGGCCAGAAGGGAGGGGCATGATGTATTTAATGCAGTGAAGCAGAAGGGCCTTGAACCAAGATTACTTTATCCAGCAAGATTATCATTTAAATTTGAAGGAGGGATTAAACAATTTCCAGATAAGCAAAAGCTTAGAGAATTTACCTCCACACAAACCATCTCTACAGTGTATTTTGGAGGGACTGCTATAGATGGAAGTGTTCCTAAGGTTTAATCGCTGTCACCACAGGCAATAAAACCACAGTAAATAAATTAGTACAGCTAATTACTAAGCAAATGCAAAATTAAATCAACTATCCCCAAAGTCAATCAAGGGATAGATAGAGTACAGGATATGATACCTAATATATAAAAAATGCAGGAGGAAGAAAAAGGAAGAGAATAAAAGAACCTTTAGACTGTGTTTGTAATAGCATATTAAGTGAGTTAAGTTAGACTCTTAGATAGTAAGGAAGTTAACCTTGAACCTTTGGTAACCATGAATCTGAAGCCTGCAATGGCAATAACTACATACCTATCAATAATCACCCTAAATGTAAATGGACTGAATGCACCAATCAAAAGACATAGAGTCACTGAATGGGTAAAAAAACAAGACCCATCTGTATGCTGCCTACAAGAGACTCACTTTAAACCCAAAGACATACACAGACTAAAAGTGAAGGGTTGGAAAAAGACATTTCATGAAACTAATGGGGAGAAAAAAGCAGGAGTTACAGTACTTGTATCAGACAAAATAGACTTCAAAACAAAGAAAGTCACAAGAGACAAGGGCATTACATAATGATAAAAGGGTCACTCCAACAAGGAGATATAACCATTATAAATATCTATGCACCCAACACAGGAGCACCTACATATGTGAACCAAATACTAAGAGAATTAAAAGGGGAAGTACAATGCAATGCATTCATTCTAGGAGACTTCAACACACCACTCAGTCTGAAGGACAGGTCAACCAGACAGAAAATAAGTAAGGAGACAGAGGCACTGAACAACACATTAGAACAGGTGGACCTAACAGACATCTACAGAACTCACACCCAAAAACAGCAGAATACACATTCTTCTCGAGTGCACATGGAACATTTTCAAGAATAGATCATATACTGGGCCACAAAAAGAACTTAGGTAAATTCAAAAAGATTGAAATTGTACCAACCACTTTCTCAGACCACAAAGTTATGAAACTAGAAATAAATTATGCAAAGAAAATGAGAAATCCCACAAACACATGGAAGCTTCAAAACATGCTCCTAAATAAGCAATGGATCAATGACCAAATAAAAACAGAGATCAAGCAATACACATAGACAAATGACAACAACAATTCAACACCACAAAATGCTGTGGGACGTAGCGAAAGCCGTGTTAAAGGGAAAGTATATTGCAATGCAGGCCTACCTCAGGAAAGAAAAACAATCCCATATAAGCAGTATAAACTCACAATTAATGAAACTAGAAAAGGAAGAACAAATGAGACCCAAAGTCAGTATAAGGAGGGGCATAATAAAGATTAGAGCAGAAATAAGTAAAATCGAGAAGAATAAAACAATGGAAAGGAGCAGTGAAAGCAGGAACTGGTTCTTCAAGAAAATAAACAAAATATATAACCCCCTAGCCAGACTTATCAAGAAAAAAGAGAGTCTTCTCACATAAACAGAATCAGAAATGAGAAAGGAAAAATCACTACGGACACCACAGAAATACAAAGAACTATTAGAGAATACTTTGACATATTATATAGTAACAAAATGTATAACCTAGAAAAAATGGACAACTCTCTGGAAAAATACAACCTTCCAAGGCTGACCCAGAAAGAAACAGAAAATTTGAACAGACCAATTACCAGCACCACAATTGAACTGGTAATCAAAAACCTCCCTAAGAACAAAATGCCTGGACCAGATGGCTTCACCGCTGAATTTTATCAAACATTTAGTGAGGACCTAATAGCCACCCTCGTTAAAGTTTTCCAAGGAGTAGAAGAAGAGGGAAAACTTCCAAACTCATTCTATGAGGCCAGCATCACTCTAACACCAAACCGGGTAAAGACAACACAAAAAAAGAAAATTATACACCAATATCCCTCATAAACATAGATGCAAAAATTCTCAACAGAATATTAGCAAACCGAATTCAAAAATACATCAAAAGTATCACCCATCATGATCAAGTAGGAATTATTCCAGGGATGTAAAAATGGTACAACATTTGAAAATCCATCAACATCATCCACCACATCAACAAAAATAGGACAAAAACCATATCATCTCCATAGATGCTGAAAAAGCATTTGACAAATGTCAACGTCCATTCATGATACAAACTCTCTACAAAATGAGTATAGAGGGCAAGTACCTCAACATAATAAAGGCCATCTGTGACAGACCCACAGCCAAGATTATACTTAACAGCAAGAATCTGAAAGCTTTTCCTCTAAGACTGGGAACAAGACAAGGATGCCTGCTCTCCCCACTTCTATTCAACATAGTACTGGAGGTCCTAGCCATGGCAGTCAGACAACACAAAGAAATAAAAGGCATCCAGACTGGCAAGGAAGAAGTTAAACTGTTCCTGTTTGCAGATGACATGATATTGTAAAGAATCCACTCCGAAACACTAGATCTAATATCAGAATTCAGCAAAGTTGCGGGATACAAAATTAATATGCAGAAATCTGTGGCATTCCTATACACTAACAATGAACTAGCAGAGAGAGAAATCAGGAAAACAATTCCATTCACAGTTGCATCAAAAAGAATAAAATACCTAGGAATAAACCTGACCATGGAAGTGAAAGACCTATACTCTGAAAACTACAAGACACTCATGAGAGAAATTAAAGAAGATACCAATAAATGGAAATATCCTGTGCTCAAGGATAGGAAGAATTAATATTGTCAAAATGGCCATCCTGCCTAAAGCAATCTACAGATTCAATGCAATTCATATCAAAATACCAACATTCTTCAGGGAACTAAAGAAAATCATTCTAAAATTCATATGGAATCACAAAAGACCCCGAATAGCCAAAGCAATCTGAGAAGGAAGAATAAAGCTGGGGGATTATGCTCCCCAACATCAAGCTCTACTACAAAGCCACAGTACTCAAGACAGTTTGGTACTGGCACAAGAACCAACCCATAGACCAATGGAACAGACTAGAGAGCCCTAATATAAACCCAACCATATATGGTCAATTAATATATGATAAAGGAGCTATGGACATACAATGGGGAAATGACAGCCTCTTCAACATCTGGTGTTGGCAAAACTGGACAGCTATATGCAAGAGAATGAAACTGGATTATTGTTTAACCCCATACACAAAAGTAAACTCGAAATGGATCAAAGACCTGAATGTAAGTCATGGAATCATAAAACTCTTTGAAGACAACATAGGCAAAACCTCCCAAGTATAAGCATGAGCAACTTCTTCCTGAACGCATCTCCTCAAGCAAGGGAAACAAAAGCAAAAATGAACTCATGGGACTACATCAAACTAAAAATTTCTGTATGGCAAAGGACACCATCAACAGGACAAAAAGGCTTCCTACATTATGGGAGAATATATTTGTAAATGACATATCCAACAAGGGGTTAATATCCAAAATATATGAAGAGCTTACACACCTCAACAACCAAAAAGCAAATAATCTGATTAAAAAATGGGCAGAGGATATGAAGAGACAGTTCTCCAAAGAAGAAATTCAGATGGCCAACAGACACATGAAAAGATGCTCCACATCACTAATCATCAGGGAAATGCAAATTAAAACCACAATGAGATATCACCTCACACCAGTAAGGATGGCCAGCATCCAAAAGACGAAGAACAACAAATGCTGGTGAGGATGCGGAGAAAGGGGAGCACTCCTACACTGCTGGTGGGAATGTAAGCTAGTTCAACCATTGTGGAAAGCCATATGGAGGTCCATCGAAAATCTGAAAACAGAAATACCATTTGACCCTGGAATCCCACTCCTTGGAATTTACCCAAAGAATACAACATCTCAGATTCAAAAAGACATATGCACCCCTATGTGTATCACAGTGCTTTTTACAATAGCCAAGATATGGAAGGACCTAAGTGTCCATCAGTAGATGAATGGATAAAGAAGAGGTGGTACATATACACAATGGAATACTATTCAGCCATAAGAAAAAAACAAATCCTACCATTTGCAACAACATGGGTGGAGCTGGAGGATATTATGCTCAGTGAAGTAAGCCAGGCAGAGAAAGACAAGTGCCAAATGATTTCCCTCCTTGTGAAATATAACAACGAAGCAAAACTGAAGTAACAAAATAGCAGCAGACTCAGAGACTCCAAGAAGGAACTAGTGGTTACCAAAGGGGAGGGTCTGGGAGGGCAGGTGTGGAGGGTGGGAGAAGGGGATTGCGGGGTATTATGTTTAGTACACATGGTGTGGGGAATCAAGAGGAAAACAGTGTAGCACAGAGAAGCTAATAGTGAATCTGTGGCATCTTACTACACTGAAGGACAGTGATTGCAGTGGGGTATGTGTAGGGACTTGATAATATGGGTAAATGTAGTCACTACGTTGTTTTTCCATGAGAAACCTTCATAAGAGTGTATATCAATTATACCTTAATAAAAAAATTTTTTAAAAGATAACTGCTTTCCCACTGCACTCAAGTGTTTGATTAGAACATGGATGTGTTGGAGCTATTGCCAGAGAATGTAGGTAAGCAAGATAACAGTGATATTTTATATAAAGAACAAATTTCTTAAGGAAGGAAACAAAAAGGAGGTGAGATTGCAGTCTGCCTCAAATTCACCACAAATGATAGAAACTCAAGGAGAGACAGCTGATGCCTTGAGTTTAGCTAGAATAAAATTCTGATAAGCATAGAATTTGCGAAGGGGCCCTTTTCCAAAAGCTGGTTATATTCAGCTGGGGTAGTCCTAGAGGGCTAACTCAATCAAATAAATCTAATTTTAGTGATTAAGACAATTGGGATGAAGAGACCTTGAATAAATTTTGGATACCTTCATCAAATAACAGTGAATCTTATTTAAATTACATAGTGGTCTTTCACTTTTCTCATTTAATGTGAGAGATCCAGGATCATCTCAGACATCATGGATTTGAATCCTAACTGCCCTGTTTTATCTGGTTTGATACTGTGGACAAATCATTTCACATCTCAAAACTTCACTTTTCTTATCTCTTAAAGTGGATAATAGTATTTGCTCCTAGGGATCATTAAATCAGTTTGTGAAAGTGAAATCAGACCCCTGTCCTTCCTTCCCTTTTTATCTCTGTAAAATGGGAATTATTATCCCTGTAAATGGGAATTTTTTTCTAAGAAGCTATGCCTGTCTTATTAGCTTTGGAGAATTGTTACACTCGAGGATAAACTGCACACAGAATAATTGCTCTGGGTTTTTCAAATTAGGACTTCTAATATAAAGATTGATTATATAGATTTATACATTTAAAGCTGAAAGTGATAAAATTAGTATTCATAAATTACAGATAAAGTCTAACAAAAGCATTATTCCATATACCATTTCAGTTGTGAAGAAGATAAAATTGCTAAATTAGTCCCCACCATGTTATTAATAAGCATATATTAAGCTCCTATTATATACAGGGCTTTGACTTATGTATTTTAAGTATGAATATATATTTTTTAAAATGAAGTTTCCATTTTGTCATTGCAATGCAAAAAGAATCCAGGAAATTACTAAGTGAATAATTATTATTTTTTGATATTAGTATGCCAGGATCATTTCACATTTGTGATGGTGTTTTTATATCATTATCATCAATTACATTATATGGGTCCCATATAACGATAGCTGTCTTGTTACTCAAGAGACCAAATTCCTGGAGCATACTCACAGGCCAAGTTTCCTTCTGTCTAATCACATGTATGATATTGCGTCTCCTCTCACTTGAAGTGAAATACTTTATTTTACTGTGTGTCCCAATTAAATCATATTTATCCTGCTTTTACATTTATATCATGGTGGAAGAAAAGTTGTAGTATTTGAGGAAATTTTTAAAACACAGGTAGGAAATGCTCCTGATTTGGGTTATCAGTCAGAATCTTTCTACTCTTGAGTTCCCCAACTGATTAGAAATAATATTGTTGCTGCTAGGTATGTATGTTATGATTATTAAGCAAAAATACCTGTAATTCTTCGTTTCGTTTTCTGATAAGCAGGATTTGAGTTTGAGCAGAAATGCAAAGGAACATTTCCAAATCAGCTATTGTCTATACAGAAGTAAGGAGCCTGATGGAAGCAAAAATAACATTTCCGTAGGAGGCTACTACTATTACCACTACTATATTTTATATATCATATTTTATAACTACAGCAATATATATATATAATAGTATACCACCCTGGACTAAAGGTTATCTGGATGTAAGAACCTTAGGCCAGCTGGCTCTATCACCCCTCTGTCCAGCTATGGGTTTGGGGAAAGTGATTTATTGTTTCATATCATTGTCTATTAGTATCACATTTCCTTTTAAAGTGCCAGAGAAGGACAGAGTAAGGCAATCAGATTTACATAGTGAAAACAGGAGGACATATTGCCTTTATGAGAATTTCTTGTGACACACCTCCCCAGGGAAAAAGTCCTTAAAAACTGCCATCTGATCTCCCAGCCCTGAAGCACTTCACACATAGAGTGTTATTTTCCAAATGAATAAATAACACAACTGCAGTCTGCAGAACTCTGCCCTAAAGGAAACCACAATATAAAGGCAACAGACGGCAGAACTATGAACTCTCATCTACAGCCTGTCATACTCTTAAAAGCTTCTCTGATTTGTATTTTGCATTTCCTCATTTGCATTCAAAATGCCTTCTATTCTGGCAAGTAGGAGAAGAAGGTTCTATGGCAGGAATAGACTGGATATGTCATAGTAACCCACTCAGGAACTTAGAGCAGGGACTCTGGAGACAGACTGCCTGGGTCCAAAGCTCAGCTCTCCCATTTTCTAGAAGTCTGGCCTCGGACAAGCCATCCTCTAGTATTGTGAGGACTCAAGGAGAGAACAAGTGGAAAACACTTGAAATGGGTTTGGGGCAGAGTAAGAGCTCAATAAATATTAGCCATTAGTATTGGCAACGCCTAAATTTAAGAGTCCAATTTTGGGTTTTCTTCATTAGTGAATGTTCAGAACTCAAGAAAGTCCTAATGTTTTTCAAGGTCTTAGCACATTAAAATGGCGACTGTTAAAACAGGCTTATAAAAATTATGGCATGCTTTAAATATTGATTATTTCTGTTATCTGCTATTTATATAAAAGCACTTTAGCCAAAAATATAATGCAGAGCATTTTTGCTAATCACAAAATAATTACACAATAAATTCTGAATTCGTAGGTCATTGTAGGTGTTATAACCCAATAGCACCTTTATGGTCTTCAGTACTTCTTTACAACCTTTGTTTTTTAATTGAAGAAAGCTGATACACAATATTATATTGGTTTCAAATGTACAGCATAGTGATTCAACAGTTATCTACGTTATTAAATGCTCACCCCAACTAGTATAGTTACCGTCAACATAGAAAGATGTTACAGTATTATTGACTATAGTCTCTATGCTGTACTTTCATCCCTGTGACTAATTTATGTTATAATCAAGATTTTGTGCCTCTTTATCCCCTTCACCTATTTAACCCACCCACTCCAATCCCTCCCCACTGGTAACCACCAGTCTCTTCCTTGTGTCTATGAGCTTATTTGTTTTGTTTATTTGTTTTGTTTTCTTTTGTTTTTTTTTTAGATTCCACATGTAAGTGAAATCATTTTTATAATCTTATAAATAATTCAGAAACCCCAAAGAGCTTTTATGTCAGTTTTGTCTATTCTCGTTTATTTATTAGAAATTAAACCAGATAATAATAACTATTTTCAAAAACAAAAAAATACGTATACGTATATATATAGTGAATGGCATTGTTATAAATTTTTGCAAATTTCTTGACTGTCTTGATCAATAAAAGGTAGATGCTTCTATCTCCTTTTGCATTCAGTCTGTTGCAGTATCATGTCAGGTAGCAATTGTGTACTTATGAGAGAATGAGAATGAAAAAGGCACATAACATATCATGCCGTATATCCACATTTTGAGACCCTTCATACGTGAGAGGTTGGGCCACATGGCCCTCCTTAGCAGCCCTGTGATGGCTTTGGAATAATACAGAGCACAGCATTTTTTCACAGAGGAAATGGAATTATTAGGCCTCTAGTTCCTTAGCACTCTGTTCTGATTTTACAGCTTTTAATATTTTTTTGACCCCCTGTCTGTTCTTCATTAACTCCACATCCAATGAGAAGGGCATAGTGTCTTGGTCTAAGTATAATGGGAAAAAATTTCTTTGGCTTATTTGAAGGAATCATTTTTCTGGACTTTAGTGTCCCCAGTTGTAAACAAATGAAAAAATTGGAACAAATTAACCCAAGAATCCTTTTGATATGAGATTCTGTTCTTTTCATTTCAAGTGGAAAGATTATCACTAAAAAAGAAGAATTCGCTTTATGTATCTAGTTACTGTACATCTAGGGATTTCTTGTTGCATGATATTTCAGGTTGCAAAATTGCATAGAGCAGTGTGTTCTGAGAATTACTGAAGTCATCTCAGTTAGCCTCCTTCCATGTCAAGGAGTCTTGAAATGAGTTACACTGCAGTGAATTAGTTTTTGAAACTTGACTGTATGGGAGAACGGACTTGCAGATTTCCCCTTCCCAGCCCCAGTCAGGAAAAAGGAAAGGGGATTTTACCAAAAGGCATTTGCAAAATGGAGATTTGTAAACCAGGATCTGCTTGGTTTTTAAGGTAGTGTTTAAATGATCAGGCAAGCTCTGAAATCAGAGACAACCAGGATCCAAACTCCAACACTGTCACTTGGTATTTACAGAACCTTGGATAGGTCGTATCTATGAACCTCAGTTCACTCACCTCTAAAATGTCTACTTCATATGGTTGCTTTGAAGATTGAATGAGATAAGATGTTGCCATGCCAGGCCTATGGTGGTTCCAAATGGTGACTCTGCCCTTTACTAGGTTTTTTCATCTGTAAAATGAGGCTAATGACACCTCCCCTTCACTGTTGTGGAAAGATTTAATCAGCAGAAGGCTTGGCATATAGTAAGAGTTTCATTGATAATAATAATAAATAATAATTAATTATTATTGATAATCACTATTACTCAAATTTACATAAGTATTCTCGAGCATCTATTATTATACCACCATGTACCATAAAAAATACATTTTATTCACAGCTCTTTTTGTTTGTTTGTTTGAGGAGGCAAATCCTGGAACTGGTAGTAGGTAAGATCCCAGATGTAGGCTAAACAAATGTGGAGTTATAGGTCCCAGAGTAATCTACTGGACGCTTAAAGCTAGATAGTCTCCTCCATTTATCTATTGCTACTAAGCTGCATTTCCCTGAAGTGAGTCGAGGCTGGTCATTTATGGACTGTTTTGTTTCCTTGAGTTAAAGGAACACTTTTATTTTCCCTTGTGCCCACCCACTTTTCTGCCTGCTACTACCTACTAGCGATTATCTGCTCGCCACCCCACCACTTACCTCCCCACCTCCTCCAGAAGTGCTTCAGAAGTCTTCATTTTGCTGTCTGCTCAGCAGGTGAATTCTGGGCTGGATAACCCAGGAATTCTTTAATAGTAACAAGTATTTTGCAGTTTTTCCATTTGAATAATTTATTCAACAATAGGTGAATGACATCTCGAAATGTTGTGACTTTAGACATTTTGCCAAGCAGTATATTCTTTCACAATCTCCTGGAAATATTAAAACAAAGGAACAAAAAGGACCAATTTAATTGAGTGAAAGAAAATCTTAGGCTTCCTTAGGGAATTCTGTTTTCATCCAACTAGCTGTATATTCCTGTGGTAACAATCTGGAAACTTGTGTCCTTTGTTCTAAGAAATATTCTTGTATTATTTGTCTAATACTTTGCTCATTTTCCTGTACCTCCTATTGATCACATATTGGACTTCCTAGAATGATTTTCTAAGGAATTTTTTCTTCCCTATTTTTTACTTCATTTTCCTTTTTTCTGAGGTATAAGATTTCCTCAAATTTATCTTGCAACCCTTCTGTTTTTTTCAAAATATTTCTGCTATCAGCTTGAATTTATGAGAGCTCTTTCTTGTTCTCTGAATGTTTCTTTTTAAGACACCCTGTTCTTGTTTTACTAATACAATATCTTCTCTTCCCTCTGAAGATATTCCTTATAATTTTGGTAATCCCCTGCATTATTTGTATGTCCTCTGAATTTCATTATTCTGTATGTTTTGGTTTCTGTCTTCATATCTCCTCTCAGATGTCTAGTGACTTTATTCGTATTTAAGAGTGAGACACTAAAGGGATCACCACTGTTCTCTGGAATTATATTTCAATATAATTAGCTTCCTTAGCAATCTTGTGTATTTTATTTTATACATTCAAAAATATCATTCTGATAATGGTTCCATAGGCATCATCAGACTGCCAGAGGTGCCCATGGCACAAAAGAAGGTCAAGGGTAGGACTGCTCTTCGTGCCTGGTGGGCCTCGCTCACTGGAGGGCTAGCATGCATGCCTCTGCACTTATATTGAGGTATCTATGGGCCTTTTCTCTCAGCTTGGTCCATTTCTCCAGAGAGGAATGTTCCAGCACAGAGCTTCTGCACAGAGCTTCTTAGGTTTACAGTCTAGGAGCTACAGTAAATCACAGTAGTAACAGTGCTTATAACTTTTTTACCAATAACAATCAAGACATTTTCTTATCACATTATTGTTGCCACAGATATCTTGAGGGATTTATGCTCATCACTAGTTTGAAATACTGTACAGCAGTTCTGAACCTAACACTAAATCTTATTATTTTATGTAGCAATAAAGAAATACATATGTTTCCATCACAATTTTCTTCCACTTGGGTATCATCAGACTACCAGAGGTGCCTGTGGCACAAAAAAAGGTCAAGAACTCCCCTTCCGTTGCCTTCCTGAAGGTTTAAGCCTCACTGCCAGTGTTCATGGAGCTGCTTGGGAAATGAAGGGTGAGATAAGTATCACTTTTTAGTATTTCACTGAATCTCCCTGTTTTCCCTGCCTCTGCTGTTTCTGGTATCCCTGATTTGAAGGGCTCTCTATTTCATTTTATCCAGGATTAACCTCCTATTTCCTTGGAGATAAAAGAGGGACCAGTCATTTAGCTGGGGCTGATCTGGGGGCGAAATATGATGGTCTAAACTGCTCCTAATACGAACTTTCAAACACTTGTACCACTTACCCTCACACCACACCCTGGCCTACGGTGATTTCTGACCCCTCTTGCTGAGTGTTTCTGAAGCGCCATGGCTGAATGGCACACTGTTTGATGGGTTTTTCACCACGTGCTCTCCATCTTCCAGAAGTTTGTTTTCATCTTGCGTCATTCATCTTCTGCCCTCTTTTCTTGTGCTTGTGAGTTTATTTTACTAAATATAACATTAATTCATATCTTTTCTTAAAATAAATAAATCTCTTGTTCTGCCCCCAACAATTACATGGAGACATGCTAGTAAAGTATTACAAATGAAAAAGTTATCTTGTTATTTAAATAATCTATTTAATAACATGGAATACTAAAATGACCATCTCTGTCTTAGCATTATTATTTAAAGTAGATTGTTAAAGCTAATCATATTTGTAATTAGAGTTGTAATTGACTAAGTTAGTAATAAGTTCAACTGCCTGTTGAATAGTCAGATTTTATCTGATAACCATTAGTTACACTGGGAATTTAGGTGCTGAGGAAGAGGGGGAAATTCCCTTTGCTTGAATTCCAGACACAGCTTGTATTGAGAGACCTGAATACTTTTCTATCTTCTAAGCCATCTCCACTCTGTAAGCTGGGGTCAGTTTCCTGCTTGTCTCTGCACTGCCATTTACCTGCTCAATATTTATATTGATAACTTTACTCTCTGGCTGCTAACACAGCACAAGGTATATATGACTTTATTGTTATGTTCAACTACATTGGAAAACGAATGAGAGGCCTCTTCTTAGCTTCTCTCCCAGCCTTGAATGGCACATACCTTCTCCCTGCTTTAACAAGCCAACTCCCAGGCCCTGATATTTTTGTCTTTATTGGCTGTACTCGATCTTCCTCCTTTTCCCAGTATCTTCTTCCACACCCTCATTATTCCTGTTCCTTCTCCACCCTTTAGTCTCCCCCTCAGCCCTCCTCTTATTCCTCTTTGATCACTGCATTCCAACATACGCAAGGTGCTAAAGGAGATGGAGGAACTATGGAAACAAATTATGGATGGCTAAAAGTAGTTCTTCCACTGGAAGAACTAGAGAAGCTAGAGAAGCTAAACAATTAGAAAGAAACACACAATATGTTATGGAAACTCCTGTCCCTGGGAGGGAGTCTTTTTAGTTCCCACTACTTGGTATTGTTAAAATTGTATTCCATGTATGATTCTGTAATTTAATAAGATAGTATTTAAAAAGATTATTAGATGTAAGTCCCTTTGTTGTAGATAAAACAGAATCAGCGCTTTCCTATAAAATCTGCTGTTTTTCCTTGGCCAAAAAGTCCAGGAGCTGTCATCGCTTTGGGGGCCAAAACATAGATGTCATGTTAACATTTTGGAGACGTTGATGAGGCCCAGTGCTAACCTGTGGCTGAGGCTGAATGGTCGGGATTTGCTGTAAGAATGGACATCCCCCAGGTCCTCACCTGAGGTCATTAAATTGATTTAGTCTAGGTCCACTGGCTATATTTAATGCAGCTTAGCTGTAAAAATATAGGACCTCTTTGTGCAACACAGGCAGTGCATTGTTATTTTTCTGGGCTTGTCAGTGTAAAAAATGTGTCTGTTTGCCTTCTCCTATGACCTGAAAAAATTTTTTTAGCTATATTACAGAGTAGCAGGATACCCTGGAAATGTTGGTTTTGGAAGGTACCTGGAGGAATAACATAAAAAACCTTGCAACATAATTTGAAAAAGATGCCAGGGATACACATGTTGATTTGGGGGCATTTTATTACCTCTCCTTTTCAGTGAAGTACCAGAACTAAGAGTGAACCACAGAAGAGTCTCTGAGAAGCAGAGTCTCTGATAGTTCTGCTGTGGCCAGAGAGGTCATTTCGCTGCTGCCAGTTGGGAGAGAGGCCAAGCACATGGGCGCATACTGCGCTACCCAGAACCCCAGGATGCCGCACTAACTATACTGTGCCCAGGACTTGCTAGGATAGAACAGGTGGCACTCGCCTTGCAGAGCACTTAGTGTAATGCTTGTTCTGGGTTGTTGCAGGGCCTGTGTGTCTGTCACAAGATTCTGTTGAGGAGTCATGGTTTTCTTTTCTCTCTCTCCTTTTTTTTGGCATAGTGACATTGGTAACAATTTCTTAAATATGTCTTATGGGTTCCTCTAGGATGATTCAGTTTTATCCAAGTAGGTTCTAGTATGAATACCTTACAGGACATTACGCACAGTCTCATACATGGTTTCATAAAGAGCCTATTTTTAGGTTACTTTCTATGCCTCTGGGACTCCCAGACATTCTCTCCCAAGGTTAAATATCCAGCATGAACTTATAACTGTATAAAGGGACAGAGAAGAAGGAGGCCACGTCACTTTTCTGCCTGCCACCTGCCATGATGTGGGCTCAGGAGATGTCCTTTTGAGAGCGTCATTGGCCATAGTCACATCGCCACAGGCTCTGGAGCCTTATAGGCCTGGGTTGGATTCTGAACTCTGCCACATCCGGTCTCTGTGACCTCTAGCAAGCTACTCACCCTCTTGGAGCTTCAGTCTTTCCTAATATGTAAAATGGAGATTAATAGCAGAACTTCAAGGGATGGCTTTGAAGACTAAATCTGATACTGACTGCAAATTGCCTAGGAGATAGTAAGCATTCAATAAATGTTTGATTCTGCAATTACGTATTATTAATGCTATTACCCTGAGTAGCCTGGGTCTCTCTCACTAACACAAACCCCTACATTACTGTCCTTGCCGCTTCTCTCCCCTTAATCTGTTAAGTTTAACTCTTAAAGTTGGGATTTCAAAAGAAACACCTCATTTTTGATGACTGAGCTATTCATTTCAATTCTTTACTTCACCCGTTTCTAGCTCCTTTTGCTCTACAAGGTTCTAGTTTCTTTAAAGTGACATTAGTTAAAATGTCCTCTTGTTCTTTGCTGCCTGGTATATGTCTCACCATGTATTTTTCAATTCAAGTTCAGAAGATATTTATCAGGCATCTTCTGTACAATAAGCATCATGCCAGGAGGTAAGGATACAGAGCTGATCAATACATGAGTCTTTGCCCTTGAGGAGCCTTAAATTTAGTGGAGAAGCCAACATTTAAAAAGTCAACCAAAATACAGAGTGATAATTGTCATAAATTATAGGAGGGATGAAAAATACACAGAGATGTGTAAGAGAAGATGCTCCTGATTTAGCCCCAGGAAAGCTGGGGAATCTGCAGGAGAGAGGAGTGGAGCTGTTCACTGAGGAATAGGAGGGTGTCAGGTGGACGGCAGGCTGATTTCTCTCTAGCAAGAGGGAACAGCAGACGCCAAAGCATGGAAGTGAGTGATGGGTAGCACGTTTTAGGGAATTTCCGGAAAAACCATGTGACTGGAGCATACTGTGCAAGTGTGGAACATTGAGAAGGGAATGACTATAGGAGCTGATGACAAAGAACTTCATATGCCTTTCTCAGGAACTAGACTGTATCCTATAGGCCCTCATAGAGCCATTGCAGGGTTTTTAGCAGTGGAGGCCTTGTTTTCTTTTTTATTAAAATACCACTTACATTTAGTAAAGTGCAAAAATCGTAAGTCTATAGCCTAATGAACTTTTAATATGTATATGCACCTACATCTATGTACAGTATTTCCAGGATACAGTTTTTCCAGCAGCTCCCTTGTATGTACCTCTATCATCCTAAATTAGTTTTTCCAGTATTGAGCTTTGTATAACTGGATTTGTACAGTATATGCTCTTTTCTATCTGGCTTCTTTAACATTGTGTCTGCAAGATCCATCCATGCTGTTGCATGTAGTGGTAGCCTCTTCCTTTTTAAAAGCTGTGTAGTATTGCACTGTATGAAAATACCTCTGTGGTCACTTGTTATTAAATTACCAGTTGAAATAATGTGCTCCTCCACTTTCATTTTGTCCTCTTTACAAGATGCTCACTGTGTAAGTCGCAGGTACCATTTGGGCTTTAAGTTGGGGCTGTCCCACTATCTCACCTGAAAGTTCAAGGTTCTTTCAGGAGCTGGAACATTTAAGATCTTGAACATCTCATGGGATGATTGGCTCAAGGATGTTCTAGTTCAAAATGTAAGGTCTTTGTTTTCTTGGTCTTTACTGCCTCCCATGCTCTTCTACCTTATCAGTGAATGAATGGTTATGGAGAACTTACTAAGTGTCAGACACTGGGACACCTAACAAGAAGTTTGTACTGAGCAGTCAGTCAAGATTCTGCACTAATCTGGAGGGCTGGGGAATGCTTTCATAAAGAAGTGACAATTGATATGAAAACTGAAGGATGAAACACCATCAATAGAACAAAAAGGCATCCTACAGTATGGGAGAACATATTTGTAAACAACATATCTGATGAAGAGTTAATATCCAAAATATATAAAGAACTCACATGCCTCAACACCCAAAAAGCAAGTAACCTGATTAAAAATGGGCAGAGGATATGAACAGACACTTTTCAAAGAAATTCAGATGGCCAACACACACATGAAAAAATGCTCCACATCGCTAATTATCAGGGAAATGCAAATTAAAACCACAATGAGATATCACCTCACACCAGTTAGGACGACAAACATTGAAAGGACAAGGAACAACAAATGCTGTTGAGGATGTGGAGAAAGGGGAACCCTCCAACACTGCTGGTGGGAATGTAAATTAGTTCAATCATTGTGGAAAACAATATGGAGGTTTCTCAAAAAACTAAAAGTAGAAATACCATTTGACCCAGGAATTCCACTCCTAGGAATTTACCCAAAGAAAACAAGATCTCAGATTCAAAAAGACATATGCACCTCTATGTTTATTACAGCACTATTTATAATAGACGAGATATGGAAGCAACTTAAGTGTCCATCAGTAAATGAATGGATAAAGAAGATGTGGTACATATACACAATGGAATACTATTCAGCCATAAGAAGAAAACAAATTCTATCATTTGTAACAGTATGGATGTAGCTAGAGGGTATTATGCTCAGTGAAATAAACCAGGTGGAGAAAGACAAGTACCAAATGATTTCACTCATTTGTGGAGTATAACAACGAAGCAAAACTGAAGGAACAAAGCAGCAGCAGACTCACAGACTCCAAGAAGGGACTAGTGGTTACCAAAGGGGAGGGGAGGGGAGGGGGGAGGGTGGGTCGGGAGGGAGAGAGAAGGGGATTGTGGGGTATCATGATTAGTACACAGGGTGTGTGGGAGTCACAGGGAAGACAGTGTAGCACAGAGAAGACAAGTAGTGACTCTGTGGCATCTTACTGCACTGATGGACAGTGACTGCAATGGGGTATGGGGGAACTTGGTAATATGGGTGAATGTAGTAACCACAATGTTTTTCATGTGAAACCTTCATAAGAGTGTATATCAATGATACCTTAATAAAATAATAATAATAATAATAAAACAGAAGGGTGAGCAGGAGTTACCTAGGAGAAAAGAGGGCAACACCATATGCCAAAGCCCTAAAGGAGAAAATCCCCAAAGTTCCAGAAACCAAAAGAAAGTTGGAGTATCTGGAATGAAGAAGGCAAGAGGGGAGAGTGACAGAGCTGGAGCTGGAGATGGAGACAGTGGCCCAGTCATGTCAGGGCATGTGGGTCTTAAGGATATAGGATTTGATTAAAGGCAATGTAAAGAAGGGAGTGATGTCACCTATTTTGCATTTTAAAAATAATTAGATTCCCTGATGAACTTTCATTAAAAGAAAGGGGGTATACTGCTGAATCTCTGACCTCCTGTAGGAAAATTAGCTCTAACTGAAGGACCAGTCACTATTTGATGACTTCATCCCATTTTTAACATTTTCAGATCTTTTTTGTATGTTTTCTCTTCCTTGCATCCTAGACTTTCAGAACTTCCTTCCTTTTGACTTGGATATAAGGGGAAGTACTCAGCAGAATTAATTTTAAAATCCTTACTTTCTTCTTTATTTGAAGTCTTCTTTTCATGGTGATAAACCTCCAGAGTTTAATTTAAGAGGGCTTAACACTTTGAGACATCACTAATCTACTTCAGTGCCATTAGCTTTACTCTGTATCCAGACAAACATTTTAGTGAAATAAGTTATTGTGTTCATCAGTAATTAGCCCTAGCCACTGTAATTTTTAAAAATCAAGTGCCTTGACCTAAAGATTTACTTTCTCACTCCAGCCAAGTCCAGTGTGGTTGAGGTGGCTGTCCTCCAAGAGGAGCTCGGGGGCAGGGGCTCCTTCCCCCGGGTGCTTCCTCCTCATCTCAGCGCTTTTAGCTTCCAGCCACACTGCTTGGGAAAAGAGTTGTCCAAAGAATTGTATGGGGTGTTCTGTTGCTAGCCCTGGAAGGGGCGACCCTCACTTGTGTACACAGGCCAGAGCAGGTCCTGTGCCCCCAGAGCCCAGCTGTAAGGAAAGAAGGCTGATGAATGCCCGCCTGAGTGCCAGGAAGTAAATATTTAAGGATTCAGCACCTAGCCGGTCTGCCACACTGATATAAAATATAATACAACGTTTGCTGATTTTTTTTAATTACATTTATTCATCATTTTATTCACTGTCTTAAGTACCTGCACTGCACCAGGCACTAGGAATACCATGGGGAGCAAGACAGACATGGTCTCTGTCTCCTGGAGCTAGCTTAGCCAAGATGGGGACAGAAATAAAGCAAACTCACAAATGGACATTTAGTTATAACATTGTAACAAGGGCTATGAAGGAAAATAGCATGAGTCTGTGAGAGAACACATCCCTGGAGAGACCTGACAGTCCAGCGGTATTCATGGAGGGCCTCTCTAAGGAAGAGACGCTTAAGCTGCCACCTGACAGATGACAGGGGGTAGAGAGACAGAAGAAATGTGCAGCTTTCAGAGGGAGCAAGAAGGGCACTGGGAGTGCAAGGAACTGAAGGAAGCATAGCTGAATCAGCATAGGGAGAATCGGAGGCAGGAGCCAGATGACCCAGGCTTTGAGGGCCATGCAGAGAAAGCATTTAGGGAAATGAAGCAGTGGAGCTATTGAAGGATTTTCAGCCTGGGACTAACACAATCATATCTGTGTTTTATAAACAACTGGCCTTGCTGTGGAGAATGGATTGGAGGTGGTGTCGGCAATCAGGTACATCGTCTGTGTGGCTTTTTCCTGGTTTCTGTCCCTCCAACATGCCTCCCACTCCTCTGTGTAAACTGTCAGGCTCCAGTGGAAGGGCTGTCATTTTCTGCTCCAGACATGGAGATGTTATCTGTATTATTGAAGTAAAATAATCTAATCCAATTCTGAGCTCTTTGTCATCTTGAAATATTCCTCATGGCCTCTACTGTCTGTCTCAATTCAGTTAATCACGTCAGCTGTTGAGCCAGACTGTTGCTGGCAAGAGGTTTGCCGCCACTTAATCTGGAGCTGGTGGAAAGAAGTGTTTCTGACTGCCTGTGCACCATTTTGAAAATGTCTAAGCAACGCTTCATCTGTCCAGCATTATTGGGGGATAAGGTATCCTCCATAAGATCTTAGGTCTCTTTCTCACAGGTAGTTTTAAGACTTTAAAATTCATGAACATATCTCCCCAGGCAAGGGAAACAAAAGCAAAAATGAACAAGTGGGACTATATCAAGCTGAAAAGCTTCTGTACAGCAAAGGACACCATCAGTAGAACAAAAAGACATCCTACAGTATGGGAGAATATATTCATAAAAATCGTATCTGATAAAGGGTTGACATCAAAAATATATAAAGAACTCATGCACCTTAACAAACAGAAAGCAAATAATCCAATTAAGAAATGGGCAGAGGACATGAATAGACACTTCTCTAAAGAAGAAATTCAGATGGCCAACAGGCACATGAAAAGATGCTCCACATCGCTAATCATCAGAGAAAAGCAGATTAAAACCACAATGAGATATCACCTCACACCAGTGAGGATGGCCAACATCCAAAACACAAACAACAACAAATGTTGGCGAGGATGTGGAGAAAAGGGAACCCTCCTACACTGCTGGTGGGACTGCAAATTAGTTCAACCATTGTGGAAAGCAGTATGGAGGTTCCTCAAAAAACTCAAAATAGAAATACCATTTGACCCAGGAATTCCACTCCTAGGAATTTACCCTAAGAATGCAGCAGCCCAATTTGAAAAGGACAGATGCACCCCTATGTTTATTGCAGCACTATTTACAATAGCCAAGAAATGGAAGCAACCTAAGTGTCCATCAGTAGATGAATGGATAAAGAAGATGTGGTACATATACACAATGGAATATTATTCAGCCATAAGAAGAAAACAAATCCTACCATTTGCAACATGGATGGAGGAGCTAGAGGGTATTATGCTCAGTGAAATAAGCCAAGCCGAAAAAGACAAGTATCAAATGATTTCACTCATATGTGGAGTATAAGAACAAAGAAAAAAACTGAAGGAACAAAACAGCAGCAGACTCACAGAACCCAAGAACGGTCTAATAGTTACCAAAGGGAAAGGGACTGGGGAAAATGGGCGGGAAGGGAGGGATAAGAGGGAAAAAGGGGTATTACGATTAGCAGATGTAATGTTGGGGGGGCACGGGGAGGGCAGTACAACTCAGAGAAGACAAGTAGTGATTCTATAGCATCTCACTACGCTGATGGACAGTGACTGTAATGGGGTTGGTGGGGGGGACCTGATGAAGGGGTAGTTTAATAACCATAATATTGCACATGTAATTGTAGATTAATGATAATAAAATAAATTATATTAAAAAAAGACTTTAAAATTTTTTTCTGATTTTAAAAGTGGACATAGAAACAATATTAAAAATAGTTTTAAAGAAAAGAATTTCCTTAATGCCATTACATGATTTTTACTTTTGCATATCACATTTGGGTATTTGTGAACTGGAATGCATGCATCAAAATATCTTCTGGGTTTTTTTTTTCTTTTTTTCATTTTTAACCCCAATGCAGTGTCTGGTCTATAGCAAGAGTATATAAGTATTTGTTGGCTGAGTCAATGAACATATGAATGAATATGTTAACTGAAGAAAAATTTTTAAATGCTGAAAGGCCAAAAGAAGAAAATTAAAAAGACCTAAAATAAATTTATTGACAACAATAGGACCCCATAATCTCTCTATGGAAAGACAGACTTTGCATGTGCATTTTACCTAGTTTAAAAGACCATTTTGTATCCTGCTTTTCTAAAGGAACATTTTTGTGGCCTTTTGCCTACTATGTTTTTTATAATTCTCTGACATGAGGTAGTTAGAGCAGATAGAGATAAACTCAAACTCAGATTAGATAGCTGGGTGCAAGCGCAGGGCCAGGCAAGATCCCAAGATTACAACAGACACATTTCTTCCATTCATGGCGTCCTGCTGCCTCTCTGCTTACTCTTAAATGTCATCCTGTTATGTGGGAACAAGGGCAGGAGGAGGAGGTGGCTAATGGTGGTAATACAGTGGTTTAGAGTACTTGGAAGTCCATCTACCTAGATGGGAATCCCAGTTCTTAGGAGCTTGCACCAGTTACTTAACCTCTAATGACCTACCACTTTGGGCTGTCATGAGGATTAAATAAGTGACTTCAGGATATGAACAGTGCAGAGCACGTGAGTGGCTCCTGGCATGCATGATGCAAGTATTTGTTATTGCTGTTGTTACTGTTACAACCATTATCTACATCTAGGTTGCTGTACAGTCCTCCTCCTCATCAACCTACGCTAAGATTATGAATGTGTCGGACCAAGGTCCCTGTCACAGTCTCTGTAAGGTGGCACTGGGCAGACATTCTTGGTAGCATAGATGTGCTTTTGCCCTCACTGGTGAATTCCAGACTCACAAAGTTTGAAGTTTGTTTCCAGCAATGAAGTATGGAAATCAACATGTGAAGTGTCTTTGGTTAAATACCCTGAACTGGGTTAAAAGCAGGTACTCTATTCTTTGGGGCTCGTTCTTTGGAATGTGTTTTCTCATTCTCACTCAACCACTCACTCATCTGGGTTACTCTGGAAGCTAAAAGTGGTCCCTGAGATTAATGTTATGGTGTTTTCTTTTAATTATTTTAGGTCATGACAATACCACAAAGATTAAAGTGAGCCGCTAAGTTTTAATTCAAGTATTTAATTCGAGTAATTTCAAGCCAGCCTGCCCCAGAAGCCACTGGGTCTCCTGCACTGGAGGAGTGCCTGCGCCACATTTAGCAGTCTCCAAGCAGCGCACACATCTCCTTGAATGGGGCCATTCTGATTAAGAGGCCTGTCAGGGCTGGACAAGCTGCCACATTTTCAGAATTAAACACCTCTACTAGATATCATCCATTTAAGTCCAGGGGGTTGCACATCCTGAGATGCCCATTTCAGAGAAGGTTTCAACCTCATTTCTCTAAGGAAACAAAACAACAAAACATTCTTGGATTCATGGGAAGAAATAAATATGAATCATGACTTATAAACAACCTAAAGAGAATGACAAAGCCTAAACATTGGAGAAGGTTTTAGTCATCCTGAATTTCAAAACTGTGAGAACGTGTAGCATATCAGTCCCTTGGTAGGCATGCATGCGTGTGTATGCACGTGTGTTTGTGTGTGAGTGATACAGATGAGGGGACATGGTGGGGAACAAAGAGGAAAGGGCTTGAGAGGAAACATAACCTGTAAAGAAAATGCGTGGAAGAGATTGTGTTCTCACTCTTGAGAATAGCAGGGAGAAATCTGTTGCTACATTTACACTGGGTGGATCTTAGTTGGCAAAAAGTACCAAACGATGGAGCTCCATGGGAACAGGAAATTTGTCTTTTCTCTTTATTCACTATCTTCAAGTCCTAGAGCCATTCATGAAATATAGTAGGCATTCAGTAAATATTTGTTGAATATTAAATATGAAAAGAAATCAAAACTTGAGTAAATAATTACCGTACACATCCTTGCAAGCAGACCTAGCATTGCTAAAGTGGGAGTATCAGGTACCATTAAAACAAGAACTTTCTAGTTCCTTTTGAACATTACTTTCCAGGACTTTTTCTCACTTTATGACCTTCCAAATATCACAAGAAAATTATAAGCTCTTTAAAAAAATGATATATAATTTAGAATCTTCTATTCCATTGCTGACTCTATTATTGTAGGTATTTAAGATTTGTTAGGGAAATATTTTTCAGTATGTATTTTTCAGCATCATAGTAGAAAAGAAATAAAAACCCAGTTGAAAATCTAGAGAGCTGGATTCTGTTCCACATCTGCCCCTTAGTAATTAGCTGTGTGACCTTGGAGAGTTAAGTGACCTCTGTGATCATTATTTCTCTTATCTTTAAAATGGGTGGTCACCTAAATGACCTCTGGGAGACTTTCCAGCTCTACAAAGCTATTTTTTTTTTAGTCCATGGATAGTCAGTAAACATTTATATTTTAAGAAGTTAAATTATAACTATGAGAGAATTAGCCTCTTAAGAGCCCTTAAAGTTTTTCTTCATTGATGAGAACTTAAGTTGAGGTAGCCATAGACTATTTTTATTTTCCAAAATATATAAATAATTAATAGAGTAATTCATTCACTTATTCAATAACCATTTTTGAACACCTGCTGTATCTATGCCAGGTATTGTGTGCTAAGCATATGAAGAAAAATGCCTTATTTGGCAGACTATAACCTGTAGATGTATATGATGCAATCTGATTTTATAAGAAATTTTAAAATACAATTTTAAGTATGTGTTTTATTATACAGAAACTGAAAAGATTTTATTCACATGTATATATCTATATAGTATAAGAAGCCATAAATTCTGATATACAGTAATGTGTTACTAACCCTCAAGATTATACCTTTAAAGCTAAATTGCATATCTAATGAGAAATATAGTGGCCATGGAATACTAGTGTATAGCAGGCAACAAAACATGGATTGCATTGATAAGTGAAATGCTCATACCATACTTACAGGGCTACAAAAGCAAATATCAGTACTATATTTCATTGAATACTAATGATTAGAAAGCCATACTATAAAACATATATGAAGGAATTCCAATAGAGTGCATGCAATAAAATCTAGTACAAAGGAAACAGTAAAATGCCATAAATGTGCCTGAATTCTTCTCCAGGTAACCTGAGTTGGATTGTGAAACTCACCTTTTTGCTGTGATGTATTGGCGCACACCCTTTGCCACCAGTCACAGCTTGGCTATTCTGTTATCCACTGAATGCAGAGGGCAGACTTGTCACTTAAATTTTCTACTGCAGTAGCTTTGCTTATTTTCAGTAGCACAGTTTTATACTAAATGGGCTATAAGCTAATATAACTCACTCCAGACCCAAGGCAGACTTTCTTTTATGGAGGAATGGAGGTAGGATTTGGGGGGCAGAGGTAGGTAGGTGTGCACAACTTATGTGCTAGCAAAAAGACAAAAAATGATGATAAGACATACCTTGCCACCTAATGGACTCACCAAGATGGGGATAGAACTGTAAGCATGTGGTAGCTAGTCATTCCAAGCCTGGCTAATTCTAATCACTGAGGGAGCTTTGTAAAATTAAAAAGGAGGAGGAGGAGGGAGAAGGGAAAATGAAGTCTCAGACCTAAGGCTAGAGGACAGGATACATGAGAACAAATAGTGAATGTCGAATCTGAATGGCTAGGCAAAAGCTACATAGTGAAGGGCCTTGTGCATCTGGTTAAGCAGAATAGATTTCATTCTTTAAGCAGTGGGGAACCACTGAAGCTGAGGACTAATGGATGTGATCATGTTTGGGTCTTGAAAAATTTACTGTCCTGAGTGGCAGAACTGTAAACATGGACTCCCATTAGGAGGGTGCTACACTGTGATGAATGAGCCATTATGGTGGGACAGAGAGAAGTGATCACTTGCAAAGGTGCTTAAGGGAAGAGTCAACAGGATCTGGTGTGTGTTGTAAAAGAAGAAGATTTCTGGATTGGGCAACAAGATGTCAGGTGATACTGTTTTTCAGTTGGGAAGCATGGGTGAAAGAAACAAGTCTGGGAAGGATATAGTGGGTTCAACTTTGACAAAATGGCTTTGGAATGACTATGGAACATTTGCTTAACAAGCATAATATTACCTCCAAACTGGTCTGCCTGCACCTGCCTTTGCTCCTTTGCAATCTTTCCTATCCCAGCAGCCAGAATTGTCCTTTAAAAATGCAATCAGACCGTGTCATTCCTCTACTCAAAAAATCCCACAGTAGCTTCTCACCTCATTCAGTAAAAGCCCAAGTCTCCCCAGTGGTCTGCAGACCCCCTCAGCCATCCCCTCTCTCCTTGACTCCTACTATTCTTATCTTGCTCACACCATGTTAGCTCCACAGGCCTCCATACAGCCCTTCAAAAGGGTCAGGACTGCTCTTGCCTTTGGGCCTTTGCACTTGTTGTTATTGTCTTAGACTGTGTTTCACCCAAAAGCAGAACCTGGGACCCTAGTAAGTGAAAGAATGGCTCCTTCCCTCACCTAAGCACTGGAGGTACAACAGTAAATAAAACACAAATGGTATCACCTGACATCTTGTTTCCCAATCCAGAAATCTTCTTCTTTTACAACACACACCAGATCCTGTTGACCCTTCCCTTAAGCACCTTTGCAAGTGATCACTTCTCTCTGTTCCACCACAGTGGCTCATTCATCACAGCACAGCAGCCTCCTAATGGGAGTCCATGTTTCCAGTTCTGCCACTCAGGACAATAAATTTTTCAAGACCCAAACATGATCACATCCATTAGTCCTCACCTTTTTCAGGTCTTTGCTGGAATGTCTCCTACCTTACTTAAAGTTAAAAATACCCTCTCCTGTTTCCTGGTATTCCCTAGGCTCTTTTCAAAATTCTCATATTTAAATCTCTGGCCGAAATAGCTTTTCTGAAGGACAAACCCATATTTAGAATTACTATTCATTCATTCAATCAACAAATATTTATTAAGTACCTACTAGATTCAGGACACCGTTCTAAGAACTGGAGGTACAGCAGTAAATAAAACACAAATATCCATGCCTCCAAGAGGTATGTTCTAGCTGAGGGAGACAGACAATAAACAAATAAGTACAATACATATTATTATTATTGCATGGTACTTTTTGTGTTACTGGTTCAGCAAACCTGATATAGGACAGGAGGATAGGAAAAGGGGTTTAACTCAAGTTGAAGTTTACCAGGAAAAGGCAGTGTGGGGTGAATATGCTTGCAGGAAGAGTTAAAATACTGGATGAGGAGGCCTGGGCTGGAGAGGGAAGAAAGCAAAATCTCAGAACTACAGAAAAGTTTAAAGAAGAGAGAAAAATAAATCATATTCCTTTTGCCGACATGATTAAACATTTTTATTTACTTGCTTCTAAAGACCCAAAAATATCCTTAAGGTTCTTATTCGCTAGTTTACTTACTCAATTCAGAAAATATTCATTAAGCATAAATTACATGCCAGACACTGTTATAGTCTCTAGAGAAACAGCTACACACACTGTAGGATTACAGAGTTGGAAGAGGCCTTAGGAAAAAAATAGTCTAAAATCCCCACATTTTGTAAGTCATGAAACTAAATCCCAGAAAAGTGAGGTGGCTTGCCCACTGTCACACAACCAGTGAGTGGCAAAGCTGGAATTTGAAACTGGGTCTTTAGACTCAAAATCGGTGCTGAGTCTCCAACATCATACCATTCTCATTCCGTGGGACCAAATCTTTTAAAGATATAAACTTGTCATCTTATCATGAAAATCACCCAGGAAATGCTATTTTCTTTATAGATACTTTCTTTCCACTTTGCTTTTCAAGAACCACTATAAAATACAGTGCACAAGTATTCTAGAAGTGAGAGACCCAATCTTGAATGTATTAGTTAAGAGTTGTTGTTGTAAGTAATAGACATCTACTTGAGCTAGCATACACCGCATAAAGGGGGAACCAGGTAGAATTTGTTACAGGTTACAGTAGTGAGTGGTGTAGCCTGGCCCATGTGCTTGCTCCTACACAGCCAATAATCTCAGGACAAAGCCATATGATGAAAACAAAATTTGGCAAAGGACTACGAGGTGAGGGTGGAAAGAGGTGTTCTCAGAACAAAGAATTGTCCTTGTAAAGTGCATAGAACCTCAAAAGAATCTGTGTTATTTGGGTCCTCCAGGACAGGGTGCTGAGACAGAAGTGCAGGAGCTTCTTGGGGTAGGGGTAATGGCTTTGAAAGATAAAAGGGGGTAGCAGCAGGACTGAGCAGGGAAACCCTTTGACTACCATGTAGACCTGACAATTATAGAAGGAAAGAAGGAGGAAGCGGGACCTGGGAGGGCATGCACTCTGACAAGGCATGACCCACCCAAGGGGTTATTTGGAGCGAAGATTGCTTGTCAGAGGAGATTCCTAGGAGGAAAGGGCCAGGCCCAGGATGAGCATGCCTGGACCATCCTCAATCATGGCTCCACTGCCCAGGAGGAATGTGGCCATGGCCTTGACCTTGGCTCAGAAGCTACAGAGGGTGCCAGTAAGGTACCAGCTGAAGGTTGTCCATTAATTGTACTCCTTGCAGTTCAAAGGCAAGTTCTTTCTTGAAGGGAGATCAGTCATCTCCAAGGCTGTCACAATGTGATATTAACTGTGACACTCTAACATTAACTGAAATGTATTATGTACAAAATGCTGGAAGTAAGCATATCAGTGTCAAAAAATGAGATCCCATATTTTGAAATGTATTTTGGGAAATTTACTATTTTTAATGCTTTTACTTTAGAGGATATTTTTTAAAAGGAGTTCATTTTTTTTAATTTGAATAATATGACAGTGCAGAAATATTCTCTCAGTTATCACTTCAAAAATATGTGTATCCTAACAAAGCTTTTTCTATGCCATACATATGATTTTTGTATGCAAAAGTGGAACAATATTAAGAGTAACACTGTAATAAAAATAATACCATTTTAAAATCACTTTCTTATTAACAATGCCTCTACTATATTTTAACATCTCCTACCTACCCCCTGTGTTTTGTTACATCTAGAAATTTTTCCTGATAATTATTTTTTCACTTTATAATTCTTCAAATTTAGCTAATCATTATTTACAAATGCATGAAATTTTACAGCAACATGGTCCACAATTATTTAGTTAAGCATCACTGGTCTCTTTTCTCAACACTCTTTCTTACACGTCAAGTGTCCCTGACTCATTTATGTTTCTCAGTTAGCACCCACCACCCAAGATCTCCAGCCCAATCAGATGCTTTAATTTCACTGCCATCTGTTTCCAGCCTGTTTTCGGCTCAAAGCCATCACTTTTCCCTCACTCCTCACTGAGAGGGGCTTCGTCTCATTCCCCACAGTGCCTTTCTGGGTCCATCTGATCTGCTCTTGCCTCCAGCATTTTGAAGCAGAGCTTTACAGATGTTTTCCTAGCCTCCTTCCCTCTCACTCCTGTTTTCTTTAACAGGAAGTCCCTTGATTAATTTATAATAAAATTAGTTTTTTTATTGATAGTCAAACCCACTGCCATGTTCAGGAATGGTGCGGTGGTATTTATTTTTAGAAATAGTGCCTATGGTCCCATCATTGTTGGAACTTATAAAGTCCTGGTGCTTTCTGGTTTCTCTGTCCCAACAGATGGAATAAGTCCTACACCTCAAGTTGTGAAGATTTAACCCAATCTTGCTCTAAGACAAACCGGAAATAGCATTTGCCTGACAATCAGATAGTCCTAAGGAGAGACTGCTCCAAGAAAGACAGTCAGCTCAGAGTGATTCTGGGGATCCGTTAAGTTGCTACATTTGAAAATCTAACATTTTCATAAATGGTGGAAATTAGATAAAATGGTAATATTCAGCTGAAAAAAACTGGCTGGGAAAAAATAAAGAAGAAACTGGTTTAATAAATGGGTTTTCTTTCCAAGAATTATTTTCTCTCATACTAGGACTTTCCCATATATGTTTTCCTGGAGAAATTACTTAATTTATTTATTGTGTTATTTAGATCCCGCCTCAAAGTTCCAATTTCTAGGAATTCCAGTACATACTGCCTTTTTTTCTGTTGGTTTGAAAAAGGGAAAGTACATGATGTGTTGAAGCAAACTGAAAAGTTTCTTTGTTCTAATCGGATATCAGTATATGAGATTAGTAACAGACTTACTATGTTAACAAGATGTTTCTGGTTCTTTTTAACTGCATTATTTTTCCAGTGGAAAGTCCACTGTTTGGAGGCCAACCTGTCCCTTTGTTAATATGCAAGTCTTCATGAAAAATCTCTAGTGTTCTTGCCAAAATGTGACATTTTTTAAAAGCTTAGTTAAGGAGAACATATTTATAGAGACATTTCACTCCCAACTAATAAACACAGTTTCAACAAGGGTACACTCTGCGTGTTTAATTATGGATGAGACTTTTCCTTTTTGAAAAAACTCCTGTTGTGGGCCACCTTCTAGATGGCACCCAGTGAGTCTCACTTCTGGTATTTACAATCTTGTATGTCCCCTCCTACATTGCAAAGGGCAGACCTATGTAACTAATAAGATATTGTGGAAATGACAGATATGATTTCCAAGGCCAGACCATAAAAGATGTTGTGGCTTCCATCTTGCTCTCTCTTGGGTCACTCCCTCTTGAGAAAGCCAGTCAACAAATTATGAGGACAGTCAGTCATGAGAGAGGTCCACACGGAGAGGCCCAGGGGGCGAGGAACAGAAGCCTCCTGCCACATGCGGTTCCAGCTTAGCAATGTGAACACGCTATCCTGGAAGCAGCGCCTGTAGAGTGGGAACCTCCCAACGAACCCACTACTGAGTTCTTAACGCACAGAAACTCTGAGATAATAAGTATCTATTATTATTTAAGCCCCTAAGCTTTGAGATAATTTATTACTGCAATATAGGTAACTAATACAGTCAGTATCACAAACCTGACATGCGGAGTTGAGACGTGGAAGTGTGGCCACATGTTTTAGCCCCAGCATTACTGTGAGTTCCATTAATAGTCTCATGTTCCTTTTCAAAAAACTGAATGAAAAAATAATAGGATTCATCCATTCTTTTAGGGTATCCTACAGCTTCTGGTAATTCTCACTTGCTATACAAAGAATGTGAAATCAATGAAATAGCATGAATTTTATAGATATGATTTCTACTTCTTTGTTTCTTCAAGGCAGTGACTTTGCTTCTGTTGTGTAGAGGGAGTACTGAACTTGTTATTGAATCTTACTATTTTATGGAACCTTTGATATACAGTCTAGTGATTTTTCAACGTTTTAGAAGTGGAATCCTTTTTATTCCACATAAATTTTACATGGAGCCCTAATATCTGAAACAGAATACATTAGTGTTTTATTAGTATAAATAAATTTTATAAATAAAAACATATAAATGTATCATAAAAACAATCAGTAGCAGCAATGAGGCCTTGAAAAATGGGTAAATTTAATATATGTTTAATATGCTTATAATGAATTAATATTATATTACAAATGAATGAGTTTTGATAAATACAAAAGTTCGAAATTATGAATTATAGATGACAGTTGCTATTTTATATCAGCTTTGGCATCCAGTTTACTCGTCCATCTTGGTTTATTTATCGTAAGTTAAGTTAATACTATAACAAATAGATCCCGAAACTGCAGATGTTCAGTGTAACAAAAGTTTATTTCAGATTCAATTCAAAATCTGGCATGTGTCCGGGAACTTCTCTCTAATTAGTGTCTTAGGGACCCAAACACTTCCATACTGAGGTTCTGCCAAATTATATAAGTGCTAGAAGCAGGCAAGAAGAGGGAGTGGGGAGGCAGGGAAGCAGGGACTGAAGAAGGAACACGTACCCTTAACCATACTAGCCAGAAATGTTGTTCACTGATCTGGGTAAGAATTAGTCATGTGGCTGACCCAACTCAAAGGAGACTGGAAAATGTAAAGGGACCTGTCAATATGGATGAAAAGCAACAATTTCTGCTAAAATTGTAAATTACTACCAAAACACTGATACACATAGGTAAACAAATGGTTATTGTCATTATTTTTTAAATGGCTTCTCTTGCAATATCGGAATACTCTTCAGTTAAATATTAGAGCTAACTCTGTTACCTGTGTGGCAAGCACTGCTTTGTTGAGCTACAGTTGATATGTGACATGTGTACACATGCATTTTGGTTTTCTGGACTTCATTGTTATTTTTTTAGACGTTAAGTCAGGCCCTTAATGGACTCCTTGCCAGCTGAGGCCTAGAAGTGAGACTAAAGGAACCATGTAGGAAGTTGGTTCTCCTACCAGTCTCAGGGCTTTTTCTTCTGCCCTATCCCCACCAACTCTCAAACACATTGATGCATTCATTGGCATCCTAAAATCAGTCATATACTTTGTAAAAGCCAGGTTTGGTCTGATTCACATAAATATGGAAAGCAGAAGACTATTAAAAGCCTTGTGCAATGTGTCTTACTTTAAATTCTACAGAGACTACACATTCAAATGCTTTCAGGGACTGAACTGATGGGAATGTGGTAAGGGGACTTGAGTCATGCCACAGGGACTGGCACACCTGCTCAGCTCTAGCTGATTGTGGCCGTGTGGGAATCAGAGCCCAGTGTTCTCAGATCTTTTGGGGGTTTGTTTGTCTGGGTTGTTTTTTTTTTATAATTTATTTTATTATCATTAATCTACAATTACATGTGCAATATTACGGTTATTAAACTACCCCTTCATCAGGTGTTTGTCTGGGTTTTTAAAAATTATTTATTTGTTTGTTTGTTTTATTTTAGGAGGTTCCCTACACTACCTACATAGAAATAAATGTCTGTCATACCAGGTCGTTGAAATCAGAGCAGTGATTTTCTACACTTCCAGATGTGGGCTGGGGAATTGATGGCAATTCCACTGCCATGACATACAAAGGATGAGGGAAAATCTTTTTGTAGTCCAACCGAGACTAGCTTCGTACACCTTGTCAGGGCTGTCAGTTACCGAAGGGCCCAGTGGAAGTGCTCTCCAGTCTGCTGAGAGAAGCCTGTCTACGCCTTACACGTGGTAGGCCTTACAGCTGTGACACATGGTCTTGGCTCTAAGTATATTTGAAACATGTTTTATCTTTTTTGACAAAGCCTATTTGTCCCTCAGCTTTCCTTAACAAAGTGGAGTGTTTTGAGTGCCATGCTGTTATATTGAAAAGAGGACAAATATACAAATAAGGAAACTCCTGAGGGCAGCTGATGATAAAAATGAAGAGCTGGGTAAGGCCTGGTATATGGAGCTGTGCTAAAAAATATTAGACAAGAATAAAACTAAAGTATTTTGGCACCACCAGTTTCAAGTGATTTTATTACCATTGAAATAATGAAGCACTGTTTTTGAAACAACCATTTGTGCATATCTTAAGCTCACTTCCACTAACACTAAACCACAGGTACCAAGTAACTGTTTCCATTTTCCATGCCAGAGACCATGTGTCTCATTCTCTTTGTTCCTCCCATCTTCACCCAATAATTACTGTTGCAAAACTAGATTCTTACACTTTCCAAAGTGCTGGAGCAGGGTGCACAAGTTGTTCACATAGTTACTCACATGGGATATCTCATCTTCTGATTTAAATACTGTTTTGCTCTGCGCAAATGTTGTAAATAGGTAAATATAATGTGAAGTGATAGATTCTGCAGAATTGTCAGTAGAACAACTTGACTCCATACAAACTTTAAGTTTCAAGTTAGATGCAATGATTGTAAATCTGTACTAAGTATAAAACATACCTGTGAATCTACCAGATTCACCAACATTTTTCTTCCCATCACCATCAGTGAGAATGTCTCAGCCATCCATAAAACTATGAGAGACAACATGAAATACAGCAGTGGGTTCTAGAAACAAGCTTCTGCTCTTGGAGATCCCACAAGTAGTTGCACAAGCCCTTTTAATTAGCATATTATTGACCCAATAATAGCTTCTTCTGTGAGATGTGTTTTATATTCCAGTCTACCCAGCTGGCATGGCTATGTGGCTTAAGGACCATATAATAAAAGTCTTTATGAAAATGCATACAGAATATCTAGTAGCAGATTTACAGATGGCACAGTCCTGTGGTTTTTGCTCTCTCCCTCTCCCCAATCAAATAAGGGAAATAACGTCCAAAACCTGACCAATTACTTAGATACCACAAGGGTTTTATTTAATTCGCAAACAACTTTATATCAACAATTTTAAAATCTTTTAAGCTCTAATTTCAAAATCAGTTATCATTTTTCACTCTTTATGAAATTTATCAGTAAAATATGAGCCATGAAGGAAGCACAGTGCTTGTTGGCAGTGCTGGGAGTTCTGTAATGAACCTGCCACTGAGAAGCAACGAGTAAGTTGTGTGCATTGGAAGAACTCAGTGTGGTTATGGTTTATAGAAAAGACAGGAAACCCAAAGAATAGAGGTATTTATTGTTGTACAATTTAGAGCATTTCAAAGAAATTTCCAGCTAAAGTAGTCAGAGCAAAGTATGTATTTTAAACACAGCTACATGCTTTGCATTTTTCCCACTAGCAAGCTTCCATAATGAAACCTTTGAATCTCAAATTGTTTCATTTTGATTGCAATGTAGGATATTAAATTTTGGTTTGAATGAACCCCATCTTATGAAACTGAAGTGTGGTTAAAGAAAAAGACATCAAATTCCAGTGTGGATTGTTTATAAATAAAGATTCTTCTTCAGATGATTTACTTAACTCTGTTCATTCAATAGTTCATTAATTCTAGACAGTCAATATTAGAGTCAGGCTCACTTCCCTCATTGTTTCCTTTTAAGTCATACTCTCTGGTAGTTACATCAACTAAAGATATAAAGATATATTACTTCATTTGATAACATTAACTCAGCAAAGAGTGCTATTAACAGAAATTGGAAGTCAGGGGAAGAATCCAGTTCAAAAAGGTGGTTTCAGGCCACCCTCTCCCACTGTATCCCTGCTATACGTTCACAGCACTGCTCTAGATGCTGCTGGATGTGGTTTGTTAGTGTAAAGTCACTGCCCTCTAACAGCCATGTTGGGAAGATAAGCACAAAAGAACCGTGTAATTAGCAGCTCAAGAAATAATGAGATTAAGTGTCAAATAAGTGATGCCAAAGATAAATCTGAGCAAGGTTCATAGCAGAAGAGATAGATAAAGGCAGCATAGGGATAGGAAAGGACAGTGGCTCTAGGTCAGATAGCCTTGGGAGAGAATTTGGTTTTTACCATTTTATAACAGCACATGGTCTTAAGTCAATAATACCACTAAGCTCCTATTTCTTTGCCTGTAAGTAGGGATCAAAATGTCTTCTTTACAAATTGTTATGATGATGAAATGAGATAACTTATAGGAAGTGCATGATGTAGTAAGCATCAATTACACAGCAGCTTTTAACTATGGCTATTGTGACCTAACATAGGCAGATGTGGGGCAGCCAGTCCTCATGCAGAAGATACACTTAAACTTGAGAACATTGAAGGATTTGCCTAGGGCTTGCCATTTAAAGACAGGAATCAGTGAGAAGACTGGTCCAATAGAAATTTGTCTTAAAAAATTTGCTGGAGAATTTTAAAATATATTGGAGTCAGATTGCAGAATGTCTTGAATGCCAAGAAGAGAGTTCAGACTGCATGTGTGGGCAGTTAGGAGCCAATAGAAAATTTTGAGCTGGGAAGTTACCTCATGAAATTGATATTTTAAAGCTCTTATTTTAATAGATCTGATAATTGGATATGCAACCTGGACTGGACATGAGAGAGACAAAAGTTAAGGGTGAGAAGGAAAGAGAGAATGAACATTATGGAACACCTATGGTATATGTTTTAGACCATGGCCTGAAAGCCAATCTTGATCCCAAATGGGGTTCCCCCTAAGAAAGATCAAACAATCTCTCTTCCTTTTTAATGAAATGGAAAGTGAAAGCACAGAAGAGCTTTCCAAGAGCTTTCCAGAATTCTGAAGGGAGTAGACTAGAGCAACCAAACTACCATCTGTGATAGAATGAGAGAATCTATGGGGCTGGTAGAAGGAAATTGCAGAATACAAATTCCATTTGAAGGAATATTTTTGTCAGTACTAAAATACAATATATATATATTTTTTAAACGTGTTTTTTATGTTCTTCTCCCCCCCCATTTTTATTAACTTAGAGTAAAATTCATAATGGAGAAGGTTCAGAGACTTCAGACATAAAGCATGATTGCTCCATAAAACTCTCCATTCAAATCCGTTTTCATTAAAACCAGACTGCTTTAAAATGAAAGCTATTGAAAACAAGCTCTTCTGTGGGCATTTGAACATCTGAAAAGAAATTTACAGGAGCCCAATTATCAATCTGAAAAGTTGCATCCAAGAAAATGCAGTCGCCCTTCCAGTTGGGGACGGGCCAAGGAAACAGGCCTTCATTTTGGCAGACTCCCTCGTCTGTGGAGCCCTCTTCAGACTCATGACAAGAGTTGCCAGCCCCAGGAGGTGGGGGTGGGGCAACCACAACTAGTTTCTCATTGGCTTCCAGTGAATGCCAGTAAATGCCTCAGTAAATCAGAAAACAGGAATTTTTCTAGACTTTTATTCATTTTTCTTTTCAGAAGTATCTCTCTGACATGCTGTTCTCATTAAAGAAAATTCTGGGAACCATGCGACTCTTGAAGAGGCAATTTGTATTTCCAATTAATTTTCAAAATATGTTACACTTAAAGTCTAACATTGGCCAACACCCTTAAAAGCCTGTAGTAATGCGATTTTATTTTCACCAAATGAAATCTGAGGAAAAGCTTCCATATTATGGCTTACATGGAAGTGAAATGTTCCAAGAAAACAGCCAAGATCCCAGGGTTTGGTTGAACTGTGATTATGTTCATTGTTGGATGGTTGTCATGTTTATCACAGATTTTCTTGCCTGGTGTGGTCAGGATGAGTTCTCTGATCTATGGTGGATATATGTGATTTTAAAGCGATTAGACATTTTTCTGTGACAAGACAACTTCCTATTTGAGAAAACATAAGGGTTTAAGAATGTCTTAAGGTTGGAGGCTATAAAAAGCTTTGCTTTTGCGTGCCCCATGCTTACAGGATATGATATGTCTTGTATTGGTGTGCCTTTTTCATTGTTTACATAAAATGTTCTTTGAAACCTGGCAGACAATTGCTGATTGGTGGCACAAATGCTGGCTCAAGGGGAAACTGCCGATCTTACCTTCAAATCGGACTCTAAAATCAGAATTGAGCTTCCATTTCAAATTACCGCTAAAACCTATTTTTAAGTGCCTGGAAGAAAATCACTTACATTCTGTGCTTTTATGGGAAAACACATGCATATCTTCCGTTTAAGACATAAGATTTGATATACTTATAATTCTGTATTATGAAAATATATTTGTCTAAGAACTCCATATCATAGAAAATGAGATTCCTTTATCATCCAACTTCTCATAAAACTTCTCTCCTACTACGTGGGGGAATATTTCTCTATTTTTTTTTCTATCCAGTTACTAACATATACATGCATATATTCATGAAAATGGAATCACTATATACCTTCATTTCTATAACTTGCTTTTCTCTCTTAGACATCTTTTATTTGCTATTATGTACAAACCTGCCTTATTCTCTTTTGACAAGAATATTTTATTCCTTGTGAAGTGGCCTGTAACTTATTTGAACAGTCCTCTGTTGATAGACATTTACATGAGATATTGTTTATTCACTTTTTAATTTACATACAGGAAAATTCTCTATTTTTGGTGTAAATTTCTATGAGCTTTGATGAACAAATATAATCATGTAACCACCACCACAATTATTTGGATACAGAATTATTCCATCACTCTGACTGTTTGCCCATACTGCTCCTTTGTAGTTAATCCCATTCCCCACCACCAGCCCTTGGCAATCACTGATCTATTTTCTGTTCCTATAATCTTCCAAAATATCATAAAAATAGTATCATGCAGGTTATAGCCCTTTGAATATGGCTTCTTCATTTAGCATATGTTCAAAATCTATCAATGTCATTGTATGTTTCTGTAGTTCCTTTATTTTTGTTGTTGAGTAATGTTCCATTGTGTGGACGTGCCAGTTTGTTTATCCATTCACCAGCTTTAGGACATTTGGGTTGTTTGCAGTTTTTTAAATTATGAATAAAGCCACTATAAATACCTATGTATAAGTTTTTGTGTTAATTTAAGCTTTAATTTCACTTGAGTAAATGCCCACGAGTGACTTACTGGGTCACATCATAAGTGTGTGTTTAGCTTTACAAGAAACTTCCAGCTTGTTTCCAAAGTGCCTATACCATTTTGCATTCCCACCAGCAGTGTGTGTCGAGTTTTACATATTCTCACCAACACTTGGTATTGTCAGGCTTTTGTTTTTTGAAACATTTTGATAGGTGTGTAGTGGTATCTCATTGTGATTTTAATTTGCTTTTCTTTATGGGCTAATAATACTGGACATCTTTCCATGTGCTTATTTGCCATTCATATATCTTCTTAGATAGTGTCAGTTCATACTTTTTTCCCATTTTTTCATTGGATTAGTTTTTTATTATTGAGTTTTGAAAGTTCTTTGTATTTTTGGCATACAAGTTCATTATCAGATGTTGTTGTGCAAATATTTTCCCCAGATCATGTTTGTCATTTCAGACTATGTCTTTTACAGATCAGAAGTTTTCAATATTGATGGTGTCCAATTTATCATCTTTAAATGGATTGTGATTTTGGTGTCATATCTAAATCTTTGCCTAACCTAAGACCTCAGTGATTTTCTCCTATGTTTTCTTCTAGAAGTTTTATAGTTTTAGTTCTTACATTCAGATCTATGATCCATAAAGAACTAGTTTTCATATAAGATACATGGTATGAATTAAGGCTATTTTGTTGCTTATGAACGTCCGATAGTTCAGTACCATTCATTGAAGAGATTATCCTTGGTCCACTGAACTGCCTTTGCACATTTATCAAAATCAATTGATCATGTATGTGTGGATATATTTCTAGATACTTTATTTGAGTGTTTTGAATTTTAAAGGTCTACCATATTGCTGCCAAATTTACCCCAATAAATAAAGCTACCAAACCCCATTTAGGCAATACACTTGTTTATAACTTAATGAAATCAAAGTGAAGGCATTTTATAGTTAAACTGAGGTTGTATAAACTTGTGTTGTTTAAGACAGAATTGGGCAGAGCAAAGAACAAAAGTAATGAAAAACAATGCGTGCTTCCTTTGATGATGAAGATTCCAACACTGAAGAGTAGTGTTAAGATTTTGCAGATTCCTCCTATAGGGAAAAAACAAAATAATTCCCTTACACTCACACACATGTGCTCACACATACACATCACACATTAGAAGGAAATTTTATAGTCAAAATCATTTGAGATCTGTTTAAGCCCTAAATAATAGAATCTTTTTTTATTACTAAAAGCTTGACTTTCTTCTTGTGTTGGAATAAAGTAATAGAAATAGCCAATTTTTGATTGAGTATTAGCAAGGTTTAAAATGTATGTAACATGTATTTATTAACAAAATTGTTCAGAAAATAAACCCCCTCCTACCTATCTCTCATCTCATTTGTTAGCTTACTCTACACTGGCCTACATAACCCTCAGAAACCTTCAGGACATTTCAGTAACTAAGTGAATCAGCTCTGTGGTAGAGGAATTCAGAAAAAAATATTACTTCAGGCAGGCCCTCCCCATTTACATTTAGCCCATAAAATGCTTGACTAGGAAAAAGGCTTAGAACCCTGGGAAAGTCATTCTTCCTTCTATTTCTTCTTTCCTTTCTCTCTGCTTCCCTCCCTTCTTTTCTTCCATCCATACCAAATAGGTAGCATTGAGCCATGTTGGGAAGGAATATAACACAGCCCCTCTCTGACAGTTTAGTTGGACAGAGAATATGTATCTACAGAACACAGAAGTAATACTGTAGTATGAGTCACAAAAACTTCTACAAAACTGAGTTTTACTATGATGCACTGGTTTTTTTAATCAGTAAAATATAATACTGGCAGTCTTTTATCTAATTTGCCCCCCAAAAGAAGTCAGTGTACAAAATTGTAAGCATTTTCTCTCATATGTTTTTCTTAAAACTTTAATACTTGCTACAAATAGTCTATCCTAGGAAGAAAAAAAAATGGAATCTGAATGAGCACAAAAATTTACATATTTTTCATTAAGTGTGTGTATATTAATTATTCACCCTCTTCTACAAATCACCCCAGATTTCCAGGTGAAGAATTTAAAGAACTGCCAAAGTGACCGATGCAAAGAATACATGGAACTATAGACATTAGAGGCCAGAAGGGGCTTCTCTAGTCACCACATCCAAGCAGTCAGGAAACCAACCCTGCGCAGGCTAGCCCATTTTACCAAAGTCACTGCCCATGACACCTGAGAGCTGGACCAGTTGTTTCCTATGCAAAGCTGTGTGAAGAGTACCTCAGTCTTGAAGGGGTATGTGGGCCTCAGTGACGAGTAGGTCTCCGGAATGAGGCAGATAAACAAGCCTGGAGGGATGGAGAGAACTGGGTACAGTGAGGGGATATGTTTGCAGAGCTCTTGAGTTGAGAGCACTCCAGGCAAACAAGTCCATGGTTCTGGATGAGGCTGGCTCAGTGAGAGAAAGGTCTTACAGTCAATAGGAATTTAAGGGGATCTATTATGTTAGTGTATATTAATTCTGTCAGGTCATTAGGGTGATAGTTACTACACTGCTATTTAAAAAGTAAAGTGTGCACATCTCATTTGGTCAGAGAAGTTACAGTTTCACAGTAGGGAAAATCTGGAAGAGTTTAGTAACCATTTTTAAGTTTGGAATTTGTCACTCTCCATTCCTTGCTTTTTCCTTTTTTTTTTTTTTTTATGCTTTAAGTTTGAAAGTTTGTATGTCATTAAGTTCCTTCTTGTGCCCTGGGCCTCATCCAGTGCCTTGCAGAAGCACTTGCTATTACTTTGGTTGCCAGAAGTTACGGAGTGGTTCAAACACCCAGAAGGAAAGGACTCCTAGAGCGATGGCCTAAAAATCAGAAGTTAGGAAATGGCAATACAATGGTAAGCCAGTATGGATTTGTAGGATTCTCTTTGCAACTTCATCCTAGTATCCACAATTTGTAGGAGATTAATTCATGAAAATGTGCATCTCAAAGCATGGACCCTGATGTTCTTATTTCCCCAAACTGTTCTTGTGGCTTATTTCCCCTAACTCCAGTGCTATAGAAGGACTGGATAGGGAACTCAAAGAAAGCATTTTTAGCTTCTGTTAAGTCATCTGTTCATCTAACACATACCTATTGAGTGTGTACTGTGTCCAGGCATTGTGCTAGACATTGGAAATACAATGTTAGTTCCTGCCCTTGTGGAGCTTCAGGAAGGACCTGGATGGGATGTTCTTGAAAGATCCTTTACAACTGATATATTCTATCCCTGAAAGCAGAGTTGCCGGTATATCTGAGGGGAACTGAGGGACAACCAAAGCAATATGAAAAAAAAAAAACCCTCCTAGTGTAACAATTTAACACAAAGAATTTGAGGGCTATTTTGTTTTGTTTGTGACAGCTTACTTTTTTGGGAACCTGAGAAGGGAAAAGAAGAAAATGAAAAACTTTAGTCATTTATATCCTCCGTGTTAATTCAAGTAGGTTTTAAGAACCTAATTCAGTGTAAGCAAAAAGATTTCTTGAAACATTAATATATGAAATTGTTCTTGGGCAAATCAGATTAGTTTTGCACATGTACTTAACAAAGGTTAGATCTGGACAGACTTTTATTTAAAAATTAAACCTTTGAATTCAATAACATGACTCCAATGAATAAATTCTGTATCTCCTGTGGGGCGCAGCAGTGGGCCACATGGGTGGCCAGCATTGAATAAGGAGACATGGTCCTTGTCTCCAAGGAACTCACAGTGCAGTAGTTTCTCCTGCATAAATTAAGTAGCTTTTTAAAATTCTTTTTTAAAATACTTGAGTCTTTAGCATTTATAATGGAAATATGATGCCCTTGGATAATTGAAGAGGTGGGTAGGAAGCATGATTCCACAAAAGAACATGCTGAGAAGGCTTTGGAGGTGAAAGCTGTTCTTTGACTGAATGTTGAAGACTGGAAAGGAGCCGGCTTCCTCCTGTAAGGGTGATCTCTAAACTGTATGCAGGAGAGTCATCCTCCCTCAGCAGCACAGAGTAGTCAGTTTTCTTTGATTATTTCTCGGTTTGGAAGTATCAGTGCTGTTTGGCATCAATTAAATTTTAGAAATGTTTTTGTGGATTAACAGAAATGTTTGCTTTCATGTTGGTTTTCTAATTTTGTTGTAAAATGGATATCCCCATCTGTGCTTCATCCAAGACAGCTTGGAAATAAAGATATTTTTAAGTGTATAAATGTGATCTGAGAATTTGAAAAACCTAATGTGATATTTTTATGAGCAAGGATAGATTTCTGTTTAAGAGGTGGCCATCCAGAAGGGCTAAGCTACCTTCCCCCATCCCACCCCCCCACCTTCTTTTTTCATTCCATTCCTTCTCTTCTGAACTATAATAATAGAAGCTTCCAGCAGGGCAATATAGCAGGGCTGTGGAGATGCTCACAAGTTGGATCAGTCACATGTGCCCTATTAGCCATGAATAGGTAAGGTACCGTAGAAGCAGTGGGCCAAATATACTGGCTGATCACAAAGTCTAAGCTGATATTCTGAGTGAAGAAAAAAAGCCCACAATTTTAGCAGCTGTTTTAAGTCTCTCGGTCACCAAGAACTGCCCTCGTTGAACCACTTGGGCCTGGGGTAATCTGGGCCATGTGTGATGACTGAAGTGGTGACAGAGAGGCAATCCTTTTGCAGTAGCATCATTCCAAGGGGCAGCTCGGAACGTTACTTGGAGTGGCTAAAGGCACTGGAAGTGGCTATAAGCATTAAAAGTAACCTTTTAATAAAATACTATCAGTGATAGCTGGGGAAAAAGTTCAATATTTTGTTTTTATTTTTTCTAATTTTAGTAGAAAGTAATGGTCCTAACTTGGCATTTGATTATCAGCCTTCAAAGCAGGCCAGACCAAGAGTTTATAAGGAGCTGATAGTGTTAGGATACCATTTGTTCATTCGACCATTTAGTCATCAAATATTTATTAATTGGCTTCTTTATATCACTTTTCCTCAACCTTTCTTCCCTCCCCCATCTCTTTCTTCAATATATTCCTCCAAGTCTATCATTCCATTTTTTAAAACAGAATTTTAAATCCTGTTAAGCCATTACCTGGAACATGCTAGAGAAAAACCCTTTGGTTTTCTGTGTTCATAAGCTTGTTTGAGTTGAATAAGAAAAGAATTGAGCCAGTCATCACCTCTTTAAAGGACTTTCCCAGAGCCAAAATTTAGCTCAAAATCCTCACTATTGGGGAGATAAGCAAATGTCAAGGCTAGGACTTGCCATTAGGATTTTAGGTGCACAGCCCCAAGTATTTAATAAAAGCAGACATCTTGAAAACAGCAGGTTTCCATTGGCCGGTTGCTTCCAGATGCCCAAGACCAGAGCTGCTGAGGACCGTGGAGTTTACATTCCAAGTGAGCCTCAGATTCATTTGAACAACTGTTTCTAGAATCTGACTTGTCATCAGCAGGACTTCCCTCCACCACCCACAATCTCCTACCCAAACACAGAGGTGTTCTCAGTGTTGGGGATGAAGTTTTCCCTTGAATGACTAATTCATGTGTTAAGTGAGTCTGCCGCAGCTGGTGGTGACAGAACTCCACACAAGTTCCGCAGTCAGCTTCAGGCTTCACTCTGGAAACCATCCACCCTGGCACTCAGAGTTGTGCTTATTAACATTATGCCAAAAGAGATCCAAAGTGGTTTCCAATGGAACATATTATAAAAGCAGTGATAACCCAGGGCAAAAACAAAATAAGAGTAGAAAATAAAATGAAGCTAAAGGTAAGATAGAGAAAATCACTGATGTAATTATAAAACATAAAATAAAAGCCATAGAATCCTATACAGTTAAGATTGGTCTAGATTTGGCACCTAGCCACCGAGAAGCCAAAGAAGAAAGCGAACAAGAGTAGTTACTATTTGGGAGAGGGGACTAATGTCTCAGCATTCTGCCCATCCAGACTCTACCTTCAGAGTAGGAGCTAATCTCCCAGATTCCCAGAACCTCCTACAGCCACACCAGCAGTTTCAGGGCAGGTTCACTTGGCTCTGACTCCTTTTCCCAAATAGGCCTTGGAAAGCTGGTGTCCCAGTTTTCCCAGTACGCTGTTGGAGTCAAGAATTTGTTGAATTGGAGTGACAGCTGCAGATTTCAACTCATCTCAGCAATGTTCATCTTTTGAGGAGCAAATTCAAATCAGAAGGAAGGAATGAGAAGTGGGGAAGTGAATAGGAGCTTCAAATTAGATATGGTATCACAGGAAAGGATTTTTCCTCCCTGGAGTCTAGTCCCACATTTAGACCTACGTACCCATGAGTCTGAATATTTATTGGGCCCCCTGTGTACAAACACCTCAAGAAGACACAAGTACCCATGTGTGCATAAATTAAATCAATTGCCTATGATGTACTAAAGACATTTAATGTGTCTTTCTTCAGCCTTTGGGTAGTTTTCATAAAGCCTGTGGAAGCACTAAATCTATAGATTTATCTGGCCCCATTCTTTCATTTATACAATAAATAATTCTACTCCAACTTTTGTGCCAGTCACTATGGCAGGCACTTGGGGATAAAGCAGTGAATAAAGATGTCAGAATCTCTACACACGATCAGTTTATAATTATGATTTTGCTGTTGTTAATTAATGTTAAGAAGACAAACTTAACTCTTCTTGCAGTTTTTTTAGCTGACCATTAAGTCCCTGAAGTATTATCTCATTTCTATTTTGATCTCTAAATTACACTGTGAGGTAGTTTGGCAGGAATTAATCCCCTCTTTAGAGATCAGGAAAAAGTTTAAACTTGCCAAGGTCACACAGAGCTGGGATTCCAAAATCAGGTCTCATCTCTAAGGCCTAACCTTTCTTTACTATGCCATTCTCCCAATGAGGTATTTTCACTTTATTTTCTGTCCTCCAGTTTGCAGGATGGAAAAAAAAATAAGCAGATCTTTGTGACACTGTACAAAGTGTCACAAATTTCTCAGAAAACCAAGCAAATAGGGGGGAGTAATCAGAAAATAGGTTTTTTTAGACCTGCTGCCTGATTTTATGTCAGCCTGCAGTGGCCTCATAGGGCCTGGCCATGTTGAACCAGGCATACTTTCAGGACTACCTTACGGATAGAGTAAATGGAAAGATACTGTGTTCTTATTCCTCATATCAGTTTTTAAAATGGAGGCCCTGGTGAAGAGATTTTTTTTTGTTCGTTCCTGTGTATGCATCTCTCAATAGTTAACTTGCATTCAACAGCCTTCTGCAGTCCAACCTCCTTTCTCAACCTACCAGAAATGTTTTTCCTACCCACAAAGCTTAAAGAACAAGGAACTATGGTAGGAGAAGGGTTTCTGACAACACTACAAATCACTTCACAACATCCCCGGTGGCATTAACCATCCTGCTCTATGATGCATGGGCCTGTGGCTCCTCCTCATTTTTCACGCTGGGATGCTGGCATCCCGTCATTGGAGTAGAATTGGCCCACTAATGTTTTCCATCTGTTGGCTTGCCACCAGGCATCGTAGAGTGTCACCTGGGTTCTGTCTTACTGTCTCTGGGGCCAAGGCCAGAGGGACTACAGAAGAACATGTACCATATTCATCTGTCAGCACTGTTTACTTTCTGTGAACAAAAAAAGATTTTGCTGAAGTATAGAAAAGAAATTTACTGGAAGAGTCTAGTCAAAAAGGCCTGAAATGCTTTTCCCCACCATCACTCTTCCTTTCCTCTCCCCCACATCTTTAAATTCTGACAGATCTCAAGTGTCACCTTCTCTGAGGAGCTTTTCCAAACTCCCTCACCCTCTGTGTGTCCCTGTTGAATTTACTTCACACTGCATTGCATCGCCATTATTTATTTGTATTTCTCTCTCTTGCACTAGACTGTAAACTCTTCAAAGGAGAATAGGCACTCTATCTTTCAAAGTTCATACCATACATATATTTCCACTTGGCGAATTATTTTCAAGTTTAGAAAAAATTAGTAATCTCTGTTAGTTTTAAACTAACTCTATAGGAATCAAGTATGTTCAAAGTTGCCATTATAAATAGTGAATTAGTTAAAACCTTTTTCGATTTTATAAAAAGTTAGTAATATGAGGTTTAGTGTTGGGGTTTTAAGATATCTTTTTAAAGACAAATTTGAAAAACAACTGAAATTTTTTGTTGAAAACCAACAGGATATTTGAAACTATTCACATCATTTAAAATTGAACTTACACATTTGATAGCTCCATCATAAATTAAATAGCCCAATAACTTGATGCTTGTGGCTCTAAAATGGATTTCTGCTTTAAATGACATTATGAGTATTTCATCATCTAAGCGGTGTATATGGTAGTCATGGTGGAAACTTTCTGAGAGAATATAAGACTAAAAAATGTATCATGTTGATGCTGGCTTAGACAGCTTAGGGAGAGATAATGAGATGACTAGAGGAGAAGTTTTGGAAGGAGGACTGTCTGGGACAGGATTCTGACTCAAACAAAAGCCAAACAATCTATTCTGGCATTTAGACCCTATACACCAATTTCTCATCAAAGGACAGAGACAGGTATTCATGACTGGCTCTATCTGGGCAATAATCTAGATACCCAGACTCCATCTTCTTCAATGCATGGTTACTATGATCACATCTGGGAGGTCTTTATGGGCTAGGAGTGGCAATGGCACACATCACTTGGACCCACAAGTTAGTCACATGGCCCTTCCTACCTACAGGGGAAGCTGGGAAACACGGCTGGCTGTGTGCCCAGGAAGAATGGGAAAGCACTCTAGGGGCTAGCTGTCTAGTCTCTAAGACCTGGACTCATCTCTTAGGAAACCTAGTTCCAGGCATGGAGTACTGGAGTGGACTGGAAGATATGAACACCAGCTCTATTTGGGTGGGAATTATCAGGATTTGGTGACTGACTGCAAAGGGAAAATCAAGAATAGTACTGACCAAAGAAAAAGGGGGTGGGGGGAAGAATAGTACTCAAAGTTTCCTAACCTCTCCCTGTGTCTCCCTTTTCAGGTTCTCTTAAAATTATTTCTAAAAAGCACAGGACAAGACTCTGAATAGTTGGTCTATGGCAAACTTGTTTTGTAACAATAACCATTAACTCACAAGATGTGTATAAACTGGCTTTTCACATCCGCTCTAAACCGTTTGGGTTTTCAGAGGAACCACAGTCTGATTTGAAAAAGAATGTCATCTAATTACTGTTAATTAATATTAGCAAGTAGAGTACTGTTACAAATACTTTGAAGACCTTTACAGTGAAAAGTCATGAAATGACTTGCTAATTTTGTGTGGACACCAGAAGAATGATTATCTACTCAAAGTAGTTGTAAAAGAAAAGAATCAAGCAAGACAAGCTGGTTGCTAATGGTTTTAGTATGGGAGGAAAAGCTGCTTTGCAATTCTTGGCTCTGAGTGGGGTCAGGAAGGTCACTAGCCCAGCGCTGACCTTTGTGTTTGGAATCTTTCATATTGACTCACCAGACTCTTATAATTTGGTGAGCCAAATAGCAGAAACGTAGACAGCAGTTTCTGGGCCTGAACTTTAAACCTCCTGAGTTGCTTGTCCTTTATGATAATAATTAGGATCGCTTGGGATCCAAAGCAGAGTAGCCCTCTAAGACCTACCATATTAATCTAAATTAAATCACTGAGTGACCACCAGAGAACCTGCTGGGAAGATGGGGATGGGAAGCCGAGTAGCACAGCTGCATAACTTTGTGAATGGTTCATTTGGAAGTCTTTTTGGAAGTGATTTTTGACAAGAGTGATATGTCTGACAGAATGAGACAATTTCAGCAACCTTGATATAATTGCATGCTTATCATGTGCCAAGATTCTCTAATCCCTTTAAACCCAAGTGGGATTTTTACTCCTATTTCTTCTCCTGATGCTGAAGTAATAAATGTCATTTTATAATCAGGCCAATGGTACTTTTCAAATTAAGTAATATCTGTTTATGGTAGAAAACTATGAAGCTAAAAACTTTAATCCCATGACTCAGAAATAATCACTATAAAATACTTTGGTAAGTTTCTTTCAACTCATAGGCACATGTGTATATAATTATACATATGCATATACCTATATAAATAAGGCTTCAATATAAATTAACTTTATATCAAGAGTACTTCTATTTTCAAAAGTTTACCTTTGATAGTTGCAATGTATTCTGAAGTTTATTTATTTAAGCATTTCCTATTTTTGGACATTTCAGTTTCCAGATTTTGTACATCCTTGTACATAAATGTTTGTCCTTATCTTTGATTACTTCCTCAGGATAAAGTCATAGAAATGAATTACTAAGTCAAAGGCTGCAATCCTTGTTAAGGCTCCTGATGAATATGAGTCACACTATATCCCAGCAAATTTGCTAAGTTTATTCCTGTCATCTAAGTATAAGAGAGCTTATGTGATGAAAAATAATTTCAGCATTGAGTATTACTTTACTCATCAAGTGACAGGTGGAATATGCCACCGGATTGTCACTTCCATAGCTTTCTAGGCTGCTCTGCTTAGTAACTGGCCATTTGAGTACACACTGTGAGAGGTCATGACAATGAATGTTATCATGGCTCCCTCAGTCTAAAAGCTAATGAGAATGGACACAGACAGTCTAAGATGTGTCCAGCATGAGCACATGCATTACACAGTTCTTAGGGCACAAAGCCAAGTCACTTGGAGTTTTGTTATATTTGTATGTCCTTTGAGAGGGTTGTGTCTGATCTCCAGAGTTGATATTCTGGGTCTCTTCCCCAGAAATGTCTATCTGGCAATAAAAGAAGCTCCAGACATGAAAACTACACATCACAAGCCCAGTGGAGTTTTCCTGCTGACAAAAAATTGATTGACTGAATATAAATCACTCTGACTTGAGTGATTCTATCCACTGAAGATGAATTGGGGAGAAATCACCAGAAGGAAATTGGCCTCTGAAGTGTGAGAACATTGGATTACTGCCGTCAGGAGTGATGCTTGTCAGGAACATTGCATCTTTGCCTTAGTTTGGACCTCATGTTATTATTTGGAACAATATTGGGAGTGCTGTATGATTAACATCTACTCTTTTCTAGGTTCACATATTCTGCTTATTTCCTTTCTCATTATATAAATTTATGAACAGGAGATTCATAATAGCTTATTTTAGTTTATAATGCTTGGTTTATTCTGATACAGTATCACCAACTTTTTCCTAAATGCTTAATAATGTCACAAATCAATTTACTCATTCAGTAAATGTGAGTGTTTGGCCCTATTACATGCCGTGGGATTAGAACACCAAATAAATTCAGTGAATCTCTGCCATCATAGATCTTACATTCTGATGTGGGAAGACAATAAGCAAATATGTAGGATGTCATATGCTGATAATAGCTTTGGAGAAATATAGAGCAGGGAGGGTGAAGAGTGGGCTGTGAGTGTGCTATTTTATATAGGATGGTCAAAGAGGCCTCTCTGAAGAGGAGCATTTGAACAGACCTGAAGAGAGCAAGGCCTTTTGGACATTTGGGGGAACAATGTATCAGGCAGGGTAGCAAACGGAAAGGCCCTGAAGCAGTGGTTTGCTTGGAACTACAGCCAGAAGGGTGGAATGAACAGGTGGGGGCGGGAGGAGAGGAGCAGAGTGCAGAGTGGGAAGGACTTAGTGAGCCTCCATAGTCTTTGGCTTTGCGTGAGAAGGGGTCACCAAGGATCTGCGCAGAGAAGTGACAGGCTTGACTTCAAGTTTCGTTGGTAGTAGAGGCTTAGCTACCAAGTCAGGAGGAAAGCCAGAATGCTGCAGGCGCCAATGCAGAGCCTGGGAGATAGGACGTGGGAACGCATGGAAGGCCTCGTTTGATGGCTTCCGCTTCCCAGTGACTGAGGAAGCCAGTCTACAGCCCGCACGGTGAAGTTGGCGGAGCAGGTCCCGGAGGCTTGATCAGGGGGAGAGTAGAGTGTTTGAAGTAATGGTCTTGAAGGGTGGGAGACTGAATGAAGAAATGTAGGAGGAATGGTAACTGATAGGGTGCCGTGATTATCAATAACTTGAGTAAAAGACCATCATATAAAATCTATTTTTGAAATTGTTTTCAAAATTTCCTTTAGCCAGCTGCCTCTCCAGCCTTCAACTTGTAGTCCTTGGCTCACCTTTGCCAGGCTTGATGCATCACAACTCAGAGAGTTTGGCATTAAGAACTAAAATCCCAGACTGACTGACAGAGCTGGAAAGGGCTTCAGAAACCATGTGGTCCAACCCCTTCATTTTATAGATAAAACCTGCCAGTGAGACAGGCTCTGCCCTGGGCACAGAACTTATGGGTTTAGAGCAGACCTCAAGTCCTATCTCCTGATTACCAACCCACCAGGGCTCTTAATACTCCAACAAATTGCTCTTTATTTTTCCCAAGTAATTATTTTAAAAGAACTTAATCTTACTAATGTTGACTGTTTTTAAGGCCCCATTCTTATGGAATCTAACTGGTTTAACTTTAAAATTTAGGGCAAATACTTTTAAAAAATCTTACAGAGGTTTGTAAGACCTATATAACACTTCCTTTTTTTTTATTGAAGTAGGTCGATATACGATATTATATTGGTTTCAAATATACCACATTCAACTGTTATCTACATTATTAAATCCTCACCCCAGCTAGTGTAGTTGCTTACTGTCAACATAAAAAGATGTTACAGAACTATTGACTATATTCTCTATGCGGTACTTTCACCCCCATGACTAATTTATATTATGATTGAGATTTTGTGCCTCTTTATCCCTTTTTTCACCCACCCACCGCAACCCCTCACCCATGGTAACCACCAGTCACTTATCAGTGTTTATGAGTCTGTTAGTCTGGGGAGAGGAAATCCCAGGGAAGAATACTTCTAAAAACCGAAATCAGTCAAAGGGAGAAATAAAGTTTAAAATCTGTTTATTGCTCACAAACTGCAGTCCGGGCCCTTCTCTCTTTCCTTCTCCAGCAGAAGCAAAACCGGCCCTCTCCCTCACCTCTCAGGTACAGATAAGCCTTCCTTGCCCAGGTAATTACCCACTGATATGGAGATGAACTCTCCAGCCATGAGGAATGATGCAAATACACTAAAGCCATACTTCTCTCCACCACTAAACGCCTATTGATATGCAGATGTACTAAAGCCAGGCGAGATATTCTGGAAATGTTACAGTTTTACTCACAGTTCACCGCTCCAGAAATCTCACTTTACAATTTGCTCATTCCTCCTCTTCCGACCTATCTAATAACATACAATAGCAACAGCAATAAAATCTTGATAATCCTCAAACCAGAGGATTCAGCTGGTTCAAAATCCCATGCAGATTAAGTCCATAGCTTGTCCATTCCATAGGCAGTCAGTAGCTGAGGATTCAGAGCAATCATCATGCGGCAGCTGCAGCCAGGGGGCGCATTCAGGCCACAAGGACTGTAGGAGAAAATAACCTTAAGGACGATAAGATACATGTTTTAATGACACCAGCATAGGCAAATGTTGTCCATCAGGTAGGATACATGCAAGAGAGTGGTCTTGTGATAAAACTGGCAGGAATGGGATCTCATCCTGGTCTAGTATACCAGATTTTCACCCGCCTCCCTGTGGGAGTTACAGATGGGTCGATATATAGGACTATGGGAGGTACATGCATTGACCATAAAGATAAAACAAAACTTCCCTGCAAGATGCTCTTACCTCCTGGATGTTTTGGGTACACTACCGTGAACTTTAGGGGCCATTCAGCTGTTACTCCAGGAATACACAAAAGGCCAGCTTCCAGGCCTTTTCCCCAAGGTACCTGAAGAGCCAGCCATCGCCGGTCTGTGTGTTGAAAAGTCCAGGGCCACATCCATTTTACCCCTAATTGCTGCACCCATCCTTGTAACGCATGTCCAATAAAGTGGGTGCCTTGATTGCTCTCAATCACCGGCAACCGGCCATAGGCTGCAAAGAGACGCTCTAGGCCCCTCTTGATGGTTTGCTGATCTGCATAACATGCAGGGCACTCTTTCCGGGCTCATCTGACTTCTTCAAAGGTCAATTGCAAGCTCCACCAATGGACCCACATTGTCTTTTGCCCCGCATGCAACAAACGCTGGTGTAGCCATTGGGCCACATCAGAGGCAGGCTTTCCTTCTAGGCAGCACACCTAGGCCAATGTGTCTGTTTCATCATTCCCTGGGGATGCCAAAGGCAAATGGCCAGTCACATGATATATGGTAGGTGTCTGTGCCACACCACTCCATGGCCTTTGGGTCCAGTCTCTCACCCACCATGCGATGGGATAAGTGGTTATTACCTTGGTCGCAGCTGTTCTGGTAATGGGCTCCTAGCCAACAAGGCATGGTACACAGCAGCCAGTTGTTTCTCTATTAAGATGTACCAGACCTCTGCTCCTTTCCATAGTTGTGACCAGGCTCCAGCCGGCAGCAGGAGCAGCAGCAGTGGCAGAAGCAGTAGCCTTAGGCTCCGGCCACAGGGCAGGGTTGGCATGGCCAGCAGCGGTGGTGACACCTCCACAGTCACACGAGTGTAGACACACATCCCTCGGTGCAAGCGCCATTTCTCCTCGTCATTTCTAGGGGCGGCCCTCCCAAAGGTCACACCCATTATGACAGATTTCAGGTTCAGAGGAATCCTACTGACTGTGCCAGGTGTTAGTCCGGGGAGAGGAAATCCCGGGGCAAAATACCTCTAAAAACTGAAATCAGTCAAAGGGAGAGATAAAGTTTAAAACCTGTTTATTGCTCACAAACTGCAGTCCAGGGCTGTCTCTTTCCTGCTCCAGCCAAAGTAAGTCCGACCTCCCCCTAAGCTCTCAGGTTCAGAGAAGCCCGTGGTTGCCCAGGTAATTACCCACTGATATGGAGATGAATTTCTCTCCACCCCTCAGGAATGATGCAAATGCATTAAAGCCATACTTCTTTCCACCACTGAATGCCTATTGATACGCAGATATACTGAAGCCAGGTGATATATTCTGGAAATGTGACAATATTACCCACAGAGTCTATTGCAATTTTGTTCATTTTGTTTTGTTTTTAGATTCCACATGTAAGTGAAATCATATAGTATTTGTCTTTCTCTGCCTATATAGCACTTTCTTTTTTTGTGTTTAATATAGATATACAATACCTAGTATCATCATCTTCAGAAATTGGGCAAGTTACTTCACTATTTCATGCAGGATGTTTTTATTTAACTAGCTTTTTTTCATCCTCTCTCTCCTTGTTTTTTTAATATGTGATTGAAATGTTTTCCACATTTATTTCCAGTGAGTAAAGTGTGGTCCATGTGGTGTCATTGCATAAACACCCCTACCCCTGGATGATTGCCCTCCTTATTTTTAGGAAGCAGAAAATAGCCTATTGTGTTATATTTAGTCAATGGTCCCCACCAGAACATGAATATGAGGCAAGAACTTTTACCTCTTCTCTCTTAGGGAAGAGAATGGGGATGGCAGCAAGAGGGAGGATAACATTTTGATTATTTTTTGAATGTCTTGAAATACCATATTAGGAAAAATTCGTGCTTTTTCAGGTTCCCTAAGAGACTAAAAAAAAAATCCACATAAACTCAATTTACAATAAAGTGTTCCAAAAAACAACAAGTATATGTTTTCTTTCATGCATCTTCTAGTCTAGAACTTCTTACTCACCTCTAAAATATTCACTTGTTTTGTCTAGTACAAAGATTTAGAATACACACTCATGGCTAAAGAGCTCAAGAGGTTTAGCTAAAAAAAAAATTTTGCACAGTGAAGCACTGGAGTTTTGAAAATCTACATAAAAATTTTGAAGATGTTCTAAAGATTCATATTACAGCTGTTTACAGTTTGTCCAGTATCTCTTGATTTGCTTGACCCCTAAAAAGTGTAAGTGTCAGCACATTATGGCTTTCTGGCTTTCTGCTCCTATGTGATCCAAAGTGGCAACTCAAAAGCTAAATCTGTGACGTCAAATTTATTCCCATGGCAACTGACTGTAACGCTACAAATACTGGATTACTAACTGTTTCAGGATGAAGGCTAAGGAAGATTCCTATTTGAATAGGATCACCGAAAACCAACCCCAAGGGGAGTATTATCAGAGTTGCTTCCAGCAGTGTGTCCTTTTCAAAAATGTTTTCATTATCCTGAGAGCTTTGTTTGATTTTGTGAGGGTTTTGTTGTTTTTTGTTGTTATTGTATAATGTTTTAATTTTGTTTTATTTATTTATCCCCCTCCTCTCTTAGAGGTGATCAAGTGGTAAAATGGTTATTTTTTAATAATAGAAGCCCCTCTTTTAAGATGCAGTCTCTGCCTTCATTTAATTCTTCCTACATAAATAAGATTTATTTTGGAACATCGGTTGGACACATCTGTACTCAGTGCCAGACAAACATCTGCCTTCCTATAATAGCTGCTGGCCTTCCTGATGTTAGGTGAACCCATGCTGCTCTCTGAAAGGCTCACAGAGAAAGAACATGAACGGAGAGGAGAAGGCCACTCATCCTTTAGCCCAGAGTGCCTCTTTGTGGCCCAAACAAGTCACTACAGAAGGAATATGAAAGATTCCCCCAAACTGTTTTCAAGTTTGCTCTCCTTTCCCCACCTCCCCCAAACTTAATGTTTTTAAAGGCAAAATATTTTTAATGAACATATTATTTGATGAAATAATATGAATACAAAGCTTCTGAAAGCACATAGAGCTGTGTTACCATATCGGAAGATAAGCCGGTATTTAGCGGGCACTGTGCTTGAGTTATTTTTCTAATACTGAGGGAAGACATGTGATAATCGGTTTTCAAAGTCTTAGTTGAACTTCTCAATGATTGACCATGTGCATTTGAGAGGTTTTGCTTTGGGGAAGCCTGCCCTGATTCTCATTTGGCCTCCTCCAAAAGTTGGGTCAGTTGTCATTTTTTTAAATGTACTTTTCTGCATGCCTTGCAAGGTTATAAATTCCTTCAAGGCAGAGCTGCTGTGTTTCTCACCTCTGTATTCCCAGTGCACAGCACAGTGCCTGGGACACAGTAGGTCCTCATCAAACAGTAGATAAATGTTCTGTGTTTAAGAACCAACTGTGGGGGATCAGAGGCATAAAATTTGTAATCTTGGCCTATGTCCTACCATCTGAGTATATGGTTAGTCTGTATTGCTGTGTTTTTCTGTACTTACTTTTTGAAAATTGCCTGAAATATAATGAGCTTTGCTTAATGAGAAACTGAGGTAGCAAATAGTTTACCCTATAATAAAGCTGGACATTTTGACATAGTTCCTTTTCTCCCTCCTCATTTGCTGGCTTCTGGTTTGTTTTGCTAAATCATTAGCTTGTAATTCTACTTTTTATTCAAAACATCTGCCACCCAGTATTACACCGGTAAAATTTTCTACTGGATGCTATAAGCTGAGAGCAAAAATAGTTGCCTGTACCCTAATAGCAGGGAATGCTGAGTTATGCTAGTTTTTCAGAGAACAGGGACCCCTAACCATTTTTGTACTCTCCTCTTACCATCTGTATTCAAACATGCTATGTAGGAAGTACATTTTTAAAGGTACATTTAACTGTTTTGAGAATTTGAGCTATAACCTACCAAACACAGCTATCAATCAACAAACATGTATTGACCTCCTACTATGTGTTTGGCTTTATGGTAGGATTACAGAAGCAAACAAAACTGTCCTCCCTGGACCTCAGGGGGAGGCTGAGGGAGCCTAATGCAGTGTGATCTGTGTTCTGATCGAGCTCTCTACACACAGGGCAGAGGTAGCACAGTGGAGAGAGAATAGTGCTTATAAGGTGCTTGGTAAATGCTGGGTGGACTGAATTCAGGACCTTTTTAAGGTACATGGAAACATCTTTATATATCTCGAAGCCAAATGGAGAGTAGTGTCTTGGATTACAGGGAGAAGAGCTGGACAAATAATGTTACATACCACACTTAAAAACATTGAACTTGGGCAAGGCAAGGAAGGAACGCTTGGATTTTAGGTGTGGCCAGTAGAAATCATAGTCTCTGACTATAATCCCTTTCTTACCTTCCCACAAGTGTGGACTACTCACAATAACTTTCCGAAAATTCTGAGTCTTTCTTCTCCAGACCTTTATAAAGGTTGTTCATCCTGCCTGGAACAGTCACTGCCACTCAGTCTACAGACCAGCTTATTCCTCATCCTGGAGGAGCCTCCTTTGTCTCAGAGTACCCGGTGCTTCTCTATCATAGCGCCCACCACACCCCAGTGCGTGCCTGCCCTACACAACTGGGAGCTACCTGGGAAAAAGTGCATCTTGTTTTCCTCCAGGGCATACCATTTACTTAGCACCTCGAAGCTTAATAAAGATTCTTTGATCAAGTTAGTTAGTTAATGAATTACAATGACTGTCTGGTATTGTGTCTCTGTATGTGACTTTAGAAGACCAGATCATTTTTAGTTACCCTTTTTTTTTTATGCTGGAAGGAGAGACAAGCGCTTCTCATGTGCATAAGGGGGATATAAAATCCCTCACTGCATAGAGTCCAAGCAACAACATCTTTTTTCTTTAATAGTAAACATGAGAAAAGAAATAAAAGGCATCCAGATTGGCAAGGAAGAAGTTAAACTGTCCCTGTTTGCAGATGACATGATATTGTACATAAAAAAAACTAAAGAATCCACTCCAAAACTACTACATCTAATATCTGAATTCAGCAAAGTTGTGGGACACAAAATTAATATGCAGAAACCTGTGGCATTCCTATACACTAACAATGAACTAGCAGAGAGAGAAATCAGGAAAACAATTCCATTCACAGTTGCATCAAAAAGAATAAAATACCTAGGAATAAACCTGACCATGGAAGTGAAAGACCTATACTCTGAAAACTACAAGATACTCATGAGAGAAATTAAAGAAGATACCAATAAATGGAAATATCCTGTGCTCAAGGATAGGAAGAACTAATATTGTCAAAATGGCCATCCTGCCTAAAGCAATCTACAGATTCAATGCAATTCCTATTAAAATACCAACAGCATTCTTCAACAAACTAGAGAAAATCGTTCTAAAATTCATATGGAACCACAAAAGACCCCGAATAGCCAAAGCAATCCTGAGAAGGAAGAATAAATCTGGGGGTATTATGCTCCCCAACTTCAAGCTCTACTACAAAGCCACAGTACTCTAGATAATTTGGTACTGGCACAAGAACAGACCCATAGACCAATGGAACAGACTAGAGAGCCCTGATATAAACCCAACCATATATGGTCAATTAATATATGATAAAGGAGCCATGGACATACAATGGGGAAATGACGGACTCTTCAACAGCGGGTGTTGGCAAAACTGGACAGCTACATGCAAGAGAATGAAACTGGATTCTTGTTTAACTGCATACACAAAAGTAAACTCGAAATGGATCAAGGACCTGAATGTAAGTCATTAAACCGTAAAACTCTTAGAAGACAACAGGCAAAAATCTCCTGAATATAAGCATGAGCAATTTATTCCTGAATGCATCTCCTCAAGCAAGGGAAACAAAAGCAAAATTGAACTCATGGGACTACATCAAACTAAAAGGTTTCTGTACAGCAAAGGACACCATCAACAGAATAAAAAGGCATCCTACAGTATGGGAGAATATATTTATAAATGACATATCCAACAAGGGGTTAACATCCAAAATATATAAAGAACTTACATGCCTCAACACCCAAATAGCAAATAACCCAATTAAAAAATGGGCAGAGGATATGAAGAGACAGTTCTCCAAAGAAGAAATTCAGATGGCCAACAGACACATGAAAAGATGCTCCACATCACTAATCATCAGGGAAATGTAAATTAAAACCACAATGAGATATCACCTCACACCAGTAAGGATAGCCAGCATCCAAAAGACTAAGAACAACAAATGCTGGTGAGGATGCAGAGAAAGGGGAACCCTCCTACACTGCTGGTGGGAATGTAAGCTAGTTCAACCACTGTGGAAAGCAATATGGAGTTTCCTCAAAAAACTAAAAATAGAAATACCATTTGACCTGGAAATCCCACTCCTTGGAATTTACCCAAAGAATACAACTTTTCAGATTCAAAAAGACATATGCACCCCTATGTTTATTGCAGCACTTTTTACAGTAGCCAAGATATGGAAGCAACCTAAGTGTCTATCAGTAGATGAATGGATAAAGAGGTGGTACATATACACAATGGAATACTATTCAGCCATAAGAAGGAAACAAATCCTGCCATTTGCAACAACATGGATGGAGCTGGAGGATATTATGCTCAGTGAAATAAGCCAGGAGGAGAAAGACAAGTGCCTAATGATTTCCCTCATTTATGGAGTATAACAATGAAGCAAAACTGAAGGAACAAAATAGCAGCAGACTCAGAGACTCCAAGAAGGAACTAGTGGTTACCAAAGGGGAGGGGTGTGGGAGGGTGGGTGGCGAGGGTGGGAGAAGGGGATTAAGGGTTATTTTGTTTAGTGCACATGGTGTGGGGGACCACGGGGAAAACAGTGTAGCACAGAGAAGGCAAATAGTGAATCTGTAGCATCTTACTACACTGATGGGCAGTGACTGCATTGGGGTATGGGTAGGGACTTTATTATATGGGTAAATGTAGTGGCCACATTGTTTCTTCATGTGAAATCTTAAGAGTGTATATCAACAATAGCTTAATAAAAATATGTATATAGTAAACATGAGAAGTTTTGTAGAATATGGGGAAGTGTGGGGTTTTTTTAATAAAAAAGACCAGCCTTTGAGCCTATTTCCTCTATAAATGAGGGGTTGGGCCTGATGCTCTTCCAGCAAATGTTGTTCTGTAAGCTACAACATAAATACTATAAAGCCGTCTTATTACTGCCCAAATTCCACATAATGTTTATTAACATTTTGTAGAGTACTCATGAGTAGTTTAGAAGAAAAAGTGAAGAGACTGTCTCCACACAGTGTCTGGTGTACAGGTTAGACTTAGGTGATTTTTGTTGACTAACTGAATGAGAAAAAAATGTATTGGGGAAAAATACATATAGTTAAATGATAAATATAAATATACTTCCCATTGATGGGCATTTCGGGGCAGAGGGAAGAACTGTCTGCAAGGGTACAAGTGGACATTTGTTGTGAAAAAATGTTATTTAAACAGTTCTATTATTTACATGGGAAATAGCTCATGAACCTACAGCGAAAAACCCATATAATGAGGGAATTCAGCCATGAAACTAGCATAGCTGCATTTATAGGACAGTACTTGAAAAATGACATTAACTAATGATGTGATGAAGTGTCTTTTTGAAATTTAGTAATGGAGTCCCAGGAAGGTACTGGAATGTGTGAAGGACGAATGGTCCATTCTAAACGGATTTCTTTCCCTTTCTCTGTGAGGTGCTGTTTTTCTGAGCCTTCTAAGAGTTTTCAAACGCAGAACTGTAAATGTGTTTGTTGTCAGTGGGGCCGCCATTTGGAACTGGCGCGGGAGCTCTGCAGCTTCTTTTCCATGTAATGGGCTAAGTGTGGTGGAGTTCAGTCTAGCTAGGGCCCCTTCCTGTCATAAATAAGATTACTTTCATTTCACTTGTGGAGTGTGCTATTCCTCAGAGTAATGAATTTCCTCTGTGCCTTTGAGCACATAAACATGGTTTTCATTAGCTTTCTCTCTTAAAAAAAAAAAAAAGGAGGGGCTAGGGAGGTGGGAGGAGAGAGAATCTGAGCAAAATTAATAGATGTCAGTTAACTCCATAAATGCAGGTGGATATTTTGCTGACCGGTTGGAACATGCTTATGAGCAGTACAAGTAAGGCACCGGTTTGTCTCTTCTGAGAAGCTACAAAAATGAAGTGGGGCAGAGAAGGGTACAAATTTCATCCTACGTGAACAAAGAAACAAAGAAAGAGAGTAAGAGAGAGATTCAGAAAGTATTCTTTTTTGGAACCTTATTTTAAGAATTGTATCAAAAAGTCCACTGGAGTGGCCCCCAGGCCAGGGGGCCAGGGTCATAGTACAGTTCCTTCATCCAGCTCCCCTGTCTTTGCTGTGTGTGTGTGTGTGATTTTTTTATGCTAATAAGATATCCCAGCCTTTCCCAATTTCAAATTTAACCCTTGAGATTTGTAAATCATGCAGTTCGTAGCACTAAATATGTAATACGCAGTTGTTCAATTTTACGGTTTGGAATCTCTTGTCAAGGGAGTGAGTCATTATAACATGGTTGGACTTCTCTCATTGTTGAATGTGCATACTTGATCCAAAAACTATTTAGGACTCATTAATTTTTGACATCTGCCAGGATTACTTTTTGCTGTTGTTTTTGGACATTTTGGGAGTGGGAAGTGGGGCTAAGCGGTGTTTTCAAATCATCCCAGAGAAGGAGTTAAGCCTTTAATGAAAAAAAGTCTAACACTGATCTTTCAAAATGACTTTTTCTCAGTAGAAAAGCCCCAGATTGCTCTTTCCAGAATCTTCATCTCTCCCCCCAAATCAATGTTTATTTTAGCCTCCAATTCATAGTATATTATGTACTTATTTATACCTTCAGAGAGGGAGAAGTAATAACACTTTGAAAGCATCAAGGAATTGAATCCAGGCCACAGGCTGTCGCTGACAATTCACCACAGACAAACTTGAACTGAAATAAAGAGGCTCGATGCATTTCACAGCGAGGTGTCTTCCAGCCCAGCACTGACCTCCTGTTACAGAAGGTGCTCTTGTTACAGAAGGACAGCTGGTATCCATTTGAAATGAAAAAGATGGAGTTGTTAAAGGAGCCAGTGTCTCTTTCTTATAGGTGAAGGCTGCTTTGCTGAAACATGTACAGCACACAACGAGCAACTTTGAAAACAAGCTTCTATTTCAGTTAGCTGTAGCACAGGAAATTATTTCTGGCTTGTTTTAGTTGCAAACAGAGCATTGCATATTAAAGGTTCCTGTAATTGATTAATATTTGCTCGGTAGTGTGCTAGTCCCTAATCAAGTCCTTCTCCTCGATAAATCATGTCCACCTTGTCACTGTTTTGATTGAAAGCATGAATTGTAATGTTGAAATCTCCCAGGACGGTAAACCTCTGCAGCTGTGGAGGGTGGAACTATTTACTGGTATTATTAAAGGGACCTGAGTGGCTTCTTTGGGGAAAAAAAAATTAAGATGGAGTGAAATTCATAAGGTTTATAGAGATTTAGAATGAATGTTCTAGTATGAGCATAGCCCCTTAACAATATCCTCATAGGAATAGATACAGAAGAGTAACAGTGGCTCCATGAATTGGCAAACAAAATATTCTGTGATCTTTTTGCCATTTTTACAGGAACAAATAGAGTCCAAATGTAAAATATGAAATTAGACATATTAAGTACTTTAGAACAGAGTTTAAACTAAATGCTTTGTAAAGGTATTTCACAGACACAAATGTCACCTTTGTTTCCTAAAGACATTTTGAAGGGTTCGCTATTAACGTTTTTCAGCCTTAATTCTTCTTGGAACAAAAGTGGTGGAAATTTAAATTTTTCATTATCCAAAGATGTGACTGATTAGACCATCTCCTGCTGTTTGGGGACCTAATGATGTCCCCAGAGTAAAAAGGATGTGTTGGAAGGACTGGTCTCAAGAAAGAAAATGAACAAAGGCAACTGACAACTTGATTGGGTGCAGAGACCACGCCTAAGACTTTTTTTCCAGAAATGTCTCTGTTCATTCCCTCATTCATTCCTTTATTCAATCACTATTCCTTTGATAAATGTTTATTGAGCATTTACGCTGAGCCCAGAACTATGCCAGGTGCTGGGAGGTCTAATTCAAAGGCAGCTTGCCCACAAGGACAGGGCTTTCGGCCAAGAATGTTCTGTCCTCTTTGCTGTAGTATGAGAAGCAGCTGGATTCCCCAGTTCAGCCTTGACATTCAGCAGAACTTTCAGTGTATCTACATCTAAAAGCACAAACCTGTTTGTTTAGCTGTTGTTCTTTTAATTGCCAGCATCCTTGCTATTGTGTAAAAGCCATCACTCATTTAAAAGGCAATCTTCTAACTGGATATAAATCTTTGTCCTATCTAGAAGAAGCACTACAAGGTCCTAAGAAATGGTTCATAGAAAATGCTTTTAAGTCATTTAAAGAAATTAACTATAACTTTGGTATAATTCTGAAATTAACTCTCATGGGTAAACATCAAGAAGATGCTGCAAAACTGGAAATGTAGTGAATGTATTTTCTTGGGGGCAAGAGCAGGAAAATAATCAGGGAAGAGACTTGTAAATATTAACTCAGCAAAGCAATTTCAAGACTTTTTGTGACTCAGTTATCATGTGGGAGGCTGGACACTGGGAGATATTAGGTAGGATAGATGCTGTAGCCTAATTGAGGGCAGGAAATGAAACATAAGCCCTTGACTTAGAAGAGGATGCACTCCAAGCTATCAATGCAGTCCCAGAAAGTACAGCGAGACCTGAGTTCCTGTAGGCCAGGGGACCAGTCAAATGTTGTGTCCTTGGGAAGATTACAGAAAATCAGACTGAAAACACATAAGGAGCCATCCTCTGTTCCTACCTGGAACATGTATGAAGTTCCTGGCTTGTCTGTCAAGAAAGTTTAGCACTGGGCAACATTCAGAGAAATGCAATTAAGATGATAATGAGGAGCAAGGGGTGATGGTGAGAGAGGACACATGCCATATTAGGAAAAAACCAAGATTGAAATTCTTCAGCCTGTTGAAATGGAGGACAAGATGACTTATGTCTATAAAAGAAGGTTACATTCAAGGTCAACACTACATCTCAGTATTACTAGAACCAGGGAGCCAATTAGTTGGGAATACTTGGGCAAGACATTTCCCTTCTTTGGACCCCAGCATCTTTTTTAATCCTCATTCTGAAGTTTTTTCTGTAACATGCCTGTCCTGTAAGACGCTTGTGGAAAAAGGGGATCTTTAGCCAAGTAAATTTGAAAATCTCTATACCATATCTTCCTCTAGTAGATCACCGTTCACATTTGATATTAAAAGCTCTCTGAAGTTCATGCTTAAGGAAAACCTAATTTAATATCCTTAAGGAAAACCTGTTCAACCAGTATTTCCTAACCTCATTTGGCTATGGCCTCCTTTGTTCATTTAATGCCTATAAGGACTTTTGGAGAAGAATGGACTTTTTAAGATCTTTAAGGTCTGTGGAACGAAGCTGGTCCCAGACAGAGGAACTGCTGCCTTGACAATGTGAAACATGTTACTTACTGAGCCACTGTAGAAAGAAAATCATAGTTTGCAAGGAGTAGGAGTTTATAGCCATTTATGGATGATGGCAGGTTTATTAGAGGTGATTGGGAGGGAGGCTCACAATCTGAAGGAAAGCCAGTACAGTCCACAGAGTGCTTTTTGAAGCTGCTATTGAGCCCAGACCTCCACATCGGGGCCTTAGATTGTTCTGTCAGGACACATAATATGCACCATCAAAAAAGAAAGTACATAGAGGCAGGCCATTTAAATTTGGCTGAACCAAGCAGATAGTTCTGCATGTTAGTGAAATTATAGACAGTTGTAAAACACTTCTCTTGGACTTTCTGGCCAGTCACATTTCATTATTATTTAAAATTTGAGTTCATGCCCATTGAGACAATATCAGTTGCTTTCTATAGCTTGTCTCTAGAGACCTGGGTATGCATTCAAGTTCTACAGTTTTGCAGACTGGTGTGCACATGGTTTTTTCTCTAGAAACATCTCACTGTTTTGAAAGGTGTATTATACATTCACCTTTCCATTCCCTGGGCCGCTGGCTGACTTTTCCTCCTTTCTCTCACTTCCCCACCTCGCCGATTTTGTGTGTATAGCCACAGTGTCCTTCCAAGACTGTAAAATGTTTTCCTGTTATTTATTGGACTTTAGGGAGAACAAATGACTATGATAGATTGAAAAACTAGGGCTTAGAATAGCTTTCTTACTCTGCAATTCATTTTAGCCTCTTTTCCTGTTGCTACATCTTTCCCATTGTGGTGGGTAGACTCTACTCCCCACTTTCCTCCACTCTGCTTTTACAGGGAGGGAGAGGAGGAGGAGGGCCATCCTATATGGACTACTTTAATGGGCTCTCTTGCCCTATGGCTTCAGTTGGTCAGCTAATGGAGAGGCACCAGCTAGAGATTGTAGGAGAATGAGGTTTGGGTGTTATACCACATTAAGCTACCTCTTACGGTGTTTTCAAATTTCTGAATTACCAGTTATTTAACATTCAGATTTCACTTTAAAATCCGCATTTTAGTGTCTCTTGAAAAAACATACTATCTGGCTATTGGGACACAAAGGCCCTGGCAACAGTTGGCCAGAATAAATAGGGGCTGCCTTGTTCAGGTGGGGGTGTGCTCTCCATCTTGAGAGGGTCTCTACCCAGCCTGGTCCTGAATTCTTGTTCTTTCCTGGCTTCTGTAGCAATGAGTCTAAGACCCCTGCATGAGAGTGATTTTTATGTGTGGCCTTTTGCAAACTACTTAGATGCCCTCAGTCATTTCCCACATGAACTCCTGTTTGCCCTGCTAGATAAGGTTTGAGGAGCATGGAGTTTGGATTTTATATTTCTCTCAGTAACTAGCACAGAGTAGGTTGTACTTGATAAAAACCTGTGGATATGAAGAAAACAACTTGCTCAAGTTCAACTTGCTAAGTAAGGTAACTCAGGTAACTCCTAAGGACATGGGAGGCATCCTTGCCCTTGGATCGTTTTCTCCCTAAAAAGTCTGCCTGTGAAGCCTACCAAGTAAAATCCTGAAGCATAGCTGCTGACAGCAATGTTGAGACAGCTGCCTACTAAATAAGAATGTCTACTTCACCTCCAGGCCCATGGTGTGAAGTTTATGGGAGAGAAAACAGCCACCTCTGGGAGGGTGGTGGGAGCAGGGAGAACCTGCTTTCTGCTGGAGCAAGAAGGTGAGGGGACGTTTCACAGAAGAAGTTGAGCTATAGAGGATCTTGCTGCTGATAGACATGAGCTCCAGAAGGCACAGAGATTTGGAAGTTGGGCAGGGGGAAATGGAAGCAGGCGGGGGGTGTGCAGGAGTGATAAGGACTGGCAGGGAGGTTCAGGTGATGTGGAAAAGGGGTGCAGGACATGTTGGGGTTTGACTATCTCCAAGGCAGATTGTGGAGAGGAGACTGTGAGTGTTGAAAAAGAAGCAGGTATGGGGAAAGAGAAAGGTTTTGCCAGAAGCACACGGAGTTCTGGGCCCTCTCTTCATTTGTGAGTGTGGGGTGGAGTGCATGGCACACAGTAGAGCTTATTCAAAGGCAAGTGCCACTGTGGAGTACACAGTAGACTGCCCTGTCAGGGATGACGCCTTTTACATTTGTGAATACGCACAAGATTTGGAAGGTTTCAGTAGAATTTTGATGTTACTGTAAAGCACAGCCAAGGAGGTTGCTGCAGTCATGTTAAGGGCACGTAAGTCTTTTTTTTTTTCAATGTGATACTCCTTGGGTCTCTTTGATTGCCACTTTTATCATCCCATCTTATTATAGTTTTAGACTGTCTTTATGGGACAAAGGACTTAAAGAAAATAGATACCAACTGAAGAAAATGAATCATCTTTCCTAAGACAGGAGCTGGTGTGCTTATAACGGTGTAATGAGCACACGGGCTGATAAAGTAACCCGAAGAGCTTACAGTGCTTGCAGCTCTCTCTTCAGTTGAAAGTACAGGAGAAGGGCACGTCACAAGCCCTTCCTCATGAGCAGGAAACCTGTCCATGGATGGGGCACAGAGCTGGCCGAGACCTGGGGCTCTTGGTCCTTGCTGAGCAGGGTCAGATGCCTGATCTCCAGCAGGCAAACCAGGGACTTTCTCATCAGCAGAGATCAGCTGTGCTGGGTCACACTTGTTCACTCCCCTTGGGACTTCTTGGAAAAGTACAGATTTTGCAGACCTCTTCAACATCTCTTCCCTTGGCCTCTGTGGATTTGGGGAGTAGAGTCATGATCCAAGTCAAGAGTAGAAATCTCTGTCTCTCCCAAGAACAGTGAGCTTTTGGGAAAAATAAAATAAAGAAAGAATATTTAAGCCCTGAAAATATTCTAGTGGTGGGCAGCTTTAAGGCCTGAAAATACTCTAGTGGTGGGCAGCTTCCCTGAGTCTCCACTCTCCTTACTTATGGTGGCACACCAGGGTGTCAGGAAGGGAAGTCACCTTGGGAAGTTTCTAGGATGCCCCCAACAGTATATGCAAGTACTGAACCCTCCCACCACCCCGCCCCTCTGTCTCCGGCAACACTTGGCATATGATCAGTGCTTTCCAATTTCAGCTCTACCACTTCCTAGACCTTGGATAAGCTACTTAACCTCTCTGAGCCTTAGTTCCTTCATCTGTCAAAAGGAATCATAATGGTAACCATCTGGTATGGTTGTTGTAGGAATTAAATGAAGTAAGCAATGTCTGGCTTTAGTAAGTGCTATCTTAAGTGTTTGTTATGAGACTTACTTTGATGACCCTGCAGTAGGTGTCTGGCTGCCACCAGAATATTTAATAGATATTAAATATATCTGATAATAGATCTTTAATATATTTAATAATATTTAATACATATAGAAAAGATCTAATAATAGATCTTTTATGCAAGATCTAACCAGGTTTGCCTTTACGCTTCTCTGGTAAGCAAACCTTGGAACTGAAGTCGGCCTGACCTGGCTTATTTATGTCTCCTTTCCACACTCTCCAATCTTATGGTCCTCATGTAGCAGAAATACCCACTGGATTGGACAGCTTTAGACTAGGGTTATTCCGAATCAGACCCCAGAGGTCTCCATCACTGACCATGTATCATGTATGCTGTTATTCAGTTTCCTTTTGTGGCTAAGGAATGGACACACCTAAGTACTGCTTCTTTTTGTAGAAGGCTCTGACTAGCATATTTGCTGATTAAAAGGAAGGCCTCACACAGCATTCATTTTGAAAAGCATAGTAATATTTAAGAACCAGGACTATTTTGGGTATTTATTGCAAAACATTTATTTCCTAAAATAAGGAGGGCATGCTTTTTGTTTACTTCTTCCTCATGAGACTTCCTCAAGCGTTTTAAAGTTGTTACTGTGCCCCTCCTCCCCTCCCCCTCCCCCTGCCCATTTAGCCTAACCCTCCAAGAAGCAGCTGAGCACTGTTTTCATTAAAGCTGCCATTTGACTTTGAAAGGAATCCTCTTCCACTCTCCCCTTAGAATTATAGCAAGCAGCCTTTGTTCACTAAATGCATATCAAAATTTTTAATATATTTCGAATTCTTTCACTGATTCCTCTCTCCTCTGGGAGGTATTCCTTGACCCCAACCTTTTTTGTAAAATATTTCCTCCTCTGTGCTAGTCCTATACTGGGACCTACCTTTATTGTTGTATTTATTACAGTACTTTAACATTTAACAACTATGTAATACTGCCCCTTATGTGCCAGGCACAGTGCTAGGCTCTAAATACCTAACCACAATATGACTTCAAAACAACAGAAGCTGTCTAATAGAACTTTCGGTGATGATAGAAATGGTCCCTCTCTGCACTATGCTCAGGTAACTGCTGGACACTTGAAGTGTGGCTGTTATGACCAAGGAATTCAATGTATAATTTTGTTCATTTAAATTTACATTTCAATAGTCGCACATGCTGGTGACTACTGTATTGGACAGAGCAGCTCTAGAATGTACACCTCATCAAGACAAATCTTTCCCTGTTAATTGCTCTACTCCCTGCACCAAGCACAATACCTGGCATGTAGCATGAAGGAAAGAAAGATTGGGGGCAGGGGGAATTGTTGGTGGGCAGGGGAGGTGGGGAGGGGAGGAAGAGGGACAAGGTCTCTGTCCATGTAGAGCTTAAGATAAGGTAGGGACCTATTTGTTTATACATTTGTTCATGGATTGAAGTCCAGAAGGAAGGATTGTCTTGTCTCGTCCTGTACCCTTAGAACCATTGTCTAGAACCATATCAAGTCCATAGGAAGAGCTCAATACATGCAAATTGAGCTGAATCAGATGCTGAAAAAATGCAGGATCAGTGGTGGTGTCCATAGTTATCACAGTCACAGGTACTGCTGTGTGGAAAAGGTCCAAAACCTGGAACTCCATCACCCCCACCACATCCTCTCCAGCCCCTGTAAACCCTACTGGCACATCTGCCTTCTCATCCATGTCTTCATCTTTGGAAACCCAGCTACATACATACACCACATACAGCCTTTATGGAAAGAAACGGGGAGAGTTAAAACTGTTTGTTATACTGCTTGCCAGCTCCTTCCCCCATCCTCACCTTAACCATGGATTTCTCACATGTCTCTGGTCCTGTCCCTGCTCTGATGCTTGTTTGTTGAGCCACATCATTCTGGCCTTCCTCTTCCCCTCATTCCCTTCTTGACAGCCAGACTGAGCCGGCAGATCACTCCATGGTTTCATTAACTGCAAGGCCATGTAATAGCATATGGTGGAAAGAACACTGACTTCACAGAGTTAGACCCCTTTGTTTCAGATCTTAGCTTTATAGCTCAGTAATTATGTGAATTCGGGCCAATTACAAAAACTCTTAGACCTTCAGTTTCCTCATCTGTATAATGGCATAATAATGCATTTTTCATAAACTTATGATGACGATTAAGTGACACGTATGTAAAGTATTTAGCACAATGCTTGGTACTCAACAGATGTTAGCTGTCCTCCCTCTGTGACTACCTACATACTCATGTTCCTAAACACATAAATACATTGGAATTCAAAGCCAATTTGTGGTGTTCAAGTTTCAATTACACTTCACCCTTTTGTCTTACACACCTGTTACACTATTAAAAGATTAAATTACTAAAATAATAATCCAACTAGCTTACTCTGCATCTGGAAAACTGGTTTAATTGTTGTAACAAAGGTAAGCAAGTGCTTAGTGTGCCATAGTTGGAATCCCTTTTACAAGTCAGTCAGATTTTCATCTTTTTTCTTCACTGCAAATCAGCAAACCATCAAAGTAAGCCAAATAAACAGAGAAAGTAGACTGAAGTAATGGGAAAATAATTCAGTAAAGGGCAGGAAAGTAGGGTGCTTTTAGTGTAAACTCTTCAGGATAATGAGGGCTAACTCCCATTCCATGGTGCACTCTCTTGACTGTCCTGGTAGAAAGGGCAACCGTTTACACCCACCAATGATCTCTGCAGACCAGTGCTTTGAGGGAGGCATCTGCAGTTCTCCATGGCTACCATCTGCTCCCTTCCCCCAAAAGAGCATGAACTTTCAGCAAACTTAGTCCTGAAGGAGGAAGCCACACGATGCTGCACAATTGCAGTTCACTCTGTTTCCTATAGTGTGAGATTATATTTGAGGAATATAAAAAATGCTAGGTTTTTTTTTACAAAGAAAGCAGCCAGTGTCATAGCATTTACTGCAACACTTGATGCACTGTTCTTAATTAATGACTGCAGTGCTATGAGAATTCTAAATCCTTCTAGATTCTTAAATTCACATGCCTTATCTTCCCCAACATTCCCAGCATTTAGTGAGCTTCTGCTGTGCACCATGCACTGTGCTGAGAGCTGCTGCTGAAAGAGAGTACAGAGATTTGAAAACTGAAGACCCTGGGAGCTCCCTCCTTGAGTGGAACACACAGGTGAACAGACCATCTGACTAAAGGAGGGCACAGGGTGTCCCAGAAACTCAGAGGCTGCTGTCCTCTCACTGCCAGGACAGTCCAGGAGGGATCGGAGAGGACAATGAGGAATTCCTTATGGACACCATTTTAGACTCCATAGCAACTTGACTTTTGAGTCAGGCTAGTCGTGGTGCAGCAGATAGCCTTCCCTTCAGGTGCTTTCAAGAAAATCATAGTTAACCCAAGAATGACATTATAGAGGCAGACATGAAGTATAAAGCCGAAAGTCAAATGAACAAGAATATGAAATGGAAACCCTTCCAGTTTTAAACAGCAATAAAATAAACCAAGAGGACTCATTTGTTTTTCTGGTGCCTTAGGCAAAATAAATTTCTCTTTTGCTCTACGTGTGAGGAGCTTAGAGGCAAAAACTACTGTGGTATAACCTTACTGCTCTCCCTTATTATCCAAATTCCAGGTTCATCATAGAGTTTCTACTAGTCTTTGGCAGAGGCGCTGTTCAATTTGCATAGGAGAAAGCCAGATACAACAGACGAGGGCAATCCAGTCTAACACCTGGGGCACAGGGGGACAAACAGAAACTTATAAACCAGCTGTTCTCAGCCAGAACATTACGCTAAGGGTGACTCACCTTGCAGAGGGAGAAAGAAGCTTTTTCGTTTTCCTGACATCCTGAATAATGCTAAACTTTAAAAAATGAAAACCCTTTCCACTCTCTGTTGGTCTGTGTGCATTGCAAAACATCAGTCGTCCTCTCAACAGAAAGGGTGGTGAATGGCTTCTCACACAGCCCCGGCAGCTTGTGGGGTCTCCCCCACAGTGAGCCAAAATAGTGTTCTAGGTGGAATGACATTAATAATGTCATTCTTTAGCAGAGTATCTGTGAGAGCAGTTGGTGCAAACTCTGGCTAAGATTTTTTGTGGGTTCAGCTGTGTTCAAAATTTAATAATACCTGAAGTCTGTGAAAGGCTTCCTGGAAGAAGTGACATCTAAAGTGAACTCGATGAATAATTTGGAGTTAGCCAGATGAAGAAGATAGTGAAAACAATGTTCTGGGTTATGAGAATAGCATAGGAAAGACCCTCTGAGCAGAGAAAGTTGAGAACTGGCCACAGCTTGAATGCAAATTAGAGAGTAGGGAGAGGTAAAGCTGAGTGGGTGAGCAAGGGGCAGATCATGAAAGGCTTCAGTAAGGCACCCGGGGTTTACCCAAGGCTTCCCACCTTCCCTTTGAATAGGACCAGAGTGCAACTGTTACAGCGTGTGGTAGAAGTTATCAGGGGAAATATGACCTTGTCCACATTATAGCATGGTGCTTCCCCTGATGTGTTCTGTGACTGTCAGACACACGTCTGTATGTGAAGTCAGCTGTGTGGAATACCGAATGTAAATCATAGTTCTATTTGTTTTTTACAAATATTTCATCAAGGTGGAAACCAAAGCATAGAAAATAATGGTCCCGTCTTGTGAATAGACCTCTCATAATTCCTTCAGATTGGTGCCACACCCCTCTCTCCTGCCCCCACAACCTAGCCATTTTATTATTACTCTGCCTCTGGACAGGAGGAATAGAATTATCCTGCAATCTAAAGAGAGTTATTAAATGGAATACAAATTGATACATACTCTATTAATTTTGAAATTATGGTTAATTCATACTAGTAATAAACTGTATTTTTCTTTGTTCTTTGAAATAAGGGATTCAAAACAATTAAATAACATAAACAAAGCTTCTGCACAGGTGGTCAAGATGCTAATTATATGTAGTCCTTGTCACTATAGCAGGTCCCCATGAATCTTACCTGCCAACACTCTTGGTAACTTTGAAGGATCATCTTAAGTTCTTGAAAGTAATGATCATTCAATTCTTTAAAAATTTATTCCATGATTATTATCCCTTACTTTCTAATTCAAGCTGCCTTCAAATTAAATTTCAGAGGGAAATTGTAGAATGCACATACATGGCTGGGTTTACAGAAGAGGATGAGGTGGTTCTTGCCCCAGATGAGGATTTGTTTTCATGACACCTTTTGCTCCAGCCCAGAATGTGTTTAGGTTAAACAGTATTTAATATCATCCCAAGTCATTATTCTATTATTCAAAGACATTTCAAACAGTATTTTAAAGTATACTCTAGATTTTCATTTATTGCAGAATCAAAAATAAATGCTCAGTACATTTGTGACTCTTGTTGCTCATGTCAGCAACAACTGAGCATCTGTCTTCTTTTGTGGGATCCAGCCAAAAGGGAATTCCTAACTATGGAGAAGGGTGACATCTCACCTACAGTTACCTCTTTGTCTGAACGTGAAGGGGTAGGTAGTAGGGAAGCTGTGACAGCTCTTTTGAAATTAATACTCCATGTCATTTTCATAAGTATGGGAATATGCATTTGAGAAGGAACAAGAGGGACTTAATATCTCATCATTGAGAAACTCTGACAGCTGCGAGTGATTCTGGCCACAATAATTATAACTTTCTCATGATGTGAAGTGCTCAAAGAGACAACCCCACAGGTAAATTCACTCTTTCTAGAAATAAAACTAGCCTTGCATCCACTTTCACATTGTTTGGTAACATTACAATACTTTGTATCTCCTATGAGGTTAGAGGCCATGTCTGTCTTACCGCAGCCCACAGTGCCTGGCACACAGTAGGCTCTTACTAAATACTTGATGAATGATTGTTAAGATGTCACTTCTTCAGTATTAAATGTTTTTTCATGATCCCAGCCCTTGTTAATAGCCATAGCTTTCTTTGTGTACTACTCCCAGTTTCACTACTAACTATCAGTGTGCCCTGGTTAGGTAATCTGTCTGGATCCTAACTTACTCATTGTGGGTAAAATTGTAATATTTTCAGAATATCTTGCCTGGCGTTAGTGCAACTGCATATCAACAGGCGTTCCTCAGGGGTGGAGTGAGGTAGTTTATCTCCATATTAGTGGGTAATTACCTGGGCCACCGAGGTCTTATCTGAACCTGAGAGGTTAGGGGGAGGTCTTGCTTGATTCTTCCAGAACAGGGAAGAGAAATGGACCACAGTTTGTAAGCAATAAATGGGTTTTAAACTTTATTTCTCCCTTTGACTGATTTAGGTTTTTAGAGGTATTTTTCCCTGGGATTTCCTTTCCCTGGAGTAGTTATACTCATCTTTAAAATGAAGGGGTTGAGTTTCATTGACTCAAAAGTCCCTTGGATTTATATCAGTATTCTACCAGGTGTTTGAAAGAATTAGATCATCTTAATAAGAACATAAGGAAAGTTAACATTTTACTACTCTTGCTTAATGTCAGTAGAAGACAATGAATTAACTTTTAATATGTCTCTCTTGGAAAGAGAATTTACCAGCATCCCAAATCTCAGAATCAAAAGGTGCAGGGAGCCAGGCATAAAAGACCCTCTGGGCAAAGGCATTCTCCTGAAATGGTTGGACTTTGGCCCCAATTCCTTACTGATCATCTACATTAGTGATGTGATTATACCACACAGAACCTTCTGGGTCTCTTTTTGCTTAAGGCCTGTTTCCTAGGGAGATGAAGAGGTCTCTTTTCTCCAGGCCCAAACCCTGAGTTGGCCTCTTTGATGCTTTGCTTCTCCCTTGGCCAGCAGAAGATGAAAAAGCAATCTTAGAGAGCCTTTCTCTGGAGGCTAGAGGTGCTTGCCTGTGTGGGCCACTCCAGACCTCTTTCCCCTGGTTCTGCTCCGGAGTGGGCTCCACTGAAGCAGGAGGCTTGTCTCTCCACACCTGCTCCTGGGAAGGATGACAGAAAACACCACAGAAGGCTTTTCACTTTTTATTCCTGCCATGAAAAGCTCAAATTTCCCCTGTCACCAGGGCCCACCTGAGTTTTCCGGAAGCTCTTTTATTCCTTGAACCCACTCCAAGGGTCCCTGGTTGGGGGCTGAGTGGGAGGAGAGGAGCCGGGAGCTCTCTTCAGAAGCTCATATGGAGCCAGCATAAACCTCCTAGACACAGGCAAGGGTAAGGGACGTTCCAGAGTGGGCTCAAAGAGCTTCGGTCCAAACCATCTCCAGCACAGCTGCATAGAGAGGGCTTTGGTGTGGGGGAAGAAGGTCATGGTCCCCTAGGCCAGACCAAGTCAGTATTGAGTCACACATGCCCTGAAGCAAGATAGAAATTAAACATTTGGAATGACACTGCCATTGGGAATTTTTTAGACACACAAATGCAACCAAGTGCTCCTTCTAGATTTTGGAAGGAGATTAGAATGTGTTTCCAATGAGTGGTTTTCCAGTAGAAGCCCTGGAATGGGCCTTATCATCTCCTCCTCTCGGGTTGATCCTTTCTTGGTCCTCACACGTGGAGGTTGCTTGATGGGGAAGAGTAACAGATGCAGACAGCCTAATATGTTCTTGGCAAGAACCATGATCTGCACCACTGTGGGGTCATGAGAGTCGTAAATAATTCACAGGGTTCTGGTTCTCTAAGAAGAGATGGGCCAAATTAGTCAGCATTACATTTTGTTCTCCCTCTCCTCACCCCCAACCCTCACCTCTGTGGCTGCTTATCCCCTAAGCCAGCCTCTTTCCTTTATTCCTTAGAAAGGGGAGGGAGGAAGGCTCTCTCCCAATAAACGTGGAACACATCGAGTTGGTATGTGAAGACGCTATGATGCAGAGACTAGGACATCTTGAAAGCTGAAACATAAAACAGCATTTTAAAAAGGGAAAATAACTCCAATGTGTTTTCAATATGGGCTGCACAGGGAAGGATGAGGCTCCAGTGACACTAAGGGGAGTCACTCCAGCTGGAGAGCTTTTATCATTGCCGTGTTACCGTCCGTGCATCAGAACCCAGGAACTTTTAGCTCCATCTCTGGGAGTCAGTGGGTCCTAAAGGCTAGAGCAGCTTGGAATGTCAGCCTGACCTTATGGGCGGCCCCTTTTACAGCACTTAAAAATTCAAATAATAAGTCTGGTCCCTGGGAGTTGTAAATGTGTAAACAAGCACTTCTGCAATCCAAAGTGACCTTTTATTTGGGACTTTTTCTCTTTTAATCTGCATTTGGGAATTAAAGAATTAAAGAAAGCTGTGGTTATTAGCAAGGGTTGGTGTGGATAAAGTGAAGGTTCCTGTGGCCAGGATTCTCACCTGGCCCTGGTTGGCTAGCTCACTACACATGTGTGGGCAATACATGGTCATTGATTCTATATAAGGAGCTCCGCTCAATGCTCTCTACAACACGGTGTCATGGCTGAAAGGTTGCAGGAGAGCAGAGTAGAGGCTCGATTGGTGGCAGTGCCGAGGACAGAGACTAAGTTGGCTACACGGGTAGAGGCCCAGAGGCAGAGACTGGCTTGCTGCATGCAGACTCGCTCTGAGTAACAGGATTCTAGTGATTGACCTGCCACTGTGGAAATAAAGTTGGGTATAACCCTTTCACCCGAAGAATGTTCTACTGTCATTTTTTTGGTTACATTGAATCCATAGTGAAATTGCCTGGGGCTGAAAGCCATTGGCAAGGCAGCTGGATCATGAAAAAACACTTAACACTGTAGAGATAACATCTTAGGAATCATTCATCAGGTATTTAGTAAGGGCATAATGTGTGCCAGGCACCGTGGGACTGCAGTAAGACAGACATGGCCTCTGACCTCGTAGGAGATACAAAGTATTGTAATGTTACCAAACAATGTGAAAGTGGTTGCAAGGCTAGTTTTATTTCAAGAAAAGGTGAATTTACCTGTGGAGTTGTCTCTGAGCACTTCTCATCATGAGAAAGTTATAATTATCATGGCCAGAATCACTCTCAGCTGTCAGAGTCTCTCAGTGATGAGATATTAAATCCCTCTTGTTCCTTCTCAAATGTATATTCCCATATTCATGAAAATGTCTCTCTCTCTGGAGACAGAGTGCAGGTTCCAGAGGAACATATGGCTCTTTGATGCTTCAGCTTACTCATCTCCCAAATCAGGGTGGAAAGCCACTCAAAAGGCAGTACCAAGACTTCAGTCATCTGTTCAATGTTGTTTAGGACCAGAGCAGTGGTTAAATGGGACCAGAGTGGCATTCTGGCTAGATCTGGGGTGGAGAGAGACTTGACTGCCAGCAGCAGGACCAGTCTTCCTGTGTCACCACCAGGGCCTGGCAGCTAGCTCCAGACTCTGGGGCCTTACTGGGTGCCAGAGCAGGGGCAGGGGCCTCTGAGAGCGGGCGTGGGACCCGGCTCCGCAGCCGATGCACAGGGATGCAGCAGCCTCTGCTCAGACCCGCCCTCCCTGCTGCAGGCTGAGGGGTTTTCAACCCTCTCACATGGCTCCTTTTCCTCCTGGCACACCCTCTTTGCCTATTCCTTGGCGATGGAGTCAAGAGAGGTGTTACTTCCTCAAAGCAGGCAGTACCTACCAGTTTTCAACAAAGGTTTGGGGGGAAAGGTATAAGGAAGAATAAAGGTTTTTGGATTATCTATGAACTTTATTTTTCTTTCTGTTTTACCGAGACCACGTGTAATACTAATGAAATAAGTGCCACCCAAACAGCAGCGACTCAGTTCTTGCCTTTAAGAAACTGAACCTAGAAGGGGGACGCAAGTTAAACACAATAGTTATTCCATGGTATCAGTTGGCTTCCTCTCTTACAATAGTTATTATTTAGAGGCAGATTAACTACTTCTCCAGCAACAGATGTTGGTATCATTAACATTGTAGGGAATTTTTTTTTAATGTTGATGTTGATGATGATGATAAATATGCTTTATGCAGATACTCTCACTCTGTGTTAACGTGGGGAACTCCTCTGCCTTGGCACCAGTGAGGGCAGAAATGATGTCAGTCTGGGTGGCCGTGTGGGACCTCATGGGCAGACAGGCCTTCACTTGGCGACAATGTGGTATACATGCAGAGTGGGCTGGAGGACGGGAGAGCTCCTGAGCCAGAGTGCACGCTGCGTCACCCGAGATTGCAGGGGAGCTCATGGCTGTAGGGCTTCAGCTTACGCCTTTCCCAAGAGAGGCCCTGTGTCCAATGGATCAGATGATGTCCGAGGTCCTCCCTGAACACTGGGTCTCGTAGTTCATCCTCTCCCTTTGACAGATAAAGACCCTGATGCCAGACCGTTTAATTAACTCGCCCAAAGTCAGTTCCAGCAGAGCAGGAAGTAGAATCCAGGTCTCTGGCTCCAAGTCCTCTGTTCTTTCCATTTTTCTCTCATAATTTCAGGATAGTCAGAGGCAGTGTAAAATGCTAGTGAAATGTTAGAGCTGTGCAGAAAAGTAAAGAGGAAAAATGTGAAGTAAAAATAGGGATCCTCTGCATTTGGTCATGTCCACCCAAAATGTGTCAGAAAACCCAGTCCCCTCAGGCATGCTATCCTGTGACCCTCAGCCCTCAGGGGATGTGCCATCCCTCGGGGGAGGCCCCGGGGGGAAGGGGTGGCGGGTGACCTGAGGGCGCTCCCCTGAACCAGAGTGGCCTCCTGTGCTGCCAGCTCCAAACCCAGTCATCTAGAGTCAGGCCAGCCTCGGGACAGCAAAGCTGGCTGGAGGGCCAGGCCCGGCACATTTGGGCCCTCAGCCCCTCTCCATGGCACTGCTGACAAACCTGCAGTTTGGGCCCCCACCGTCTTCTTGGCGATCCCCACGATCTCCCACACTTCCTTCTCTCTCCAGCTCTTCTTCGGAGGGTATGTGTGATCAAGTACAAAGCAGTCAATGACTAATTTCAGTGTCAAGAGGGAAAGTACCTGCCCTGGAGAGTTAAAATTATTTCACTTAGTTTTATGGCCCCTTTTCTCACTGAGGTTTGGACACTCAGAGTGGAATCCAGCAGCGTTGTTGACCTGTCCCCAGGCGTGCAGTGTGGCATTTTGTTTTCCCCAAACAGCCCGTATGTGCCGGCCCCTTGCCACTGTCTTTGTTTCTTCAGTTTTCTTGAAACAGTCATTTTGAGAGAAACAGCATACATAAAAAATTACATGGCGTCTATAAACACATTTAAGGCCAAAGCAGAGCCGCTTTCAGACATGCGTCCGAGGGAGCCGCCACAAGCATTTTGATGATTTAGTTGCAGTACATAAATAAAAGATCCAATTAAAGAAAAGAAACATATTTAAGAAACACACACACACTTTTTAAGGTTGCTTGGGGAAATGTATCCACTGTACAGGCATTTACATTTTTTAATTTTATCCCCCACCTCATTCCAAAAGGCTCTGGGAGGCCTTCAGACATGTTTTGGCAGATGGAACAATTTGAACTCCCCATTTTATTGCCAGAATGATTTCCCGCCTGCACAAAACTCCTATTTCCACAGCTCCACCGTCACCCCAGGTTCGGGAACCTGAAAGCATTGAAGACACTTCCTGTACCTGGCAGCTGGGTGGAGCTGTGCCTAGTCACCTGGAGGCTGGTTCTGCTCAGATGCGGGCAGTAGTAACACGGCTCTTAATCTGTCTCTAGTGATCAGCTGCTCTCCCTTGACCTTAACCAAAGTTTTGTTTCTGGGTGCCAGTCTTGTTCCCAAGGCTGAGTTCTTCCTCAAAACCCTGTGTCATCCTCTAGGTTCAGGGCCCTTCCATCCTCACCCTAGTCCTCTTGGTGGTAGGGGCTCTCATCTTGAACCCTGATCCCAGAAGTTTCCTCAAACCCCAGTCTCTCCTCCTAAGGTAGAAGGGCAGGATGTGGACTCTGAAATCAGCAAATTCGGAAATAAATTCAAAATCTGCCTTTTACTGTCCTTAAAACTTTGACAACTTACTTAGCTTCAATTTGTTTATCTTGAAAAGGGAGGAATAATAATACCAATCCCAGAGGACACCCATAACACACAGGGCCAGACACATGAATAATTAATGTATGGGTTGTGCCTCTCCCCAAGCACACTGGATACCAACCATCTATGTCTGGCCCTCCCTATATCGCCTGTAAATGAGCTTTCCTGCAGGCCGGATCCACTCACCACCCCAGGATGCCCTCTAATACCCCTTACTGCACCCTCTCCCTCCTTCGGCCCACCGTCTACCCGGAATCAGCATGCTATCCTGACTCAGCGCACCAGGGCCCACTGTGCGTTGCCCTTCTGCAGCCAAGTCTGCTCCACACCCAGCTGGGGTGTCCAGGCTCCCTGGCCACCACCATCCTCCGCACCCTCACCCTGATTCCAGGCCTGTTCTGAAGGATGTGAAGATGGAGCTCATGCTTAAGAGTTAAAACAGTGGGCATTTTCTTCAATATCACTGTATGTCTCTTTTGGAAAAACCAACCCTTTCAATGTTTCATAACTTCTCCCCTTTATTTTTTTCACTCATTCCAAAAATAGCAGCTACAAGGCTGAACATGGTAGACACAGTGCCTGCCCTCACTGTGCTTATGGTCTAGTAAGGGCCTAGTATATAGGGCAACAGATTATACATTTGTGAAAAATGTATAAGATGCCCTGTTTTATCTTTGTAATTTACCTGGTTCTTCCACCTGTGCATGTTACTTACCCCATCTGTCCCCTCATTTCCTTCATCTGAGAAAAGGAAGAGGGAACAATGATCACCTCTTCGTGTGGTCTGACAGGAGCCTCAGCCCTCCCACCTGCTGGACTCCTTGATGCAGTACACAAACTGCACAGCTGTGTGAAGAGCCCTGGGTTAGCTCACTCACTTTAAATAGTTAACATGGGGCTGGCGTACTGTAAGTGCATAATACTAAGCTGTTATTAATTGTAATGGGAAAACAAGACTAATGAAAAACATTGGGCACACAGGGATTGCTGTCATCCAGAGCATTACAGATTTTTGCAACAGCTTTGTCCCTTTACAAACATATTTGCTGTCATCCTCAGACCGAAGAAGACAGCTTTCTTATTAACTATCATCAGTTCCTCCTTCAGGAGCTGCTGAATCAGGTAAGATGTCTCTTTCAGTTCTGACGCCTGCTTCAGCACTCCTTCTAAGAGGATAATAAATGAGCATGTTAATTTTCCTGCTGCAGTTAACTACTGTCTGTGAGATATGTCAAGAGATTATCTGAGAGCATTTGGGTAAATGATAAATGACTTGGAGGTGATTTATAAATGCAGCAATAATGAGGAAAAGTTGAAGGAGGCTTGAAGGATGAGAGGGAGGGAGGGACGGAGGGGAATGCTGCCAAAATGTTAGCACTGAACAGAGGAGGAGAGTTAGAAGGAAAACCTAAAGGGAGGTGAACAGCTGGACTGGAAACATGCAAGCAGAGGCAGGAAGGGGGCTTCAAAAGGGTGAGGGGAAAGGAGGTCACAGAGGAAAAGAAGCTGTTGCCGACCAACAGAAAAGGTCTGAATAAACACACGAACAAAAGAATCCCAGGCAGATTGGGAAGAAAGTGGAATGAAAGAAATGGAAAAAGAAATTCAGGATGAACATAATTCAATGCAGAAATTGAAAACATACATTGGATTACATCTATTTTATGCAAACAAAGTAGTAAAGTTTTGCCTGATAGAAATTACTGAGCTCTGAAGTTACTACTGTAAGCATTCCAGGGCAGTTTTAGCCTTCATTTGCATTCTGTTTGGACATACTAAGGAACCTTACAGTGTCTTTATCATAAGTTGAAGTCCTAAGTTATAGTATTTTAAATGTTGAAATAAAAAACATAACATAATGCTATAAAGGAAATCATAGTTTGGATAAAGACAAAACTGAAGTTTACTGTTAATAAAACTATTTCCATCACCTTTCATTAGTTAACTTTATCCGTGGTGGCATATCCTCCTCACAACATGCCATTAGATAAACAAACAGATGTAGCATGGTTTTTATTTCACCAAAAGAGAGTAAAAGACAACCTAACAATCCATAAGTCATTTTCAGAACTAGAAATATCCAAGTTTGCTGTTCCATTCATAAAATGATTGTCCACTCTGTTCATCTTCCAGGAACAAATGGACCTGGGGATTGGGCATGCTCAGGTCTGGGCTCCCTGATGTATTAGTTTTATAAACTGGAGAAACTAATGTGGCCTCTCTGAGTTCCCATTTCTTCCTCCTATAAAATTGAGATACTGCTAATTTTTCCCAGGATTATTGTAGCTTTTAGAGGTGCAATATATAAGGCATTTGAAACAAGTAAATGGTCAATAAATTCTAGCTGTTATTGTTTTCATGCAACAGAAAATAGTAATATACATCTTTGTAGTCAAGAAAAAATATTGCATTAGCAGAAATGTAGGGGAGTAGGGTGGCAAAATTACATCAAAGAAGAGAAGGCAAATAATCACATGAAAAGGCACGCTGCAGCCAATTTATTGTACAGTAAAGGGAAGTGCATTTCTTAATTGCCTCTGGGTCAGTGCACCTAAATGGAAATAAGTACAGAAATGGAGTAATTCAGCCACAAATTTCATGAAATGCTGTTAAAATCAGGGTTTGGCATCCCTCAAAAGGTGTCTTGATCTGTACCTCAAGGTTAAGGTAATGAGATAAGTGGAAACCAAACTATAAAAACATGAGTTACATGGGTTGAACCCTAATTTGACCTTGAAAAACCTGAGAATCTGTGGCAGCCATTCCATCCTGCACTTGATTGTGTGAACTTAAATCTTTTTATTGTCTCAGGACATACAGGCCTTCTAAATTCTGTAGCTGGTACATTATATGAGCGAGGCTCATGAGGTCAAATCATAAACAAGCTCATTTTGTTTCTCAGTGTTCCTTTAAGTTATCCAGTGAGGTCTAGTTCTTCTGCTATCCCTGAATGAATATTGGGGCAACTCCATAACTTTCTGGTCAGCCACAGGAAATACAGTCTCTGTTTAATAATTCATATGTTCAACCCCGTGAAATAGTCAAAACTTCACGCTTGATTTAGAATGAAGACATTTTTCTCTCTCCACCTTCTGCCACCATTGAAGAAGGGAGGTGTGACTGGCTGACTCTCTTCCCTCATGTGAAATTTCTCCTCCTCCTCCTGTCCCTGATAAACTGCTGTCTCCAACCCTGCATGGTTAGAGTTCAGAGAGACAGGAGAGGAGGGTGGGGCAGGAGAGGCCTTCCCTTTCTGACTCTGTAATGAGCTGGCATGACACTATGTGACATTGGCAGAGGTCCCTACCTGCTCTTTCTCTCATGTGCACTTGGGTGGGGTCTTCTGAGACACTCAGCCCTGGTCATCTCTCATCTGCAGCTCTTCCCTGAAGTGTTATTCCAGTTACTCCAATCGGTCAGCTTGATGGGAGGGAATTGCATGCATCATGGCGGTGTGTTTGCTTCTCATTTTTATAGAGAACAGGTAGTTGTGTGTGCCATCACCTTCCCAGTAAACAGTGTGAAAAGCATGAAGGATAATTCAAGTAAATGAGAAGATGGATGTAAGCAAATCTGAGCTGAAATACCACTGCTTGGAGTTAGTTTGGTGAATTATTCCAGTTTCTGAGAGGCTGTGATGCTGTTGGCAGATGGCCAATCCCCAGTTTTGATAGGCTCCCCCTCCTCAGGTGAGATGGTTCACCTTTCCGTGAGCTCTGCTTAAAGACGAATTCTAGAAACCTGTGCTCTGGAGATTTCCAAAAAAAAGGAGAGTCAGATCTAGGAAAGTGTTGTCTTGAAGAAGAAAGTTTGTAAAGAAAAGGGATGGCCATATGAGAAAGAGTTTGCTCATCTGGAATTTAGGAAAACAAATCACAATACAATGAAGGGAAAAAGGGAATGATACAAAAATCATTCATGTTAAAACCCTTTCAAACTATTATGAGTTTGCAACTGTTATAAAGCATTATGTGTCAAGCTTTAAATTTTCACAAAATATTAGGTTAAGCCATATAAAATTCTGATTTTATAGATTTAAAAAATGTTCAAATGTTGGCAATTTCATTTGGTTCAGATTTTTTTTAACCTGTCATCACTAAAACAGAATTTAGCTTTGTAGTTTAGAAATTTTCAAATTTGTAGTAGGTACTTCTATAACCACATGAGTGGATCCTGAGATGAGGCATGGCGGCTGCTTACCCATCTTTCCCTGCTCACACAACACCAGTCTCTCAGAGAACACTTACTAACTCAAATCACCAACTCAGTCATGCTTGAACTTGCACCATGATTAACCACAGAATTGCAGAACTAGATTCTAATCATCAGGTTTTCCCTTGATACACAGAGTAGAAGGTACAAGATGTTTAAAAACCTTACATGTGATCAACAAGAAAACACTTTTGAAGGAAACTTTACAGTTTTTCCCCTGTAAAGGGCCCAGGGAAAGGAGAGGGAGAGGGAGAGGCGGTATCTCCTCCTGCACGCGAAGAGGGTCACCTATGGAAGAGACTGGGTTCAGCCTCCAGGCTCAGACATCCACCAAATCCAAGGCAGACGGCTAGAACCAGACAGTGGCCTGGGCCCCTCCTCTGCTGTCAGTCCGGGAGCAGAAGCAGAACGGTGGGAGGAATTGAGCGCCACTTCTGCCCACTCAGTGTCTAATGAGAAATTATTTCTTGGCAATAGCTTCAGCACTTTAACCCCCAGCACCATCCCACTCTCTGGGCTGTTTCTCTGATCCGACTGGAAATTCCCGAAGGTTTTTAGGGCTCTGTTCTAGAACCAGTGAACATTAGCTGGAATTGCAGAGTGGCATCTGTTAAATATTTAGGGAGAAACTTTTTAAAACCCAGCTTGACATAACCTGCTAACTCTGACCCAGAATTCCAGACAGATACTTGGGTTTCCGAAAATCATAAACATTTGATGTTTGTGTTCCTAAACTGTTTTCTTTAATTCAAAAATATTTGCATCTGGTATTTTGTAATCTTCTTAAGGAAGTTTTCCAGACACCTTTGGGAGTGTGATTTCTTAATAGAATAAGCCTGCATGGTCTTATAAAATGCTGCTATAGGGCACTAGATACCACTCCAAAGCACCCTCAAATTTATCTATACCAAAATCCCCAAGCCATAAAGATGATATTAGCAGTTCATTCATTATAAATGCATTTGGGATCCTCATTAACTTGAAAGGCTTCTATTTTAGTATTTAGGATGAAACATAAGTCTAATTAATAAAATATGGAGCTAAGCATCATGCCAAGTGAAATAAATATTTATTGGAAATAATTAAGATGACTTTGCTGTAGTAGAAAAGTTCTGAAACCAAACTCTGAAGAATAGTGAATTATGTTCATGTTTTTCACAAATGCATGCTGAGTATTATGTCCAGCTCTCCAGAGGTGAGTAGGGCAAGGATTACCCCTAATGCCAAGGAGCAATCACATAGTCTAACAATATTAAATAAGTATTTTATGATCAATACCCTTAAAACCCCAAGAGAAATCTTAAAACATAAGTTCTCTGAGGCTTAGCTGCATAGCTCCCAATTAAATGAGTGCATTGTGTTTTTAAATACCCCTATCCTCCTGAAAATTCCCCATTGCTCTTTTAAAAAATTATAAAATGTCTTCCTGGTGACAGAATTCAGCTTAATAACTTTCAGAAGATTTTGATAATTCATTCATACTACAGCTTACAAAAAGTGTAGTCAAGTAAGCAAAATAATTTCTCCCTTCTTCTCCATGATTAAGAAGAGTACATAATCCAGCTGCATCTCACTAAAGCAATTTTGGGAAGCTCATGAAGAAAACAATACTCAAAATTCAGTTTTTGGGACCTGAGATGACACATCGCACATGGCTCTGTGTGTCCCTCCCCCTCTGTCAGATGATGAACAATTTTAAGCCTCTGCTGACCTAAGGGTTTGTCACTGATGATTCAACAAGACTACTTAGACCTGTGTAGGACTCACAGTTTACAAGCAATTTCCCATTATTCAGTCATATGCCCCCAAAAGATCCTGGTTTCGGAGCAACTTAAACCTTTGTAAGCTGTTTTATGAGCCTAGCCCTCTAGGACAGCATTTGATTCCAGTGGTAATCACCCTTTGGCTCTTCTGTTTCCCTCATAAAGAATAAAAAGTGGGTTGGATCCTCATAGTAGTGTTTGCAGTTTGGCAGTGGTGGCTTTGTGGCACAGTATTGAGGTCATCATCTATAAAGCAGCACAAAAAGGTGCTCTTAGAGGCAAGCCAACCCTCAATTTCTTCAGTTTATTATATTAGTGGTTTTAATATTAATATATATATTTCTTGTTTCAATATGAATATACACAACATAGCCTCTGCCTCTCCAAGTTAGAGTTTTACAAAAAGTGCCTTTGGAGTAAGTCACCAACTGGAGTCATATTTACAACCTGTTTCACTGGCTTCCTGTTTGGGAACCTGGCAGAAGCAACGCTAAGTAGACCCGAGACATGCTTTTTGAAGGATCCACATGCACACCCACCCTCCTTCATGCACACAAGGCACTCCAGCTACTTTGCAGAGAAGTGGTGAACTGATAATAAACTGATAACCCTATTTACTCAGTCGAAAGCCTATGTGGGGTCAATATTTGGAGGGAGGCTTTCATCTCGGAAAGCAAATATCCAACAAAACAGCCTGAATTCTCCAGGATAGATGAGATCAGATGGAGCACTCCTCTTAGCGAGCACCTGTTAACTGGCAGGCTAGGCTACCAGGTTTACTCCTAAAGCAAATACTAATGTTTCTTTTTCCATGTTCCGAGTAACAAAACCAAACCAAAGAAAAGGAGAGGATTTGTGACTCTAGTTCCTCTTGAATGTTCCCAGCAGAGGTCACCATTTTCATGCTATAGATATCTTAAACATAGGGATTGTTAGGTTCTGTAAATGAGAATCAACAAATTATTGAATGGATCGTGGAAACTGAGCCCTCAGTTTTTGTACTGGAATAGACCCTTGTCTTGCCAGTGGGTTTCAGCCCCAGGCAAGTTCACTATGGATTCAATGAGACCAAAAAATGACAATGGAACATTCTTGGGGTGAAAGGGTTTATAACCGACTTTATTCCCACAGTGGCAGGCCAGTCACTAGAATCTCGTCCACTCACAGAGAGCCTGCATGCAGCAAGCCGGTCTCTGCCTCTGGGCCTTTCTGCCCTAAGAGCTGTCTCAGTCTCTGTCCTCGGTGCTGCCACCATTCCGTTCTCTGCTCTCCTGCAGCCATGTTGCCCAGAATACTAGGCAGAGCTCTTTATATAGAATCACTAACAGTGTATTGCCCACACGTGTGTAGTGAGCCAGCCAACCAGGGCCAGGTGAGAATCCTGGCCATAGGAACCTTCACTTTATCCATAACCCTCTACAAGCTGTATTCTATGGATAAAGAAAATGTGAAATTGTATAGAAAACATAAGTTGTTCAAGAAGTTTAATTCAGACCTTAGTATTTGAGATAAGTTTCTAGTAAGCTAAAGTAAACAAGTGCATCTCCTTTGAACAACTGTGCATATATATACATACACATACAACTGTTATCTTAAAATTATTTTGTCTGCTTTAAAGTATGGCTTTCCCCCCTTTAGAATATTTAACACGAAATATTAAAAGTATTAAAAAGAAAAGCCATAAATGCTACTTATTGCAGATCTCTGCTGTACTATGATTTTAGTTGTATCTACCTTTGAGATCAATTCTGCAGGCATTGAAACTGACAAATGCGTATATTGAACATTTGAATTTAGTTTTTATAGGATCTGCTGCCCTTAAGTGGCATGGCAGAGTTATCATGCCATTACATTCCTTATGAACTTTTTTAGACTCTTGTCTGGCAAGCATCCAGGTCTTATGTCAAAAGCAAAAGCATTGAAAAAATACTTTGTGTAGGTTGAACCGT